>JAHLMK010000016.1:0-1292805 GCA_019915135.1 Strobilurus pachycystidiatus | reverse complement strand
CAGTTGATCAATGCTCTAGCGTATCCTGGTCTCTCACTATGCCATGTACCTGTTTGACACATGATCCATATCAAAGTGCCACTTGGCTTCATTCCTCCTCACAGGTGGATGCGACAGCCCTAGTCCCTAAGAACTTGCTCGAGGTTGGTTGCAAGCGCCTGTGGAAGAACGATAGTTGTGTGTGTACTCTGATTGCTTAGCTCACTATATTAACAGCTGTACCCTCAAGGTGCTGGAGCAGCAATTTGTTGTACTGGTACTAGGCTTCTCATATCCATGTCTATGCCTGGGTTCCAATTTCAAGTTGCACATCACAGTATCCCAACCCAACCATGTTCTGAAGTTGAGAAGAGAATGAGCCCTCATAGGCATGCAAAAACGCCAGATTCATGGTTACCAAATCAGCGCACTGCCAGTGCAGGACCAAAAATAGAAATAGCACCTTGTGATTGTGAATGTGATCATTCCTCTTTTCCTAATCACCGCCATGAAGTAGAAAAGAAGAAAACAAACAACCGCGACGCAAGAATATGGACCTCTAGTATCAGTGGTGGTGGTGGTGGTGGAACGGAACGGAACCCTCGGGTGCTGGCTCCTCTTTCCTTCATCGGGACCATACCCGCTTCATTGACCAGTTTCTCTCGCGCCTCCCTCCTCATCCGGAGACGCGAGCACTGATGACGCTACAGCTCGAGGTTGGTGCATTGGTACATGACACATGTGGGAGATGCGCGCTCGCCGGCTACGTGCTTGGTTGCCACCACGGAGCAGGAGAGGGCCAAGCACGAATCACAATACCTTTTTTTACAATAAGCTAGGCGCGTGTGCGTGCCAGGTTTTTGATCAATTAATTAATTAATAGAGGTCGACATGCGGTATGTATGTAGATACTTATGAGATGGAGACAGTGGAGTGGAGTAGGGGGGGGGGCGTTCTGGGAATGGACGTCAGCACGAAGGAAGAGCGGGACGGGAGACGGGAGGGGAGGAAGGGAGGGGCGGGGCGGGACGCAAACAAGGCAGGAGTGGGGAAGGTGGGACGCGGAACGAGGGGCGCTCATATCTGGCCTTGTCTTGTCCGCATGTCAAACCGGGGGGGTTCGCTCGGGGGGTAACCACGACGTTGTATAATCTTTGCGCACGGGACGGGGAGTGGGGAGTGGTGGTGACGGAAGCACCCACCTGCAGTGTGTATCGTCTCACGCCAGCGGGCTGAGCAATCTGACGGAGCGGGACGTGAGCACGCGAGACAGGAGGGAGGAGTAAGACGGGGAACGCACTTGATGAGGGACGGCTGCGGGTCTGAGCGCGTGAAGCCGACGTATATGATGAGCGGGATCCAGCCCCAGTGCACGAGCGTCTGTAGCGTGTCGGGTAAGGGAGAGAGGCGGGGGAGAGGGGGAAAAAAGAAACACGCACGCGGCTGAGCTCGGCGGCTTTGTTGATGATTTCCTGCAGCGCAGTGAGCGACGACGCAGCCGGCGTGGGAGGCGACGCAGACGCACCTTTGTTTCTTCAGACGGCATGGTTGGTTGGTTGCAAGGTTTGAGCGTGGGAGCCCAACCCGATCGGGAAAGCGGGTCCGTGTCCACGAAAAAGTTTCTTGATCAATCAATCCCATCGCCCAAGATGATCCTCGAAGCGTCGTCCTCGGCGCTGCACATCCACAGCAGCCGCACGCCGACGAGCGTGAGCATCCACCCCGTCGCGCTGTTCTCGATCCTGGACCACTACCTGCGCCGCACCGACGCCCAAGACCGCGTGCTCGGCACGCTCCTCGGCACGCGCACCACCGACGGCGCCGTCGAGGTGCGCTCCTCCTTCGCCGTCCTGCACAGCGAGACGCACGAGCAAGTCGCCGTCGACATGGACTACCACCGCACCATGTTCGACCTGCACCACAAAGCGCACCCCAAGGAGCTCATCGTCGGGTGGTACAGCACCGGCACCGGCTCTGCGCTCAACACCTTCTCCGCGCTCATCCAGAACTTCTACTCCTCCGAAACCGCCCCTTACCACGCCGTGCACCTCGCCGTCGACCCTGCCGGCCCCGCGAGCGTCGCAGCGTACATCTCCTCCCCCGTCGGCGTCTTCCCGCGCCCCGAAAACTGCGTGTTCGTCCCCGTCCCCGTCCAGCTGCGCTTCCACGACGCCGAGCGCAGCGGGCTTGATCTCCTCTCCACATCATCCTCTACTTCCACGCAACCCACCCCCGACCTCGCGCTCATCGAAGCGTCCATCTCCTCCGTCGCCTCCATGCTCGACCGCGTCCTCGCATACGTCCGCGCCGTCCTCGCCGGCTCCACGCCCGGCGACCCCGCCATCGGCCGCTACCTCATGGACACCCTCGGCGCGAGCACCGAGGACCTCGAGAAGGGGGGCTTCAATTCCAGTTTGCAGGTGCGCCTATCCCCCCGCCCCTTCCCCCCTTACTTCATTGCTAACAAGTGTGCAGGACACCCTGATGATCTCATACCTCGCCAACCTCGTCCGCGCACAGGCAGAGGTGTCCGCCCGCTTAGCACTGGTTACGTAGTCCAATGTTCATTGTCTTTTTTATCGTCCGCGCGTGAGGTCTTTGGCTAACATGAGCGTTCCTTTCACATACCCGCCCTCGCCTTCCTTTTCTCCCCCACACCCGCGAGTCCTTTCATGCCGCACCACGTACCTCCCCCAGAGCACCACCCCCGACGAAATCGGTAGAGGAGTAAGTGCCAGATGCCGCGCGGTGGTGAGCTCCCTCCAACACGTACAACGCGTAGGAGGCGACCTGTTTTTTGTGCACATCCGAGGTACTGTGCTGCCGTATGTATCCTTCGCACCTCCCCCCAGCACCCGCGTCCCGCTCCTTGTCCGGGGGTGTCAAGCGCCTAGTGTACCATCCGCCGACCCTGCAGAGGATGAGTTCTGGAGCGCGAACACTGGGGACGAAAGGAAAAGGACGTGTGAACTGAGAGTCCGAGTCAAGCCGCATACTAACTATGAGTGCCCCCCCCCCCTCACGGTGCCAATGTCTCGGGCGAAGCAAGCCAAATATGATTATCGTGTGTGCGAACCGAACAGTGTGATTACTCGCGGAAGGATATCCTGGCGGCACTTGGATAACACCCCACCCCTCCAAGTTCCTCACTTCCTCCCCTACTTATGGACCATGGTAGGGAGAGTCAACCCCAGTGGCTGCCCACATAGTTTGTGCGGCCTAAGTATCGTGCGGTGGAGTGAGGAACGCTGAGAACTGGCTGGCCGCGAGATTTTGAGTGCGCTCGTGACTTATGAGACTTTCCATCTGCACACACATGCGAGACGGTGTCACCACGAGTATTCTCTCTCTTCCACACGCCCTCTGAATCTGAATCTCCCTTGTATCCCTTCTTTCCCCGACTCGAACACCCTCAGCTTGTCGTACTGACTGACGCAGCAGCACAGCTCACCATGGGCCATGGCACACAACAACCATAGGTCCTTCCATCTCATGACAGTGTATACCTTCTGCCATTTTTGCCGTTATACAAAAGATTCTTGAGCCGAGTGGCAACTTACGCTAGTGGAGAAGAGCGCCGGGACTCGATTTCTCGTATGCGTGTGTGAGCATCCAGCTTTCCTCTCGCTACATCTCACATCCCAACTAGAATTATATCATACACGTCAAACATCATCCGGCGTGAGAAGGTTTCTTGGGTGCCAGTGGTTGCAAGGTGCTGAGGACCAACGCGATGAATAGCATGTACGACTTTCGCGCTTCCTCACCTTTCTTTCTTTCTTTTCTCCACCCGACACAGGTTGGATTGCACCACCCCCCGAGTTTACATTGTTCCCTGTCCCAGCATCTGGGGCTCCTCGTCTCACGATCGGAGGATGTTTTCCCCTGCCCTCCAACCCCGTTTTCCTATCCCTCACTGGCACACTCCCTCATCATCGTCAAACCAACAAAACTCCACCGTACATATCAAGCTCCCCACTCTTCATCACCCTCAAGAATGATATCCGGCACGTACTCAGGCTTACCATTGAGTTGCAGAGGAAGCAGACAGAAGGTGTCTTGCTCGATACGGACAACATGCCCGCGATCGACACAAAATGGGTCGTCGAACACCAGTGACGTCTGGGAGTCCTCGGATTCTGGGAAGGTGGCGATAGGAGAGGTCAAACCCTGAGTATGCCGCAAACAACCCCTTGCCATACCATCAGGTAAAAAATCGTCAAGATGATATCAGGCACGTACCAAACAACTCAGGATCATGATGCCGATGTATCTGGTCACAACGGCGCTGGTAGCGGATGGGAATGGGAAGCGTCTTGCTCGTCCGGGAAAGACACATCACCCTGAGCATGATACTGTAAGTAGACAGGACACAGAATCCACAACGGGACACGAGGAGAGGGATCATGGGTAAACGCAACACGCTCAAGTACTGTCAAAGTATCTCAATTGTCCACGCAGGCCCGTTCCATACCCAGTGGTCGAGTATCATAGGGTTTCGCTCAATGACCAGAAACCAGAAAACGGCCACCGTTCTAACTTCTCTCCCTCGGGATACATGGCTGCCGCGGGGGGCGCGGTAGAGCATCCTCAGATTCCGGGAAGGTGCGCTGTGGTATAGAGGCCACACAAGATACGTGAATCACAACAAGGAACAGTGGCACGGACCCCCCCCCCCCCTCGCGATTCAAAGTTTGCGTCAATCTGTGTATGCCGTAAAGTGTGAAGTATGCCGTGAATGAGGGAGTCCGAGTCAAGTCACTGGCAAGTTGTGGACCTATATCAGGCTCCGAGCCCTTCTTGGACAAGTTGCAATCACTCACTCCGAGTCTTCTGTAGTACCGATGTAATCAAGTGCTGCTACACACCTCTCACCACGCCATAACCGGGCTATGCCATAAAGCGCGTACCGCGGTCATAATCCACATCTCGGCGCGACAGCATTGTCACACCAGCGAGAGATTCACGAGCGAAAAAGGAAGAGGTGCCTTCAAGTTGCGTTGCGGTCTTTGAGAGGAAGAGGCTCCGCGTCTGAGATGGATGGATTTGATGAAACTTTCATGGAGTGACGGTGACCCGTGACATGATCTCCGGCTCTTCTTCCTAACTTTCAACGCCACGACAAACACATGCGAAGAGCTCCCCAAAGATAATTGGTGGAACGGTCGTGTAACTTATCCGCAACAGCGAGCGAGCGTCCTTCCTCAGCTTTTGGACGCTCCGTGTTTCCCCCTTATCTCCCACCACTTCAGAAGTCCACCTCTTTAGGGCCCGCAGTCACTGAATGATATACAAAACCCACCGGCCTCTAGGTATCTTCCTCCGGCCAATCGTCCGTCTGGGGAAGGAATCACCTCGCAAACACCCAAAATGCAGGACATGTCTCAGTCAAGATCATTGGATCGCTGACGCCCTAGTGAAGCTGCCTACGGTCGCAGGATTTGATGTCGCTTTTGGCTTTCCTCATCCATCGTCAAATCACAACTAAAATTATATCGTACATGTAAAGCGTTCCATCCCGTAATATTTCTCTCTCTTACCATCCTGCTCAAAACACCCCAACCATGCGCGTACCTGTTATATCCTCAGGTAAGAACACCTTTGCAAGATGACATCAAGCACGTACCAATCGACTCAGGATCCCGACGAATCCGTCTGTGAGTTAATGCGCGTCTCATCATAACGACGCTGATGTTGCAAAGGTAGTGGACGAGACGCGTCTTGCTCGTCTGTGAAGGGTGTACAGCTTGGACGAGACACGACCGGGGTCCGGGACAGTGGACAGACCTTCGGTAAGAGCGACGCCTTGCGACGGCGCGGTGGACCACAACAGCGAGGCATCCGAGTCCTCAGATTCAGAAAAGGTGGCGAGCGCGGGCCCGGGCCCGGGGTCAGGAGAAGAGGTCTCTGGCATTGTCGGGGGGATGTCATACATGCACAATACACCGACGGGGTATTTGTAGAGTACGTCCATAGCACAGGTGTGGCATCACACACTCCATTGGCACTTGCAGTCAATGATCGCAAAGATTCGCGGTGGACAGCCTGAGATGCGCTCCATTCGCGGTGGACATGATGCGAATCATTGAGGCTCTTAGCCAGACTGATATCAGCGGAGGGGCTCGGCGCTGTCCCACTTTCAAAGTATTTCAAGATCCGATGCTTGTGCCGAACGTTCGGCGCCATCCTTCCGTGGCATGCCCGAGCAGTATCAGCCAGACGATGCACCAGGATAGCCAATGGGAATGATGAGTTGAGTGAGCACATAGCTCAGTCTCATTGCCCAACACCTACCTCACAACCACTACTCATAAGTAGTGTACGTTGTGAGGAGACCGCAAGCGATATCATAGTCACTTGCGGCTTCATCATCGGCCATCACAGTCTGGGGATAGAGGATTGCAGCCTTCTGGCAAAAACCTAACACCGGGTATGACACGAAATGACAAACCTACACATTGCGTGTCACTGGGCCAAACATGATAATGGCACTGCTTGCTGCCATCAACCCACAGCTCTGCATATTCAATCATCTTTGACACTGACAGGCCTCGAATCTCCCTGACATGTGACTCACTGAATGTACGTTGTTGACAATGTTTCAAGCCATTGCCGAAGCCAGGATCTTTCTTATTTCGCCTAATGCACTGATTATAGTGACTTACCAAATCAACCGCCCATTCAAATATAGACGGATGGCCCCGCGGGACGTCAACGTCCCAGCCCCAAGTGACTGAATAGGTTGACCAGGCTCATTTCTTCAGAAGGTACAAAAGCGTCACGGATTGAATGCAGCTGGTATGTCAGATAAGTAGTGTGACTTGTGAGAGCTCCCAAACTGAGAGATTGGAGTACAGATACCCCGCACTTCTGAGAGGGCTTGTCTACTTGAACCGCCGAGGATGACTGGCTGGCCCGCCAAGGCCCAGATGACCCGACTGGCACGCGCATGCATCCCGCTCTGGGACAGCGTGAGCGCGCCGTACTTTGCGCCAATGACATTGCCTGGGCCGTAGACGGGGCAAAACTCGCACGGGCTGTTCCCGCGTGCGGTTTTGTTGAGGTAGTTCTCGAGGTTGGGGTTTGGCGGGGGACTACAGCGGGTGGTATGTCTGCGCCTCGGGAAGGATGTGGTGCGTGATACCAACAACGCCCTTGACACCGAGCTGGCGTTGGTTGAGTCGTGGCAGAGTTTGTCGGACATCGTCCGTGACGGCAACGAGAGCGGGGGAGAGATGTGAACCGGCCCTTTTGTCACTACATACAACGACGGGAACGGCAATGGGACAAGCTTAAGATCAGCCAGCTTGACCTCCTCACGTCTGCCCCCGCCTCCACCTCATCCACCCAGCTCGCACTTATTGAATCCTTCATCACCTCCGTCGCCGCCATGCTCGACCATGTCCTCGCATACGTCCGCGCTATCCTCTCCGGCTCCATATCCAACTTGGGCGCTACTCCATGGATACCCAGGGCTGTGGTGCAATGCGTTTAGAATCATCGTGAGTGCAATATGTAAGCTAGGTCAACTTACCCTAGACGCCAATCTTTGGAACAGACTCAAGAACATTTTTAGATAAAGACATTATGAGGGCGTATCACTTACTTCAGGCAGTCACTTGTACTTATAGGAAACCTAAGAGTGCGTGTGCCGGCTCTCAGAAGGCCGGACTCAAATGTATGACCTTGTCATCCACGCTTTCTATCGGCAGCCTATTACCGCTCTGTAGAATGAGCATTTCTGACGAAGGGGCGCGCGTTGATAGGTGAGTGACGGGGATTGAGCAGCATGTAGACGTCAGGTTACAGACGTCTTCACTAGAGAAGAAGAGCTTGACACAAACAAGACCCTTGAGGTTTCTCCAGTCATTAGCCGAGTATTGGGACTTTCAAGATAGATGATGTAGTACTTATGAATAGAGGTTATTTGCAGCGCCCATTTTTTGGGCTCCGAAGAATTCCGATTCATGTTCGGAGATAAATTGCTTTTGGAAGTCGTGACTGCCTGTTTCGGCGACGCCTTGGTAGCTTTCCCATACAGCTCCCACTGGCTCGCCTGCACCCCGCGTAGTGCCGCCCCATGTCCCGCCAATGATTGTGTTATGCCAAATGGGATCTTGTTCATATCAAATTTCATTCCAACAGTTCTTGTAACATTAATAGAAGGTATTATATGCAGTCTAGTTAGTAGAAAACCCATGTGCAATGAAATGGGTGCAAAAGCAATGCTGTGTGAGGGGGCGGGGCGCTCCAGTGGCCAGCGACGCAGCGGGAGGCAACACAAGGGCGACGCGGCAACCATCGGCAACCGATCCACATTGGGGAAGTCACGACAAGTCACATCAGAAAAATTGGCTCGGGTGAACCCGAATATTGGTGAAGACCCTTAAAATGGCCGTTGCAAATAACCTCTAATGCAATAGGATCTCTGTGCCTACAGATCACCTGGGTCCATCCCAAAGATAGTCAGATGATCGATATCAACCTCAGCTCTGTACCGTTACGGTACTGTATACGATACTCACTCTCGCAGACACTGTGATTGTAGCTGCCATCTCTGATCTCTTGCCACTTGGTCCCTCTCATTTTCACCCATCTGGAACGGCGAAGGCCAGCGCTAGTAGATTCATCCTTTCATAACAAAGTGGCGAAGGCACGCTATGGTTCTTTGGTCTCAAGTTCGCGGTCTAAATTTCTTCTACAGCTCCACGAAGTAAAGACAGCAACTTTGCGTGCTCAAACCGTCTTCCTCAGGCATTCTCGTATGTAGTACAGCCCGAATCACCACATATTATCATACTGACGCGTATTTTCCAGAGCTGACGCAGGATACATTGTCCACGAATCCATCAGTCATCTACACAAGCAACAGTACGTTCTCATTCTATTTGTCATCGTGAATCAATCTCACTACCGAATTGCAGATGGACTCGCACATAGCTCTCTCCTGCCATTCTTGCGGAGAACCATATCGCTTTCAACCTTCTCCCAGCGATTCCTCTGGATCATACGGTGCTCTCGCCCTCTCTAACGCCTCCGCATGTCAAGGAGATGAGCAAGCAATTTGCGAGGAGATTCTGCCCAATGCGCTTCGTGGGATCTCTGCCGTAGACAACGAGCTAGAACGCCTGGATGCTGCCATTGCCGTCCTGACTGCGGAACGACGGTGTCTAAAAGCAGAGAGGGCACGCTTCGAGAATGTGGTGGTACGGTCCCGCGCTGCCCTCTCACCCCTGCGCCTCTTCCCTGTCGAGTGCATGACAGAAATATTCCGATGGTACTGCGACGACAGGGAAGACTATGTCTTCGATACCTCAAGAGGCCCATGGGCCCTCAGCCACGTCTGTGCATACTGGAGAGACATCTTGTGCTGTAATCCTTCTTTTTGGTCGTACCTCAACTTCAACCAGAACGAAAGAGCGTTGTATCCCCAAGGATGGAACCAACTCCTCACTACTCGTCTCGAGCGAACCGATAATCGCCCCATTTCCTTCCATCTATTTGCGAACTCAATGGTGGAAGAACTGGAGGATGAGTGTGAGGACGAGAGACCGGCAATTTGTATGACCCAGCGCCGGTGCGCGAGGCGCTTGGGTGAGCTGTCCGCCCGGTGGAAACACGTTTCTCTACAGGTCGGACGGGTCCTTCTCCAGTACCTATGCTCAATTGTTGGCCTTGTGCCCCTCCTCGAGTCAGTCACCATCGGCTTCTCAGATGACGAGGGCTCGCCAGATGAACTCGCCACTGTTAGTGTGCTTCGGGCAGCGCCGTTACTTCACACCATTCGCCTCGAATATTGTGATGATGTCTTTTTCCAGCTACCACTCTTCCAATTGACTACTGTCGAGCTGTATATCACCAACTCCCGCAATGATGCTGCGTCTTTCCTATCTGGCTGCCCGAGTCTACAATCCCTTACTGCGGACACCCTTGAGGACACATCCGAGCTCTTATCAACCTCTCTTCGTTACCTCTCCTTTAGATACGTGGGATACGGCAGCCGTATACGCGCTCCGGCCTTGGAGGAATTACACGTCCACGAAGTTGAGAAGGATGATATGTACTGGATTTCCGACTTCCTCGAACAACTGCATTGTCAACGCTTGAAACGGCTGTATCTGCACGTGGTTCTGGAAGACTGCCCTCAAATGCTTCAATCGTTATGGGTGGCGATGAAAGTGATACCCTCCGTAGAGGAGGTGTACATAGTACCGCAAAGTTTGACGACGAGTCACGGCGAATTCTTCGATGTGGATGTGGTGTTTGGTGACACGATGGAGTTCGTCAAAGACGGATCTCTCTCGAAAATTGGCAACAGGATGCCAAACCTACGGCTGTTCAAAATAGATTTTGGACGTGCGGCCTGGCGCCATGACATAGTGGAATCCTAAAATGTCAGTGATAAGTTGCGATATATATATATATATATTCGAGACGGATAAAATGCAGCTGGTTTCGCGAGAGCCACAAACTTGGAGTACAGATCTAGATACCTCAGGCTCACGCTTGCTGCTATATAATTGAAGGCTATCTTGAGCTGGTCGCGTTTACTTGTGTGTTGTACGCGGCGCGTAGAGGTCATGTATTGAATACTGTATGTACTACTTGAATACATGAACACTTACTGTAAGGCTCTGACCACGCGAATGACCATTAGACACCATGAACTCTCCCTCGGTCTTGAGGGCTCTGTTGCTCAATGTCCTGATCCTTTGCATACTTTCACTCTTCCTCGAGTCAGAGCCTTGGTCTCCAAGAAGGGCCCACCCGCACCCATACATTACAGTAACGAATGTGTTAGACATGCACTAAACTATTGTCCCAAAAAGTCAGTGTTACCCAGCAATATTACTTTCCCGTTAAATCTATACAGTCTGCTATGTCGAGAACACGCCTATTATCTTGAAAGCAGGTACAGCCTGTCCCTCCTCGCCCAACAGCTGGCACTCGACGAAATGTGATCCCCGTGAGACAAAGTGGTCGATGATCTCTAGTCTAGAAACGTGCAACGAATCAGCAAGAGGGGAAGAAAGCGCAAAGAAATGAAAATCCTCACTTTGCCGTAGACTCCCCAACGCTCGCGGAGTTCTCCAACAGCTTCGCGCCGGCGTAATTGTCGTCAACCCAGCACTCAACGCCGCTGCCCTCCCCGACCTGGCTCGACGGCTCCTGGAGGTAATACACTCCAATGTCACCCGCGCCGACCTGTATTGGGATGCGAAGCTTGCTCAAGGGGAGCGTGGAATACCAGTAATGATCCTGCGAACTCGAGCTACCCTTCGGGTGATTTGCGGCCCATCCAGAGCCGTAAAAGAGACTGGGCGGGAGGGGGTTGATCAAGTCGTTTGCGCTGACGCAGTATGGGTCGATCTCCTCGAAAGGACGGTCGCTCTTTGGACGGGTGTTGATGCGGCCAGGGGGAACGTGCAATGGAGGAACGTACGCGTTCGACGTGGGTGGGAGCTCGGGCTTAATGCGGTTTCCTTCAGCATCAATCTCATCCTTCTCGTCCGCGTCCTTGCCTGGTTCCGGGACGCCCTTTCGCAGCCCAACGCCACCAAAGAGTCCATGGGTGTCAGCGGAACCACCGTCGTCGCGGTCGGGGACTGTCTCGTACGAAGAGCCGGTGACGACATCCCACGCAGAACAGATCTGCGCTTGGAAGTAGGCAATAAGGACGTCAGAGAGCAGTTCGTGACCGGCAGGACTGGCTAGGACTGGATCCGCAAAGTATTTGCTAACGCTCTCCGGGTCGCTCATATAGTCCGCGTAAAGGGCTGACTTGGTGCTAACATGCGCGACGTCGTAAAACTGTGCGACGACGTTGTGCCAGTGATCGGGACCAGCAAAACCGTGCGTCTGGTGTATCTGCGGAGAAAAGTGGCCGAGGAGGATGACGGCGGGCTGGTCGCTGCGAATGAGGAGAGAGCGGATTAGGACCTCAAAGTGCTCCATCATCTCGTTGGAGGGATCATCATCAGAGTCCAGTTCGACAATAACGAGATCTGTCATGTCCGGGATGTGATGCATGCTGCAGTAGCCGTAATACGCGGAATTTGTTCGGCGCATGGCTCCGTTTGTGAGCTCGGAGGCGGGATGCGGGAAGACCGAATTCCACCACTGGAAGAAGCGCGACGGGTAGCAGCGCGAAGAGACGGGATCGTCGCCGGCGCCGTGGCATGCAGAGACTGGGTCGCGGTGAGATAAGTAGCGACAGAGAGGATGCGAATAAGGGCTTGCTTACTCGAGCCGCCGAGGACGCTAATGGTGACTGGCTGGCCCGCCAAGGCCCTGTTGATGACCCGACTGACGCGCGCACTGCTGCCAAGATGCATCCTGCTCTGGGACAGCGTGAGCGCGCCGTACTTTGCGCCAATGGCATCGCCTGGGCCGTAGACGGGGCAGAAGTCGAACGGACTATTCTCGCCGGCGGTGTTGTTGAGGTAGTTCTTGGAGTGGAGGTTGGCGGTGGAGTAGGGCGGGTGGTATGTCTGTGCCTCGGGGAGGATGTGGTGGGTGATGCCAATGACGGCGACAAAGAGGAAAAGAATGAGCCAGATGCGGGCCTTGACACCGAGATGGCGTTGGTTGAGTCGTGACTGTTTTTCGTCGGACATCGTCCGTGACGGCGACGAGAGCGGGGGAGAGATGTGAGCCAGGCCCTTTCGTCGCTGCATACGACGACGGCGACGGCGACGGGACGAGATGGGAGAGTGGAAGAGACAGGGGTGGGGATCCTCCGTGTCCCAATTGGGTGCCGCAATTAATCAAGCCTGGATTTTGCCATTCTCCCACCACCATCGCCTCCGCCCATGTCCAAGGCCAAGCAGCCTGGCGTCGCCAACCAGCTGAAGCGCATCCCGGTCCCCATCGCGCTCGCTGTCGGCGTCTTCGTCGGCATCGTCCTGTCGCGCCTCATCCCATGGACCAGCTTCACGGTACAGTCCTCGCTGTTTCCTGCCCGCCCACCCCGCTCATCGCTGCCTAGCCATCCACACCCGTATGGCGCAGCGGCTATGTGCCCCCCAAATCCCGCCAGACACGCACACCAGTGCAACCGCCGACCCTTGACCAGCGCCTTCGCGTCCTGGACCTTCTAACATCCCTTACGCCACACTATACCAGAGAGTGTACACGAAGTGCTCAGCCACTCTACGCCCAGCAGGCCCTCGACCGCTACGGCCCCCTCATCGGCCACAAAACACCCTCACGCAGCTCCTGGCTCGAGGCACTCGGACTCGGCGACGAGCAGCAGCCGCTCAAGCGCGACGTCATGTCGAGCGAGCACAAATACTTCTTTGCCATCAATCTCTACAACTCGTTCGACGTCATTCCCGACCTCTTCGCCACGCTCTTCCGCGTTGCCGCAATCCTCGGATACCACAACGTGTTTGTGTCTATCTACGAGAACGGATCGACCGACCAGACCAAGGCCCTGCTCCGCATATTCGACGCGCTCACCCGCTCCGTCGGCATGCGCATCACCATCCGCACGTCTATGCGCACCCGCGGGGCTTTCAACCACCGTATCGAGTACCTCGCAGAGGTCCGAAATGCCGCTTTTGTGCCCCTGCACGAGCTGCGCGAATCGGAGAACGAGTACTTTGACACCATCATCTTCATGAACGACATCCTGCCCTGTGTCGACGACCTCCTCGAGCTCATATGGCAGTCGCGGCGCAACAACGCCGGCATCACCTGCGCAGCCGACTACATGTACCACGAAGAGATCGCGTCGCCCGTGTTTTACGACAACTGGGTGGCCCGAGATATCAACGGAACTGCGTTGGAGAATGCGCCCTTTGAGAATATCTTCCACCACCCGGACAGCTCGTCGCGTTTTCAGCGTCATCTCCCCATCCAGGTTCAGAGCTGCTGGAACGGTATCGCCATCCTCGATCCCGCTCCCTTCTACTCGCCGCCGCATGTTCGTTTCCGCATGGCCCACATCATGGATGGGGAATGCTCAGCCAGTGAATGTTCTCTCATCTGCAACGACTACTGGGAGGCGGGTTATGGCCGGATATTGATGGTGCCGCGCGTCAAATTGGCGTACGATTCAAAGGTCTTTGACATCATCCATCCATCACGGCGCAATCTTACGGCTATACGCGGCTACGTGCGCATCGGCGGCCTGCCCGATAACCCCAACACGGACCCCCAAGATCGCTCGTGGTTCGGTCCGCACGACAGGTTGTTTACGGAAGAGGAGAGTGAGCAATTGAATTTTGTTCCCGGACCTGAAAATGGTGTGTACTATCTTATCTTCAGTCGTCGCACCACTCATCGTTTTCTGCGCAGTATGGTGCTGGGGATGGGATGGTGCTGGTGATTTGGAAGGGCCCGACGTGGACCCCATCTGGGAGCCTATGCCAAACAGGTCGAAGAGTCATGATGCAGTAGTGGTGCGGCACGACAGAAGTATGGTACTGTAGGACAGGTATAATATTATATGGACGGACGTATATTGGGCAGGGGTAATCAGAGTGTATCTATTGGGAAAGGAGAGAACCGTTGAGAGGTCATGTCCAGATGCGTCCTAGTGAGGCTCTCGTAGCAACTCCGTTGAGGCTAGTTGACACAACCTACAGGTCGACGCGCGGTGATAACTCGTTGGCGACATGCTGAGACTCATTGAATCCAACTGGTTCACATCGCACATCGTGGCGACTTTGGGAGGTGAAAGGTTACAGAATGGGCCACTAGCGATAGAAACGTCGCGCCGTACCGTCGGCCTGCCGAGATCGACTCTTCAACATCGACGGCTCAGGTAGTAGCCTTTCGACAACGATCAATGAAGGCTTGTCGCATCGTAACTTGGTCTGCACAGGCAGAAATTGCTGAGGACATCCGCTTTTGTCTGACAAACGTGACGTGTTTGAGCGAAGCAGGAAGATATGTTTTTGACACAATACAAACTCGCAATACTACGACACATATCTACTGGCGTGCTAGTAGAAGTCAACTATGTCATGACGCCAGGCCGTTTGTCCAAAATCTATCCTGAAAAGCCGGAGGTTTGGCATCTTGTCCCCAATGTTAGAAAAATTCCCATCTTTGACATACTCCATTGTGTCACTGAACACTACATCCAGGTTCATTGGGTTGTCCCCAGGCCATCGGGGTGGCGCCCTCGTTTGCGGTACTATGTACACCTCCTCTACAGAGGGTATCATTTCCATCGCCACCCGTAAAGATCGAAGTATTTGAGGGCAGTCTTTCAGAACAACGTGCAAATACAGCCGCCTCAAGCGCTGACAGTGCAGTTGTTCGAGGAAGATGGAAAACCAAGACATGTCCTTCTCCGCAACGTCCTGGACGTGTAATTCCTCCAAGGCTGTGATGCGTATGCGGCTCACGGACCCGGGATCCGCGTTGTTGAGGGAGAGGTAGCGAAGAGAGGTCGACAAGATCTCGGATGAGTCGTCGGATCTGTTGTCTTCGAGGGAGTGCGTAGTGAAGGAGTGTAGACTTGGGCAGCCAGAGAGGATAGACACAGCATCATTGAGGTAGTTGGTTTCATCCAGCTCGACAGTAGTCAACTGAAGGAGAGGTAGCTGGAAGAAGACAGCAGCACAATATTCGAGGCGAATGGTGTGAAGTAACGGCGCTGCCCGAAAGGCACTGATAGTGATGTCTTCATCTGGCCAGCTCTCGGCCTCTTCGAGATTGATGGCGACCGACTCTAGGAGATACAGCGGTCCTGAGCATAAGCATAGGTACTGGAGAAGGACCCATCCGACCTGTAGAGAAATGTATCTCCACCGAGCCGAAAGCTCGCCCAAGCGCCTAGCGCACTGGCGTTGGTTCGTGCATATGGCACGTCTCTCGTCCTCATCCTCGTCGTCCTCATCCGGATCTTCTTCTATTGGAATCGCGTAGAGATGGAAAGAAATGGGGTGATTGTCGCTTCGCTGAAGACGACTATCGAGCAGTTGATTCCATCCGCAGGGATACAATGCTTGTTCGTTCTGATTGAAGTTGAGGTACGACCAGAAGGAAGGGTTAGAGTACAGGATGTCTCTCCAGTATCCACAGACGTGGCTGAGGGCCCATGGGCCTCTTGAGGTATCGAAGACATAATCCTCCCTGTCGTCGCAATACCATCGGAATATTTCTGTCAGGCACTCGACAGGGAAGAGGCGCAGGGGCGAGAGGGCGGCGCGGGACCGTACCACCACATTCTCGAAGAGGGCTCTTTCCTCTTGTAGACACCGTCGTTCCGCAGTCAGGACGGCGATGGCAGCATCCACGCGTTTTAACTCGTTGTCTACGGCAGAGATCCCACGAAGAGCATTCGGCAAGAGCTCATCGCGAATTGCTTGCTCATCTCCTTGACATGCAGAGTCGTGAAAGAGGGGAAGACTCCGAAGAGCATCGTATAATACTCTCTCAGAGGAACAGCCGGAAGAACGTTCAAAGCGATACGGCTCCCCGCAAGAATGGCAGGAGAGAGCTGTGGGCGAGTTCATCTGAGATTCGCAGGAGTGACATTAATTCAAGATGACAAGTAGAATGAGCACATACTGTTACTTGTGTAGAGGACTAATGGATTCGTTGACAGTGTATCCTGCGTCAGCTTTGAGAAATGCAGCGTCAGTGAAATGATCCGTCGTGATTCGGGCTGCACCACATACGAGAATGCCCGAGGGAGACGGATAGAGCACAACTCCCTATCGTATGGAGCTATTGAGGACAATTAGACCGTGGACTTGAAACCAAAGAACAATAGCGTGCCTTCGCCACTTCGTTATGGAAGGATAAAGCTAGCGCTGGTCGCTGCCGGTCCAGACGGGTGTAAATGAGAGGAGGACAAGCAGCAAGAGGTGAGAGATGGCAGCTACAATAGCATGACACTGACAGTGTCTGCGAGAGTGTGGTTGCGATTGAAAACCCGTAATATTACTAAAAGCCGATGATAATCATATCGAGTATAACCACCATCATCTCGAAAAAACCAAACCGCGATGACCGTCGCTGACACGCAAAAACACGCATCGAAAAGCTCCCAGTTGGGCATTGTGCACTCCTGGGAACTTGTTCGTCGATTCCACGTCCCCGCGCCCTCCACACCGACTAGCCCCCGGGCAGGTCATCTCAAAATCCAAATGCACTGAGTATCTCGTCCCACTCCCAAAAACCACACACAGCGGTAAGGCGCCGAGACTGCGGATGACAGTCCCGACGTCTTGACCGTCGATTCACCAGCCTAGGTGTCCTGTTCCCGACGTTGGTCTCTGCATGTGATGCTATACATACACAGCTGCCGACGTGGTGTGCGCTCTTGTCCCCGGTTCCAGTCAGAAGAGAGCATGGACCTCTTTATTTCTCCCTTCTCCCTTGGTACAGGACATGTATTGGCCACGCCAAATGCCTTCCCAGCGCCTGCCTTTTTTCTTCTTTTCGCTCGAACCTCTGTCCGATTAGTTTTTAAGGTTTCGATCAGTCCGCCGGACGAGGCCGAAGTAAGCCGCCATCATTTCGGCCTCACGGCGCTGATCGTCACGATACAACATACGGCCCTCGACGCAACGCGGAAAGAAAATTACAGGGCATTGTTGGGGCATTGGATATTTCATTACCACACAACAAAACTTAAATCAGCACAAGCGTGCAAGATACCCAATCAATGGTGGATTGGCTTTGGTTGCACTGAATCGGGATGGCTTGCCGTCTCGCCATTTATGACACTGGGCAAAGTTCTACAGCACCAGCGTTTGCGCGTTGACTGCGAGCTCGGCTTGCTTGGGAGATAAAGTGGTTAAGTTGGAGGTAATACAGTATTTGTGCCCTTCTGTACTCTAGCGTCCGGCGATCAGTAATTGGTCCGTGCCGAGTATGAATGAATGAATGATTGAATCGAACTGCGGAGGCATTGCCTCCCGGAAAATCGGCCCGACGTTGATGATGGCCGCCCAGCTCGCCAATTCATTTCACTCTTCACATCGACGATCAGCTCAAGTTGCCCTTCAGACATGGATAAATGATGGCTCGTCGCATCATACCCTTATTCTGCACTACTAAGGAACATCAAACCGAAAGTGCGTAAAGTAAGTCCTCTCTGACACGACAAACAAGTCATCTGGCCGCAGTAACTTAGACTAGAAGTTGACGCCACAGCAACGCACAGCGACATGGGCAGCTTCAATGATCAGTGGCGTGCTGTCCTGTCACCCACTCAGCAATCATATCTTGGACTTGACCTCGAATTACCTGTGTACGACACAATCTATACGTAACCTGAGGATCGCTACAACTCGATATCATGGTCTTGTCTTCTTAGCTCTGTTCACTGTTGCTGTTGACGATGCCCCCCAAGCCACTGCCAACGGTTACTCCCTGCTCCTTGCCTATCAAGCTGCTTCTCAATACCAATCTGCGTGTCTACGTCTTGCGCGCCCTGTTGATTTCGTCGTTCTGCTGCATCGTCACCGCTCCTGGGCTCGGCGCCTCCGAGGAGGTCAAGTTGCGGGATAAATTGATTGTCGTGCTCTTTTCCTTGGAGGTGATGATTCACCATCTGCTTAGGTATGCTACTGAGTTCAGTTGTATGCTTTCCCTCCGAGTCTTCTTACATGCCCTGGACTTGACCAGTCCGTTTCACGTCCCGTTCGTCTCAACCGCCCTCGACATGGCTGCAATTACCGCTGAAGCTGTCGTTTGTAAGCTACCCTCTCCACTCTAAATGAGCGCATAGTGACATCTAATACAGTGGCGCTCTTTGTTCGCCCTTGGACGTGGACGGTAACCGGATATGATCTGACTGCCTTTATGGCACTCGCCGAGGCAATCTACATACAGACAGCGTCGTTGATGCTCCTTTTCCTCATTCGCACCATTGTCTTGACACGCCTGCTCTACGGTGGAAATGTTACGGCCGCTTGGCGGCCATTTGATTTCTTAGCTGAAGGTAGCGGTACTGAACGGAGTAGTGGGACTTCAATTATCGTAGGAGCGTCAGCTTGGCGGGCTATCTTTCGGTGAGCGAGTACAAAGACACTGGTATTGGTGATGCACGATCACTGACTTCATTTGGCAGGGACGAACCGAATATGATTGTCATCCTACGCGCACTATTCGCACTGGGAGCCATCGGTGGCCTGCTCATGTTCTTCGTCACAAAGGTGATATTGGACCCTGTGCGGGAGAACGGACGCATACCTTCGAAATTGTTCAGGTCGAACGACTTCCAAGTCGATTTCGCGATGAACCCTCACATTGGCTGGAAGATTTTTGCAGTCAGTCCTTTTTGGTCCTGTGAGCGATGCAACTCACGTACCTGTAATTTCTGCAGTTCGTACAACCTGATGAGATATCTGGACCATTCAATAGCTCGTCATTTCATGATGCCGTTGATGTTAGACCAATGTGGAACCGAAATGGTATGGTCAATCAAGTGCTGCTTGTACGACTCGGATATAGACTGGGTGATATATTCTTAGGGCCACAGCCACCATGCAACCACGTACCTGGACATCTGTTCCTTGGTCCGGAGAGTGTCTACATCCGCCACTCTGCACTATATCCATGGATTACCGTTATACAAGTGGAATGTCCTGACAGGCTTACCGGAAATCAGAGTGATACAAGGACGGACATTCGTGAGTCTCTATTGTTCTTGTGAATGGACAAAAGCTGACTCGAATGCACATATAATTAGTAGCACCAGACCTCCTCCGTCTCCCTTCGGCTGATCTTTGGCCGGATCTCCTCATCACGATCAACTTCACTGCAGTAGGTATGGACTCAAACTCTCTCGTCAACGCAAGAGGGAGTGCGGTATCCATTGTCGTTGGATTCACTGCCGATGTTCAGGCAGTCTTGTCCAATACGTCGCCAATTCCTCTTCTTCCCGACGTTCATCTTCTGGGACCCGTGGCTCTGGAGGTTCGACAGCAGTTTCAAAACGCGAACCCCGCATTTCTTGGGATATTCAGTGATGTCAGCTGTTTTTTTTCTTGATTTTACCTGCAGTGCTAACTGCAACTCTCAGACAACAAACTTTTTCATTGGCCAAGTCCCTTTACTAATGGATGATCCATCACCGATTGTTCCTCGGGCAAACAACACCGCTACACTGCGCCTATTCATGCAAACAGACTACTCCGATTGGAAGTTTCTGTCGGATTACAGAGAGAAGTCCGTCTGGATTGGACTTGCCGCCGTTGGAGGATTTTGGACTTCGCTCAATGGTCTATTCGCGCTGGTGTTTGGAACGAGCCTGCTCTTGATACTGTTCAGTCCGTAAACTTTCAACCAGAGCAAGCTAAAGCTGACCTGTCTATGTCACACAGACGTCAAACCGCTTTCCACGTTTGGTCTTATCCATAAATTCCAGGCTGTTTGTCTTCATCAGTATCCTCGTATTCTGTCCGAAGGTGAATCAGAGCGTGGACTCGTGGCGTATCTCCGCGATCACTTTGTTGACTTAGAGCGCATTCGGGACAGCGTGGAGGATGAGGGCCTTGATGATCACAATGGCGTCGAGCTAATTGGCACAGATAGGCCCTCGTTATCCTAGAGATTTCACAATCAATTAGTCAATTCCAGTACGAGAAGTACTTACTTAGTCCAGATTGAATGAGGAACTCGATCGAACTTGTTAGTCTTTTCACATTTAGAGAGTGAGACTGAAATGAGCCAAGTATGTGGGTACACTATGTGGCACGGTAAGTAACGTCCTCGAGTGAGACTGTTTATCACCGTTGAGAACGTTGAGAGGTTATGTCCAAATGCGTCCCAGTGACGTCGAAGCGATTTTGTTACCTCCGACTTGACGCCCACGGTGACGACCTCGGCGACGACGTCGAAAGAGCATGCAACGATGGGCCGCTCATAGACGACTTGTGCTCCCACATTTCCCGCCGTCGCAATGCCGCCGACAGAGCGTGCACGCACAAAAAATTGCTGACACTGCCGACCGTCCACTCCCGCCTCCGCCCATACTGCTCTCCCGCCGGCCAGTGGACGCACACGTCGTGCTTGGGCCCGAGCTAGCGACGCTGCGCACCAATCTACTCACGCTACTTGGGTCGGCGCATCCCGGGCTGCAGGACCTTGCCCGGTACTACTTCAACGACCCATCTCACCTCGTGCGCTCCGGCGCCATCCTGCTCTTCGCCAAAGCCACCAACACGTCGGGCGCAGGCTGGCAGGCGGCGTCGTGGGCGGCCGTCGCCGAGGACGCGCAGGAGCTAGACCAGCCGCTCACACGCGCGGACGTCCTTCCCTACTGGAACCACAACATGCCCGACCACGCAGAGTCCTTCGACTCAGTCTTTGCCCTGCGCATTCCATCCCCGCCCCCATCATTCACATCCGTGCATAAAACCACCGCGCCCCCATGCTCGCTGCTCCCGACGCAGCTGCGCCTCGCGCAGATCGTTGAGATGATCCACGTCGCCTCGCTCCTGCACGACCAAGTCACGCTCTCCCCGTCCGACGCCTCCAACAAGCTCTCCATCCTCGGTGGCGACTTCCTCCTTGGTCGCGCAAGCGCCGCGCTCTCCCGCCTGGGCTCCAACCACGTCGTCGAGCTCATCGCCAGCGTCATCTCCAACCTCTCCGAGGGACGTGTTGTCGCCTCCGACGCGTGGGACGAGTATCTCAAGAACGCGTACCTCAAAACCGGCAGCCTTGTCGCCAAGGGCACGCGCGCCGCCGTCCTTCTTGCTGGTGGGTCACAGCCGATGCAGGATGTCGCGTACGCGTTTGGGCGAAATTTCGGGATGGCCATGCAGGTAAGCTACCTGCCATTCCTGTTCCATCTACACATGCTAAATGCCCTCAACAGCTGGCAGAATACGCAGCAGAGGGAAACCCGCGGTGCTGGGAGGTCGCACACGCATATTCGCGGCAGGCGGGCGAATTGCTCCATTACCTCCCAGAGACAGACGTTCGAGATACACTCCAAGTATTCGTCGACAATATGGTCGACTCGCACCGACCACGGACACCATAGACTACATACTGTAACCATTAGACTTTTTACCACTCAACTTGAACTATACATGTAGCTACGTCCATTTTGGGAATGACCATCTCTTCGTGGACGACCACCACCATCATGTCAACGCCAGACACCCATCCATCCAACGAGGCGCTCGACGTGCTCATCAACAAATACCCCGAGACCTCTGGGTCGCTGTTCCAGGTCTACAACGATATCCTCTACGCTCAGTCCTGGACAGACGTTCAAGTAGTCGACCTCGGCGCGGATTTCCCGCGCGGGGCAGTCAAAGGCCGACGCCCAAAAAGTGACTCGGATACACTCGTCCACGTCGTTCCCTGTGGTCTGACAGAGACACTATCAATCGCATGGTATATACATACTGATCTTTGTCCAACACCCTAGATACTCATTTCTGACAGGCTTCAAACCGCCTTCAAGGCGCTCTCACACCCACCCGAAATATACCTCGGCATCTCAGCAGATGATTCCTCAATCGTGTATTACAAACTCAGCGCAGGGATTGTGAAGCCGCCTGTCTGATATATATAGTGTAGGAATTAAAAAAAGAAATTCTCCCATAGATATGTATACCACTACCGACAAATATATAAACTTAAAGAGGGAACGTCTATCCAAGCGAGTGACAGGTTTACAATCCATGAAATCTACAGTGTCCAATCCCTATGTCGCCCAGTTTTGACGTTCATCTGCATCACAGAGATAAGGAAACCATGTCAAACCAAATCACAATCGATGCATACCGGTCAAGAATCCCCGCGTGTCTACCACATCGTCCACACCGCACCGAGTGCCACCCCAGCAACCGTCGCTGCCATGCCCAGCACCGGTACGTCCATCATGACCCTCAGCCCACCCGACACCGCGGGGAATGTTGTGGCAAAGTCTTTTGTCGGATTCGGCGAGCCGCTTATCGTGACCGTCGCTGCGTCAGAGTCCGCTGTGGCCGTCGCCGTCGCCGTCACCGTATCCGATGCATTGAGAATGGTGAAGCGTGGTGATAATGCGTACGCCACGCCGTGGCTGGAGTTGAGGAATAAGAGAAAGTAGTCGTCGCCTGCTGGGATGTCTTCCAGGTGTACGTTCAGAGATGTCGTAGAGTGCTTCAGCCCAGGTACTGGAGTGCACAGAGCATTGTTAAGAAAAGGCTGGGCCCAAGGGTGAAGCGCAAGACTTACTAGTGGACGCGATATATGTAATGCCGTCCTCGCTCAGGCGGGTCATCTCCAGGTCAAATGCGTCTATGCCGTCCAGGACGCCCTTCTCCCATGCTATCACATTCGTCTTTCCGTTCTGCCACTGCGTCTTCTCCGTCGGTTCGGTCACCACGAAATATGCTGGATAGAACGACAGGTCAACCACTCCGTTTTCGCAGCGACAACGTGCTGCAGCGTACCGGAGACGGATGCCACCGCCATGCTCAGCGCCAGACACCGTGCAAGGCCACGCGAGGGCACAAGAAACGAGAGCATCGTGGCGAGTGTGAAATTAGAGAGATATTAGTATGTCGCACTGGACTGGGAGGAGGAAGGTGTGGTCGTGACTCGGAGTGGAGACGCCTTTCAAGCTTTCCGGAGCTGTCCTTTCTCGAAGAGCTTATGGTAGAAGGGGGTATTTTATGGTAGAGGATGGGAGGAGCAGAGGGAGCGGAATGAGGATAGTCACAAGCCCGTCACACTGCTCCTCCGACGATTATGTAATGGCAACAAGGGCTTGCGGATCATCGGCGTGCCAAGGGCCCCAGCCTTGTCCTCGTCAAGACGCGTCGAACAGGCGTCGAACGTGAAGGTCTGTGGACAGAGTGCCATGGTCGGTAATCGTCTCTTCTTATGATACGCGCCAATACTCCGAGTCGGCTATCAGACATCACATTTCCCTACATTCACCCGCCCCCTGCTTCTCATACTCACATTGAGCTGCCTTTATCCTACCTTACTGAAGAGAACTTCCGCACGGTCCAGATGCTCCCAGGAAATTGCAAACACCACAACTTTACATCGGTACATCGGTAAAGTCATAATCAGGAATAGCCGGGTTGTCATAGAAATCCTGAGCATCCTTTTCGCTGACGACTGGGAAATCCGGATACAGATGAAGACACTCTCAAACTACTGGCCAATGATCCTTGACAGCCCATCGCCGCTGCCAATATACACTGTTGGATCACCTCGTCTGAAAGCTGCGAGTCGCCAATGAGCCAACAGACCCTGTTCGAAGCAAAGTACCCCTCACCCTTGGATAATCCGAAAAGTTCTCCCAGTGACTTTCTCCGCAATAGCCCAAGCCTCATCAATATCAGCCTCTCCATCATAGACAATGTCAGTCTGATTATTCGGATCCCTGACAACCCGCGCCACAAACCGTCCAATCGTCTTGAAGGTGCTGTACAAAATCTTCCTCTTCCGATCGCCGATATGAAACTTGGGCGTGTACACAGTCTCCTTCGTAGCATGGGGATATGGCAGCATGTCCGTCAGCCACCAGCCCACCTCGATGGGCGTATAAATTACTCCAAGGGATTTGACGTATTCCCGGAGTATCCATTAAAACATCAGCATCATTGCCACAGTCAAACGACCGCAACGAGCACTCACCAAGTCATGCATATCCATAGCACCCGGCGGCGCGGTAGGCCCAAAGTCAGACGGAATAACGCGCCCGACGCCGACCTTGGCAGCATCCGGAAGCACACACAGGCTTCTGGTCCACCATGGGGAGGACAAGCAATATGAACACGTTCACATCTTCCAGCAACCCTCTGGCGTCGCGGTGATGGCCCCAACACGAATCTCCGCGCCAGCGGCCTTCAATTCTTGAACGATGGGCTTGTCAACAGACTTAGCGCGAACGGGGATCGTGACTCGCTAATTCATCGTCAGCTAAACATTTGCGATCATTGCATCGGAGGCTTACAAGATGCCCATCCTCAATGAGGCCCTTCGTGACGCAGCGCCCAATTTCACCGACAATGAGTACAAGCTCTTTAGCAGGCATCATCCTGTCGAGTTGTGGAGGTGTGAGAAGAGTCAAGTGCAAGCGGATACTTATAGACTCGCATTCGGTCTCGTGGAAGACCGTTGCGTGTTTCTGAACGATCCAGATCCTGGTGGAGTACTATCTAGTCAATAGCATCGAACGTAGATACATTTTCCGGGAATCGACGGTTGATCATGCCAAATGTTTCGAGCTGTGATGTGGCATCTGTCGTCTGCGGGTGGTGAGCTACGGACCACAGCGTCAGAGTGTAAAACCCAATCTTGCGGGGTCTCAGTCCTTCGCTATTCGCACGACAGGTGGGTGGGATTGCGAGACGAAAGATACAAGAGGTAGCAGATGGGGTGGTGGTAAGAATGTAAGTGAGTATCCTACTCGAGTTCCGTTGTATACATAGTCGTCCGAGATCATACGTAAGCATAGCATGGTAAGCGAAATATCATAGCGGTTACACAGAGTGAGGAAGGACGTGGACAAAGATGGAAACGAGCAATGAAATTCTAAGTACTTAGATTGATATCATATCCAATTATCGTGATCACCTATACGTAAGTGATGCGTTCGGTCCCGCCAGTGGCGCTCGATTCTGCAAGATCTCATCAGCGAAAATATTGCGGAGACGGTTCAACAGAAGACTCACCATGCAGATACTCGACAGAGACATTCAATCCTTCCGATTTGAACATCGCCAATTTCTCGACCATGAGCATCTCAGCGTCAGTCAACGTTTTATCCATCGGGGAAGTCGGTTCGCGGTGGGGACGTCTTGTTTGGTGATAAAATCTCCAAGGCCGCATGAGACGAGGGCTTGGGGCATATAAATCGATGTGCACATCAGCGAGTCGAGAAACTCGCGTCTCCGATGCACTACTCCAGCGGGATTCCACGATGCTCGTAAGAGCGCCAGCTATCGCTTCCTCGTACCCCTCAAGTCCGCTGACACTGAAAGACGTCAACAGAGGCATTGTACTGCTCTCTGGAGTCGCGATGAACTGCTCGAGAAAAGTTTCCGTGACATTCTTGGCGTCCACCTGAAGGCGAGTAACTGAAGAAAGAAGGTGGAAGAGGTCAGAGCGGGGTTCTGCAGTACTACCACCATAGTTTGCTGCATGCCAAACAACCTCTTGGATGAGGCTAGGAAAGTCCTTCGAATCACCATTGTTTCCCGGAAAGAACAAGTCACCCCATTGGGAAGACAACTTCCTCAAGGACGGGACTTCTACGGTCCTAAGAAGACTGGTCGCGGATAGACTGAGCTTCTGCAGCTGCGGATGCGTGATGACCGGTACATTCACCGGCAAGCTAGCGATACTTGACGTGGAGAACGATTCGAGATTCGGACATGCAAGCAAGAACTTGCGGTCCAGATTGGTTGTGAACAGTGATGGACTGAAGGCAGAAATGTATCTTAGATGTTTGAGCTGTGCCCAGGGAAAATCAACCCTCGCTGGATCCATGTCAGCCTCGGGATCGGGAAGGCCACTGAGAGTCAGGGAACGGAGGTTGGGGGATTGTCGGAAGTATGGGAGAACCCGCTGCACGAAGGCATGCGGTGCCGGTCCGTCTTCAGGTTGGAACGGGTTCTCATCCTGGAGAGAGAGATGCAACGTCGACAACGACGCGAAGATGCCTGCCACTGGCGCTCTCACTGCAGCAAGGTTGTCAAATTCTTGGGTATCGGCCCCGACCAACCGCACTTTCCGCCAACGCTCGCTGTGATTCATGAGGATACGGAGAAATTCGCGAGAATAGTCATTGTCGAGGGACCACGGTAATGGATTGATACGCAAGTCGACTGGAAGGGGGTTTGACCGCGCAAATGCCTCCTGGAGGAAGAACGTTGCACCGACACGGGGACGAGGACGATTGTATGACAGGTCAACGAAGAACGAGGACCACATGTATGGCGAAGACAAGACGAGATGCCGCCAGCGACGACAAATCTTCCCTAGCAGCCACGGACCATGTCTGGGGTTGTATACGTCGTACGGTTTGATGACATTGGTGTGATAGAATATTTCGAAAAGGACATCGTCTGGCAGGGAGTGGATGGGAGGAAGAAGGGAAGCATGGACATCATGAAACTCTTGGAGTGCTTTGCGTTCTTCTTTTGCGGCACGGAAAGCGTCTACGAGACGTAATAGGTCGGCATCGAATTCCCTGAGAGAGGTCTTTATCTCTGAAAGAAACGAACCGACACGGTCTTTGGTGGCGGCTGTAGGGTTGTCGAAAGAAAGCGTAGTCCCAAGAACGTCGGCGAAAGGTGATGGCAGAGTGTGAATTTTGGGAGTTTGTGCAGAGACGGAATCAAAACCACAACGCGAACAGGCGGCCACTATGCGTGATTGATCAGTATAGGATGATCGCAAGTGCTAATGTTACTTGCTCTTTGAAGCGACTCTTCTGAGGTTTATACGCCAAAAGACAAGATTTATGAAGATCCTGTAGTCGGTGATTTGGATGTTGGTCGTCAGCTGCAAGGCTTGAACGCGAATCTGATTAGACGGGCACCGGCCACGTGTTTCCAAACTCGGCTTGAACAATCATGTACTCTAATCATCATTATCATTATGGCTGCGTCCTTCCCTCTCGTATTCGTTGGTCTCGAGCGGAAAGTCCTCTTTTCTCCCTATGTGCCTCCGTCATGGAGAGACAAAACCGTGAACCCATTCCCTTGTATTCCCACCAGCTCACCAGACGCCTACCTTGCTCTGAGACGCAAGCCCTTCGTCAATGAACCGGCCGAATCGCAGCGCGTCGTAGTCTCAGACGAAAAGGCGAAAACATGGGGAATCGACATCCAACTTCCCTGTCCTCTCATCTATAACGCGCATTGCGGCAATGGCAGAGATCGCAAGCTTTATTGCGTCAAGATGGCGATGCACACGGAGGAGGTCACGGATCCCGACTCTTGCTGCTATGAAGCCATCGAGAAGATGTATGCGGATGCACTCTTCCATGCCAACGAACTCCAGGCTATTGAGGGAGAGCTCGTGCCCGTACATTATGGCTTGTGGCGCTCCCGGACTGAGTGGGGCGGGGTCATGATCTGTGCAATTATGCAATATGGCGGTACACCCTGGACTATAGTCAAAAACACCAAATACAACACGCTCCAAAACAGGTCAGATCGCGCTTTCTGTCCTCTCTCGGGTCGTTGCTAATTGAGCTCGATTCTCAGGATCGTTATAGGGCGCGCCGTGGAACTACTTCACGATTATCAGATTTTCCACGGTCAGCTCGTATATGACCTCCACCACACTCTTTTGCTTCCCGGTCCAAACGAGGACATGAAATGCTTCATTGTCGACTTTTCGCGAGCAGTCCCCTCCACTTGCTACCGTAAACTTCCTATTCTTCCTATTAGCACCAATGGACCCTCCACACATGGATGCGAAGAGACTGCGGATGTTACCTACCATTTAAACATGATTTCAAGAGGTGATCTTCAAGGTTCGCTACGTTCTGTCCTTTCCCCAATTTTTGGGTAACATTTGGTTGAATAGGCTACAAGAAGATCGAGCAGCCCTTGAAATTTTTTGACGCATACTCGTCACGATTTCCGTCTCTCCCAGAATATGAGGTCCTTATAGCCCAACGTCATCACTTCTTTGATGATCCACCGTTGGATCGGAACTCAAAACTAGGATTTCGCGACGACGGGGAGCTCGTCGTTCTCTCTGAAGACGACGAGGAAGCGATGGACGAAGAGCATTTACAGCTTTCCGATTGGATGCCCGATGATCTCTTAATGTCCTCCCTAAGGTAGTTTACTCAGTATGTACAAATTATTCTGCGTTCCTTCAAGTTGCTGCGTCCGGTGATCCTTTAGGTCTGTGCCGCGTATTGATTGATCGATTGGATTCTATCAAGACAATATAAGTACGTGTCCTCTTTGTCTGGGGCTACTTGTGTCAATCGGCCGGGTCGCTGCCATCCACAAATCTAACGCCGGCGCCACTGATTCCGCCACCGCTGAAGACGTGACGGAGAGGACATCACTTCCAGAGCGCGCCTCATGTTATTCCTCTCAGGTTACCGTCTCATGCACCTTTCAGGTCTGCGAACAAGCCCAAAAGGCAAGAACTACGTATATGCAACCCCCCAGCGCCCCGTTGCCCCTTTTGAGAGTGGCGAGGAACGGACTATGGCGCCAGAATGAAGGACAAGCAAGTACAAAAAATGTAAACAAGGGCCCGGGATGACGAATGAGATAAAGTATATTGTTATTCAATCTATTCCATGAGGTCGTGATTATCTACAAGTAAGTGATGCGTTCGGTCTCGCCAGTGACGCTTGATTCTGCAAGATTTCATAAGCTAAGATGTTCCGGAAATGGCTCGGAAGAAGACTGACTATGCAGGTAGTCGACAGAGACATTCAAACCCTCCGATTTGAACACCGCCAACTTCTCGACCATGGACATCGCAACGTCATTCAATGTGTTATCGAGCGGGGGGGTTGGTTCACGGAGACGTTTTGTTCGGTAATCAAACTTCCGAAACCGCCTGGGACGAGGCCGTGGGGCAGATAACTCGATGTGCACATCAGTGAGTCGAGAAACTCGCGTGTCCGATGCACTACTCGACCGCGATTCCACGATGCTGGTAAGAGCGCCAGCTATTCCTTCCTCGTACCCCTCAAGTCCGCTGACAATGAGGGAGCTCAACAGAGGCATTGTCCTGCTCTCTGGGGTCGCGATGAACTGCTCGAGAAAGGTCTTTGTGGTTCCACCGTCCACCTGGAGGCGAGTAACCGAAGGAAATAGGTGGAGGAGGTCAAAGGGGGGTTGTGCAGTACCGCCAGAATACCGGTTTGCGCGCCAAACAATCTCTTGGATGTGGATAGGGAATTGATTCGAATCTCCCTTGTTCTCTGGAAAGGCGAAGTCACCACATTGAGAAGACAACATCCTTAAGGACGGGACATCCATGGTCCTGAGAAGACTGGTCTCGAACAGACTGAGACTCTGCAGCAGCGGAAGGGTGATGACAGGTAAATTTACATGCGGGCCAGCGATACTTGTTGTGAAGAACGATTCGAGATTTGGACATGCAAGCAAGAATTTGCGGTCCAAATCGGTTGTGAACAGTGATGGACTGAAGGCAGAAGCGTATTGTAGATGCTTGAGTTGTGCCCAGGGAAAATCAATGCTCGCGGGATCCATGTCAGCCTCGGGATCGGGGAGGCCACTGAGAGTCAGGGAACGGAGGTTGGGGGATTGGCGGAAGTATGGGAGAACCTGCTGCACGAAGGTGTGTGGTAACAATTCGTCTTCAGGGTGGTACGGGCCCTCAGCCTTGAGAGAGAGATGCAACGTCGACAACGACGCGAAAATGCCTGGCGCTCTCACGGAAACAAGGTTGTCAAATTCTTGCCCATCGGCCCCGACCAACCGCACTTTCCGCCAACGCTCGGTGTGAGTCATGAGAATACGGAGAAATTCGGGAGAATAGTCATTGTCGAGGGACCACGGCAATGAATTGATACGCAAGTCGACTGGGAGGGGGTTTGACCGCGCAAATGCCTCCTGGAGGAAGAACGTTGCAGCAACACCGGTACGAGGACGATTGCATGACTGGTCAACGAAGAACGAGGACCACATGTACGGCGAAGACAAGACAAGATGCCGCCAGCGACGACAAATCTTCCCTAGCAGCCACGGACCATGACTGGGGTTGTATACGTCGTACGGTTGAATGAAGTTGGTGTGGTAGAATATTTCGAAAAGGACATCGTCTGGGAGGGAGTGAATGGGAGGAAGAAGGGCAGCATGGACATCATGAAAGGCATGGAGTGCTTTGCGTTCTTTCTTTGCAGCACGCAAAGCGTATTCGAGACGATATATGTCGGCATCGAATTCCCTGAGAGAGGTCTTTATCTCTGCAAGAAATGAGCCAACGCGGTCTTTGGTTGCGGCTGTAGGGTTGTCGAAAGAAAGCGTAGTCCCGAGAACGTCGGCGAAGGGCGATGGCAGAGTGTGAATTTTGGGAGTCTGTGCAGAGACGGAATCAAAACCACAACGCGAACAGGCGGCCACTATGCGTGATTGTTCAGTATAGGACAATCGCAAATGCTACTTTCACTCACTTTTTTGATGCGAAAAGTCAGACTCTTCTAAGGTTTATAGGCCAAAGGACAAGTTCTATGAAGACCCTGTACTCGGGACATTCAGATGATGGTCGTCAGAGTTTGAACGCGAATCGGAATAGAGACAGGCACGGTCCACGTGTTACCAAACTTGGCTTGAACGTCATCCACGACCTGCTATGCGCCTTTCCTGTCTGGCGCTACTCGCGTCAATCGGCCTGGTCGCCGCCATCCACGAGTCCGACGTTGGCGTGATTGATTGGCACAAGCTCCTGGTCGGCGTCCCGCTCTCCTCCTCACCGTCGACCGCCCCCACCTTCCACCGAGTCGGACAGAAGAATACGAAGAGCGTCATCCTCACTGCGACAGAGCAGAATGTACTTGCTGCCTTGAGTCCGGTGGACGGGTCTGTGGGTGCGTGGGCTCGACTACCTCAATAAACACGCTCTCATCCTGTGTATAGCATGGCGGCACGTATTCCAGGCAGACGACAACATCATCGCCTTCCAAAAGCGTGACAGCAGTGCGTTCATGTTATCTCTCATATATTGCCGCTGACACGTACCCAGTCGTCGCGTCGCTCTCCGGTCCCGGCGGCGCAACGCTGCGTTCCTTCGATGTCCTGGACGGCAGTCTGCTCCTTGAGAAGCGCCTACACGCTCCGGAGTCCGGTCTTTTGCTCGAATCGGTTGATATGAGCAGCCCAATAGTTATCACGGACAACGGCGACATCATTACTCTGACCAATGGACACACTGTGAACTCCTTCACAAACTCCGGCGAGCTGAAATGGACATGGACATCTGAGGAACAAGCGTACGAGTGCCTTTCCAGACTGCCCATGTCATGTCCTGAGCAGCCTACAGCTCCCTAGTGCTCTACTCGAAACTTGTCGCGACCCCGTCTGCGATATTCGTCGTCGGACTCGCGAAATCATCCTCATCACTCTCTCTTCACGTAGCTGCACTATCCACAGAAACTGGACAGGTCTTATCCTCCGCTGGCATCGCTTCCAACATACCAACGGGTCCCACTGGCGTCATTGCTCTGACAAATGGTGACACCGCACGCTTGGTTTGGCTGGAACAAGGTAACCTCAAAACCGTTCCTCTCTACACGACATTAAAGGAGAAGCCCACCACAATCAAGAATGTCACCTACAGGGAGCTCATTGATATTGGTTTGAGCACCTCTGGATTACTGGTCGCCGTCAAAACGGATGGAACAGGACGTGTCTTTAGACTCGAAGATCGAGGATATGTACTCTCGCAAGCATGGGAGTTTGAGGGCTCCGTAAGATGGACTCCCAATGGCGACTTCACCTTCTGACTTTGACGCAGGAGTCCTCGCAACGCAACACAGACTCTCTGTACGCCGGAGGCTTCGATAAAAGCGGGAATGTTTACATTACTAGATTATATTACTCTCTTGCATTCAAGGTAAAGCATCTGACTGCGCCTTCGTCCACCATGATTGACCTGTATTCGTAGTTTGCATCTGCCGAGGTCTTGGCACCTCACCTCTCGAAAGGTAGAGGCCTTGTAACTGGATTCTCTTTTCCTTTCGACACCAACAGTCATGGAGTTATCACGCATGTAGGATACCGTTTAGACATAGACCGTTCGTCGCTAACGTCCCTCAAGTTGACCATTGATGCCGCAAATCCCCAGGAACATATCGTTTTGGGCAGACTGTTCTTGACCACAAGTACCGGAGCCGTACAACTATGGCAGCACGATAAATACCAATGGACGCGCGAGGAATCACTAACTACGATCAAAGCCACCGAGTTTGTTGAACTTCCGGAAAAGACTGTCAGCCTCAGCCACGACGGCGACGATACCTACATCCAGCGTGTCATCCGCCACATATCTGATGCACAAGACTTTCCGCGCTACTTGCTCAACTTCGTCCGTCGGTTCGCAACCGGTTCATACGCGTCGGCCTCGTCTTCTGCCGTCGTGAAAGCGGCCGACGGCGTCCTGTGGAGGGATACCTTTGGTTTCAGGCAGATTATTCTCGCCGCCAGTCAGCAAGGCAAGCTCTTCGCTTTAGACTCGAGCAACGGAGAGATTGTCTGGAGCAAGATCCTCGATCTCGGATGGGCCGCGGAGGTGGGAGCGATCCATGTGCCGGTGAAAATCTTTGTAACCAGGACTGTGAGCGACGGGGATGCGCCGCAGGCCGCCCTTGTTACCCAGAGAGTCGCGAACAATGTAAGTGCCTTCTCCTTCGAGTTAGACTCGGGTCGATAGCAGGGTTGGTGGTTAACCTGTGTTTTGCGTAGGGCTTGGTCGATACCGTTTTGTTTCACTTTGATGTCCTGACTGGAGACGACGCTCGCCCCGGTGCGGCGGTAAGCCCGCTTTTGGCGGGTACCGACACTCCCGAGGCGGCAGTCGAGGTGTTCATGGTGCAACAGGATTCTCGAGTCATCTTTTCATTAGATCAATTCATGCAGGTAAGCCAAGCTACCCAACGATTGTTTTTCGGCTGAAACTTAATGTCTCGAAAAGGCACACTTGCACCCAGATACTGTTGAGTCTAAGGAAATGCTGCTGAACGCATCGTCGTATCTCCACTTCCCTTTGAAGACTTCTGTAGCGGGCCGCCGTAAAATCACCGGTCATCATCTTTCCACGTCGCCTGATAGCAATTTCCTTGTGGCGCAACCTACTTGGTCACTCTCGCTCCCGGATGGAGAAGCCATCCAGAGCATTATCCCAGCGTCGCGCGGGCCCGTTGCGTCTATAGGCAAAGTGCTTGGTAACCGGACGACGCTATACAAGTACTTGAACCCTCGGATGTTTGTCCTCTTGACGAGTTCGCCTTCGACTTCTCCAGCTAATTGTGGCGTCTACCTCGTTGACGGCGCTAAGGGGACGACGGTCTACCATGCGGCTATCCCACTCAACTCGGGTTCTTGTGATGTCAAAGCCGCGCTTACAGAAAATTGGCTGGTGTATCACTATTACGAGGATGATTACAAGGGCACCGGTCAAACGAAGGGATACCGGATGGTGTCGGTTGAATTGTACGAAGGCGAGAAGGTTGATGATAAAACGCGAAGGTGGGTTAGCGCGCACTCCGTTTTTTTTTGTGGGTTAATTAAAGGCTGATCCGCTTCTTCGTGTGCAGCTCCGACATGTCAGCTTTCGCTAAAGAGAACCTGGACGTGCGGTTCTTCGAGCAGTCTTTCGTCTTTCCTCATGCGATCACGGCTATCGCGACAACCTCGACCAAGTTTGGGATTTCGAGCAAGGATATCATTGGTATGTTACTTTCCGCCGTCTGCGAGAGGAGAGTTCTTTTTTTGCTGAGCGATCGATGTCAGTTTCGACTGCGAATCACAAGGTGCAGTCCTTCCCAAGAAGGCTCTTGAATCCTCGCCGCCCCAACCGGAAAACGACGAACGAGGAAATGGAGGAGCACCTGATCCAGTATGATCCTCTCCTCCCAGACGATCCGCGTCGCGTGCTCTCGCACCAATACGAGGTGACTTTTTCAGCCATTCTTCCTGTTCGGCTCCCCAGCACCAGCGCTCATCTCAAATAAATGAACAGGTCGCCAACGTGAAACACATCGTTACCTCACCAGCGCTCCTAGAATCCACGTCACTGGTGTTTGCGCATGGGCTGGACATGTTCTTGACGCGCGTCGCGCCCTCGAAGACGTTTGACGTGCTTGATGAGAACTTCAACAAGGCGCAGCTGGTTCTGACAGTGCTGGCCTTGGGGCTCGCGATCATAATCACGAAGCCCATCGTGCGGAACAAGAAGCTGAGGGAAAAGTGGTACAATTCGTGAGGGTTGTGGCGTCGTAGAAAATGTCATAGTGTATGATATGTTTTGTGGACCGCCGCCAGTAAAGTAATCGCTCGCTGGAGAATTCAGAGAGGTACAACTCGTGAGAGTACCTATGCTCTGGTGGACCACGAGTAATTATTGTTGACAGGATGGAATTCAATTCGTTGCTATGAGAATCCAGGAGAATCCCGACGATCATCAATACGGACACTCGGAGACGCGTTTGGCACGCGTATCTCGTGCTCCTTTTGCTCGACAGTCTAGAACAAGTGTCAGGGATCAGATCGGAATAGAATAGATGGTATGGGCCGCGTTTATGGTTGTGATTGTGGCGCAATCGGAACTCTCCCTTAAGGTTGGCTCCGTGAGGTGGGTATACGGGTACGGCTACGGGTACGATAAGCAAGGGCCGCGCGCGGAGTCTCAAGTCAAACAGTACGTACGCGAGTCAGTTTGTCGAGTAACTAAGTATTGATGAATGTTACGCATCTAAGGCTCTAAGCCAAAGTCAAAGCACATGCTATTCGTTCCAAGATATGTTGATATATAGGGATAACTAGATAAACAGACCGTGTCCACCAGGTCCAGGTGCGTAGTGAGGAGGGAGGGGAAAGGGACAACAACAACAACAAGAGAGACAAGACAGACCGGGAGAGGGTGAGTAATTAAGTTCTACATGTATTCGTAGGGTGGGTGGTGGTGAGGGGGGGATATATATACTTAAGACCACAGGTGTTCCAAATGCCGACGAAAAGATAAATTAGATATATTATACGTGAGATCCGATGCCTGCCTGGGTGGGGTGGGGATGCCAACTGCGAGGTGGGACGTGGGTTAGCACGATCAGAAGGGATGGCATCAGACACTTACAACAACAACAAAAAAAGAGTTACACGACGTTGAGCCTCTCGCGGCTGCTTTTCCTGCTCCGATTTAGAGCCGAGTATTCGTCGCCGTCCATTTTCCAGATGTTGCTGAGGGAGGTGCGCGGCTCGAGGTCGTACTCGTCGAAGGAGAGGTCCGCGGAGGACGTGGAGACGGGCGAGTGCAGCGGGGACTGGACGATGTCCTGCAGGAAGGACGGGAGCAGGGGTGCGGGCGCGGGCGCATGGAGATGCCCGGAAGTCTGATAGATGGGCCGCGCGCTATTGGAGCTGTACAGGGTGCCGAGCTCAAAGTGCGACTGCGAGCGGTGTACCTGGCCCCGAGCATGTGGCGGCGAGGTATTGATGAAGGGCCGGTGAACCTGGGGCGGCGTCATGGAGTGAGAGCGTTGAGGCGTCTGGATGTGGGTGTGCGCGAGAACAGAGGTGAGGAGCGCGATGCGCTCGGCCTGGACGGCGGCAGAGATCGAGTCGCCGTTTCCTTCAGCATCTGGAAAGAACATTCTTAGGTGACTTTAAGTTTGTTGAAGCGAATGGTTACACTCACAGGGCAAGCACGTCTGACAGACTTTACGGCGGCGCCAGTTGAGATAGTTGCATTTCTGGCATATCCAATCGCCGGGTTGCTGTAAGCGGAGGGTCAGAGTGGGCGGAACGTGGACATCGGCGGTACGTACGTGAGAGATGGGTCCGCGGTTTCCCGTGTTCAGGATGGGGGGCTGCTGTAATGCGTGAGGACACCAGGGTGGACAGACAGACACAGGAATCACGTACCGGAACTCCGACCAACCCGCTAGGTCGAATTTGGCCTTGCTCCGGGAACGGCTCGTTGTCCGGCCAGTACATGATGCACGGCAGGAGCGGGTCCGAGGAGATGTTCTGCACGCGGCCGCCGACAGCAAAGGCGCGGCCCGACGGCGTGAGGAGCGGGTGCGCGCTCTTTGTGGACGCGCTGGGCGACGGCGGGAAGGGCGGGGACGACGGCGAGTACGCGGAGGACGGTGAGAACGAGGCCTGGGAGTTTGGGGACGAGGCAAAGCGTGGGGACGGGGGAGGACGGGTAGTGGGCGAAGGGGTGTGCAGAAAGTGGGGCGACGCGAGCCCAGAAGACGATCGAGCTGATCCGCACCCAATGCAGGCCAGGTTGCGGCTGCAAGGCTGATTAGAAACGACGACACCAACGCGGCAGGCGCTTACCCAAAATTGTGTGCGGCGCATTTCGGCGACGAGCAGATCCAGTCGCCCAGCCGGAAGCTCGTCCGCGGATTCGGCGGGTTGCTCGAGATGGTATAGTCGTGTCGGGACGCGTGGTCGGGCGAATAACGCGCCGCGGGCACGCCGTGCGGCGGGATCTGCAGCATGTGCGGACGATGGGCCGGCGTCGGGACGAGGGTCTTGTGCATGCTGTGGTCGACGGCGAGCTCGACGCGGCGCAGCTTGTGGAACGGCTCGAGGTCGTGCTCGAGGGCGGGGGCAAGACAGACGTGGGCAGCCAGACCGGACAGGGAGAGAGCAGTGCAGGCCTATAAAGCATCGCAGAAGCGTCAGATTGATGATAATCGAGGGTAAGATCAACGTGGGCCCGCGCCGGCGCCAATAAACAGCCCAAGCAAAAACAAGACAGTAACATGTGCAAATGATCCCCAGGGACTTACCTCGTCGTGTGTCCTGAATACTGCCCAAATAGTGCTCATGTCCTGCTCGTCCCGCAGTGTCCACATCGTCGCTGGGGGAGGGAAGCGGGACTGCACGCTGCTTAGATATATACCCTGCATGAACCGAGTAGAACACTCACCACGGGCGACAGCAGCACATTCGCGAGAAAGCGTTCCGGCTGATCAGGCAGTCCAAAGAACTAAGCAAACAGATTAGTGTCGCCTCGCATCAGAACGCAGCAGTCGACTCACGCGGACGACCCGAGATCGAGTCCGCAGAAACGCCTCGATGGACGGGGTGCCGTAGTGAAAGTGCGAGTCGGTCGACGCCAGGCTCCCGCTCGACGACGCGGGCGACAGCTCGACGCTCGGGGTCATTGCCGCGCGCGGGCGGGGCGCGAAGGTCTCGATGGGCGGCTCGCGGTACGCAAACGCCGGGCCGAGGTGGGCAGAGTGCATTTTTTGGGCGGGTTGGGATGGGGAGGGCGAGGACGAGGCTGCAGGCGAAGCCGGCCTACTTTTGAGCATCGGATGCCAGGATCGTCGAATGCGTGAATTAGAACCGGGCCAAGTACGTGTAAGCTGAAGTCAATCAAAGCAGCGCCGAAGCCAGCGTCGCGGGGCAGATAGAGATCTGCGCATGGCGCTTCCCGCGCGCTTGCTTTATATACTCTGCATTTTTCAGCCCCACGACACTCGGGAATACACTGTAGCATGTCATATGCGACACGAAAACAGAAATGCAAATTCGCACCCAATGCGCGCTGCGCCACGTTGCCTGTCCCGGTGGGCCCCCGATGACAAAGCAATCTCAGGCCCCTTGGCAGATCTTCCCCAATCGACTCTCCGTCGCCATGGCGCTGCACGCCAGATTTTTCCTATTCTGCGTGCGGCGCACGCCGAGAGGGGCGAGCAGGATGAACCGAAACTGCGACGGCCCAACTGCAGCCCTTGCCTTTCCTTTTCCGTCTCGTGAGTAATCCCGCCTCCTCGGTTCCGCCACTTCATCGATCGCCCAATATCAATGTCAGTTTCGGCACTGCGTCGTTTCACCGACAGCGCGCCTTCACCAATGGCAACGGGCGCGTCATCCCATGCGCCCAGTAACAGGCCGCCGTGTGGCAGTCGCGCGCTCCTGCTGTTCTTTGGAAGGTCCTGCGCATCGCGATCACTTTCACGTTATTTCACTGCTCGCGCAAAATGGAGGACCCCTCCTGGTGCCTCGCTAATCGATGACGCATACATGATCCCCCGCTGAGTCGTACCCGTACCAGGGTCATCCTGATATCTCTCCTCCGCCAGGGATGACAACTGCTATACATAGAGTTGTGGGCGCACGCTTCCCAGTCGCGAGCGGACAGTGGACACAGTGCTTACTGCCCATCAAGACTCAGAGTGAACGTACATCCGACTCACCACCCCACTTGCGGCTCCTTGCGGCTCGGTTTTCTCTCCCCGAAGACCGAAATAAAACTTTTTTTACGATCACTGATTCACTCGAAAAGAGAGTGTCAATTTCGAAATCGTCCGACCCGAATTCGGAGTTTCCGCACCTTCCATTTCTCTCGAGTCTCCTCCCGGCTTGAAATACGCCCGGCGGCTTTAAGTCGACGCGGTCTAGCCACTATAATTATTGTACCAGCGAGCTGAGTGCCAGCTGTCGTTTGACTACTAAGTAGCAGAATCTAGTTGTTGTCGCCCTTGATCTGGACACACAACGCGTTCGGCGATACAATATATTGCCAACCACCTCAAACCACAGGCTCATACAACTCTCGGGCAACGCGCCTCTGAAACACCAATTCGTACGTCAGGCGCGCGGCGTTCAAGTTTGCACAGTGGCAATTCATCATGCATCAAAAACAGTCGAAATGAACAGGTACCCGTAAAAACTACATATACATACATTGTTATAGATCAGCAAAAGGGACGACAACGACAAGAAAACAGTACAAATACAAAAAATAACCACGTATACGGGCGTGCTTCGAATTCATTATACACCCCTGCATCTCACTCTCCTTCCCTACACAGCCTTTCCCCAAGGCAAATGCCAAACTGCGCCTACTTACGCCATGAAATCCACAGCGCGCAGCGGCTTCCCGCCACGCGGGCGTCGGCGCATGTGCTCCGCATGCCCTTGCTCCGCCGCGCGTCGGTGCGCACGCGCCATCAGCTCCCCGGTGTTCAAACGCAGCTGGGGCTGGGGCTGGGGCGGCGGTCGGACGTCCGGCTCAAAGTCGAACTCCCGGTCCAGGATCCACGAGTCGCGCTCGCGGGCGGGCTCCTTCTTGCGATCGGCGGATTCCTTCCTACGCGACTCGGCCGCGCGCGCAAGCCCGTCGAGTTCCGCCATGTTGTGTTTGGGGCGGCCGCCACTCAGGCTCCCTCCCTCCCCGACAACCTGAGCCCTCCCAGCCTTCTGCATACTCTCGAGTAACTTGGTCATCGCCTTCCGCTCAGTGCGCTCCTTCTTCAGGTCGCTCTCCAGCTCCTTGCGCTCCCTATACATCTCGTCCACCTCCCGGTGCAGCTCCTCCAGCAGACTCTCCTGCAACTCAACCTGGGCCTTCAGACTGTCCTTCTCCTTCGTGACGACGGACAAGATAGTTTCCTTGTCTGAGAGGGCGGTGGTCGCCTCCTCGAGCTTCTCCTCCTTCGCCGCGCACTGAACCGTAACGTCGTTGACGACCCCGCGCATGGTCCGGACCTCCTCGCGTTGGTCTTCGACCTTCGACGTGAGGCGCGAAATCTCGTCGATGAGCTCGGCCCTCTCCACCTCCAGCTTGCTGATATCACCATCCTTCTCCTCCAGCGCAGTCTCCAGCATCTGCTCCCAATCCTTCATTTCCTTCATTTCCTCCCTCAGTCCTTCGCTAACCCTCTGCTGCTCGTTGAACTGCTCCACCCCGCTCTGGATCGACGCAGTGAGGAAATCGATCTCCTTGGTGAGCTCGCGCTTGGAATCGTCTGCTTCGTGAAGTGTCTCGACAAGCGATAGACTCTTCTCCTCTAAATCTGTTCTGAGGTTCTTGACATCCGCACGCAGACTCTCGAGCTCGGAAGACTTCTCCGCCTCCATCTGACTGACCATGCCGTAGAAGTAGTCGCGGCTGAGGTTGTCGTTGGTGGCTCTGAGCTCGTCGATCTCGAGATTCTTGTTATTCAAGAGCACCTGGAGGTCTTCTTTCTCGTCGGTCAGCTTGTCTACGAGACTCTCCTCCTCCACAGCTTGTTTGGTAAGCGTGGCCGTCAGTTTCTCCTTGGTCTCCTGAAGCTCGCGATTGAGCGATAGGATCTTAAGCTTGAGATGTGTATGTGAGCTCTCCCGCTCAACGGGGTCATTGACTGGTGGAGATGGTGTAGGAGGAGTGATAGAGGAGCGCTGCAGAATCGTTTCGGAGGTTTGTTGAATGGAGTGGAGAATGTTCATGATGTCCTCGTTTGACTGCTTTTCTCCGAGCTCCTTCTTTAGTCTATCGACCTCGCGGGATTTCTCGTCGCGTTGTTGAATAGCACGAATAAGGAGGGGTTCCAGGGAGCGATAATCCTCTTTCTCATTGAGCTCAAGCTGGAGCTGCTCGATTCTAGCGGTGAGTTGCGACACTGTCGGAAGCTGTAAATCGATATCAGTATGACGGGCGACAGTACACGAAGAGCACGTACGGTGGGATACGCAAGACGGTAGCGAACATTCAATGGAAGGGTATCGGCGAAGAGTAATTGCCGACCGGAAAGAGCAGCGATAGCTAGTTCGGCTGGAGCATAGGTGAGAAATCATACTGATTGAGACTGCGAGAAGGACACGTACCAGACTCCACAGTTGAATACTCAACTGTCAGAGTTTCGCCGGCGTGAAATTGGTAACTGGCCATGGAATGAACATCGTCGTTACACAATGTCCCGAGAATTGATTGTAGTTACCCAATGACTGTGCCGAACTAGATTGGTATTAGATGGCGGAATAGTGTTATAATGGAGATAACGTACCAGAGATAGATGTTGTAGCGCTGACTTGCGCTTCCATTCCGTGGAAGCTGGCCATCCCTGGATAGCTGTTAACGGAAAGTCGCAAATGATGACGGCGACAACTTGCAGTAATCTCCAGCGTGCGGGGATGATACGCATCTTCAAGCCTGACTAGAGAGCCATTTGACTCGGCGACCAGCGCATCGGATTCCTCCCAGAACCAGACGACCTCGCTGGTGAGTCGGAAGATTACGACACCGTCACGGCTAAGTTCGTGGTAGATATCTTCGATGGACTGGGACGGAGAGCAGGATATGAGCCGAGGATAGCTGGTCGGGTAAGCGTCGAATGCGAAGCAAAGAGTGAGTTGAGGACATGTGCCGGGGATGGGAAGGTTGTAACACGTCGCAAAGGCTTGACTAGCTGTAGTTGACATGGTAAATAGGCTGTCAACTACGAGACCGACGACGACGTACCAAGCTTTGCGTTCAGAAAGTGGACTGTGACATGGGCGTGGTAGACGTGGATGGTGGTGACGGCCCACGATGTGCTGTCGAATGCGTCGCGGATCTGGTTCGTCGGTGGGAAGAAGGTACCGGGAGGGATAGGAAAGCTGAGTGTGGCGCAGTCACTGTATGGATCAAAGGCAGAGAGGCGGTCCATGGCAGCGCAGTCGGCGACTGTGACTCAGTGTGAGTGGCGATAGCAAGGAAGGGCGCGCTTACCTTGGCGCCCATCAATCTCCCACGTGTTCGATCGGATCTTTCCCCACGTTCATTGTCAAATTGCCGCCGCCACTGCTATTTCTAGCACATCCAGTTCGCGTCCTTGCAATGTTCGTCGGCGAATCTCATCAAGGAGAATATGAAGACCAAAGAGCTGCGAAACACGAAACTCGGTATCGCCGACGGGGCCAGAATATCGCACACTATTGAAGCAATAAGCATCTCCTCATAAGTTATCTTGTATATATCTACCTCATTCAACCCCTTCGTCTTGCTTCCCGCATCCCCGCAACCTCTCTCTTCAGGCCTACAGTTCTGTGATGACAGGGATCAATAAAGACCAATCACTTTTACGGGGCAACGCACGCCTCGGCTTTGCTGACAAAATGAGAACGGCTGCCGCTGGACGCGTATGCAGCCCACGTGGCGCTTGAGGGTGACGCGGCGGGGCATTGGCAGGCTGCTTTACAGCAGCTGCAACACAGACAACCTGCCAGCAGCAACCACCAACCAGCCAAGGCCCAGTACCTTCCTTCTTCAAACTTGAAAAATGCCTGTCATTATCACTCTCACTGATGAGTATGTAACACGACTTCCGCTGACTCGTCATTTAAAATCTGAATTTCAGCTACAAATGGGTCGGACTAGCGTTGATCTCCACACAGCTCCTTCTTAGCGGCCAGTCCTTTATGGTTGCATCAAAACGCAGAGCCGCGAAGATTCCCTACCCACAATGTATCTCTTCACTTTCATTTCACATTCTTATGTCTGACATGGTCCGACTCAGTGTACGCAGAGAAGGCAGAGGCCGCCGCCTCTAAGGAGGCGTACATCTTCAACTGCGCGCAGCGCGCTCACGCACACACCGTTGAGAACATCACCTCTGTTGTCAGCGGGTCTGTGTCTTCTCATTGCATCTATAGGATTGAAGTCCGACTGACCCGCAATTCAACAGTACGCTTGTGACTTCCGTCCAATACCCCCTCGTCGCCGCCGTAGGATGTGCGATGTTCGTGGTCGGAAAACTCCTGTTCACCAGAGGATACTTGAATGCCGCCGAGAAGGTAAGTTCAGTGCAACGAGGAGAAGAAAGGGCGATTGCTGATTTCTCTTCTGCAGAGGAAGAACGGCGGAACGTTGGCGAACCTTTCTCAAGCTGGTGAGTGGTCCCGACCCCCATATGAGTTGCCTCAACCAGCTTACCACACCATATCAGTTCTGTTTATTGGGTCTGTGGCGTCCGTTTACAAGACATTCTTCTGAACTTGTTTGCATACGCCTCATTAAAAATCACTGGTAGTGGTCACCGTGCTTGTGTTTCTGGGTCCTGACTCGTTGCGGCGGGCGTAATTCGCGCCCCGGAGGGTTCGCAATTCGCGCACCAGTAAGCTCGTGTTTGGCTTTTCGCCATATACGAACTACGACATGTGCGTCATCGAGACGCGGACAACTGACTTGGGCGTTTCAAGTGCTGCAGTATTTGATGTGGGCGTGCCGTTCGCTGTTCGTCAAGTTTTCAATTTCTCGTTGAAGCCTGAAGGTGAGGTATCATTTGTTTCCATTCATCGCTTCACTGTTTGTGGCGTAATCAGCGGATCTGAAAGTACAGCTGACTCGAGTACAAGCCCGCGCTGACGTGCACGGCGCTCATGATGCAAGTAAGGTTGGGTTGAGGCGTCATCGCGTTCCTCACCAGAGCAACGAGAAGGCTCTCATGCAACGTAGCCGCATTGGTAGAAATGCGTGAGTTGGTCCATCGGAGTCCGGCTACTCTGGTTGAGGCGCAATGTTGATTGAACACATGAAGGATAGTTTGAGCGCAGAAACAGAACAGAGAAAGGTATTCAGTTGTAGTTGTAGAGAAGGTCAACATCACGGAAATAAGGACAGCGTTTTGAGAGCAAAGAGTACAGTATACAGTGAGAGGGAAAGTGAAGAAGAAATCCTAGGTTCCTGTCAGTCAGTCATAAGTCTCAATGGTCCGTTGACGTGTTGCATACCTTGTTTGTTTTAAGATGGCCCTTACACTAGTCCACCGGCTCTCATCTTCAAATCGGCAGCAATTCACGGAGGTAGAGAGTGCTGACCGTCAAACGAGCACCGTCAGTGATACGAATTCAGGAAAAAAAAAGCAGACAGACCTTCCTCTCGAACATTGAACTCTTGCTGTCGAACGGAAACGTCGTGTCCCCGATGGAAAGCCGCGTCCTGACCAATGCAGGTCAGATGATGGGAGACACAATGCCCTGAGTGGGGACTTGCCTCGAGCTCATCGCGAACGCGGTCAATGGCGTCCTGAAGAGTCGACGCGTCCTTATAGATGTACGCAAAGTATCCCTCGCTCCTCCTCTGGTAGTGGAGATCGAGGAGAGCTCGACCTTTGATGCGCAGGCTGTGTATTGGATGGAAGTTAGATACGCGAGAACGGCAAACGCTATGACACCTACTAAGAAACTTTGCCCACCAACGCTAGCTCGTGGTTGCTCAAAGTCTGTGTATTGGCTTGTAGTTGACTCTGAGTTTTGGCACAACGCGTAAGCGATGCTTTGATCATGGCTTTCGGCCAGAAGCAGGGTAGAACATTGCTGTCGAGAAAGTATAGGAAAGGCAGGGTGGCAAAGTATAGCAAAGGGAGGACGACGAGGCAGATCGCAAGGCAGCAGCAGAGGACATCTAGGGATGTCGTGGTGGTTATTACTATTAGCCATCTTGCATTGATGAGCACAGCGCTCAGCCGGGCTGTCAGAAAAGAAAATATCCACGCGATGTCAAGCGGAGTGCGAATGATTGTATCAGAACACACCACCCATCCAGCGCGTGGTGGTCCCAGAAAGGTGCGCTTTTGCGTGATCTTTCGGGAACGACGGGAATCGCACAGCAAGGGAATAGATGCGCCTGGTCCTCCTGCCTTATCACAAACATTGTGTCGTACTTGACCGTGACGATCTGACATCCTTCCTCTCGTCGTGATCACGCTCTTACATCGCGTCCATGAACGCGTCTGACAATCCTGAAGGAGATGACCCGACTGCGCGTCAATGAAATGTGAATGTCGTAATAGTAGATACAGCAAGCACAGATACAGTAAGACTAGTCGAACAGACCGAAGCCCTAGGAATGTGTGTTAATGACGGCAATACAAATGAATTGCAGAAACATACCATGTCATCGTCAGACTCCTCCTTCTCTTCCTCAGGCTCAGGAGCGGCAGCCTCGGCGGCAGCAGGAGCAGCCTCAGCGGCGGGAGCAGCGGCAGCGAACGCCTCGGGGTTGGCAAGATACTCCTTGACCTTTTCAGAGCCCTCGAACGTGTACTCAGTCGCAAGTGAAACAGCGAGGACGTTCTTGTAGGCGTTGACCAACGAGTGTACGACGGACACGATCGTGGGGTAGTTGAGCGCCAACGAGAGGGCCGCAATGGTTTTGATACCAGACAAGAAGCGGTCCACAAGCTCCGACTCGTCCACATCGAGGACCGAGGGCGGGAACGCGTTGCCAGAGTCGAATATCTGCACGACGGTCATACCGTACGTGAACGGGGAGATGTTCAGCATGTTCAGCAGGGTGGCTTCGGACGTGCCGACACGGGTGCCGGCTACGACGACCTTGACGTCGGACACGATTTCGATGGTACCACGGGCGATCTTGGTGGGGATACCGAGAGCCTGGAAGAAGGAGGTCTTTCCGGGCTCCATGCCGGTGTTGCCTGCGGGGACGGAGACGTCCATGGGCGCGTAGGCACCAGCACGCGCAGGCGCAGCGACCTTGTTGGCGGTGATCAGGTCACGGATGTCCTTGAGGTCGCTGGAGGTGAAGACGAAGCCGATGTTGCCCTTGACGTGCGGGAGGAGTTTCTCGAACTGAGGGTAGTCCGAGAGGATGGAGCGCAGGGCGCGGCGGACCATAGTGTTCTTGCCCATCAGGACGACACCCTTGCCGCGAAGGGCGACACGGATCTGATGCATCTGGTTGGAGCCGACATTGTCAACGTTGACGAGGAAGATTGAGGCTGCAAGACAATGAGGACAGGTTGGATTGGATTGCAGGGAACGCACGGTATTTGCCCAGCAGCTCCTTGAGCTTTTCAAAGTAGATTTCTTTATCGGCACGAGTAGCTCCCATTGTTTCTGGCGCCAAGGTCAATCGTGTTCCATCGCTGCAGTGAAAAGACGTACATATTGCTGGATACCTCCCGACGAATCTCTGCGCCACTGTCAGCATCACCGTCGGCAACGAGGAGGACAGCGCTTACCGGCTCAACGGACTGACGGATTTTTAAAGGTGAGATGAATGAAACAAGGCTTGGCGAAATTTTGCATGTCGTCTGTCGCTGTCCGTGGGAAATCTTGTAGCCCTAACCCTAGGCCTCTGTGCCGGACTCGGATTGGTGCGGCGGCAGGTTGCTGGTTGGTCGTCTGCCTAAGCCTTGCATCTTGCAGTCTCGAGAGGCTGACTCATATCTCAGTCATGTGTGGCCTAGATCTACTTTCTCCTCTCTGCCTTCTCCGAAACTCTCATCCACTGCCGACTTCTGAACTCTCCCTCAGTATCATTAGGACCACGACGCGACCATTCGCGTCCTCGCTCTGGTTGATACTGAGGTCGTCCACGGGCTAGCGTCCTCAACATTGACTCTCAAGATCTCATGCCTAGATGTTGGCAGCGACTTCTCTTCTCGTCTTCTTCTGGTATTCCGACCGGCTCGTGATATACGGTCGAGGTCTGCACGATCTCAGATCAACTTCTCTACGAAATTTCAGTGTCCAGTATGAGGATCGTCAATAAGCCTCAAGTGAGGAATGAGCGATTGGCAGATTGGACGCGTTGCCAATTATTTCCAAGTGCGCGTGCTCTCTGGCCGGCGCATCGCCGCGCCTTTTCCGCCCTTCCTTTCGTCCTACCCACGCTCATATTCTCAATATTCTTACTCAGTTCTCGTCACCTCAGGCTCGTCATCCTTTGCACGGATTTTGTCCTCACTGGGCGCTCCAAACTGCTGGCTCCCTTCCCGACCTTGGGTTTCACGGTCCTCTCCCTTTTGGGGGACTCGGACTCAGACGGTACTAGACTGTCCACACCGCATTCTGTTCTCCCTTACACGAGCGGTACTGCCAGCAGTACACATGACAGTACCTGCTCGGTGACCCCGGAGGTTACTCACGTATCACATCCTGTGAGTTTCTCGTTCGATATATCTTGCCCACGAATGAAACTGACTTATCAGGGTCCGGACTCGAGGATGACTGATGCCGAGCTGTTGACAAAGACTGGTTCGCATCTTCGTTCCCACAAACGACATACCTGAACAGTCGGTAATGACAAACTCGTTAAAAGCCCACTAATCATGACACCTACAGGCAATCCCATCCAACATGCCCAATACCAAAGTTCTCATCCTCGGTGCCACGGGTCAATTTATCCCTCCTTCCTCCTTCCTCCTTCTAACTGTCAGGCGGAACAGGTTATATCGGTGGCTCCATCCTTCTCCGCGTGCTTCAGATCCAAGGACTGGAAATCACAGTCTTAGTTCGCAGCGCTGACAAAGCGCAGAAACTACGTGACTTGAACTATGTTATCAACATCGTGGAGGGCACTCCAGCCGATGCGGACCTTCTGCGCGACCTCACGAGAGATGCCGAGTACATCATCGACACAGTGCGGTCACCCAAAGTCAAATCCAACTAGGTCCTGATGCTCTCATTTAGTACAGCAGCGACGACATGGTTGGCACGGCGAACATCTTGGCCGGGTGCAAAGCAAAGTACGAGACGACGGGCAGGAAGACTGAAGTGTTGCATGTCGTGAGTACTTTAGTACTTGTTGAAATTTCGCATCATCCGACCAACATATCCTTTTTCTCAGAGCGGTACCGGTGTCCTTGGAGACGACGCTATGGGGCGGGACATCCCCAACAAAGTTTACGACGATGCGGACGCTGAAGAAATGGCGAACATACCCTATGAAAAGATACATCGCAACGTTGATCTAGAGTTTCTCAAGGCCGATGCGGAAGGTGCGCAAAATCTCCATTGACTCGGACTTCAAACTCACTAACGTGACTCCCGACAGGCTATATCACCTCGTATCTCATAATCCCTGGAGCAGTCTACGGTGACCTCTCCAACCCCCTGGTCGACGCAGGCATCCAGCGATCCAATGCCGTTCTGTTCACTTCTGCCATCACACCGGTGCTGGCTCACAACAACGTTGCCGTCAATATCGGCGAGGGGAAGAACCGGTGGTCCGTTGTTCACATCGACGATCGTGAGTCCTTCCTCCGAGTGCGACATACTTGGACTTACCTATACACCCGCCCTCCGACAGTGACAGACCTAGTAATGATTGTATTCAACAAGCTTTTGAACGAGGAACCCGTCCCACACGGCCCAGAAGGATATTTCTTTGCTGAGAACGGCGATGTCGAGAGACGGACGGTGGTTCTGATCGCGGCGCAAACACTTCTTGGCCCGGGCCCGGACCAAGATGTAGAAGAGCGTCCGCTTACAGACGATGAGTTGAATACCCTCTTCAGTGGGGAGTATGTACGTGTTTTCCTCGGCCTTCTGGTAGAGCTGAACATAGTACTTACGCACTGCGCAGGCATTCTATATACCTCTCATGGCTGCCAACACGCGGTGCACCGGGACGAGGGGTAGGGCCTTGGGCTGGGCGCCGAAGTATGGAATGGAGGATCTTGAGAAGGAGGTCAGGGAGACGACGCGTAGGATGGCTGCCAGTGCTGGGAAATAACGAGCAGAGTAGAAATGAAGAAATTGTGAAATCTGACTCAGACAAACGTTGGACAAACGTGAGGTGAACTCTCTAATTCTTGTATGTAGGCAGAGAAAATCTCCTTTCCTGACATCTAGTAACTAGTTCCGACTCCACTGCCAAGATGTGATGCCAGCGATGACGATTGTATCGATACGGGGAAGGCCAAGTGTCTGCTCGAGCTCGGAACGTGGGTGCGGACGTAGCTGAGTTTAGCGGAACGACCAACATCGGGGCCCCCATGCGCCTCGAGATCAGTTATGACTCTGGTACTTCAGGAAATAGGCTATTTAGATTCAACAAACTGACTCTTGAGAATACGAGGCTGCAAAAATGCAGCGCCGCCTCGTCAATGGTCATTCAAGATCAAAAAATCCACTGTTGTACTCTTTCTCTTCCCTTGGCATGCCCACAAGCTTTCGCATTTTGAATGGCGCACCGACAAGCCGGATATGTAAGTGCCCTTGACGCGCTGATCCACCTTACTTCGAGTTTGCCAGTTTTTCACATCGCTCACCGCCGCCACATACCCTTGTCCAAGATGCATGACTTGAGTCATCCAAAGCCGTTACGGGCCGTTCCTTCTCTGCTGAACTAGGCTCAAGTCAACGACCAGTACTTCCCCCTGGGTCACCTGGAGGCTGGCTGGTCCTGGCAGGGTCCGCGAGGGTCCTCTGTGCCTGTCCCCTCATGTCCCTGAAAAGCTCGTCGCCTTGGAGAGTCTGACGATTCACAGAATTGTATGCTGTTTTCTCGCATCCTAAGGCGCCATTTTTGCTTCTGAGATAGATGTTCCGTGGGGTTGTCTGTTCCCGGCATATTATTTGCTGCTCATTGCCATACCTTGTACACGCAACGACATTTCCATTTCCAAGATGACATTTTGCGCAAGGTCTTGTGACCGTACCTTCTTCACATGTGGCGGCCCGGCTATTTCTTCCGCGACTTATTTGACATTTCCCCGCAGTATTAAAAGGAAATGTGGGGTGAGGTGCGCGCAACACCAGAACATCATGGTCTTCTTCAAGGTCTTCGTCGGCTTGGTCCTCCTCCAAACTGCCTTTGCACTCCCTTGGTTTCCACTGCCAGCCTCTCGTACGAGACCGCCGACTGGCGCGCTTGTCGTACGTGCTGGTACCAAGTCGTCGAAAGAGTACAGCACGTTCCAGAGCGCGGTCGATGCTCTGCCCGCCGATGGAAGCGACCAAGTCATATTCATATACCCTGGGACATATACGGAGCAAGTCTACATCAATCGCACTGGGCCCTTGACTGTACGTTTATTTCTCTTGCCATTTTCATAAGAGTAGCGATACTCAATTTCAGAATAGGTGTATGGCTACACGAAGGACACCTTGACTTACTCGCGCAACAAAGTGACCATCACCTACAACTCAAATATAACCGTCGCTGGCTCAAACGACGCGACTGGGACACTCCGGATCCACAAGGACAACTTCAGGTGGCTCACCTTACGCATTACCGTCTTTGCAGTGTCTCATCATTCCTAGCTTGTATAACGTGAACCTTGCCAACACTTACGGAGCCGGTGTCCAAGCGGGGGCTATCAGTCAATATGGAAACAAAGTTGGCTTCTACGCCTGTAGCTTTACCGGATATCAAGATACGCTCTACGCCAACCAGGGAACCCAAGTTTACCTCAAGAGCTTCATTGAGGTACGCGCCCCAATGCTCATCATGGCGTTCTCCGCTCACCCACAGCACGACATAGGGTGCAGTCGACTTCATCTACGGAAGAAGAGGGCTGGCCTACTTTGGGGGCAACACTATCGCTGTAAATGGACCAGGCTGTATCACGGCGAGTGGAAGGCAGTCGGACGATACTGGCAGCTGTGCGTACTCCTTCTCTCTTCTTTCCTCGGAGCCCCGGTCTAGAACTTGTCCCAAGACGTTTTCGAGCATAACAGGGTCGTGCTCGCAAAGGATGCCGCGACTGGTACTAGTGGGAACATATTTCTCGGTCGCCCATGGGGAGGTGAGCTCGGCCGTAAGACTGAATTTGAGGTTGTCAATTGACGGTCATTTTTTGTGTTTCTAGCTTACGCCAAGTCAGTCTCAGTGGCTTTCAATCTAAAGCAACCACTCACGCTCATACAGGGTCATCTTCAAAGACACGGTCATTCAAGCTCCTTTGAACGCAAACATCTGGTCCGTATGGCAAGCCACAGACGAGCGCATCAGCAATGTCACTCTAGCGGAATACAACACAAAATTCTCGAAGAAGAGCGGTGTAGTGACTGCGACTCGTCCAAGCTTTGCGACTGTCCTGTCTGCAAGCGAAGCAAGCCTATACAACATTTCTAGTGCGGTTGGAAGTGATTACGAGAGCTGGGTAGATACGACTTACTTGTAGTTGGCTCCTTCATAGTAATACGATACCTTTATCACACTGTGTACTTTATGGCAATGCGACCGAATCGCGCGTATGGGCGAAAGTCGTACTCTATTCGGGCCAGATCAACCAAGACGGATGCATACTCGAAAATTGCTTCTAATCTTTGCCCTGAATCTCAGTCCAAACTGAGTTCAAACAATGAACATCCTTGCGCCCATCTCGTCTTACAAGTTACCCCACACCCACCCCGGTCCGCCACAGCCCCAGTCACGGTCCGGTTGCCCTCCTTTCCCCACATCAATCCCCCACATCGCCAACATCGCCCCTGGTCGGCCCCACATTATAACGTCCGACTCAGTAACAAGGACTCGTGACAATGGCGGCGGCGGCCTGTCTTCTCCAGAAACACTAAACACGCGTCTTTTCCTGTGAGTACTGCATCGAGATGGAGAATTCTAGTGCCTCTTACGGAGGAAGTCGCGCACATCCAATCAGGACTTTCTCCTAGTTCACCATCGTACTTTTGGTGCGAGCCTGGGGACCTCACGAGTGTGATCTCGTGGCAATGGGCTTGTGATCTTCCCCTTCTGCCACCGACGGTCCGCCCGGTCATGTCCTACATTCTGGAACGTGACTACATACGCGCTCTCAATTATAAATACACGACGAGAATTTCTCCCTCTTACCCTCTCTCACGGTTTCATGCTCAGTTTTCTCCGCTTCTTCGTTGGGCTCTGCCTCCTCCACACCGCTTTCGGCTTCGGCCACAAGCGAACGTCGCCGCCACATGGTGCTGTCGTTGTGCGCGCTGGGACCACAAAGTCGGGCGAGTTCAGCAATATAACGGCCGCGGTCGCCTCTCTACCTGAGGGTACTACCGAGACCATCTTCATATACCCTGGAACCTACGTGGAGCAGGTTTACATCACCCGAAATGGCCCCCTCACGGTACGTTCAATGCCTTCTATAGAATTGCCCGAACCCTGATATGTGATATTGTCAGATCTATGGTTACACCCATAACACGAAGACCTATGCTGGCAACACCGTGACGATCTCATATGGCCTCAACCAAACTTCAGCAGGATCCAACGACGCAAGTGGAACTATCCGTATTCACTCGGACGATTTCAAGTAAGTGTTTCCCATGTACTTGGCATGCGTCATGCAGACAGTCTGACGAAACAATCAGGCTCTACAATGTGAACGTCGAGAATACTTATGGGCGCGGGGTTCAGGCCGTCGCCATCAGCCAGTATGGCAGCCGCGTTGGTCTGTACGCATGTAGCTTCACCGGCTACCAAGACACCTTGTACGCAAGTGTCGGCACCCAGGTTTATCTCAAGAACTACATCGAAGTATGTGTCTCCTGACGGTTCCTTCGCGCCTGTTAACACGATTGCGGCAGGGTGCCGTCGACTTTATCTTTGGAAGACAAGGACTCGCGTTCTTTGGAGGCAACACCATCGGCGTGACAGGACCTGGCTGGATCACGGCAAGTGGGCGGCTATTAGATGATACAGGAAGTTGTGAGTACCTTATGGCTTTCGCTCCTTCTGGACAAGCTTAACAGTATATTCAAGATGTATTCGATGGCAACAAAATCGTCCTGGCACCTAATGCCGACTTGAACACAACTGGAAACACTTTCCTTGGCAGACCATGGGGAGGTAAGAGCCCGCCTTCGTGTCGCCGTGCTCCTAGCTAACGCTGTTTACGCGCATTCTAGCCTATGCCAAGTAAGTCCACCTTCTCATTTCCCAGTTCCCAATTATTAATGTTGTTTCTTAGGGTCATCTTCAAGAACACGGACGTTGAGGCTCGTCTGAACCAGTCGATGTGGTCGATCTGGAATGTGGGAGATGAGCGTATTGACAACATCACCTTTGCAGAATATAAGACGCACGGCATAGGCGCCGCAAACCCTCAGCGACCAGCATTCGCTACCGTTCTCAGCGCGGCCGAGGCAGCGCTGTATAACATCTCCAGTGCGGTGGGCAGTGATTGGGCGAGTTGGGTAGATAAATCATATCTATAAATCCGCAGTAGCCTCTCCAATGTATGTATTTCAAGGAGGATACACGACGTGCTGCATGCTCAAGCCCTGGGTTCCTGTACACTAATGAGGCTGATTCCTCCAAACCAGTCTGGAAACCTGCAGTCAAATGAACGTAATCTTCGCGTGACCACAGCACAACTTGAAAGACGTGGAACGTAAGTTAAGATCTATGCTTGAACGACACACGCGACTCAAGTACAGTACTGATAACTGAGTGACATTGTTGCTGGTGTTACTGCCTCTTCCGCCAGATGACGCCAGTGAGACGCATCGTGACCACAAGAATGATTTTTGATTGTCGTTTCGTATGGACATTCGGCTTATTGACCAGGGACCAAGTCAATGTCATGAGCACAATGACCGCGCGTCGTAGGATGACAGTCAATCGAGAACACGGTCGTAACCGCTCCTCTGAATCTTACATCTCGATCCAGTAGTTGGTTCGTGAGGAACTCTGGCGACGAAAGGACAGGTCACATCCCTTTTTGTAAAGTCTAACACGGCCGGGAGCGGAGGAAGGAAGTGGCTGGTCCTTCAGCCAAGTTCAGCTTCAATCAGCACTGCCTTCAGAAGTTCATAATGATAATTTTTATATGCAAAATTTTTCGATAGTGAACGTCGTAGTATATACTTTATTGCCCTGCAAACCCAGCAACAAAGGCCCATCGTGTCACATATATTCGAACTCAGAACCTTCGGGATGTCAGTCTTCAGGAAGTGAGAACGATGACCGCAACTTACCCCTCTCAGACTGAAGGACAACAGACACATCCAAGCCCTCCGATTTGAATATGGACAGCGATGCAACCATAGTGTCAGTGATCGAACGACCAGATTCCGACAAGCCAGGCAAATAATTGGAATATGACAGTCGGATACGGACGTGTTGCAGACGAGAGACACTAGCGTCATCAAAATGCCAGCGCGAGTTGACGACTTCCAGAATGCTGTGATGCACATCAACTGGCTTTCTAAGGTTGGACACGTCAAGACACAAGGACAGAGATGTCAAAGCGAGCAAAAACTCTGCGCCGGGACTGGCAATGAGGATCTTGGCCATGTAATTGTCGCAGAGATGGGGATTCCAAAACAGGGTCAATTTTGTGATTGAGCTGAAATGTGAAAGGAAAATTTTTGGATCGAGGGGTGTTAGATAGGAACCGTTATCGGCGTACTCCATCTCTTCGACACGATGAGCGGACGGGAAAACGGGGCGCCCTGAGGGCGAAAATCTGGCCAGGTCCAAAACATATATCTGGTTCATTGATATGCTCGTCAAAGGCCCGTCAATGAATTTGAGGAGCTCTGGGTCCGAGAGTTTGATGAATCGTAGATGTTGGCATACAATAACGGAGGATGCCGAGGGCGAGGACAGAAATGAGGGGCCGACGCGCCCCACAGTATACGACTCGAGGTTTTGACAGATCTGCAAGAGCTGGCGCTGTAGATTGATAGTAGAAATTGAGGACCCCAGATCTAGATGAGTGATCTGAGCCCAAGGAAAGTCAATGTCGGAAGGATTGACTTCATTCCATGGGTTAAGACTAAGATCGTTTATCGTAATCCAGCTGAAGGAACGTAGGTTGGGTGCGTCTCTGAAATATGGGAGAAGGGTCTGGAATAAACCTTTGGTCGTGGTATCGTCTTCATCCAGATCTGACTCGTCTGAGAAGTCATCGTTATTCGTGACTCTCATGCTGAGAGCCGACAAAGAGCTGAGGGTGAGTTTTGAGGTGTGCCCATAGAAGAGCAGAAGCGTTTCGCGAGATCCCACAAAGGCGGCCTGGTTCCATGCATTGGATTGCTCATGGATAAGATCGGAAACTTCACGCGGAGGCTCCGCTAATGACAAATCCAACTCGAACTTGACTGGCCTCGCGTTCGCAAAGACCTCTTCTAGGATTGGAACGGCGCGCCGACTGCGGTGCGGGCCAATGCGAAAGGAGGTCCAGAGCAAGGCAGAGGATCTCGAGAGATTCCGCCAGCGCCTGCAGACCTTTCCGAACAGCCAAGGTCCCGCCAACGAGGTCTCGAATACATCATAGTATCCATTGCCAAGAAGCAGTTGGAAGATGCTGAGAAGGACGTCATCGGGAAGGGAGTGTATAGGTGGATTGAGCGCCATATGAGAGGCACGAAACACTTCCATATTGTCCAAATCCTGTTCCGCGACGTAGAGCGCCTCCTTCAAGCGATCAATGTCGTTCTTGGAGTCGGTGATGTGCCGGTCAATATCCATAACAAAGGCTCTGATACTGTTCGCAGTAGCAGTGTCCACATTGTTGTCTGCTATGGTTGTGCCGAGAATATCGGCAAACGGAGAGGGAATGGTGTGGATTTGAGGAGGAAGGTCATCACGGAAGCCGCAACGAGCGCACGTCGAGGATGGCACTATGCAGAGAGGTTTCAGCTATTATTTAAAGGATCAAGTAAGGTAGGCTACAGACTTGATTGCAAGTATACACGCGGGGAAGTTCAGCTTGTCGTGGTTTGAAGGGAGCCTCAAAAGTTACAAGGAGAGGCGAAATTGCCGGTGGCATTCCACGTGGCTCGGTGCCAATAGCACCCATCAAAATAGACGTGTCTGCTTTCTCCGTCATGTCAGATCCTCAGTTGAGGAAAAGAAAGAAGAAATCCGCGCCTAAGGCCGCGGATTCACCCAGAGACTCTGTGGTACAAGACCTATTGCGCCCCATTCCATTTGCTCAATGATTCACAGGCGCCCAAATCCAGCGACGATGACCTGGACGTGGACTTTTCGTCCGTTCAGAAATATGTCAAGATCTTGTGGCTACCACTAGCAGTGTGCTTCGGTGTATTTGTTTACATGGTGCGCCACAAATCACTATCTCCGCCTCGACTTATCTGATCGAAACCTAGAATCCGGATACTGCCAAACAGGTACTCAGCTCGTGGCTTGGAGAAGAATTATTCGACAGCATGAATCGAGCAGGCGCGCGACAAGCTTTTGTAACGGCCGACTACGAAAAGCGGGACGCAATTGTAGATTCGTTCAAGGTAAACCTTTACTCACTGTTTCTCCCGTAGTCCACTGACGTCGCCACCACGACCAGTTTGCTTGGCGTGCTTATGGTCAGTCGCAGCGTTCAGTGCAATAAAAATTCACTCAACGATGCTGACCTAGAGCGCGACGCGATGGGTGCTGACGAATATCACCCCATAAGTCGCAAAGGATCCAATTTAACAGAAGCAGGAGGAATCGGTTACACTGTGGTCGACGCGCTCGACACAATCATCATGATGGGTTTAACAGATGACTATGCGCGCGCTCGTAAATGGATAGATGAGAAGCTTGACTTCGACAAGGACGGGGATTTCAACACTTTCGAAGTAGGTCGGACTTCATATCAATGTCATAGGCCGACATCACTAAACATACGCAGACCACTATACGCGTACTCGGTGGCCTGTTGACTGCCCATCATTTGGTGGATGACCCGCTCTATCTTAAACGCGCCGTTGACCTGGCGGATCGTCTTATGTCCGCCTTCGACACCCCGACAGGTCTGCCACTGCCGATGGTCAACCTCGCCCAGCGCAAAGGTGTCCCAGATAGGGATCTACCTCAACTCGTCAGCACTGCAGAGATATCTACCCTCCAGCTCGAACTCCGATACCTCAGTTTCCTGACCGACAATGAAGTCTATTGGGAAAAGGCGGAGAACGTGCGGATCCTGATTATATTCGAGGAGTGACTCGCTGAGAGCTATATCCAGGTCATGAAACTCATCAAACACGCAAGAATGCCACACGGGCTGGCATCAATCTACATGCAGTGCGTTCTGGTCGCGTTATACATTGCCGACTGCATTAACGAAAGCTTAGCCTCGAAGGAGCTCAGTTTGTGCCGTCTGCCATCCGACTAGGCTCTCGAGGAGACTCGTACTATGAATATCTATTGTATGCACTATCTTGCCAAGGTGTACTCGGGCACTGACATCGACACACAGAAAACAGTATCTCCAGACGGTGAGTATCGTCATCCCTATAATCGACGTCTCTAATCCTTATAGAATCGAACCGAAGATGTCTACCGCGAGGTTAGCAATTAGCAAACTCTGTTGACTCATCGAATTCATATCGCTCACGTTTATCCTCCGATAGATGTACGATGACACAATGCAGGCCATCCACCAGTACCTCATCCAAGAGAGTACAAACAAAAAGATGATTTATACAGCGGAACTCATACCCGAACGTCATCCTACCGGGGAAATGTCAGCACCTCCCTCTTGCCCGTTCTTTGTCACTTCCTGATAGTTGAAAACTGGCCATCTTAGCTCATGGCGGCTTACACCGAAACAAGATCATCTTGTCTGCTTCATCGGTGGATCTCTTATGCTCGGCGCGACGACCACCGGGTCACTTTACGACACAGTGTCTGTTCCTCCGAAGGCCTCAGAATTGACTGCAGCCGGTCTTCGTGATTGGAAGTCCGGCGAGGCCCTCATCAAGACATGCATGGACACGCACGATACCGCCACGTAACCCTCGTTCGCCCCTCTGATCATCCCACTAGTCTGACATGGTTTCGTTATTCTAGGGGACTTTCACCGGAAATCGTACACTTCAGGATCCCAAGCGATCAGAACATAAACGACCTCGATATCGCTCCCTCGGACTGGTACATCAAAGGCGGCAAGTGAGTAATTGGACATTTTTTTCTCAGGAGTACGTCCAGGATGTTGATAGTGTATCGCCTGTTTCAGAGTAGGCGACTTTCCGCCGTACGACGCACGATACATGTTGAGGCCCGAGACCGTAGAGTCCTTGTTCTTGGCTTACCGTCTTACGGGAGACCAGAAGTATCGTGATTATGGATGGGGGATATTTCAGTCGATTGAACGGCACTGCAAGGTCCCGACTGGGGGGTATGCCACCATCGTTAACGTTGACGAGGTTCCTGCTAGGCAGGAAGATAAGATGGAAACGTTTTACCTGGCAAGTCCATCGTAATCCCGCCCCGTTCCCGTTCCCGTAGACTGACGTACCTTGTCCGTGCAGAGTGAAACCTTGAAATATCTATTCCTGCTGTTCGAAGATGCCAGTGTATTTCCTTTACAAGGTGTGTCTCTTTGATAAGGGCAAGTGCATGGACTAAAACATGTCGTTATAGACTATGTATTCAATACAGAGGCCCATCCGTTACCTGTTTTTACTCCGACCATTCGAACAGGCTTTTCATAAGCTATGCCTAATTTATTCATTGATTCTTTCGGTATCATTATGACGAAGTCTCCTTGTGTAAATCGAGAGTACGAGCTTACAAGTTACAACATAGTGGGTGGAAACCCTGGATCCCACAAACTTCGACTAGCATCATATACGATTTCTGTCTATGCATATCAGTACACTACTGAAGAGCAGCGACATCTGCCTTGAACTTGGAGCGACTACAAAGCACGGCGTCAGATTATGACGAGTGAAATATCGGAAGGGGGAAACGAACTTTTAAGCACTGAGGATCAAGGCACCCTCTGCTACGCGCCACTCCGACGTAGCTGTGTCGACCGAGAAAGGTCGTTGGCGTTTGAGGGATAGGACGTCGGAATGAGGATAAAGTGAGATCAACTCGGCGTCAGACAAGGTCAAGTCCAAGTCCAGAACGGACGAGGTGGCGGTGGGCACAGATAGGATGATACGCCGCGGCTCAAGATCAAGAGCGGTACCTTGAACAAGCGTATGGGTAAGATCGGGGACGAGAATACGAACTTGGATGGTATCGCCGTCTTTACGCCAGGACCAGGACAGCGGGCGGGGAGTGTGCGATGAAACTTCTTCGATAAGCGGCTTTGCAGGAGGACTGATGGATGACGCAGCCTTTGACGTCGCGTAATCGACGTCGGGTATGGTCACCGTGCGTGGCGCAAGTTTCCCCTTGGAAGCAATGTTCGGTGTGCCGATGGTTCTGGACAACATAACATCGCATTGGATCTCGATCCTCTGCAGGGCGAGCTCGACTAGAAAGAGCTTCAGGTCCGGGTCGCGTAATATGCGCGACTTTAGTGACTTGTGGAATATGCAATCGAAAACGATGCTAGGCTTTCCGACTAAAGATGGGAAAGACTGTTAGTCTAACTGCATGTTGGGAGAAGGAACGCCAAGGGTACCTTTATCGACGTCCGGTCTTGGCTCAGACACAATGACGGGGACATACCAGCCGCCATCGTCCAGATGCTCGTCGTCCTGGCCCTTCATCGCACGCTGGATCGCTTCCTCGCTGGCTGGCGGGGGCGGGGGAACGTGCTCATCGTAGGCGATGTTGACAAAGACCTTGGCACCCTTCAGCCCGAATTTCGCATCCTGCAGTGTGTTGCTTTTCACGCAGAAACCCGCAACGGGCTTGAGTGAAACCTGTTTGGCCATGTCCAAGGAAGGAAACACGCCATGTTGATGGCGATCATTTTTTCCGATCACCCTGGAAATGGCATTGACTCCGAATGCAAGCCCAAATCGTGAGTCATCCTTGGCTTTGCACTCTCCATTCGCCCAACCCGGCAGTCCATCTTGCAAAAGCTGTGTCACCGTGCATCCAATCTCGCCGTGACATCCATCCACGGACCGACTGGCCCTGTCAAGCACCATGCAGCCTGCTATAAAAGATGCCCGTTCCTTCAGGTTTCGTTCGTCAGCTCTTCTGCCTCTTCGGCGCATTCCCCTCATCTTCCTCCTACACAGCCATCCCCGACGACGAGGAAGACATGTACGACGTTACACCCGCCCCCGACTTTGAAGACGCGGTCAAAGTCCAGCAATACATCCAGGACAGGCGCGTTATTGGTGTAGGCCTCATCGCGATCATCGTCAGTTACATGCACTAACAACCCTGCCTAGTACGATCCTCTAGTCCAGCCCGCACTTCTCAGGCATGAGATCGTTTCCACCGAGAATGCACGCAAGACTATTGCTAGCGCGCGCTACCACGCCGCACGTATTCTAGCCGGTCAGGACGACCGAATTCTCGTCGTCGTCGGTCCATGCTCCATCCACTGCCCCAAGCAGGCCATGCAATACGCGGAACTCCTCAAGGAATTCATCCCGACCGTGCCCAACCTCCACATCATCATGCGCGCCTACTTGTCCGTTGTTTCGCCGTGATCACCTGTACCTCCTGCTGACTCACCCGCGATTTCCAGTGAGAAACCCCGGACAACCGTCGGCTGGAAGGGCCTCATCAACGATCCCGACATTGACGGAACCTTCAAGATCAACAAGGGTCTGCGTCTGGCGCGTCAGCTTCTCTGCGATCTCACCGACCTGGGTATCCCCGTTGGCTCGGAACTGCTTGACACCATCTCTCCTCAGTACATCGCCGATTGTACGTTTCGTATTTACATCGCCTCCCCCCGCAACCCAAGTTGATGTGCGCACGTTCATCTAGTGATTTCTTGGGGTGCCATCGGCGCACGCACGACCGAATCGCAGCTCCACCGAGAGCTTGCCTCGGGTGTGTCCTTCCCCATTGGCTTCAAGAATGGCACGGACGGCTCTGTCACTGTCGCTATCGATGCCATGGGCTCTGCGTCCAATCCCCACGCCTTCATGGGTGTGACTGAACAAGGTCTCGCCGCCATCGTCAAGACGCGCGGTAACAAGGACGTCCATGTCATCCTGCGAGGCGGCACCGGCGGACCCAACTATGAGTCCAAGTATGTCCGCCAGGCCGCTGGGGTTCTCGAAAAGAAGCGGCCTGAAGCCGGGGCAAGCATCATGATTGATTGCAGCCGTGAGTTCCTCGTCCCGCTTCGATAGTCATCACCTAAACTGACCTGATTGATAGACGGCAACTCACGAAAAAACCACCGTAATCAGCCTCTTGTGCTCGATGATGTTTGCGCACAACTTGCTGCTGGAGAGCGGGCGATCACTGGCGTTATGATCGAGTCCAATATGAAGGATGGACGACAGGATGTGCCGCCTGAGGGCCCCTCCGGGCTCAAACATGGTGTCAGCATCACGGATGCGTGTGTCGACTGGGACGTGACGAAGGAGATGCTTGCCCGACTCAACGAGGCGGTCGTAAATAGGCGTGAAGCTCTGCTGCAGCAGGGTGTAGACAAAGCTGCCGCGGCTGATTCATAGACTCGGACTGCCTTTCTTGCTTCCTTTCTTTCTCCTTTCGTAGAGAACCATTGTTCGCGCGACTTTTGATAATGCTTTGTGTATAAACGTGTACTCGCTATCCATATCATACGACTTTGTACGGATAGGCTTTCCTGTTTGACCAAGCCAAATTCCAGCTCAAGACACCGGAAAGGGTACCGCAGAATGACCTCACTCTCTGCATTTTCCCTATGGTACTTTGAATTGAAATCATTTGAAGACACTATCCCGAGTTGACCATCACATAAAGTAACACTGAGAGTAGGAGACTTGGCCGGGATGCCTACGGCCACAACTCCTCCGATACCAATCAGAACCACGCACTTTTCGCGAACCAGCTGCGAGGTCTGATCGCCAGGACCCAACTAGTAGTACTCTAGCGAGGGGAAGGTCGTGTTAGTATGACCAGCGCTTCGGCAGTCATTTCGCCACTCCCCGCTTCAGTCAACGTCTGATTTCAAGAGAAATCGGCGCTGGATCGGGAGTCACCTGCGGCTCCCTAGTTTCCTGGTCGTCATGTTCGTGCTGGCATTGCTACTCGCCGCCTTTTGCTACTGGCACGTTCCTCCAATTGACGCAGACGCGGAGAAAAGTCACTCACCACTATCAAGAACAGGCAAGATTGGGAATCGTTCGAACGTGAAAGCGTGTCCAAACTTGAAGACCAAGTCATGCAACATCTATCGTACGTAACAGGAAAGAAACAATTCGATGCATGCAATCGAGTGATACTCCAAACATCAATGGATGTATCATCGTAGATCACAGATATTCAATGTAGGGACCTTCGACATGTGAGTGTTCTCCGAACGATACCATAGCGCTAGTGATGACTTACCAGCTGGAGGGTGATATACAAGAGAAGCATCTAATCCCTCTGCTTTGACGGTGGCCAGTGATGCGGCCAAGTCTCCCATGAGCGTAGCAGTCACAGAGGCTGGTTCATCCCCGAAGAACGACTCGACTTCTCGGATGGCGATATGTACGCACTGAAGACGAGAGACACGTGCATGCCCGAGGTGCCAGCGCGATTCAATGAGTTGGGGTACTTTCGAAGAGAGCACTGTCAATTGTTCTGTCCCCTTCTGCTGGCCTGACGTCCAAGAACGGATGAAGAGGGACGTCAAGTTGGGCAAGATCTCTTGACCGGGAATGGCAATGAAGATGTCCAACAGGGATTGGGTGGCCGAGTTTGGAGCTTTCCATACCAGAATTATTCGCGTGATCGAGTTGAACTGTACAAGGAAATCCTTGAGGCGAGAGGAATCAGGTTTGGGCATGAAGAAGAACTCCATCTCTTTGACACGATGAGCAGACGGAAATACTGGGCGCCCCTGCCCTCCGAATCTGGCCCCATCGAAGTCAGGTCCTAGAACGACGGATATTTTCGCCAGAGGCGCATCGATGAATGTAAGCAGATTGGGGTCTGTGAACTCGAGGTATCGCAGGTTGCTGCATGCCACGACGGGGAGAATCGCAGATGATTGCAAACTGGGGTCGACGTCACTTGCAATGAAAGATTCAAGACTCGGGCATGTCTCCAATAGCTGGTGAAGTAGAGCCATGGGGCAGATCAAGTCCATCAGATCCAGATGTGTGATCTGCATCCAAGGGAAGTTGATGCCAGCAGGATTGTCCTCCGTCCATGACTTAGTGTTGAAGCGTAAAGTCAGAGAGCGAAGGCGGGGTGCATCACGGAAGTATGGCAAGACATTTCGGAGTAGATCTTTACCATTGTCCCTACCAGCCGGGACGAGATCAATGGTCAGCGAGGACAAGGAGCTCAGAGTGCGTATCGGGGTTCGCTCGAAGATCGATCGAACTCCGTCAGAGGTCCCCAGGAGGGAGATCTGGTTCCACGCATGGGAACTGCCGTGGACGACATCCAGCAATGCACGGGGAGGCCCATTCTCATAGCCCAGGTCCAACTCGAAATTGAGTGGCTTGGCTCTGATGAAGATGTCCTCGAGGATTGCAGTCGTACCCGTGTGGGCACGGGGCACTTTGATGCGGAAAGACGTCCACAGCAACGCGGAGGACATTGATAGATGCCGCCAGCGACTGCAAACCTTTCCGAACAGCCACGGCCCTGTCTGAGAAGTCTCAAAGACACGATAGTAGTCATTGCCCAATACCATGTGAAAGATCCTGAGCAGGACATCGTCCGGGAGGGAGTTTACAGGCGGATTTAGTTCTGCATGACGAGCACGGAAGGCTGTGAGCGCGTCCCTTTCCTCCTCCGCAACGCGAAGCGCCTCCCACAGGCGGTCAATGTCGCTCTCGGAGTCTTTGACGTGCTTGTCAATGTCCAGAAGAAACGATTTGAGATTGTTTGCAGTGACAGTGTCGAGGACTACTGCTGTGCCGAGGATACTGGCAAAGGGAGAGGGAATGGTATGAATCCGAGGAGGGAGGTCGGCACGGAAACCACAGCGAGCGCACGCCGAGGACACTGAAGAAGTCATTCGGTTGTTGTGATGGTCGATCTGATTGATAGACTGACTGGGAAAGAAGCGTGCAAGAGGACGCGTTTAACAAAGGGCACCGTGATGGGTCACCGTTGGGAACAGAGATGCGAAGTGGCTGTGCGGACCTGAACACTCGACGTTCTCGTTCTAGACAACTTGAACGTTTGAACCGTTGACGAGTTATGGAGATCTGATCAATACTGATACACAACCTTAGGCGACCACCTAGTACTATGTAGTCCTGACTTGCATGAAACAACTGAGCATTTTCCTACGGGTAGCCGCGCAATGAACTACGATGTCGATTGATACTGGCTTCCGCTCTATTGATCTATCTGGAGCAGCTGCGCTCAGCCTCCGCTTCTCTATTCAATTGTGGAGGTCAAAGACGTCCAGCCAAACTACGGGCTGCTGCCACCCTGTCTTATGCTTGAGTCCTTTGTGTCATGAATGGACGTTCACTGGACATGTATCATGTCGAGACACTTGTACAGGCCGTAGGTAAAGATGGAAGTCCTGGAGCCAGCCACAATTGGATGCAGGAGTTGTCACAAAGCACTGGAGGTCGTGCGCCGGTTGCGAAAATGGAATAACACAGATTGGGAGACGCTGTCGTTCAAGGCGGGCAGGAAAGCTCGGGTCAAGAGTGTTGGGCGCTGCACTTACCGAACGGCTTTCGCATGGCAATCACGCATATAGTTGCTCTTGGACTCATGACTTGACCGCATTGAATGGCGAGTGTCTAGAACGGTCACAGTATCGAATGATAGGATGGGATTCAAAGCATAGTTGATACAAAGACATTCCATTCAGCTGCAGGAAAGGGATGAGAGGAAGTTGGTAGAAAGGGAGGGTAGCTGACTTGATTACTGGTTTGATTTCTTCTCGAGTTCTTCAATGGCGGCTTGTGTGTCCAACTATGGGGTGTCGTTAGAGGCGGACGGACCGGACGAGGTAGGAGAGAATGACTCACGACAGACTGCTGGGTCTCCTGGAGCTTGGCCTGCGACTCAGCCATCTATCCGCCGTCAGTCTCATATTGCGGGTCCCAGTGCATGACCGACCTTGGCCTTAAGCTTCTTGATTTGCTCCTCCTCGTGCTGGCGAACAAAGAGAGCTGCAGCGCAACGTCAGCGATGCATTGTGCGCCTAAAGCGGCCGTCTACTTGCCCTCCTGAGACCGCTCTTTTTCGCTGTGAGAGACGTCAGCCGGTTGTCGCCGACACGGCGGGGTAGGCGGGAACGTACGCAAAACCCTTTGACTGGGCGACGGAGCCCTCCTTGGCGCTGGAGGCAAAGCGCTGCTGGACAGCGAGGCGGGGCAGGCGGCGGACGGCAGTGATTCGGAACATGGTGGTTGTCTTAAGGAAAGGCTAGGAAAGGGCGTTCGAGACCAGTCACGTCACAGATCAAATCCTCATCCCGTCCGCCATGTCGACCATTTTGAGGCAGACTGCCAGACTCGTGCGTCCTCCCGCCTCGTCCCGCGCCCGCCGCCCCGCTAAACGTATCCCAACAGGCCGTGCGCTCGCGCGCCTTCTCGTCGACCGCCGCTGCGCGCAAAGGTGCGCCGCCCCGCTCCCGCTCGCTGTCCTAATCCCGAATACTCCCGCAGACGTCGTGCAGGACCTGTACCTCAAGGAACTAAAAGCGTTCAAGCCCACGCCCGCCGTGCGTCTCCTTCTTGCCTCCGGATTTACCCGCATAACCCTCGTTGCAGACCAAGGACGCCCACGTTGGCCTTGTCAAGACGTTCTCCGCACCCATCGCGCCTCAGGCGCCCGCACTGCCCTCTGACCTCGCCTCAGAATTGGCCGCGTATGATGCGTCGGAGCCCACTCTCGCAGAGGTCGAGACGGTCGTGACGCTCTCCGAAACAGAGACCGCTGGCGGTGCCGATGCGTACCTCGACTTCCTCGAGGCCGACCTCCCCAAGCCCGTCGAGCACCACCATTAGATTGTCGTCTGTCGTCGTACGGAAATATAAATTGCATCTCAGAGCAGAGTTGGAGCGTGAGCCTTGTCTGGTAGCCATTGTAAGCGCAAAAGTAAGTCGGTCATACCATTCGGGAAATTGTTCTCATCTGCTTGCAGGATCTAAGTGACCGTCCAGACTTGAACCAGAATTAGCTTCCCCCTATATAAGTGAACGCCATCAGGCTAGCCCGACTTTGAGCTCTACTCGAGAATTGTAACGAGACGAAGAGGATTTGCTCGACAGAATATCTCTCTGTCTTGGGGGACCGCAAAATGATTCGTCTACATACCACAGTCTTCAGTGTGGTCAGATACGCTCGACGTTTTTCACATGTAGACCTTCGACTTAGGGCTCGATGTTTAAATTTCCCAGGTGAGTTCACTTGCTCTCCGCCCAACCACTACATAACTCTTCTTCTTCCCTGACAGACAGTCTAGATGGCTCTCTTGCTGACTACTCTACTGAGCTATCATGATTCATTCGCGAACAGGCATTTCAACTTTTTGCAAATAAAAGTTTTTACAGGGGATGGGGTCCGCCAGCGAGTGCAGGATTTAATCGAGTTCAAGCCAAGTTAACAACGATATCCGTCTCATGCTACGGGCTTTCATCAACGTTTTCGACTCATTTGTGAATATCGTATGGCCATTTTCCGTCGATTGATCTCTGAATCAAAGACATTGCCCAAATCGCCCTGAAGCTCTTTGCCAACTTGACTCGTCGAAGTACAGGTTATATATTCGTATTCGGTTACAGTCCAAGGCGTGCCCAATGTAATGACTTAGTATATAGTGTATAAGTATAGCCCTGTCATCATCATCAAGTCCTAGATTTTATTCTCACACAGCCGCCTCGCACTTCTGTCACCAACCATCACAGCGTCCTCTTCCAAACGCGTCCTCTTGCACATCTCTTTCCTAGTCGGTTCATCGTTATATCGAATTCATACAAGCTGAATGACATCTTCAGTGTCGTCGGCGTGCGCTCGCTGTGGTTTCCGTGATGACCTCCCTCCTCGAATACACACCATTCCCTCTCCCTTTGCCGATATCCTTGGCATAACAGTACCTCTCGACACTGTCACTGCATACAGCCTCAAAGCTTTTCTTCCGGACATCGATCAGCAACTCACAGAGTCCGAGAGCCAAATCGAGCGCCTGAGGGAGGCGCTTCGCGTCGCGGAGGAGGAAAGGGACGCGCTCAGCGCGTTTCGTGTTCGTCATGCTACGCTGGTTGCGCCTATACATTCCCTCCCGGACGATGTCCTGCTCGTCATCTTTCATATGCACCTGCGCAATCCCTACTATCCTGGCAATCCCTACTATCCTGTTTTTGAAACTTCACAGACGGGCCCGTGGCTTTTCGGAAAAATCTGCAGGCGCTGGCGGCACCTATCAATGTCCTCCGCGTTACTGTGGACATCCTTCCGCATCAAAGCGCCCATTTATCCTGTCAATGCGGCTCGCATCCTCGAAGACATCTTCATCAGAGCCAAGCCGCTCAACTTCAAGTTGGACTTCGCGCATGACGGTGGCTATCCTCTTGCATTGCTCGATATGGTTCATGAGAAGTCCAATGCGTGGAATCAGATCTACATCGAAGGGACCTTTGATACGGTTCAATCGTTCTTCGAGCGAAGCCCGACTCGTACTCTGAACTCCCTATCCTCTCTGACCATCAATCTGACCTTGGATGATGATGATGATGATGAGGGCGGAGATCAAGATGAGGCCAATCATTCGTTCCGAAACGTTCTGTCATACTTCCGTGACGCACCCCGCCTTCGCTCTCTATCTCTCTTCGCCGAATATTATGAAGCATGGACCGACGTCAATCTTGCTAGCATCAACTTCCCCTGGGCTCAAATCACTCATCTCGATCTGGAGGTCCAGCCCTGCTCCATGGCTCTGCTTCACCAGCTGTTGCAGACATGCCCGAGTCTTGAATCTTTCATTGCAGATGACGTTGACGACACCCAATCATCTGCGATTTTCCCCATCGTCGTATGCAAGCACCTGCAATATCTCAAATTTTCAGACCCCAATCTGCTTACTTTTATCGATGCGCCTCTGCCAGTGAAGGTATCCGTCATCCAGCGAATCAGATACGCAGGGCCTAGGGTGTTTCCGTCTGCTCATCGAGTCAAAGAGATGGTGTACTTTTCTACTCGTGATCCCTCCTCCTGCAAACCTTTCCTTTCGCATTTCGAGTCAATCACGCGAATAAACCTGGTCTGGGATTTTTTTTCTTTCACCACCCAATATGCGTTCGACGGCTTCCTTGCCATTCCAGGTCAAGAGATCTTGCCCAACTTGACATCCATCTTTATCCGTTCCGAGACGTCAGCCCTCCAGTCACATATGAAAGTGCACTATTTGGAAGTGCTCCGACTCATCGAATCGCGCTGGCACATCGGAAATGCACGTGTTTCTCGTCTCCAGTGCGTACGCATCACTATCCGGGATCTCGAGCCAACGGCGGGCGTATCTGTCCCCCGGAGTTCAAAAAATTCGTTGGCAGATATCTCTGCTCTGATCGGAGATCTGGCCACCTTCAAAGCAGAGGGATTAGATGTGTCCATCGTACACTACCCCGCAACTGGTAAGTCATCATAATCGCTCTAGTATCATTCTGGGAACACTCACACATCGATTCCGAAGGTCCTTACATCGAGTATCTGTGATATGGAAGTATTCCTCATTCTCACTACATAGCATTGAAGTTTGGGTTACTAGTCTCACTCTACTGATTAGTCAAAATCTTCGCCTAGTTCCTTCACCTGCCTTGCTCCGTGCGCTTTTTTGTTGGATGCGCCGGATTTGCTTCTAGGTGCACGAAGTTGATACCGTATCAGCCTGAGCACGGCTTGGTCGACGGTCATCATACAACCTTGCTTTCTACGAATCTCGCCACGCACTTCGCACCTAATACGCTTTCTAGTGCGCAGCAAAGCTCATTGTTTGAGAGAATCTCGAGTCCGTATACTCGGCCCATTCTCCCATTGAGCGGCGGACCGCCCATTCACTCGGATGGCATGGGTTTCTTCGCGCACGCTAGTTCCAGCATATGGTCAACGCCCAAAATTCTCTCAGCCATTCAACAAGCGAAATGCGGCGTGAGTCCCGTGAGGAGTTCACAGCAGCCAGAACAAAAACTACCGCAGATGTATCAGGCTGGAAATTGAGCGCCTTGCGCTTGTGATAGTCGGATAGATCACCAGAAGGAAACCCTACTAGGCGATTTTCATGGTTTAGACAGTGAGGAGCCTAGCGTTGCAAGGTATCAATGAAGGTAGGAATGACGCGATACAGGAGGGAACGAAGATAGAGATACATGGAATGGTAATACAGAGTCAAAAGTCGACCTAACGACCGCCAACGCCGATGATGTACTTGCCCCCATGCTCCTTGGAGTGGCAGCGCGTGCACATGGGGACGCCGTCATGATCAGTGAGACGCGCGGGGTCGAGCGTGGTCTTGCACGAGGAGCAGCGGAGGCATGGCCGATGATATGGACGTGCCAAAGCACGGACCTGGGCAAAGGAATGAGCGTCAGATTTCGCGGGAATCACGGGAGATGGGCGGGTACCATTTCGGCGAAATAGACGGGCTTGTCGCAGGCAGCGCATTTGGGGGTCGCTATGGCTGTGAAGCGGGGCGAGCCCGTTATGGAGGGTTTGAGAGGTGACGCTCGGGACGGAGTGGATGGGCCGGTCATTGCTGGACGCAGTGGAGTAGATGGAGCGGTGACTGCAGACTTTATGGGAGATGTTGGCGCTGAGGTGTCCGTCGTCACAGACGCTGTTGACGATGCTCTGGACGGTGTGGAGACAGTGGGGAGATTGGCGTGGCGTAGATTCGTGGTCCCAAACGCCTTTAGATGGCACGGCTTGCAGAAGGGCTGCTCGTCGTGCTCAAGCAGGGAATACGAGTCGAGACGCTTGTTGCAGTGGGTGCATGCGAGACATGGGCGGTGGTAGGCCTTCCTGCCGGGACCGAGGACCTGTTCGGCAGCGTAGACGGCTCTGGATAGCAGATCAGTATGGATGACGGGAGAACAAGTCAGAAGTGTGGCGCACTTGTCGCAACGGGCGCATAGGGGGGTCGCGTACAATAATAATAATAATAATACACGGCGTGGTCCCTCTAGGAACTGCCGGGAGCTGCGGGACAACGACAGGTGATCTCGCCCCAACCGAGGGAGCGTTCTGCCTGCAGCCATCTGCACAACTCGTGGTGGTGGTACAACAAAGTACAGACCGTTGTAGGTGTTATTGCTATTTGCAAAATTGATGACACTTCTGGAAATGATCGAGTTTAGTAGAGTAACCCTAGACCGAAATAAGCCCTAGATTAGGGTGACCTCAGATTATCATAATTGTCGGCTCACGTACCTTGCTTGTCAAATTTCACTTGAATTTATCTGCTTTCAGCATTATAGTAGTACTGGGAGCCATTCTGGGGTACGAGAGCTAATGCGAAGGCATGGGCTTGCGGTCCTCAGTCTCGGGAGATAAACCTAATCTAGGGCTTACATGGGCTTAGGGTTACTCTACTAAACTCGATCATTTCCAGAAGTGTCATTGTTTTCGCAAATAGCAATAATAAAAGATAGCAATAAATAAAAGATAGCAATAACAAATAATCAATCCGAAAGTTCGTCGACCTCGTCCGGTGTGAGCTCTGTAGGCAGCGACTTGAGAGCTCCGAAAGGCTTTCCGATTTTGTAGCACAGTGCCGCAACCGACTTGACGTAACCGCGTGAGCCGATCAGCGCCTTGACGACCTCGCGGCACTCTAACTCCCTCCTCCATCGTCCTGTTACCGAATCATCGACCGTCGCCCAGAACCGTTCCCGCTCGGCGACAAACACGTCGACGGCAGTACACTCCAGGAGCATGTGCTCAGGAGTCTCGAGGGCCAGATGACAGTGTCTGCAGAGCCATAACGGGGGAATAGTGCCCAACCTGTCATGGTGAACGCCTCGCAAGGTGTGTCCCCCACACAGAATACGGGTCAGCGCTAACCGGTGCTCAGGGATGGACACTAGTAGCAGATAGTGGCGCAGGACACACGCGACGCGCTTGCGGCCGTCTTCGAATGGTTCGAGCCGGTCATGCAGCAAGTAAACACGCCGCATTGTCTCCGTAGTCGAGTGAAGGTGAGACTTCACCTGAACCTTCAACTTAGACATGAGCTCGTCTATGAAGGCAGAGTCCAGCGACGCAACCGCGGGCAACTGATGGAACCCCGGCAAGAGAGTTCGAAGCACGTCGTCTAGGTCGCCCATCCATGACGACCTTCCGTGCAAACGCAGGGTGTCTGACACGCGCAGCGCACGAGCAGCGTATCGGGAGACAGGGAGACCCAGGAGATACTTCAGGTACCGAAGGGTGAGGATCGCGCGACGGTAGCGGAGAGGTAAGATGCCCGTCTCGGTGAATAAGACATCCACCACTGACTTCCGCCCCAAACCCAGCACCCTCCTCAGACACAACTTCTGGACATCCTCGAGCAACTTCAGAGCGACCTTGTCGACGTCTGGCATCACCTCGCAACCGTGAATCAAGTGACAGTCGACCAGGGCGCTGTACAACTGCAGGGACACGTTTGGTGGCATCGTGCCCCGCCCAACCACCGTATCCGTACCGAACATTGACGCCATCGCGCAGCTCGTCGCCGTCTCGGCTTTCGCCTCGTAATGTTTGCGGAATCGATTTGCGTGCGTAGACTGGAAGTGGACGCCGACGTACTTGTGCTTGGATGTGTAAGGGATCAACTCGCCCCGGAGAATGAGCTGAGGCAGGGCAGAGAACGGTACGAACGGTTTACCAAAGACCATGGCGCGTGATTTTGACCCATTGACCTTGAGAAGATTATCGTCACACCATTGGCCGAAGCGGTGCAGATGGCGCTGCAGGCCGGCCCATGACTTGCTGAGCAGAATTACGTCGTCCGCGTGCTCGAGGTGGGAGACGAAGCGACCGAGAAGGTTAGCATCGTCGCCGTCCACCTCCAGCTCGAAGTCTGCCATGAACAGGTTCCACAGTGTCGGTGAAGCCGGATCCCCCATCAACACGCCGCATAACGACTTGAACTCGTCGGACAATTCGCCTCGCGCCCTCACGATGTAGGACATCTTGCGATACAACATACGAATCCAGTCGAAGTAGCGCCCGGTGAGTCGATACCTCGTCAATTTAATCCACAGGCACTCGTTGTTCATCCCTGAGAAGGCGTCGCTGATGTCGACGGAGGCCATGTAGATCGTCTCGCCCTGGGACTCTGCCTGCTCGATGATGGTACGCAGGATGAATGCATTGTTGTTCGTCCTGTATGTTGGACGGAATGCATTCTGAGAAGGAGGTAAGATCCCTGCCTGCTCCGCCGCCGAAGTGAACTTCCTATTCAGGATTATCATGGCGAACTTGAGCAGGCAGCTCTCCAGACCAATCCCGCGATAGCTCTCCGGGTCGAGACGACTCTTCCCACCCTTGGGAATGCCCGCCAAGAAGGTGAGAAACCAAGCCTTCGGCGCGTCACACTGATCGACGCACTCGTTCAACAGTGTACAGAGTAATTCGTTGTCGAGGTCCTTGATGTACGCATATGTCACCCCGTCAAAGCCAGCAGCATTGCTAACGGCGTGCGTCTCGAGGTGGGTCTTTCCCATGGCAATGTCCGCCCAAGTGAAAGGCTCATTGAGCGTAGCAAAGTCTGAGGGCATGCTGCGATCAGGAATGGTAAACGCCTCAGCGGCAAAAGTATCTGCGATGTGAGGGTCAAAACCAGACGTCGCCAAGTCCTCTGGGTTCATACGCCTTTGCAGGACAGCGGTGATGGCAGCAAGAGAGACTGTGTCGTGAACAGAAGAACCGTCCTTGTCCTTACGGAGGCGATTGTAAAGTCGCCAGAAGGTCGCCGAATCCGAGGAAGCGTCGACGAGTTGGCGAAGAATACTTCGTTGGACCTGGACCCGATAAGAGCGTCCGCGGTGGGAGTCCACATCAAAGGCGTCGGCCTGGACAGGCTTCACAGGTCTCGATTGAACAAGAGGTGAGAGCGTCGTTGAAACTTTTGGCACCGCATTGACGTCGTCAGCGGCCACGGGGGGAGGTGCGCGAGCAAGAGAAGCCATATGAAGCAAGGAACTGTCGTTACTGGGCACTGGCAGGAAACAGCCGGATTTCGCGAGTCTATCAGCGGCATCGTTGTGAGCGTTGCCGGAGTGTCCGCGTACGTGAGTGAAATGTGCCTGCGCCGTACGTTGCTTGAGACGCTGATGAATCGCGCGCAAGATGTCCCCATTCGCACATGTCCAATCCATTTCTGCATTCCGTGGGCCCCATTCGCAAATGGAGCGGATCGCATACTCTGAATCAGAAAAGATGTGTAAGGGACACCCACAAGGTACGGTGAGTAAGGCATCCAGTATTGCGTAGAGTTCCGCCCGATTGTTCGTTTGGGCGCCTGGCACGCGACGAGCGGAGTTTCGCTTAGCGTCGCGCCCCCAGAACACCCCGGAACCGGCGCATGCGTGAGGCGAGTTGGGCTTTTGGCAAGACCCGTCGGTGTAGGCCACTACCGTGTGACCCTCTCCAGGGAGAGCCCATCCATACGAGCGACCCATGGCGACACGGGGGTCATGGTCGGCATGGAGCACCCTGTCCAACAGGCGGTCGAGGTGGGTGATGAGTGGTAGATTTGGCTTCTGAGAACGGCGGCGGTTTCTCGCTCCCCGCAAGGGGGAGGAAGAGAAGGGGAGGAGAAGGTGGAGGACAATGGGGGCATGATCAGACCAGATGTTTCTGTCTTCGACGTCGAAACGAGAGATGAAAGGAAGACACATATTAGGGCATATGGCGTAGTCGACGACGGCACGGCGCGGTTTGTTACCTTCGACGTACTGAAATGAAGTATATCCCGCGTGAGATCCAGGAATCCCATGGGACCCATTGAGAATAGAGGAATCCAGATCGCGTAGAGAGCTGAGCAATGCCGTCCCTCGAGGATTTGAGTTTGCATCGTCTGAGATGCGTGGGGGATGGAACGACGTAGGAATGCGACTAGCGATCCGCGCATTCAGATCGCCTAAGAGGAAGTAGGGCAGACCCTCCTCGTTGAGGTGGCGAAGCAAACCAGTTAGACGCTCCCAAGGGTGAACATCTGTCCACTCCTCCCAAGGGGATTTGGAGTTTGCAGGCAATATATAGGCGTTAACAAATAGAAATCCCCCAATGTCCAGAACCATGATATCGGGGGAGGACAGGTCGCGCCGCAGAGACCAAGGAAGGCCACGACGGACCAGGGCCGCAACGCCACCCCAAGCAGACTTTAGGATGTCACCCCCCGGGCGAGGCATCGAAACAAGCTCGAAGCCCTTAGGAGGGTGTATCCAGCTGTCTTGGCCAGGATGCATATGTGTCTCCTGAAAGAACACTACATCACACTCACTCACCTTTGCTACAAAGTCTTCGTCAGGACGAGTCAGGAAAGCTGTTAAACCACCATCGACATTCCAGGACATGACAATCAAAGGCGAGGTACCAACATCTACCGTACTCGATGCTGTGCCCATCGGGCTATCAAATCCATCGGCGAGGCGGTCCACAGACCCACTCGCCCCCCCATCCTATTCACCACCAGCGTACCAAGCACGGACGCCATCGACAACACCAGGAGGGGCAGCATTCCAAACGACATAGAAGGAATGAGCAGCCTCAGGAGAAGCGAAGACGAGATCGAGGTAGCGAGCGTCATTGACACTCCGAGCGACGATGATCGGGCCAGGAATCGTGGATGAGCTTGAGGAAGGAATCGCCGCGAGGATATCTTCAAAGCGCCGACGGGCCTCGTCGGGCAACGATGGCCAACTGCGACGCGGTCCGAGGGAAACAAAGCTACCAGGGGGAGCAGCCGATGCGTATACGGAGCTGTAGACCCCCTGCGGTGGAGCTGCATTCTTCGGCACCTTCTTTTTAGTGGGCGATGGTTGTTTAGCGGTGTGAGAGGGCGCTCCATTGTCCTTATTCGTGCGACGACGCTTGGCCTGGCGAGATCCCGGCGAATCCTCTTCGACTGGGCGCGCCGGTTTTGATGACGATGTTTTTGCGGAGCGAGAGGGAGTGGAGGGGGTGGAGGTGTGCATGTCCAGCCTCCTGAGGAGTGTAGGGGGCGGCGACGTCGGGCGAGACGGCTCAGGCCACGCGGAAGGCGAGGGAGGCTCTGATACACCCTCAAAGATAGAGGAGCCGAAGCTCGAATCTCGGGGGATGGGGGTTTCGGGAACTACGGCGTCCTCAGTGGCGACGTCAGCGGTGTCGTTCTCTCTGACGAGGCTGACCGGGTGGGCAGGGTCGGGGGTCGCCAGATCCCCTGCGTCGTCCTCTACTGGCGCTGTCTCCATCTCCATGTCGGGCACGTCCACCGCACCCGGCACATCAGCGTCGGCCATGTCGTCCTCCAAAGGGAATGTCTCCAACGACGGATCTATAAAGTCAACGGGGGCGGTTATCTCCGCATCCTCCGCACCACCGATGCCATCCTCCGCACCACCGATGCCATCGTCCCAATCTGCCAACATCTCGGTTGCCGGCACCTCGCCCGAAGCCTCCAAGGCCTCCGCAGGAAGCGCGTCACCGAGCGCGTCGCCTCCAGATGTATCGTCCTCATCGTTGTCGGATTCGTCCCGAGGCGGCTCGGTCGCGACAGGCCAATTTCCAGTCTCCAAGTTCTTCCACACATTGGGGAAGCCCATCTTCTGCAAGATTGTTGCGGAGGCGCCGGACGCGTCGCATGCGGCTTGCGAGGCGACTCTTGTGTTGATGGACATATCCCTGGTTTCCTCTGTGATCGCCCTGAGGAACCCATGCAAGTCCTCCATGCACCCGCGAATCACATACGAGTCCTTCGCGGCGTCCTCGAGAGCGGAGACGACCTGGGGAAGGAAGGTGTTTTCATTTGCGGCCTCGAGCGCCGCCACGATGCGGGGCAGATACGCGGTCAGTGCCGTCGCAATGGCAGACTCGGCCGAGTTGCGAGCGCGATTGTAGGCGAGGGAGTCCTCGATTTTGGTGAGCCGGGTTTCCATATGAGCGGCGGCCGCCTGCGCAGCGGCACCCCGAGGCTTCCGCGCTGGGCTGTGCGACGCGGCGGGTGCTGGAGAGTTTGGGCGGGTAGGCTGGCTGTCGTCTCCAGGCTCGATGTCGGCCTGACTGTTGACCGTCTGGGAGAGGGATGGCGAGAGCTCCTTGCCAACCGGTTTTTTGCCTCGAGACGCCTTGGTCGCCTTTTTCGCCTCCTTTATACTCGCGTCTCCGCCAGGCACTGCGACGAAGGATTGGGAGGACTGGCCGACGAGGGCACGCTGGAGCGATGTCGGCGGCCAGGCAGGGAGGTCGGCGTCATGAGAGGTCGGCTCGACATCCACGTCGTCCGAGCCCTGACTGAACCCGCTTCCCTGACTGCGTGCCTGCTCTTTACTCGCATCCTGACCGTCTCCGAGGCCGGCGTCAATAGAACTGTCACCCATCGCGAAGTCGTCGTTATAGTGGCCGTTCTCGTAATAATTGTCGTCTTCCATCATGGAAAAAGTCGCTAAAAACGTGCGGTTTTGGCCGTTTTCTTTTTAGAAAAAGGGAGGGTGCTCGTGGAGGGGGCGGCGTGGGTGCTCTTTGATTGCAGGATTTTTAGGAAGGAAATGCGCGAGCGACAGACGAAATGGAGGATTTACGGCCGATCAATGATACAATGTTTCGGCCATGATGAGTGCAGTGAGAGTCAGTGTGCATCCGCCGGCCGCCGGCACAGCCGCGGTCCCGGGAAATGCCCTGCAAGATCAAACTCCGACGGACACGTGACAGAGACAGCAGCACCCAGAAAATGAAAATTTGCGACATCAATCATCCATCTTACTTCCATCGTATTCCATCTAAAACAAAATGAGCGACGACGAGCAGCACAACCAGGTCTTCGAGCAGGTCAGTGTCGCCGCCCTCGCCATCGTCGCCGCCGTCGTTTCTCACATCTGCCCAGGCGAGCGCCGGCGCCAGCTTGACGTTCCCCATGCAGTGCTCTGCTCTGCGCAAGAACGGGCACGTCGTCATCAAAGGTCCCCACTCTGCTGCTCTCCTGCGTCGTCTCCCCCGTCTGACCTGCCCGATCTCCAGGCCGTCCCTGCAAGATCGTCGACATGAGCACCTCCAAGACGGGCAAGCACGGTCACGCCAAGGTCCATCTTGTCGCCATCGATGTCAGTGCCGTCCCTTTTGCCGTTACTTATCAACCTCATCGCAGCGCAGATCTTCACCGGCAAAAAACTTGAAGATATCTCTCCCTCCACCCACAACATGGACGTCCCCAATGTCTACCGCAACGAATATCAGCTCGTCAACATCGACGACGGTTTCCTTAACCTCATGAACCAGGACGGCGTCGCCAAGGACGACGTCAAGGTCCCCGACTCCGACCTTGGCAAAGAAATCTCCGACGTGAGTGTCGACTCCACATCGACACATCATGACTGACTCTCTTCTCCGATAGGCTTTCGACGACGGCAAAGATTTGCTTGTCACCATCATCTCTGCTATGGGTGAAGAGCAGGCCATCTCCTGGAAGGAGGCGCCCAAGGGTGCTTGATCGTCGGTCGTGGACTATGCTGTGGAGTGTACACTTTGTGATGTTTGTTTATTTGTTTGTCCTTTGTACCTGCGTAGACCTTGGGTGTAATGAATCGATGAGAAGAGAAAACTTAAAAATCCTCGTGGGGTGCACATCTGCAACATGGCGCAATCAGCACCGGGGGTCAGAGGACGACGATCTGAACACTGTACTTTGCAATAGCTAGCTCTATCGGCGACTTATACTGCGCTGGGTGCCACACACCGACCGGACCCGGCCCGAAATCCCACTTGGCAAAATCTCAGACTGACAGCGAGAGAAGCTACGGTGCTCATTTGATCTTGGAGCCTGATGATAGTCCCCCATGCCATCCCTCGGTGCGTTATAAGACTATGATCTGAGGCTGACTGGATTTCAGGAAATATGTGCTAGGAGACTGCATCAGTCCCGAGTCTGCCTACGCCCGCACAGCGTGCAAGAGACTCGTGTTTTCGAAGCTCACTCGCGTGCAAACCGTCGGCCGCGGGATCAGTACCAAATATAAGTCAGTAGCCAGATATGGCATCCCGCATCCATGATCCCGACTCCCGACAAATCCCATTGCAGCTATTGACAGCTGGGTGTAACGCTGGGAGACAAGGAAAGCACCTGGGGCATTCTCAAGACATATCTCAAGCACCGCGCTACATGTACAGCTTCTTACCTTGGACATCTAGATTGGCGGCGAACGGAAAGGTTTGCGTCAATGTCCACAGGCAGCACTGTCCTCTAAGTCTGCATCGAGAGGCTATCTCACATGTATCTACAGAAGCGCATGACTCCGGTCGGTTTGTAAATGCGATCCCATCACCAACGCCACACTTAATGAATCATTGACAGTCTGTTTACATAGAGAACAGCGATGACAATACTCATGGGCGCTCTTCTTGTATCAGTAGCAAGTGTTTTGAATCTAGTCCTCGGCACTGCTATGTCTGACAAATCTCTACTCGTATGAATGTCTTCTTGTGTCTCAGCACGTCTATGAGGATCTACGTATAGGCATCAGGCAGGCTCGTCGGACCCTCTCCGGCCTGTTAGTCAAAAACTATTGGCCACTTCATCTAGCTTCATCTTCTGGACGAAGGATCGACGGATCGACGCCATGTCAAGTTCATGATCACCGTTGTACTGGGGCAAGCGTGCATGTGTCCTCCGGTTTTCCCTGTCCGCCATGGGAAGACCCTACGGAATCGACAAGATTGCGATAAATCCTATTGTAGCTACTACAGGTTGGGAGGCATGGAGAGCGCGTGAAACGTCTTGTACTCCAAGTACTTACGCCATCCTTGTCCATTACCTCGAACTTCACGTAGGGCAGCAAGATCGGCGGCGGATGGAGAGATTTGCGTCAATGCTCGCTGGCAGCACTGTCGTCTCCATAGGAAGACTATTCTACATAACTTACAGAAGTGACACACACCACAGGTACTCCGGTCGGTTTGTAAATGCAATCCCATCAACAACGCCACATCTGCTAATGCACCACTGACAGTCTGCTCACGTAGAGAACAGCGACGACTATGATACTCGTAACTCATGGAGGGACAGACATCGGCGGCCTTACTGTGTATAGTATCAGCAGTAGGTGTTTTGAACCTCCTGCGCACTGCTATGTCTGTATGGCCAGGAAGACCGACAGTGCTTGTTCCGACTCTCCCTGAATATCCTCTTGCGCGTCTCATCACGTCTATGAGGATCTACGTAGTCAATCATCCAGGCATCAGGCAGGCTCGTCGGACCCTTTCCGGGCCTGTTAGTCAGAAAACATTTGCCACTTCACCTTCTGGACGAAAGGATCGACGGATCGACGCCTTGTCAAGTTCACGACGACTCGGGTAAGATATCTCTGCGTCGGCTTTTCTTGTCCGCCATGGGAAGACCCTACGGAGCTTACTTGAGCGGCACCAGAGGTGCTGCGGTTGGTTCGTAAACTTGAATGCAGCCCCATCAGCAACGCCACATGGTATTGAGTCACTTCCTTTGATGATTCAACGAATACTCGCTACTTACAGCTCTTCATACTTGTAAATCAGCGAGGACAATAGTCGTAGCTCAATGGGGCTCTCTGGGGAACTGTCAAGGATGACTCACATGTGAAGTGATATGATAATGTGGACGCTCGGGATGGGCGTCAGTAGCGTAAGATTGGGTACGCGGCGTCGATGTTGTGATGGCGTCAGATATCTAGGCTAACGCGAGGATTGGTTTGTTGCCTTTCGGAAGTCACTGTGAGACTATCGTGTAGCTAGTAGCGAGTGCTGACTCAATGTCTCAAAAGTAAGGACTGTACGTATGGTGGGTAAATGTAAGGGCTGATTGTCCTTGATATATCTACTGGACAGGCATCGTACGGAGTCGAAGAAAGTGCCGGAACTTGTAGGGCATATCGGAATACAGGATGTGAGTGCCCGAAGTCAAGAGTGTGACGCGCATGGCACAGGATTGCTCCAGTGCAGAGCGGGAACGCGTCGGCGACGCGAGAAACGGAGCAAAGGATTTCGCTTTACACTGTTCCTAATTCAGTACTACTCACTGCCAGTATTCAGTTCTTGTCTGGGTCCGTGCCGTGTATGATCCATTGATCACTGATTGATTTTGATTGATTGAATATCTTCTTCCCTCAGGCTCGCTGTCCCAGTGCTCACTGCTGTCCCTCACACCTACAGTATGAAGGTGTATCAGGCAGCTTTGCTGTCGCCAGTACAAGCGCCTGGCAGACATCCTTATCGGACACCTTCAATCCTCCCTAAGCTCTCAATCATCCATTGTGCCATACTCGGCACGGACCAAGATCTCCGTTGAACGTTCTGCACTGTTTGTCTATGAAATTCCAAATAGCCGATGGACGTATTGACACCTTGGAGAGGTCATGACCACCTTATTCGATACTCGGACGGGATATTTCACCATCCATGTCCCGACTTCCGGATGCGCACATAACATGATGCATCATCGCCGGCAAGTACATATGTCATGGAAGCAACACCGCGGTTCAAACAGACCAAAGCGACGAGCGTTCATGGCCGTCCCGGGGTGTCCATGTTTGAAGTTTGACACTGGCAGTGAGCGATGATCTCGGTTGCGGGATTCTGGCAGTTGGCCATATATGTCCATGACGTTGCTGACCTGTGGCCAGTTGAACTGAGGCGCATAGCTACTTTCGGGCCGCGCGATAGATTCCTGTGTACACTGACATTGATCCCTGCATTCCAGGGAACCTCGCCCTTGTTGCTGCGGCGGTGCGTTTCTATGTGATGCAGAACGTTCTGAGGCGCTAAGAGCTGGGATATAAGGAAGGATGCCACTGAGAAGAAAATTATTCACCATTTCATTCAAATTGTCATCCAGAACCGCCGTCTCGATGTATCCAGCTTTCCAATCAGATGCAGCCTCGCGACCTAGGCAGCCTCGCGTCACGATTGCATGCACTCTTTGTCGTTCGCGAAAAATACGGGTGCGTATGTTTGTCACTGACAGCGTGTTGAACTAAGTCATTCCTTTGTGCAGTGTGTTCCAGACTCTCTACAGAGTTGGAGAGGGCGAGAACGTCCGTGCTTGCGATGCAAAAAGCACAATCTGGCCTGCGAGTATCTCCCTGTTCCGGCGGACCCACACGCTACGACTATACGGAAGCGACGCAGTCGGTCTTCGCTTGAGAACAGCCTTGCGGCTCACATGGAACCCGAGTCGTCGTCGTCTTGCCATGACGAGAGTGGCGCATTCATAACGCGGGATCCGACGTACTCATTGTCGCGGCACTGTGAACCACCGAGTGCGACATATGTCTCCGGCATGAGCGATCTGGAGTGGCTGGGAATGCAGGCACAGGATATCACTTACGCTCAGTGCGGACCTGGCAATCTCGACTCGGATGTCGTGAACGCCGACAGGGTAGATGTGCATGGGCAATTTTTTCCGCCGGACATCATCACAGAGCATTGTCCCGCCGTAGCTGCTAGCGAGAAGGAGTGGGCAACAACTTGTGATCTGTGGAATAGAAAGCTTCGAAGGTGGGTTGTACGTTGTATGTCTAGTTCTCGACCTGGCTAAATGAAAGCGGAAGTAGACGAAGCACATATCCCGGTGCTCAGCAATACCAATCCAGGACGATTGGACACGACCTTCAATGGCACACGCTATCTTCCGCCTGTGATCCAGCATATCTGGCGAACGAACTTGAATGGCAGTGGCTGAGTCCACACACGAATCCACTCCGTCGTTTCGGTCAATAAGATTCATCATAACACAACTCATCTTACATTCCCAACTAATCATACCCGCTCCATGTACCGGTGGGTATCCTGCATCGTGGAAAGCCGTTAGCATTATTCTTATTTAGTGTCACAAACGAGCGTAATAACTCAAAGTTTGTTCTTCATATCCGCGTATATCTTCTCCAGTTCTTCCTTCTCCAGCTTCTGGGTTGGCCATCCAACGACAAGACCCTCCTCCGCGCTATCACTCGGTTTGGGAATAACGTGGAAGTGAACGTGATCGACGACCTAAGCGAACAGCGTTACGAGCGTCAATAATACGGAAGCAACCATTCTCACCTGATGGGCAATGCGGCCATTGTTCTGGAGGATGTTGTAGTTCTCTGCGCCTTGGGCGATGGCGATCTTCTTGGCGATGGGCATCGCATCGGCAAGATACTCGTCAGGAAGCATGTGCAGCTTCTCTGCATGATCTAGAAAGCCGTCCTTGAGATGATATCGTACGTTGGGGGAGAGAGAAGAGCGTACACTTGGGAATCACGAGAGCGTGGCCTTTGGACAGAGGACCAATATCGAGGAAGGAGTACCTGGGGCCGTTGTTTACCTTGAAAGACGGGGAAAGTCAAAACGTACGAAAGCTCAGTCTCGATAAGCTTGTAGCTTGGTATCTCGCCTACACGACGCGTCAACAGCTCTGTCTCGGAAGACCAACACAGGCCATACCTTTGATGATTTTGCAGAAAATGCATGAGGCAAGGTGCCTGTGAGAGAGTCAAAGTGAGAGGTGATAGAAGCCGAACATATCATCAACTTACTTGACCGACATCGTTGGGTTTGTATTTTGTGCTCGTCGTTCAATTGAGAGAAGCGATCGGATGACAACTGCCTTTTAGGTAGTCCGATCACGCCCATTCGTCACTTTGCTTCCGTCCCCGATGTCGCTTGTTGAATCTGCAGACAAGGCCTATACATCGTTCTCGGAAATACCCATAATGTATGCCACAATACTGCTTGACTGACTCGGCTCCCGAGCGTGTCTACTTGCAGTGATCTCTCGACGTTGTACAGTTCGGAGCCGGAATGCAGGAAACTGTTAGCCGATCGTGTTCGAGATGCCTGCATCAATGTTGGTTTTTTCTATGGTAGGCTAACGTAGAAAAGATATCCTGTGTTTGTTCTGACCTATCTTCTTAGTTAGCAATCACGGTATACCGGAAGAGGTCATCAACGACTTTATCAGCGAATCAAAGGCATACTTTTCGTTGCCTTTGGACTACAAGATGGAGGTTAGATATCGTTAGTGTAGTCTGAGATTTGGTTGACTCTTGCACATCTAGCTGGAGAACAAAAAGACGCCCAACTTCAAAGGGTATTCTCCTCTTCTCAGCGGCAACAATGACCCCACCAACGACGGCGACCTTCAAGAAGGCTTCGAGTTCGGGTGGGAGCCCATTGACCCCGAACAACCTCTCGTCCATCGCGTTGGTGACGGTGTCATGGCGGGTGCGAATGTTTGGCCCGATAAGCCGCCTCGTTTTCGCAAAGCCGCTCTTCAGTATTAGTATGAGCATGCACAACGTCACCCTGCGATATCTGACATCTTTCACAGTCATTCCGCAGTCAAGCTCGGAAGAGCCTTGTTCCCTTTGTTCGCCCTAGCGCTCCTCTTGGACGAGAACTTCTTTGACGACAAGGTTGTGATTGATTACAGTCTTGGCACGGTTGTTGTCAAATATCTTCACAGACATTGCACTCCGCGGCCCTGATGAAGGTGCTTCATTATCCACCTCAAACGGGCCCCGCCGATGGCCGCATATTGGGGATCGGTGCGCATACAGAGTAAACCATTCTCGACGATTGAGACTTGGTATCTGATCTTTTCTGTAGTTGGGAGGTGATACCGGTCTTTTCAGGGACTTTATCTTCACCGCACTCACTCATAGTATCAGTGTTTCACGATCCTGTGGCAGGAGCCAGGTATCCAAGCACTCCAGGTCCTCAACTCAGATAACCAGTGGATCGATGCACCCTCGATTCCTGGGACTTTGGTCGTCAAGTAGGTGGTCACCAAACTATCTGGGTGTCGTTCTCAGAACTTCGTAGTCTGGGGGACCAATTAGCTCGATGGACAAGTTGTCTGCTCCTGCTGTGATTTTTTCTAATTGACATCTCGATATCAGATGGAATCTTCAAGTCGACCGTGCATAGAGCGATCAACAGAAGCGGTATTCGTCGCTATTCCATTCCACTATTCTTTGGCACGGACTATGACGTGAAGCTGGAGGTAGGTTTCTACGCCCCATTCGTCGTAGTGCAAGGTCTGAGAAATGAGTTAGCCCATTCCGGGATGTGTGTCGGATGCGCGTCCGATGCAGTACGAGGTTGTGACTGCTGGAGAGTACGTGCAAATGAAGTTGAAGCAGACGTACAATCACTACTAGCGATAAGGATATTGAAAAAGGCTGCTATCAACCTGAACCCTTGTCGAATACCTGATACCCGACCTTCGTCCAAGTTGCAGTACCCCTCGTCGCGATCTAGCACTCAATACTTACGAGGATCTCTACAAAATCTTGACTCCTTCTGCGAGGCTTCTGATATATAGATAGCACACGCATCCCTGGACTGGCGCGTTGAAGCTGGCAGTGGGTTACGAGCGGCGCATTGCACGAAGGGCATCATCCACGACATCGTGACGTACGCCGCGCCAAGCCGTCGCAAACTGATCGCAGAAGTTATTTCGAGAACACTTTCTTGGCGACTGCTTGAATCTAAGCTACGCTATCATAGACTCCTCGTGTTGGCCACGAAGCCAGCGTTGCTCAGACTCTTGAACACGAGAACAGTGCATAGACAACACGAACGACTTCCACGCCACAATTCGGTGGAACGGTGAACAGACAGTTACAGACTTGCTTCCGTCTTGCTTCCGTCCAGGGCTGAACGCGTTGACCCTGGACGGTCATTTTGTCGATCATCCCTTGGCGACTTCTAATACTTTATCAACGGCCTTTTTTGAACGGCTCTGACTACATAGCTTTGACTGACGAGTAAGTAGCAGCCACTCGCCGTGCACTCACCCGTGGAGTTTCCAGTCGAGCCCTAGATCCGGGATTCGGCTGTGCCACTGTCTCAGACTTCTCTTCTTTGGATGCAGGCCACCCTTCTTTTCCTTGACTCTTTCATCCTCTTCATCCTCTCCGCTCTGCTTTTCCGACAATTGTCTTGATTGTCGCACCCCACGTTCATTATGAATCCCTACGCCGCTGTCGAAGCTAGATCTCGGGTCAGTCCCCTCGCGCGTCGCATTCATGGCTGGTCCTGGCAAGCGGTTAGTTCTCGAACGAACCACATTCTTCTTTACCTCCCCATTCATGCTTTCATAGTTCCCTATTGGCATGGGCACTGGTGCTGTCTATGTCACTCTCTCCGGCTTGAAAGACCACTCGTCCGCACTCACCGCTGTGGAAACTGGTTTCTACTTCCTCAATATCGCCCTCTTCATCCTGAACGTCACCACTCTGCTACTCCAAGCTATCGGTGAGTCCCAGCTTCGCTTCTGAGTACACTCTCGACTCACTATTTCCCAAGTGTTTCCCCGACAGGCCTTGCGACTCATTCAGGATCCCGTCAAGGGTATCTTCGTTCCGCTCGTTGTACGTTCATGGCGACCATATTCGACCTCCCGCGTTGATATATGTACCAGGTCCTCTCATTCGCTACTATAATCATCGGGACGATCAACTACACTATTCCAACCGGTCATACAAGTCCTGAATTCATCTACATCCTCTTCTGGTGCGTAATCGGCGAGGCTTCATTACATCGTACTCATATATCAAAGGCTCTATGTCACCTTTTCCATCCTGACGTGCTTCCCAATGCTAATGGTCTGGTTCAATAAACCTCACGATCTGACCCAGTTTACGCCTGCGTATGCTTTCTTGGTCAGTGCAATTTGGACGTCTCATTTCGATCTCACGAACGTGCGCGCCACCCTAGATCTTTCCCATGGTAATCATACAACTTATGTCTCCAAACCGATTTTCTCATGCGACGGAACGATAGATGCTCGTCGGTGTTGTCTCATTCAACGTCTTGAGAGTCCTGGATGCCTCTGATAGCCGAGCTCTGGGCGTGTTGCTTACGGGCTATTTCTTCCAGGGTACGTTTTTGTATCGCTATCCGTTCGTGCGCTGACACCTCGCGCCCAAAGGTTTGGGTTTCTTCATGACCTTTTTCTACCTGTGCATCTATGTGATCCGGTAAGTAGCCATATCCCTTCCCTGTGTCAAAAGTTCCGGGTCTGACGTCTTTTGCAGCGTGATGACAGTAAGACATCCTAGACAGTTCGTCGAGCTCATTCTCACGTCATTGTGCTTTACAGACAGGTTTCTTGGAAGGACATCAGGCGAACGGGGCTTTCGTGGCATGTGGGCCACCAGGTTTCACGGCTCTCGCTTTGATACGACTGGGAGAATCGGCGAAGGAGATGTACGTCGCTATCAAACGGTTCATTACTCATGTTAACAGTGGATCTAGTCTTCCGATCCATGGTTATGTTTCCGAATTGGCTGGGGAGATCTGGTACGCGACGAGCGTCATGGCAGCTCTTATGCTTTACGGATTGGCGGTATTCTTCTTCGTCTTTGGCATTCTGCCGTACTGGTTCAAGCTTCATAAGCACCTCAACGAGATTCTGGGCTGTGAGCCTCTCTCTTACATATCATTTATGCTTGTTTTGCTAACCAAAGAATAGGCTGGGCTTTGACCTTCCCCAACGGTTCGTGCTTTTCCTGATATTTCGAAGAAACGAGACTGATTAGTCCGAACACACAGTGGGCTGGATCTCGACGACGCGCGCCTTGGGTGATATTTTCGAGCTCAAAGGCCTGTTCGCTTTGCACCATGTTATGACGGTCATTATGTGCGGCACCTGGCTTGTGCTCTTCATCTTGACTGTCATGGCTTTCTGGAAAGGACTTATCCTCAGATCCAAGCCCGAAGATGTTCTCAAGGACTCCGCTCCAGACAAAGTTGTTGACGAGGAGAAACATGCATATGGTGCAACATCTTTCGAGTCTCAAGACACAATGCAAGACCATCCTCCCGTCACGTATCCTCAGCCCGTCAAGTTATAATACCTCTCTTTATTGGACAATATCGGACCGTCGTGATACAACTAGACTAGACTAGATTATTCCGTTTTACTCGAGGCTGACATCTTCGCTCCCCCTACGCATATTACATTTAGACCCTGTCCTCATCGTTCTTTCTCAATCAATAGATTCCCATTGTCATTTGCAACGCCGCCAAGATTTCACTCTGTACAGCGTTGGTGGCTCGTAGGACTGGCAAATTAAAGTTGAACTTTGCTGCTGTCGCAAAAAGTGATTCAGCTTGAGATGCCTATAGGACGAATCGAGCAACCAGTAACGGAGAAGAGGACGCCGTGAAGGCAATGACGGGGCATGGAGTGGCTTTTGTCCCCGATGCTCTGAAGGATTCGACCACCCATTGACACGCGACTCGCACTATCCGCAGGACACACCCTGGACATCTCATGTTCCTAGTCACGGATGCTGTTCAACCCAAATTTTTTGAGTATCACCAATACGGGTTGAGTGAATACAGACATGGTACACGACACTACGTGTGTACACTAGTCAGCTTTCCTTTCTTGAATCGCAGAGGTAACTGCTGAGGTAAATGCTGCTGTACGCGACGCATGACCTCCCTCAGCAGGGCCTCGTTGTTCCGAACGAAATACAACAGCGTCTCCACATTCTTCTTGTCAGGGACGATGCCAACCGCCAACATCTCGACACAAACGGCCTTTGTTGCCTGGTTGTACATGCCTAGGCGAAGGTAGGCTTCAACCAGCGAGTCCCAATTCTTCTTGTTCAGCTTGAATCTATCGTGCGCCAGTTGCCTCAGCACTCGTTCCAACGAATGACGCGATCCAGCGAATGCACAGACGTCGAAGATGATGCTGACAGAGGCATCGTTGTAATCCCCAGACAGAGTCATCCGCTCCCAAAGTCTGTGGGCGTCCCCATAACATCCCAAGGTCTGATACATATCCATCATCGAGTTCCACGATATGATGCTGGTCGGAAAGGTGGATTCTAGGGTGAAGCGATCGTGTACGCGCCGCAAATATGTTTTGAGACTGCGAGTCAACCCCTCGGATTTCAGTTCAGCGTTTGTCATAGATCGAATGATCCTCTGGTAGTGTTTAAGAAGTTTGCCGAAAGTCTTGATGCGGAAACTTGGAAACCCGTGGCCCTTTAAGTCATGGGCGATCTCCATGTAGCCGGTAAAGGAGGGCTTGTGGCGCGCCATGCCGTATTTGAGAGAACCAAATGCCCCGAGTGCTCCAACATAGCCAAGGGCATCCAAACCGTCCTTGTTTCGCCTATATATCTCCAGAGCTTCATCCTCCGATGACGCAAGCTGCATTTCGACGGCCATGAGCGACAAAGTCATGTTTCCAGGTATATGTCGCTTTTTCATGTCGTCAACAAGACGATGGGATAGAGCTTTCGCGTCGGGAATGGATCTGGCGACATGAAACAGTTTACGAAGAAGGTTGTCATAGATATCGAAGTTAGGACTTGAATGCCTGTCGTCAATATCGAAGCCAGGAAGTGGATTGTTGGGATTGGAGGCGACAAAAAGAGAATGGGCCTCGAACTCGTTGTATATGGAAAGGGCGGTAAGGAACGTAGCAGTATCGGACTGTTGGCACAAGCTCCTGATGAGAGGACCGGCTATAGGACATTGTGGAGGGACTCCAGCAGCTTTGGAGGCGTTGTACAGCTCAAAAGCGCTAGCCATATCTTTCCGTCGCAGAGCATTACATATGACCACTGACCAGTGCCTCGGATTAACTGGGTCGCAGCCTGTAGCAGCGAGCCCTCGCTCGAGATCGCTAAGGGTGGACGAGTTTTTCAGGATACCCATAAGAAGCGGTTCGCCCTTCGCACCGTCTGCTCGGAGCGCTTCATAGCGCTTTAGAGCAAGATCGATTCCCCCTGCCAATGCAGCACTCGACAGCTCCTCCATCCACGCATGCACCTGAGGGTTCCTCGTAACCGATAAACCCTTCTCCGAGCGGACATAGGCCCTGATAACCTCTCTGCCAAAAGACGTAGCCCCACGAGAACTGTATTCGTCATGCAGCAGGGTTATAATGGCCTGGTCCACCCCGCATCTGTACTGAGACATCCGTTCGAACAAAAAGTCGAATTCGACCGGCCGGGGAGGGGTTTCTCGACCTGCATGGTTGAAGACGCATCGAATGAGAATGGCGTATGTTTCAACGTTGGGGTGGCAGCCCGATTTCAACATTTTACGTGGGAGCCAGAGGAGGACGTTGGGGGACTCGGTATACTGTAGTGTTTCAAGCAGTCTGTGATACTGCTCCAGAGTAGGGAGAATGTTTCCAGGCTTCGTTGCGGTGGTCGCCAACCAGTCTATTGCCGTCTGGGTTTTCTTGTGCTTCAAGAGGACACCCACGATGAAATCGTGTATCTCTCGAGTAGGGTGCATGAGGAAGATGTCGGGCATGTCTCCGAGAAGACGGTCGATGAGGGCAATGTCTGCGGGAGTGCCAGAGGCGGCAAGCGTTTCCAGCATCCCGTACAGTTGGGCAGGATAAGATGGGGGAGGGGAAGTCACGTCGAGATCGGTAGGGTCGTTCTGGACAGACCACCGGATAGTGTCGACGAGTGTGGGATAATGGGTGTGGATATCATCGAGCCTGGTGGAGGAGTTCTTGAAAGTGGCAGCGAATTCCAGGAATTTCTTATGCGCAAATCCATCGTGAGCGTGGGTGGCTAGGTAACGCGGCACGGCCAGAGCCCATATTTTATGACGGCATGCGATGTGTCTTCTGCCAGCGGCGATGCTGGTGCCAACACGCACAAAAACGTTCATGCGCGCTGTGCAGATATGAAATGAGCATGTCAATAGCAGAGGCGAAAGCAAAACGTAGACGGACCTCTCGTGGAAGGGTCAGAGCTGGAAACATGATGATGATGGTTCGGGGACAAGGAATTCCGGGCCGACGTAACGGTCGTCGCTGAAGCGTGAGCGGCGAGCGCTGATCGATGATCAGTGATCTTCCGACTACTCAGCCTACTGTCATTCCTAAGTATGTTCACCGACCACTCATTGGCATCAAGAACGCTATTGGAGTTCTCGGATGGCGCCAAGACTGATATCTGGCTGGCATAGGCTGGCTGAAAACAAATACTCTAAAGCAACATCCTCCGCGAATACACTAGTCCACCGTCTAAACGCCGAAGAGCAATCTATCGAGACAGTCCAGTACAGTATTTAGGTATATATAGTTACAAAATAAGAATACACTCAACAAATTAGATCCCAATCTGAATAATTTAAGTCGAAGTCGAAGCTGAAGTCCAAAAGTGTGGTGTGGGATGAGTAAAGAGAGAACTTCTGATATTGCTTGACGAACAAAAGGGAACAGAGATAAAGGATACAGGCGTGGGGAGTGGATGGGTGGAACCAAAAACAAAAGAGACGTGAACGGGAACGCTACTGCTTCTATCATATACATGCAATGACTAATAGTGCCTCCTTGAGATGGCTAGTGTACGTCGTAAAAAAAACTAAAATGAGAATGTAGATTGCATGCATGCGGATACTGATGACAAAGGAAGGGAGAAAGGAATTCAAAATATAGGGAAGAAGAGGGAAGGGAAGATGACGATAGCATCTATTGCGTTGCAGCTTTAACCATCTAAGAGACGCGTCAGAAATAGGAAAACTGGACCGGCAGGGACGGTAAAGGACAAACCTCTCTGGCCCAACGCATCGTCTTCTTCGTGTCAGTGCTCATGCGACTTCTTGCCCGAAGCTCGTTGGCGACCCATGGTTGTAGGAGCAAAGCCTTTAGCTGGCCACCGGGGAAGCAGTCCGCAAGGTCACCGATGAGACCCACGGCCAACTTGACAACAGGCTCAGTTCGCTCATCGTCACTTAGGCAGCGGTACACGAGCTCAAGGACACCGTTGGCGTATGGTAGCAGAATCTCGACTACGACCAGTCTCAGTACATCCTAAGTCGAACAAAGAAGTAGTGTTCACCTTTGGCGGTGTTCTTAAGGCCAGTGACTATACCAGTGTAGGCTTCGAGGATTCCCTCACGAAGCTGCGAGACGTAGTCTAGTAGGTCGTAGTCGAGCTATCTCCATCGTCAATATCATACAAGGACAATATATAGAATGGCACATACAGGGTTGACCTCAACAGCACCAGCCTGCTTCAACACACTCATCGTCGTATCAAGGAAAGGCTCAAAGTTCGGCCCAATCGCAAGGGCAATATCACCGAAACACGACAAGATCGTAATCTTGACATTACGGTTCAGGACATCGCTCTGCAGGTTCTCCAAGAGCACCGTCATGAACGAGTGCGAGTATTGTGCACTCTGCTCACCGAGCGCACGCGATATATCACCGATGATGCCGACAGCGACGGTGCAGAGCTGGGTGTCCTCGTGTGCCTTTAAAGCGGGGTACAAGAACGGCAAGAAGGCACTGATGTACGGTGCAAAGCCAGATTCGAGGGCTGGAGGACAGTTAGAGACCATCTACCAAGATCTAGTAGAATTGCATACCAGAAGCCAAAGCTCCGACGACCAAGAAGGCGTCTTCCAAGACTGTGGAAGTCTTGCCCGCCGCTTGGATCAGTTGCAAGATAAGGGTCATTATGCGGTCAGCCAGTGGCTGGATGCCGCTTCCGAGTTTGCGCACGACACACTAGAGCAATGAGATTGATCAGCGCTCGCCCAAAAGGAAAATACAAAACACTCACAATCACAACAGAGCAGATGTTGCTCTGAAGCTCGTTCCAGTTGTTGCTGTCGTCAACACCGACGATCTGGTTCTGTGATACCACAAATGAGTGATGAGTGTGCAATCAAGAAGAAACAGGAAATGCCGTACATGCATGGAAAGCAACTGTTCCATCCGATTCAAAATGGTGATGATTGTGTTCTGTACAACCTCGATAGCATCCGGGGTGGCCTGTGTCAAGTACGATGTCATAGCCTCGTAAGCTGCTGTCCTGTAGTTGGCCTCATTCGATGCACTTTAGAATATGTTGTCAGATATAGAATCGAATAAAAGACGGTGAACGCCAACCTCTCGGTCACTCTCAGAAGCGCTTGCACAACACCATCATAATACGGCGAAAGTGGCCCAGACTGCGCCGTCTCGCTGTCATCCTCATAGTAGCCCGAGAGCTGGTCCGCCAAGTTCATCAGGGCCCATGCGCAGTTCGTCACAATCCGCGGGTTATCGTTGAGCCCATTGACGAGCGCGGAGATCAGCGGATGCAGCTGCATGTCCGGTTTGATCACTGAGATCAACAGTTCACAGATCCGTCCGAGCGTCCACGCCGTCGTATCCTTGACGTGGGTGTTGGTGTCAGCCATCATGCTGATAAGCGTAGGGAGGGCCTGTTCAGCGAGGGGAGTCAGTACTTGTGAGTCGGGGCCATCAAGGACAGAGCCAAAGGCCATGACGGCGGCTTCGCGGTGGTGCCAATCTTGATTAGTGATGTTGGCTTCGATGAATGGCAGCACGGCGGGAACGATGGAGTCGCCCACAGCACCGGCAAGTAAGCTTAAACATGTCCCTGCAGCCATAGAGACGTTCCATTCATCCTCGTCGGCGTCTTCCTCTTGCTTGGTGAGTAACCTCAAAAGGACGGGTATAATTTCGGGTAATGCGATACGAGCAAAGTGTCGGGAATCCCGCTCGGGTTGTTCACCATATTCAAGAGCCTGAGAAAAAAAGAAAAAGGTCAATCGGAGGTATTTGACGATGGTAGCTGTGAGATCCGTACGTCTTGTGCTTCGATGCTCAGCTCAATCTCTTCTTCGCAGACGGTGGACCAGAATTCAACAGCTTGGAGGGCAACGCGTTCATCAGGGTTATTCATGCCAACGACAGTCAACTGGATGGCTATCAGTCTGGTATGTGCTGGAAGAGACAAAAGGTGGCGCGTACTCCGAACAGTGCTTGTTCCATGTAGAAGCCCATTTTTTCATAATACAAACTCATGATTCGCACAAGGCATTCAAAGGCGCCGGTTTGCACTCCAACGGCACTGCTCTGGGTGGCCTCGCAGACAACTTGCATAATGTAGTTACGTTCACCCTGGAGACACGGTCGTCAGCGAGGACACGGCAGAAGAAAGACATACGCACATCTCTATCAAAGTTGTCCCTCACAAACTCGAGGGAGTTGAAAAGAGCGTGTATGGCAGCAAGCTGCACTTCTGGGGACGGCTCTTCCTTTCTGGCGCCGTGAATGACGGCCGTTAGGATGTCGTTCGCGCGCAGGCTGAGGATCTCGGGTTTCTGGTTGGCACCAGATGATTAGGCGCGGGATGGAGAGGACAAGGAGAGGCGAGACGCACTATTGTCTCGCAGATGTAGCCGATGGCCTGGAGGGTGGCGATTTTGAGGTTGGTGTTGGGCTGGTTGTTGACAAAGCCGAGGAGGATGGTGATGAGCTCGGGCCACTGGTCGTGGGGGAGCTCGACGGCGGCGATGGCGGCGACGACCTGGGAGGCAAACTGGCCGGCCTTGAGGGTGACGGATCCGAGGGCCATGAGCGCATCCTGCTTGATCTTGTTCTTGGTGTTGATGTCGAGCGACAGCCAGCGCTGCGAGAACTCGTTCTGGCGCGACTGGTCCTGTGGATGGGGCGGGGTGAGCGCACGGGCCGGGATATCGGGCGTACAGAGCAACGCACCCGAGCCGTGAGGGCGTTCTTGAGGGCGAGCCCGGCGGCATTGCGCACGTGGAGCGGCGTCGATTCCTCGAGCAGCACAGCGGAGAGCATCAGCATGTATTGCGGCTACGAAAAAGAGTCAGATGGGCGGCGTCGACGGGGGCAGGGCAGGGCGACGTGCGTAGCTTTCCCGCGAGGCATTCTCGAGCTGTTGAGTGGCATCTTGACGCGTATTTGCGTCTGCATAGCGGCGTCGGCGTCAGCCTGGCTGCACGGGACGCGCGACGGCGGAAAGGCTCACCAGCAGAGAGCGAGTTGGCGAGAAGGTCGGTCGCATTCATGGCCGGTGGCGAGCAGGCGGGGAGACGGGCGGGACGGCGGCGAGCAGGATACAGAAACAAACTTGGACGTCGTACACGGCGACGACGGGAGCAACTGAAAGAGGAAAACGATGGTGGTGATGATGGAGGAGAACAGGCAAGTGTGACCTTGATATTTTTCGGTCACCCACCAAACTCTTTGTTTTCCCATCAACAGCCAATTGTATTTATTGTTCCTTTCTGGTCTTTTTCGCGCTAAACTGCCCGTTCGCAGCATGGCAGACCGAGTCAGTCTCTTGCTCTCCATCGGCAGCCGCGATGTCAACTGAAACGCTAGGGTCGTGGTGCAGCACCCAGAGGCGCTCGGGGCGGCGCGCGGGGCGGCCGGGGCACGCCAATCTCGTCGACGGGCCCGGCCATGGACAAGCCCAAGCGCGAGGCCATCCTTGATCTCTCAAAGTATGTGAATGAACGCATCCGCGTCAAGTTTACTGGCGGAAGAGAAGGTATATCTGTTGATCCTTTGCGTTGCAGTCTTTCACTGATCCATCTCGCAGTGACTGGTATTCTCAAAGGGTATGACCAGCTGCTTAACCTTGTGCTTGACGAGGTTGAAGAGGAGATACTTGGTAAGTGTTTCTTTGCTCGCTTGCCTGTTTACTGACCAGCTTAGAACCGGAAATACACAAGCGCACGCTTGGACTGGTCGTCCTTCGTGGACCGACGATAACACTGCTGAGCCCTGTTGACGGCTCGGAAGAAATTGAAAATCCATTCCTTGCGCCCGAGTAGAATGACCTGTATAGTATGTATTTCATGATGGGCAGAGAACAAGAACCTTTTGTTGACTGTAGATCGACGAGAGTCGTGACGAGCTCATCGCCAATCACACCGTCCCCGCCGAGTTCCACGACCAGTTCGAGCTCCTCGAGGACGACTACCATTTGACGCCCTTGGATGTTCGCAACCCGGCCAACTCCTTGATCCTCCCCCGCCAGAGCGTGAAGGTCGATATTGCCCTTCGAGGTGCTTTGGCCTTGGTCAAATTTCCCCGCACGTCCGCATCGGTCGTCCCGATGTCAAGGACATCTTCACCGCCCAGATCCACAGCATCCGCATCCTGTACGCAAAAGCCTTTGCACCGCGTGTACGGAGAATACAAAGAACCTGAACTCACCGAGGCTGTCAATGCGCAGATGCGGGCATGTGAATTCTTTATTCTCACTAATGGTCCGTCATATATTTTGTTGAACTGCGTTATTCGTTTTCCTTCTCGGCCACTGGCTCGGCGGCACAGAGTGTTGTCGACGCATCCGCTCCTGCTGCAACAGACGATACTCCAGTTGTGTGACCCTAAGCTGCGAGAACGGCCGCAGGTGACGGCGAAGCCGTTGATGCTGCCACCATGACTTCTCAGGGAGCTCAAACCAAGGACGGTGGGTAGAACGAGTTGAATCACACATCGTATGAATTACAACTCTACAGCAAAGATTCCGAGGAGTCTACCTCCAGGGTCATTGGTGGTATTTAGTAGAACAGCTACGTATACTTCGGGCAAGTCATCGGACGCCACTTCGAATGACAACGAGGACAGGAATGGCTCACCTTTGACTGGTCGTATTTGTCAGGAAAAAGCACAATAGTACATTGACGCTGAGATCACAGAATGGGAAGCTACTGAAGACGAAGAGAAGGGTGAAGTCGGCAAAACCAACAGTGAGTCTATCTTCTTGCTTGTTCACTTGATCTAGCTGACGAGATTGTAGAGCGCAAGACAGGGTCGAACAGCCGCCGCAGCAACAAGAAACCGAAGGTTTCAAGAAGGTTTGAACGATGGGATGAGACGGCTCAATTGGCTGTACATTCCAGAGAAGTTTAGGCCTTGTACTATATGATGTTGTATGCTACGGAGATCGGAAACTGACGAGTATGCTGTGGCTTTTAAATGTCACAACCGAGCGCAAGGATAAGGCCCAGAGGGCCAGCTGGCTGTTACTTTGTTTATTTCCCTTTCAGAATTGAGAGACAAGCCGCGCTGGGGCGGTGGCTGTGCCGTAATTGTTCTCTCCTGCAGCCTTGACTGCTCAGGATCGCTATCCCCGCCACCTTCGCTGCCGTCCCTCGTCCCAGGCAGGCCTCCCGACGCTGTCGCCGCTGCCTCCGATGGCCTTCACGCAGACAATGAGCTCGCCCACGATATACCACGATGCCCAGCCCTCGTCGACCGGGACCAGTCCCAACATCCCGAACCGCCACCCGTCCCGTCCGCGCTTCGTGGCAGAGCTCTCGCAGTGCCTGTTCGACTTTGTGATCCAGCTTCTGCCGACGCCGGAGGAAATGGCCGTCAAGGAGGACGTGCGCAAGCTGCTGGAGCGCCTTATTCGCACGATCGAGCCAGACAGCCGCCTGCTGTCCTTTGGGAGCACCGCGAACGGTTTCGGCCTGCGCAACTCTGGTGCGTCGACCTCGTCCTGCAATTCCACCGCTAATCGCGCCCTGCCTCTAGACATGGATCTCTGCTGCCTCATCGATTCTGACGACAAGCTGGGCGCCACCGACCTCGTCACTATGCTGGGGGATCTTCTCGAACGCGGTATGCATGCACTCTGCGCCACAGGCCTATATTCAATTATTGAACAGAAACAAAATTCCACGTCAAGCCATTGCCCCATGCAAGAATACCCATCGTTAAGCTTACCCTCGATCCCTCGCCCGGGCTGCCCTTGGGCATAGCATGCGACATCGGCTTTGAGAACAGACTCGCGCTAGAAAACACCCGCTTACTGATGTGCTACGCAATGATAGATCCAACGCGAGTGCGCACGCTCGTCCTCTTCCGTAAGTTCGCTACCTTCTTATTTACACTTCTACTCTCTGCTTACACCCGCACCCTACAGTCAAGGTCTGGAGCAAACGGAGGTTCGTCCCTCTCATTTTTCTCTATCTCCACCTAACTGTAACAGAAAAATCAACTCTCCATACAAGGGCACTCTCTCCTCCTATGGATATGTCCTTCTTGTCATCTACTTCCTCGTACACGTCAAGAACCCGCCTGTCCTCCCAAACCTCCAGCAAATGCCTCCCCTCCGTCCAATATCAAAAGTCCGTCTTCCGTGCCTCGCGCTCAATTCGAATCTCACAATAACAATAACCATCTGCCTTCTGACAGGAAGACACCCATCTCGGTGGCCATAACACGTGGTTCTTCGATGACATTGATCTCTTGAGGCAGAGATGGCATTCTGAAAACACCGAGACCGTCGCAGAGTTGTGCGTTTGCCCCGTGTTTTTTGCTGCAGACTAGCCCTAACCCGCATACCTCGCCAGGTTGATCGACTTTTTCCGATATTATTCGCGTGACTTTTTGTACAACACTGGCGTCGCGTCGATACGCGCTGGGCTTCTGAAAAAAGATGCCAAAGGATGGCAGAACGATGTATGTTCTATGACCCTCCTTGCAATTTGTCTGATCCGGAAGCAGCTGTCGTCAAGTCGGTATAACGATGCGCGTGAACGCAATCGATTCTGTATAGAGGTGCATCTATTCTTCTGACCGTCTACGCCGAATTTGACAATTTCATCCCAGGATCCTTTCGAGACTGATTTTAATGTTGCCCGATGCGTTACCAAAGACGGACTGTACACTGTGAGGAATGAGTCTTCGGTTTCCGTTGACACTTGCTCATTCATTGATTGGCAGATTCGAGGGGAATTCATGCGCGCATGTCGCGTCCTGGCTAATCGCCCCGAGAGGGCTATTCTTACTCTAGCAGAGCTATGCGACGAACGCCAGGTAGAAGATCTAGTCTCTGCGCCCGGGCCATCCGGTCCCCGACTATCCAATTTCCCGCCCCAGACGCCGTATAGCGTCGGGAACCAGTCGATGCGACCTAAAGGCGCTGATCGGTTCTCACCGCCCACCAACTTTTTCGAGCCTGTTACGAGGGTACCAGTCTCTATGAGGCCACCACCGGAGCACATGGCGCCGAAACGCGGGAAATGGACAAGCCCACCGCCACCCGATGCACCCCCTGCGGACCAGATACTGTTTGAGGACCAGCTGGAGAGCGGGCTTGCGATTGCTACGGCGCCGACCAACGCCCGCGAGGCAGAGTCCTCGCATAATCACAATGACTTCTCCAGCAATAGCGAGGACACGGACGAAGAGCGCTCCGACGCAGCCGAGTCAGACGATGTGATGTCTGTGCAGTCTTTTACGGAGGGCACAACACAGCCGGCTGGATCGCCAAACCCGAACTCGATGCGGAGAGCTTCGTGGCTGTTTCCTGTACATACCACCAAATCTGGTAATGGAATCAGTGGGATGGTGGACTTGACGAGCGATGCGCCTCCGCGTCTGATGGCTGCTCTGCCGCGGGGACGGTTCTATCGACCGCCGCCGCCCCATGATCTATCTTCGCCAACGACGTCAAAGGTCAAGCTTGATAGTCTCCTCCCTCCTCCGAACACCCACGCCGATCCCTCGAAGCGTTCCTCATCCGGCCCAGCGTATGCGCGCCCAATCAAAGGCCTCCCGTGGTCTCCCAGCCCAGGCGCCATATCCATCCCGCTCCCTCCGTCCCCCGATTCCCCAACCAGCCAACACTTCTCCGACAGCGCCGCCACTGTATATTACCAAACTGGCTCCCGGTCCCCGCGCGCCCTATACCCCAATCTTCTCGGATCTCACCACCAACACTATGTTCCTATCCCGCAACCGCAAGATATTTATTCGTCCACCCGATCGCCTCTGTTCTCGCGCGAGCAGACCCCTACGCTGCGTGGCCACCAGCACTCGCATTCGACGTCGACGGTGACCGCAGTGACGCCCACGGCGGTCTTGCCCACGTTCCAGCAGCAGCAGCTTTCTTCTCCTCCTGTAACTAATAGTCCATCCGGTAGCCCAGGTCCGGGCTCACTTTATGTAGACGAGGGCTCGCCGACGCCGTCGTCGAATGGGTACGCGGCGTCTGGATCGCGGTCTCCGTCCCCGTCGCCATCGCCGCCGCCGACAAAGGAAAAGGACCTCCAGCGATAACATTGCTCTCATGTATACCATCTAACCCTCTTGTATAACCAAATACTTTAGCCAGCATATACTCTTAGTAGACCCTTCTTCGTAACCTGCGTGCTTTGCTGTTGATTTTGTAAACTATTCGAAATACTATTGTACATTGGACGGAAATGAGGATATTGATGAGGTCGTCCTGATTGATTCAGGAATAATATGGGATAGGAAGGTCTAAGCTACAACATGGTGATAATGAGACAAGTACAGTACAGAGTTCATGTCGAATGCATATGACTGTCCCTTGGCAAGGAATCTACAACTACAATACACTCGGGGCGCAGGCCGACCCCACTCTTCTGGCGGGTCTTCTTGCAGCTGGGCACGTCGCCACATATATATCGGCCCAATGATGCTGACTACGGTTCTGCATTCTTGGCGTCCATTTCAATCACCATGGACGACTTCGCGGAAAACTGCTCTTTGTTAGAGGGCTTCTGCTTCTGCAAGGAAGACAAAATCAGTACATGCCAGTGACAGAATGGAAATGATCTTACAAGGAGCAGGACTACCCAGCGGCCGAGGAGGAGGACCACCGATAGATTGTAGTACAAGGCGAGGATCGCCAAAGAATGTCGCACATGTGGCGGCCTTGTCGATGGGTTGGGGAGTGACGACGACCCAGGGATAATGTACGCGGGGAGACAGTCGGTAAACTCGCAGGACGTGAATGTCCATCGCTGAGCATCGTGTCTCCACGTCAGCTTCGTTGACGAAGCCTGCGGCGATGAGGCGGTGGAGCTGCTTGGGCGACATGGGCTGTTTTGTTGGGGTTTTGTTTTCCAAGCAGTTGGCCAGCTCCGACAGTGCATTGCGAGGGTAGAATGTCTCTGGTGCGCCGAGAGACATGGGGTGCACGGCAAAATCGCGGACTTTGATGCCGAGGGAAGCCAGGGTGTTGGTGTGACTGGAGGGATTGTGAGGTTCCTCTTCCGGAACGATCTCGGTGGGAGTTGGGGAAGCGGCACGGGGTGGTTGTGCCATGATGGCAGTCTGTCGGGACATGTCGTTAGCAAGTGATAGAAGCGAAGCGATCCGGATGTTGCATCACACACCTGTGGCAAAGTGGCGTCTGACATTTCCACATCGGGCCGATCGGGTGCAGTGTCCGGGATCGGTGATAGATGTGGCGCAAATTGTCTCCTCGGCGTACGACGCAGACCGGCGCTGCTGCTCGTCCGATTCGCATGGATAAAGGGGAGACTGGGAGAGGGCATGAGGGGAGTAGTGCGAATGGCGGGCATTGTGTGGACAAAGGAAGATAAGGACCGAGTTTTGCGCAGAGCTGGCCCAAGCGAAGAAGCTTTCTTATTGTGGCCTCGGTGATACCCAATGCTGATTGAGTATTTGTTTGTGCGGATAAACATGGTGATGGTGGCGGTGCTGTACAAGTGGGTCGTGAAGATTTCGCTCTGGTCGTCGCTGTGGTCGTGCAAGGCAAGTCTGCCGGTCAAAGGGCGGGTGGTCGTCGGTGCTCTGAGTCAAGAGTCGGGGGACCCGAGTATCTGTGTCAACGAGAACGTGACCGTTAATCAGAAACCAGTCACAGTCACTGAGTCAGCTCTGTTTCGGCGAACTCGGCCAACTTGCTTCAACAGCGTCGAATGCGCCTTGAGAGCAAAACTCCTACAAGTTCAAGAGGCCTGCACTACAATAGGCTCGTACACAGTCATGTTCGCACCAAGCTCCCTCAACACTGCCTCTGTATCTTCCCAAGGTACTCCAAATTTCCCTGCATTGATTCGACTGGGACAGATCCAATTCAGCCATCGGCACTGCAAAAGTATGCATGTCCATCTCACCATGCATGCAACTCCTTTCTAGCAGAGCTGTTTTGTTCCAACAAATCCTGGACCGCCAGACGCGTCGACGCAAGGATCTGTTCCGGGGTATCCTTCCTTTTCCCATACATCTTGGACGTGAAAAGACACGCGACGTCGTACTTTTCCCCCGGTCGAGTGATCAGCAGACAGGTGCCTATAAGTTCATCTTTGGTGTGCGCGCTGCAGTGCTGTTTGTAGACAAGAAATGCATCTGGGAAGTTTTCCCGGAAAGCGGCAGCGATGCCAGCGCCCCAGGATCCCATCGTGTTGCACGCATGGATCAGGATGGAACCACTCGGTGGGGTCGTAAAGAGGTCTGCCTTTATGTGCGTGATGACTGCCATGAGGGAGTGGGTCAAAGGAAAGCGATCAGATTCAGTCACTTGTAGTAGAAGGCAGACAACTTCAAGATCACAACTTGTACGAGTCATCTCCCAGTACATCCTACGGCGGGATTGATATACTAAACCCATGCGTCGCCCTTGATAACAGAGGAAATTATATAAATTTTAGTCTACTCTCAAGTCAAGTACGGTGAAGGGATACCACGCGATGCACCTCAAGCCCGGCCCGAAGTTCTTTGTCCCCGAACCATCATCATGTTTCCAGCTCTAACCCTTCCACGAGAGGTCCGTCTACGTTTTGCGTTCGCTTCTGCTCTTGATGTGCTCAGTTCATATCTGCACAGTGCGCATGAATGTCTTTGTACGTCTTGTCACCAACATCGCTGCTGGCAGAGCGCGCAACGCCTGCCGACATAACATAGGGCCTCTGCTTGGGTCGCGTTACCTAACCACCCACGCTCACGATGGATTTGCGCATAAGAAATTCCTGGAATTTGCTGCCACTTTCAAGAACTCCTCCACCAGGCTCGATGATATCCACACCCATTATCCCACACTCGTCGACACTATCCGGTGGTCTGTCCAGAACGACCCTACCGATCTCGACGTGACTTCCCCTCCCCCATCTTATCCTGCCCAACTGTACGGGATGCTGGAAACGCTTGCCGCCTCTGGCACTCCCGCAGACATTGCCCTCATCGACCGTCTTCTCGGTGACATGCCCGACATCTTCCTCATGCACCCTACTCGAGAGATACATGATTTCATTGTGGGTGTCCTCTTGAAGCACAAGAAAACCCAGACGGCAATAGACTGGTTGGCGACTACCGCAGCGAAGCCTGGAAACATCCTCCCTACTCTAGAGCAGTATCACAGACTGCTTGAAACACTACAGTATACCGAGTCCCCCAACGTCCTCGTCTGGGTCCCACGTAAAATGTTGACATCGGGCTGCCGCCCCACCGTTGAAACATACGCCATTCTCATTCGATGCGTCTTCAACCATGCAGGTCGAGGAATTTCTCCCCGGCCTGCCGAATTCGACCATCTGTTCGAACGCATGTCTCATTACAGATGCGGGGTGGACCAGGGCATTATAAACCTGCTCCATGATGAATACAGTTCTCGCGGGGCTCCGTCTCTTGGCAGAGAGGTTGTCAGGGCCTATATCCACTCGGAGAAAGTTTTCTCGGTTACGAGGAACCCTCAGGTGCAGGCGTGGATGGAGGAGCTGTCGAGTGCTGCACTGGCAGGGGGAATCGACCTTGCTCTAGAGCGCTTTGAAGCACTCCGAGCAGACGGCGTGAAGGGCTCAGAACCGTTTCTTATGGCTATCCTGAAAAGCTCATCCACCCTTAGCGATCTCAAGCGAGGGCTGGCTGCTACGGGCTGCGACCCAGTTAACCCGAGGCACTGGTCAGTGGTCATATGTAATGCTCTGCGACGGAACGATTTGGCTAGCGCTCTTGAGCTGTACAACGCCTCCAAAGCTGCTGGAGTCCCTCCACACCGTCCTACAGCCGCTCCTCTCATCAGGGACCTGTGCCGAAAGTACGATACTGCTGCTTTCCTTACCGCCCTTTCCATATACAACGATTTCGAGGCCCATTCTCTTGTTGTCGCCTCCAATTCCAACAATCCATTTCCTGGCTTCGATATTGACGACAGGTATTCAAGTCCTGACTTCAATATGTATGAGAACCTTCTTCGTCAACTGTCTCATTTCGCCAGATCCATTCCCGACGCGAAAGGTCTATCCCATCGTCTTGTTGACGACATGAAAAAGCGACATATACCTGGAAACATGACTTTGTCGCTCATGGCCGTCGAAATGCAGCTTGCGTCATCGGAGGATGAAGCTCTGGAGATATATAGGCGACACAAGGACGGTTTGGATGCCCTTGGGTATGTAGGAGCGCTCGGGGTATTTGGTTCTCTCAAATACGGCACGGCGCGCCACAAGCCCTCCTTTACCGGCTACATGGAGATTGCCCATGACTTAAAGCGCCACGGGCTTCCTACTGTCCGCGTCAAGACTTTCAGCCAACTCCTCAAACACTACCAGAGGATCATCCGATCTATGACAAACGCTGAACTGAAATCCGAGGGGTTGACCCGCAGTCTCAAAACAGATTTGCGGCGCGTACACGATCACCTCACCCTGGAATCCACCTTTCCGACCAACATCATATTGTGGAACTCGATGATGGACATGTATCAGACCTTGGGATGTTATGGAGACGCCCACAGACTTTGGGAGCGGATGACTCTGTCTGGGGATTACGACGGTGCCTCTGTCAGCATCATCTTCGATGTTTGTGCATTCGCTGGATCTCGTCATTCGTTGGAACGAGTGCTGAAGCAACTGGCGCAAAATAGATTCAAGCTGAACAAGAAGAATTGGGACTCGCTGGTTGAAGCCTACCTTCGCCTAGGCATGTACAACCAGGCAACGAAGGCCATTTGTGTCGAGATGCTCGCGGTTGGCATAATCCCGGACCAGAAGAACTTGGAGACGTTGTTTAATTTTGTTCGGCACAACGAGGCCCTGCTGAGAGAGGTCATGCGTCGCGTACAGCAGCATTTACCTCGGCAGTGGGATGAGCTACCTCTGCGATTCAAGAAAGGAAAGCTGACTAGTGTACATACTTAATGTCGTGTACCATGTCTGTAATCAAGCAACGGGCCTTGGTGATACTAAATAATCGGCTGAGCTCACAATAACTCGCAGGAAGAGACATGTACTGCAAGCTGTGCGGGTCGCATGGGTGTCCGGTTCCCTCTCTGAGCATCGGGGGACAGTCCACACCGTTTCCCGTTCTGCCCCTGCAGCGTCCGTCCCTATTCCCCGGTACTGGCTGCTTCATTTGTGCTGCAGGCATCGTTGACCAACGGACACCAGAATACAAAGGAGAGGAGCCTGACGAAGCTCTCATTCCGTCGCAACATCACATGGCCTCACACCGCGCACGCCCTACTACTTACTACTACTAGCCCAAGACCACGCTAAACGTTTCATCTTGTGCGTTGACGAACTTGAATGAAGTGTTGCGACAGCAGAGTTCAACTTGAATTTGCTAGTCCTACAAGCCAATATTGTACAGGTTTCGGCTGTGGATGTCAAGAATCATGGGGCCTGGGCCTGAATGTTGATTGAGAAAGAGCGACGATGACAGGGTCTAAATCCAAGACGCAGGTGTCGTCAAGGTGGCGTCGGGAAGAGTCTGGCTCGTTCCTTTCGAGACGGTGAATGCCGCCGGTGTATGGTGACGCCAGCCCCCCCCCCCCCCCCCCTCCCCCCTCCCCCCCTACATATTGCCAGTGACGAAAACAAGAAGAGATCTCTGGACAGGCAGGAGATTCTCACGATGTGCGGTAATTACAGCAGGCTTTTTGTACCTTAGACATCTCGACGCACCTACGGAGCACATGAGCAGCCGACCTTTACATGACAAAGTGGCATTGAGGAAGGAATGTAATTGTTTGGAGCTACACCATCGACGGAAGGACATTAGATTCTTGGTCGGCCGTGTCTCCGTGACCTTTGATAAGTTGAACTGGGAAGCGTGTTGGCCAAAAACTTGGTAGGTCGAGAAAAAGGGGTGCCGAGTACCGAAAGCTGAGGACGGCAGCTGGAATGCTCAGAATGGAGACTGAGAATGCGACGAGAAGCGGCTTATAGGCAGGAGATAGCGTATACGTACGTCGCCAGTCAAGGCCAATCCAAGTCAATAGCCAGAACATGATGTAGAGGGAGAGGTGCCTGCCCCGAGCCTCTTGCGCATTGCGGTACCAATGTTCCGATGGTTCAAAGTCTCCGTCTGCACCATACGGACGCTCATGAAAGTAGCCGAGGGCGGCGATTATCAGACCCAGCGCGAGCATTGCGCACAGGAAGATGGGGATACGCTGGGGATCTGGCGAGTGCATAGGCGAAGGCGAAGGGAATGGCGCCGGATATCCAAGCGTTGCCGAGGATTGTGGCCCAGTGGCGCACCCAGTTGGCTTGGAAGGGGGTTGGTGTCTCCTCGTCCATGGCGGTAAGGATGAAGGCCGGCAGAGTGTGTTTGTGGACAGATCAGTGCCGGAGATCGTTCTTCCTCGATCAAAGATTCAATTTCAAGGGAGAGAAATACGGCCTGACCCCGACATCGCGCATCTTCATCGTCTTCGAGCTCACCGAGAACAGCAGTCTGCGGCTCTACATCCACGACAAGTCCTTCGGTCCAACCACTCCGACTTGAAGACTGCCATTATCTACGCCACATTTGTCAAGGTGTCATCGAGCGTGCCAGGTGGAGGGACGGCAATGATTAATGATGCATGCCAATTCTTAAGCCGATGGAGTGGCGGTCGTGGAGTCGATAGCTCGACATCGGCAACTCGACGAAGTATTAGTCAGATGCCAGCGCGATTTTACAGAGCTGCCATTGGTGACCGGGGACTGGCCAAGCCGTCTATGAGCAGTATCCGATGAGATAATTACTCAGCAGAGGTTTCTAAAAATTGACTTGTCTCGTTAGCGGAGACTCTAATGAGTGGTATCCGTCGAGTCCGCCGTGTGTACGGGTCTACAGTAGTACATTACATTATTTGGGACGTATAGGTGGTTCGGAGTCCGTCAGGACCGGGATGAAGAAACAGTCACTCCATAGTATCTGTGGTACAATCTAGAGAATCTTGTACCTAAGTACAGCCTGAGTCCGAATACAATCACACAGTGATGATTATGCCCTACAAGGATCTCCTGGTCAAACGTACTCGATTGGCTTTCTCGCCATCCATACTATAACTTATCATCGAGCAGATGTGGTGCTTTCCCCCCTCAGGAATCTCAGTCAGATGTACCCAATTGGCTTCCCCGCCATCCAAGCCATGTCGTCGAGATTCAATGTCCAAAGACTCGCCAGTAGCAGACCCGCAGTCGGTCGATCACTAGGTGATAGAGACAGACAAGGAGCCACGAGATAGTCCCACACGTCAAGTGGGAGAGAATCGGGTGGCGGCTGCGACGGCGGCTTCCCCAGTATTTGCTGGTAGACCACGGCCGCGTCACTCCTGAATTCGGCGTAGGGCGGTCTACCGGTATACAACTAAAGGAATCATCATTACGGTGCTCTGTATCACGGCAGTGAGAGGTATCACCTCAATGACGGTACATCCAAATGAGTATATATCCGTCGCAGTCGAAGGCGCGAGGTCTGAATCCAATAGTTCGGGTGCTTGCCAGCGTGTGCTACCCCAACCACGAGACGTCTGAGCTTCTGCGACTCGAGATAGACCAAAGTCAGCGAGGCAGCAAGTAAAATCGTCCGCGACAAGAATATTTGCCTGTTGAGAGCGGGTCAGAAACTGCGAAGAGACGAGCAATGCAACGTACGCCTCGTATGTCGCCATGCACCACATTAGGTTCCAGATTGTGGAGGTACTGCATGCCCGCCGCTACATCACTGAGCTAGTTGAAAAAAAACTCGGTGATTATTCGCACACGGGGATGAAAACAGAAACCTACAGTTTTCAGACGATCGTGCAATGGATTATGCTTCAGATATGTGTTGATATCTCCGTTGGCCATCCAAGGAGAGACGAGGCACCCCCGCGATGGATGTAAGTCGAGGCTAGCAAATCCAAGGAATGGAAGGATATTTGGATGCCTCAGTTGTCCCCATATCGACGCCTCCCGACGAAGTGCCTGATACGATACAGAGGTTGAGCGAAGATTAGACGAGATTATGGATGAAACTCACTTTGGAGAAATTCCCTTTGTCTGCATAAGACGTACGTGGGGCCTTGATGCATACTGACTGATTCGCGTATTGACCACGGTATATGTCCTATAAAAGTCATGAAGCGACACAACGGAGAACTTTGATCGAACTCACAGCGAAAGCCCCGCCATGGACTGGTGCATTGCGATCCATCTTGATGTCGGACACAGGCAAAGTCAGTTGGGAGGGAAGGAGATCGGTGTCCTTGATCAGTTTCCGCATACATCTGAAGCATTTTGTTCGATATGTTTCGCCGGCCTCACTGGGTGTGTCCAGTTCCTAAGTCGATTGAGAAATCACAACGCGATAAATAATAAGTGATGTACCGTCTGTAATGCGTCCAATATGGACTGAGAGAGATGGGTGGGAAGACGATGCATCTCTTTCCATGGCGTTTGGTGTTGCAGGATGACACGGAGCATATCAATCCAGCTCGTGTCCTGCGCGTTGTCGGATAATGCTCCGTTTATAGTGGTCTGGACAGATGTAAGACCGCGCCGCCAGGTGGTTATCTTTCCGCTCACGGTTTCGGGGTATACAGAATCAAGCAAGGGAGTGCAATGTGACGGAACAGCAAGGTCGAAGTGTTGACACAGCACGCGAATAGACTCAGCCCCAGCGCGCCTGTATTCATCGTCGTGGTCGCAATTGTGAGCGCTCTCAATGTCCTATTCAGCCGTGAGGAGGTAACAGTCCCTGGAAATGAAGGAGAAGACATACTGCGCTCAGATGTTCGACAACTTTCCGCGCCGATGCCTTGGTTGGAAGAGCCGGATAAGTCAAAGACGAGTCGGTCCAAAGGTCTGGAAGGTCGGCCGGTACCAAATCCCAATCCTCGTTGGGTTGCGAAGGTGGGTCTCGCATCGAGTGCAGTAGCGACATGTGCGTTATGGGCGACATGATTGTCCAGTCACAAGGGCCCCGGCTTCCAGGGCAATGCGGTAAGCGGGGCAGTGATTGCTTCATTTGGCAGGACTTTCCCACACACCGCATTTTACTAACATCTCGTACGCGTCGAACAGGATCGTACTGCTGCAGTATCAGCCTCCATACATGGGAAAGCAACACACAAAAACAATAACAGTCTGGACCGTACAAATTTACAGAAAGCTACGTTATTAAGATACATACAGTCATGATATGCGCTAGAATAATACAATGCACGTGGTGGTCCAAGCGTAACAGCTCAGTCGATTACTTACTTCCCTGCGTCACTAGATAACGTATAGATGATGTTTTCACAGCGAGGGCATCGCTGTGTAGAGAGGTTTTGGGGTCGTATACAGCCGCCAAAGGCGGTGACTTTGATCTACCCCCTTCAGCAGCTACGGCACCAGCCATCAACGTAGGCGCCATTGTCATGAGCTCCGACCTATCGAGAAGACTTAGTCAAAATCATTTTTCGACAAAGGTATACGTACAGTCTAGTGCCCTTCGACTTTCCACTAGTGGAAGAGCCACCTTTGAGAACAAACGAAGATGACCGGATACGCCCACCGCGCAGGTTGGCGAACGTACTGAGGTTATCCCGTACGGTGGCGATGGCATTGCTCCAGCTCTCATGCGCTGGAACGGAGTCGTTGCCGTCCCCACTCATCATCCCACTGAACACAAAGAAGCGTTCAAACGGTGCGTTCGGGAGTATCCTGACCAAGACTCCAAGAGGGATCACAGCGCCACCGATGGTCAGCGATATGCACCATTCGCGCCCTGCTAGTCGTACTACCCGGAAAGCAGAGCCACCAAAGAATATGATGAGAGTTTGGATGCCAATCTCTGTAGAACGAAACGTTTGATACTGAATGAAAACACTACTTGGGAAGAAAGCGCACCGATCAAAGTGATGGCAATGAAGTGGTAGTTCTTGGACAGGCCCTTGAATATATTCCAACGCCTGTCCAGTTGCCTGCAGTTCACCAGGTTGAATATCTGAGCAAAGACGAACACATTGTAGAGAAGAGTCCGGATGACTTCGTCGCCGTGTCCCAAGAATTTATGGCCGAGGAAGTGGAAGCCGAGACACACGAGGATTTGATATGTCGACTGGAAGAGAACCATTTTGTACATGTCGACCGAGAACAGCGGGGTCGTCATCTTCTCTGGTGGCCGATTGAGAAGAGTCTCCGTCGCGGAATCCGTCATGAGTGCAAGAGCAGCAAATGCATCCATGATGACGCTGATCCAGAGCAACTGCACTGCAGAAAGCGCGGGTATCGACACCGTCGCTGACACAAAGTTGATAACAACGGCGGCGATGATAGTCGAGACTTGGAACTGCAGAAACTTTCGGACCGCATCGTTGACACTGCGGCCCCACATGATGGCCTTGACGATGGACGCAAAGTTGTCGTCCATGAGGATGATATCCGAGGCATCCTTGGCGATCTCTGTCCCCGCAATACCCATAGAGAACCCAATGTCTGCGGCCTTGAGAGAGGCACCATCGTTAGTGCCATCGCCCGTGACACCAACAGTCTCACCCAGACTTTTCAGAGTCTCGACCAACAGCTTCTTGTCCTCAGGCGATGACCGAGCAAGGACCTGTAGGCGCGGAACGACGGCTTTCAAATCGCGTTTGGATAGCTTCCTGAAGGCCGGTCCCTCCATGATGATGCCTCGGTCGGCAGGGCTAAAGATTCCGCACTGCGCTGCAATGGACCGTGCGGTCAGCACGTTGTCGCCAGTGCACATCTTGACCGTCACGCCTGCCTTACGGCAGTTGGCCACAGCCTCTGCAACTCCTTGACGGAGGGGATCTTCAATGCCAAGGATACCGATGAGGATGAGCTCCTTGGAGAGCGCCTCATAATCCACCTGTGGAAAAAATTGAGACAAGGCGTAGAAGGAAGGCAAGAGTGACCCACCTCACTCGTATCGTCAAATGAGGTTCCTGGAGGAGGCCAAGATTCGAAGTCCCGGTAGCAGAGGGCAATGGTACGGAGCATCTGATTGGCGTAAAGAATTGTGGTACGTGAAATGTCATCAGCATTGAGCTGATTCATTGGTGCGACTTGAACATCAACCTCATCCGCCTGGCCGGGCACGACGTGTTTGGTACACTTGCGCGTGAGGATCTCGCTAGCACCCTTGACATAGAGCCTCCATTTGCCGTCGCTAACCTTGACCACGACGCCCATGGACTTGCGTTCACTAGAGAATGGGATCATCTGAACGATCTTGTCCCCGGCATCTGCACGAATCTTCTGGAAGTCAGGCCATCCATTCGTTTTGGCGAAGTTGAGTAGCGCAACTTCCGTCTTGCTGCCTACCAGGGTCTTCTCACCGCCGCTCTCGGTGTCGGTGTCTTCAAAAGCGGTAGAGTTGATGGCAATGGCGGAGTTGAGAAGGGCCTGAAGAGGTTGTGAAAGGACCTCGTTGAGTTGAGACTGGTCGACACGTTCGTCACCACTTTCGTCAGGATGACTATCATCCGTCCTTGTCTGGTTGTCCTCAAGGTTCCGGACGAACTTTGTGTGGATACCAATGGAGCCGGCGACGACAGTCATCGCGTTCTGAGTCAGAGTTCCAGTCTTGTCGGTGCATATGACCGAGGCATTCGCCATTGTCTCGCACGAACCGAGTACGCGGACAAAAAGGTTGTCGCGAGTCATCCGTCTGGTTGCAAACGCTAGAGCCATAGTAGCCGCGAGCGGCAAGCCTGAAAAAAGTGGGTCATTCGAAGGTATGCCTGATGAATACGAGATGACGAACCTTCCGGCACAGCAACAACGACCAGAGTGAGAACAATGATAACGATCTGAACAAAAGACAGGACATAGTCATTCGCACCCCTAAAAACGGAGTCTGCTCAGTCCAGAAAGGAAGAATCAGGCACCATCGGCCTACCCAGCGAGTGCACCGGTAGCGAGCTGAGCCAAGAACCGTACAAACAAGGCACCGGAGAGAAGACAACCAACAGCAAATCCAAAGTTTGTTATCAGTGCTGCGAAGTCATTGAGCTTCAGATGCAAAGACGCCTTCTCGTTCACGTCGCCTCGAATAGCTTAAAAAAGCACATTTGAATGAGTTTGAATGGCCGACAAAGGACCCAAACATACTTACCCATCATGATACGCCCATTGAAGCTCTTCGTTCCAACGGCAACAACGACGTACTTGCCGACACCTTCCATGACTTTGGACCCACTGACAATGAAGCAATCAGTGTGCACTGAGTCGACGCCAATGCACTCCTCGAAGGTCCTTTTCCTGATAGCATCCGACTCTCCGGTAGCGCCAGACTCGTCACATACAACGTTATGCCCTCCAACAAAGACTCCGTCGCAGGGAATAATTTCGCCTGGCTCCAGAAGAGCAATGTCGCCAACAACGATAGCCTAAGACGACATATGAGGAGGCAGTACGCGAGTGCACAAACAAAAGATTGACCTTGACATCAATTACATACTCGACTCCGTCTCGTATGACCTTGACGCCGCGCTCCTCCTTCTTTTCGTTCAGCGCCTTGTACTGTCGTTCCTTCTGCCAGTCATTGACCGATCCTACGAAAACCTGTGCGGAACAGCAATGGGTGAATGGGGGTGAACTGGAAGGAGAAGGTACGCACGACTACGACAATTGCCAACAGTATCGCTAGCCGTTCCACCCACTCGACGGGATGTCCATCGTCAGAGTCCTTCGTATCATTGAAGTTCTTGTACAGACCCAATGCGAGAGAAATAACGGCGGCGATAGATAACAGAATCTGGAGTATGGAAATGCTCAGAAACAAAACATGATTGAGATGGAGGAAGACGTACAAGAGCTTTATCCTTCATAGCAATCCACATGAGCTGCAACAAGTTTTTACTGGCTTGTACAGGGAGTGCATTTTCGCCATAGACTCTTCTGCGCTCCTCGATCGGAACCTTTTGCGTCGGGTCGATCGTGTCGCGGATACTAGAGGTGGACGCGCTTGAGGTCGATCGAGGTGCACCGCCATTAGCCTCGGACAGGCCGTGGTCCTTGCTCGTGCGCAGCCCGCGAAGAAGGCCTTCAGTGCCGCCAAACGCCTGAAGCGTGTCGAAGCTCTTGGGATCAAGCATACGTGCGAGCTGAAATGGCGTAAACTTGAACGGTGAAGGATCAAAGTTCGGATCCTCCTTGAAATCGGCCGTGGGTTCCTCCGAGATCTCAGGTTTGTTCTTGCCCTTCCTGTCCGTTGTGGGTACATGGGAGACTGGGGCAAGAGTCGAACGTGCGGATAGCAAAACAGCGCCTATTACTCTGCTTGACGAGGAGCCATCGTCGCACGACCGGCCCATGCTGTTCTCTGGCGTGTCGTCACGGAGTGTCGCCCCAGCTGGAATGCGGGAGGAAGGGTTGGTAAGGGTGGGAGAAGGAAAATCGTCGGAGTCGGGCGTTGTTTCTTGCAGAGACTGACTTCCAGACAACATTGTGACGGTTGTGGCCAGCCGTGCAGGCGATGATGTCCCAGCTGTGTTGGCCGTGGCCTCGTGTATGGTGGGATAGCCCTGGGGGATACCTTGGACTACGTCGGTTGCGGGGCGGCGGTATGAATGCAGTCAGAGGAGAGGTAGTGGGAGAGTGGGGTTAGGGAGAAGGGGAGAAGGGCGCGTGGATGGTGGTGAAGGTTGAAATCTAAAGCCTGAGCACACCGCCTCGGTATTGTTGGGATAACTCCATTTAGACCAGAGACTCGCCATTACTTAATATTGACTGTCTTGGCCCAGCGGAGGCTGGGTGAGGGCCAGGAAGAGCAGCGGAGAGGATCAATTTTGATCGAAGATCTATTCGTACTGTAATTGCAAATACTATCGCGACTGGTATAGAACGCGTCAAATGTTTGGGTTTCGTGTTTTTTATCGAAAAATATAAATCTAGAAGAATCCCATCGGTTTACCGGTCACCAAAGCCGCGTCGTCCAGGTTCAAAGTCCCTAGATCGACGAGTACAACACTCGCTACCGGTCGATCGCTTGGTGCGCGGGCCATACAAGGGGTGACCAGGTAGTTCCACACTTCCTCAGGAAGAACATGCGCTGGTGGCTGTGTCGGTAGCTTTCCTTCCCTAATCTGCATCGTCGCGGCACCGTCGCGTAATTCAGCATACGGGACTTCACCGGTGTAGACCTGGGGAAGGGCATAGTTAGTCCGCATGTCCAGATGAGTAGATGCAAGACTGACCTCGATAATGGTACAGCCAAATGAGTACACGTCCATAGACGGCATGAGCTCCGCATCAAACCTTCCGGACTCCCCGAGCAGCTCTGGCGCATGCCAGCGTATATTCCCTCGAGAACGTGTACTCGATCCCGGTAATTGAGTCTCCGCGACGAGACTGATGCCAAAGTCCGTCAGGCAGCAGCTTAGGTCGTCAGCCACCAGGATGTTTGCCTGTTAAAATTGAAGATGATCAGTATGTGTACACCATGGTTCAATGACTGTCGACATACACCTCGAATATCTGCATGAATAACAGAAGGATCCAGGCCGTGAAGGTATTGCATGCCTGCTGCCACATCAATGACCCTAGTGAGGTCAGTCATATTCATGCAATCAAAGGCAGATACTCGCCAATCTCAATTTATTATGTGTCGGATGATCTTTCAAGAAAGTGTTGATATTCCCATTCGCCATGAACGGCAAGACGATGCAGAACTGCGGCGGGAACAAGTCGCTCGTCGCTCCATGGACCGTGATGATGTTTCTGTGTCGCAGCTGCCTCCATATCATTACCTCTTGACAGAATGCCTAAACAGATGATGAGCACAACTCATAGCAATATTGCTTATAGTAGCTTGTATTTACCTTGACGACATGCTCAACTGAGAACTTTCCTTGAGCATGTATACGGAGGACCTTGAAGCATGCCGGTTTACCTTTGTATTTTCCGCGATATATATCCTGCACACGAAGGTTATAGACCGCGGGTCACTTTCTATTCGACGGCACTCACAGAAGAAAGCCCCCCGGTCAGTCTGATATTGTTCGTCCTCTCGAGATCGGACCTCGGCAGATATAGCTGTGAGGGAATAATATCGTGGCACTTGCTCAATTCGCGCAAGCATTTGTAGCATTTCCTTCGATAGACCTCGCCCGGGACGCTCGGCATGTCTCGTTCCTACACAGAATGATATTCCCAAATCAGATCCACGACACTCGTAACTCACCGCCTGTAAGATATCCAATACGGCTTGAGCGACATGCGGGCGAATGTGCTGCATCTCTCTCCACGGCGTCTCAAGTCGGAGCATGTCGCGAATGATGCTTGGCCCGATCTTAGTGTTGGGATCAACACTAGGGTCCGCAGTCTGATGAGCGTAAGTAAAAAACTGACAATAGATCGATCACATATCAGACACTCACACTCCCAGTCTCGACGTCCGGAAATGGCCAACAGAGACACGATTTCGGAGGCGCAATGCCTTGATGCTCGCATAGCACCCGCAGGCACTTCACGCAAGTAAGCCGATACTGAGCTTCGCTGTGGTCCCGTTGAGCCGCATCAAGTTCCTGCGTATTACCCAGCCGGTGAGCAAAGAAGACAAGTCTTACGATACGAGTAGAGACACACCGATTCCAAAATCGCCAGAACATCCTCAGCTGTTGACCTGGATCGTACAGCTCTGATCCCTTCCCATGGCACTTGAGCCCGTAACAATCTCCGAATGCTATCGCGGTCGAGTGTAGCGCCTGCACCTATAGCACCCCAGTCCAATTCGTCAGTCATAGTACGTTGATGTGGTGTGTCATCCATGTGAAGGAGAGATGGAGGAAGGGTAAGCGAAGATGCTGTGTCCATCAGGCATTGCGCACGTCAGATGGATGTCCCGAGAAACAGCTAGTCGTATTTTTATCATGCGTTTGTCTTGCATCCGTGTTGAGGGTTTACGTAGTGATTGAGATCTTGCACAGCTAACAAACGTGGAGGTAACATTTGTGTTCACCCTAGCGGCGCGGCCGTGAGAATCAGAGTCGTCTCACCCCTGCAATGGAGGGCCTTTCCGGGAAGCAATAACTTATCGACGTAAGGTGACTGCTTGGAAGTTGTGGGAGTGTTGTGGGAGGTTGTGGGTCAACGAAACGAAACGATTGAACGAAACGTTGACAATGTATTATTATTATTATTATTATGAGTCACTTACGACACCGTCACCCGTCACAGTCACACCGCGTTGATCTCGAGGCTTCTCGAGGTCACGAGAGGTTTACTAACGGTTACGTTACTCAATCTTCTTTGTCTTCGCCATCGAAAGTGAGCTGGATACCCTTTATACTCTGGTTGCAGCTTTGACTAACGACGCGTTTCACAACTAGTGGCTCATCTATGTGCACACTGTGGGCTAGAGTCACCCAAGAATGCGCGTATCAACGCGTCCCCGTCGCCCTTCGCGTCGCATCTTGGCACCACGCTCTCCCCTGATGTCCTTGACTCCACTCGAAGTAGAATCAGGTCCTTCATTGCCGAAATTGACACGGATCTCCGCACCTGCGAAGACATCGTCGCTCATCTCGAAGCCGCCCTCGCCACAGCCAAGAAAGAGCGGGATTCATTGGAGACTTTCCGCGTCGCCCACGACACACTCTGCCCTCCCGTCCACACCATCCCGCCGGAAATTCTGGATCTGATCTTCTCGTTTACAGCCACAACTGTGGGGTACAGCGTCTTTGATTCTCGCAGAGGTGGACCTTGGGCTCTCGTCAAAGTCTGCAGCCGATGGAGACAGGTGGCACAGGCGTCTCCCCGGCTCTGGTCCTTGGTCAATCTACCAGGGCCCAAACGGCCAAGCCAGATTACCTCCCGTTATAGCTACAAGGGCAGCCAAGTACACAAAGTTGGCCAGAAACATATCCTGAAGGAGGCCTTGGTGCGCGCTTCGCCCGTGGTCCTTGACTTCAACTTGTACAAACTGCCAAAAGCACTCAGCGACGTCCTGGTTGATCAGGCTCCACGTTGGCATAGCGTTCAATTTGAAGGCACCGTGAAAGAGTCACTGACAGCGTTGCATGGGGTCCAAACAAAGAACTTGTCGTCCCTTGTTGCGTTGACCGTGCGTTTGGAGGGGGATACTACCAGCCGTGGCCAACCCGCATCGGATATAATCAGGCTCTTCCATAAGACTCCCAACCTGCGCCAGATGTCGCTTAACTGGCTCGTAGCCCCGGAAGACTGCCCGAGGTTCCCTTGGACGCAGCTCATTGACCTCACCCTATCCCACGAATTTAACGATTACTCCGACACCGACCCTTCCGCGCTCTTTGCAGGGTGTCCTAACCTGGAGCGTCTACGCATCGCCACGACTCGCCTCCACCCACAGAATCCCGGTACTCAAATCGTCACGCTTCCTCGTCTTCAACACATAGAGATCCGCAGTCATGTTCTCCTCCTCGACTCTATCCTGTGTCCGGCCCTCACGAGCTTGTGCATTTTCAGTCCTCGCAATCGCGGGCAAAGAGACATGCAAGGCATTTTGGAGTCTTTCATCGCTCGTTCGGGGTGCACCATCAGGCATGTCAAAGTCGTGGCGACGGATGTGTACCCACAAGAGGTGGATCAGCTGTTGGATGTCAAATGGATATTCGCCCCACTCATCAGTGTTACGAAGCTGGAAGTCGAAGAGGCTGGTCCCATTAAATGGCTTTCGCTCATATTTTCGTCGTCCCTGCTCCCAAACATGACGATGGTTATGATAGCTGCAAGGTCGTACGAGGATTCGGCACTAGATGAGATGATCAGGACGCGATGGTCTAGACGTGACACTGCGAAGCTGAACACTGTTCGCATTCGAGCACCAACATTTGTTAGGTCGGCTACTGCCAGTGAGCAAGCACATCTTATGGCCGAAATGAAGAAATTAGAGACAGAAGGTCTCAAAGTTGACTTTGTACGAGTGCGTATGTCATACATTATTCTTGACAAATGATAGAACTGACTGAGTTTCTCAGATCGGACAAGAACAGGACCAGAACGGTGATGACTCTGAGTATTGCTGATATTCTTCTGGTGATGATGATGTGCATATATTATTTCGATGATATATCCTAGCCAGGAATAGACGGAATCTTACTGTATGCATGGTATACTGGTAACACATACAACAAATTTGAGCTATGGAAGGTGACAATGCGACCAATGTCCAGCGTGACTTGCGAATTGAGAATAAGATAGATGACAGTCCATTATGGGGAGAGATTCGTGAAAGTCATCAAAGTCGTCAAAAATAAATCGTTTCGTTTATCATCGCCGGGAGGGACTCGCAGAATTGGACTTGGCGCCCGCCTTGACGGGAGACGTGGCCGTGACTCGGATACCGCAGTCGCGTGGCGCAATTTCGCCACATTTGATATGAGCCCTAGGAAGATATGTCATCAGCATCGCGTCGGACTCGTTCAGAGATCAGACAAAGGCTCACTTCAACCCACAATCATCACACTCCAGAACCGGTTTCCAACCCAAACGTTTGGTGCAGACATCGCATTTGGCCACCAGGAGACCACTCGAAAAGATCAGGTCAAGTGGATTCCACGAACTGGTATCCCCTGCTCCAGTGGGCGTGAGCGCACCGCTCCCGCCGATGCTGTTCTTCTTCGGCTTTGCACCTGGCTTCAAGAGAGTGAACCGATGAACCAAAGGGACGACATAGTTGCCGTGGAGGGAGCGGATAGTCGATCCGCCTTCGGTAGCATAAGTACTGGAGAAGACTGACCCAGCCGCGGTGTGATACGAATCCAAGGAATCGATCGACAAGATCGACGATGAGCCCAAAAGATCTTCCTGCTCACGGTGGTCACCCAAAATTGTGGAAGGCGAAGGCGATGACGGAGGTAATCCTTGGTTGTGAGTAGCTTCCTCTGTTACAGCGTGTATTGTGAGGATTGACGAGAGCGACGGAGGCTGAGTGTTCTGGGAGGCGTGTGACTTGATGACAGTGGTGCTGTAGTCGGACATTTCAGAGTTCTTGTCAAGGAGAGGTTGATGACCTAGGTGAATCATCATTAATCGAACATTGCGAAGAAGGACGAGAAATACTGACCTGTGGTGGTATCGCTCCAGTCGCTGCTCATCCCAACCTTGGAGAGACCCAAAACGGCTTCCATGAGCTCGTCGTCGTCGCTGTCATTCGTGGTAGATCCGCTGGCACGAATATCTTTTCCGACACCCATACCGAAGCTGGGAATCCTCGGACCAGCCGTGGGGCGTTTCCCGCCAGTCATAAACTTGATACTGCCGACATGAGAGTCCTCGTCTTCGCTAGGCCGCGCTAACACTTCCGCCTCGATGAGCCTGAGACGCTCAAGGATGGCTCTGGTGGTCGGACGAGCCGCTGGGTCTACAGCACAACAGTCGATGCAGAGGGCAAGCATGTCCGGTGGGCATCCCGGACTGACAAGGCTGTGTACTTCCTCTGCACTGATGCCAAAGGTGGGTGCACCGCGCTTGAAGTGGTGGTCATCGGCGAGCTTGCGGGCGATGATCTCACAGAAGATGATGCCGAGCGAGAAGATGTCGGTTGGGAGGTCGAATTCGTCGCCAAGCAGAATCTCGGGCGACATGTACGAGTCGGTGCCGCAAAACGTGAGACGCTTAGACTCGTCCTCGCTACGGGCGGCGATGCGGGCAAAGCCAAAGTCGGTAATCTTGAGGCGGCCATTGGCGGTGACGAGGAGGTTCTCGCCTTTGAGATCGCGATGGATGCACTTGCGGGCGTGGAGGTAGGCGAGCGCGCGGGCGATGTCGGTGGCAAAGGACAGGCGGAGGCGCCATGGCATGGGCTTGGACTTGTCGTGGATGTAGAGGCGCAGGTTGCCGTTCTCGATGAACTCGGAAATAATGAAGATGCGGTTGTCGGGGTCGGGCGCACGCGACAGCCCGAGGAACAAGACAATATTCGGGTGGCGCGACTCTTTCATGAGCCGCCATTCCCGCTCAAAGTACTTGGCAACATCGTATTCCTTCGACGGCAGCACTTCCTTGATGGCGACGTCGATCCCTAGGTACCTCCCTACGTGTTCGCCCTCCTTGTCAGCAAGCGCGACAGAAGCAGCGAGCAAAACATACCCTTGTATACGTTGCCGAACGAGCCAGAGCCCAGCTTTTTCCATTCTCCTTGGATATCCTGGACGCTGGTCAGTGCTTGTTCATCGGCTCACATCGCGCACCGACCTCGTACGGGATGACATCAAACGCATCGGAGTGCATCGTGCTCGATGGCGGCTGCGGCGAAGTAAAGGCGGGTGGGCAGCGTCGCTCGACGACGGACACGACGAGGAAAGAGGGAGAGTACGAAGTGAAACCCTTGTCATGTCATCGTCAAATCCACGGCCGACTTCGGCACAGATGTGTCCGGAAACGGCACTCTCGTCTGTGTCTGCACCGTCTCTCTGTCTGCATCTTTCAAACCGGTTCTTGAGTGTGATGACTAGGCGTGAGATATGGTTGCACGCAATGCTGATGAGATCGCTCATAACAAATGTGGCAAAATTACGCCGCGCAACAGCGCTACTCGAGTAATACATCACTCTACTTTTGATCTCGAAGACACCCTTGTCCGAGCAGCTCTGGTCGTTTGCCACAGTGCAAATAAACCCAAGAGTCCTCCGAGACCAACATGTGCCACAGTCTCCCGCGAGATTAATGCTTCGTAACCCCGTCGCGCAACCGCCTTCTCGACAACCATCGTCCGTTGCAAACGGAGTATCAGACCGCTTATAGCCAGCAAGAGCCATGATCCAAGGCTAGGAAAAACAACCTTCCACTTGAACGTGTTCGGCTGCCCCTTCCTCTTGAAGTAGCCCGATATCCATACCGCCGTGTACACGATCCGTACACCCAAATTGAGCATGTTGGCATAGACCAAGGACGAGTCGCCAAGCCCCACTCGATAGGCCAGCGCCGCCGAGCCTGTGTAGATGACAGAGAAAACCGCCATCCAGGTGCTCTGCCTATTGAGGTCGTCGGTGTCCGCGGCACTGGCCATGAACGCCTCCAGCTGCCCATTGAGCGCCAAAATCGGGATATAGTAAAGCCACGCAGAAAGCACACTTGGTGCGCTCGTTGCGAGGTACCTCGGCGGTAAGAGGATCTTCGCTGCCAGAGGAATGAATGGAGGTCCAAACGTAGGAAGGAGGAGTGAGATGGGGATCTGGAATGAAAGAAAGTTGGTGAGACGTGTAGAGGCGGTCTGGAGCTCGTTACGCGAGAGAAGCTGCGAGAAAAGGGAGCGGGAGGTCTCTTCGAGGGGTTGGAGGATTATACGAGCGATGAGTGAGCCGTAATTGAGGGCAATGGCATAGCCGCCTTGATTCTCCAGAGGGCTAAACCAAGAGATGATAAACTTGTCACCCTCACTGAGGAAGTGCTTGACCAGGGATTGCGAAGTGATCGTCGCTGAGAGTTTGAGAATTTTGGTGTCAAAAAAGGGTGGTCGTTTGCCGCTATGGTCTTATGAGATAACAACAAATTGGCTCGGAAGAAGAGGCGTACTCTTTGTCTGTTTTTGGGAAAGCGGGAACCAGGTAGGAAACCCCGAAGTGATACACGTACAGGCCGAGAACACAGACAGAGTAGAATACTTGGCCCAATGCGAAGGCGACGAGAGCGCGGTGTCGCAGAGGATCATCTCTGTGTGGGTCGTAAAACATGACCAGAAATGTCACCACAGTTTTGCCCATGACTGCTGCTCCTTCAGCGCGTAACCTAACGTTGGTTTGCAAGCCGCTCATGATCCTACGACGAGATATGTGAGAAGTAAAATAGACGATGGTATGTGTGGCTTACGCGTTGTGCATCGGTTCCTTCAGAAGTTCGATGAGAGCTCCGAGAACATACAACACGACAGCTTCCCGAAAGAACGGCTGTGCACTCGTCTCTTCTGCAGCATATCCGGCATATAGATACGACGCTATCAAGGCGATTGGACATCCCAGCAGAAAAGGAATGAAGGACAAGTTGTTTATCTGGGAGACGTGTGTAGATCGCAGTAGCGCGACGCGAACACCTTCCCGACTGAGAAACAGGATAGTGTTTAATAGCAGTTCAAACTGAATCGTCGCCGTGCCAAACGCGCTGGGTGTCGCTATCCGTAAGAGGGCCTGGTTCAAAACAAACGAGAAGAGACGAGAGCCAAGCTGGAGTGCTATCAAGGGCAATGCGGACCTAAAGGATGCATTCTTTGGTGGCATAATGTGATGGGTGTCGTGGGGAAACCACGTATTCGGATTTCGGACCGAATCAATCAGGGTCTTATCCTCGAGCGCTTTCGTCGTCTTCCAGATCGGCATCGCTCATCTCACCCGGAGCAGTCAAGGAAAATGACCAAGGTCCCAGGGTCTCCGACATAGTGACCCAGCGGAGTTAATGGTGTAACAGAAATACGTGTCATATTCCATCTGTCTTTTTTATACTGAGTCTATGTTCGCGCAGACTCCGCCCCCAAAATCTCAGATTAGTATCCTACAACAAAGACACAACGACCCATACATCATAAGTAGCAGTCCATAAATCAAGCACCGTAAATCACGACGACGTAGCCTTTACGCTATTGAGACGCACGACCAGCGGAAGAAGCGACACATTCTCGCTCGAAGCATAGAACTGCACACAATCAAGATATATCTTGAACCTGCCGACCAACGTCAGACCAGACAGAACAGCAACAAAGAGACGTAGGACGCACCAATGATTGAAGTTGGTCTCAAACTTCAGAAAGACATCCCACCGCTTCGCCTTGCTCTGATCGTCCACATCACCCGACTCCGCAGCCTGGTTAGCCGACTTTGTGAACATCGCAGTGTACATGGCAAACGTTGAGCATGTCACGATCAGTCTTGAGAACGCCTACGAAAGCATCAAGTCCACGCCGTACAGCACACCATGAGATCAACGGACCTTGAGCAACCTCAGACTCGTCAACATACACTCCTTCAAACACGTATCCAAAAAATCCACATGATCCCTCAGCAACTGATCCACCGTAGACACCTTCTCCAGCTTCGCCTCCAGCGCGCGCCAATTCGGCTCTAGGACCTCAAACGTCGCAAACGCCAGGATCTGCTGGACAAAAGACAACATCCGCGCGCGGAGCAGGAACACACGCGACCGCCACTTGTCAAATTCCGCATTTTGCCCCGCGGCCTGCTTGCGCCACGCTGGGGTTTTGTGCTCGATCCACATGGTAGAGAGCGACTGCTCTACGTGCTTGAGGTGCAGCAGGAACCGGAACAGCAGCTGGTACCGCAGGATCGTCTTGCGCGATACGACGAGCGAGAGTGGGAACTTGACGCTATAGTCAAATGCCAAAGCGTCGATGGCTATGAGGGGCTTCTTGTCCGCGTCCTTTTCCTTGTCCTTCTTGAACACGTCGACTTCGTCCCCGTTCCCGATCTGCCCGCTCTCGCCGACGACCTTCATGAGCCATTCGTACAGACCGGACGAAGCCATCGTGACTTTGACGTCTTCGCGAAAGAGGGTATCGTCTCCATGCACGTCTGTGTTCAGTGCCAGCTCCAGCAGGCTCTGGAATTTGACAATGGACGCGGATTTGGCCGACTTGCGCAGTTCCGTATGGGCAAGGTCGAGGAAATGAGTAAGGAAGAAGGACTGGGAGAGGAAGAAGTAGCGCTTGAGGGAACGAAGGCGGGGTATCAGCTGCTGGTCTTTCAAAAGGAGTTGTAGAAGTGTGCGATTGGCGTTTGAATACGCGTTCTCAACAAACTTGTAGAATCTGAAAATGATGAGCGTACGGGTCTCCGTCGATGTATGTGAACGAACCTCTCGTCATCCATGTCATATACTTCACTGTCAGACGAGTCGCGCTGGTTTTCAATCCCGCATTCTCGTATGACGTTGAGGTATTTCCCTGCGAGGAGAATCTTGTGCTTCCACCCTTCCAGTAATGGCGGAACACATGCACCTCCAGGTAACCGCCCACCAATAGAACGTGCTGGCGGTACCCCAGCCTGCCGCTTTGCAGAAGTCGAAGACGTCCCGTCCCTTAGTGTATATCTCCGCTCCCAATATTCGTCGGTGTAGTCCATATCGAGGATACCACGATCGATAAACTTGGCCTCTTTCACGAGCAGCTCCTCATGCGGGTCATCGAGCCGACCTGTTGTTATCCACATCTTGACCATGGTGACATACGGCTTCCCGGCTGCTCTGAGGAGGGTACCGTAGAGCATGCTGGCGGTAGGATCGCCGGACATGTTCTGCATGCGTTCGTAGATTATGGTGAGGACCTCTCCGCCCTTGACTGCGATGCTACTGCTGCTCGCAAGACCGTTCTTGTCGATTTCGCTTATGACTGCTTTGAGCTTGGCACCGCCGATACCGAGGGCCTCGTTACGCGCCTCTTCTTCGGGGTCGAGTTCACTGGACTGATCGGAGGCGGACGAAGAGAGGTCGCCAGACGGATCGTCGGCGGAACCGAGCTCAAGGACAAGCTGGTAAATGAGGGATAGAGTGTGTATTGTTGGATGGACGTAGAACCAGAGTTTTTGAAGGGAGAACTGGGGCGAGAAATTGAACGCGTGCTCAAGCTGGGAGAGAAGGGTCTGGTAGTCCTTGAGCATGTCGCGAATGGCGGCGCAGAGGGCGTGGTTGACGAGCCCGTAGTCAAGGTCGCTGCGGTGCTCGATGAAGGACGATATCGCAGTGTAGTACGTCCCAAGCGGTAGGATGCGCTCGACAAGGTCCTGAAGCGATGGGTCCAGCGACGCCGACGAAACGGTGAAGCGGACGCCCTGGAGCGGGTCGTCGTCGGCCGGGTCATAGTCGGGATGATAGGAGATGTACGTGCCCTCAATGCCCATGAGCACATAGAGCAGATCCTCGAGGATCAGCGCCTCCTGGACGTCGAGCGGGACGTGTTCAAGCGTGGCGGCGGCCTTGCCCTTTAGTTTGGGCGGCGCGGCGCCGATGCTGACGCGTGAATTGAGTGGAGCGCGAACAAAGGATGTCTCGGCAATGAAGGAGGGCTCCTGGTAGCGGTCGTCGTCGCGCGCAAAGTGGTCGTCGGTGGGGCGGCGGTTGCGGCGGACAGAGGCGATGGTGCCTGTGATCTGGAGAATGATTGGCGGCCCAGCGGAGAGGACGAGAAAGAGCGTGCCTTGTCGTATTCGCGCGCCGTCAGCGTGATGTTCTTTGTCCGCGCGCCCGTCTTGGTGCGCGGCGTGTACGAGGTCATGGCGGCGAAATGCAAAAGAGGTGATTGCCAAATGCGGTAATTCGCTCTTTGCCTCTTGCCTCTTCCCTGCTGTGTCGTCGTCCGCAAGATGCGCGACAGAGGCATCTACAACATAAAACGGGCCCTGCCCCGCATGGTGCGCCGCTTATTGCGACGCTGTCGCCGCCGCCGCCGCCGTCGGGCTCACCACAAACTTGACAGAGCTGGGACCCGCGAAACCTGTACAACCTCTGGCAGCGCACGGAGGGCACGCGCATCCGCGACATCGAGCAGATGACGACCGCCCACAAGTCGCTCTTCCAGAACCGCTGGATAGCAAAGACGCTCGCCCGCGCGTACCACGGCGACTTTATTCCCGAAAAAATCTACAAACGCTGGTACATGCTCGAGACCCTCCCTAACGTCCGACCGTCCGGCCCTATTGCCGGCGACGACAAGGCCGCCCTTCATGCGTACGCCCGCCGCAAGGTCAAGCAGGACGAGTACCAGGAGGAGGAGGAGGAGAGCGACCTCGCGCCGGTCGGCAGTCTGATGTTCGCGCCCGTCGAGCGCCGCATCGACGTCTTCATTTTCCGCTGCTGTTTTGCCCACAGTGTCTATGAGGCGCGGCGGCTCGTCGTCCATGGGCATGTCATGCTCAACGGGAAAAAGGTTACAGACTCTGCTTATTCAATAAAATAACCTACTAATATCCTTGCAGCATTCGAACTGTAATACCCGTCTCGCCCCCGGCGACATGGTTTCGGTCGATCCCGACGCCATTCGTTTCTTCAAAAAAGGTCAAAAAGAAGCCGTCACCGACGTCCGCCATGTCGTCCTCCGCAATCAGACCAAAATGTTGGGAGACGAGGCCAAGAAGAACGAGGAGTATCTCAGGGAGCGAAAACTTGTCCACGCAAAAATCGCCCAGCAACTCGAAGAAGATATTGAAGCAGGCCGTGTCGACCTCAGCACTGTCGCCCCAGCCCCAGCCCCAGCCCGACGGGACAAGCCTGCCCAGCCAGAACAGCAGCGCGCCAATGCCGATGCCGACTTTCTGGGCGACATTAACTTCTTAGGCGTCCCAGACGACGTGCATGACCAGAAGTCGAACCGTGACGTGAAGTTTGACCCCGCCATCGACTCTGTCGAGATACCGACTGCGACCTCGTCGACGAATGAGCCCTCCGAAACCGAAGCCGCAGCCGCTACCAACACCGAGGAGACTAGCTCTGAGTCTGAGTCGACGGAGCAGCCGTCGGCAAAGGAGACAAAGAAGGAAGATCCCTACGTCGTCGACGGCCTCACCCGCTTCTACCTCCCCGAATACGCATCACCTTGGCTCTTCATACCCGCCTACATCGAAGTCAGCTTCGCCACCTGCTCCGCCGTCTACGTGCGCCACCCCACCGCGCGTCCCGGGTATTCTGAGATACCCACCCCGTACGACGCTGACGGGGATGTCATCCGTTTCGCTTGGGAGTGGTACGCCAGGAGGCGGCATCGCATCAGGTCGAACAGTCAAATCGCGCGCATGCCGGAGGATAGGGCGTATGATCCTGCGCCGACTCAGCTGGAGAATGCGAGGAAGTTGATGCGGAATAAGATGCAGAGGAGAAAGGCTGCTATGTCTGGTGTTATTCTATAAATTAACTATTGGGAATCTACTAATGCCTTATCACTGCTCCTCTTGGTGTCTAGCATCGTGGCTATATGAAAAGTGGAAAGAAAATAGTCATCCTTTCTAAAACTAGAGGAGAGGAAGGGCATCTGACGGCGGTCTAGATACTTGAGATATACCTTGATGGCAGTTCTATGCTTCAAGCAGAATGTGTCGCTTCCTCCGCTGGTCGTGTGAGGTCACGTCGTCGTCGTTCATGGTGCCCCAGTTTAGGATTGCTATGCCTCTGGGTTGGTTATGTCTCCGTTGTGTCGTTGCGTAATACTAATCTAAGCTTTGGGAGTGGATTCCGGGTTATTAGAAAAGCCCGCACTCTCGACAAATCCTCGGCCATCCGCGTTGTCAAGTCTTTGTTCGCTCTCTCCGCATCCACTCGTTCACTGCAGCACCCTACTCAATGACAGAACCTTTGACAGTTTAACGTTGCACCCAAGACACACCCTCTCCATTTGTTTCCTCTCTCTGAACACACCCTCTATTTGGTTCACCTTCTGTGCCGTAGATCTGCCTCACGGTCTTGTTTCTCACTTCTACAATGCCCAGTAGTCAATCAGAGATATTTCCTGTAAGAACCTTGGCAGTATTCAGTGTTTCATTAGACAAGTATGAATTCACCGCACTGACCGTATTGTCCTTCAGGAAAGAATACCACAGAAACATCCAATCCCTCTGACTTGAATTCAGCGAGAGAATCAACCATGGCCGACCTCTCAATGAGCGAAGATTCAACCGGTACACCTACTCGTCCGGGGGACCACCGTGGCTGTGAGAGTCGGATATGGACAGTCTCGAGGCGAGATACCTGAACGTATAGGATGCGCCAGCGAGACTCAACAACCCTAAGTAGCTGCTCATTCGACCAGTCGTTCTCCTCCAAACTGACGTTCAGCGATGTCAACGAAGGTAGCAGTATCTCCTTGTCGGGTGCAGCTATCAGGTTCGCGAGGACGTTATCAGCTGTCAGTAGTAGAGTCTCGGACGGTAAGAGGATCAGCTTGGTGACTGAGCTACACCGTAGGAGAAGTCGCCGCAAAAAAGACGGATCAAGGTCGATATTGAGTTGAACCTCGCATATGCGATCGGCAGATGGGAGATTGGGCACCCGCGACCGGGAGAAATCTATTCGAGGGTAAGGGTGGGACGGTTCGATGGATAGTTTGCTCAGAGGCGCATCGATGTAGGTGAGCACACCATGGTGCGGCACTCTGAGGGAGCGCAGGTCTTGACATGCTACGGTGGACAGATGCGCGTCTAGGTAAGCGTCCACGTTGCTTCCTGTCCCGGCGACGAAAGATTGGAGACTTACACAAGCCTTCAAGAGGCGATGCTCCAAATCTAACGGGAAAGTCAAGCCCTTCAGGTCCAGATGGGTTATTTGGTTCCAAGGGAAGTTGATACCGGCGGGATCGAACTCCTCCTCCAGCATCGTGGCCTCCGCGCTTAAAGTCAAGGATTGAAGATTTGGTGCGCCGCGGAAGCAGGGGAGGATGAACTCGAATAATGGAGAGAGACGATCATCCTCCGGCTCTGTCTCGTCTGAGAATTCGGTTCCGCCAAAGGTTTGGAAGTCAACCTTCAAGGTGGACAGGGAACTACACGTTGGTGGCGCCTCGGGTATGAAGGACAGTATACCTTCGAGCGTTCCGAGGAGAAAGACGCGTTCCCATGAATTGGCGTGCTCGAGGACAACGTCCAGCACGCGTGGATGGTACCCGCTTGTACTCATGAGGTCTATCCGGAAGTCGACGGGCTTTGCCCTGGTAAAGAGGTCTTCCAGGACCTCCGTACCGGTTTTGTGATTAGGGTGCCAGTGACGGGATGGCCCAATGTTGAAAGAGCCCCACAGCAAAGGGGAGGATGCGGCAAGATGCCTCCAGCGGCTACAGACCTTCCCGAAGAGCCATGGGCCGGATTTGGAGGTTTCGAAGGCGGAGTAGCTGTTGTCGAACAGCACTGCGTGGAAGATGGTAAGAAGGATATCATCGGGAAGGAAATGTATGGGTGGAATAAGCGCAACATGATGCGCGCGATAGGCCTCCAGGGTGGACTTCTCATGTTCTGCGATATGCAACGCCTCTCTTAAACGATCGATGTCACTCTCGGACTCGTTGATTTGTTCTTCGATGTCTAGAATAAAGGACTTGATGCGATCCTTGGTAGAGGCACTCGGTTCGTCATATGCGATTGTGGTGCCTAAGATATCGGCGAAGGGAGATGGAATGGCGTCAATCCGAGGAGGGCGAGATGGATCACCGTGAAACCCGCAACGGATGCAAGCCATTGAAGTTGCCACTGTATAAGTAAGTGAGTCAAAGATCCAGCTAGATGTAAAGTCCAAACTTTGTAGCAGACTCTCTTCGTAGCAAGGGCAGTAGTTGGTGAACAAGATGAGAATGTGATCAAGGGTCGTTTATTGTATTATTGTTGGACTTAGTCGTCGTGGTCAGGTCAGATTCACTGTGCTCTGATACGGAGTCTGAGTCTTTGTCAACGCTCTGTCGTCGTGCCTGCTCGCAACATACATAGTCCACATAGCCATTAAGGTCGCCCTTGACCGGGGACAACCGAACAGGACCAAACACTTAACAGCGAGTCGATCTATGCCAATGGGAAGCCGACAGAGGCACGACCAAAGGTCCCATGGTAAGCTAAGCCTTGAATGGGTACGTCACTGTGTCACCGTGTGTGTCTACATGGAAGTCTGGCGCAGAGGGTATAGGATGTAATTGTCGTATCTGAGGTATCACAACAATGCACACTTGCTCTCCTTGATCGTTACAAACGTACAATACAGTTCTGGCCTTACAGGGATCATCGTAAGTTAAATTCGTATCATTCAGCCTTGATTAGAACGTCGTAATGTCCAGGTCTAAGCCAACTCGTTAGCGCAGCAAATGAGAGATGAAAGACGAGTACCTGTAGAGTAGAGTGATGGGAGTATCCGCAGATTCGGGTGGGTTCCGGAACTCCACAAAGTCAACCTGACCATTCGCACTACGACCATCAAGATACGCGACATTGACGTTGATTTCGAGAGCCCTGGAAAGCGCGGTCATTTGGACGTGATCTATACGACAGAGTTCAGCCTCATAATGGCATTATGGACTAACGACCTACCTGCTTCCTTGCTGACAGCCTCGACAAAGTGCTCGCAAAACTCGCGCACCTCCATTTGCTCTCCAATTTCTGGATGAAACAGGAACGGCGCGTAGGTGCCGGGATCGAGGCGAATTTGTGCTGACTGAGGTATCATCAGCCGGGGAAACCTGGTATCGCTTGGAACAACAGACCGCGAGCAAGCGCAGATAGACCACGATCGAGTTGGATACTGAGAAGAGTTAGGACCCTATTATCAACGGCAAATATAACTGCAATACCTTCGGGAGATTGGAAAGCTTGTAATAAAGAGGCTCCGTTGAGGATCTGTTGGGTGGCAGGATCTGGGGCTACGACAGTCTTGACAAGCGATTCCAAAGCCTCATAAAAATCCTCGAATGCCATTCTCTGGAAGCCGACATTGTCAAGCATTGGCAGAGTCTCTCGGAGTGTCTTCAAAGACGAGTGCACAGCTTGTACAGGGTCCATTGAAGACATGACGCGTTCCACATATGCAAATGCCACAGCTGAGGCGCTAAATCGCGTCAGATAAAGTGGACACGTCAACCAAGGAGACCACTTCACATCTGTAGAAGCAATCGCCATCGCCTGTGCGGCCATGTTAGTCGAAAACAAGCATGGCGCACAAATGATCTCACCTCTCGTTCTCCGGATGTAATGATAGCCCTTTTCAGTTAGCCAATCGATTTGTTTGATGAAGGCCGGATTTCCATTCTCATATTCGGCGCGCAAGGCAGCGATCGGTGCAATCTCATCTATCAAAGGGCGGAGCACATCCGTGGCCTCCTCGTACAGACTCTGTGAATCGTCATCTTGATACAAAGATCGTGGCATATGTAGCTCTGCGGAAGCGAACCTGGTTTAAGTCATACACTTGCGCGTTGGTAAGTGTCGAAAGGTCTATGCCTTGGCTGAGTTCGCGGCTACTACGGAATTCAAGCCCAACGACCGATCCCGCACCTGTTTCCGCTGTGATTGGGACTGGGGCAGATCCTGTCGGCCCGCCCTCATCGACGTCTGGGAGCGCCGTGGGTGGCAGCTTGGCTGCAACGAATGAAGGGAATGAGTCTCAAACAGAGCGATAGAAAACAGAGTGCTGACGGGCAACCGGGGTGGGTGGTAACTCTTCATTCGCCATGGCTGTTGTGATTGAAGCTCGGTTTAGATGCCGATGATGACGCGCGACAATAGAAATTGGCACGTGGTCAAGCTGGAGAGCAAGCACTGGCAGTCGATTGTGCCAGTGGTAGTACTAGTAGTACACGAAGGATGCGTATTATACAGATGAATATATAAACAACAAGACAATAAATATTAGATAACCGTGAACCGAGGAAGAAATTCAGTCAGAGTCTGGCGGTGACCTAGCCGCGTCGAGCCGCCCAAGGATTCTCTGTTGTGCTTCGGGTGTCTCTTGGGCGCTACAGAAATGTCAGAGAAGAAACCAATCGTTCGAAGACCAATGAAACCCACAATTTCTTGGCAAACGATGGTAGATCAGCCGGCGAGTCAATGATCTCCAGCTCGATCAAAGCTTTCTGGCGCTTCAGGAGCCTACAAGATTGGATTCGAGTACCATCCAAGTTCACAGAGGAAGGACGTACTGTTCTTCGGGAGAAAGTAGTTTCTGCTTCCTGATATGATGGGGCCGCAGTCCTGGCCACTTGAACTCCGGCTCCTTCGCTTTCTTCGCTCGGCCTTGACCTTTCCTTGCAGCTGATGAGTTCGTTCCACGTTGTGTTTTCTAGGAGTCATTAGCAGTATACTCGACAAGGCCTTTTACTTTCACCCACAGACAACATCGTCTTGGCACGCTCAGCGCCAATCTTGCTTGGAGCCAAAAGATCTTCGTTACGATGAATGTACTGTACACCGGCGTCGGCCAGTGCCCGTTGTATCTCTGTCATCTCGGTTGTTGGCTTCACTTCGGGGACGGCTGGAAGAAGGGTCAGCGGCTTCCCAACGGGCGGAGAAAAAGCTCGACCGTCATCGAATAACAGTGCTCCAAGGCCTTGGAGGGACTGTCAAACAGTAAATGAAAATGAAGGACGTGGGCAAGGAGACACTAGGCGTACGTCTTCCTTCATCGACTTGTCCGCATCAAGAAGTTTCCTCTGCTCTTCAGAGACAGGCCCTTTGCGACCTTTCGATGGCACATTCGCCAGGGCCCAATCCAATTCCGCGATGGTTGCTTTTTCGATCTACAAGAAACGACGTCACTACTAGACTGCAAACTGCACTGTCATCACTCACAGTTCTTTTAGTCGCAAGTGTATCTTCATGTAGCTTGAAGATGTTCTTCAAACCAAAGAGCTCGCCTTGCTTCTGCGGATCTCCTTGTACACCTTCGAAGTAACGCGTTTGGATACTTGCATCGTACCCGATGGCCATCTGCTGTTGTTTGTAAACCTGACGCGCATAGATCATCTCCTCAAGACTACCGGCCCCAAGCAATCGGTAGACATGCACGTCTCGAGTCTGTCCGAACCGAAACGCCCTATCAATCATAAGTCGAACTGGCTCGTCGCCCAGCAAGATCGATTCGCACCTGTCCATGGCTTGCAGATCGTGTGCGGGATCTGGAGAGATAACTTCAGTGTCAAAAGCGTTTTTAGAGTTGCAGTAGCTCACTCCAATTCGGGTCTGTAGTAGCCGGATACGACATCAGCGGCAGTCGGACTTCGCAACTGTGAACGTACCGAATATCACAACGTGGTTGGCGCCTAAAACGTTAGATAGACACCGGAACCAAATGAGAGCACTTACTTGTCAAGTTCAGCCCTGTGCCTCCAGCTAGGGTAGAGATGAGAAAGATGAAGATGTCCGGGTCATTCTGGAACTGGTCAATCAACCCCATGCCTGTGGAATTAGTCAGTCTCCGAAGGTACCATAACCCATGGGACCCACGATTGCTCTGCTTCGTTTGCCCGTCAAGTTTCAGGAAACCATAATCTACGGGGATGAGTTAAATCTGTCTCCTACGCCGACTGTAAGAGAAAGCCCGAACTTATTCTTTTGAGCAAGAAATCGATCATGTCGAGGAGTTTGACCGTCTTGGTGAAGATCAGCACCTTGTTCGTAGGATCCTTCTTCCATCTCCTCAGCAAGGAGTTCAAGGTCTAGTAAACAGCTGGTTTCAGAACGGCACAGAAAGACAGGCGGAGGTGCGGCATACATCCCACTTGCCGCAGTACTGCGACTGAAGCACCGCCTCCGTGAACATCGGCGGGTCACCTTCAGGCCAAATCACATGCGACAGAGCGCGGTTCCTGTCCAACTGTTCAACATCAGCGCGAGGGCCACAGGCGTCAAATAACGTTGGAACTCACTTGCTCCTTCGTGTCTTGAGGAGCTGAGAGAAATGAGTTATCGCTCAAGATGATCAGTCGAAAAAAGCTCACATGGAAGAATAAGTGCGAGATGATTCGACAGCTTGATGAGAATGGAGATGTGGCGCAGAACCTGGTCGGGTTGGTATGGCCTGCAGCATTTCTTCCTCCTGTAACACGGGATCAAAGGCTATAGCTTATGTGACCGCCACCAACTCACGGTTGCCTGGAGCCACACGGACAGGGATCGTCTTTGTGTATCATGTCCTGAACGAGCTCGCTCTCGATGATGCGCTTGTACGCCCGAAGTTGTATTGGGGATAGCGGACAAAACACGACTTGGTCGAATTTCTGAGGCAGTTGATCTTTGATGATGTCTTTCGTTCTGACGACACAATTAGAGGACTTCTTGTAGGAGAGGAGATATGACGAACCTTCGCAGAAAGAATTGGGGGAGGATCTTGTCCTTCAGCACGTTCGCCACTGACTGTGAGTGAACAAATATGAGCCCTCTGTCCATGAGAGTCAGACAGGACGCACCAAGCACTTTGCGGCCTCTTCTTCAGTCGCTCCGGAAGACTGTCCCGTTGTCAAAGGTTTCTGAATAAAGCCTTTCCACTGCTTGACGGTCCCAAACTGTCCCGGATTCGTCCAATCAAGAATGGTGTAGAGCTCTTGATACGAATTCTGGATCGCCGTACCAGTCAGGCCGAAGCGGCGCTTGCACTTGAACTGGTGGTACGCCTGAGTAATCTGCGAGACCAGGTTCTTCAGTCGGTGGGCCTCGTCGACGAAGATACAAGAGAAGGGAAGGTCGTCCAGTAAATCGATATCGCCGCGAGCTATGTCGAAAGTCGTTACCACTATACAAAGAGGGAAGTCAGACACATTCACAGGTGGACAGACTGCAACATACTGAGATCGAGGCGGCCCATCTTGAAATCCTTCAAGACAGGTCTACGCTCTTCCACACTGCCATTATACATTCCAACCTCGAAGTAACCCCACTGAAGACCACAGTCAGCTACGCGCTCGAAGCCACACTGGACACATACTAGTGAGAGCTCTCTCTCCCAGTTGTGAACAACCGTGGACGGCGCAATGATCAGACATGTCGGCCAGGTAGCGTCGGCAGGAGGCAGCTCTTTTCGTTTCCTCCAAGCTTCGCCATCCTGCAACGTCGAGACATGATTATGCCTTCGATCGAGGTCCGTCACAACGCCATCCTTTTTCATAATGGCCGATAGAAAAGCTATAACCTGTATGGTTTTACCTGGAAGAGGTCAGCATGTATACACGCATCTCACGCGTAGTATTCTTACCCTACGAAAACATCAGTAAACATCATGATAAATTCGGAAAGACCTACGAGACCCATGTCATCGCCCAGAAGGCCGCCTTTGCCGTCCATGTATTGTCTGTAGAAGAATCGTGCACCCTCTCGTTGGTACTCTCGTAAGTAAGTGTTTATTGGGCCAGGTATCTTGACGTTCTTGGCTGGTTCGAGTACCAACGGGCCAAGAACTCGTTGATCATCTTTGAGAGGGAAGCCTGGTCGAGGTTGCAGACTCTTTGCTACGTCAATAAACGCTGTCCAACAAAAGGTGAATACTCACGCAGCCAATGGGTATGGGTGCATCGTCCCCAGAGTCTGATTCAGTCTCTGAGTCAGACACATCGGCCTTGACTTTTCGTCTATCGACCGGCATGAGGTTGTCATCTAGACCAGAGTCTGTCTCTGTTTCCGAGTCCTCATCGGCTGGAAGCATCTGAATAGAAGAACACGCGAGAATAGCATGCGCCGTACCCTTAGTTCCTGGCACTGTAGGTTTATCGTCGTCACTCGAGTATTCTACTGCATGTCAGCCACGAACTCTGGATGTAAAAGTAGAGTCTGACCAGTAAGGGAATCATCCTCATCCGGAAGAGGCTGAGGGGGCGGTGTTGGGACTTTTTTCTCCCCGACAGCCGCCCAGTTTCGGTTGAAGATTTCAAGAACGCGTTTATTGGCCGGGTCGGTCGTGTCCATTGTGTCCCGATCCTCCAAGTCTTCGTCGTCGGCTTCGTCGTCGGCTTCAGACGCAGTGTGAAGGTCGATGTCGCCTTCCTCTTCTAGAATTATATCAATCACGGCGCGTATGCTAGGATCGAGGTAAGGTACCGAAATATCGCAGAAGAGGATTAGGCGCCTGAGACTGGGGGCGATATCCTAGAGAGATTGTTAGACTGGGAATAGCAGAAGCAGGGAGATTGCATACTCTTTCTCTCCCTCGGTGCATCATTCTCCGAATCTTCGTCTACCTCGCGTGCCCGTTTGCGACCTTTGCCCAAGGCGCGTTTAGTTTTCTTCTTGGGTTTCTCGGGAACATATGAGCCTGGATTGAAGTCCGAGTCCGAATCAATCTCTGCAAGGAATTCGCGTCATAGTCGGAATTGATGGATGGATTGCGCACCCATTGGGACCGTCTTTCCTGAGCTATTTCCTGTATTGTATATTAGTAAAGTACGAAGGATAGATACGCGACATACGATGTGCATATCCTTTGGTAACAGTTTTGGTCGTGGTGACCGTTTTGGTCGCCATGATGGCGGTAAGAAGACAAGGTGCACAGAGACAATAGCGCGGAGCTCGGAGCCGAGTCAACCGACGGCGGACGCGCCATGACACGTGATTTCTATATTACCCTTTTTCAAATTCAAAACTCGAGGCAGCCCGACGCGCGCGCCGCGCTCGCCGATGGAGAGAGCAGGAAATCGAAGATTTATTGTATACAGACAGAGACTAATGGATAGTGTGGGGAACGATGCAGGGCGTATCATTGGCATTAACATGATCGTTGACTCAGTCGAACGCTTCCTCTGCGCTGCGGCGCACCAATCTTCGAACCTTCTTCCTGTATCCTATGTGGCGTTGAGATGGGCGGGGCAATGAAGGCGAGGTTATTGCCTACCTTCAGGATCGGTCCGGACCTCTTTGGCAGCATCAACGTTGGCGGGACTGTCAAGGTTTGGCGTATCGGAGGAAAGCAGGGAGATCACGCTGACAAGCTGACAGGCTGTGAGCGGCGTCCAGAATGAGAAGAAAGCGCATACAATCGACTCCACAGTGTGCACAGGCATCCATCGCTCGCCCGCGTCCTCGTAGCCATACTGGTCGTCTCCGGGAGCGTGCTAGTGTGACCTCAGTACACTGCACAACAAGGCGAAAGCTGCTTACAAGGATAGAGACGCAGACAAGGCCATCGGGATAGACTGGGACGGTGGTTAGCTGAGATAGATAGCATCAGAGGGCGCTGCTCACTGTTGGGGTGCCACATCGGGGTTATGAAGCGCATCTTTGGCGGTAGAAGCGGGAATTCGGGCGGGAACGACAGCCGCGCTTTGAAAAAGCCGCCCTCACTGCAAAAAGACGTTATCCCCCGGCCGAAAGAAGACACGGATCGTGGATGTTTACTAGAGCGTATCGGTCGGACTGCATGGCCGATGTCAGTGGCCGAAGCGCATCGAGAACATCCAAGACGCACCCAATGACCAGAATCTCCCATTCGTAAAAGTTGTCGTCGTCGACGAGTCCTGTACAGCATAAGACAACGGTTTCAACAGCGCAAGATCACGGCGCACCGGCGGAAAAGCCCTCGACAGGATGTTTCGTCAGTTCCTGCAGCTGACGGCGGAGGAGGAGTGTATTCGAGGCAGTCTGCCCAGGCGTGCCGGGCTTGGACATGACAGGCGGCGGGGCGGCAGTAGATGAGTGGCGATATCGTTAGGTGGAGGTATGTCCTTCGAGACCTTTCCGAGTTTCTTTAAGTTGCCACGTGGATATAATCAATGTTATTTATTTATTTGAGAGCAAATGTACTATGCCATCGCAACCGGAGGATGTCTCAACAGTATGACTTTCGCTGCGAATCCTGCAACAAATATTATAATACACCTGTCCAGAACAGATCTTGCCAGAAGAAAGGAAAGGAACCCGCCGATCCCATACCCCGGAAGGAAAGTTGATAACAAACGAGAAGACGTTTGAGCTTTTCAAGGCTTGGGCTTCGAAGTAGTGGATCTTTCATAAGTATCAGCGTTCACCTGAAGCTTTGAAAGATCATCCCAATGCGAAAACCGACTGTCTCCTTAGGAAATATTTGCGCGACACATGACTGACAATGTGTGGTAAACTGTCAGAGGGTAGGACCGCCACAAGTTAAAAACTCACAGGAAGCATGGCAAAGAACGGTTTAGATGTGAACCGAAGTAGAGCAGCAGCTTGAAAGGCCACGAGACTGTATACCAACGACAAGCATGAGAATTGAAGACATGCACGTTACTGTAGCAGAAATCATTGTATCTGTCAGTGTCAGCGACACAATTCCTTGGTGACTTGCACAATCGTGTCCTCAGGGTGTCCCTCCCCATTCTACCGGCGATCAAACCTGGTCCTATAGTGACATGGCCAACGAGGTCGTGCACATGATTCAGAGATAGTAAGGCGTAACACTCACAGCCCAAGGGCCACAGTCCCAAACAAGCCAATGTAGAGGAACAGACGAGAAGACGAAAATCCACGTTCCCAGCCCCAGTATGTAGGCTTCCTGAAGGCAGCAACCGCCTCAAGTGGTAACCGTTTGGTGGGGCTCCGAGGACGGATCGCCAGCAGCCCCAAGTTCGGAGTAGCCAAAGAGCGCAATGAAGCCAATCACGCGGAAATTCCACCAGAAGCCGACCTTGGGGACAAGCTGGTGGACTGGGAAGATGACGCTGGCTCCGGATCCTGAAGCCACGCATTCTATTGAGATGGCGGCTCCGGATCTGAGGCCACGCACCCTATTGAGTATGCGGTTTCCGTAGCAAGCTTGTTGAAACGTGACGGAAGAGTGACCCGGAAGTTGAGGATCCACGCCATCGAAGACTCGACTGCCTCCAGCGAATCAATATCCAGCCACTCCCACAGTGGGTACAGCCCGAAGCATGATGTAAAATCGTGCTGATCATAGAGAGAAACACTACCTGTCCATGGTATGAGGGCAGTAGCAGAGTAAGGGTAGTTCGAGTAGAACGCGCCATAGCCATTCACGGAGCTGAAGAAAATCCGAATTAGACGAGTTCGATTCCTGCCGCGAAAGCAGAAGGTACTTACCCGAACGTGTTCAGCGAGATTGTCAGCGCGCGTCGCGTCAATGTCCACCAAGGCTTTCAGAAGCAAGTCATTGGGATTTGGCGGCGAAGATTGTGGGGCACCGAGACCCCCATCAGCAGTCCATTTCTCGGAGTCTCTCCGCGTCAATGTCATGGCTACAGTGTCACTATCGCAGGAAGGCCGCGTCACTGATGAGTTCGAAGTGGATTGATGGTCTTTGACATCGTTAGTATCGAGTGGGTTACCAGTTCGTCGAGTCTGAATCGTCTCGAGCTCTGGCCCTCAATCCAATCAAAAGGCCTGGTTCATAGCTCCTCCCCTCAAGTTGGCTCAATATCCAGACGGAAGAACGGTTGACCATCAATCATGGCAGTACAGGAGGAAAATGGAATGAGACCCACACGAACTCCGGCTGATGGAAACATGATGACGATCACCTACCTGCTTTGGGCATCATCCACACCTTCACCTAACACTATCATGTTGTACTTCGTGGTGGTCAGCGTCGTACATCAAACGATCAGAAAGTCTAGCCAATTTCGTGCGCGCAATTGCCCGTCTCGAGTCGCACGTGGAGCCCACACGAACCTCCGCTCACCTGAACCTCAAGGTTACAATGACACGTCCTAAAGCGAATATTGAAGGCGCGAAGCCTTAAATACAGAGGATCTCATCTTAACGTTACTTCTTATCCCTGAACATTACTTCTCATGACACTTGAACTGCCCATCGTCGGACTGACCTGTCTCTGTCTCTATCTTTTCCTCAGAAACTCGTCCAAACGCGGAAACCGCCTACCTCTGCCACCTGGTCCTAAGAAACTCCCGTTCTTTGGTAACTTATTCCAGGTTCCGGCTTTGCGCCCCTACCCGAAAGTAAGCCCGTTCGATTTGTTTGGAGGTTTGTTGGAACTCTCTGACTTTTGCTAGTTTCGAGAATGGGCGTTGAAATACGGACCGATTTATCACCTCCGTCTGGGGCCTCAAAATCTCATTGTACTCAACACCCCCGAAGCGGCAGATGAGTTGTTCGTCAACAGGAGCAAATCTTTTTCGAGTCGCTCAGGTCCACATGTGGCCCACGATATCATGAGCGCAGGTCAAAGGATGGTATTTCTTCCGTATGACAAGGAGTGGAAGGTCTTTTGGGCTCATCGTTTAGTCATGAATACATCCTCACTTGAACTCAGGCCGCAAGGAAGAGTCTTCAAAACTCGATTGGACCCATGGCCGCTAGGAACCTCCGGCCATTCCAGATTTTGGAATCGTCCGTCTGCATCAACGATATCATGGAGCACGGAAACAAAACCGTGGACGAAAAGCTCTCTGAACAACCTGGCGGCCATGTACCCGAGACACACTGGTTTATGGAAGGCCGGAGTGGTATGCTCTTTGCCGAGTGATGGACCTTCATCGGCATGTTTAGGACCTCGGATACCTCACACCATATATGGATGGATAAGTCTTAGGTCACTGCAGGGGCGATATGACAGTCGACTATGTAGTTTATTGCCTTGAGCGCAAGCCCTACGCTGAGCATCCCCATGACATTGACCATCCAGAATATGACAAACCTGCACTGCCTATACAACCACAAGACTTGTCACTAATTAGCCTCACGTGGATCAACTTAGCAGTTGTCAGCTTCTTGTCCAAACCCAATCATTGCCTCGCCGTCATCCCAAGTTCATGATGAAGAACAACAAATGAGCATGTAGATCAGGCCCACAAATGTGAGCGCAGTAGCTGCTGGGATGTTGATTGGCCCAAGATTGCGCTTGTCAAGAACCGGTCTCTGACTCTTGTCTAACAAATAGCGCGCGGTCACGGGCACGTCTCTGACTCCCGTCAACTCATAAATGATTCGGCTCTTGGACTATCATTGACTATGCCATCTGCTCTGAAACACTGCTAAAGAGAGTGACACATTTTGAGAAGTTGTCCCACAACTCAGAGTACTCAGACCATGCAGTAATGACACTGCAATTAGCCGGCAGGTCCAGAGCGTGGAAGAGTATTCCAAGGCGCAACCCAAGTGTCCCAAAGTGTGTCTTACCCAACTCTCCTTGGAATCAGCTTGACAACATGGTGGGAGTGATGCTTGAAAACACAACAATGATGATGTTAAAGTGTAACGCTTATTTGAAACAGCATCTTTGGTGTGGCGCGCGGGTGCCCTGAAAATTGCTGTCCACGGCCATGCATCTATATCTGCTGCTTTACCTGTGGCATCGGCTGACTGCATCATGGGTCAGTAGTCACCACTGAATATGGTTCTTCGAGCAGAAGTTGATCAGACTAAATCAATGGCCGTATTGAGTGCTGTACAGCCTGTACCGTTAGCTCTGTACAATGTGCCGCCACAGAGGCACATACAGGTTGTGCTACAGGACAGAGACACTGTGAAATTTATTGTGAATAAGGCTCATGGGCCGTAATCTGGACTGTGCGCTGCCCACATAACTCAAAACAATTACCGTTGGTACTGAAGTCTGACACTGAGCTTAAAGTCACCATAGTGGGCATGCCTCCGAGGCCCGCCCGTCCTCATCTGCCAAGGCGTGAAAAGTATCTCATGCCTCATCAAGGAAGGGACATGATGCGGGCTCTCAGACGGATGCAGCGGGAAAGGCTGTTGAACGCCGACACCCCAGCAAAATTCTGGAAAGAGATCAGAAGACTCGCCGATCCCAAGAAGGAGCCATCCGAGGTCGATGAGGCTCAGCTTGCCGACACGTTCAAAACGCGAATAAACCCGCTAAAAATTTTCCCGGACGTGTTTGACATGTTTTCAACACTGGTCGCGCCTCTTGGCTTCCTGATCCACGGAAGATCAAACACCTGAGGGCTTCTTCTCACGGCCAATGGTAACATTGCGTGGCTCAAAGAAGAGCTGTACGAGAAAAAAAGATGTAGTCGGCCATTCATGAAGATAATGAAAAATGTCAGAGAAAAGACTCACCGTGTACTGTAGCATCATGACATCCGAAGTCTTCATACAAGTGACTTTGATGTCCGACGCAATCCGAGAGATGCAGCGAGTGAGCTGATTCTACGCTTGAAGGAGAGCTGATGACACCCAGCACTCATTCCGAGTATATTCTGGCGTTCCAGTGAGTGGCAAGGGGCTGCAATGCACGCTGAAGCGGATGTGGGATGGGGAACTCACCATGCAAGGTGACTTCCCGCGTTTTGTTAGACAGGTCATCCCTGATTTCACCTAGATATAGTATCAAAGAAGTAAACAAGTCTATTCCGATGATTCAAATCCTTATCCAAGGTCGTCGTCAACGTTCTAAACGATGTTGAGCTTGTTCCGAGTGCGATCTGGCAAGTGCCGGATCGTGATCGGATCCGTCTGTGCGTCCGACGTCGGATTCATTTCTCTCCTCTTACCATGACAGTACGGTGACGACGCCATGCCATCTCTGGGGCCTTCCTTGTCTATTGACTCTCACTTTCGACGCTCACCGGCCACGGATCACCTTTCCACGTCTCACAGGAGTCGTGGATGACGTTGGCGCGCAACAGATGGTCAAATCAACAACGCAGGGCGTAAGCCCTGCCAATGCAGGCAGCGGACTACTAGGAGATCCGAATCGGGCCTACAAGAGCCCGATGCCCCGCAGATGCGACTTCCTGCGGTGGGCACAGTTGGATGAGATGCGGAACTGTCTGGATGTCTGCGGACAGTCCAGCCAGTCTGGGAAGTTCTCATTCTTTTGTGCTGCAATGACTGGGCACTGCCCGTCGTCGTGGCACCCACAGTTCAACACGCGGCCCTGGCCCCTCACACTGTCACGCCCCATTGACGCCGCCCACTGTACAACAACGACAACGACCACCGCTCCCTCACCACCACCACATCTCTACCAGTACCAACCATTCGTCGTGGGTATGTGAATTGCTCCCTTGAGCAGTCTGCACCCCCGACGAAATAAACGGTACCCCCCCCCACTCGGACTTCAACTCCCTACCACCATTCCCCCTCTACTCCCCCAGTTACGTTGCCTGGTACTGAATGAGCGGGTGTCGTAAACCTGTGGATACTCGAGCCGGATTACCCTGTCAACCTCACAGATGACAGCGCTCTGCATAAAAGAATGGCATGATGATGGCTTAGAATATATCTTTACGCTGTGTGCCAAAACTGAATGATAATGATCCATTCTACCTGACCAGTTCGTCCCGTGCAAAATCCTAGGCCATAGCAGGACCGCAACAAAGGCTGAGACAAAGAGGTGATAAAGAGGTAGACAGCAAGCACCACACACTGGGAGCTTAAGGAGGGCCCCTCCAAGGAGGAGCACAGGCCCGTGTGTCCGGGATCTCCACTTCCAGTGAGGGTAAATGTTGATTGCGTCGTCGTGCAAGGCGATGGTGGCGGTCAAAGAGAGAAAATTATTTGGAAATTATAAAATAAAACAAGATATTCTAATTAGGGAAGTTGGTGTTCGAGGTCCTGTATATGCCGTTGATGGCCCATCACTCGGCAAAGAGCATACCACTCCGGCCTTCCATACTGGTTCTCGCTAATTCGTCGCTATGTATGGACTGTTTGCTCGTATCCCCCGTCTTTGCTCATGCCTTTCCCAGACCACTAGCGTTGTTATGACAGTCACATACGGCAAACGAGCGCACAAGATTGTCGGAAATCCGCGACTGTACGTACCTTAGTCTTTGCGATGTGCGACTGACTCCTTAGACATGTCGACTTAGCCATAAGATTTACGACGTTCTGGCCAACTTCACGAAAGTTGGACAACCCGGAAACTATCTGTGAGAACATCTGTCAAAGCTCAAGGGCTACCCTAACGAGGATAGAGCCGACGCGTTCCCCATTTTCCGAAAGCTTCCTGACCTTCTGGCTCCATGGCGCGTAGCAGCAAGAAAGATGCACGACTGGTCAGTGTCCAAGAGTCCGCCATTGTCTAGATCGGTGGCTGACCAGCGTTTAGGGAGATGGAACTATGGGGCGGTTTACTGAAGGACATCCAGAAAGATATCACGGCAGGAGAAGCAGCGTCTTGCTACGTTGGGGATTATCTCAAAGAACGCGCCGACCACGGACACTCCGAGGCACCAGGATGCGGCGTCACAAACGACGGCTGGTTGAAGGATACCCTTCTCGCATATACGGCTGCGACTGTTCTTGAGGCTGGGTCCGACACCACGGCCAGCACGATGCAATCCTTCATTCTGTTCATGCTCAGTCATCCCGCAGTTCTCCAAAAGGTTCGAGAAGAGATCGACGCAGTCGTTGGTCCAGATCGTATGCCCACCTTCGACGACGAGCCACAACTTCCTTATCTCGTTGCCTGTATCAAGGAGACATTGAGGAAGAGGCCACCGACTATCATGGGTTTGTGTCCACACATCTTATGAATGTAACCGAGGCTGAAACATTTCTAGGTATTGCCCACAGTGCTGATCAGGATGAGATCTATCAAGGATACATGTAAGCGAGGCTAAAACATACTTGGGCATTGCCCACAGTGCTGATTGAATCAAGGATACCCAAAGGGTCTACTGTCATTGGCAACGTTTGGGCCATTCATATGGATCCGGCTCGATATCCGTATGTGATACGATTTACGGTTATAAATCTGCATCCGATATTCATCAATCATGTAGCAACCCAACCGCGTTCTTGCCAGAGCGCTGGTACGTCCCGGGTCAGCCGACTCGATGGGGAAGCGGTCCCACCGAGCGTGACCAGTAAGTGTGGCCATTATCTGGCAGAGCAATGATACTCATCTTATTGACAAGCTACGTCTTTGGATGGGGACGGCGCTTTTGTCAGGGATACGCCATTGCGGAAGCCTCTCTCTTTATTGTGCTCTCTCGCCTCGTGTGGGGAATTGAATTCCAGGCCCCCACTCATCCAAAGACGGGCAAGCCTATAATCCCGGACATTGCTGATGACTATAAGACTTTCAGCGATGGTTTCGTTAGTATCCCGTTGCCGTACGACGTGACGTTCAGGGCGAGGTCGGAGAGGCACGAAAGCGTCATTAAAAGGGCTTACGAGGATGCTCAGTCGACATGGAGGGAGCAAGGAATGGCCACCGATGAAAGATAGATACCCTGATAGGCACTCGCAGTTCTTACGGCGTCTAGATCTATGAATGGATATTACTACAATCAATGTTTTCCCCGTGTCCTTACACCAGCCTACACAACCAGAAGCTTTCAAAGTATCCCAGCTTCAGCACTGTCAAATGGAGATATAGCTCCCTGACATGGGTGGGTATCAAGGTTCGAGGCATGTGGGGTGATTGGGGACCTTTGGCAAGCGCGCCACAATATATCTCAGGCACTGAATTGTAATCTAATCGCACAGCTTTGCTACACGTGCCAATCGCCCTGAACCTACCCTGCGTGGCGCCGAGTCTTTCTGCACCCGCTCTCACCCTCGTTCGCTGGCGACACCTTTCATGCCCTCATGTTTTCACCGCGGCACCCATCTCCGCCACACCAAAATCTTCACCACGCGTACCAATGCACACCCATACTTCCTCCCGAGCTTTGCGACATGATCATCGACTTCAACCACGCCCAAAGAAATGCCCTCGCCCGCTGCAGCCTCGTGTGCAGAGCTTGGATACCAACCGCCCGCTTTCATATGTGGCGCACTATCCATCTCACGCCTAAAAATGTCGATAACTTCTTGGAGATCGTCTCCTCCCGCCAATCTACCATTCTACCCTACATCCAGATTTTCGGCATCGAAAACGCGTTCAGAAAATTAAAGCAACATAACGACTTTTGGAACACCTGGGATAGCATTGTTCCCTTCCTCTCTCCACTCGCTCGGCTACACTCTTTCCGGCTGAATAAGGTGTCTTGGGGGATCCTCGATGACATGAAGTGGTCCTCCTCCGTCATGTCCACCTTTTCCGCCGTCACGACCCTTGACGTATCCAATGTTTCCTTTCACGACACGCCACAGCTCCTCGCCTTTCTTTCCAACTTCCCTTACCTCGAGCATTTGACCATTGTGGTGTGCTTTTGTTTTCTTGACGAGCTACTTCTCCATGACGACGAGGACGACATGTCGGCGGACTCCCTCTTGATTCATGATACATCTTTTGATGCGGAGGATGACCGCCCTTCCTCACCCGTCGTTTCCTATGTATCGCCTCCGTGGCCATCACTTCGCGCGTGCCATTTTGTCCAGGGCCAGCTCTTTGACGTGTTTGGGCTTCATATATCGTCGAGACACGACATTTTTAGGTGGATGGCCGCGTCGAATCCTCCCTTGGACATGCGCGACCTGAGCTTGTACTCCCTCACGGCGACGGAGTTGCAATCGTGTGGTCTGCTTCTACGGTCCGTGGGCGGGACCATAGAGACGTTGGCCATTTCGTTTTTGACTCACTTCCTGCCTGCTGGTAAGCACCGTTCTATCTCCCGTGACAGAACCCCGGCTAATACATCACAGCCGAAGTTGCCAGACATGTCAACATCTCAAGTCTTTCTAACCTCGCCACCCTTCATATTCGCCAGATCGGTCAGGAGGCGTGTGATTGTACAAAATTGTCTACTATCTTCCTTCTCCTCTCTCAAATTCGCTCTCAGAAGCTGAAGGAGCTGACACTCACGTTGAGCGTCGACGTTCTGGAGGGTTTGCAGAAGGAGCACTGGGAGACTTTCGCAGGGTGTCTTGCCCTACCCCAATTTGCAGACTTGCGAACCGTCAAACTCAACATGCATTACACGACTGTTTGCCCTTCGGAACAGTACTTCCGTGAGAGACTACTCGATGCCCACAGTCGAGGCATTCTCGACTTCAATTTCGTCCTTTCTTAGGGTAATACGAGTACGTGGTTCTTGTGTCGCCGATCTCACACGATCTAATCTCGTCTCTAGACAGACTGGTAATGAATCAATGAAACACACAACCATTATACTACTTTCGCCTCATGTCATATTATATAGAAGGATTGAACTCACAACATAAGGACTATTGAACATCAATACTCGGTGGAACTCCATCTACCATACCTATGTATTTGGTTTTCAATAGGTGGTACATAGCTCGCTGTTTGGGTGATACAGGATCAGTCGATGGGACTGTTTGAATGCGTATCGTATGAGTTCATTGTGAGGTGAATATCATGTGCATTAAAATCATGGTCGACATATGCAATGAGTGTCCAGCTAAACTTCAAATTCCTGCTTTCCATGTTGAAGGTACAATCCGGACTGGTGCAACCGTAAGCTCAGGCTAGATAGCAATCCTTTTGCACTTTCCAAGACCACGGTCAATACATCCTTACTGGCTGCATTCAGGCCTCGCGATCCCAGCCAGTCAGTGAGATATCTTTGAGCTGGATTACCCGATTTGGAAAGGTGCCAGATTTGGCAATCTACTTCTCAAAATTTCCACCTTTTGTCTTCGTCTACTGCCATCGTCTGCCATTGTTACCGCGTTGGCAAATGCGCTAGTTTGCGCGTGGATTTTACCACCATGGACGCCGACGCCGAGCAGGAGTGGAACGAGCTCACCAAGCCGAATTGGCGCGGACTGGGAATCAGCGATCCCATTCGCAGCGTAGAGGTGCGTGAATGCATTTCGTCTCCAATCCTGTTCTTAATTTTACTCGTAGGATAAATGGCTGCTCTTACCAGCTTTTTTACAAGTCAAGGGCCTCGTCAAGCAGCACATTGACTCGTTCAACTACTTTGTAAACCACGACATCAAGAATGTCGTCAAAGCCAACAACAAAATCACGTCCGACGTCGACCCGCGCTTCTGGTTCAAGTTCACCGACATCAACGTCGGCTTCCCCGACCGCAACGACTCCAACTATGTCAACAAGGGCGTCACCCCGCACGAATGTCGTCTCCGCGACATCACCTACAGCGCTCCCATCGTCGTCACCATCATGTACACCCGCGGCAAGAACATCGTCCAGCGCAACTCCTGCATCGGCCGCCTCCCCATCATGCTCCGCAGCAACAAGTGTGTTCTCACCGGCCGCACCGACGCTGAGCTCGCGCGCATGATCGAATGTCCGCTCGATCCCGGCGGCTACTTTATCGTCAAGGGCACCGAGAAGGTCATCCTCGTCCAGGAGCAGCTCAGCAAGAACCGTATCATTGTGGAGACCGACTCCGTCAAGGGTGTCGTTCAGGCTTCGTGTACTTCGTAAGGATCTTTACCTACACCGCCGGCACGCGCCTGGTCAGATCGCTGAGCCCTTGACATTTCGTTCATGTGAGTCATACCGAGTTCGTCTCCGGGAATGTCATGTGCAAAGAAAGACCAACCTGACACGAAGCTCGGCGATCTGGCGTAGGCGCTGCCCGCGGTGCTACTTTGCTATGACTCAGGCTGAACTCTTGTAGGTCCACACACGGCGGCATCAAGTCGAAAACCTACGTTGTCACAAAAAAGGGCCGCATCTACCTTCGCCACAACACCCTCACCGAAGATATCCCCATCGCAGTCGCTCTGAAAGCTCTCGGTGTCCAGTCCGACAAGGAGATCCTGCTCCTCACCGCGGGGACGACCGAGTCGTACAAGGCAGAGTTTGCCTCCAATCTCGAGGATGCCGCCAAGCTGGGCATCTTCACGCGTCATCAGGCTTTAGAGTATCTCGGCGCTCGTGTCAAGCTCAGCAGGCGCACAGCGGGACCCAAACGCCCAAATTGGGAGGAGGCCCTCGAAGCCCTCGCGAGCGTCATCCTCGCCCACGTACCTGTCCACGGACTCGACTTCAAAGCGAAAGCCATCTTCGTCGCCACCATGACGCGACGCGTCTTGATGGCCATAGCCGACGAGAAGATGGTGGACGATCGAGATTATGTCGGAAACAAGCGTTTAGAACTGTACGGCCCGTCTTCTTACTCGCTGCATCTTGCAATAACGCATTCCATAGGGCCGGTCAGCTCCTTGCTCTCCTTTTCGAAGATCTGTTCAAGACGTACTGCAGCAACTTGAAGACATCGATAGACAAGGTTCTCAAGAAGGCCTCACGGACTACCGAGTATGACGCGCACAAGACGATGCAGTTCATGGACCCGATTACCTCTGGATTCGTGCGGGCTATCTCAACAGGCAATTGGTCTCTCAAGCGTTTCAGGATGGAACGGGCAGGTGTTACCCATGTTCTCAGTCGGCTGAGCTTCATCTCCGCGCTTGGGATGATGACGCGTATCGCGTCGCAGTTTGAAAAGACACGGAAAGTTAGCGGTCCTCGTGCTCTGCAACCCAGTCAATGGGGCATGTTATGTCCCAGTGATACGCCAGAAGGAGAGGCCTGCGGTCTTGTCAAGAACCTAGCGCTCATGACGCATATTACCACCGATGTAGATGAAGAGCCGATAGTCCGTCTTGCATTCATGCTCGGTGTGGAAGGTCTGTCTGGCTCGGAATCAGCCTTCACTTCGACTCACTGTAAGTCAACAGATATATCTCTCGCCACAGGCACGGAAATATACGGACCTCACACCTTTGTGGTCAACGTCAACGGAACTATAATCGGTCTTACACGGTACCCGTACCGATTCGTGTCGCTGTTTCGCAAATTGCGTCGGGCCAGGAGGTTTAGCGAATTCGTCAGCATCTATATCAATCATCATCACGCTGCTGTGCATATTGCAAGCGATGGTGGGCGTATCTGTCGGCCACTTGTTATTGTCGAAAATGGACACCCGCGTATAACTCCGGAACATATTGCGGTGAGGACCCGTCTAAACCCCTCCTTACCACGCGACTAAATTAGACACTTAGCATCTCAAAAAGGGCAAGGTCCAGTTCGAGGATTTCTTGCTGAAGGGTCTTATCGAGTATCTGGATGTCAACGAGGAGAATGATGCCTACATTGCACTCTACGAGTCTGAAATCGTCCCCACGACCACCCACCTGGAAATTGAACCCTTCACGCTGTTAGGAGCCGTGGCGGGTCTTATCCCTTATCCACACCACAATCAGTCTCCTCGAAACACCTACCAATGTGCTATGGGCAAACAAGCCATTGGTGCCATCGGGTATAATCAGCTGAACAGGATTGATACGCTATTATATCTCTCGGTCTACCCCCAGCAGCCCATGGTCAAGACTAAAACGATCGAACTCGTTGGGTATGACCGTCTTCCTGCAGGACAAAACGCCACCCTCGCGGTCATGAGTTACTCTGGCTATGACATTGAGGATGCCCTGATTTTGAATAAGGTTAGGGCATGCGCCATACGACATACACACAGTCTGCTCACTCCATTCCATTCTTCTAGGCTAGCTTGGATCGTGGATACGGACGATGCCAAGTTTTCAGAAAGAATGCGACCTTGATACGGAAGTATCCCAATGGAACGTATGTGCCTTATCTCTGTTCCTCGTCACACTTGTATCTAAATTGCATGTGCGTGCAGGTATGACCGGTTGGCAGACGCGCCCCAGGACGAGACGGGTCAAATCGCGAAGAAATATGATATTATCCAAGCTGATGGCCTCGCGGGTGTCGGCGAACGTGTCGATCCGGGCGACGTCTACATCAACAAGCAATCGCCGACCAACGCCACGGACAATACATTCACTGGCCAAGCAGCTTCGGTTCCGTACAAGAACACGCCGATGAGCTACAAGTCGCCTGTCGCCGGGAACATCGACAAGGTCATGATCAGCGACACGGAAAACGACCAGACACTTATCAAGGTCCTGATCCGGCAAACTCGGAGACCGGAGCTGGGCGACAAATTTTCGTCGCGCCACGGGCAGAAGGGGGTCTGCGGGCTGATTGTCAATCAGGAAGATATGCCCTTCAACGACCAGGGGATCAATCCTGGTGGGTTCCTGCGTCCACGTTTGATTACCGCTCGCTTACTGCTGCTATTTCCATATAGACACGATCATGAACCCGCACGGATTCCCGTCGCGTATGACAGTGGGCAAGATGATTGAGCTACTGGCCGGCAAGGTGACGCACACGACCTGATTTCGAGCGCTCACTCTGGCTAACCCTGACCTTCAGGCAGGCACTCTTTGCGGCAAATTGCAATATGGTACCGCCTTCGGTGGTTCTAAGGTCTCTCTATCTTATCTACTTTTACTCGCCGAAATTAATTCTCCTTAGGTCGAGGACATGAGCCGGATATTAGTTGAGAACGGATTCAGCTACGCTGGTAAGGACATGCTCACTAGCGGGATTACCGGCGAACCGATGGAGGCCTATGTGTATTTCGGGCCCATTTACTACCAGGTAAGCGTTCCATCGATTTACTCTGGAACCTATGAACTAAAATCACAACAGAAACTGAGTGGGTTTAGCAGATGTGTTCAGTGGCGCTTAAAGTGTTGATAGTCCCCTTCTAGAACACATGGTCATGGACAAGATGCATGCAAGAGCAAGGTATGGCGAGCCCTGAGTAGTTCATCGATATGTATTGACCGGGGTCCCGCTCTAGAGGACCGCGAGCGACACTTACTCGCCAGCCAACCGAAGGTCGATCTCGGGAAGGAGGCCTGCGCCTGGGAGAGATGGAGCGTGACTGTCTGATCGGCTACGGGGCGACACAACTTCTGCTCGAGCGTCTCATGATATCGTCCGACCAGTTTGAAGTCAACGCGTGCCAGAAATGTGGCTTGATGGGATACAATGGCTGGTGCACGTACTGCAAGAGCTCTAAAACGATGGCCCAGTTGACTATTCCTTATGCAGCAAAGCTTTTGTTCCAAGAGGTACGTGCTTCTCACCAATCAAAGCTGCCAATAACATGTCTGGACTAACTGTTTAAAGTTAATGGCGATGAACGTCGTGCCACGGCTGATCTTGGCCGATGCATGACCGTGAAGGGACGATTAAATCAAGGGAATCTAATGACGACTTGTAGCTGTAGAGAACAATCTGTAATTTATGCATCTGTACATTGTTTGTTGATCTCAGGCAGGAACCAAGATGCTGTGGAAACAGTTGCCTTACGCGGTGTAGGCGCGTAAGCAGACTCGATGTTCTCTCTTACTCGTGACCACCATCACCCCACCCGTCTTTCAATCTGACATTAGCATCAATTCACTCATGGCTGGCAGAGGTTCTAGCAGTGCGACTGCTCTACGCAGACTTATGACGGAATACAAGCAACTGACCGCTGGAGGTGATTCGTGGCGACTTGTTTGACTGTGGAAGCACATTTACACCGTGTCATTCAGGATCCCCCGACGGAATGTTCACTGCCGGTACGGCCTCCTGGCTACGCTCGCACTATATCTAATTGATATCCTACAACCCGAAGGGCCCATATCTGAATCAGGTGGGCACAGCAGACGCAGCCTATCACAACCTTGACACGTATAATCATAGATTTCTTCACTTGGGAAGCCTTGATCTGTGGGCCAAAAGATACGCCATTTGTATGTTTTTGATACGCATCGGCCCCCCTCGTGTCACTTTCTGAGCCCAAAACTTGCAGGAAGGGGGCGTATTTTCGGCGAAATTGACGTTTGTAGGTCGCGCCGCTTCATCGCCCATCCATCCATCCATCCTTGATTGCATCCGCCATAAATCGCACTAACCTCTCGCGTTTATCAGCCGTCCGACTATCCACTATCTCCATTCAAGATGAAATTCGACCCTCCCTTGTTCCACCCCAACAGTACGCATTTCATGAACTACCGGTCATTTCGACAGACGGAACTGAATATACATCCTTCTAGTCTATGCTGATGGGAATGTCTGTATTTCTATTCTACACACACCCGGAGACGATCCGACAATGTATGAGCAAGCTTCCGAGCGATGGAGTCCAGTGCAGAGCGTGGAGAAGGTCATACTGAGCGTCATTTCCATGCTAGCTGGTGCGTGCTTGTCCACCTTGCACGGAGCTTTTCATAATCACATCTTAAGAACCCAATCTCGAGAGCGGTGCCAACATTGATTGCTGCAAACTGTATCGGGACAACCGTCCCGAATACGAGCGTCTAGTGCGCGAATCTATTCGCGAGCAACTGGGATTGTGATGCCTCAGAGACTCCAATGTAATCGAGGACCGTTTCCGGTGAGAATAAACGAAATGCGTAAGAATTATACAGAGTGTATGATGAATATGCAGTGCCAGTGTCTAGATGAATGGTTGATAGCATAGTGATACTACGTCGGACGTAGCTTAAATATCCTCTGGGGAATGGGTTGCTCGAAAAAGTGACGCTGTATGTACTCGTTGCGGAAGAGGCCAAGGGGATCAGAGTCTTCCAACACCTTGACAAAGTCGTCGAAGCGCGGGTAGAGTTCGCGTAACGCATCGCGTCGAAGAGAATGAGATTTCGCCCAATGTGGGCGGCCGCCGTGCTTGGCAAGAATATCCTCAAACCCCTTGAAGAGTTTTCTGTAAGGCACATTGAGACCATATGGTCTGTGGCAGTCATGAGCGGCCGGCTTCAGCAAACGAAGGAAAACATAGCTTACTTGAACTGAACAATGCCTATCCAGCATGTCTCCTGACCACGACTGGGACTCAGCCAAATATCATCGGCAGCCGAGAAGCGGACTTCGATAGGAAAGTGAGGTCTCAGACCATGTCGATCTTGGTATTCCCGTTGCAACCAGGTGTGGAGGTCACGAAGGCAGTCTTGTGCGCTTGAGTATGGTACAGCCCACTCTGTGGTATATTGTAGAAACTGTATGGGAATGAGTGGGAACGCATAGACAAATGGGAAAGGGAAGACTCACGAGGCAATCTAGATTGAAGACACGATGACTGTCGTCGACTCTGACGGTTCTGTCACCTCCCAGCCAACAAACGAAATATCCTGCAAAGTTGTTCACGGCCAAAAAGTACCGTCCGACAAATAAGATAAATTGAAGAACGTGAAATCCCATGAGAATATCCCAGAACCAGCTACCATCGATTGTCTTCGGCTACCATGTTTCCATGAGTTGACGGGACCGAGAGAACGGTTTCACTACGCACCTCTTGTGTTCGATTCATCATACCCACCCGTACCCGATCGGCAGAAGGGGTCCAGGCAAGACGCACATGCTCCGCCGAGTGGGCGATGTCATCCAAATTGTGCAGTACGTCGTCGAAAGGTTGTGAAACCGCAATCTCCTTCAGCCTGAACGCCGGTTCCACCTCCAGCTCGACATTGATGATCAACCCGGTTGTCCCGAGGCCACAGATGGACGCCATGAAGAGATCGGAACGTTCCCGACGCGAACATGTCACGTACGAGCCATCGGCTAACAGCACGGAAAGAGACAAAACGTGGGTTGAGATTACACCATAAGTTATGCCGGAACCGTGTGTCGCGGTTGTCACGATGCCGCCCAGTGTCTGATCTGAAATGGACCCTACGTTCACCATCGCGAGATCGTGGCGCGCCAGATGAGCGTGTAGCTCGTTGAGGGTGATGCCTGCCTCGACAGTGACGCGTCGCTTTTCGACATCGACCTGTCAAAAGTGAGATCAGTTTTTTTTGCGAAAGGGGCAGAGGTACGTCAGCGAGGAGATAAGCTTACCGATACAAGCCGCTTGAGCTTTTGGGTGCGCAGGAGGATGTCCTTCGTGCATGCGATGTCGCTGGGACTGTGGCCGATGCCAGCGGCGCGTACGACTTTTTTTTCCCGGCGCGCCAGCTCCAAAATGAGTTCGCAATGGTGCAGATTTTCCGGCTCGAAGGCGATCAACGGCTTGCAATGGAAAGTTTCGGCCCAGTTGTGGAAGGAGGAGGCATGGGAGGGGGCAGTGATGGGCTGGAGCAGAGAGTAGAGCTCCGCGAGGGGAATGTCGGTGAGACGGGACATGGCAGTGCAAGTCGAGAAAACCAATTGCCATGGGCTTTATACAGAATGCCAATGATGTCTATTTGATCTGCGGATCGGGAGCATCTGGTAAAAGCTGGCAAAGACCGAAAATCATGACGGCAACGCCCGGATCGAATCCCTTGTTGGCGCGGCCGGGGTGCCTGCCTGAAAGATAAACCCGGAGACTCGTCAAAATAACGAAAATATTCAGGAAATGGTCAGAAGTGGGAGCGGACAAAAGGTCCGATGGACCCACAGTATGTGAATCGACCGAATCGCGCAATTTCTCAGGCACTAACCTCCCCAAACCACGTTGTCAACATAAGCACGAACCAGATGCTACCAGATCCTGACCAGATCCATGCGATGCTGGCGGATGGATCAAACCCACACAATCTTGATCAGATGACAACGCCGCGCTCAGTAGGCGCACTCGGTCATGCTTTCCCATTCGTGTGAAGCATGGCAGAATTCATACCATTTGCCAAAGTACAACCTAAGATACCTACAAGATCAGCCTAATTCAGAAAGTCGAACGTAACTCTGCAGAGCACTGAGTACCGGACAATGTGTATGTTGGATAGTCTTACCTGCCCCACTCCTGATTATCGTACAACAGGATTCCGCGAACCTCCGCACTATCCAACTCGAGCCCAAGTTCAAACTCTGATTAGAGACGAGATCAGTGTCTAAGCGCCAATAGAGCATGATTTACTCACCAGTGTAGAAGCCACCTCCGCTTAAGGCTCCTCGTTGGAACGCCGGCAGGGACGAGAGGTCAACGGTCCATTTACAAAGCTCCGTAGTCTCCCCCTCATCTGTATATCGCATAATCCGGTCGGACTCACTCGTGTACATAACAGCGACAAAGGCCGAGTCTATCGGTCAGGATTAACCGATGATTCTGCTGTAATGAACGGTCACACCTTGGACTGTCTGAGAGAATTTGCTGAGGACATCATCAGCAACGTCATTGCATCGTGGCAGTGAGAAACGCCTACCAGAATTTTGTTGTCAAACGTTGTCTAAGAAAGTGCAAGTTAGGACACCATTGACACAACTCGACGAAGCTCGCTTACCCTTTTCGAAGAATAGCGCCTTTCTGAACTAGATATTGCAATCTGGTAACCTCATGGTGAGCTATGTCGGCATGCGCTAGAAGATGAAATACGCCTACCGGTTCTCGCAGATATGAACACCCGCATCATTCGTCTTAATATACGCTGGCCTCTTGGACCAGTCTTCGCTGTCGGCAGGCAACTTCACCTAAGGCGTGGGCTTCTGTGAGCTTCATAATCAAAGGTCATTGGCTGAACAAACCTTCATTATGTAGGATCTCGGTGCGATCACGCTAGAAACGAGTGGTTTCCGAGCCAGACCATATCGAGCCGCTCCTCGAAGAGTAGCCGTATCAGCATCAACCGGCCGAGCGATGACTTTGATACGGGACGCAAACCGTTCCTACGAAAAGGATTGAACGTCAAATCTCCAGCTGAGGCGACTTCTGTTCAGTGCTCAGTACCTCGACCCTCTGTTTCAAGTATTCGCTTCCTGCGAATCCTCCGACAAGCAATAGAGCATCGATCCGCTGATCGACCTTTCGCGTCTGGTCTTCGATCAATGCCAGGACCTGACGTTTAATAGCTTTGTTTCTAGCCTTCCACGTGGGGGTATAATGAACTACGTACCTGCTCGACAACAGGATCAAACCTGCGGGAGAGTCAGGTTGATAGTAATGGACTGTCCAGAGTGACACGTACACTTCGCGTCGCAGAAGCGCCCCAGGAATGGACAGTTGTCCGTCATACAGACCAACGCTCGGATCATTAGGGTCTTCAACATTGAAGCAGGTGAAGTGGAACATATTCTCTGACACGGAGTTAAGTCCATCGCGCATGCGCTCAGGGAACTGTAGTTACCGTCGTCGCGTATTCCTCCATAATCGAGCTTGTCTGTTTCGCTAAAGGAGTGCACTAGATAACAATGAACGCGTTCATAAGGGCTAGACGCGCATTTCATATGAAACACTTACTGAAGTTTGCTAACGATGCCGCGTCCAGATGGGCAGGATGATCGGCAAGGAGCTGCGATGAATTGTCAGCTTCCATGCCGCTCGCGCCTACGTTATTGTTCAACATACCGTCTTTACGAGCTCCCGAAATCTCAAGTCCAAGAAAAGACTTCCACAGTTTGCACCCGACCTTGCTGCGATCTCTGCTATCTCGAGATTCGTCATTTGACCGATAATCTACACCCGTGAGTTTCGTGTGAGTCCTCGGAAACAGAGACTGACCTTGTATACAGCCAAATCGACGGTTCCACCTTTTTGATTGAATTACACGTTAGCCGATGAGATGCCCAATACGAAAGCCATCCCACCTCCGGCGTCACAAACTATGAAATTCTGCGACGGTTTAAGCTTGTGGAGGTCAGTAAGGTACGCGCAATGCACCGCGGCAGCTTCAGGTTCTGTGATTATGCGCAGGCGATCGCGCCACTCTCTATCCCCAGCCCGGGCGCTCTGAACGAGACCTGCAGCAATGGCGGCATCGCGCATTATATCACAACCTTTTGCATCCCACGCAGCTGGTACTGTCAGCCACACGTCGGCAGAGTCTGATTGATATGTTCAGTAAAGCCTCTCAGCAATCAGACATAACGAACTGAGGTCGGCAACAGCTCCAATTTCCCGCGTTATTACATCCTTAGCGTGTTCCCACAGGCAGCCGAGAAAATCGATGATGAGATCTATGGCCCTCTTGCCTGGCTGTGGTCTGGACTGAGCTGTAAGTCGCAGCTAGAATGGTGGCACGTACCGGTAAGGGTGGGAGACGAGGATCGACAGCTGAGTGATCGCGTAGTGCATGTGGCTCTAAGAAGAGTTTGAACCATTCGCATTTCATTGTATCAGGTATAGGCCCGGCGTTCTTCGCTTCAAGCCCCCATGCCATAACGCGACCATCTGCGTCGTACAATAGACAAGTTGGAATCTGTGTCAATGATTGTCAAGATCTGATGTGTCTGCCGACGAACGAATACGACACCTTTCGGAAATTCTCGAAAGATCCTGGCCAACTGAGAATCTGTTGCACCTTCCCGCCCGCTATACGTGATGATCCATATGCCTAGCCGACGCTACGTTGAGAACCACGCGTATCACAGAAGGAGATGTGGAACTGACGACACCGGAGAAGGTAGTACCTTAAGAACGGACAAGTTTAATGGGAAGCCACTCGAGAGAGCTGTCACGCACCAAAATCAATAGAAACTGACATCTTCCCTTCGTCTATTGAAGCAGAATTGGCTGTCTCCGCGCGCCCGACCGGAGAGGTCGTCATTGGAGGAGGAGACCGCGGCGACAGCGAAGGAGCGTACGGGCTCGGCGGTTGACCAAAGCCCGTCTGTCGCATTGGGTCGCTCAGATACGAGCCATTCATTCCGTTCATCATCGAAGGGGGTCGGCCATTCGCTATGCTTGACTGGCCAGGCGAAGATGGCCGACCCTCCCATGACTGCTGCTGCTGCTGGAATCCATTTTGCCCATAGTGCACTGGTGGCGGGGAAGCAATGGACTGTTGTTGGTACCCCGGCTTTGGGCTGAGATCCGGGATCGGGCCAGGCTGCTGGGAGACAAATGCGGGGTTGAACTGCGATACGGGTCGGTTGCTGGGGGTGGTGCTGGCCGTGTTCTTCGCCTCGCCGCAGCAGCTCATTGTCAAAGTCGTCCAAGAAGACTTGGTCGGTTGAAATGAAACGACTTCCAACAACTTTGTCACACAATGACAGACAGGTGGGCGCTAAATTAGACATGACCCTGGTGGCAGTGTTCTGCATCCCGACACTGCTCTTGGGAGTGCGCCTACATATGCACCGCCTACCGTCGCGCCTGCCAGATAACCTCCGAACGTCGGAAGAATGCAGAAGACGCTTGACATGCATAGAAGTATTGATCTAGAGAGCAGCGTTTGTCGCAGTAGCATCGGCAAATCCGTGATCTATGGATCTCGAGAACCATGTGGAATAAAACAGCTCTCAAGTTCTCATTGAATGGCATATATTGAAGTGAATGTCGCAGATAGTTTCAACCGAACATGCCCCCAAGTCCTTAGTTCTGTAATCGAAGATGAACGTCATTTCTGTAAGCATCAGGGCTTCTGGATTCAGGAGGAAACCCCTTCATCGACACCCGCATGAGTATTCAGGATATCAAGATGAGTGTTATCCGGACATCGCCAGACTGACAGGTCAAGAAAGCATTCATACTTTCTGATCCACCCCGAGAAGTTGTTCCGGTTCCACCTTGAGAACAGCAGCTGGACAGAAGGGTCAGTATGTGGCACTGGACGAGGTATATATTTGCAACATGGTGAGGTCGTGTTCGAATCATTTAAACGAGTATCGTTCTGAATAGCTTCCACGGTGATGGATGATGGTCTATGTCGAGTAATTCGGAGGATGATCATTACATACAGTAGCGCCACCCCGAAGCAAGGTACGAGGCACTCTGAGATTCTGCGGGATATTTAACCTGGACAAGGGTACGTATGGCCAGAGCTCAGAGTCACACCAGCGTGGTACAATACCGCAGGCGTTCGGACTCTTCCGAAGAGAGTAACATGACAAGGAGAGAGAACGGTAACCAAAGGAGGGTTGTTACCAAAGAAGAGTGTAGAGAGACCCGTATGCGGAGATGACTCACGGACAGAGATAATCACTAGAACAGTGGTGTCCTTGCTGCCTATGGAGCCAATGGCCATGAGGTCGTTTCGCACGTCCTCGAGACTGGGGCTCGAGTAGAGTGTACATGTAGAGATGTGATTCGTGAAGTGGCTGAAGGGTTCCCAGAATCAGTTGGCAGATAGCATATTGAAGCAGCTTCATCGAAGTACCGTGGTAATCACAGGATGTCATCCGAGCAACGGGGCAAAAGACTCGGAGTTGGTCCTAAATATGAGTGAGCGGGAGAGTGGCGACTCTGTCGAGCGAGAACAGAGATGTCATCTAATTTGAGCCCTGTAGTAGAAGGTTGAGCGGCTATAAACCCACAGATGAAGGTTTGAACTTGTAGAAGTAAGAAGCCTGGAGATGGCCAAAGCGCTTCTAAAGGCTCTGAGCTCTAAGACTGGGGCAAGTGAGGTTCCCAACAGTAGTGTTCAGCCTCCGAGGATCAGAAGGGGCCACACGACTTCTGAAACTTCAGAGAACTGTCCGGAAGGACCGGAGATGCTCGTGAAGACCGCGCCACGGTCTGATCGTGAACTTCAACAAAGAATATGGCGATCGGAGTTTGAATTGGATAGGGTCCTTGCTCATTTCGGAACACCGCGTTTGTTCCACCGCGACAGCCAACACGCCCCCATAGCAGCATCACTGTCGACCATGGTCGCGTCCCCCGCGGCAGCCGCTCTCTCGCGCCGTCTCACCCAAATCGGCCAGAACTGGTCACCAGATCTCCTCCGCAGCCAAGTTCAATTCGGGAACTTTTTGCAGACATTAGCAAAGAACCCGAATCTGACACCAGAAGCTGTCGACGCAGCCGCTGCCCTTCAGAACAATGTGATGATGAAAAAGGTGTGCCCAGACCAGACTTCTCCCGCGACAAAGCTTTTCCCCTGTTCTCATCTGCGCGTTCTCTATCTATAGTACCCGCTCTCCAAAAAGATGCTGAGGCCTGCGTCTTCACCACACCATTACGAACGACTGGTGGAAGGAGTTGAGAAAAGCTCCCAAGGCATCGGCAGGCCCTGGTGGAAGAGATTCTTCGGCGTGTGGTAGCGGTGTCACCCCTCAATGTGTTCATTTCTTCACTTTTTCACCCCGAATAGTTATAACGAGACGCGTCATCTTTAATCGGATTTTCTCAAGAGATGCAATGTATACTCATGCGTTTGAGAATATAAGTGAATAGAGTATGTAAGTCAGTACGAGTAGAACCCTGGGAAATCGGGCTGGGGAGGCTGAGAGCGCCCATGAAACTCCCGTCGACCAACTGCAGTATACGGCACCGGTAGATAGATGCCAGAGTGTCGGTAAAACCTGGGAAAGGTCTCCCTATACTCCAGTCTCTCTTCAATCCGACTCGAGAATCTCGTCTTCACCTTTCCGAGCCTGATGTTCAAATGAGTATCCGGATGTCCACTTGGGCGCCAAGCACATACCTTCTCGACGAGGTTCCGCCGCTTCTCCCTAGCCTTCACCTGCACCTTGACATACCGCGCTAATGGGGATTCCTCTACCTTGCCCTGCAAATCCCTCTCCCACGTTGCGACATTGTCCTGCTGGGCGGGGGCAATCCTGAGACTCTTCCGACGTGCCTCCACCCATTTGGAGCTCTCCTCCACGCGCTCAATCAGAGTCTTTACCAGGGAGAGGTCCTTGCCACCCGATGACCCTTTCTTCACGCTGCGCCTCAACATCACAATGATCGGGATGACGATTTCCGGGAAGGCGATTTGGCCCTGTACCGCCGTGCTGGCGAGCCACTCGGCGAGGAGGAAGGCCGACTCGTCTATCAGACCTTCCGCGTACACGCGGGTCTTGAGGTACTGTTGGGGTGCCCGGATTTGGACCTCGAAATCTAGAGGCCGGAGGGTGCTGGATTTGAGGGAGGATGCCGAGAGAGTGCTGGTGAGAATCGGGAGAAGATACGGAGATATTGGGACATAGATGTGGGTATGGCGGGTCAGATGTAGAAGGGAGCGGATGATGTGTAGGTGGAACGGATGTGAGCGGCTGCTTGATATCAGTCTAGAGTGGAAGAGAATAGATTGACGTGAGTATGTGGTGTGGAGGCCAATGCGAATACTCACTTTATGGCACCGAGACTGATCTGGACCACAGGATAAATGAGAGGCTTGAGTTCGCTCGCCTGGCCTTTTCGCTGCTCGGTCTCTGCATCACACGCGCGTGCAAGTACCAGGCACCAGAAATCAATCGAATGAACGTATTGCCAGTTATACACCTGCTTGTACGCTTCCTGAAACGCATGCGTTCATGGAAATACCACAAACACCGGACGAGCTGGCTTACCTTGGTTTTGATTTTCATGCTGTTCCGCAGGTGGATGGCCAATTGGCGGATGTAACCAAAGGCGAGCTGATATGCCGCCGCATGGTCCAGGCTGAATATTTCAGAGGCAGAGTTCTTCATCAGATTGATGGCAGGCAAAGTATAAACGCTCGTTGACTTGGACGACCGGACAAGTGTCAGATATGTTCCCTGGAAGGCGTATGAGTTCCAAGGACTGGGATGATTGAGATGAATGGGGCATGTTTTACCTTGAGTACATTATCCATGATAGAATCGTCTGTGGCCGATGCGAGTTTCCGGACCGCAAGAAAGGCGGCAATTCGTATGCTGTCATCAGAACTTGAGGACCAAAGTTCAAGGCATTTCTTGGGACAGAAGGAACCAGTGTCAGGTTCACAATGAGTTCGCCGGAGATCAACAAATCGTACCTTCAGGTAAGATTTTACCGTTTTTCTGCTGCTAACCACATACGGGATGACCTTCGCGCTCTCCGTGACAGCCAATTGCATCATTTCATTATCTGTCACCTGCGAGAAGAGCTGGATAATGTTGTGAAAGTAGGACAGAATGAGTTTCTGGAGTGTTTTCAGCTTCGGAGTCTGGGTCGGTGATTTGCTGAAGAAAAGGAGGATTGTGAGGGAACGGAATAACACATGTGCAGTTACGCAGGCTTACAATTTGCCGTTGGGAAGCTTTTTGTAGGGGACGTGATGTTCCAGAACCACGGGCGTATACATGAGCGTCGTGGACACGAGTTTATTATAGACTGGAAGGCGTGTCAGACGAATCCAAGACGGCGAAGGCGGAGCCGGCTAACCTGACGAGCTTTCTATGCTCCATGCGAGGACCTGGTCATCTTCATTCATGTGCACAGCGGCCCGGAAGGCGATGAGTAACTTTCGCAGGGCGCGTAGGGAACGATGTTCAAGTAAAGCCTTTTGCCATTTGCGGATTATATCGTTCGTGAGAGCGGGCCTCTTCTGAGATTCCTGCATGTCGACGTCGTCGTCCCCGTCGTCGTCAGCGTCGTCGTCATCGGCCATATTAGCAGCATCGAAGTCCAAGAGCTCTTTGTCGTTCTCTTGAAGATACTTGTAGAACTCGGGGTCTGTCTCGGCCAGCTTGGACAGCTCCATGAGATGATTCCGGCCTTCATCTAGAGAGGAAAATGGGTAAGCAGAGAAAGGGTGAAATGGTGTGGGAACCTGACCGTCTTCTAAGTCGTCGACATCGGCGAAGGATTCATTGTCGTCTGCATGGTCTTCATCTTCGTCCATGTCCTGGATGGTGGTAAATATGGGTGATCAAGGTAGTGGATCCAGTATTCCTCACGAGATCATCGTCGTCTTCCGCGCCATCCTCGGCCTCGTCGTCGCTACCGTCCATGAAACCAGCACCGAGAAAGTCATCCACGGTCATTTTACTAGGTATATTTAGCAATGAATACCAGATGTATTGAGATAGTTACCCCTTCTTTGTCGACGTCGAAGGCTCCTCAACCTCATCGTCCTCCTCATTGTCGTCGGCAGCGCCCTCGTCTGGGACATTGGCGGCCTTTGGCTTGCCCTTTGCACCCTTTTTGTGTTGCTGGCGTTTGCGGACCTGCTGATGCTTCCGACGCGCCTCAATCGTCTTCTTGAGTTGGCCCGAGGACGCAAACTTTTTGGTGGACTTTGCCGCTTTGCCCATGGTGTCGGTCGGGAAATAAAGCACTGATGATGATCGAGGTCTCGTAAAATAACCAACCCTAACCCTACGTGGGCTTATGTTGATTTATTTTCGTATTTTCTTTTTCCGGCCAGTTAGTGACTTACGCGCTTTGAACGCGTCCATCGACGTCGCCGACGATGGAATCCTTTTCTACGCTCCGCCACGACCTCCTCGACCTCGTCCATGGCCGGCCACTTCAGAACGGCGAGCAGGGTCTCTTTGAGGCGCTCATGCAGCACCGGACGACGCTCTTCAACATTTTCGCCATCCCGCCACGAAATGCCAACGAACAAAAAGAAATCCAGACTGGTGTGTGGCGCATTATTCTGTCTCGCTATCTCCTTACATTTCTGCAGGCAAGGTGTCGATCAATGGCAAGCAGGTGGCCATCAACCAGGACTTTGCCGCGCAGGTCAGCTTCATCTCGCAACAGCTCGACCTGTCCGAACGCTATGCTGCCGGCCTCCTCCTCGACGTGGTCGCCGCCAATCCCAATCTCACCGCGCCGAAATATGTTGAGAGCATCGTGCTCGAGTACCACCTCCGCCGCCGTCAGCTGGCTGACTGTCTGCGCCTCATCTTCGTAGCCGTCGGCCTTGCTGATCCCGCCGACAACTCCACCGTCGCGCGGATGCTGCACTACGCAAAGACACAGCTTCACGCCGCGCCAACCACGCCCTCTCAGCGCACGCTATCCGCCGTCATCCTCAATGAAATTGACTTCTTGGGAACAACGCTCGACGCCACAGAGAACGCGCGCCGGAATGCACAAACGAACACCGTCGCACCAAGTCCCCAATGTACGCCTGCTCTTCCTTACGCGCCACTCTTTACCTAATCATGTTACAGCTGGAGGCGGTAGCTTTGGAGCCGACGTCCTTGCCAATCGAAGCGAGTCTCTAAAGTATGAGCGCCGCCAGCTCGCGGAGACCCTCTATCTCATCGGTCGCCAAGGCATCCTCTCGCCGCTGGATGTCAAGCACATTGTCGAGTGGCTTTTCAACAACCCCAACCACGCAATGACATACTACTTGCTCACCGCTCTCATGGCCCACCTCGACATCGTCGACCCCGCCACTCTCAGCAATTCCCGACGCGACGAGCTCGCCAAGCACACTCCCACCATCTCTTACATGAAGACAAAATTGTCCGCTCCCGGATGGAAGGATCCTGGCCTGCAAGCCACTCTACTTATGAAGTGGACCTTGTTTTTGACTGATGCTCGTCGTCGCGACGCGAGACTGGAAACCGTCGACGGCTTCATGTCGAACCAGCTGGAGGCCCAAATATGGGGTGCCGTCCAAGGAAACGCGTTCACCTTTATGGCATCCGCGGTAGTCCACCTTCAGCGGAAACAGGGCAGTCACAGTCTCCCAGCTCTACTCCAGTCCATCGCTCTCGATCAGTTAGACAAACGAGATATTCCACCAGAAGACTTCAAGTCCACTGTGCTGCAATCCTTTGCAACACTTGTGCAGTCGTGTCTCATCCTCGCGCCCTCAGAGCTTCGTAAAATTAAGCAGCGCCAGGAGGACATTGTCCTGGCCAGTGCTCGTGGCGGTGCTCGAGGTGGTCCTGCTCGGTACAACACCCCTCTGGCCGCGTCGCCGACATCCTCTCCACCCCGAAATGACATTGCCATGCTCTACTCTCTCCTTGGCGTTCTATACACCAATCTTCCTCTGGACTCTGCCCTCCCATTCTGGGGCTCCAGTCCTCGACATGCATTGTCGTATATGGAGGCTGCTGAAGTTGTTGCGGGCAAGCTTCCGGCGTTTTTGCAATGGGCGGTATGGTCGGTTGCACCGCATGATACGACCATGATGACCGCACTGTACGATCTCCTCACCGGTCTGGCAACAGGACAACAGTGTAGCGAGTTGACATACAACTTTATGGCGCGTGGAGGGATTGAGATCGTGCCAGATAGCACTATGCCACCGGCTTCTTCTGGAGGGGGCGCTTTGTCGTGGGACACGATTTTCACTAAGCTCGACACCTGGGCTTCAAGTGGTGCTGCTGCTAGAGCACCACCCACTCAATCTCTGGGCCACGGCTTCTCGCAGACACAACAACAATCGCCCCAGCATCCCGTCCTCAATCCCAAAGACGTCGTCATGGCCCAGTCTTTTCTCCATCTCCTCTCCGCCGTGGTCACCTACTCTGTCTCTGTCCGTGCCGCCATCTCCTCCCACCACCAGTTCCGCGCCATCCCCACCATGATCTCCCTCATCCCCCTCAGCATTCCCCTAGAGCTCAAAGGCACCCTCTTCGAAACGCTCTCCGCATTCTGTGAGCCGGGGGCGGGAAGTGTGGGCGTCGAGATTTGCAAGGCGGTCTGGTCGCTGATGGAGCGGTACGAGGTGATCAACGTCCGTCCCGCGGCACAGTCAGGCTTCATGAACGTCAAGGGATTGGAGGTAGAGCTGGAGATCGAGGCCAACCATGGGATGTACCCCGCCACGATACCCTTCCTTCGCCTTCTCTGCACTCTCATCCATACAGTGAAACGCGTGTCCCTGCGCGATCGCATCACCGACCCCGGAACGCTGAGCACGATTCCGGACAACTTGGGCCAGCCATATCGTCTGCCAGGGATTGGGCCGTTTGTGGGCTTCGTCATTGATACGGTCTTTGCCAACATCCCGAATCGGGAGTATGCGCGTGCTATCGATAGGTGGCAGTTGAATGATCTGTGTTTGTGCTTCATCGAGCGTTCGCTCGCTAGTTTTGACGTTGAGTCGCTGTTGGCGTCCACGGAGGCGGGCGCGTTGAAGGCCGAGAATCTGATCTCCCTACTGGCACATCCGGGATACGAGGTGATGAAGAGGATGCTGGCTGCCTCTCCGCTCCACCAGAGCATCACGTCGTACATCGTCGAAGGTGTGGACGCGTTTGAGAAAAACTTTGCTGATGAGCAGCCTTGCTTTGCTAGCACTATCGTCCGGTCGCTGCGGATAGTGCAACGCGTGTTGGAGATTCAGGATATCTTTTTGGACGTCTTCGTGCCGCTACTATCCGACTTTGACATGGCTTCATCTGTCGGTGTTGTCCATCCCCGTTCCTACTACACCAAGTTCGACCAGTCCCTTTCCTTCGCCCCGCATTACATCCCCGCCCTCGCGTCCTATGTGGCGTATGCCGCGCACCCCGAGCTCGTCTTGCTTTCTGTGAAGATCATGTCAGCACTCTCCGCTTCGTCGACGTTATCTAACATGGCCGTGCTCATCACACGGAGCGGCAATGCACATCGCATCATGTCAGGATATATCCAGATCCTGAAGGCCGAATCTTTGGAGGACGTGTTGAAGGCCGAGGCGTTTGCGGACCAAAACACTGGCGCTGGGGCACCGGATGTCGACTCGAGCCTGGATTTGGCGCAGGCGACGAGGCTAGCGGTGCTGGACCTGCTGATACAGAGCACAGAGGTGAACAGGTCGCATCAAAGCTTTGCGCGCTGGTTGCTTTTTGGTAGCACCAAGAGGAACCAACAGATCGAGGACCCCAGTGCGTTGGGCTCTCAGCAGACGTGTGTCCATCTTGTCATCGAGCTCTTGAATATTGGCGTTCCGAGGCTGAACGGGAAAGGGAAGGAGCGACAGGTGGTACGGGGCACGCCTCTGTTCACTTCTATTCCTGCATTGGCGGAGAGGTGTTATCATATCATTCATTCGCTCTGTCTCGACCCGTCTACGTCAGAATTGACGATGCGGTACTTGAGGACTCGCGAGGACTTCTTTGCGAGGCATGTTGCGGCCATTCCCATCCAAGGACCACGGGCCAACGCCGAGCCCTTCATCGAGGTTGTGTATTCGGACGGGACGCGCATTCCGACGACCGTTGCCACTTTTAGCGCCTTCCTCCGTTCGCGCTCGTGGATATTCAGTCTGGTTGCTCTGGAGCTGCAGGTACTCATGAACAAGAACCAGCATAAGGGTGTCGACGAGTTGCTTTCTATTTTGTTCAGCACCCAGCCTATCTACGACACCGATCCGGAGTGGGAGGATACTATTTTTGACACGTTCCGGGAGGTCGGGCAGTCCAATATGCGGATTATCGAGTTCCTGCATTCGTTGGCGTTTGACTGGTCCGACCACCTGATCGTTCAGCCGCTGGAACTCAAGTACCTCGCTCAGCTCCCACTCCATTCCTGCGCTCGCAAAGACATTTCGGGCTGTGAAGTCATTGACCGGGCAGCTTTGCTCTCATTGTTGAGTTCTGCTCGTCGCTCTCTCGTTGCTCAGAGCAAGATTGCCACACCGGCGAATATGGAGCAGGTGGCGCTTGAGTCCCAGTACATCATGGAGAGCTGCGCGGTAGAGAATCACAGACGCGAGGTTGCGTTTGCTGCCGCGTCAGGATTCGAGTCGTGGCGCAAGATGTTGGACATGGCTCTCATTCGGTGCTTCCACCGTCTTCCCCACGATCTTCGGGAGAATATGCTTTTCGATCTTCTACATATTCTACCGCCAATCCTCCATTCATCGGAGATTGAAGACTCGACGGCCGTACTCTTAGCTGAGATGACTCTGTCGGCTATCACCAAGCTTCGAGAAGACAGACAGCAGCAGCTGATCCTCTCGTCCATCTCCGGGGATCCTGAGAGTAATGTCTTACCCGCCGAGCGACTCTACACCATCCTCAAGAACATCCTGGAGTGCATCGTCGACAACAGTCGACTCGAACTAGTTCGAGGCAATCTGTATGCGTCCATTGTCAACTACCTGCACCTCATAGCTCCGTCGTCCTCTGTCCTTGCTTCTCCAGAGTCCAACGCCCTCTCTATGTCCATGTCCCTGGCGGCCAGTACCCGAGATGTCTTCTCCGATGATATTCAGGCTCCAACTCGCAACATTGGAAGTTCCCCGTTACAGGCTAATAGCCTAGCCTTGATGAAGGGTGGCCTCGAGCGCCTGGTGACGACGATTTCCAGGGATGCGATTGATGGCTCTGAAGTATGGAAGACGGTGGCATTCATGTTGTTGACCTCTCTGTGCCAGCTATCGGCGGCGGAGAAGCAGTACCTCGTCTTGTCGTACCTGGTCCGGCACGGTATTCTGACCAACTTCATTCATGCAATCGGAGAGTCGGACTTGGCTTTGCAGGCGGTTCTCAAGCCTGATCCTGGTAAGTGCTTATACGTCGTGACTTGCTCACTCGGTTAGTCTAATCAACATACTCTGCAGATGACCTCAATGCGCTCTATGTTTATGAGGCGAAGATGTCGCTGTTCATTCAGCTTGCCCACTCGAGACCTGGTGCGGAGCGATTGTTGGAAGCTAACGTCGTGTCTGTGTTGGGAAGGTGCGACTACCTCGATGCCAGGCCAGAAGGAGACCAAGACTTCATGGGCGAGTCTTTTTTATGCTTTCTGACGCTCTATCTGACCTCAATGACGCACGTTCTAGATCAGGACACATTCCTACCACCAGCCGTCCAACGTTATCACCAGCTCTTTATGCCCGCGATTGAGCTCGTGAACGCCGTAGTTGCGACTCTAGGCTCCAAACATGCTTCAGCGACGAATCAGGTAAACGCACCTCATTATCACCGTGGTGAAGCAAGCTTGACGCCAATAAACAGGCACTGGATTTCTTGTCGAAGCACAGTCCCACTATCGTTATCTTGCTACGGAACGAAACGGAAGATCCTTCGCTGTCGTTACTGGAAGAGATTCATTTGCTTATTACTCTCGCGCACAATATCCTTCCGGTCGTGCCCAAGACAGACTTGGTAATTCGGATCTTATTGGAGACCCTTCTGAAAACTGATCCTCTCATCAAGGCCTCTACGAACTCTGGATTCGGTGCTATACATGCGGCCATTCTTGCCCTCTCACCACAATGCTTGAGAATGGGGCGCTGGCTCGAAACTGTGAAGCCTATCGCGGACGGAGAGCTCATAGACTCGAATACGCGTGCGACAGGTGTGTTATTTGCACCGCTAGCTTCAGCTACATCTGACAAAATGTGACAGGGCTGGGGTCAGAAAGCAAGTTTAGTGCAGCCGTTCGTCAGAAGGAGCGTCTACTTCGAAAAGCTGTCGTTGCATACTTGGGTGCAGCGAGCGACTTCACTGGTCAGCTGCTTGCGTCTGTCTTCGCTTCTTCTACTGACGGCCGCCTTTACTGCAGAACCTGAAATCAACGTCGTGTTGTCACCTTCCACTGCGGCCCCAAGGACAGATGACCGTGGTTCTCATTTCATTGGCAAGTGGTGTTTGTGATTTAGAAATTCAGAAAAGACTCATTTGGCTTACAGCAACACTGCCTACTTTGGGCGACATGGCGCAAGCACTGTCGGACGTTCTAGGCGACCTCCAGGCTATTCTCCACCAGATGGCTTTCATCACCTCGGAGCTGGAGTCTCGAGAAAACGTCTCTGTCGAGAGCGCGCAAGATGTAACTCACTGACCTCTTATTCCGAGCAAATACTGACTCGAACCACAGGTTGTCATATTGGACCCCGCGGTACTCCAAGAGCTCAACATCAACCAAAAGCGAACGCTTGTTTGTCAAGTGTACGAACGGATCGAGGAAGGGCAGAAGAAGGACGTGAAAATTGTCATCCAGACGACGGAGATGATACTGTTGCTGCTCTGGCGACATATCATGTACTACTGTGAGGGGCAACAGGCGAAACCTGCTGAAGGGAAAAGCTATGCTATACGATTGCTGTCGATGCCCGATCCAGAGCCGTTCCGGCAAGAGATTGGGAAGAGTTTGCAGCCTGTTCTCCAGAAGCTGAGGGGAACCGTACGTCGTTCGACACTGCCTGCCGTTCACATAGAGCTGACCGCTTCCTCGTAGAGACTCGGTGGCGAATGGCGAGACAACCAGGCGTATGTGGATATTATGGATCGCCGGTTGCGTGATACGGCTGGTCTACATCAAGACGATAATGGGGATGAGATGGCGCTCTCATAATACTCTGACTGAACTAGCGTTGAGATATATAGCACACTGTATTTTGGAATCCCATGTAATGTATCAGTTTATTCTCTAATTGTGCCGTCAACAAAAGCTGGTAAGACTATGGTGACTGAGCGAGAAAGGATGGGTTTCAATCTGGGGAGTCAACCGCACTCGTTGCAACGAATAGCCAACCGGTCAACCAACAAGGACACTAATGTCCTTGGACCATATCGCTGCTGACAGTGCAGCATTTACTGAGGTTAGGTATAATGTGGCTCCATATTCGAGTAAGCTAGCAAAGTTGCGAGTGCTAGATCGATGGTTGTCAACCGTTTCGAGGAGAAAGCTAACATCACCGGTCCGCCACTTGATCGCTATGAATGGACCTCTCGGAGCGTCAGCGCACTTCAGCGAACGAAATATAGTCATTGGAACGTCTTGCCGTCAACACTGAAATAATCCATAAGTCCTCCAAGACCTTCATTCCCTCCAAGTCTTCTATCTCTCCGCGAATGCGACGTTCCAGCACATCGAGGACTTGCAGACTATAGTCAAGAGACTTGGTCCGCTCTTTCAGATATGAAATGGCGTGACATTTCAACGTCGGCGTCGTCGGCCTTTTTTGAAGAACGTTCATGACCTGACGGTTGGATGTGTCGGCATGAATGCCATGAACCACCGGAAACGAGAACTTCCCCTCCGTGAGGTCTTCAGCAAAGCCCTTGTTGCTGCTATACTGCAGATTCCAGAAGGAGGCGTTCTATTTAGACGACTTCGCTCGTAGAGCATAGGGATCTACATACCTCGGGACTCTGCAGTTTCATCAAGTCATCGCGTATCTGAAAATAGACACCAATGAGATTGACGAGAGGAACGTAATCGCTAGAATGAAATGAATTCGATGTTAGGTCTCAAACAGGTTACTAGACACGCTGAGTCGACCTACACGTCCGCGTTTGTAGTTGCACAGGCCATCATAAGCTTGATACCAATCCGAAGGAGCCCGCCGGTCTCTGAATCATAACACAACTAATAGCCTGAGTGGACGCACTGTTATTGACCATCTGTATGTAATCTTCTTCGCTCGGGCATTGTAGACTGTCTCGCCACTGCAGTTCAAGGCCCTGTCCTCGATGTAAAGATAATAGCTCAGTGGTCACAATGGCATCCAAGTCCGCTCTTCCGTCCGCTCGAAGGGCTTGAAGTTCTCGGTAGGCAAGGAAGTACACGTAATTGGCTGTATTGATCGTTTGTGGCGTCCCATAGATCTTGTGGGCGACTGCATGTGATGAGGTATGCATCGCTAACAGACTGATAGAGAAGCGCGTACCAGGCTGACCCCTACGTTATTGGGAGCCATCCTCAATGTCATCGATCCTGGAATTGTTCGCATCTGTTATAACAGGTTCGTGATCGATAGAGCTTAGCTTACAGTAAACTGGCATTGTGTAACATGCTCACTATCCACGCAATGAGGGTTGTCGTCTCCTGCGGTACATGGAGCCAGAGATTGAACGCCTCAATTAGTCTACTACGCATATCTTTGCCTGGGTTGGAGGAGACGTAGGTGAAGGGTTCCAGCAAGGCCTTCCAGGTCGATATCAGCGTGAAGACACCGCAACGCGTGAGAGATGGCAGGCAACCGTTTCATTTGTGTGAGACCATTCTGATTCTTCAGCAAGCTTGTCCAGTAGGCCTTCATACATCGATAGCTGTGACATTTTGATGGTTCGGATCAAGAGGCACTGCAGTGTGTTGCGCTGATCGAATTGCTCATGGCAAGCTCGAGGCTGTGATGCGGGGAATGCGGTACATGGGAGAGTGGAAGGGTGTGCGTTCCGTGACTATGATCATCGCGATATCGAGAGGATCAACACGTCTCCCAGGGCGCTTGACGATTCGAATTCAACTCTCAGCGTTTGCCGGCGGAAAACGATTACGTCATCTGCCGTTCAATGCAGGGCACGTTGCCTTTCAATACCTGCCTCCATGTTCGCCAGATGTTCACTCATGCGTCCTCACTCGAAAGAGCTTGATCACTATCGCTTCTTGCGCGCTTACTGAGCTGAGCTTAACTGGCAAGCACGCTGCTCACACGTTGCCTGCAGTCCACCATACCATTGAAATACCTCGCCGTCCTCGCTTTTGACATGGGCCTCCTCACTCGACTCAAGCGCTTCATCGTTTCATTTATGCATCCGCGCGCCCCATCCTCTTCTACGGCAAACTGGGATGCTGTCAATCATCCCGTCTTCTACAAGAAGCTCAAGTCCGACAATGCGGACAGTCTATTACTATCTCTGCGAACCCACTCGCCACTGGACTTCGGCCATTGGCTTGTCAGAAAGGCCACGTACTTCAAGTATAAATCCGGTAGCCGGCATGAATATATCGTTGCTTGGCTGGAGTTTCCGGATGGCGATGGCACTCCTGCGGAACGCGCTGTGGTCAAGCTAGAGCGTTTTAGTGAGTCGGAGGCGAAGGCGAATCAAGCGAAGGCTGCTGAGGCCGAGGAAAAGAAGAAGAATGACGGCTCTCCGACAGTCGTGGTTGATGGTAAGCCGCTGCACCTTCTCAAACATGCCTCACCCAATGCTGATTGTCCGCGTAGGACAGACAAACCCGCCGGTGTTTGATGCAGGGGCTTCCTCGACTTCCCTCCAGCCCTTGCCTGCTTCCACGCCCCCGTCTTCGCCGCCTAGCCGCTCTGGTTCCCCCGTTCCCGCCGAAAGGCCCGCTACTAAGCCCACAGTCTCAGGCTCTTTCTCGAGTGTCAGCCACTCAATCGCCTGGTCTTCTGACAGCTTCGGCCGAAAGGCCGACGACACAGTGTCCTACTGTCTTGGAAAGACGATGGACGACAGCGCGCCGTCGCAGGCCCTCAGGCATCTCGACTTTCCAAAGGAGAATGAGTTCCTCCTGGAACAACTTCTCACGATGGCAGCTGTCTTGAGCCGGGAATCGACCTCGTACAACCTCGTGACCACTCAATGTTATTGGTTCGCGAGCATGCTCTGGGACATCATGTCCAAAGAGACGGGGGTCTCCGACTCACCTGAGAAAGCTGTCAAAAAGCAGAAGAAATTCTGGGGTATCTCGCCCGCAGTATTCGCTAAGCTTCCGGAAAAGCATAGACTTCCGGCCCTCCAGGAGGCATATCGAAAGCAGTGGCGTCAAAACCAAGAGCAGTTTTCTGAGGCAAAGGAGGTCTGTCATTATCGAGTTGTCTCTAGCTGTCTCTCAATCATCTTATGCAGCGTCGGATGAATGTCCTGCATGGATTTGATACGGCTGCATCCAGAGAAGCCGCCGCTTCCAAGACAATCACTGACGCGCAAGCCAGACAAGCCGCCGATGCTAAGACGATTGCAGACGCGCAAGCCAGAGAAGCCGCAGATGCTAAGACGATTGCAGACGCGCAAGCCAGAGAAGCCGCCGCTGCCAAGGCAGTCACTGACGCGCAAGCCACCGCTGCCAGAGCAATCACTGATGCGCAAGCCGTCGCTGCCAAGGCAATCGCTGACGCGCAAGCCGCCGCCGCCCAGGCCATCACTGACGCGCAAGCCAGAGAAGCCGCCGCTGCAGCCAGAGAAGCTGCTGATGCTGCGAAGATCGCAGACATGGCTTCCGAGTTGGAGCGTCTACGCAATGGCAGGAGTTAGGCACGATGTTCTCACTATCATCTCTTCTTTTCACTGTTTCTGTTTACTCATTTAGTGCGTGTTTGGCAAATCCATTAGACATTGAGCAGATCAACGAATGATTCCAGTACACGTATGTCGTCTTTGCTGCGTCCGGCGATCCTTTGCATCACTCAGTCGCGCTCTCTCCACGGCCACTTACAATCGAGTCCGCGTATCATCTGCGCGTGATGTTGGATCCATTTTGATCTTTCATCTAGCAGCGAGCGCTGAATTTGGTCATATTTCGTTAGCCCATTCCGATGGGTACATGCACTGCTATAGGCTCGACATGGGGGTATGCTTTGGAGAGTCGATGCTATGTTGGCAGGATCGGGAAGTATGATACGGTCAAGAAGCTTGGCTGGATAGTGAATGTGGCCAAACCAATCTACCAGCGTTGTCATTGATCTGCTCACTCGGGAGGAGGATTGGGAACAGTGCCGGAACCGGGCGAGGAAGATGATGACTGTGTGGTAAGTGTTGTTTTTTTGCGGCTCGGTCTGAATGCGACGCGCCAGTAAGTGATCGCGTGGCACTTGTCTGCAAGGATACATAGCTAGTAGCCGCGGTCCAGTCTAGGTGATGGCCATGGGTGGCATACCATGATTTTGCGCGTCTTGCGCGGCATAATATACGCGGGCCCTTTACTGCACTTGCCTGGAGTAAATTCTGCAACAAGTGGATCGAGGTCGGTATGTGCGCGTTCCAGCGCCACAGTTCCACCTCGAGGAAAGACCCAATTACGATCAAACTCTTCTCATTGACACTCATACAACAGTTGTTTTTACGCTTTTTTGGGATGTTTCATTGTAGTTCGGTGCTATACGCTCTCTGTATCTACCAAACGAATTAAATGCCAAAAGCTACGTGCTGCACCCCATCCATCATCAATAATAAAGTAAGTGGGAGGGGGGTATTGGTAGTTATGCAAATGCAAGTCTCAGTATGAATACACATCTAGAGCCCATCGTATAAATGGCACTAGAGCTCATCGTGGTCACCATACACATCGTCGTCGTCCTCCGACGCCGGTGCACCGCCACTGTACAGTTTTGTCGTTATCGGGTTGACGACGCCCTGGACCTCGGCCAGCTTCTCCTGGAGGTCGTCCTCGGTCGCGGTCTGGCCGTACTCGTCCAGCCAGTCCGTGGTCTCCTTGACGGCGTCAAGAATCGTCTTCTTGTCCTCGTCGCTGATCTTGCCGCCGAGACCCTCCTGGTCAGCGACCTGGGACTTGAGTCCGTACACAAAGGCAGAGAGGGAGTTGAGGGCCTCGATACGCTTGCGCTGGGCCTCGTCCTCGGACGCGAAGGCCTCAGCCTCAGCGACCATACGGTCGATCTCTTCCTGGGACAGACGGCCCTTCTCGTTGGTGATGGTGATCGATTCGGACTTGCCACTGGGGTCGTCGTGAGCAACACGAATAGAGTAGAGGTTCAATATCACTTACGTTCCCTTGTCGGCGGCAGCAACCTTCATGATACCGTTGGCATCAATCTCGAAGGTGACCTCAATCTGAGGAACGCCGCGAGGAGCGGGAGGAATGCTCGAGAGCTCAAACTTGCCGAGGAGGTTGTTATCCTTGGTCAACGAACGCTCACCCTCGAAGACCTGGATGAGGACAGTGGGCTGGTTGTCGGCGGCAGTGGAGAAGCTGCGAAAAGACAGTGAGCACATGTCATGAAAGCTGAAAATGGAAAAGACACGTACATCTGACTCTTCCTGGTAGGAATGACGGTGTTCCTGGCAATCAATTTGGTGAAGACACCTCCGGTGGTCTCGATACCGAGTGTAAGAGGGCAGACATCGACGAGGACGACGTCGGCAGTTCCTTCGGCACCAGAGAGGATACCACCCTGGACGGCAGCACCGTAGGCGACGGCCTCATCGGGGTTAATACCCTTGGAAGGCTCCTTGCCACCGAAGTACTCCTTGAGGAGCTGCTGGACCTTGGGGATACGAGTAGAGCCACCGACGAGAACGACCTGGAAAGAATTAGCATTGAGAAGAGGAAACAAAGGAAAATCACGCTAACCTCATCGATATCCTCCTTCTTGACGTTGGCGTCCTTGAGGACCTGCTCAACAGGCTTCATGGTCTTCCTGAACAAGTCCATGTTCAGTTCCTCGAACTTGGCGCGGGTGAGGGTCTCGGAGAAGTCGTTGCCGTCCTCGAAGGACTCGATTTCGATGCGAGTGGACTGTTGGTTGGAGAGCGTCCTCTTGGCCTTCTCGACTTCGCGCTTTAGTTTACCCAGGGCGCGGAGGTTGGGGGTGACGTCGGTGCCGGTCTTCTTCTTGTACGACTTGACGAGGTAGTCGATAACGCGGTTGTCGAAATCTTCGCCACCAAGATGGGTGTCACCAGCAGTGGCCAGGACCTCGAAGACACCGTCGTCAATGGAGAGGAGGGAGACATCGAAAGTTCCACCACCGAGATCGTAGACGATGATCTGAGATTCACCGCCTTTCTTGTTGAGACCGTAGGCGATGGCGGCGGCGGTGGGCTCGTTGATGATACGGAGGACCTGGAGACCGGCGATGGTACCGGCGTCCTTGGTGGCCTGGCGTTGAGCGTCGTTGAAGTCTGTGAAGGAAAAAAAAATCAGGAAAAAAAACAGAGAAAGAGGTGGAGTGCAACGCACAGGCAGGGACAGTGACCACGGCGTGGGTGACCTTCTCACCAAGGTACGCCTCGGCAGTCTCTTTCATTTTGACGAGGACCATGGCGGAGATCTCCTCGGGGGTGAAGTCGCGGGTCTCGCCCTTGTACTCGACAGAGATGGCCGGCTTTCCGTTCTTCTCAGAGACCTTGAAAGGCCAGTGCTTGATGTCGCGCTCGATGTCCTTGTCGTCCATTTTGCGGCCAATGAGGCGCTTGGCGTCGAAGACCGTGTTCCTGGGGTTGGAGTGGAAGGCGTTCTTGGCAGAGTCACCGACGAGGCGCTCCTCGTCGGAGAAGGCGACCCATGAGGGAGTGATACGGTGGCCCTGGTCGTTGGCGATGATTTCGACACGTCCGCCGCGCTGCACACTGTGAAAGGGTCAGAAAAGCGCGCCGACAGCGGCTGGGAGGGGCGCGTACCCAACGCAGGAGTATGTTGTTCCAAGATCTGTGTTGTATGTGAGCAAGAAGGTTGCGGCGCAGAGCAGGAAAGGTGCTCACCGATACCGATGACAGTGCCGAATTCACTGGTGGCATCGTCTGCTCTGACTGAACAGAGAAGAGCAAGGAAGGCAAAGAAGGCAAAGGAGAGGCAAGAGGCCATCCTTCGTGTCGACCCCATGGTGGTTGATGAAAAGAGAAATGCGGACGGTCTAACTTTTGAATTCTTTATATAGGCAAGCTTGACGTGTCGGGATACGTGGCACCCATCATTTCGGCAACCGCCGGCAGCACATCACCACCTAAGTATGTCTGTTTCCCCGATTATCGCCCTGTTTTCAGCTGCCATCTCGAGCAGCATGCACGCACGCCATCCTTAACGGAGGTAGCGTCTATGATACGTGTCAGGTCGTGTCGTGTACCATCACCTGCCATCCATTGGCAACACCGACTAATCATGAGCACAACCAGCACTTTACTACTGTCGTCCACGACAGGAAGTAGCCTGGTTAACCCGGCTCTAGTACGAGCGAAGACAGTCGTTCTCTCGTATAGAGCCTGGACGTAGGGGAGGGGGTCACATCGACGTCTCCCTTTCATCAAATTTTTGACAGCTCGGCCGAGCTGCCGTCTCTGGCTTATGAGTAATACCTAGTGACACAGCATGTAATCTGCGCAAGATCTTTCTTGACTTCGGTACTTACAACTCATACTACACCAATGAATGAGCCGAGTGCACTCAAATCTGACTCGGACGGTCAAGAGATGAGATCCGTGCAACAACTTCCTTTCCCAACGTCGCGTATTCCCCATACTATACCTCGCGACACCTGCGGGGCCATCGAACGCGTACTTTGCTTCCCGCACCCCTACCAACAGCGCTCAGGTGCTCAGCCCATTCTCACACACGGCTACACCAACACATTACGGTCCTCCCAGCTGGCAACATCCCTCCGCATCCACCAGAGCTCGTGGTCGGCTCAGGCCGGCTTGAGACCGGCTTCTACGTCGGATCAAGAAAATGTTGATGAACTGGAGACATCGATGTTGACCCCTCCCCTAAGTCCAGGCTAGACAGGAAGTCGCGTCGCCCTCCTTCCATCAGCCGCCAAGGGTATCCGTAGCTTGCCGCCGTCGCAACAAATTACATCGCTTGCGAATGAATATTCTGTATACTTGTACTAGTCAATGGTTCAGTCACACTGGCTGGTTTCGAGCAACTTTCAGCACTTCCATCACACCTCCAACAAGCTTCCCTCCTCTCTCAAACATTCCAGTTATTACCGTCTGAATTCGATATCCCATGGCGACTGAACCTTACTAGTAGAGCTCGTCTACTGATAAGTCGTACTGAGGGGTTCCAATAAGTACTTGATATCGTCTGATGTCTCATGACCGCTAGCCATCCAAATTCGAAACACATCTCCCTCAAGTGTTATGGGCTCGAACGCGCGCGCCCAGACGATCCTAGCTTCTTCTCAATCACAAGGCTCCGTGCATATGCTCTTGGAACACAATCCTCAGGCTAGTAGCGGTGGGAATGACGGCCAAGGGACACAACGAGTAACATTTCTAAAGAGCTGTAGGTACAACGAATGTGAGACGATGTAAGTGGTTGCAACGAGAGACAGGTTCAAACAGTAGTATGCAACCATCGTACCTATTCATCAGACTTGAGCCACTTAAGGATCCTCTTTCCGCCCTCTGTCAACCCCGTAGGCTTAGCCGCAAAGTCAAACAACGGATCAGCGTGCGTCTCGCCCTCAAGAACCGGCGCCTCCACACATCCATGATACCCCTTGAGAGTACCCACGAAACGCACAATGTCGTCCCTCAGGATCTCGTCATTTCCCGCCGTCACCAACACCCTCCTGACGACCTTGTCCAGCCCCGCCAACCACTCTTCCGGAGCCGAGCTCTGGTCGACGTACGCCTTTTGCGCTTTGGGTATGTCTGCGAGGTAGAGGGATGCCCAGTACCTCAGCGTTGGGAGAGGCACGACGTCGAGTGTGGCGTTGATTGTGTGTGATTCGACGTTGGAGGGTCCGGTGAGGAAGACCCAAGGGGAGACAAGACAAGCACCTGCGAATGGTATCACTGGGTGGGGTGTCTTGAATCCGGGAATGGGGTGGATGATGCTAAGGAGGTATTGCAGGACCAGATTCGCGCCTGCGGAGTCGCCGGATAGGTAGATGTTGGAGGGATCGACTCCTTGTGATATGACATGCTGTACAGCGAGTGCTAGTTGGTTGACCTGGGTAGGGAACGTCGCCGGGAAGAGAGCTATTTACGGGGAAGAGTTGTAATACCGAAGAGTAAAGGAGAAATTGGTACATACTGTATTCAAGTACTGCAACACCGAGAGTCTGGTCTGGAAGAGACTGTTGAATCTTGTGCCAGAAGGCAACTTGGAAGTCAGACAGTGGACCTATGAAGCCGCCACCTGACGAAGTTCGATCATAAACTGAAGCAGCTCGGCGCGACGTGGTACTTACCATGGCAGTAGACCATGACCCTCTTCACGGACTCGGACTTGGCTCCCACCCAAAAGAGACGCGCGCCAGAACCCAGCTCCTCGATAATCGCGTCCTTTCTCGCATTCTTTGCCCATTTCTTGTACGACTCAAGCGTCGGGACTGATACAGCCTGGAGCTGCGGTGCGTCCAGTTTCTCGAGAACGAAGTACGCAGAAGTGTCGAAAAGGACGCGTGCTTTCCTTTTGCGGGTTTTTTTGAGCCCCAGAGAGAGCTTCAAGGCCGTGAACAGAAGAATGAACGCTGTGAGACCGTGACTCCCTGCATACTCCGAGTGCAGAAGAACTCACGAAGCTGAAGGAGCGCCAAAGTCATCTTGGTGCGACTCCAGGCGGTGAGCTTCATGGTGGTGGATGCCATTACAGAGCGGGCTGTCATGCAAATGCTTTTCCATGTCACATAAATGAAAAAAATGAAACTGAAACCTAGGACTGACCGAAATGGCCGCGTCTTCAGCGCTCAGCTTCGAGCGCGGATGTTTGCCAAGTCTTTCCCGTCTTCAGATGTAATCCTAAATCCCCTCAGGCCTCAGCTTGCGCAGCATAAAGGTGAGTAGCAAACTTGTCTGTCATGAGATTCAGAGATTCCCATATTTCGCCATTCGAAGGTTCATTGCCAGCCTGAGCGGGAGGATGATGACAATGTAGATCAAAGGGTTCGGCCTTGTGCCGAGATGCACATGCCTTTGCCGGTACCCTCAAGAGTCAAGTAGGGTGGTGGGAACCAGGTGGGAACAAGTTACAGCCGTTTGCATATGAAACTGCATGTCACCACTCGCGCATCTCCTTGTTTATTTGGACATTCAGGGTGTTGCCGTTCTCGGCTCCAAGACGCCCTCAATGGGATCCCGCGACCTCTGGCTTTTCAGGCGCACTTGAACTTCTCAAAACCAGACGGGCTGGATCCTGGACACCAGCGGGGATTTTGTAGCTACTCCGGGAGCCTCGTGCGTCCTGAAGGATGCTCTTTGCCTCGGCTTCGCGGCAGACCCTGGATACGCAAATAAGTCTCAACACGATTTCGCGATGTGTGACCTGCAGTCTCATATGCAAGACCCTGTAGTCCTCAGGCTATAAAACGGGCTGTTATCACCATGCGCTCCCTTCCATTCGCCAATTCTGAGTAACAAGCCTCACCATCTCAGCTTCCTGTGTACTCCTTCGATCATGAAACTTGCTGGCCTCGTTTGCTTGGCTACAGCGGTGCGCGCGCTCAACCCCGGATTCACGGTGCAGAATGACGCGTATGATGCTGGTCTTTTCACGCCGATTGAATCCTTGAGCGCCCTCTCCTCCACGGAGTTCACCACTTTGACTCATCCTGCATTTCCTAACTACAATGTACGTGTAAAGAAAAGCGACTTCTGCGATGGAGGTGTGGCGTATGCGTCGATTACTTTGTCGTCTAGAGCTAGAATACTCACTTGAATCCTTTCCAGAGCACACACCGGCTACATCGACATCGAGGCGCGACATCTCTTCTTCTACTTCTTCGAGAGCAGGAGTGATCCCGATCACGACGACGTGGTCTTTTGGATCAACGGAGGTGGCGGTCTTCCTTCCCAGGCCGAATAAGACTACTGACACGCCATTTCAGGCCCTGGCGCATCTTCTTCCCTTGGCCTCTTCATGGAATTGGGTCCCTGTCGCGTCATTGACGTTGATGGTCCCAAGTACCACAAGGAGTCGTGGAATGACAAGGCAAACATCTTTTTCATTGATCAGCCTGTCGGCGTAGGTTTCTCCTATGCTGACCATGCAGAGACGGTCGTCAGTACACCCACATACTGCATATAAGCTTTCTTTGCTCATCAACATCAACAGTCTACCACGGAGGAAGCCGCGAAGGATATTGCGGCGTTTGTGGCCATTTTCTTTGAACACTTCACCAAGTTCAAAGGTCGAGGTTTCCATCTATCTGGAGAATCGTACGCAGTAAGTCCTGGCTATTTATGTGGACTGCGAGAGATGATCGTTGATTGAACTTCGACTATTAGGGCCGTTATTTGCCTCTGTTCGCGGCTGCGATCTACGACCAAAACGCTTATCTTGTCAAACAAGGGTTGACACCAGTCAACCTTACCTCGGTATTGATAGGTAAGACTCGTCTAGTCGAGCTATGGTGGTAGCTGACGCCTTCTTTCCCGCCTTCCAGGCAATGGCCTGACAGATATCACAACCGGGATACTCTCTTTCTACGACATGTCTTGTACCGCTCAGGCCTCGCTTCCTCCTATCATCGATGTTGCGTGAGCTACACCCCGAAGAGAAATGCGATGCCTTCGACTCACGAGCGATCCAGGACGTGTGTGCGGATGAAAACAGTGGTATGTCCAACCTGTCATAGAATATCAATGATATCCGGCTTCAACATCCACATCCTAGTATCCCCGTTGCAAGAAATGGCTGAAAGAGGCTTGTGTAGACTCGTTCGACGAGATCAACTGCGCCGCGGCTGTGCATACCTGCGATAACGAACTCGGCACGGCATATGCGCAGACAGGCAAGGATTTCTTGGACAGAAGACTCAGTACAGTATTCATTAAGAGTCTGGAACCCTGTTACGGGATACACTAACGCGAGGACCGGAGAGGAAGGAGGATGATAAGACGGGGGGTCGGAGGTCACGCACAAGAGAAAGATTAGTGCGCGTTATATTTCGTAGTGAAAGTAAGGAAGAAAAGAGAAGAAGGATACGTGACGTGTGGCGAACGTATATATGTGAACGATCACGTGTACGTAAGCAGTAGCGTGCTTACACTCTCTCCAGGCTAAAATCAAAAACACATCCCAAAGAAAAATGCAACCAAGGTAGATGTAGAGCATAAGTAAATCACCAAGTGGCAGGCTCAACGAGAGGGAGCGACGAGGTTCGAGAAAGAGAAAGAGTAAGACCCAACACCAGCCCCTCCTTCCACCGAGGTAGAACGAGCGAACTTGCGATCGCAGAGAGAAGCGCCGTGATTTCCTCTTGAGGTGCGCGCAAAGCTTGCGGTGACAAATCGCCTTGAAGACCTACAAAAGAGAGAAAAGAGTTCCGGAAAGGGAGGACAAGGTTTATCGAGTCAAGAGGGACGTCCGTGTCGACAGAGTCCATCAGTTCTTGTGGGCCATCGCCGCCTGAACGGACCCAGTCCTCGAGCGCAGAACAGTCCTTCAAGGCGGAATAAGACATCCATTCGTCGTGTCCCGCGTCGAATCCGGTCCAGTGAACGAGGAATTGCCAGCCGCGGCCCCGACGACGAGCGTCAATGATATTGTCGATGTCGTACTCGCCGGCGCTATTGACAGGACCGGGATTCTCGAGACGGCGACCTGGGAATAACTCGTCATCATTTGGAATATAAGCAGAGAGAAAGTCAATGTTATAATTGCCCTCTTTTGTTGGGGCATTTGGCATGTCGAGAACATAACAGTCGGAGTCCGGGTTAGCGCGTTTAACGAGGTAAGGACCGTCTTTCCTCGCGTAAAACTTCCCCGCCAGACCGCGTTCGCGTTGAGCGCGGCGACGGCGGTGTACGGTTGTCAACATGACGAGGTCGCCGACGCTGAATTTGGATGGGTCGCCTCGAGAAGGGTCAGCATTCGCGGCTTGTAGCACCTTACTCGCCAACAAGGCATCTCGGGCGGCGTTTTCGATATCCTGGATCTCCTGGACAATTGTTGCGGCGCGGTCTGTAGTAGGCGTTTTTCCATCGAGAATAGGAAGGCGGCGGGGTTCACGACCAGTTTTGAGCATGTGCATGGAGAGTCCGGTGCTGGCGTTGACAGAAGACATGATGTTGAAGCGGATAATAGGAAGCGCGTCGAACCAACCACGTTGTTTGCGGTCGACGAAGTAGCGGAGACATTGTATCATGGTTTTGTTTGTGCGTTCGGAGGAACCGTCGGCTTGGGGGTGATAGGAAGAAGAGGCTTTCATTTTGATTCCTGTGAGGATGGCGAGAGACTTCCAGAAGGACGACATCCATAGCTTATCCCTGTCGCAGACAATGTTGTCCGGGAGGCCGTTTTCGCAGTACCATTCGCAAAAGAAGATGTATGCGGCTTGTGGCGCATCAATGTCGGTATTCGTCGGGGCGAGGCGGATGTCAGTCCCGAGTCTACATGTCATAGTCAGGATACAGTCACAGCCCTTGTCTTCAGGGAGGGGGCCAACGAAGTCGAGACCAACGGAAAGCAGACGACCGTCGGGAACGGGAAGAGGATGAAGTGGGCCAGATTTGCGGACAGTGGAGTCTTTATTCCCCTGACAAGAATCACAGCCGGGAACGTAAGCGCGTTCGAGGTCTCGGCGCATATTGGGCCAGTAGTAAGAGTCACGTAGCTGGGCGTAGGACTTATCGAAACCGAAATGGCCGCTCTGGTCGTGCGCGAGACGGAAGAGATCCTCGCGTAGAGTGGAGAATCTGGGGATAATGAGACGTCCCTCCGAGTACCAGAGCCCGTTGGTGGTAGTGATGCCTGGCGGAAGGGAACGCAGTTCTGTGAGTTTGATGCACCAGGGATCGGATTTATATCCATCCTTGATTGTCTGGAGATACGCAGTGGAGGAGTCGATGGATAGAACAGCAGCGATAGCTTGGGGAAGAGTGGGCCATGAGGTGAAGGACGAATCTTCTGGTATCTCGTGAACATAACGGCCGTTCTTGACCCGTGATAGAGCATCCGCGCCAACGTTCTCGGCGCCTTTGATGTAGGCGATAGAGATGTCGTACTGGGATAAGAATTCCTGCCAGCGCAGCTGACGACGGGAAAGGTCCTTCTGGGTATTAAAGTTTTCTAGAGTTCGGTGGTCAGTGAGAACGAAGACTTGCATACCCACGCAGTCGGAACGCCACTTTTTCAGTGCGCGGACGATTGCGAGAAGCTCCTTTTCGTGCACAGGATAGTTAAGTTCTGCCGAGGAAAGCTGGCCAGAATCAAAGGCAACAGGACGAGCGGTCGCGAGAGAAGCACCCCACATTAGAATGGCACCAGTACGCCACTCGCTTGCGTCGCACACGAGGAAGATCTTGTTGTCCTCCGGATTATCGTGGTCGATAACCGTGAGGACCTCACGACTAACAACAAGCTGCTTGATGCGCTCGAAGGCGTCGTTGTGCGCGTCCGTCCAAGTAGGGAAGGACTTGTCGTGTTCCTTCATAGTCAGAGGAGTCAGAATACGTGTATACTCAGCCAAGTTTTCGAGGAAACCGGCCACAAAACGGACCATGCCGAGGAAACGTCGAGTTTCTTCAGCGGAGCGAGGACGAGGGAAATTGAGAATAGATTGGACTTTGGAGTTTTGAGCTTCGACACCGTTGGCCGAGATACGATAGCCAAGGAAGTCAATCTCGTCTTGAAAAAATTCGCATTTAGCTCTATTACAGAACAGTTTTGCGTCGCGGAGGGCTTGGAGGATTAGACGGACGTGCTCCGCGTGTTCCTCGTCGTCTTTAGACCAGATGATAATGTCATCTAGGTAGATATGACAGAACTTTCCAATATAAGGGCGGAGGGCGGCTGTGACACGGCGTTGTTGAACGGAGGGAGCATTTCGAAGGCCCTGGGGCATTACCACCCACTCGTAGAGGCCGAGTGGTGTCATAACCGCAGTGTACGGAATAGAATCAGGGTGGAGACGGGTTTGGAAGAAGGAATCCGTCATGTCCATCTTTCCGAATACTTTCCCGCGGGCACAGTCAGCAAGTATAGTGTCAATACGAGGCAGAGGGTGTCGGTCTGGCACGGTGTTTGAATTGAGTAAACGGTAATCGTTCACCCATCTGGGCAAGGCCGTGGGGTCTTTCTTAGGGATCAGGAAGCCGGGGGAGGTGTATTGAGAAGATGAGGGACGAATCCGACCGGCGGCAAGGTGTTTATCAATATGTTTCTGCCAGGCTTCCTTGTGTTTGCGAGGGGAAGAGTAGCTTCTCGCATATACAGGTGCCGAGTCAGACTTGAGGTTGATTTCACAGACAATGTCAGTGGGTAGTTCATCGACGTGGGGAATATCGCCAAAGACATCTGCAAAGTCATCAACCAGCGTCGCGGAGGCTTTATTGCGTCGATCGCGTTTAACCGCGAGCTCTTCCACGCGCTCCACGTGAATTTTCAGCGCGGCGACGGCGGATGTAGAGCAAACAGGTTCGGGGGCAACGTAGTACTTCTTTAGTTGAAGCTTCAGGACTTTGATGAATATCAAATGGAGTTTGCATTCGTCGACACGTTTCTGTTTAGGGCTGCGGTTATCAAGAACGCGAGGGGGCTTTGGATTCATCAAGTCAATACCGGAATCTTTATTGATCATAGTGCGAGCGGAATAGTCGGCAACTAGACGATTATGTGTTAAAAAAGGTAATCCGAGTAACAAGGGTGTGCAAAGAGAGTCGGTAATTAAAGCTCGAACAGAGCGACTAGTAAATTTTGAAACGGGGTCGGTCAAGGTAATGTTTACGAAGTGGGTGTATTCTAGGCGCGCGGAGGTGGATGCGAGGGAGGCAAAAATGGGTTCAGGGAGGCGGTGTCGCGTAAGGTTGTTTTGCTCAACAAGGTCCGTTCTAATCAGAACGAGATGAGCGCCATCGTCGAATAAACAATCCACCATTACATCAGGGCGCTCGTGAACGTGTAGACCCGCATTCCAGATGAAATGAGGCACGCGCAACGGGGATTCCTCTGATGCAGGGGACGAGACGACGGAGATGCTCACCTGGGGTCCCTTCTTCGCAAAGAAGTCGGTGATCCTTGGACCGCTGGGGTGGGCAAAGGAAGTCTTGGACTTGTCTGAATCCCCAGTGTTCAAAGGGATGTAGTCGAAACCACCAGAGAAGGAGAGGTCGTGACCGAGTACCCCGGACCAATCGCCTGAGGAATCGCTGGCCGGCTCGATGACGGCGGCAACCGGTGGTGCAAAGGGTCGGCTGGTATTAGCCTGCTGGGCAGGGGCGGAGGAGTAGACAAAGGATCCCGAAGCTGTGTGAGCGACAGGTAGAGGCGCGAAGAAAGCGGCAACGTTGTCAAGATTTGAGCTCGCTGAGGACATGTACGAAGAGATGTCGTCGAGAGGCTGAACGGCGGCAACTGAGGGCGTCTTTTGGAATTTGACGGAGGAAAGGATCGCATTGTAGGTAATAGGACGGGTTGTCTTCGCGTGTACTGCCTTGGCGTTGGCAACCATCGCATCGGTAAGAGGCTGGTGAGGCAACTTGAGTTGGGGACCCTCGGTGTTGGGGCAGTTGTAGGAATAGTGGCCAGCGAAGGCAACACGGCATCGACGACACATTTGAAGTTCTGAGAAGCGGTCGGCGATCTTGGCGTCTTTCGTGACGAGGGAGTTGTAGCTGGGGCAGGGATAGTGTCCGTCGGAGTTAGGAACATCGTAGCGGACGGAATGGGAGCCTGAGGAGGATGAGCTTCCCGAAGGTTTGAGTTTTTCGAGAGAGGTACGCGGCTGCTTCTTGGGTTGGTCATTAGCGTAATGTGAAGAGGAATTGATGCGCTTAAGGGCAGCGATCTCTTTCTCGAGACGTTCGTGGGTGAGCTTCACAGCCAACATCTCGTCGGCCTTTTTCTTGTCTCGGGAGCGGTATTTGGTGTCGAGTTTCTTGATCTTGGCCAACCAATCGTCGTAAGCTAACGAGATCAGAACGCCCTTGGTCTTCACATAATCGCGGAAGTCGGGGGACATTGCGTTGTGCAGGCGAGATTTGATCGTTTCAGGGGAGAGGTGATGGGCAGTGCCGATCAGGAGGTCGTTGATCTCCGCGACGCGATCCTCCATAGCAGAGAACGCGTGTTCGTCGACATCGGACTGGCGAAGTTCGTCAATGAGCAGTAGGGCGGAATCTTGCCAAGCATCTCCGACGACATGGTCGAGAATGGCACGTGAGAATTCTTGAGCCGAGAGCTGCAAGAGGTCGTAGCGTTTGGTCGTGAAGTATTTGATACTGTAAGGCGCGCGGAAGGCATTCAGCAAAGCGCCGCGTCGTTTCGACTCGTCAAAGAGATCCTTGTTGTTGCAGTATCCAGAGACGGCGGAAGTGAGCTGGATGTATTCGTTCATGGTTATGCGACGTTGTTTCGTGTATGGCGGGGATTTGTGGTCGCCGTCAACGATGGCATCAGAAGTAGAGGACGACATGGCGTATGAGGAAGCGGAGGAGGTGGACGCAAAGGAAGAATCGGCGAGTGGGGTTGGAGGAGACGGCGGTGTTAATGCCGGTGGGGTGGTACGTGCGAGTAGCTTGATCTGACGCGCGAGGGCGTCGGGGTTGTCCACGAAGGGTACCGTGGGTCTTGTGGAGTTTCGCGTACGGCGGGAGATCAGGGACGCCGTTATGGGAACGGGTGTCTGGGGCAAGGGTCAGAGACAGGGTCTTGGAAAGGGAGGGGGTTCTGGGTTCTCGGTTCTGGGTTCTGGGTCTGGGTAGGGGAAGAAGGGTGGTGTTTAACCACACCAAAACGTGATTTGAGCCAAAATGGCAAGGGCGAGATCTCGAATACGACCGCTAGTCGCGTAACGAGTCTTCAGGGACGGCGGGAGTGAGGAAGTGGGGAAACGGGTATGGAGAAATGGATAAGGGCGGGATTCGAGAAGAAAGGGAAAAGGCGAGATGTCGAAAAGCTGTTTTAAACTCACGACGAATGCCTATATCGCGCTCGGTGCTTCGCAGCGACCGAGTATGAATCTTTCAAAAAGTGGAACCCTGTTACGGGATACACTAACGCGAGGACCGGAGAGGAAGGAGGATGATAAGACGGGGGGTCGGAGGTCACGCACAAGAGAAAGATTAGTGCGCGTTATATTTCGTAGTGAAAGTAAGGAAGAAAAGAGAAGAAGGATACGTGACGTGTGGCGAACGTATATATGTGAACGATCACGTGTACGTAAGCAGTAGCGTGCTTACAGAGTCCACAGGACGAAATCCATTTGACATGAGTAAGATGTGTGATCCGGATGCTCCTACCTGCTACTCCTTCATGAAGTGCGTCGATTTTCTCGCATCTTGATCGTATTCCTACTCACAATATACAGATACATACCGCAATACCTCGACCTCCCCGAGGTGCGGGAGAAGCTCGGTGTCGATCCTCATTTCGATGGCAAGAATTTCAGCGTTTTCACTCCCGATCTGGGCAAACGGTTCGTCCAAAATCTCGACTATTACCATCAGACGCCACTGTACATTGGGGCGTTGCTGGAACGCAATGTCCGGGTGCTGATCTATGTTGGCACCTACGATCCCGGCTGCAACTGGGTAGGTAACAACGCCTGGACTCTCGCTTTGGAGTGGTCGGGACAGGATGATTTCGTGAGCCAACCTTTAGAGGACTGGTCAGTCGACGGCAAAGTCGCTGGCAAGACGAGAAGCAGCGGCCCGTTTACTTTTGCAACGGTGACGGGGGCCGGTCATATGGTACGTTGCTCTCTGCTTGCTACTGTGTAGTTCAGACTCATCAACATGCTTGGCCAGGTTCCGTATGACAAACCGAAGGAATCACTCCAAATGTTGAACAGATGGCTGTCCGGTGTGCCACTGTAACGGAAACTGGTACTGACAGAGTGATAGTACATGTGTAATAATGGAATACTATGAAGTCTTGTGAACATTGACGCGGTATAGCTACAGCTGAAGGCCATGCATGGTTGAACGTACCGACCGTACACCCAAGACTGGGCTGACCGTTTTCAGTAACAGGTGGGGTTTTGAGAATGGTATCCCCAACCTACGTTTCTTCAACCGATTCAACCGATCCAGAGTCCAGACCGGTCATCTCCCCAAATGTGTAGACATATACGTCAGGGTGAACTCATTATGCACATTTCTCAGCTGCTGCCCGACTCCATTGGGCATAGTAAGTGCTTTCTCTCATGTCCTGAATAAGTGTGATACTGGGACACGGAGACTGAGGAAGAGACATGCAGGGTGTACAGCCACCTAGCCGGTCCGCTTGTGCCGGGATGCACATGCCATCGATGATTGCCGGTACTTACCGTCAAGAGTCAAGACGGTGGTAGGGTGGGTAACAAGTAACTTATCATAATACGGGCTGCTGTCACCGTGCGCTCCCTTACATTCGCCAATCTTGAGTCACAAGCCTCACCATATCAGCCTCCTGTATACTCCTTCAGTCATGAAACTCGCTGGTCTCGTTTGCTTGGCTGCAGCGGTGCGCGCGCTCAACCCCGGATTCACGGTGCAGAATGACGCGTATGATGCTGGTCTTTTCACGCCGATTGAATCCCTGAGCTCCCTCTCTTACACGAAGTTCACCACTTTGACTCATCCTGCATTTCCGAACTACAATGTACGTGTCAAGAAAAGCGACTTCTGCGATGGAACTGTGGCGTATGCTCGATTTCTTTGTTGTCTAGAGCTAGAACGCTCACCCATTCCAGAGCACACACCGGCTACATCGACATCGAGGCGCGACACCTCTTCTTCTATTTCTTCGAGAGCAGGAGTGATCCCGATCACGACGACGTGGTCTTTTGGACCAACGGAGGTGAAGGTCTTCCCATAGCCCGAACGAGACCTTTTGACGCGACATTTACAGGTCCTGGCGGTTCTTCTTCCCTCGGCCTTTTCATGGAGTTGGGTCCCTGTCGCGTCCTTGACGCTGATGGTCCCAAGTACCACAAGGAGTCGTGGAATGACAATGCAAACATCTTTTTCATTGATCAGCCCGTCGGCGTAGGATTCTCCTATGCTGACTATGGAGAGACGGTCGTCAGTGCGCCTACACGTGGCACACAAGCTTTCTTTTCTCATTGACATCAATAGTCTACCACGGAGGAAGCTGCAAAGGATATTGCGGCGTTTGTGGCCATTTTCTTTGAACACTTCACTAAGTTCAAAGGTCGAGGTTTCCACCTGTCTGGAGAATCGTACGCAGTAAGTCCTGGCTATCTCTCTGGACTCGTTGACTGTACCTTTGACTACTAGGGCCGTTATCTGCCTCTGTTCGCGGCTGCCATCTACGACCAAAACACGTATCTCGTCGAACAAGGATTGACACCAGTCAATCTTACCTCGGTATTGATAGGTAATGCTCGTCTAATCGAGCTTTCGTGGTAGCTGACGCCTTATTTCCCGCCTTCCAGGCAATGGCCTGTCAGATATCACGAGCATGACGCTGTCTTACTACGACGTGTCTTGTACCGGTGCTTCGCTTCCTGCTATCGTTGATGTTGCGTGAGTTACATCCTGACCTGAGGAGAAACGTGATGCCTTCGACTCACAAGCGATCTAGGACATGTGTGCGGATGAAAACAGTGGTATGTACAACCCGTCATGCGAAAGGTTCATTGCTCAAACCTCCCCATCCTAGTATCCTCGTTGCAAGAAATGGATGAAAGAGGCTTGTGTAGACTCGTTCGACGGGATCAACTGCGCTGCGGTTATGCAGACCTGCGACAACGAGCTCGGCCTGCCTTATATTCTGACAGGCAAGGGTTCCTTGGACAGAACAATCATTCCCTAATCAGAGTCTACAGGACGCAACCCTTATGACATGAGTAAGATGTGTGAAACGGATGATCCTACCTGCTACTCCTTCACAAAGTGCGTCGGTCTCCCTTGAATCTTGATTGTACTGCTACCCACAATGTACAGGTACATACCACAATACCTCGACCTCCCCGATATACGGGAGAAACTCGGTGTCGATACTCATTTCGACGGCAAGAATTTCAGCGTCATAACTCCTGATCTGGGCGAACGGTTCATTCAAAATCTCGACGAATACCATCAGACGCAGCTGTACATCGGCGCGTTGCTGGAACGCAAAATCCGCGTGCTGATTTATGTTGGCACATACGATTTCATCTGCAACTGGGTGGGTAACAACGCCTGGACTCTCGCATTGGAGTGGTCGGGACAGGAGGCTTTCGTGAGCCAACCTTTGGAGGACTGGCTAGTCGACGGCAAAGTCGCTGGTAAGACGAGAAGCAGCGGGCCGTTTACTTTCGCGACGGTGGCGGGGGCCGGTCATATGGTACGTTGGTCTCCGCTTGCCATGTAAGTCAGACTCATCAATATGCCTGGCCAGGTTCCGTATGACAAACCGAAGGAATCACTGGAGATGTTGAACAGATGGCTGTCTGGTGCGCCACTGTGACGAAAATAGGTACCGACAGAGTGATAGTTCATCTGTAATAAAGTAGTACTCTGAGGCTTCTGAGCATTGACGCGACGTCGTTCTGGGAGGGTAGAGCCTAAATAACACCCGCTTGGATGTCGAGAGAAAACAAATATATCGTGTCTGCGAGCTTAACGCTCCTGAGCAGGGGAGCGACCTTCAAGATCTCCAGTAGCTTACATCCAGATTATGTCGAGGCGAAAGCCTATTGCGGACACCACTGACGGAGGATGGGGACAGATAACTCTGGAATGTAGTAATGTACAGATCCACTCGCGTCCACTGCCGTCAGTAGAGTCAGGTCATAGCTGGGATGTCGACACCGTCCTATGCCGTCCAGACCGAGCCAGGGACCGCGTATTCAGTCGCAGCCGAAAAGACGCGTAGACACGCGCAGAATGAATGAAGTCCAACTGAAACGTTTTGGGGTGCAGAGTCAGGAGACTGGCACGTGCGTATGCCCGGGGCTATTAAAAGGGCACCGCCGCCACGTCTTGCCCTCCTCCCACCATGTCCGGCGTAATGTACCGCCAGTACGTCGGCGAGCCCGACCTCCCGCACGTCATGGCGCTCGTCCAGAACGAGCTCAGCGAGCCCTACGTCATCTACACCTTTCGCTATTTCCTGCATCAGTGGTGAGTGCCGTACCATTCCCATGCTGCCAGTGGTCGTGTGACTGACATATGTTGCCTCCACAGGCCGCATCTCTCCTTTCTGGTCAGTGCACATCTCGTGCGGCGCCCGCAGATGGCTCACGCACCGACGACAGGCGTATCCCAGTGATCCAAGCAATTCTGACCCTATCGGTGTGATTGTGTGCAAGCAGAGCATGCACCGCGACATCTACAACCGCGGGTACATTGCCATGCTCAGCGTGGACAAGGCCTGGCGCAAACGAGGCATCGGTTCGTCCCGTCTCCCTTCTTCATTGCCGCTCTCACGCGAACTCTCAGACACTTAAACCTTCACCTTTGGTGCGGTTTTCTGTTTTCTTTTTCCCCTTTATTTAGCTAGTGCACTCGTCCGAAATTCGATTGAGGCGATGAAAGAGGAAGGCGTCGAGCAGGTGCGTCGAGGTCGTGGCTTCAGGATGACAGGTCTCCCTGACATGGACCGGCTCTAGATCGTCCTGGAAACCGAGTACGACAACCATGCAGCGCTCTCGCTCTACGAATCCCTCGGCTTTATTCGCGAGAAGCGCCTCTACCGGTTCTACCTCAACGGCAAAGATGCCTTCCGCCTCGTGCTCTCCGTTCCCACTGATGGGACATCCCGCAAGACTATCAGGGCTACCGCGTATCGGGCCATCAAGGTCTCGGAGTACAGCGACGATGATGACAGCGATGATAGTGTCTCCGAGCGCTGAGTTGCCTTCTCTCTCTTTTCTCTTTCTTCCACGAATGTCTGCTATTTATTGTTTTCTCGCTCTGTAAATTCTGTACCTATACGTGCTTACAACCTCTCGGCTCAGTTTCTTTGCTACATTAGATCATCTACATCTACCTACTGAATACATTCTGCATGAATGCGTACATCCTCTCCATCTTGCAGTCTGGATCCCTGTCGAAAAGGTGGTCTGTCTCCTCGAGCTCATCATACTCGACTTCAGGGACAGTGGCTGCCACATCGCGAGCTTGACTCGGTGGGACTTTGTCATCGATAGTGCCGTGGACAATGTATGTCGAGGGTAGAGTGAACGTGCCAGACTTGAGGGCCGGCGCCACGCTGTAGGATGAAGGAGGAATAGACGACCCGCCCAACAAAAGGTCCGCTAACAATGCCCTGTGTACACAGTCAAAACAATGCTCCTAACAAAATGAACTAACCTACTCTTGCACCATGTAAGGATAAAATATCGCCCTGGGGCTATCAACCGCAGAGAACGCGACCTTCTCCCCATCTGGGTCGAGGAACGCGCCAAGTTCGCTCTTGTCGATCACTGTTATTCACGTTCATCCTCGGTAGAATCTGAAAACGCGGGATTTGAGACTTACCACGTCCGTAGTATGATACGGGGTGCTGCTTAGTAGTCCAGAACGGATCCTCCAGATCCGTGATGGGATACAGCGCAGCGATGCCCTTCACCTTGTCTCCAGGTGTCCAATCCACTCCGCTTGCCTCAAACCCTATTCCTGTCCCGCATAAGAGAGAAAGCCAGCCACCCGCGGAGCTCCCGCTCAGGATGAGCTTGTTAACATCGACACGGTGTCCTGTGGCGTCAGCGAACGCCGACGTGAAGAGGTATTCGATCGCGTCTTTGCAATCGGATAAGATGGCTGGGAATCTGGATTGGGGCGCGAGGCGGTAGTCTGCGGAGATGAAGCAGATGTTGTGGGTGCCGGGAGATGAGAGTTGATGTGGACTCGCCGCTTATAAGATATCATCACTGACCAATCAGGTATGGGCGTTTCTTGGGATTGCCTTACCTTTCCTAGTCCCCTTTCAAATTGAGTTAAGCAAGTCAGTCTGATTGGATCATAGGCAGTTTCTCTTACCTGCAAAAGCCCTCCGCCTACCGATACGATCAGACATGAAAACATACTACTTGCCTACCATGCCACCAGAGAACAACGGGAGCAGGACTCTCCGGAGTCGCTGCCTCCGGTAGATACACGTCCATCATAATATCCAGCCCATCAACATGTTTGAAGACCAGTTCCAGAGGAGCCATAATGACGGTCGTGGTGAGAGAATGGTGTCGTGGCGAGAGGAGATAAGCGACTTCGCACGTTGATGCGTGGGTTCGGCCACGGCGGTCGCACGATGCCAACGATAAGTGCGTGTACAAATCGAAATAGAAATGGTAAGTGCGCCACGTGAGACGGCATAACGCGCTCACGTGAAGATTGTGGGATTATATTTTCTTCTACGTTCATAAATGGCATGTGTACACTGTAAGCACGCTCACGACAATGCGAAGCCAATTTCGCCACTACATGCCCGTAGTTGTAACGAGACGAGTTTCAGACAGCGACGCATACAGTTAGACCTGATGCCATGATGAAGAATCAGAACTTAGAAGTTAGAAGTCTCGTAGATGCCACGTTGAAGGAGTTGAAAGTTCCGAGGCTCCACTTCCTAATCAACTAGACTATACTCAGTGTCCGTACGTGAAAAAGATCCGTGAGTCAGATTCCAGTGGGAGCGGATGGCGGTCAAGTTGAAGTCGGATGATGAACTTGACCCGAAGTGCCAGTACCGTCCGTTTCTATCCTGAAATTAGCTTATAGCCTGCGACTCTTTGATCAGCCTAATGACGGGTGACATTGGACAGCGAGCGCCGACACGGAGACTGCGCAGAAACAGAGGAGTAGGGGATGTAAGTAGTGTCCTGCAGTCGACGTCATGAAAGCAAGAATGGGGTCCAGGTCTCTCCGCGTAGGTAGCAAGACGCTGTCCCTTTGTTTAGACGCTGATTGCAGCTATCCGTCGACGACTGTTGATGTTAGGTCTGTGAGTGGCACAGCTTCGCGAAGGGTCACTGGCACTCGTTGCGGAAAGGACGGGCACCTGCCAGTGAAGAACACGCGCTAAAGCTGGCCGCTGAAGTCGCAATCTTGTCTGCATGACTTGGGAGAGCCGTCGAGGGAGTGATAGAGATTCGGTGATAAGGACAGACGTTCGATGCAAACCGGAAACAAGGCGGTACCGATAATTGAGCGGTCTCGCGACGTGGAGCTAGAAGCAGATGTGGCAAAGAACGAGAGGCAAATAGCTTCGCGCTAAAAGCCTGTACACCTCGTGGGTAGTAGATGATTGTGTAGGTCTCCTCCGAGTCGCAGGAAGTTCGAGAGTCGGATTGAATCGACAGTCCGGAATCAAGCACGTGTAGTCAAGGCCCGGCACGCTAATTCCGGGTTTGTTTCTGCCCCGCCTTTCTCATTCTACGTCGATGCTGCGATGTTCTGATGCTGTACTGCAACGAGATCGCAAATGTCCTACGCCCAGGCCTGCTTTGGCTTTTTCAGATCCCAGCATGAAACGGGAGCAGGACCCTTAAAGCCACACTAGGCGAATGCCACTTCCATCGAACGCAAGCTTGTCCATCAATTGGCCAATCTCATTTACGGTCTCTGCTTTAAGACCATCGAAGAGCACTCGAAGATCAGACACTGGCATTCATGGCTTCCCCCATCCCGACCTTGCATCTCGACCTGAACCCGACGCTAGGCGTTGAACTCATTGGCGTGGTGGTAGCCTCAACGTGAGTACATACCTAACGACGCATGTCACAGCAGCTTGAGGTACCTGCAGGTTTTATGGAATCACCCTCTTGCAGACAATCATCTACGTATGCATAATCAACGCTGATATTCCTTCGCCCTCCGGTTTATTGATATCCTGTGATCTGACATTTAGTTTGGCACGTATGAAAAGGATCCCCTTATCATCAAGTCTTTGGTGTGTTCAAGAACCTCAATTCTTGAGCGTACATACTGAACTTCCAATCAGGTTGGGGCTCTCTGGTATGACTTGCTTTCTGACGCCGGTCTTCTTGTTGCTCGACGTCAATGCTGTCTACAACAGGTTACTCGATACCGCATCACTGGCGTTAATTTCACACGGAGTATATCACTACCTCATTCTTAACTATGCAAATCCGGTGGCATTGCAAGACCTGGTCTGGTAGGCACACACTGACTCACGATGTGTATCTGATCTCTAACCCCAGCCTGAAGGAGTATACGCGTGAGTCCTTCTATCTGAATGGCGCTTAGGGACTAAATCTCGATGAACGGAAGTCGGAGCCCATAGTCACGGTATAGGAACTTGTCAACGTTCCTCGAGCATCTCACTGATACCCGTGAATAGACCGTTATCGCGTTCATAGTTCACCTGTGTGTTCTCTCTTCCCTTGATGGTGCCAAGCAAAACATAGACACTGACTGTAAAGAACAGATTTCTGGCATACCGCATACGTACCCGTAAGTGCATTTCAGCGTCTTCTCATCATCATGGACTCTAACAGCTACTTCACTGGTCCTCAAGTGAACAGAAGCTACACGTTTGTCAGTGCTGGTGTAATCCTGGTCGCCACATTTCTATTGGGTGAGAATTGTGGGGGCTTTTCGTGTCATCTCAGCTGACAGATATGCGTCATGTTAGCAATGGGCATAGGTCAGTTGCATCTCACGATTCTACCCAAAAAAACACCCGTTAACCTTCACTCAGTGACGGTGTATACTGGGTCAGAATTGCTCGCCTAATCAGCGTTCACGCCGCCGTTCGAATTATTCACGACAAATTTAGAGACACAGGATCAACGTCATATGGCGCTATCGGCAAGCTCAGAGTGTGTCCCGTATTTCACCGTTATTCTGGTAATACCAATACTCTTACAGTGGCTGGCGATCACCAGCAGTGCAGTCTCAGTCTCCCTCGATCTTGCCATTGCTGGAGTGCTATGCCTAGAGCTTTATCAGGCACGGACCTCATTTGCACCGTGAGATCTTTCTCTATCTTGAGTGCCCATCTCATATTCTTGAACCACAAGCACTCGTCGAATGCTTTCCACATTGTCGGCATACTTCATCACTAGCGGTATGGTCACGACGTAAGTCCAAGCAGTCAGCTCCATGCTCAGCTTATATTCAAGTGAGCTAGCCTGATATTGATCACCGGCACCAGTACGGTATGAACAGCACACTTGACGGTGATACTTATGAACTGACTGGCTCTCAGTTTCTTGCGACTCCTAACAACGCCATATATCAACTCTGTGAAGCCTGTACCTCAAAGGGTGAGCCGAAATCTATGTCGTCCACTTAGTTACAACTTACCGATAGCTTCTACAAGCCTATACGAACACTCTCCTTGCGACGTGAGTGTCTCAAAACTAGACTCCCGTACTGCTCGGTCTCACTCCGTCCCAGTCTGAACATGCGTAACTCGGTGAAAGGCCGCGCATCAGATACCATTGCCGGGATCAGTATCGGTAACACAGGGAGTGTCTTTCGTGTAGCCACCAATCCTGGGTTGAGATCGGGTCACCCGTCCAGCCGGTCGAGGGATGACGATATCTCACTAGTTCGTCGTACCATTTGGAGACAGTCTTGGCGCTGATCACTGACGTTAGAATGTCTTTCGTGTGGCGGCAAACCCTGGCTTGGATTCAGACGGCTATCCGTCAAGCCAGGCAGGTAATGACCCATTGTCGAGACAAGACAAGGAGAGACAGTAACCTGCTGTCGGCTCATCTTGAGGGAAAACTGTTTGCAGGTCATCTATGTACCGTCCATATTTGGGAACTGTTTCTATTTCTCAAAGTCATCATGTACTCTATGTCACACCTCTTAAGCTTATACTATAAGAGCTGCTTGTATAGTGAATTGTGATATATATTCATTGACCGGCCTTCCAACATACTTATCTTACTACGCCACACGATCGGTGAGTTCGGCCGGCTTTGTGGGAGGATCATATCACGAACTTCCTTCCTGATCTACGCTCTGCTGGACCAGAAGTTGAGTGGAAGCGCTGTGCGCGCTCGCGAATGATGTGGATCTCAAGGGTTATTTGACATTCGGCCCAGTCTTGTACCAGCAAGGCGGCGGACCAGAGCCAACTCAGAATTGCTCTACGTAAGGCACCGCGAGGAAGGACTTTCTGAGCCTCAGAGAAAGTTGAAGGCCGCGAGGTTTGGCAGACGGTGTTGCATAGAATCTAACAACAACTACTGGACACTACCGTCCGGCCGCGGCGTCGACAAGAGCTCGGATTTCTGCCAAAGCTCAGGTTTTATCTTAATCGGCCAGAAGAGAATATCAAGTCGATGATCAGATGTTAAGTCAATCTTATCAACTACAATTATAATATGTCTCGAAAGCCAGAATGGTAGAGCTACAGTGTCATTGAAACCAAATGAAAGAAGAATATACGATCATCTTAGAGATGAAAGCGCACTGCGAAGTCCAAAAGGGTCATCTAGGAGTATACACTGGCGGAAGTTCTTCCGGTAAGTCTAAATCAACCGAAGGCTTAGCCTCCAGTCTTAGTCCACTATCTTGGTGAACGAGCGGACGTCGTGTGGAGGTCGAGTGGCCGTGGCCGGAAGTTGATAAACCATCCACTGACAGAACAACCAGCCCATCCGCTCGTTTGACGTCTTGCGGGTAATGACCGTCGTCCGAAGCCGATGCGACATACACGCTGGGATCGTGTACTGCTCTAGACCCACCGGAAGATGTTGACGTAGTACGTTGGCGTGAGGAAGAGCCAGCAAAGACTGGGGCTGGTGCTATCAATGAATCTGATGAAAAGATGTGGTCAAAGGTGATCTTGACCCATCGTTGACCAGCGGTGCTTACCATTTTCGAAAGGGCCAGACCGGTCAGGACTCGAAGGGAGGAAACAGTCGTTGAAATCGGGCGACGTGGGCGATCGCAGGTCTGTCGAAAGCTGCCGCCTTTTGAGATCCGCCAGAGCGGGGAAATAGCCCTCCGAGCTATCCATAGCATGCAGAGGTGCCCTCCTTGATGTCCCAGATCTGTCAGAAGCAGAGCGAGAGCCAGACCTGGGTCTTCCAGATGAAGGCCCCGGGGGGGAATGGTACCTGGGAGGTAAGTCTGCATTGAACGGTCAGAGCGGGTTTCAGGGCAAACTTATGAGAAATCTTACGAGGAAGATCATAGGTCAGTTCTGATTGATCTGCACTGCTAGTCGTCACCACACTCTGCATCCTCGACTTACGTGGAGGCATGGGCGGGTTCGTGGCACTAGAATCAGAACGAATGGAATCACGCCGTCTCTCCTTCGAACGGCTGGTTCTGCTAGAGATGGAGCTGTAATGGTGACTCGATATCGTAGGCGCTGGGATGCTGACTTTAGGAGCGGGGAAAGTCATAAGCATGAGAAAGCATCAAAAGAAGCGGTCGCTTACAAGGATCATCGTAGACCGCGTATACATCCGATTCGGTGTACTGCCCGGATGAAGCTGTAGAGGCCGCACCCACAGACAAGTGTTGGGACCTAACGAGATCAGAAGTCGATGTGTTGTCATCCCCAGATTGCTGCTTGTGAAAGCTTCTCATCCTCGCGTGACTTCGTGTGCTTGTAGTTCTAGACGACGAATAGATGCTTCCGTTCATATTTGACGCCGGATTGCTGTCTATCTCGCCGAAGGTTTTGATGCCAGGAGAAGGTGGTGGGTACGTCGTCGAAGCGTAGACTGTTTCGAATTAGAACAGGGCCCGGGAAGATTCGATGTGGGGAGGCTCACATGGACTAAGTGGCGGCTTCGAAGTGGGCTTATAGACCACCTTCCGTTTGCGCCAATAGAACCAATAGAAGCCAGCCGCCAAGGCAATGAGTAGCAATGCCCCCCCAGCCGCACCCCCCGCAATAGGACCGATTGAAGATGAATTCCCGCTAGACGTTCCTGAGTTGCCACCGGAGGTCTGTGTGTCTCCGGCGGGGTTCGCGCGCACGATGAAATAGTCAATTATCACTGGATCGTCCGAATTGGCCGTCATGACCAGACTGTGGTCGTTTGAGGCCAATGAGCCCGATGTGTATAGTTGCACGTTGTGCTGCACCTCGGAGGCCACCGGGCTATTGAAGACTTGTGCCGCCCCGCCGTCGAGAGAAAAGGCAGCACTGGTCGACGTGTTTCCGTCCACGCGTCCGAACACAGCGGCCAAGGAGCCTGTACAAGATTACCATCAGCGCCTGTACGGGTTCGGAAGGTCGGACGGATGTTTGTCGCACCTGAGAACTTGAGTCGCAGAGATGTTCCCTTCTCAACAAGGTGACGGGTAGCATTGAAGTCCCCATCACTTCCATCCACGGTCGAGGGTCCGTTCCATTCCACACGATCACTCGTGTCGTCGATGAAGTACTTGGCGCCGGATGGCACCGAGTTGGCCGAGGGCTCGTAGAGAATATAATCGAACCAGAGATATGCCCGAGTAGAAGAGTTTCCGTTGCACGATTGAGCTGAATAAACGAGGGTGTGGTTTGTGTCGTCCAAGAGCGATGAGGACCATATTGTCTGCTGGTGCGCATCGGCCGTGACATTCGGAGAGTCGAATTTGTCTTCCTTGCCATCTAGATTCACGGTGACAGAGCACGAGCCACCAGCGGTATAATCACCGACGAGTGAGACAGATGTGCCTAGATGCTATGTGAAGGTTTTGCAAACGAGTGTAGCGCCCGAGAGGACATACCGGAGAAAGCAAAAGACATAGAGGAGGAGGAGACATTCGAGGCGTGTATGGTCTGACCGTAATCCACGCCAGCGCCCGCCACGGACCATTGTCCACTGTAGTTGAGCTGGGCATCCTGGTCATCGACTATAATGTACGCATTAGACATGAAAAGCAAGGCAGTAAGGCGAAGGAATAATGAGCGTGGTGGAAGAGAGAGAGAGAGTGTGAGGGCGATCACAAACCTTTTTCGTGTGTGTGTAGGTTCCCTGACGGTGGCAGGGCGCTTGAGCGTTATGATGCACTAATGATGCGCTGAATGTCATCTCTGATTTGAATCAATTTCAGGACAAAGAAATGTTGAAAACTTGAAACTCGGGTCTTGTCTGGGCATTGTGTAGCATTTATTTTTGGTGGGAAACATTCACGGTCAACCTAGGCTCTCGGCATCCCAAAAAAAATCTCCAACTCGTTCACGTATACGACGCGTCCGCGCACGTAAACGTACCGTTAAGCTTATACACGTCCGAGTCCGAAGATCGAGATCCGGAGGTGTAATCCGTCCCGCTGCACCGCGATAGCCGGTAGAGGAGAGCCTTGTCGTAACAGTTGTCTGTATGTGCACCAGGGCAGGGAGAAAGACAGATTAAGACGAGAGCAAGACGAGCCAAGTTCACGTTGATCATCGTAAGTAGCACGAGGCAAATTGAGCGGCCTGTCTGAGAATCTGAATTTGAAATGCCCGCCGCCCGGTACGGCAAATGCCGTCGGCAACGTTCTTTCCTCTCGCCTCGATCTGCCGCTGCTCACTGTATCTTTGCTGCTTCGGAAATCCAGCCGTGTTCCCATTAAAACCTCGTGTTTCGGAACACTCTCGATGAGCATTCATCTCCGCCACTGGTGGGAACACATGCAGGACGATCTTGATTCGTCCTCCTCGTCGATATCTATGAATCATCTGCCCCCGAAACCCGAAGGATTATGGTGGAACGACTCCCTGAGAAACTTAGTCCTGAAGCTTGAAGCGCGGGAATGCGCCGTTAGCCGACACTGATGATGCCAGTGGATCGTTCCGGTAGAGTCGCCGAGCTGCGAAGATCATTGAAGAGCCCACATAGGAAGACCGTGTGCGACCAATTTTTGGTGTTCATTATCTACTATGGATGTTTTGGGGATCATCACGAAGGGCCAGCAACTATAAAAAGGTCACCGCGAGTCCGGGCACACCCGCTTGACCGCCCTCGACCGGTTCGATATCCGTGGGATGATCAAGCATCTGTCTTCGTCGAAGCAAAGCTCAAGTGTGTACTGCCTGTTCCTGTGTCACGGTTCAACGTCTGTGCACTCTGCCTCGGAAGGCCACAATACTATGCTCGTCTGCTAACAAGTCCTTGAACGATGCCCGAAGATACGCCGTAAAACTCAATGTGTGATGGGCAAGGGTTAGCGCCACACATTATTCTACATCTCTCAAGCCATTCATATTACCACATTAGTACCTACTTCCTGTGCAGACTTGTTCCTGTTGTCAATACATTTGTGTCCTGGATTGATCAAAGACTCGTGAGAAACGTCCAGACGCCCACATCAGTACGCTCAAGCAAACAGAGATATCGAGCACACTTGAGACTCAGAGGACCGGAATTGCACCCTGTACATTGATCTGGATGCGTACAAGTTATTGGTGAACCGAGCCTATTTCACCGTGAGAAAAGATCACAATTTTTCCCCTCCTTCCACGACGCGTCGTCCACACTTCTAAAGGTCTGTCAATTCTCTTGACTTATTCGGTCAAATCAACTAATGTACATGGCACCTTCAGTCAAAGCCGTTCCAGTCCTTTCCTTATGACCCTTCCAGGCCTAACCTAACTCGGGAGTTCCGATTCAATGCCTCCCATTCGCGAGCGCGAAGGCTTCGACACGCTCGTCTCTCCATATCATCCACCGGCTAGCCCGGGATCAGCCACTACTTCTCATCCTACGCGAAAGTTTTACCGTACCAGAGCCTCCGAGTCGTCCTCGTCTGCGTCCTCGTCCTCAGTCTTCACAGACTTGCTTAGGCGCTCCTTGTCGCCTTTGACCGAGCCTTCAGACGAGGACCAGGATGCCGACGGAGAGACGGACGACGAGTACGTCGAGGCCAGGAACGTAGACGAAGAATTAGAAACCGACTGGCCCGGGACGCGTGGCTCCATTCCGCTAAAGCCCATTCTCGAAGCACCCGTTCGGGGCCCCATCATGCTCCGTGGTCACAAACTCAAGCCCACCAATGCATTCAATGTGTTCTTTTGGTTTTGCGCCGAACGGTCGGGGATAGAGATGCGCAGACGCGCTGGGTTTGATGCTCCGTAAGTCCGAGTCGTGGATTGTGAACCAACGAATACTTACTTGTTGCCTGTGATAGATGGACGAAGAACAAGGCACTGCAGGAGACGTTCTTCTGCAATCCCCTACGCGTCATGGACCGCACATCCCAATTCCTCATCACCGAAGTAATCGAGAAAGGTTCTCAAGATCCCAAAGAGCTCCTCTTCCGCATCCTGCTCTTCACTGCCTTCAACAGAATAGAGACCTGGCAGCTCCTCGGGCGGAAGATCGGGACTTTGACATGGGAGAAGTTTGACCTAGAATCATACAGTCGCGTCCTTCGCAAAGCCAAGGACAGCAAAGTCTCCTTGTTCTCGGGCGCGTACCAGAAACAGCACGGCAACTGCACTGATATGTGGTGGTTCCAGATCACCACCACAGAGACCATGATGAAAGACGAGACCTTCCTTAAATTACTATTCCACAACCCCGACGCGTACGCAGAGGACGTCTTCGACTACATCGTCGAGACCTTCGCAGGCTTCGGCCCGTTCACCGCATACCAGCTCGTGCTCAACCTCAGCTACTCCTCCCTGCTCCCGATGTCCCCTTGGGACCTCGTCGTCCCCGGGCCCGGCACCGAGTCCGGGCTGTTCAAGATGTTCGGCACCTCCATCGCGCGCGCCAAGGAGTCGGAGGACGACATAGAGCAAGCCGCCATCCGGTGGCTCGCGAAGCACTTCGCGGAGGAGTGCGCCCGGCTCGGCATCGAGTTCAAGGCGTACCGCGCGCTGGAGCCCGTGGACGTCGAGCACGCCGTGTGCGAGACGGACAAGCTCATGCGGCTGGTCGATCCTTCCGTGAAGGGCTCGGATACGAATAAGCCCAAGAAGGGCGTGAGGAGTCGGGGATTTGGGACGAGGGTGTTGCCGAGGTTCGTGTACCCCGAGGCTTGGGAGAATCCGGAGACGAGGGAGGTGAGGATCAGGAGGTGGGATGCCGACTCGGAGTTGGAGGACGAGTACCTAGTAGAGTGCATAAAGCGGCACTGTAAGGGTGATGATGGGAGGTGGTGGTACTTGGTGTCGTGGGAGGACTATCCTGATTACATGGATTCTTGGGAGCCAGAGGGATGCCTGAAGAAGGAGTCGATATCAGAGTATTTACAGGCTATTGGCGTGCGGACGTTGGATGATCTGGGTCCTTAGCTGCGCCTTCATATTGTTTTCTTGTATCGTATTACTACTACTAGTGAGTTAGATTATACCGTATATTTCTTGTATGTAGCTGTACTATACGCGTCCTATGTGTACCAGATTGAGCTGGTTATTGTCAGGTTGTTTGTAAACGTAGTTATTTAGACTCTAAGTTGAACACGCACGCGTTTTGACGCGGCAAACCCCGCCACAAGTTTCTTCTTGCCATAACCATGTTCCATGCGACTGCTTATGACTGGCAGAGGCTTTCTGAGCTTGTGCTTTTACGTTGTCTGTACTCGTTGGCTCCATCAAAGTGGCCTTCATTCTTGGTCGGCCTGGGCTTTGAACCGGACCCAAAATTTTCGCGTGTATTACTGGGCTAGCGCTCATGATATAAACGATGCACTGTGCGCGTCTCCTGCTTTGGAGGCGTCCCTTGGCCAATAATATACAACCGGTATCTCTAGACATGCGATCTCTGACTTGATGTTTCATCTCTCCGCCACCCTGGGCCTGGAACGGTGAACTTACGGACGACGTACTGGCTTCGCCTTTCTGCGTGTGAGTCTTGTTCACCCTTTGACACCGAGTTCGAAGCACACCATCAATCAATACCGCGCATGTGAACATTAGATGGAATAGACATTGTCATTGACATTTACGCGTTGTGTGCGCTTATGATACCCCGACGCGAGAATTCAATGTCCAATAAATACAGGATTCGAAGGGCTAGCGTGATCGGTGTTTGGGCCGTCTGGTTTGTATAGTGGCCGAGGACTGGCGTGAGAAACGCACCATTTTTCCTCCTCGACGTTCCTTTCAGCCACTTCGCCCGATAGCGCCACTTCCAGAAAGGAAAGATGCCCGCCCAGCGAAGCAAACGCCACAGTTCGGCCTCTGACGCGACTGGAAGGCCCCGAAAGGGCAAATCAGGCGACTCGGAGGACACTGGCAACGTCCAGGACGGCACATTTGGCTCCATCCCCTTCTCCACCGCCTCTGAGGCGCCCAAGCGCGAGCCCTTTGCGGTCTCTGGGTACGAGCTCACGCCTACAATTGGCTACAATGTCTTCTGGTGGTTCGTTGCCGAACGACATGGCATCGAGGTGCGACGCCGATCTGGCGCCACGGGCCCGTAAGTTACTTCTACTTCTACTTGGAACGCTAGCTCATGCTGTCAATCAAGGTGGACGACTAACGCCAATCTGGCTAGCCACATGTACGCGTGCAACACTTTCCGCGTCCTCGACAAGTCGTGCCAGTTCTTAATCCGCGACGTGATAGAGGCTCCCAAGTACTCCCAAGAGCCTAAGGAGCTGCTTTTCCGCATTCTGCTTTTCAACGCCTTCACCAGTATCCCCACCTGGACGCGGCTAGAGGCTAAGATCGGTCTTCTCACTTGGGCGCACTACGATCGCGAGAAATACCAGGCGGTGCTGGACGATGCGAAACAGAATGACACAGTCAGCTTGTTCACGATGGCTTTCCAGAAGCAGGCAGGGGGCAAAGGCGCCGTCGGGCATACCACCCAGCTGAACTGGCTGGAAATCATGATGAAAGACGACGGCTTGCTCAAAAAGCTGCAGACGCCAGACGTCTACGTCGAAGACGTATACGACTACCTCATGACCTACAGGGGCATTGCCGAGTTCAACGCGTACCAGCTTGTCTTGAATTTCGGGTATTCTTCGCTCCTCGTCGCGTCCAGTCAGGATTTCGTTGCCCCTGGGCCAGGCGCCTCGTGTGGGCTGCGCAAGCTCTTTGGCCAGTCCATGGCCGAGGCCAAAGGGGAGTACCGCGGTATCGAGAACGACACGATTCGCTGGATGGAGGCGAACCAGGAGGCCGAGTTGGCGCGCTTGGGCATCCCGTTCGCGGGTCTTGACAAGCATCACAGGCGCATGGAGCTCGCCGACCTCGAGCATGCTATCTGCGAGGTGGACAAATTTTTGAGGCTGTCGCATCCGCATCTGAAGGGGACGAAGCCGAATAGCAAGGTCAAACGCAAGTTCCATGGCATGACGAGAGTCATGGAGCCTATCGTGCTGCCGAAGGTGTGGAAGGAGAGGAAGAGGATGCCTGTACGCATCCGGCCGCCGGTGAATGAGGAGGAGGAGCAATGGGAGGTAGAGCGCATCGTCGGAAGGAAGTGGATAGACGGCGAAATCCACTGCCACGTCTTCTGGAAAGGGTTTGAGGAGAAAGACATGACGTGGGAGTCGGAACGAAATCTGATGAGGGACGTTCCCGACCTCATGAGAGATTTCTTGTTGGACCACAATCACACGATGGTGGAGGCCTGATCTCTAGAATATGTCGCTTTTGTATTGCTTTCTTTGTTTTGCCTGCTTGCCTACTTACATGTACTTACTTGCATATATTGTCTTCTTGTACCTACCTACATACCTTGTTTATTCAACGTGCTCTAATTGACCGCCTCGAATTCGATCGGTGGCGTCATCGCGCCCTGCTTGCTTCCTCCCTCCCATCAACATCCACATCATGCCCGCCCCGGCGAACAACGAGCAGAACTTTCGCGCCAACCTATCCCAATTCCGATGGGCGCGCGGCCAGACCGACGACTCGCAGGCCGCGCCGCAGCAGCAGCAGACGTCAGCGTCCGCAAATCCATTTTCGCGGTTCTACAACGCCGTCGCTGGGGACTATGTGCCGCTGCGCTCCAATGAGCGCTCGAACGATGAGGAGGCGTGGTTTGCGCTGTCCAGCTGGGAAAGGTGCGGCATTGGCCTGGTGGCATGACGGACGAGAGCTAAATGGCGACTACGACGACAGGCTGCTTGGATTCGGTGCATGCCTTGTTGGCGCGGCAGTCTGCTTCTTCATCGCTTTCTTGACGATCGTAAGGTGTGCCGCTATCCTTTCCTGGCTCGGACTTGGCTGACTGGGCTGTACAGACCGACCAAGTTCTCCCTTGCATTTAGGTTTGTCGTCTTCCAACCCATCCGCAGGCGTTGACTGATTTGCCTCCCAAACAGTCTGGGCAGTCTATTGGTCATGTTCGGGTGCGTTCTACCTCCCAAGCACGCGAAATGCAAATCTCATCCGTGTTCGCAGGTTCTCCGTGCTAATAGGACCCATAAACCACCTCAAGCACCTCGTCTCCAAAGAGCGTCTACCATTCACCGTCGTCTACTTTGGCAGCCTTGGCCTTACGCTCTACTTTTCCCTCGGGGTTGGCTCCATTTTCCACCACTCAACCTCACCTCTCGTCTCACATCCATCCCAGCTGCACTCATTCCTCGGCTCGCTAATAAGCGGCGCAGTCCAGGTACGTGTCCTCTTCACATCGCTGCGCTATAAAGCATTCCGACCACACCTATAGGTCGTGGCACTCGTTGCTTATGTCCTCGCGTATTTCCCTGGAGGAACTTCCACATTACGATTGGGCGGACAGATGGCAATGCGTGGCGCATCAAGTCTTCTACCGCGTTAGCTTCTTGATATCGGTGCGGACGAATATATCATGTGAAACCCAATCAATTGCTAGGATGTTCGACGCATCAAGGTCCGGATGAGCGCGAGTGAGAGATGGAATGAATCCACGGCGCCCGGTCTGACGCTTCTTCTGATGTCGAATTCCGATGGGCCAGGATATGGGAAGCAAGCAGGCAGGTCGGTCTCGTAAATCTAGGGGACTTGCAGCCGCAAGATGGTCTGTAAAATCATCACCTACTGAGACACGCGTCCGTATCCGGTGCCCCACAGGATAGTCTGCTCAAGAATCAAAAGGTGCGGAACAATGTACTACGGTCGGTCCATCACGCTACAATAGGACAAGGTGAGCTTTTCTGTCCAGTTGCTGGCGTCAGTTGTTGACTGCGCGGAACAGATCGTGCTCTAATCAAAGCCATCAAGCAAGTATCAAGGTACTTCGACTTCGAGGACCGTTTCACTCCCGAAAGCGGGACGGGATCAGTCGCCTCCGACAAAGCAGTGTGTGATGCTCCTTCATGCGTGAGATGGGAAACGGTTCCCACTTCGTGGCCTGTTATCAGGTGGTCCTGATCTGGTGGGCTACTACTGAATGAGTGTCACCCCGGAACACCGCCACCATGAACAATCTTTGATGCCTGCATGCTATCTTGCCTGTCTCTGAGATCCCAACGCCCTACGATGCTCGAGATTGGGGATCATCGAACCCAGCCTCAGGACTTCCAGTGGCGTCGAGGGTAGTGAACCGGTCGATCACGATTCACATCTCTACGATGCGGTGGGTTTCCATACGGGAATTCAATTTCCCCAACGTCATCCAATTCATTCTTCGGCGAAACCACCGATTGAGCGTGTTGCGTGTTCAGCTACAAATGTAACCGAGGGGCTCAGGTAACTCTCTTCCTTTCTTCTGTTCCCATCGTTTCGTTCCGTGGGCTTGACGTCCGTACTCTCTCCAGGCTTGGGCTTGACGTCCAACTTTCCCAGGCTTGCCTGCCCCATCTTGTCACGATGCACTCAACTGGCAGACAGTTGAAGCTTAAGCTTAAGTCAGTGGTGAGTCGTGCCGTTAACCCTACTACCCACCACCATACTCATCGCGGCTGGCAGTATACTCGCGTCACCAGAAATCGCCTCACCGCCACGTTCTTTCTTTTCGGATTCTTCCACTGCTTCGCCCAAGGGATCATACAGTCGTTTCTCTTCTCTATCGATGCACAGTATAGCAACCTGCTTCACAAAATCGAGGACGCGGCGGAGATGCCACCGAGGAACCATACGATCCTCTCGGGGCACAGCGGGGACTATCGGCTGCGGATGTGCGATTACATCCCGCACTACGACTGGAACTGCACCGATGTGTTCCGCTCCGCTGTGGACTCGCACTCGAACTCATCGTTGTCTTTGAATGATACGCGTACTCGTGGGGATGTGGTGCGTCGATAATTCGGGTTCAGAGACTCACTATGTGGCTCAACGTATGATGCTCATCGTAGGTTCGCGGACAATTCTACGTGCAGACCCACTTCGATTCTGCAGAGAGCTCGCAGCCTACGAATGTTGTCATTGTTAGCAAGAACGAGACACAGGGCAATGTGACTCTCAGCAGTCAATGTACGAGCATTTTGACGTTCCCTGCTCAAGAGTGCGTTTGTGCTGAACTCTGAATGTCGAGCTGACACGGTATGTAGTCTGAAGAACAATACCAGAGAGGACCTCGCTTTCGTCTTCATACAGTTTTGGCTATTTCTGATTTCCATCCTTGCCATGGTCAATGATTCGGTTCCCCATGTGTGAGCAGCACTCGTACCACTCTCTTTCCCTCCTCTTTGACCATGACACTCTGCAGCGTCGCCGGAGTTATCGCCCGAGTCCTGCTCACCAGCTGGTCAATCTACGCAATTTGGAGGACCCAGAGCAAGAGGATGATATACGACGAGATTATAGCAAGTCCGGGAACGCCGTGCTCCATTGATATCTTTACAGTCTACTTCAAGACGAGAATCCACTACGAGGTGCGTTCAGCCTCCGTTTGATGTTCGCACATCTGACAACGCTCAATTCATAGATACCCGATCTCGTTTTGAATGTGACAGCTCTGTACATTGCGTGCCATCTGTCGTGGACGCTGTTTAGGGTGCGCCGGTCCACGAAGTGCGGAATGCGTGAGCTGATCTCAACAAAAGGATTATAGCGCACATTCGTTCAAGACTGTCGGTGCGCCTCTGCACGTTGTTCGGATGTACCATGTTTGTGGTTTCAGATTACCTATATAGATGATTGTCGAGTCGGCTGACTCGCGTTTCAGTTCTACTTGGCGGTACAAGCGTGTCTCCAGCTGGAGGTTTACGTCCTGATAGCTGGCATGGGACTTTGGATGGATCAGTTGCTGAATACGTACGTCAAGGACATCTCGGCGCACACTTTCGTATACGTTGGGGTGTTTGTATTCTTCAATTCGGTAAGGCATTGGACTCTTGCTTCATTAAATGATATGTATCTCAACAATTCTCTTTCCGCAGCTGGTGTTGCCTTGGCTCATCATGGTATGCGATCGAGCCTTGTCTTTGCTAGAAGGTATTTCTGCTGACCAAAATGGTAGGGGTGGTATGCAATTCGGCATGAAAAGAAAACGTGGATGTTACTATTCATCTTCACCGCCTTTGTGTTCTTCTTTACGGAGTGCATCATGTTCTATTCTCAAGTCTATCGCTGGTAACGCTGTCTACTTACGGCAGGAAGCTCGGACACGATACTGAAAACGTATCCTAGGACCTTCGTCAGCTGGGCCAATTTGGCATGCTTCACGGTGGCGTCGATGATTCTGATATTGGCTTCCTTCTTCTTTGGAATTATATGTATGCGCAATTTCGGAAAGGGACTCGCTCAATATCGTGAGTATGACCCATAAAAGCCGGTCTCTGATGATGGCTAACAAAATGTCGACCTAAGTACACGCCGAATCAGCGCTTGAGTCTGTTGACTTTTCCCCAGAAGTTTTTGAGCACGACGTTACTAGGAGTCATATTGTGCTGGTAGAGTCGCCTACGAAACCAAAAAGACTCAGGAAGCTCTCACTGCCGAGGTCTCATGAAGATGACGCCAAGGCATCCCCGTACGCGCTCATCATGGATGACTGGATTCGTTGAGTTCCAGAGTTAACATCATGTATTTATATTACCAACGTAGAAACTGAAAACGCATTACGAGTATCTGGTTGGCCCGTGGCCAGCTTTTGGCTGCTTCTTTTCCTCCTGAAGTTGTACGCATTCATACTTCCAGCGCTTGTCCAGAGCGATGCGGCAACCCCTGGTCCGCTTGGTGCCTCCTTCTGCTTATCACAGCTCATAGATGAAAGGCTACCGAATATACGCGCAACTTCCTTGGGAGCAAAGTGGCTTCTGTATCATCGGAAGCACTGGCATAGGTGCAGCGTATTCTCATGAATCAGATCTGACCACTTGCTGACAGTGTTGCAGGACAATTGACCTTCTTGACTAGTACTTCTATCTACAGCGACTGGCGCAAGGTGTCCCCCGTTAGGTATCACAGCCAGGAGGGACTTGCTGTCCATATACACGGTCAATGCTTCGCCACAGCATTGCTTCAAAACATGCCTCGCGATCTATTCAATGATGAACATCTTCGTGGTACCCCCGCCCTCATCCACTCAGTCTTCAGAGCCCTTATCGAGCCGCCGCAATGGCTTGTGTCGCGTTCTCGAGATGCACTTTCCATACATGCAGCACCACCGGCGTCTCAAAGATATAAACGGTGAACCAAGCAGCGAATCGCCATTTAGAAGGTGATGAATCCACCATTGCTGGAAGAATTATACCAAATATAAGTTACAAATTTTGCTACTTACTTGTTGGACGACCTGGAAGAACATTCCGTGGAAATCCGCCCATCCAGCCACGAATCCCTACGCGCGTACACCACCAATGGGGGAGCGAACACGCCAGTCATCTCAGGATGCAAAGATACATATCGGAATCAGCCGAGTAGTCTGCACACACGACGCACGTCGCCTTTACACGCACTGGCTAGAGAACAAGTTCTAGCTAGAGTTCTACACTCTCGAAATCAACGGGATGTCCTCACCGTGTAATTGTTTTCCGACGAAGTTGCCAGCGGATGTCAAAGGACCACCAATCTGACCTGAAAGATTTGCTTAGATCACGGTGTCCATCAGACCTTTGTGTACATGTCACTTTGCATTGCATAGCATTATGAATACACGAGTCGGTACCAGTACTCGACTCGTTCAACTAAAAGTACCCTCTCTTGTCTTCCGACGTTTGACCTCTCTGGGTCCTCGTATTCACCGGCGAACTCGGGCGAGGGTTGCTCGGCAGCCCGCGAGGAGGACTGCCCGAGACCGGAGACATGTTGGCAGGCGACACTGGAGAACTCGGCGGTGCTGGCTTGCGAGACACTGGGGAAATCGACCTCGTGGTTGTAAGAGCAACAGCGGGGACTGGAGGAAGTCCCTGCTTCAGAGCGTCTTTACGGAAGGTCGGGCTAGGTGGAACCGACGATGCGAGCGACGACGACGTTATTCCTGTTGCTGTTGTGGACGAGGAAAACCGAGACGACTTTTTGGACATGATGCTCCGCGCCACAGGGGGCGTGGTCGATAACTTCATGGTAGGTCTGTTCTCATCGGAGTAGATGGAAAGACTTCGAAGTGCATGTTTGGAGAGGCGCGCTTGGTGAATGGGCGCCGGCTGGCGCGGCTCTGTCACATAGGGTAACGGCAATGACTTGACGGGATGCTTCTCGTCCAGACTTGACGAGGTAGAGTTTCCACTCAAGCTACGCTTGAGCATCGATCCACTGTCATCACGCTTCGGGAAGTTGACTGGCGTGAAGTCAATGCCTTCTAGAACATCCTTCACTCGCACTAAGAAAAAATTAGTGTGAGATGTAGATTCGTTGACATTGATTGTTGGACATACAGTACTGAGCGAGGCCCTTGCCGAAGTGAAGTCGACAGACTACCGCGAGGACCGATGTCGTTACTAGAAGGATGTACGACGTAATTGTCATGGTGGCAAAGAACGGCCAGCAACCGAAAATGAAGCGATATACTGGTAGCGCGAAGGGTGTCAGTCGTGCACGGATGACACAGTCGACCGCAAAAACTCACAAGGACTTGCAAACATGAAAGAATATATACCCACGAGAAAGCCGGATATTGCACCAAACACGAGGAAGAGTATGCGGTATTCCCGGCGTACGGATATCCATCCCTTTGTTGGAATAAATCAGTCACACGATCCCGTGGGACGGAAGAGGACTTACCAGCACAACCCAAGGGAACTCCAGCTAGTTGGTGAATTCGTGAGAAGACCCATTAAACAACCAGTGGATTGGTACTCACAACAGCCGTGACAGCGAAGGCAGCCAGATACAACGAAAGATGACGGGCATAAGGACGGATGCTTCCATTGGCTATCTTGTCGAGCCACATGGCGGTAGAGGCCAAACTAAAGAATCCGACAAGTTGGAGAAGAACCGAAAGAAGCAATACTGCCTGTATAGGACGTTACTAAACTGTTGTCTTGACGGGAAATGAAACAAACCTTATAGACATTGTTGATTTCGGTCGATGCTCCAACGCGACTGAAGGACTGATTGGCATATATCTAGAAAAAGAACGTGAAGATGACATGGGAGAGAGCCATTCAGGGATGCTGACCTTGAACAAGCTGAATGACAGATATAGCAACACGAGTAAGGCAACGAGATGGGAAACTATGACCGGGATCTATGTCCTCGTTAAGCTGAGACCCAGAGAAGTGCAGATCAGGCTACACACAGTGTGATTCATCCGAATATTCCACCAGTCTCCCAATAGATCAATGCCATCGCAGGTCCCTCGCACAATCAAGTTGGTGTAGCGTACGTGCAAACTCTTCGAGTTAGCAACCCGAAATGCTGCCCAAGCTGTACCGAAAAGATGACCTGTCAGTGTTGCTCCAAGATGCGGCAACGATTCGTTCAATATCTGTCGAACATCCAACACACGGCCTTGAGATCACAGAGAAGTTACTCACTGTCACTATCGACACACTGAACATCCAAAGTTGGAATAGCAACGTGACGACGTCTTCCCGCCTGGCGTCGTGTAAACTGTCGACAACGTTAGATATGTTGAGCTATCTACAAATGTGCTAGATGGACGAACAGATCTTGAAGGTAGCGCAACGATTGAAGACAGGGCACGGGCAAAATCTCGCCCGTGTCAATTCGAATGCCGATAATTTGACCGGTGCTATTACTGAAGACTGGATCGACAGATCCGGGCTACGAGAAACATATCAAGACGGTAACATGGTACCCACGAGCCCGAACGCACCTTGAGCTTTGGGGAGAAGTTGCCAATATCGTTGTCCTCGTCGGCAGTTGGCTCTTGTTCGATCGGTAGGAAAGTAGAGTTACCAAGGCGTATCTTGGTACAGTCCGAGTCGGCTTGGCCTGGAATTCCATGGCAGATTTGGAGCGCGCCATGCCTGAAGACCGTCAAGCCATCCGTCAAGTTGGCTTTGGCCAGAATGTTGGATATGATACCGGCCGCTTCGGAGTTGTCATTGTAGGCAAGACCTTGTAGACTGCTGAGGACGATGCAGCTTATGATCGCGACGGTAAAATACAGCGCAGTGAAACGATTGAGAGTGATCCTGGCGTACTGCGGATGATTTCGTCAGACGAAAAAAATTATCGCTGAGACTTAACACGCACCAAGAGCTTTATGCGCGACCACCAAAGGGCGCGTTTCATAAGCTTCCGAGACGACTTCCTGAGCATCGCAAGAGACTACGAACCCGTCGTATAACTGGGGGAGGAAAAGGTACTTGATGTGAAAAGAATGAATGCCCCGACCCCGCCGAAGGCGTAGAGAAATGAAGATCCCTTTAGCGCGACGCACGCATAAAGGCTGATGGAAGTAAGAAAGAAAAAAAGAATCTCAAGAGGTGCGTTATCGTTGCCATGTTCATGTTGTCTCACGAGGATCGGCGCAAATTCCAGACAAGGGCTGGATAGAGAGTCGCTTGGCAACGGCCATCATTCCCATCAAGGACGCGTCCCGACTTGCTGTACAGTGTAGCGACATCAGGCGACATCACTGCGACATCTCGGAGTCCTGCTCTTCCATTCATTTTGCTAAGTTACGAGGGCTTGGCATCTTACCGATGCGATAGAATGTGACTGAGGGGGATCCTCCCTCCCGGCTCTCTTTCCCATTTACCGTTGCTCGCCTCCACCGAGTCCACGCACCGCACCGCGCCGTTCACGCGTCTCTTGTTCCTGTGGGCTGAGCAAACAAATACCAATAGACCGAATCGTCGGTCTGTCCTCTCAAGTTGAGTAGAGCTGCATTTTCCAAATTTCCATAGAACCCTGCATTACTCGAAATTCATTCCCAGTCAGTGTCACGACGCCTCCGTTGCAGCGTACACAAGCTTCTAGCCAGGTAAACCCGGCTCTAGCAACGAAGACAGCTGTTCGCTGCACAGATTTCGAAGTCAAAGAGTAAGTTGGCAGCGCAGCAACGGGCCGGCGAGGTCTTGAGACCTGATATAAATGGTAATCTGGGGGACAGACAGTAGACTCGGAAACGACGGCCCACGGGCATGGAAACAGTCAATCAGAAATTCAGAATTACCTTCGATAATCACTCAATACGACGGGGTGAAGGGAGGTGAAGGGCAGGTGAAGGGAGGACCAGACCAGGAGAGACCAGGAGTCAAGACGATGTATCCGCCGATCAATGTCAAATTCTACCATCATGATGGACGCAGCGCGTTCTCTACTTCTACATTCTAGACTCGTGTTTAGTATGCTGCGGTGCGCGTTTGACCGATTGAATGCTGCAGTAAATCACTCACTGTCCTCCTTCCCTTAGCAAAACTCATGACTGGTCTACGCTTTGGGGCAGAACGATATCAATGCATACCTTCATCATGGCATCAGCGTCGAAAGCCATTTGAAACAGTGGAACCTCCACTCACTTTCCGTTGACTCTCCATTTGTCCTCACCCGCATCCAACTTCGCCGCCACCTCCTTATCCACACCGACAACGACGTCAGCCTTGTTCGTCCGAAGACTAAGAAGCGGAAATGATCCAGCGAGAGGGCCTGCATGCATACACATGATTAGCCTGTGACCCGTGGCTACGGTGTGATACCGTTCTTACCAATGGCTGTATCGAAAGCGGTATCTGCTGGCCAGGCGACGTCTCCGGTGAGTCTATTTCAACGACAGTCAGTGCCGCAAGACACACCATCGAGGATGCAACTCACTTGCGGTAGCTGCACAGGTCAGAGATTAGCCTGACCCGATGGCAAGCGATACACAAACGGACTCACTTTAGGTCTCCCTTGTATACCACCAGCGCACTGTTCTCATGCAAATCGCGCCACAACTCCGGCGCGTGAATCTTCGTGTCCCAATACGGCCATGGCATCGTCCAGAAGCCAGCAGTTTCCGCGGTGCCGCCTAACGGTGTGTCATTGGGCACACTCAGCGTGAAGATGCCCTTTTCGATGTAATCTTTCCAGCGAAGAACCATGTGCTGGAGATTATCCTTCTCCGCATCGGAGGGAGAAGATTCAGAGAGGAATGCTTCATCAAGGAGGAGGGTGATGGTTTGGGCAAAGTCAGGCGGGGTGACGTCCGAGACGAACCATGGGATGAGTTTAGGGCTGAGGATTGATCAGGACAGATGAATAAGGCGAACACGATGAGGACGCACTGGAAGACGACCTTCGAGACGTAGGGCGTATACGTTACCAAGAAGTCGGCAAACACGAGGTCCGTGAATAGCTGTTTTCTCGTCAGAATTGATATAACGCGTCAGGAGAAAGTTGTACTTCGAAGCCGGCTGTAGGACAATCAGCTAGATAATGTATCAACAAGACCCAACCCACCATTGTCAAGAACAATGTCTGCGCGTCCATCCTTGACAGTTTGTATGTGATCCCAAACAGTCTCTTGGTCGTCTTTGAGAATGAAAGCTTGCCTGGCGGCCTGAGCATCTTTGCCGACAGACTGCAGATGCTCTATGTCGGATAAGGAGAGGTTAGTCAATAATGACAAGTCCGTTGCATTTCCCCTACATCATGCTGTCAAGAAATATCCAGGTCGTGTGTGAATGGCACGTACCAAAGACACATCTGTATCATTTCGCGGAACAAAACTTTCAGATTCTCGGCATCCTGTCCCAGGCTGTCCTGTTGACCTTCGAGCTCTCTGATGCTGGTGGCGATCTCTGGGACCGGTCAGAGTAGCCCGGAGTTGCGCCTTTGGGTGACGCACTGTGGATGGAGACACCAGATTTCTGGAATGCGTCGATCTTTTGGCTGAGGAACGGATCAAAGTCGCGCCAGTGCTTGGTTTGTGCGACAAAGGCGCGTAGGAGGCGATAAAGGTAGCATCTGCGAAGCGATGAGAGGGTATATAGCAGCGGTATGATGATGACGCACTCTGCAAAGAGCCAAGGGGCGGTATACCAGGTGTTCTTGCCGACGGTGGCGAGGCGGTCGAGTTCGGCGTTGTAGACGTCGGCGTATGCTTCCCCGTCGTCCGGGATAGGCCTGGCACTGTCAGAGAAGGCACTGAAACGGGCATACCGACTCACTGGAGTGCGTGGTCCCTGGCCATCTGATACTTGAGTTTGCTGAGCTGCTCAATGAGCGCCTTTCCCTCCTCGATCCGGGGATCCTGGCCACCCGTCGCGATAAAGATGTCATGATTCTGGCGATGAAGATGGTCAACGACGCCGGTGAGAATGACTGGCCATCGCTTCAGGACGGTGTCGTATCTGGCACAACTCTTGAAAATGCAGATAGTTTATAATTAGACCTGTGGCTTACGAGAATCTGATATGGGTAAGCTTGATGGACAAGGATTGCAAGGATGTCCTACCCAGCCTTGTCTGTTGGGTCGTAGGGCGGGAACGGCGGGGAGAACATCGTGGTCGCTGGACGAAAGGCTGAGCTGTCGGGACTGCCGGCGGCGATCACCGTCCTCGCACGTGCTTGCTCTGAGCACTCGACAGAGTCAGCACTGAGTGTCCGAGTCCCAGTATCAAATTCGGGACATAAGAGAGAGCAGTCGAAAGCGTATCCGCAACAACCAGATGTTATGCACCATCGGCTGTACCTCCCCAGAGCAACGTCGCGTCAATGTCCAGATCTTATAGTATTATAGTATAACGTATGCACTACTGTGTCAGTGTCCGTCACAGTGGCACACCAGACAGCCATCTGTTTAACATTTCGAGAGCTTCCTTCGGTTTGTCATACGGAACCTGGCCAAGCATAACGATGAGACCGACTGACATGGCAAACGGAGACCAAAGTACCATATGACCGGCCCCCGTCACCGTCGCAAAAGTAAACGGACCGCTGCTTCTCGTCTGGCCAGCGACTTTCTCGTCGACTAGCCAGTCCTCCAAAGGTTGACTCACGAAATCCTCCTGTCCCGACCACTCCAAAGCGAGAGTCCAAGCGTTATTACCCACCCAGTTGCAGATGAAATCGTAGGTGCCAACATAGATCAGCACCCGGACTTTGCGTTCCAGCAACGCGCCGATGTACAGCTGCGTCTGGTGGTATTCGTCGAGATTTTGTCCGAACCGACTATTCAGATCAAAAGCAATGGCGCTGAAATTCTTGCCATCGAAATGAGTATCGACACCGAGCTTCTCTCGGATCTCGGGGAGGTTGAGATATTGCGGTATGTATCTGTATATAGTGAGTAGCAATACAGTCAAGATTCAAGAGAAACCGACGCACTTTGTGAAGGAGTAGCAGGTAGGATCATCCGTTTCACACATCTTGCTCATGTCATAAGGGTTGCGTCCTGTAGATTCTTAGTGTACTGATTCTTCTGGCCAAGATCCTTGCCTGTCAGTCCATATGGGAGGTAGAGTTCGTTCTCGCAGGTCTGCATAGCCGCAGCGCAGTTGATCCCGTCGAACGAGTCTACACAAGCCTCTTTCATCCATCTCTTGCAACGGGGGTACTAAGATGGGGAGGTTTGAGCGAAACACCATTCAAAGGATGGGTCGGACATACCACTGTTTTCATCCGCACGCATGTCCTGGATCGCTCGTGAGTCGAATGCCTGACATTTCTCCTCAGGATCTAACTCACGCAACATCGACAAAAGCAGGAAGCGAAGCGGCGGTACAAGACATATCGTAGTAAGACAGCATCATGGTGGTGAAATCTGACAAGCCGTTGCCTGGAAGGCAGGAAAGAAGGCGTCAGCTACCACGATAGCTCGACTAAAGGTGCCTTACCTATCAATACTGAGGTAAGGTTGACTGGCGTCAACCCTTGTTCGACGAGATAAGCGTTTTGGTCGTAGATTGCAGCCGCGAACAGAGGCAAATAACGGCCCTAACAGTCGAAAGTTCAGTCAACAATCATCTCTCGCAGTGTACAGAGATAGCCAGGACTTACTGCGTATGATTCTCCAGATAGGTGAAAACCTCGACCTTTGAACTTGGTGAAGTGTTCGAAGAAAATGGCCACAAACGCCGCGACATCCTTTGCAGCTTCCTCTGTGGTAGACTGTAAATGTCAATGAGAAAAGAAAGCTCATATGCAGTGCGTGGGCGCACTGACGACCGTCTCTCCATAGTCAGCATAGGAGAATCCTACGCCGACGGGCTGATCAATGAAAAAGATGTTTGCCTTGTCATTCCACGACTCCTTGTGGTACTTGGGACCATCAGCGTCAAGAACGCGACAGGGACCCAATTCCATGAAAAGGCCGAGGGAAGAAGAACCGCCAGGACCTGAAATGTCGCGTCAATGGTCTTGTTCAGCCTCTGAAGAGGAAGACTCGCACCTCCGTTGGTCCAAAAGACCACGTCGTCATGATCAGGATCACTCCTGCTCTCGAAGAAATAGAAGAAGAGATGTCGCGCCTCGATGTCGATGTAGCCGGTGTGTGCGCTAGAAGCACGAGCAGATTAGCGTTCTAGCTCCATACGACAAAGAAATCGAGCAAACGCCACAGTTCCATCGCAGAAGTCGCTTTTCTTGACGCGTACATTATAATTAGGAAATGCGGGATGAGTCAAAGTGGTAAACTCCGTGGAGGAGAGGGCGCTCAATGATTCAATCGGCGTGAAAAGACCAGCATCATACGTGTCATTTTGCAGCGTGAATCCGGGGTTGAGCGCGCGTACCGCTGCAGCCAAGTAAACGAGGCCAGCGAGTTTCATGACCAAAGGAGTACACAGGAGGCTGAGAGGGTGAGGCTTGTTACTCAAGATTGGCGAATGTCAGGGAGCGCACGGGGATAACAGCCCGTCTTATGGGACTTACTTACCAAGACGGTGGTAGGCTACGACCGTCTTGACTCTTGGAAGTTGCGTGACGGTACCGGCAATGGCGCGTGCATCTCGGCACAAGCGGACCGGATAGGTGGCTGTACACCCTGCATCTCTCTCATCTAGCCTGTCATTCGAGGCTGAGACGCGTCAGCGCGGCCTGAGACTGATAATTGAGCTGTGGCGCTATTGTCAGCACAACCACCGGGTATGACCAAACTGCGACCTGCTGCCGCACATCGGTCGAAAAGTGCGCCACTTTTTGCCCCGCTTACACTCCCCGATGCATATGGAGGACGATCTCGCCACCTTGTGAGCGCCGCATCAATATCTAATCTGCGGCCTGTCCTCGAAGGGGCAGCCCCACCAACTTACTCTACCTTAGGTCATGATTACCAGGGCTTATAAGCTTGAAGCTCCTTGCGCTCTACATCACCCAGAGCCATTCTTTCTTCCCTCCGAACCCAGCCATGTCAAACGAACCCATCCTCGGTGGTTGCTTGTGCGGTGCAATCCGCTATGAAATTGCTTTTACCAATGGTGCCCCGTACCCACCAGAGGTATAGTGATGCCCCCTCTCTCATTGCCTACAGCGTACCTGACACTGTGCAAGGCTCGTTCCTGCCAGTGCACCCAGTGCAGGAAACAATCCGGCGCGCTCATTGTCCACCTCATGTGTGTTCCCGTGGCCAGCGTGTCGTGGAAGGGCTCTCGCCAGTGCAGCGAGTACTTTGCCACCCCAGGCATCGCCCGCGGGTTCTGCGGCCAGTGCGGGTCGTGGCTCTCCTGGCTCGACAAGAACGACGGGTCGCCTAATGCTGGTGTGATGGCCATCACCACTGGGACTGTCGACAAGGACATCTTGTTGGGTCCCAGGGGGAAGGAGTTGACTACGGTAGTGCACCAGGAGTATTGCACTGGCTTCATCAAGGGCGTCACGGATTACATCAAGGAGGGAAAGCGCTGGGAAGGTCACCCAGAAGATAGCAAGTTGATGGAAGACATCTAGTGTCGATTGAGCGTGGACATCGCCGAAGCGAATAAGACATAGGATAGTCTACTTAGGACTCAGAACGCGATCGCTACTATCGACCAACGTAATTAGTAATGGAGTTATGATTTGTCTCAGCGCTAGCGTTCCTTTCATATGCGAAGTTGCCTGCGAGACTTTTGCGCGGACGCCACCTTGTGAGCGCTCGGATGTCGCGTCCTGAATAGCGATCTATCCACGACGCGTCGAGGACGCGCCTAGCCAAATTTAGTCCAAAGCCATTCTGACTCCGAGGTACGCATGATGTCACGCAGGCGGCAGAGGCATTCCTATCTCCTTCAGCCATGTCAAAAGAACCCATCCTCGGCGGCTGCTTGTGCGGCTCGATCCGCTATGAGATCACCTTCCCCGATGGTGCCCAGTACCCAGTGGCAGAGGTAGTACACCTTCCATCGTCTATCATCGAATCATGACACCCCTCCCCCCCAGAACTCTAGCTGCCAATGCTCCCAATGTCGCAAACAATCCGGCGCGCTCGTCGCCCGCTTCATCTGCGTCCCCACATCCTACGTCTCGTGGAAAGGCTCTCACGCGCCCAGCGAGTACTTCGCCAGTCCTGGGATTGCCCGCGGGTTCTGCAGCCAATGCGGGTCGTGGCTCTCCTGGTCTGACAGAACGAAGGCGGACTCGGAGCGGAGCATTGGTATCACGACGGGAACGGTCGACCAAGATATTCTGTTGGGTCCCAGAGGGAAGGAGTTGACCACTGTGGCGGATCAGGTCTGCTGTGCCAGCTTCATCAAGGGCGTCACAGATCATATCAAGGAGAGGAAGCGATGGGAGGGCGAGCATGGAAAAAGCAAGTTGATGGAATGAACACAGCTGCAGACATCATGGTCTACTGTAATAGCTTATGTATGTATCGTCCGTCAAATGGGGTCCCTCGAACAAATACATCTTGGATAATATCACAGGGATAGTACAAGTAACAGAAACTCAAATCCATTCACCTTTGATCGACTCCATCGTAAAGACCTCCTTGTCCAACCCCAATTCATCAAACACGTCGTCAATCGATCGCTGACTTTCTTCATCTTCCAGTTTCTGCAATGCTATTACCAGAAATCAGAGAAGGCCACAGAGGAAGATATAGTTTCGCAGCTTACCCTCCCCCCGATGTTCACCAAGGCTTTCTTCTAAGCCCACTTCTCCGCCCCGAGCAGCAATAAGAAGCAGCTGAGCCCCTTCGTAATCCAGAAGCTCCGACGTCTCACACGCTGCGAACCGCAAACCATAAGACTCCCGCCCTTTGTAGCCTTTCCCGAACACCGACGACATGATATGATCAGGATACTGTGCGCCCTTGGCGTTGCTCTGCCCAGGAGCCATAGCAGGCGCAAGAGGATTCTTGACTTGTATCACAAAAGAGGACGCGATCTGGAGGCCCAGATCTTCTTGAACTGTGCCCAATTCCGCAGGGTGAGAGATATGGTAGCCAAATTGCGTAGACTTGTCAGAGGGTACGCGGGGATTGTTGGCAACGATGGCGTATCCGCCACGCCCTGCGATACGAGCAGGAGCCTCATGTCGCGTTCCTTCCAAGAACAAGCAGGTAAGACATGGTGAACACGCATGTCAGCTGAAAGTCCCTTACCGCGCGTCTTAGTCTCGTAGGTCTTCTCCCCAAGGGCGTTTTCCAAAGCCTGGAGATCATCTCCCACCTTGGTCACCGTCGCCCAGAATGTCTCCTTTCGTCCTTTGCCAGCACCGCCCTGATCAGGATCAGGGAGCTTCTTCTTCCCAACGGTGACGAGACGGTATGGCTGTTTGTGTGTCGCATCTGAAGGCTGGCTGGCGGGAACCGCATCCGCTCCAGGCTCCAATACGGTCATATCGACGTCTTCGGCCTTCGTGTCGTCACTGGGTTTGGTCTCTGCCACAGAGAACGCAGGAGGACGAGGTAGGAGGAGCATGTGGAAGTTTCGGACATCGTCGAGAGAGTGGGCTTCATCCCTTTCGACGCGGGGACGGAAGAAGAAGTAGATATGACCTCGCTCGATAGTCGGGCCTGCCAAGGCTCAATGAATGAACTGAGGAGGGTGAAGTTAAACATACCTTCATGGTTTGAATTCGCTTTAGAAGTGTCATCTGTGGCCTTGGCTTTGCGAGTCTTGTTCGCAGGCGGCTTGGCGCGAGCTCCCGAAGATTTGCGCTTTTTAGTTGTGTTCTGCGCGGGTGGGTCCTCGTTGTGCTCTTGCCCTGCTGCTGGGGCTGCTGCTGCTTGCCTTCGAGTGGTTGTCATTGCTAGTGTCTGAGTTGGTGTAATGCCCCTCCTCGAGTTGTTCTCGCTCTTGACGTCATGCTAGACATCAGAGGGTTGGGACCAACATTGTGGCGTGGGCAGATGATGTGACGCATTGGACGTTTTCCTTTAGAAACCAGTGAGCAGGCTATATTCCAACAGCGGCCAGCGCAGAAAGGATTGGGTCGTCCACAAAGTGCTGATGTATTGCGGATTGGATACAAGATACGTACATTGTTCCCTCAGAACCTAAGGCGCGTCAATAGACACTTGAGACCCTACCAGGTAGAGGAGGCAGACAAAGGTAACAGTGCGTTTCTCGCTATGTAAGTAGAACAGAAGGAGGAAGACGGAAGAAAGGACTCGGAAATGCCCGGCCCGGACTCCGGAAGGAAAATCTCCTTCGCGCAGTACGTCATAGCCTTCTAGCGTTCTCTACTTACCGCTGCTCTCGATGCTCAGACTCGTGTCCAGCAAGGCCCTAACGCGACAAGCGCCCGGGCTACGTGCTATATCGGTGACGAGTCATGCACGCGATGCCACCGTACGCTCTGTTGTCGAAGAGACACAAGATGTACGGGTAATGGACGACCTGCTCAAGGCAGTTCGTGAGTTGTCCTTGCCCTCGCCGCTACCGACAATCATTAAAGCACAAATTTAATCCATAGGAACACGATCCAATCCAGCATACCATTCGTACGTTTCCTCTTCGTAAACGGGGTGGTTTGGGTTAACTCGGAAGCAGGATCATGCCCATGAGGAGTGCTGTTACCTGGTCTGAGGCTCTTCTCAATATCCGTGCCCCGAACTCTAGCGAGGAATCCGAAGCACTACCCACATCCCCGCCGGACCTCACCCCGAGAAACATGTATGACTCGTATACCGAGATAATCCTGCCCTTTGGATCGTCCGTCCATCTACTTGAAGAATACACCAATGCACACGGCGGAATCAGAACCGGAAAGTGAGTCTCAAGTCTCTACTGCTAGTATGATCTGACACGCGCCTAGGCTGATGGAACACCTCGATTCCTTGGCTGGCTCGATAGCGTACAAGCACATGCTCGGACCGACTGTCGAGACTTTGGGGCGCATACAGGAACGCGGGTTCTATATCGTCACCGCTTCTGTTGACAGGTTCGGAATCATACCCACGCTCGCCTATGTCTGACCTGCACATAGGTTGGACATGCTCGCAAACCTGGATCCTTCTCGGGACCTGCGTCTGAGTGGGCAGGTCATCTACACCGGGCGTAGCTCAATGGAGGTCGCGGTCAAGATGGAAAGCATCGGCGGCGACCAAGCCGATGAGACCGTTCTTCTCGGTATACTTGCACTCATCTCGCTGTGTTATTGCCCAGGGTTGACTTTGGCTTAGGACGATTCTCCATGGTCTGCCGCGACGCTAATACCCACAAGGCGCGTCAGGTAAACACGCTCATCATCAGTACGCCTGAAGAGCATTCCCTCTACGCCTTGGGCGAAGGTGAGTTCGAGTCGCGTCGCGTCAATTTGAAAGTCTAGACCCATATTTCGATTCAAACAGGCATCAAACGCAGGCGGTTATCCGTCGCTCTGAAATCACTGGACCGTGTCCCGCCCAGTTCTGCCGAAGCCGAAGAGCTCCACTCCTTCTATCTCGCCAACGGGCAGCATACGCACCCAGATTCGGAGCGCGTCTGGATGGGCGATACCAAAGTAGAGAAAACCATGCTCATGTTCCCTCAGGAGCGCAAGTGAGTCTAGTCCGCCCGCAGCTATCGACCTGCATTACCAACTGGCCTCTTAGCGTACATCAGAAAGTGTTTGGTGGATACTTGATGAGGCTAGCGTACGAGGTTCGTTTGGGTCTGTCTCTTTCGTGCTTCGAGGTGTTGACCCAGATGTACTAGCTTGGGTTTTCGAACGGGAGCATGTTCGTTCGGGGGCCTATGCACTTCTTGTCGCTGGATAGTATATCCTTCGCTCAACCGGTCCCCATCGGCTCCATCCTGCGCCTAAGCTCGTACATCCTGCATTCCACTACTCCTTCGCCGAGTCGGCCGTTGACTGTTGTGAGTCTCGTCCCTTTCCTCCCCTTGGGAGGTCAAGTCTAAAGTGATCTGTAGCACGTCGGCGTGACGGCGAACGTCGTAGACGTGAAGACAGGGGAAGAACATACTACGAATGAGTTTAGGTTCACGTGGTGTAAAGATACCAGCGCGGACTCCCAGGCGATTTCCAGGAAGGTCGTTCCGGACACGTATAAGGGTGTGTTGCCTTTTGTGTTCCTGGAACTGGACTAATGCAATCGCAGAGACGATGTTGTGGTTGGAGGGTAAACGTGCTCTTGAGCTTGGAGAGCAGATTCGTGGAATCAGACATCACAAGAAGGCTTGACATATCGATGCTGGGAGGGATGTCTTTATTTTTTTCGGTGAGGGCTCTGCAGAAATATGCACGTCCTGGGATAGCAGCCAATTGTCTTTTCGACAGAGGTTTGATGCTGCGAAATTTTGTCTGTATACTAGACTACTATAGACCAAGTGTTGGATACTACTCTATGATTACTCGATCAACTTGCTACTTATACCTGCGCTTCCCTTATCAATTATCCAGCTTCAGTTGATGTACGTGGATTGAAGTATGCCATCTGGAGGTGAAGTGACTCATAGTCAAAGAGCGACATCTTGCTCTGGAGACAACTCAGGGTGAATTGTCCGTCAATACTTGTACTTGTACCTTGAAGATGCAATTCCTGTGTTCGACACCAACTGCGCTCTCTATCGGCAATCGCATCCGAAACTTGTCATCTATATATGCTAGCAAAAAGTATATAATCGAAGGGCAAACATATATGCATCAATAGTAGAAACCATCCGTCGCCGTCGTACTAAGAATCTCCCTGAGAGATCTTTCAAGTTGTTGAACGCGAACTGGTCGTGTACAATCTTCGAAGCATTTCGCCACTTGAGGAAATTCGACCGGAGGCGGCATCAGTCTCCGCGACCGGTTGCCTATGCTCAATGACTGATGTTTCCCTGCCTTCAGCGTGACACACAGAGTGAACGCAGTCGCAACGGCACACTGCTGAAATGCAGAAGCGAGAGCTAGCCAGTCTTTTTCACTATAGTACACGCGTGGTTGTTGGGAAACGATGAAGGCTAAACGCTGGAGGCGCTGGAGGCTTTGACCATCAGCCTGCTCGAGCAGTTCGACGATGAACTGGAAGCCTTTGGAGGTATGAATGTGGACAATGACCGATGTAGATGAGATGATGAGCGTGCGGATGGCGATAGGCGAAACTTCTAGTGAATAAGGTTCGATATGGGCATCAGAGGATAACTTGAAAGCGACTCAGAAAGATCGGCACCTTGTTTATCGTGAACAAAGCCAAATACAAGCTCCTCCAGCGAGTCGCCAGTCAGTTCCACGACCTTCCCAATGAGAAGGTCTGACATGGCATCCCACGGCGAAAGGACCATGCGCCGGAGGCCTCGAAATGTCTGAGCCGAATTTCGTCCAGAGACCAACATTCTTAGAACGCTGGATGCGCTCCAGATCTCAAGCTCTTTCAAGGCGGGAAGAGCCTGCTCGCATGAGGCATGATCCCCCAGAGCTTCTACCGAATCTATTCGGAGGAACTTGAGATGAGGAAACGCAGAGATGATATGGCCCAGCCCGTCCATATCGATTTCCAACGTTTGGATTTCCAGGCTCTCGACAGACTGCGAGGCCAGCGCCCGGGCACGGGCCTCGCCGTCTTTGAATACCTTTTCGCGCTCTATGAGGATTTGCGGGTGATCGAGGAGAAGGGTATGCAAGTTAGGTAGCCGGTCCATGAAAGCGCGTATCATGGACCGGTCTGTAACAGCCTCACGGTCCCGGCTGACGAAGTTGAGATATCGGACGTGACTCCCTACGTCGTAGTCCATGACGAGGGAGTGCAAGATGGCAGGATCCATGGTCAGGATGCTGCGAAAAGCATCGTTCCGAACCTGTATTGTGATAGACTCGTACATCTGTCGCCGACAGCTTTGTCCAAACAGCCGGCCGGTATTGAGAAGGCAGCGGACAGATGGGGGGTCGAGTGCAGCGAGTTGAACGACAATCTCATCCAGAATTTCCTGGGGAAGACGATGTGGCATGGCGCTGTGTTGGGAGGAGTTTAAGATCTAGAACCCTGCAGGGCCTGTCAATGCATATGCGTCATGTTATTCAAAGTTCTTCTCGTGACGCCCGAAAGCTTCAAGTTCAAAGTAAAGCTGTAATCTAGGTCGAACTAATCTAGTCCTATCATAACGAAGTCGATTTGATGTATGGGACGCGTGGTTCTAAGTATATTGGCTGATTTCAAGTAGTCTTCTGGCATGTGCGATGCAAGTACATATCATTCCGAGCATTCAAGCAGTCTCCGAGTCGATATCTTCCTCGAGGGCGTTCTCTTTTCCTGAGCGGGGAACGTTCGCAGATACCACACGTCTGTGACTCCGTCTTGGTGGAGCACGAAGTTGGTCCTGAGGCTTTTGTAGAGGAAGGTTGACGGAGGCGACTCTCTGGGCTGCAACGCGTTTTGAGGACCTCAGTTTGCCGTGTATCTCCGACTTCTTGGGGTTCTGTTCGGATGGGACGCGTTTTCGCGTCGAGCGACGCCTCGATCGAGGACTCGGTTGAGGATCCGTAGTCTCTGGGACGTCATCCTGGACTGACAGGAAGTGCTCGAGATTGTCAGCTGATGACATTGCAGGGAGGACCGCAGTCAGATGCTCGCTAATGGCGAGGACGTCTTCCTCAGAGGACGATGGAATGATGGTTGAAGATTCTGGGACGTCCTGAATGAGCGTGGAGAAAGGCGTAGCAGGAGGCGTGACGAGAGGAGAATGGGAGACGGGAGTTGGGACGCGTTCTGCCGTGAATGGTATTAGAGGCGATGTCGTCCTTTCCGAGTCCTGTAGCAACAAGTTCATGGCAGACATTCGTACTAGAGGTTCATTAGCACATACGTAGCAGCCTTGGCAAGAGAACAACGAACAGATAAGCTCGAAGTGAGAGTCATTGAGGACTTTCCGATCAATCTGTTCGAAAAGCTGGCGCATAACGGAATGACAGTATCTGTCTCCGTTGAAGTGTGTTATGAAGAGAAAGACAGCGTATTCGAGAATATCCAGAATCTGTGATTTGTTAGAGAAGAACGAGAAAATCGCGTTCGGTCGGCTTACCGATACTTGGAACTGGTAGCATTCAATGGAGAAATGAGAAGTGGTGGCAGCAAGGAGCCGTGCGCAGGCATAAACAAAGGAATCCTTCCCCATCGTGTTGGTCAAGTAAAAGGCATCGTGGATTCGTTGCAAATCAGGCTGGGGATGTGGATTTTCTGTGTTGAGATGAGAGAGAGGTTGGTATAAAAGAACGGAAGGGCCCATGACGTGGTGGTCCAAAGCCAAGAAGCGAAGAGCGCGAACCACCTCGTACGCCACCGATCGGACACTCATCAGGTTGCCGGTGTACCCCGCGGAGTTAACTTCCTTCAAGTATTCAATGACTCGACAAGTCTACAACATTATTTCTCCGACTGCGAATCTGTCTCGTCCACTGTCCCAACACTCATGGCCTCCAGGTCTCCTGGGTGTATATCCTTGCCCACACGCGTTTCTACATTCGGGAAGAGCACTGATAGCAGCCAATACACGAGCCCTGCGGTGAAGAACTGGAAAAGTAGTGTCAACCGCTGGCCTGGGATGAATCTTGTGACTTACACCAAACAAGGCGTCCACCTGGAAAAGGCGTAAAGCTCCGCCGACCTGGACTTCAGGACGAATCGAAGCGACAAGCCCTGGGAGTGCCGGAGGGACCGTTAATAACAAGGTGATTAAGGCCCGGACATTCTGAAGGACCCGTCAGCTAGCATGAGGTGCACTGGTTCTGGACCTACAATCCCATGCCAGTACCGATATCTTCCATTGGGATCGTACATAGCAGGAACGTCGACATTGCCATTATGAACTAGCCAGAACTAGAGAGGTGGTCTCGGACTGCAGAACGCCAAATACAGAGGGGCGACTCACGTCTGTTGCCATTCTGACAGCTATTTTAGCATTTCCGAGACCGAAGGTAAAAGAACTACTCACATGGCAGCGAATGGGGCTAGAAAGATTGTGTAGCCGGACATAAAAGATAGGAAACCTGGTGCACTTTCCAAGACCTTCCAAGGACAAAGAGACCAACCGCCGAGTATTGCACACAACACTTGACCGCGACGAAGATTGATGAATCGCGGAAGAAGAGCCATCATGTCGTTCGCAGCGCTCAGGCTGTTGGCCGAGACGTTCGTCCCAATTGTAGCGAGGCAAAAGCTCAGAGATACAAAGAAGGCTGCGGCGCGATTGTCCCAATGGTCGATGAGTGTAAGGGGATCCCAGAGCGTCTCTCCGTACAAAACCGTCCCCGCAGAAGTCACCGCAATACCGATAAAACCGACCAGTGTGAACGCAGGTGGTATTACGACAAGCTGAATTAGCTGTCTGGAGGAACCCGTTCAGCTGGGGCCAGTGAGAAATCAGAACGCACTTACGACTTCTCGGTCTTTGCGTACCTCTGCAGATGCATCGTGATCAACAGCGGAGTGTGAACATGAATGGGTCGCTCACGGTGAAGTCCGGAATATTGACGCCAATGGTTAGCCAGACTCCTATAGCGCTGTTGATAGCGCTCATGTACGCCCAGTTGAACTCAGAGCCATGCAATGTCGTATGTTGAGGGTCCATAGATATTGAAGTGGGAACTCGGACGAGAGACCAGATCAGCATGGCAAGCCACGTTATGGGAACAATGATGGACTTGACGAGAAATAGCCAGCGAATCTTCTGGGGCGAAAGAAGCAGGAATGGGAATTGTATCAGCCAGAAGAGAAGATAAGTCAGCATATCTGTGGCGTATAGTCAGAAGGTGGAGTGGTAATGGTCGGTTGCAACCGTACTTGCAGTAGTAATCCCAGCACTTTCTGGGAGACGATTTGGGATGTGCGCAGTTGACGGCCATATCGCTTTGAGCATTTGATACACGCATTCGCCTCCGGTATAACTCTGGGAGATGATAAGGTGATGAGTAATATGGCAACGGGTTTCGTGCTCGCCTGTATTCCAAACCAGAACATAGACAGCGCCACGCGGCTGATCACAGCAAAATAGCTGAACCAGAATCCAAAAGATGACCTAACAAGAACCGGAAAGGGTATATGAAGTCTTGCCCCAATAGTTCCATTTAGGACGATGACCAGAGAGACGAGAGTGTGACCTATGGCGATGGCCGCAAGCGCCTGACGCCTGTTACAAGGACGTCTCGATTCATGCGCTTCATATCGATAGCATCGACATACCAAGAGAGGCCGATAGCAAGCATAGAGCTTGCCAACTCCCATGCCGCGACATTGGTGGCGCTAGAGATCCAATATGTAACGAAATTCCAGGTCGTCCACACCCTTAGGTGGGCGGGGACAGGATCCATGTCTGGATTGCTCCATCGGCCGTTGGGAGCGAAGGACGAAGTTTGAGGCTGGAGGATCCATGTCGATGAGCAAAACCATTTGCGGATGTGTAACATGGTGGTTGCAGGTAAGATGGAGGGAACCATCGTGCACCAACGGGTCTGTCTATATATGTGAGCCCCAAGAAACACCGTGGATGAAAAAAGAAATTTCTTGCCCTGTCTATGGATCACGCGCATTCGCAGAGACTATCGCGATGTAATAACGAGGATCTACACCTGAAAGCCTCGATGGAGGCTGATAAATGGTTCGAGTAGCGGACCGTCCAACGACCCCACATGTGAGTGACGTTCTTTTCGAAAGTTAGATCAAGGGCCAGGTTCAAGGTCGTGCTTCGACATGCATCATCGGTGGTCGACGCAGGATGAGAATTATGACATGTGAATTTTTGCCTCTGGTAACTCGAGTCCGTGTTCTGTCCGATGAATGGCACGCGAGGGTTTGCGAAGACGCCCTATTTCAGATGACGTTGCGAAGAATATCCACCGGAAATCGTTGATGAAGTCTGATCATGAGTCGTACGGTAGAAGATGTTGGCGTTCTACTGGTCTTGGATATTGAATGCTTGCAGGATAGTGTCAGCACTCCAGACAAACCTTCTCACAGATGCGAGGCCGAGGGAAACGGCAATTCTTCATTGCCTGTTTGACATATAAGAAAAATTGACTGTGCGTATTTTTCGCCGATACAGGTAATCAACATCTAGATGAGACCCTGATGAGAGTAAAAAAAGAGTCAAGAAGGAGACACTGACTCATGCAATCTTGTGAGCCCCATGGGGACCGACACGGAGTAGGTGCGAAGTCGTACATGGTTGTCGAAGAGTAAATGGCTAGTGTGACGCGGGTGTGACCTCCGCCGGCCAATTCCGCGCATCACGCCGCCTCGGCATCTGCTCCCGCTCACGACTCTCACCTTTATCAAACCTTTATCGGAGCGCCGTGTCCGAGTCGCGTTGATTCTGCCAATCGTCCTATGACATTCGGTCTAGTTATCTTTGCTGACATCAGAGCATGTGGGAACATCAGTCTGGCCTGTCTGGTCTCGTCCCACATGTTTCGGCTTATAACTTCTTGAAGCGCCTCTCTTGTCTTGACTCTTGACTCAATGGTCCGCTTGCTGAAGCCCTCGACCTGGGCCCTTGAGCCTGCTCCGTCGACATTCGCGCCCAGTTCGCGATGGAGCAACAAGGACATGGATCCAGTCCCTCCGGAGGGCCGCACATGGTCGACGAGAAACTTTATAGCATACTGGATCTCAGATGCGACGAACACGGCCGTATGGGAACTGGCGAGTTCTATGTTGGCCGTAGGTCTTTCGTGGTATGTCGTCAAGCACGAGACCAGCTTCAAATATTAATGTATAGAGTGCTTAGGCGCCAAGCTCTTCCAGCCATCGCTGTCGGACATGTCATCATCTCAGTGGTCATGGTTCTCAATGGAACGGTTGGAGCGCGTTTACATGTTGCTTTTCCTGGTGAGAACCTCGCCTGCAATGAACACTGTACATCTGACTGACATTGCGTAAAGTTCTGAATCGATCATCCTTCGGCTTCTGGTTCAGCTACTTCAGTGTTATAAGTCGCGTCATCCTCGCCATGTTCTGGTTTGGCATTCAGACCTTCACTGGCTCCGAATGTGTCTATCAAATGCTCAAAGCTATATGGCCATCCACCGCGAACATACCCAACCACCTCCCAGACAGTGCTGGCATCACGTCCGTCGGTATGATGTGCTACTTTTTGTGCGTGATGACAATGTATCACTCTTCGCAAATCACCGCTGATCAGACTTCTGCAATTAGATACTGGCTGCTGCAGTTCCCCCTGATGTTCATCTCGCCGCAGAGAATCCGACATCTTTTCATGGCAAAAGCGATCATCGTTCCGTTTGCGTGGTTGGCTATCCTCATCTGGGCCATGGTCAAGGCCCCACCACGCGTCTCCTTACAGCCAAAACATGCCACGATCACCGGAACGGCATTCAGCTGGGCATGGCTCAGTGCTCTGAACAGCGCGCTTGGGATCTACGCGACACTTGCTGTCAATATCCCTGATTTCACCGTGAGTTGATAGCAGAATCTTCTGTCACAGTACTGACCCTCTTCTTCCAGCGATATGCCAAGAACGAACAAGCGTAGATACCCTTTATCTGGTCCGCTGACATTCTCGGGACCTAACGCTCCTTGACAGGCAATATGTTCAGCTCGCTATCATACCCACAGTCTTCACACTCATCGGCTTCTGTGGGATCGCTGTCACGTCAGCAGGAGAAGTCCTATATGGCGAGACGCTCTGGGATCCTCTCCAGCTCATCGACCGCTGGGACAACAGGGCTGCAGCGTTCTTTGCGGCCTTTAGTTTCTGCCTCGCAACCCTTGGGACGAACATATCCGCCAATAGTCTGAGCGCTGCTAATGATATGACTGTCCTCTTCCCAAGGTACATCAATATCCGTCGAGGGGTACGCTATTCATCCATCCACGCGCTCTGCAGCTTGCTTAGTCCTTGTAGCAGGTCATCTGCGCGATCCTGGGAGGATGGGCACTCTGCCCATGGGAAATTCTAGCGACGGGCCAGGGCTTCCTAACTTTCATGTCGGGATATACGGTGTTCCTTGGCCCCTTCTCTGGGATGTGAGTATCTTTTAGTCGCGTCGCCACATCTTCGCTAATTACGCTCAACAGTATGGTGGCCGATGTACGTGCCCGCTCTCGTGTATAGGATGACTCTCTTACTGAGAAGGAGTAGTATTGGCTCGTACACAAGTGTAAAGTGGATGTTCCAGCTATGTATGACCCGCACGGTCGCTACCGCTACTGGAATGGCATCGTGCGTAACGGATTCGACATATGGGGCGCTATGATACTGATTTCTTGTAGAACTGGCGCGCCGCTGTTGCGCTGCTATTTTCTGTAACACCCAGTTTGCCCGGGTTGGCTCATAGCATCACTCCCAGTATAAACGTCGGCAACGCCTCCCATCTCTTCGATATCGCATGGCTGTATGGTGTAAGGCCACTACGCAATCAGCTGTGAAACATGTTGACATTTATTCCAGTTCTTTGTCGCACTTACTCTCTACTGGGGATTGAGTGTGTTTTATCCAGCTTCCGAAACCTTTATGGATGTGGCAGATCTTGGTGAAGAGCGCTTCGCCTCTAGGCCTGACAGTCCAGATTCCAGGACTGAGAAGAACGCTAAGTCTTCTATAGTTGATGTATAGACTTGTATTATAGACTCGAATGAAACCTCTCAAATCGGTGGCACGGGCGGGGCGGGCCTGCTCGATATGGTAACGTATGATCGGCGCGGTTATACTCCTTTCAGACGATCGCACCATTGGAGTCAATTGAGTCGCCTCGTAATCTACCTTTTCTAATACCGACTCCGAATACCGACTCCGTCATGCGACGCGTCTTCAAGCAAAGGTACGTTAGGTCTTGCGTTAGGTGATCGCTATTATACTACAGAAATGTGATACTCTTCATTCAGTGGGGACATGTATATAACCTGCGATCGTAATGCCTGATTCTGCACTGGAGACTCACTGAACATGTCTGTTGCTCAACGTATCCGCTTTGGTGTCGTCGGCCTCTCCATCAACCCCAGCTGGACATCCAACTTCCTCATCCCGCCTCTCCTCAAGGCACCCCTCTCTGACCTGTACGAGCTCCGCGCCGTGTGCACCTCCAAGCAGGTCTCTGCCGAAGCCTCCGCGGCGAAATTTGGCAACGTCAAGGCGTATTGGGACACCAAAGCCATCTGTGCGGATCCGGAGCTGGACATGATCATCGTGTCTGGCCCGGCGAGGTACCTCTTCCAAACAGCGAAGATGGCGATCGATGCAGGGAAGGACGTGTTCTGCGAGGTGCCGGCGTGCCAGAACATGGAAGAGGCGCAGGTTTTGGCTGACGCGATTCGTCGGAAGAACGTCAAAGCTATGTTTGGCCTGCAGGGTATGCAGGGCAACGTTTTTCAAAAGGTGCATCAAGCGAGTCTTTCTTTGACTTGATATCGAACTAACCAACTCTCAAGGTCAAGGAAATCATTGAGGAAGGCGATATTGGTGAAGTCGTTTCTACCACCGTGGTAAGTTTTCAGATCTGCAGCTACTTGGTTGATGAAACATCGGATGATCATCATGTCACGGTCGCTCATCGAATCATAGACCACGCGCACTTGGGGTCCTGGTAGCAACTGGGGACCTAGCATCACTGCTGGCAAGGAATCCGTTCTGCTCAAGGAGAACGGTGGTACGGTTCTGAGCGCCATGGTTGCCGAGTTTCTCGGCGTATTTCTTCCCATCCTTGGCCCCGTTTCCTCGCTTTCCTCTACCATTCGCGCCGAACCATTCACAGCCAAGGTCGTTGACATGGCTGGGAACCCTACTGGTGCGACAGCGCCTAGCGATGGGCCTACCCAGGTTGCTCTGACTGGGACTCTCCAGAGTGGCGCCGTGATGAGCATGCACTGGCGCGCTGGTATGGACAGTCCTGCCGGAAATGACAGCGCTGTCCCGATGTTGTGGGTGATTGACGGGTCGAAGGGGAGTATCAGGATGGAAAGCAAAATGGCGATGTCGTGCTGGGTGGAGAATATACAGCCGGAGGTGTGGGTGAATGGAGAGAAGCTGGACATCACCATTGAGTTCAACCAAATTGCGAATGCTTGGGAAGCGTTTGCCAAGGGCGGAAAATACGCGACTATTGACGATATTATTGATGTTGTGCGCGTGCTGGACGCCACTGCGAAGAGCGACGCAGAGGGCCGCAGGGTGGTTGTGTAAAGCAGAGATTCAATTTGAAGTGAAGGTCCTTGTGGGTCCATATTTGCGTGTATTAGTCTGTGTCATTGGATCAACGAGGTGTGCACACTTCTTGAACAGCAACATCAACGCAGCGCGTCCGACCCGCATGTCGTCGGACGCCATCAACGACACGTCGCTCGGGACTCAGCCCGATCTTTCCCTTGGCTCACTCGACTCCGCCTTCTCCCCGCCCCGCCTCCCGTCGAACGCATCCATCAACCTTCTTTCCACGCCGCTGCCCTCGTCGTCCAGGATACGCCATGGCTTCAATCTCGACGACGATGACGGCCCAGATACCCCCTCGGTGCCCAGGACATATGGCTCAGATACTCCAGGAAGGGCAAAACGCGGCAAGTCGGGAAAGGGCGCGTTGACATTGCGAGATCAGGAAAAGGTGCGTTGATAGAAAATCAACAATGAATTCATTATTCACGTTGAGTAGCACATCGACCACCTCAAGAAGGAGAACTTTGACATCAAGATAAAATGCCATTTCCTCGAAGAACGCCTGGCGCAGCTCGCGCCCGACCAGATGGACGCCGCCCTCAAGCAGAACATCGACCTCAAGATCGAGCTGTCCGCCCGCGGCCAGGAGATAAAGCGCCTCAAGAAGCTTCTCCTCGAGCTCGAGCGCGAGCTGCAGCGCGGTGCAGGCGGCTCCAGATCCCGCGAACGCGAACTGGAGGAGAAGTTGAGGGAGCGCGAGCTCGAGCTCAAAGAGATGCGGCGGCGGCAGCTGAACGGGTCTGCGCACGACGACGAACGGGCCGCCGATTTGGAGGACCAGCTGGAAGAGGCGCGGGATTTGCTGGAGGAGAACAACGCAGAGATTGAGCGGCTGCGGGAGATGGTTGAGAACGGCGAGTCGAACGACACCGGCGACGCCGCCCTCCGCCGACGCGTCGCTGAGCTTGAGGAGGCCAACAAGCAGTGGCAGGAGCGCATGCAGGAGCTCGTCGAGGATCACGAGGAGGAGAAGAACGAGCTGATGGACTCGATCGAATCGCTGGGCCTCAAAATCGAGCAGCTGCAGGACCGCAATGCCGCCGAGTTGCAGGAGCGCAGCGAGAGCAGGGCCATGGTCCTCGACGAGCGCGAGCACCGGGAGCAGGTCGAGGACGACCTGAATGACGCCAAAGACCGCCTCGCAGCCACGCTCATAGAGCTGCAGCAGAGGGAGGACGAGGTCGATGTCAAGAACGAGGAGCTCGAACATATTGTCGCGCAGCACGAGCAGATCGTCGATCAGTGGCGCGGTGAGGTCGAGGAGGCCCGCCAACAGGTCGAAGAGCTACGCGATGCAAGTCTTGTATCTCACTATTCTTACACATCTGCTAACTTCTACTCTAGGTCCTTGCAGAGCGTGACACCGAGACCAAAGACCTCCGGCTCACCGTCTCAGAGCTCGAGGCAAATACGGACGACCTTCATGCCAAGTTTGAGGCTGCTCTTGCCCATCTTGAACAGGAGGGCGAGGAGAAGGAGAACGAAATCGACTCGTTAACCGACGCCGTCAAGGAGCTTGGGGAGCAAATCTACAACCTCGAGGACGAAAGGGAGCGCATGCGAGACGAATTCGAGCGGCAAAAGGAGGACGATGTTGCCGAGAGGGAGAGGGTAGAGGCTATCTCCGCGGCTCTCAAAGAGGTATATCTTTCTCGTCCACCTTCCGCCTTTCTCTTATTTCATTCTCCAGAAAATAGCCTCACTGAAGGACCAGCTCGAAGAAGTGACCGAAGCGTACGAAGCATGCAGTCGAGATATACATGCCCATCGTTCACGACAAGAGGAGCTTGCGCAACATGTCGAGAACCTCGTCGAGGAAATTGAACAGGAGCGTGAGGCTCGAGCTCGCGCCGAGGCTGATCTTGAAGCCCTGGAGAAGAAGCACGAATCCGATTTGCGGCGGGAACGAAGAACACTCGAAGCCAAGGAGAGCACTCTGCAGAGCACATTGTCTGACCTGGCGAGGACGCAGTCATTGCTCAGCCAGCGTGAAGCGGACCTTCAGGCCGTCCAGACTGCCCTTCAAACCAAGGAGGCAGAGTCTAAACGTGCTGGAGAGACACATACCACTGCTCAATTCTCCCTTCAGCTCGAAGTGGATCGCCTCAAACGCGATCTCGAGCGAGTGGAGGACGAGCTGGCGCGTGCGCGTAAGGACCTCTTGGACCGGGAGAACAAGGGCCGTGATCGCGATGGGGACCTCGATAAACTGCACGCAGACAATCGGGATCTCACGACCCAGTTGGCGACTCAGACGCAGGCCAGGTTGAATATCAGCGAGAAGCTGGACGGGGTGCAGACGAGCTTGAAGGCGTCAGAGGCGGAAGTGGCCGCCTTCAAGGCGCGTGTTGCTGACTTGGAGGGTAGACTCGGCAAGGATCAGCGTTCGTTACTGAATGCGGAGAGTCAATACAGAGATCAGTTGACGGAGCGGAATACGCTGTTGTTGACGATCTATCAGTACATGGATAAGATTTTGGGAGTTGACAAGACCCCTGTAGGTCCTATCCTCATCTTTGTCTCTTCGAAAGTACTGATTTCATGCTAGAAAACAAGAGGCGCTGCAGAGACGAAACCTTTCACGAACTTCAGCGTCTTCCACGATAACCTCATCACCCGGCTCAAGTCTCTCAGTCAGATTCAGCTGGAGTTTGACAAACGCGTCAAAGAAGCTGATGGGAGATACACGGAGAGGCTGAATGATATGCGGAAACAGCTCGACACGAGGTGGAAGCAGATCGACAAGTTTGAGGCGAGTGTGAAGGCGTATGCAGAGGTGAAGCAGGGCTGGCGGAAGAAGTTCAACTCGAAGGAGGGAGAGCTGGAAGCTATCAAGGTTTGTGCATTTTGGTCTTTCGAATAGCTTACTCAAATCATATTGACAGACCACCAACGCCGAGATGGCCGCTCAGCTCGCAGGGATGAAGCGTCCTGGCCAGACGGACTCCATGGAATTACGGTCTTTAAGTACGCGTGCTGTGAACGCGGAGCGGCGTTTGAACAACGCCCAGAACCAGCTACTAGCGACGGAGGAGAAGCTTGCGCAGCTCAGTCAGAAGAGCACAGCGGCGGACAGCAAATGGGAGGCACGCGTCAAGGAGTATGAGGCGCGGCTGAAGGCAGCTGAGGAACGGGTGAAGCGCGAGCGACAAGGCGCAAAGGATCGTGTCGGGGAATTGGAAAATTCCGTGAAGTGAGTGGCAAGACTTATTTTTGGATACAATGCTGATATCTGTGGCGCAGGCTTTTACAGAAGCAACTCGATCTCACTCAGAAGCGGAGTCACCAGCTGAACGATGTTATTGACGCTAATCGGGTCGGAGGGTCGCCGGGGAGCAACTCATCGCGGTGACCAGGAGAGTTTGTCGCTTGGTTTGTTATCGTATTGCTTGGTATAATTGTATTCTAGGTCAGATCGGATATCTTGCTGTATCGTTAAATTTTTATGAGATAAGGTTACATAGATAAGACGGTAAAAGACTTTCTGCCGGGGACTCAGTATCTACTCAGACCTCAGGCCTCAGGACCAGTCGACGAACGCGGAGGAGGGCACAATTCCGGTGAGTTCGCATACTGAAACAGATGAGACACAAGGTTTCTGATAACGTGTAGTAGGAAACTACTCACGGAGGTCGTCGGCTTGGTCGTGCGTTAGACCGTCGAACGGATTTTCGTCGAAGTCGTCTTCGTACACTTGCCTGCTGGGCCCAGCGACAGGTGCGTTCGGGGCCTTCTTGGGGCTGTTGCGCTTGGTGGGTGACTTTCGCGGGGACCGCTGGATCGGTGGCAGACCACGGACGCTTCGAGATAGGTCCTGTGAAAGTTTCAGTGCGTGTAAGATGATCACGGAAGAAAGGTCGGACTTCAACGTCCACGAGATTATAGATGTACATGTGCAGGGAGCTATCATGAGGATTCGGTTTGATCTGTCTGGGCTTGATGGTGTCCATCTGGGCTGCATCGAGCTGGAAGAGTATCAATGGATGGTTTCAGAAATCAGATGAACCGGACTGGCCTTGAAATTTTCCATGGCCTGGGTTTTCAGTATTGTTCCACCTCTCTTCTTGACGGTACAAGCTGGAAGGCCGACAACAGCAGAAGAGGATGGATCGTCCTTCAGTTCCTTGGAGAGTCTTTCCACATCTCCTGTATTGTACCATTTCGTGTCTCCGCCGTACATGTTTATGGCGACCCTAACGGGTAACAAGGTATCAAGATCGGCGGGCTTCAATTTGTACTGTTTCCCTGCCTCGTTCCGTTTCTTGTTGGAATTACTATCAATGGGTTTATGGAGAGCTCAACAAAGGGATCTTACGATGGTAGGAGTACCGTCTCTCTTTGCACGCAGTTTACTGGGTGACGCGGGCATGGTTGCGAAGAAGAAGCGGTGAAGGATGTCCGGAGGCTAGGACGGATTTGGGCGGATATGTTCACCCTGAAAATGACATCACGGGTATCGGGCAGTGGCGGTGCAGAATTTCAATTTCAACTCAGGTTAAACCTGCACCACGACCTTGTCGATGTGCGGCACACAGAGAACCTCGGAAAACGCGCATTTTCACTTCCGGAAACACTCCCTTGACTTTTCATTACCTGGGACAACCATGATTCTTGCCCAGTTCGCCGAGCCGACAATGTATCACTATCAAGTCCCCTCATCACTGCCGCGCCGGTCCGCGCCAGGTTCATACTCTTCTGTAACGCTCCAATTATCCATGTTAGCTCAAAGCGAATCACTTTGTCACCCGAAATATGCAAGTTCAGGGCACCTCGGGAGAGGTTGATGCCTTTTGCATTCTGGTGATGTGCACCAATTCAAATGTGATACGCTCCTCGAGAAATACTCTGGAGCTGTGAGGAGCCAGCATCAGCTGTCCTCGGAGCCATTATGTCTTCAGCCGCGACGGCGTCCATGTAGTTGCACGTCTGCCAATTACCTCTCTCTGTCTGCGCGGAATTTATAAAAGACGCGCTGATATGTCTCGAGTAGCATCCCTAGGACCTCACTTCGACGTTTCGCTATGTATATCGGTACTCTGGGGCTTCTTTGCGTCTCGACGATGTTTCGTAGCGCGCTGGCGATTCAGCCGGCCGCCTTGTTCGACGCCTTCCAAGCATTCCTCGAAAGGTGCAGCCCTCGCTCTACTGTATCCCACTTTCCTAATCATGGTTGGCAGTGTTGTGAACGCACCCAACATCTCGCTTGCAGGAAATAGCTCAGCGCTGACCACGGATTGTATCGGTCGAGTCAACATGATGATCAGTAAGTAATCAAACATCTTCGGCTTCGCAATAAGACTGCTGACGGGCTTCCCAAGCTCTGGCAGGCGTAGAAAACAATACTGGTGTGTATTGATCCACCACCTGATGATGGGTCACTGATAATTTCAAAAGAACTGCTCTACGGTGTCTCTAACCAAGTCGCTGAAGGCAATACGACTCAATTGATCGGCTTCCCCGTCAATGCCACTGTCGAATCGATGTCCTTACAGCATTCCGTTGTAGCAGCGAGCGTGATCTTCTCAATGTATCACGCCACGCTCTCACTGGCAGTCCCACTCCAGGCCGACATGTGGATACGTTTTACCGATAACTTGAAGGTTGAAGCTTATGATATCAGCTTTCGCGGGTTCGATAATTATATGAGCTTCCTGGAAGCTCCTTTGACCGCCGAGATTGCCAAAGAACTCTCTCAAACCACTGCTCCCCCCTCGAATGCATCCCTCATCAAGCAAAGAGCGACAATAGATATCTGTAACGCGGCGACACGGTATTGCACTGACGGCAACGCGCAGTACAGCTCGTAAGTGGGAGATTTACCTGGCGGCGGTTCGTGCTGACCCCATCAATGACTTTAGCTTTGATGTGTGTTTTAACACATTGGTTGACGCGACGCGGGATTCCGACCTAGATTTCTGCAGGTACAATGGCTTCCTATCATCCTTCCTTTCTCATCTCATCAGTTTCGTGATCATCAAGGTACATACACAAAGACCTCGTCACGTTCCGGCCGGATGTGCACTGCCCAAGTCTAGGATCAGATGGAGGATCTACTTGTGGCATGTTAACCTTACTTCTATAGCCTGATGCGTCCCTTACTAACAATACCAGCCAAGCGCGATTACGTGAACAGCACGGTCAATTATCCGTTCACGGGAAGTCTCGTCGCTCCAAACGTTACCGCAAGTGGCACGAACGGATTGCCGGATGCGACGCTTGTTCAGTTGATGAAAATCAACATGTTCGAGGTTTACTCCACGACGGTGGCATTTGTGAGTTGTTTCATGGTGAATATCACTTCATGGCTGATCTTCCTTCTCCGTAGTACGCTATTCCGACGTTCCTCTATATCCTCCTGCTGTATCTTTCCGCAAAGCTTCTCGAGAGGCTGTTCATGCGGTTTTCAGTCACCTTTCCTGGCTTATCTTTTGAGAACAGGAGAAATACCATCACTTGTGCGTGTAACAGCTTCGAACTTTGGCGTGGAGGACACTGACTCAGGGAAATTACTGGTAGATGCAATGAATACTCTCTATACAACGGTCGCTTTGGTGCTGCAGCTGTACTGTTCCCCAGTGCTCGCGGAGAAGTACACCGTGGATCGCATGAACGTCGGGCGGCTGGCAGCTGCGGTCGTGTCTGGATTATGTAGGTCGTCCATAGACCACACCGAGACGTCGACTCACTCGATCTTAGACCTTTTTGAACTCATTTATCGGCCGAATATGCGTTGGCCACTTTTGATTCACCACTTCTGTGTATGCCGTCCTTGCCTGCTCGAAGTTTCTCGAGAGCTCACTGACGATCCATGTAGACCTTATTCTCCATAATTTTCCTTTTGATCGCCCTTCAGATGTCCCTCATCCCAGCTCTTTCGGCAGCGGGTCTCATCTGGCTCTTCCAAGCTACAACAGAACAGTCTATATTCATCGGACTACTCATGTACCGTCTGCGATATCCGAAGCATCGTGTCCAATTGATGCTGAAGGCTGCTTCAGTGCAGTCCTTGTGAGTAATCTATCCTCATTCAGACCTGCGGGTGTACTGACTGGTCACAGCCTATTCAAGATGACATTTGCCGCGTACCTGCTCATCTGGTGGGGCCTCAAATTGTCGAAGTACCACAAGGATATCAATGTCGCTCTGAGCGTTATGTTGGTATTCTTCACGTCGTTACTCATGTGCACCCAATTGTAAGTTCACTGTTGGCCAAGAGTTGTCCCAATTGTGTTCTAATTGCTCTGGTTTCAAAGCTACGGTTCATATGCTGCTTGGTCCATCGCAGTGAACATGGATAAACGCGAACGGGATCTCTCCGAGTCACCACAGTATTCCCCGGCGAAATCCACGACACACATCAAATCGCTGAAGGCCGAGTCATCCCATTCGCAGGATATCTCGAACTCATCCAGTTCACCGTCTGTAAGTTCGAGTTTTAGAAGCCTCAATACGGACAAACCCGCCGACATCGAATCGCCGCCAGCCTGTAGCGAGGCAGATTCAAACAGAGCCGGCGGTGATGAGTCTCGAGACTTGCCTCATGAAACAAGCTTCTCCCTCGCGGCCCGAGACTCACTCCTCATGTTTGGAAACAGCGAACAGTCCAAACTCGAAACGAAGAGGAGAGCTTACAATAGGTTGTCATTGCCAATCTAGTTGACCGGAGACTCTTTGTGAAGGACGACCATTTTGTGTGTACGAATAGAAGCCAAAAATAGCCATACATTTTCGAATAACCTTGACACTCAACTCGTGTCTCTCTCGCTGAAGGCGGCGTATATTTGGTGCTCCAGCAGCCATTCCGGAAGGCGCTCGGCGGTCCCGGGCGCGAATTGTCGGAGACCGGATCTCAAACACCCTCCCAATGGTGAGCACAACGAGAACAGGTTTCAATCGTCAAAATAATCAAGTGCTCAGCGCTCAGCGCTAAGTAATGCTGCCGCGAGGCGAGGCAAGCCAGCGGACCGGGGTTGCCTCGCCTCGCTTTGATCGAGTCGTCGGAGTCGAGCTCGAGCCCGCACTGCGCAGCAAGGCTGCCTCTGGGCTGCCTCGAGCTCCATACCTTACAACTCGGCCGTTCATCTTGGACCTTGTCGAGTATAATACAACACCTTCCTTCCTTCCTTCCTTCCACAGATTGATATCGGCACGTCGGCGTCCGTCTGTAACTCATATTGACAGGTCTCCCGACTCAGCGAGTGAATAACTACACGAAACCATCTAAAGTACCGACTGTGTATGTTACATTAATCATAAGTATAATGTAAATATCCTAAATATCAAGCATTGTGCGCAACTTGTCCTCTGTGCATACCAAGCCCAAAGAAGGTCGTGCGGTCATGTCAAAAGATTAAGATACACTTCAACATCTGGAGGATTTCGATGAGCCTCGGATGCATCGAGGTACGGCAGAGCGTGTCCGTCTCCTTGCTTGACGAGAAAATGCGCTCGCAAGGCACAGCGGATGCCTGAGCTGGTACTTATTAAGTATAGTATAACAACATCCATGGGCCATGGCAACCCCGAACAGCAAAGGGAATTTTGCATAGCGCTCCGAACACAACGTGAGAGACTGAGAGTCAACACAGAAATACCTCCAGGCCATCGGCTGTTGCGCTCCAAAGTCCCCCACAGCGTATCGTAGTCGAAATGTCTTCAACGAGTCCGCTCGTTAGCCGATAGATCCGAACAGTGAACGAAGTTAGCGAGCCATCAAAAAACTCGGCGCCTCATTCATTCATTCATTCCTCACCTTCCTATTTACTCAATATCTACTTACCACCATCATCACAAATCTCGACGCTGCTCCCTACGGCCTTTTCCCTCGCTGTTTGGTGCTCCTTGAACAGCATATGGTCAATTATTCTCTATATCTCAACAACCAACCCTCACGGGCCAAATCAGCCTGCCGAGGTTACAATACGTATCCACCAGCCTGTCGAGGTCATAATACGACGCCTTTCGGGTGTAAAAACTACACGTTGTTGCCAATGATTTTTGTCCACGCAGCTCATTTTTACGAGTGCCCTTGACCTCCCGACAACGTTCTGCGCCGTCTTGCGCCCTCACCCTCGGCGAGCGACCCTGCGTCCATCGCCTTTTTTAAGGTTCAAGCTCAGGCCGGAATACCTCGTGCCGTCTTTTCCGCCGTGGTTAGCCGACGCCAGATGCCGAGCATAGTCACGGCGTCGTTGCGGGCGGCGCTCGCAATATCGTTTCAACGTTCAACTCGTGTATATTGATAGTAGTGCTTTCAACACGGAGACTGGAATCTTTCCCATCAACACTCTATACACTATGGGGCCATGTAGAGCCACGCCAGAAGAACTTCTGCCTGCTGCAGATTACTTCATGCCAGGTATCTTCTACGACGCAATGCCTATATTTGACTCCGTAAGTATGTGACAGAGGGGATTAGATGGGGACAATGATATCCTCTCTCTGCCTCATGCCGTGTTGTGGATTGGAGTACGTTATGCGCGACGGGGGCATCGAGCGTGCGTCTGGTCTATGGCGGATCGGTAGTGGGGGTAGCAGGTAGATTAAAGATATTTACGCACATATCTGTACTCTACGCTGCGTCCGGCGATCCTGGAGGGTCCGTGCCGTGTATTTATTGATTGATTGATTGATTTCGTCACCGAGCGAGTCGAGGCGAGTTCAGGGTCCGAGCTCAGCCCTGAGGACTTCAACGTTCGGCCCAAATTTAACACCCGCCAGCGTCACTCAAAAGACACCAATATCAGGAAAAGCGGAAAGCTTATACGGAATGGCCATGTTGCGTCTTGGCTTTCAAATCTTCTTCAGAGTCTCTTGGGCATCCATCATTCGTCCTTCGACAAGGAGAATTCGGAGGGCTTGTTTCAGCGAACCTGTCCCCACTCGAAGACGAACCGCATGCAGGAATTCATTCTCTCTCACAGTGTCCTTCCGGTCCGCATCGTTCTCGGCCACCTTTCCTCCGATCAGTCCAATGAATGCAGCACAATCAAATTCTCTGTTTTCATCATTGCAGCAAAGCATGACACTCTGGTAAGCACTGGCAAGGATGATAGCACGACATATAAATACGAGGACTACATCTGTTTCCATCGATGGTTCCTCTTCGTTGCCCGCTGACACTTCATGCGTTTCAAAGTCACCAGTCTCGTTCTGGCGTTAGTTCTGGTTCGAAATGTGGACTGTTTGCAGCCCGCACAACTGTTCGACGCCTTTCAAGTACTCTTGCAAAGGTGCTCTCTGTTAAATAATTTGACCTGATTGCTTCCGCTCATCTGGCTTGAGCAGTATAATGACAGCGTCGACGTCCCCGTTGACAGGGAACAGCTCGCTCCTGGCCACCGAGTGCATCGGGCGTATCAACATGATGATCAGTGTGTGATACCAACCGAGTAACCCAGTGGCACGCTCATGTCATATAACTTCTTGTAGCTTTGACGGGCATCGAGAACAACACTGGTACATCATGATATGATGTTTCTAGCGATGGCTACACACTCATTTTTGCTACAGAGATCCTGTTCGGTGTTCCCAACAAAGTGGCGCATGCTAACACGACACAAATCATCGGCTTCCCGGTCAATGCCACTGTTGAATCACTTTCCCTCCAACACTCAGTTGTCGCGGCCAGCGTCATCTTCTCCATGTACCACGCGACAACCCCGGACATCTTCCCTCTTCAAGTGGACATGTGGATATACTATTCAGAAGACCTCATGATCCTAGCATACGATCTCAGTTTCCGACATTTCGAAGGCTATATGGCTTTTGTCCAGGTACCGTTGAGTAACGCGATCGGCAAGGAACTAGAAACTTCGCCTTCGAGTCTGGCGAAAGGGAGCAGGTCAAACGTCTCTCTTGTTACCCAGAGAGCCGTGACGGATATTTGCGAAGCGGCGATTCAGTTCTGTACAGGTGATGATGCTCAATATGATTCGTGCGTTTCCTTCACGGAGATCCGTTTCTCGACTCACAGCAAACCCAGTTTTGACTCGTGTTACGATACACTCAATCAAGCGCCGTCGGAATCAGGTCTCGATTTCTGCAGGTACGATACACGTTCAATTTCGTCTGGCATTCTCACCCTAGGCGGCAGGTACATCTATAAGGACATGGTCAAGTTGCGCCCATCTGTCCACTGCGCATCTATAGGCCTCGGCAATGGAACACCATGTGGTACGCACCGCCTCGCACCACGGTCTGATGTTGTGGGCGCTCTGTGGTGTCCGAAATCTCAACTAAATTCCCCGTTTTGACAGCTTCGCGGAGTTACGCAGACGCGACGGTCGAGTACCCCTTCGCCGCGAGCCTAGTTTCGGCCAATGTAACGGGCAGCGGGACCAGTCATCTGCCGCCGAAAACGCTGGAGCAGTTGATGAAGATGAACATGCTAGAGATATACCCGACAACAGTTGCATTCGTGAGTGACCTCAGTATTGGAAGGCGGTTGACTTTAATTGGTCATTTGTAGTATGCGGTACCAATCTTCTTGTACATCCTCCTCCTGTACGCATCAGGCAAGGCAACAGAAATGGTACTCTTTCGGTTCTCTACCATTTTTCCTGGGTTATCTTTCGCCAATCGACGTAATACTGTTACCTGTGGGTGTTCATGTTCAATGTATCACTGACATGCATTGGCCCCCTTGTTTATTCGCACTTTTGTACTAGATGCCATGAACACCTTTTACACGACCGTAGCGCTGGTGCTACAGCTCGTGAGCTCACCCCTAGCTTTCGAGAAGTACAGTGTCCAACGAATGGGCGAAGTCCGTGTGGCAGCCGTCGTCATTTCCGGTCTTTGTAAGTTATGTTCATGCGCTCCCTCGTGGCTTCAACTTTAGCTCACTGCTTGCTCAGATCTCTTCGAGCTGATTTACCGACCCAACATGCGCTGGCCGCTGCTCATACATCATCTCTGTGTAGGGCCTCCAGAATTCTTCGAAATTGACGTCGCTCATTACAAGATAGACCTTATTTTCCATTATATTCCTCCAAATTGCGCTCCAGATGTCGCTCAACCCAGCTATATCGGTGGCGGGCTGGATATGGCTCTTTCAAGCGACAACAGAACAATCGCTCTTCATTGGCCTGTTTATGTACCGACTGCGATATCCAGAGAGGATTGTACAGTGGGTGCTGAAGTTGTCTGCGTTTCAGTCTTTGTATGTCTTGTCTGTTTGCTTCCTGTCCGCCGATGTGGAATTGATGATGCCGTAGCATATTCAAGATGGGCTTCGCCGCGTATCTACTGGTCTGGTGGGGCATCAAGCTGTCCAAGTTTCACCAGGAGATCGATGTTGCGCTGAGTGTGATGCTGGTGCTCATCACATCGATACTGATGTGTACACAAATGTAAGTGCTTCACGATCCTGTACCTTCTCTCCTCACGGTTCACCTTCTCCGTCAGTTATGGCTCCTATGCTGCGTACTCCATTGCCCTCAGCATGGGCAAACGCTCTGACCGTCGGGACTCTGTCAAGGAACCGGCACAGGCAACATACATCGTTGATTATCCGTTCGAATACAATCCACTTGGGCACTCGAGAACCCAAAGTCTCAACGTAGATAAACCCATCAGCATTCACCACCACCACAGCTCCATGGACAATGACTCGTTGATGGCAGAGCCACTTTCTCCTGAAAGTCGTGCCAGCGTAGACGCTAGTGGAAGAGATTCGATGTTAATGTTTGGAAGTGAGCAGACGCGGTTGAAAACGGAAAGGCAGAGTTATAACAGGGTATCCTTACCGATGTAAAGCTGGGTGGGACACAGACACAGTAGTAGCAAACACATCAGCATCCACATTCCCGACACTGGCATGCATACAAAACCTTGCACTCTGTGTTTGCTCTGTGTTGTGGCAAAATCATCGGGCCGATGGGCCGGTCGCGATCTACATCTTGGACCAGAACCACCACCACGGCCAACGGACGTAGAGAATACTATCGCAAGAAAGTCGGAAGACATGAGCGTGTGCACGCTCCAAAGTTCTTCATTCCAATATGCCTGAGAACACCGGCATTTTCTCGTGAGTACATGCGATATTTTGATAACGACATAGCCCTGTGCTCATGATGCGATACTTCTCATTGCATTCAGAAGCGTCTGTAACGTTAGCGTCGCTGTCAGACTCTGACACGACTGCCCATCCACTTGCTGTCGACCACAGACCTGGGAGGATGATAGCAGATTCCTGAGATTGCCTATGATACAACTCAAAAAAGGCGAAGTTTTCATCCCGGAGACTACACTAGCACTCGGTGCGCGGTACATAAGGAAAGCCTGTGTGAAGGCCTGCATGCTCGTGACACATGTATACAGTTTGACGTGGAACTGCCCCTTCCCGGGTATTAGTGTGGGGGTAACTCGAGGTACGTCTTCACTGAATTTAACCTCTCTTGTCTTGCGCAGTGACCAACCATGGCGCAGACAGTCTTAACCCACAAAACATACGGAGAGTCCTCGACCATCGCATATCTGTTTGCTCACTGCAAGCTTCTTCTCACTCTGCGTAAGACCATCTAGTACCCGAAAGGCTTCCCCAAGCTCACACTTCGTGCCAGCCTTCTTCCTACTGTACCGTGTCATCACCGCCGATGGGACGAAACCTACCAAACGCGTCTTGAACGACACAGTGGTTCAACGCCTCACGAGCGTCCTGCCGTACAATGTGCTTCAACGTCTCATAGGGAAAGCCGACGGAACTTACAAGGAATGGGCAAAGGACAAGGCACTCGTCGAGGATATTGGCTTGGGCGCCAAGTTGCTTTGGGTAGGGGAGAAGAGGACGGACAGGCTTGTGATACATGTGCACGGCGAGTGATTTCCTACTCACCAAGAAATAAGCTAACGCGGTGCTACACCTCAGGCGGCGCATTTCTCATACCCGCTGTGGATGGCACCTTTCCATTTTGGACTCATGCTAAGGAGACGATTGCCAAGCAACACGGAATCGAGTTCGGTGTGGTCGTGCTTTCGTACTGTCGGTTAATCTCTATCGAGAGAAAGGGTGTCTTGACTAACTTCGGTCCATAGCACTCGTCCCAGAGGGTGTATTCCCTACACCTCTGAAGCAGCTCATCCAGACCCTCGAATACTTCAAGCGCCTCGGCACACCGCCCTCCCATATCACCCTCGCTGGCGACTCCGCAGGCGCCAACACCATCCTCCAGCTCCTCGCGCACCAAACTCGACCCATTCCAGACGTTCCCCCATTCTCGTCCAGTGGCCAATTCGGTGGCATCTACCTGATGTCTCCCTGGGTCGATCCTGCCGGAACGACCTTTGGCGACTCTGCTCCCGCTGGGACTGAGGGCGACATCCTGACGCCTAACACCTTGAAAGACTGGGGGAAAACAGCATTGGCGGATGTTCCGCCCCAAAGTCGTCTGTACGTGCAGCAGCTGGACCTCCCGGAGGACATCTTTCGTGGGTTGCATGATAGGATTTTGGTGAGCTATGGAGGACGGGAAGTGCTGGGCGATTCGATCAAGTTGTTCTATGAGCGCCACTTTGAGTCCCATGCAGAGGCCCGGGTGATCCTCGACAAGAACGGCGTACACAATGACCCGTTCGAGAACCTCCACTTCTTCAAGGTCCAAGGTGGGCTGGGTGAGCTCACAGCGGGTATAATTGACTGGGTCGCGGAGTGGTTGCAGAAGACGAACGCTGCTTGAGTTGCAGACCTAGACAATGGGTTCAGGGTTATTCGATTGTACGAGAGCATCAATTGTACTTAGTGGGTGCAATCCAAGTCCGTGTACTTGAGGATGACAAGCGCGGCGGACTAAAAATAATATGTTACGGACAAAATACGGGGGACCATATCTTCGCGGACTGGCGCGGATGCCTGTCTTCGCGATCTTACATCCATTGAAGCTATTTCCGAGTCAGCCACTGGAAATTAGAACAGTGCAGCATCAAGTTGAGGCGCTCATTCCACACCATTCTTATCTCTGGTAATCAGGCAAGCCTCATCGCCGTAGATCATCTTCATCGCATCGGATACTCGTGTGTCCTGGTGACTATGATGGCCAAGGTAAGAGGATACGCACTAGAAATGCCAGGCCAGGAAGCGCATATGTAACTGTCAGAATATGATTCCACAAGTCAAACGTCAGCAGTCAGTCAAAAGGAAAGTGAGTGATTCCGTGGGGTAGTGGGTAAATTAGTCCAAGCGGTAAATGTGTTGATGGGGAGTGAGAGGGGGTAGGGAGGATGGGGACATGGTAAGTAAAGCATAATAATGATAAGGGGAGCGAGCAGTCAAGGGGGCGGTGGTGGTACAGATGGGTCGTACTGCCGCGTATATCCAGGCGAGTCATAGCCGTACGCGTACGCAGGGGGCGGCAGCACGTCGGGCGGCGGCTCGAACTCGTATTCAGACCCCAGCCCCGACTTTTTGCTGAACCCGCTCTTTTTGCTTGTCGACGACATGGAGTAGGTGGAGAAGGACCGCGTCGGCGAGGGCGCGACGTCGTCGATGCCGTCCGGGCTGAAGCCCTCGTCGGGCGAGCTGAACAGCCAGGCGCCGTCGGCCCGCCGTGTCGCCATGCGCATGTTCCTGCCTGGGGTGGGTACTGTGGTGGGGCGCCATTAGCGCTGGACTAGCTGAGCAGCGGACAGGCTACGCACTGAATCGCGGTGCCTCTCCAGCTGGATTGAGGTCTCTGGACCCAAAGGGTGTTATCCTTGAGGCCAAGTGCCCACGCTCGACCAGCGTCGCATGTCTCCCGAGCTTGGTGTCGAACGAGTGCTCTTGTTTCCGCTTGAACCGCAGCGTCGCCAGCACGATGATGGTGATGAGGACGGCGCCTAGGACGCCCATGATGACGCCGGCAATGAGCAAGCGGTGGTCGCTCATCTTGTTCGACGATGAGCAGCGTCCAGCAGCACCGACAGCGACGCACCTCGACCAGATTAAATCGTAGCAATCAAAAGAAAGGAAGGTCGTGTAGAAAAGAACGTCGAGCTCGCTGTCGCTGAAACGCCCAGCCAACTGTCAGCCAGGCCCGCCGTCAATTCGAAACAGCCAAGGGTCACGAGATCAGACGCGTCTATCTTCGCGCACGCCGCAGATATTCTTGCTGTCGTCGTCCGCAACGCCCAGCGTTGGCCAAGGATGTGGGATGGAACTTGAAAGAATACGCTGCAGTCTGGCCTCACAGAATTTCTATTTTTACGCCTCACAGGGTCCTGCCCCTACGGCATCTGCGAATAATACAATTTGTACGACAAAGTGCGTATAGTGTACAGTGGGTATGAAGCGGCGTCTATGAGACGTGAAAGAGGACAGCGGTCTTGCAGTTATAAATACAACCAAATCCCAAGGCATCTACAAGAAAGCAATCGAGTCTGAAACCAGACGTGTCGACTGTACAAGTCCTGACCGTCGCGGCCTGAGAGTCGTCCTCGATGCGTACTGGCACTCCCAATTTCTCAACACCTTCTCAAACCCAGTGTTGGGCTTTATACACGCCCGTTGTTTCTGGACGGTCGCAAACGCCTCATCATATGTCAAACCTAGATTCCGTATAAGATACGCGATGACAACGGCTGCACTCCGCGATATGCCCTATTCACAGTCATGAGCATGGGATATCCCTGCACCCAGCCCATCACCGCACTGACCTGTTGGCAAAACACGAGCATGCTCCGCCCCTCCGCCAGCACGCCCTCGATGTGCGTACACACCGCGTCGAGGTACGGGTAGAGATCCGCGGTGCTAGAGTCCAATAGATCGATCTTGTACACGTTCAAGGGCGTGTCGTCGGGGAGCGGCTGCCAGCTCGCGTCGAGCACCTGTACCAGGTGCGTGATGTTGTTTTCCTGGAGCGTATCCGTTTCATATACAGCTGCCATGGAGCCGAGGTAGAGTGCCCCGGTGTGCGGAGCACTAGGTGGAAGGATGAGATGCATGGGTGTGCACATCGCCTGCAAGACGGCGGGGGGCATGGTTTCGAAGCGGATCATCATGGTGTTGTCGGTGCGAGGCCATTCTGCTTTTTTGCTTGCTTATATACAAAAGCGGACTATTTGTTGACAGTCACAGTCAGAATCGAGGAGCGCCTTCGGTCAGCGTCATTAGACGGGCCCACACCGTCGTCATGCGCCTCTGAAACCCAGACCTCTGACCGGTCTAGGCCCTAGGGTGTACCGGCCAATTCATTGTCGACGGATCACAGATGCCTCTGAGCTGAATGTTTGCGGTCCCTCAGGTCTAGAGCGCTGTCCCGGCCAATTCATTGTATTGATTGGTGCCAGTTCGAGACGGGCGGAATGTTACTCCCTGGGCCCCATATTTTTAGGAGAGTGAGCGTCATGAGCTCTGGAGAAGAGACTCGGAAAATCTGGAAAAAGGGAGCGTCACGAGCTCGTGCCGAGAGTAAGGTCCGTGGGCGCCGATAGAGCTTCAGTAGACCATCGGGGGTAACGACGCCGCATACATGATACGTATTACCAGTGCCCAATATTCATCGAGGTCCAAGACGCCGTCGGCGATAGATTAAAGTCACAGTGAAGGAAGACTAGACAGAACAGCTTGAAGTCGGCTCGGGAGCTTCTCAGACGTCGGAGTGCCCAGTCGCAATGCCCTCGAGACTCAGGAACTCAAAGAGTTGAAGATGAGTGTAACTGTGTAAGAGACTGGGCTGACAGGTTGAGTATAACAAGCGTGAGAGGCGTCAAAGCGAAACCCAGGCTGAAGCATATGTACAGCGGAAACAGGAACTTGAAGATCGATGCGATGGGAAAGATCAAGAAAGAGTTTTAAGTGAGACTCAGACTGACAGTGAGAGACAGACGATCGCCAGGCACAGAGGATCACGTGTCTAAGGACACGCGCCACCAACCGGCAACTATTCGACCTTCCGGTCAACAAAGACTCAACATGGCCAGCACCAAGTGAGTTGGCGAAAGCTTGACCTTTTGTCATAGCATGTACTTAGGATCTGCAGAGTCAGGTCTCGCGCCGGCTATCCTCTCGTGGTCCACCACAGCACGCCGCCGCCACCAGCCAACTCAAAGTCGCGTCCTCGGATACCAAGATATAAGCTCGGATGGCGTTTCCTTGCCAAAGACCTAAGCGCAAAATACAAGATGGACTGGCTTGATGCATGGGATATGCAAGTCGTTGAGTGGCGCAAGAGCTGGGAGGAAGCCGGTCTGCTGTGCGCTCTGAGTCTCTATTGAATTCAGAGGCTGACGGCTCACTGTAGGGATTTTCATAAGCTCAGCTCGTTTCCCATGGTGGATTTTGAAGGCACCACGGCTATGCGGATACAGATCACGACCAACGACACGCAGGAGGAAGCAAATTTGGCTAAGGATGAGGAATTCATCTGGAGGGCAAAAGAGTTCTTCGAGCGAGAGGACGATCCCAGGTGGTACCACTGCGATGTTTTCTGACTACTCTACGCTGCACACAAACTGTAAGATATCTCTACGCCCGCATAAGTACATCCATCCTCACATTCGCGCGCTCAGCACACTGTTAGTCGGTGATGATAAAACCACCAGGTCGAGCTTTACACTTGCCGGCTGCGTTTTTCGAGGTATAAACCTCAACAATGGCGCTCCTTAGTCTTCGGAGAGACTCGGACTGTCTGACAGTGATGCAGGAGCAATGTGGATTCTCATTCTGGAAGTTTGAACAAGCGCGCACAGGATCACGTGTCTGGGCGCGTCATTCTTTATCTCAGTCTGAATTTGAAAAGGGGTCTTCAATCAATCAATCAATAAATTGACTCTTCGTAACCCTCAACAGTCAACATGACCAGCCGCAAGTGGGTTGGCGAATGCTTGACCTATTAGCAACCTCACGTATCGCAGAGCTCGCACGAAATCTTACGCAGGTTGTCCTTTTCCTCTTGAACTCCTCTGTCACGAACCGCCGCCCCCAGCCAACTCGAAATCGCGACCTTTCGTACCGAGATACATGCTAGGCTGGCGCCACCCTATGCAAGTGCTCACCGCAAAGTACCAGATGAACTTTCTCAACGCATGGGACTTGGCTTTCGTCAAATGGGAGAAAGACTGGGAGGAAGCTGGCTTGGAGTGCGCCTCCCAATATACTGATGATCATCCGCACTGTCTCATGACGCCTAGTAAGTACCATAAGCTCAACTCGTTCCCCTTGCTGGAGTCGGGGGGCAACTCCGCAATGCTGATTCGGATTGCGACCAACGACACGCAGGAGGAGGCGAATTGGGCAAAGGATGAAGAATATATACAGAAGGCGAAAGAGTTCTTCGAGCGGGAGGATAATTCTAGGTGGTACCACTGTGATGTATTCTGACTGCCTCTTCCACACAATCCGCATAGTTTTGTCCCAAAATCGAAGAAACGTGATGCGGCATTTGATTGAATGTAGAGAAGAGCCTATGGAGGTATGACCTGGAGAAGATTGCATAAGACTGACTTGGGCTTTCACCTCGCCGAAGAGCTTACAATTACAGGATCACTGAGGGATATCTCGTCGCGATATACCACGGTGTCAGTGAAAACTTTGGGAATTCTGTCCGAAACTCCCAGGCCACATGTCCCAACCACAATTTCGTCGAATATCATCAAGTCATACTCGCCAAAGAGAACGTCAGGTTTGTTGGAAATGAGGGTAAGCTTTTTCGGAGCGTGCGCTTTATTCACGGTTCGCAGGGTTTGTAGCACGCTGAGAGCACCATGAGAGATGCCTATCATGGAGGCCAGATCAATGATGAAAGTTAAGGACTTTAGAGCACGGAGTCTTGATAAGTTTAGGGTAACTAAAGAGGTGACCGTCAGTTATGAGCGATAAACGATTGGTGCAAATCATTCACGAGGGTCATTCGGGAGTGTCAGAGTGAGCTCCTGGAGCGTCTGCCAATTTGCGCCGATTAGACCATTCGTTATTCCTGGCTGCTGCCACCCTTCTCCTATCATCATCTCGAGCGTCACGAGCTGTGTACAACAGTTCTGCGCCCAGCGCACCAGATCATTCGAGCATCTACCCTTCATCACCAACCGTGGAATAATCAACGTGGGACGCCTGGCAGTATGCTTTGCTGCCTCAGCGACCAACTTGTCATTCCAATGTGCAGGGACAGTCTCCATGTCGATGTGCACGGTTAACGAATCCAAACGTTTGAGCTTCATAGCCGCCGAAAGGAGTGTACGCAATTCGCCTGCAGGGCCCGCCTGTCGACCACTCGCGTCGAAGGCATTGGGAAGGACATGGAAGGTGAGTTCGTCGAGTTCAGGGAAATGCTTGGCGATGTAGAGGGCAGGGCGTGCGTAACGGTGGAGGGTCACTTTCGAGAGCTTGGCTGCCTTGAAATGGAGAAGGCGGATGAGACGCCAATGTTGCGCTGGGCTCCTCCCCCCAAACTCGATGTTATGAATACTGGGGGCGATAGTGGCGTGACGAGAGAGAAGGAGACTGCTGAGTCGAGACGCACGGCTTTGATTCAGGACCTGCATCTGCATATCCAGCATAGTCCTGCTCGTTGGTACCCAAGCGTAGCAGACGCGACTACAGGCCAGCAACGTCTGCTGGTCCTCACACATCGTGATAATTGCGTCGCAAAGTTCGCGCGGCAGCCTTGGCAGACTTTGTAGTTTGCCTTCGAGAGGTAGAGGTGGCTTCCGTATGGCGAGTACATGGAGGGGGAGGGAGAGTTTGGGAGAGGAATCGGCTTTGTGGAGACGCATACGGTCAAGGAGGGATTCACAGTATACGAACAGCCATCTGATGTAGTTGTGCACCTCGTCGTAAAGAAGCCAAAGGAGATAGGTGGGCAGTGCGACGAAGAGAATGAAGAACCAATACAGGACATCTTTGATTCCCTGTTTGAAGCCGCGACACCAGCAAACCACAGCAGTAAGGACGACGAATGGAAGGATTATTCCAACCAGACGACCAGCACTGTCCGCACAGGCCTTTCCAGCGGAGAGGCCAGCCGCGTCATGGCCGTGACATTTGCAGACCTGGAAGTATATCAGAGGGTGCGAAGTGTCGTTACGCCAGGCATCACAGTAATCAGCCATGAATGGGAGGAACAGACCGTCAGTGCGCTGCTAGTACTACTTGATACAACAACGGCCCGCAGAGCAGCTGGCTGATCGGATGTGATATGCAGTTTGACCCGGCCTGGACCCGGCTTCTCTGCTGTGCGCGCCGCGTGTCGGATCACGATTGTGCAGACCTGAAGAGACCTGACGCGTCCGGGAACGCGCCAATTTATGTAAGTGGCAATGCCAATTCGAAATAACTCTGAATGGCAACCCTCTTTCAACGGTCAACATGATGAGCGGCAAGTGAGTTGATGAATGCTTAGCTTGTCGTCTGAGGCTCACACATTACAGAGTCCGCACAAAGTCTCGCGCCGGCTTTCCTCTCGAGGTCCGCTACGATGGACCGCCACCCCCGGCCAACTCAAAGTCGCGACCTCTGATACCAAGATACATGCTGGGGTGGCGTTTCCTGGCCGAAGATCTTACTGCAAAATATAGGAAAAACTTCCTAGATGCATGGGATCTCGCGTTTGTAGAATGGGAGAAGGCCTGGAAAGAAGCTGGATTGGAGTACGTTATTTGTTATAATAAAAGTTTGTGGTATCTCATGATTTTCAGGGAGTATCATACGCTCAGCTCGTTCCCAATGCTAAAGCCAGGCTGCAACTATGCCATGCGTATTCAGATTTCGACCAACGACACACAGGAGGAGGCGGATTTAGGCAAAAACGAAGAATTCATTTGGCGGGCGAAAGTGTTCTTCGGGCGAGAGGACAATCCTAGGTGGTACCACTGCGATGTATTCTGAATTCTTCCTGCCGCAAAATCTGTAACATATATCTGCATCCGAATGCTTCTCTTCCACTTCCATTCAAAACCAGCCAGCGCGCGCTAACTACGCAGCTAGTCCCTCTATTCATAAAGGAATGATGAAGCGCAAAAACCCCTTTCGAGTCGACTCCTCCCTATCTGAAGAATGCGAGGCCTTGAGCCCGTAGATGGCGCTCCTTACCCTCGCTGTCAGCTGAGGTAACGGTGAAGAACACCTTCACTGGCGACTAGAGTTCTTTGATAGACAAGTGGCGGGTGCCCGTGACTGCACACGGAGAGCTTGGCTGTCAAGGCGTATCAAGGACGAACTACAAAGCTTGCATATGAGCTACGTTACGGGTCAAAAGTATGTACATTCAGACGATATATGTCGACGATCAATCAGTGCCTTCCCTCACAAACTTCCCCAGTCGGCGCTGTATCTCAGTCAGATGTTTCTCTGCCAAGTCGGTGCCCAATCGCATGAAGCCAGACCACTTCCCTGGCTGAATATCCTTCGGAGGGGTACTAGGGTCCTGTAAGGTCAGCTCAAGTGCAAGAGCCCTGATTGTATCAGAGATGATCTGATCTGAGAACAACGGCTGTCCCAAATCCGTGTTAGGCTTTGAACTTGCAGCCTGCGTCTGAATATCTTTCTGCCGTGCGCGCCGCTGAGCACGCTCGTTACGTTGAGTACGCTGCAGCTTCACAGCATCCTCAAATGCCTTTTTGGCAATGGCAGGAGGTTGGAGGATGTCAGCGATTGAAAAGAAGTCATCTTCATCTCCGTCAGCATCAGTCTTCTCCTTTTCCTCCTTTTCCTCCCGCTCTTCTCTCTCCGCCTCCGACTCTGCTTGCTTTTCCAACAATGCACGATATGCACCAAAATCAAATGTGTGCTTCGTGAACGAACTAGGGTCATCACGTGTACAAATGCGCCACATGAACCATTCCCCAGCCCCTGCAATGAGGATGACCTCATCCTGGTGCGAATACCGGAGAGTGGAGAACAGACAATGAGCCTGATGAAGACACTGCGTCCGAGCCAAGGTGAGTAGGCCAACAAGCTCTCGGACCCACTCCGCTGCATCAAGTGGATGCCGAGATGGTGGCCGCTTCAGTTCATTTATGAGCGGGATGCTGAGACGAGTGATGCGAATTTTGCGATAAGGGATAGAGCTTATCGAAAGCTTATTGATAATTCTGGTGAGAGTGTTCATGACTTTATCCCGCGTTGTGAGCTTAGCGTGCACCAAGCAAAGATCAAGAGCGACACCGCGCGCAGTGGGTTCAGCAACGGTGTTGGCAGTGTCATTGCCGATGTCGAACGAGTCATTGCCATCCCAGCGAGGTGCAGGAGGTTTCTCGGATTCATCGCCGGTTGACTCTTGCTCCGAAGGGCCAGAATCAAGCGCGTTCAAGAATTGGGTTATGCCGGAGGGGGGAGCGGGTATACGGTAAATGGAAAATTGGGGGATAATGATGAGCATCTCGGGACCATACAAGCTCCTAGCGTAAGCGTTCAAAACAGGAAGCCAGACGCCATAGGTGGGGTTCTCCAGGCGACGCCGATTATAGGTGCCACTGTATGTAACGACGAGGGCGTCGTGTACTGATCGAATGCAGTACTTGTTCCACTATGAGCGGGGTGAGGGATTTTAGCTTCACAGGAGTCAGCGAGACGTACAAGATTTCCCATAGGAGGTCAGTAGTAGTTGTTGTACTAGTAGTAAGTAGTCAGTGGTCTGACTCCAGAAAGACAAAGGCCAAGTGGGACAAAGGGTCGGCGCTCGGCGCTCGCTCTGATCAATCACGAGATGTTGATCAGCGATCACGAGATCAGGATTTCCTTTTCGGTCTTATGTTTGATTTCCAACAGTCACAATGGCACCCTTCATTGTTACTTACAAACGACCACCATAAGCAATACTCTTCATCATGGTCAACCGCAAGTGAGTTGAGGACCGCTGCACCGATATCAGCTACTCATGCCTCCCAGAGTTCGCACAAGGTCTCGTGCAGGTTTCCAGCTCGAGGTCCACCACACCACACCGCCACCGCCAGCCAACTCAAAGTCGCGACCTCTGATACCAAGATACATGCTAGGATGGCGCTTCTCTGCTAAGGAAATAACCGCAAAGTATCAAATGGACTGGCTTGATGCATGGGGCCTCGCATTCGTTGAATGGGAGAAGGACTGGGCGGAAGCGGGCTTGGAGTGCGTTTTCCCCAAACCGAAGCCAATCGTAGATCTCATTATCCGTTGCTTAGGGAGTACCACACGCTCAGCTCGTTTCCCATGATAGATCTGATAGGCACCTCCGCTATGCGGATTCAGATCACGACCAATGACACGCAGGAGGAGGCGGATTTGGCAAAGGACGAGGAATTCATTCGAAGGGCGAAAGAGTTCTTCAAGCGAAAGGACGATCCTAGGTGGTACCACTGTGATGTATTCTGACTGTTTCACGCTATACGTCCATTGTACCATATATCTGTGCTCGCAGACATCCACTTTCACCTCAAACTTTCATTCAAAAGTCAACGTGCTGTTCGAGGATTCACGAACGATTCAAATTGCGGCTCTGGGACGATTTGTTTCCGCCGTGTCGTAGATTCTCTCTTTGCGGGAGCTTTTGCGTACTTCTGTACTTTACAACGCTACGTCCACCCGTGGGTAACAATTACAACTCATACAGAAACTCCCAAGAGACATATTGTTCATACTCGCACGGTCAGACCATTTGGTACTATCGGCGTCGTATTCGGATTGCGGACTCTAATCATCCACGCCGTCCGAGCCGTCGTCAGACTCGCCTATCCGCTTCAAGCAGATCTGCTGCTTGAGAAATTCCGCAAGGACCTCTGCACCTGCGTCGGACTGCCACTTGGGATCGTTCAGATCTGCGCAATCGTCCGCAAGCTCGTCCATTGAGGCCAGGGGGTCAATGGGGCCATTTCGTTCAAAGCTGATATCTCCACCAGTAAAGTGAGCCCCAAGAGTATATCTGAAATGTAGACGCCAGAACATGTGCGCTGCGGAATGGCGCGGAAGATTGGACGGGAGTGGTGGCGCGCTCGGAGCTTTGATGGGGAGGTCCACGAAGGTGACGATGCGCCCGGCATCCTAGAATGTCCCGCCTTCAGCACCGGTGCATGTAACAAAGGGCAACAGTACCTCTATGTCAATACTGAACATATTTTCCATGTAGGGCTCAACTAGTGTGCTTGAGAGGGTAATTGCATTTTCAAGACTTCTGTAAACCTCGTATAAGCCCGGCGTGTCCGCGTCTCGGCTCTGATAGGACTGACGAGGGAATCATGAGTAACAGTGTGGCTGGAAACACGGCACATACCATATAGGCCAATGAAGGAGGGAAAGCCCACGTTATGGTGGTTGGAAGGTCGGCGCGGCCGGTGACACAGCACACCCCACAATCGCGTCGGGTAACGGCATCAGTGATGGCTTGAGGCATTCTATTCTGTACGCTTTTGGTCAATAGTTCTATTCAGCACCTGGATGCGATTCATGCGAAACCTCACGTATTGGTTTAGATCTATCCCCTGCTCCTCCCCGCGACGTCCAGCCTCTTTTTCAAATCCCCGAAGTGTGTTGTTAAAGAAACGACCCCCGATCGGATAGGGATACGGTCGGTCATCTGCGACCAAAGTGAGTAGAGAGATAGGTAGGTAGATAGAGAGTATCAGGGTGGCGCTTGAAAGGCGTAGCACACACTTTGAAATGCACCGTACATTGCTGGCTGCAATAGTTCGGAAGAGTCGCGCGGAAGCAGTGGTCCTTCAGAACAATCTATGATGTAGCGAAACACGCCGAGTCTTTTCAAGTTGACTTTTTGCAGCTGAAAGTTCGTATCACGCTCCGGGTCGTCATCGTTAATGATATCAAGCCAGCGATAAAGTGTTTTTATCGTCATCCGGTGATGATTGAGATTCAAGCCTCGAAGGTGATGTCAGGAGGCAGAGAATTGCGCAAAGGGTGTGTAGTACCTCCGGTCATAATGGCCAATGGGTACTCCAAAAAGCAGAAGAGAAACATATTGCGCTGTTCCGAGATCGACTTTTGAGACATAACGAAACTTTAGGATGTTAGAGAGCCAGTGGCACGAGCGGAGTTGGGCCTCACGGATAGGACATGGTGGTGGTGTGAAGAAAGAACGTGGCGTCAACGCACTGCCAACGGCACGGCATTGCCGTCATTTCTTTACCACGGCTGGCTGCCGGATGGTCAGGACAGAGCCAGATCTTCTATCTAGCCATCCGTATATCTCATGATTCTTAGAACGTACCACACGCTCAGCTCGTTTCCTATGATAGATCTAGTTACCTAGTAGGCACCTCCGCTATGCGGATTCAGATTACAACCAACGATACGCAGGAGGAGGCGGATTTGGGCAGAAACGAGGAATTCATTTGGAGGGCGAAAGAGTTCTTCGGGCGAGAGGACGATCCTAGGCGGTATCACTGCGATGTATTTTGACTGCTCTTCTCCACACACAATCTGTATTATAGGCCTTCACTCTGAGGCCCTGCCACGGTTCACATTGAGAAAGAAAACAGTGGTTGTCGTACTATATGCCGTGCGAGCATCGTACACTTTCAAACGACGCTGCCTGTGAACATACTCGAATCAGCCGTCCAGTCACCGCACTTGTCGAGGCTTCAGGCAGCACTTAAACGGCGCAACATGACTACAGAAAGTGAGTGGCAGTGGCAGAATACAACAGATACCCTACCATAACATTCCATCGACTGTATCCCACGTTGGTAACGGTTCACCTTTGGCCGGGCCAATATCAAAAGCGCGCAGAATATTGGCGCAGATGACAAAGATCGTCGAGTCTGAAAAGAATCGACCTGATACGGATGGTTGAGTGGCGTCCGACTCATTTGATGAGAAGCTTCACACACCTGGGCATTGTCTACATCCAGTCGCATATCAGTTTACGGTTCTGTGCACGGATACTGGAAGGTAGATCCTACCTTGGCCCGAACCCGAAAACAATGTCCCTCGGATCGCGTTCATTCATCTCCAGAAACCTCTCTGGGTTGAACCTCATTGGATCTTCATATACTTCCGGATTGTGCGCCATGAGCCACTGGTTCGCGAGGAGGACGTCGCCCTTGCGAATCTGGTACCCGTCGTAAATCTCGTCCTTTTGAGCTACATGACCGATACCTAAGACGTATCTCTGGTCAGGAGTGGATCGTCAAGTCAAAACTTGCGGACGAACCGGTCGGGATGACAGTGTGAAATCGATGCACTTCCTTGCAGACAGCCTCTGTGTATGGTAGGTGCGACGGAGATGGCGGTCTGTCTGCGGCAACATCCAGCTCTGCTTGTGCTCGCTTTTGGATGTTGGGATTGAGGATCATGGCCACAAGGAAGGTGTCGATTGTCGCTAGTGTCTGAAAATCTGATGAGATTCAACTCTACGAGAGCTTGGGAGACAAACCGTCTCGACAGCCCCTTACCAACCACATCAGCATCAATAGTCTAAACTCGTAAGGGCTGCAAGTACCTGTGTAGAGTGACACGGCGGCCCACTTGATGTCCTCATGTGAGCCTAAAGCCTCGGATGCTAGCATTGTTGGTACAAAAGACTGCCTAGACTGGCATCGATAGGTGGCTATTTGACGTCGCGAATCGGAAGAGGTACTCACTGGCACAGTCAAATTGCCGTCGGCTATAGCCACTTCGAACGGGGTGCTTGCCATGCGGTCTAAAAGCTCTTTCCATTTCTTCGCTTGAGACTTGAATCCTGTGCCTGGCAGGAAGCTTGGAAGTTTGCGCACTACTTAATGATTTAGACGTGTCACCAGATGACGAGAAAAAGCTTCTAATACAGAAGGGAAATGAGTCCACGAGAAATGCACCAGGAGCAGCAGCCTGGGCAAGGCCTGCCATAGTTTCCTTGACGAGCTGGATGTACAAGTCTTCGTCTCGTTCAAGGTTGAACCCGTAAATCAGTCTGATCATGAATGACATGACCTCTCTGGAAACCACTTAAGTTAGCGTTGTCTAAGAAAGAATGCACGCGTGGACATACCGCTCAATACACTCACGGGGGGCCACAGAAATATGAAGCTCCTCTGTTACTCTCTGGCCGAGGGCATCCTGCTCTGGCCGTACGTCGAGGGCAAGCATCTTGCGAAGCAGGCGGCGATGAGCTCGATGAGTAAAACCGGAAGGAAGAAACCCAGTAGTGCGCTCCCAGCCGACGAATTCTCCGGCCATTGGAATGCGCATACGGTCGGAGTGGCGAGACAAGAGCGACGAAGCGGCCTCGTACGTGTTTAAGACGATGAACGTCTGCGAAGGAGTGGTGAACGACATGATAGAGCCTAGGTATGTGTCAGATGTGGCCATGGCATTGAACTTGAGAGTTGCGATACCATATCTTTCAGACCAGTCCGCGAGAGTGATCCAAAGGTTTGTGCGAGGTATAGACAAGAGACTTCCAATGAAAGGATATCTGGGAGGACCGGGTGGCAACAAAGTTGCGGAGCGCCTAGAGCTGAGGAGCAGAACACTGACAGCAGTGATGATCAGTATAACGAAAAGCATATTCCGTTGCCCCAAAGCAAGTGCTGTAGTGTTTAGTTATATAGCGCTTTGCAGCTGGCACTGCGGTATATGAGCACATTGTCAAAGCCTAATTGCTCGTGTCTAGAAACAGCCTTGGCGCGGATGGGATAGGTTCGTTGGAGCGATATGATCCTGTCATCAAAGCGGTAGAAGTGTATTCAGGCGGAAAAGGAGAACTAGGCAGCCAGCTATCAGTCCACTTAGCCTAGAGGCAAGATGAGAAGGCCTGACAGTGACAGTATGAATACAGTGGCGGATATGCTTTAGCAAATCGAATTCGAAAGTGCCTCGGCCCTCGTGCCGAGTTGAGTACGTTCGGCAAAGAGCCGGCGGCAGCTACTTTGGCTGGCCCAGAAACATCTTGCCTTTCTTCCACCGGTTCGATTGACAAACAACGCAAGCCTTGACGCGAGCGCAACCACAGTCTGCCTTGTTGGTATTGTATGACTCCCATTTGCTTGAGGCTCATGGCTGCTGTTATAGGCTTTTTCGTGATGCCGAGTTCAAAAAGCCTACAGGTAACAGCAGCGTCGCTGCAGTACAAGACATGTACGGTTTATTCGTGGCACTCGCTCCCTCATACAAGGCTATCCCCGAGCACTATTGTATACGCGTACACTATACTCCCACCGGCCCGCAGGACGCCTTGTTTGGCCATTCCCAGCATCGAAATGGACCTGTCTTTGCCAAGCATTCCTTCAAGACTCCTACGGCCTTACATGAAGCTCGTATTGAGGATTCCCGTTCCGTGGTATATCCTTTCTATCCACACAGACATCAACAGGCTGCAGAGGAAGGTGGGATGACCTCGAAACTTCACACCGGGCTGGTCCATATATTGTCTGCCTTTTAGAAGGGAAAAGGAGAGCACTCAAGGATAGGCATTGCCGAAGTATGTTCATGCTCAGCTATCTGGTTCTCCTCTGACCAGCTCTTTAGCACGCCTGCAGCAGTGGTCACGTCCCTCGATAACGTTGATCGTGGCGAACATCGCTGCGTCGAATGGCGTTCAGGCGAGTATAAGCGAAACGTATACTTCAAGTGGGTACTAGTGGGATATCAGTGAGACATGGACGAGCAGCAGCTTCAAGAGCGTTGATGAGGGCTTGGTGTCAGCCTGAGAGGCAAAAGATTCGGATGTCGTGGCAAGCAACTTTTTTGTTACCCACCTGCGGGTCCGAGTCCCGGATGTTTCACTCTAACCCACCATCTCCAGGAGCAGCCAGTCGCCACCGAATCGGGTACTCAATGCTGTTCGGGATTCCCGACACGGTCCTCGACTGCTTAGACCGGTGGCGTCGCACTGATACTCGTGCTGGCAGCACGTAGCCGACACTGCATTATCTGCGTTCACCTTCATTTTCTTTCGATAAGAAGATACGATCTGTCAGTTGATCCTACATTGCTGGTACTTGATTGGCCATGGTACACTCTGGCCCCCATCATCCGTCTCCGGAGTGATGGGTTCCAGTGATGGAGATTTATTTATGGATGCCCAGCATCATGCATGAAGCTTCCTCGCTGTCTGATTGTGACGCAGAAGATTGCCCACCTTATAAGCAGGTGGGTATAGGATGCACCATTCTGCTTCTTGACCACCATGACCATGGACGCGATCCGAGCTGCCGACGAGCAACTACTCGCCTCTCTCGGATACAAGCAGGAGTTCAAGCGAGCTTTTACACCTCTAGAGGTGCGATCTTCACAGACAACGAAGGATCACAAGAATTGACGACGACGAATAGGTCTTTGGGATTGCCTTCTCGATTATCGGCCTATTGCCTTCCATCGCATCTGTGCTGTTTTACGCTCTTCCTAATGGCGGAGGTCCTGCCATGGTCTGGGGGGTGAGATATCATCGGACCTCCTCGCATCGGGACTCATTAGTGTCTGCAGTGGGCCGTCGCCAGTGTTTTCATCCTCTGCGTGGGTATGTCAATGGCGGAGCTTGCCTCGGCGGCACCAACGTCCGGTGGTGTAGGTGCCGTACACCCATACTAACTCCACGCTTGCTCACGCTCATCCCTTAGCTCTACTTCTGGACTCATTCATTATCTTCTCCGAGATGGCGAAACCTTCTTTCCTGGATCGTAGGGTGTATGAAGTTCCTTTGCTTCCCGAGGTGCCCTTGCTCATGTGATGCTCTGCAGACACGAACACCGTCGGCTCCATTGCGTCCGTTGCCTCGATAGATTGGGGATGCGCTGTACAAGTCATGGCTGCTGCTACAATCGGCTCCAAAGACCAAAGCTTCTCCCCGACCAACGCCCAAATATTGTACGCCTTCTTCAGCTTCCCAGTGGATGACTCGGCCTCACTCCAACCTCCTCAATCAGTGGTGTCTATACAGGAATCGTCTTGACGCACGCCATAATATGCTGTCTTGGAACCACTGTCTTGGCTCGACTTCAATCAGTCTATGTGGTGTTGAATGTACTGTAAGTGACCACCATGACGTTGACGTGCATATGACACTCACGTCTGCACCTCTAGACTTTGCTTTGCCATCATCATCGCCCTTCCGATAGCGACTCCTTCCGAATTCAAAAACACGGCCAGCTTCGCTCTCGGATCTTTTGAGAACTGTATGTAATCCGCTATCCTCTCGCCTTTTCCCTCAACGCGGAGCTTATCAGTGAACGGATGGCCGGACGGCTTCGCATTTATCTTAAGCTTCCTCGCACCTCTTTGGACTATCTGTACGCAACCGAACCCTTGTGATATCGCGTCCCGTTCTGATGTCAGTGCCATCGTTTACTAGGCTCTTTCGACTCAAGTGTGCACATTAGCGAAGAAGCCTCCAACGCTGCCACCGCAGTTCCCTGGGCTATCGTCGCCGCCATCTTCATCGCTGGGGTCCTAGGATGGGGTATGCTACCGACCAGTCTCATTTCGACCCCGACTCGCAAACTGATAGATGATCATAGCCATCAACGTGACGCTAGCATTCTGTATGGGAACGGATCTTGAGATGCTATACAATAGCTCCCAGCCCATGGCGCAAATCTTCTTCAACGCATTCGGGCAGAAAGGCACTTTGGGAATATGGGCCATCGTCGTGTGTGTCCAGTGAGTACGCCAATGTGAATGTGTGTCTTCGATGCTCATGGTTTGGTAGATATATGATGGGCTCCAGTATGGTACGCAGGCTTTGATGGTCCCCCTCTCGAACATGGCTCAATATTCCATTATAGCTTTTGGCTGCTAGTCGCCAGACCTATGCTTTCAGTCGTGACAAAGGTACATCCAGTTGTTATAGGCATGATGTCCAACTAAATGTTTTCACTCAAGCACTGCCGATGTCGAATTGGCTCTATCGTATGAACAGTTTCACTGGTACACCAGTCAACACCGTCTGGTTCGATGCATTTTGGGCATTTGCCCTTGGCTTGCTCGTATTCGCCGGAGAACAAGCCATCAACGCCGTCTTCTCCATCTCCGTCATCGCGCTCTACGTCGCGTACAGCATCCCCATCTGCGCGCGCTTCATGGGAGACAACGATTTTGAGCCAGGGCCGTTCAGGTTGGGCATTTTCGTACGTACTACACGCATCTTGGGACTCCGTCCAAGGTAATCTGACTGCTATGACAGAGTCTGCCTATTGCTATTATTTCAGTGGCGTTCATGGCCTTCATGAGTGTCGTATTTCTGTTCCCCACCACGCCGCAAACGGATACAAAAGACATGAACTACTCCGTCGTAGTTTTGGGTGGCGTGATGATTCTGTCCCTCGCGTGGTATTACCTCCCTGTGTACGGGGGCGTCAATTGGTTTACCGGCCCCATTCCCAACGTTGACGGCAAGGCTTCGGGTGCTAGCGATACGAGCAGCGAGAACCAGGTGGTGGTAGACGAAAAAAAAGCCGCTCAGGCTCAGACTTCGGTGATTGCGGCGGAGGATTAGTCAGCCGATTGTGTACTATGTATAGATTTGTAGATGTCTTATCAGATTAGTCTCAGACCACCACCACTGGCATACATAATGCCCATTAACATCGAAGAGCTGGAGATGGCGATCCACCACGCCCTGCCGGTGGCGTATTTGAACGTCGAAGACCAGTCAAGCGGGTGTGGCGAGAATTATGCCATCATATTAGTCAGCGAGGTATGAGACCACCCTTCGTATTGCTATAGGCAAAGGATGAACCTCTGTAAAGGCGTTTGAGGGCAAATCAACACTAGCAAGACATAGATGGAGTGCGTACATTATCTTCAAATTAACCTCAAGGCCAAACCTCACCTCTGCAGTCAACGAGCTTTTGAAGACTGAGATCGCTCAAATGCACGCGTTCTCTCAGGTCTGAAAATCGTCGAATCAAAAACTTGATGTGTTTTTGACCAAGTGCAACAGAAAACATTCACCCCGAAGCAATACGAGGCGTATCTAGCAAAGCTGAACACCCCTTGAGAACAATTGGTTCTTACTGTACTTCTAATGGCGACAACGGTTGTACTGTATATGTTTGTAATGTATACTCCAAAAAATAGACGAAGACATCGGCGGCCGCGTATCATGGCCACGATTTGACTCCCAGCCCGAGGGTGATGAAGAGGAGGGGCATCACATCGCAGCAGATAAAAGCCACGCCAGCGTAGACGACCATCTTCGTAATCACTACAGAGGGTAGAAGCGGTCAGCGAAATTTGCTAGAATATATAGAAACGGTTTCAATCACCATCACTGCGGTGTCTATGAATAACCTGACCCCCAACGCCCACCGTGCTCCGCGAAGGGACACCTATCCAGCGTAAAAAGCGCCGCAATATCGTTTTGACAATTATCCTCCACAGGAACACGATGGTGATGCCTACGAAACACAGCGTCAGTACACCCACAGGACCCCGACTCTGAGTACTGACCCAAGACCATCTTCACCGCTGCTACACCAGCCCAGACTGTCCAACCAACAGGAACTTGCACCCATTCCCCAGTCGCACTATCGACGACCCATCCGCTTCCCGGCATGATGTCCATATGCGCGCCTAGATGTCGCCCACCCAAAACCCACCGTCCGATGAACGCGCCCAGTGCGACGGCACCAGACTCCACCGCATCATCGTGGCATGGACAATCATCCGCCGGCATCGGTATGAGTTCCAGCAAGGCCAAAAACCCAGCAAAGAGCACGAGCGGCGCCTCTACCCCACCCCGTAGCTCAAAGTCGCGTATGAGTGGCAGAGTTTGGATGAACACTGATATGGCGCCCAGGACAAGCCCGACGCCACAGTCTGTGAAGGTGTGCATTCCGAGATAGACGCGTCCGAATATGATCGTGAATGCGTACAAAGCCAGGGTGCGATAGTATGGGTCAGCGGTGTTCAGGCAGAGGTAGAGCGCGATGGAGGAGGCGTGGGTGGTGTGTGTGGAGGGAAATCCGTATTCGAGGTGGTGGTTCAGTACGGCTACACATAGCATGGTTTTCATCGCGATGAACGGTGAGTGGCATCTGCAAACTCACTGAGCCTGGTTACTGGAGGAGAAAAGGGTCTGGGAAGACATAAGAGGTCTTTGAGGAAGGAAGACGCGTAGCCGCCAATAGCAAGAACGATGAGAAGTCTATGTGCGATCAGTGAAGTTGACTTTTTGACTGGCGGATTCATCCTACCCTCTTCCAAGATCGTCATGTCCGAAGAAAAAGAACACTGGGAGCGACAAGATGAAGAAAGAGTCTGTGCCGAGCATTCTTGAAGGGCCAATTTAGCACACAGAGTCCCTTCGATAATGACACAAGAAATAGACTTGCGAGGAATAGGTAAAGTACGCGTCTAGGAGAGGCGTGCGGATGGAATGCTGAATGCGAGCTATGACCTCGGACTCGCGTTCGACATTTTTCACCAGAACACTGCGAATGGTCGCGCGCCAGCTGGGCAAGTGCTTGTCGTATTCCACCGCCGCTGGTTGCAGCTCGCAGTCATCTGCGCGAGGCAAAAGCTCATCCAGCTGATGGTGATGATGGCCGTTCTGAGCCATGATGGAAGGAAGGCGGGGAGAGTGCGGTTACGGAGTAAACAGCTGTCAGCATGGTCGCAAGAAGAGAGAAATTTTGGCTCTAAAAAGCGCTTCTCGGACACGCTGTCAGACCACAACCGTGCTACTTAGGCTTGAAACTTTCCAAACGGTAATCCTAGTCAAACTTCCTGCCTCCTGATACATGATAGACTAGCCCACTGTAGCCATCTTTGGACTCAGATACATCCATTCGCCACCAAGCATTCTCAAGACTACTTCCTCAATGAGTGTCCGCTTTGGCACCGTCACGCAGAGCTCCCGACCGCTTCAATGTCTGTTGACACTGAGAGGGTTTCGGAGTAATACGACAAAAAAGATAAGAAAAATGTAAAATGACCAGTATGTACAAAAACGAAAATGGCAGTCGCTATAAATCAATCTCAAAGCTCGTCACCTGCGGCAAGAAGGCCGAGCCAGCGAGGTCGATGAGATGCACCTCGTCAAACGCTGTCATGCCGTTGTATCCACCAAAGAAGAACAGCCTGCTATCCGCGAGAAGACAGACGTGATAGCCACGGTGTGAGGGCGGCTTTCCGCATACTGGACGGTTCTCGTATTGCAGATTCACTGAAGCAATGTCAGACAAGCTTATGAATGGGAACAGAGAAACGTACCCAGGCTGAAGCACTTGATGTCGGAAGTGTATTCTGCGCCGTCGTGGCCGCCCTGGACAAAGATGTAGGTGCCGACTTGAGTTGCAGTATGGGAGAGTCGTTTGTACGAGTCCGTCTCGGGGAGGTCAATCAGCGTCCATTCCCTGGTTTCTGAGCAGATGTCAGAGGAATCCAAGAGGAGGGAAGATGCACACCTAAATTCAGAAACCAAATTTCTGAGAAACAATCAGAGCCATCGCTGCCGCCGATGATGACCATGTACTGGCCCGAGAGATTGGCGGTGTGGTATCCCCTCGGTGTGGGTTTCTTGCGCCCTTTGGTGGGGATGTGCTCCCAGCGCATGCGGTCCGTGTTGGTCACATCGAGCGTCCACACATCGTTGAGCGCGGTCATGCCGTTGCCGCCGCCAAACACCCAGATCTTCTTGTTGTACAGTATAGCCGTGTGCGCGCGCCGCTGCGGCGGAGTCTCACCTGAGATCTTGGGACGCGACCAGCGGCGGGTAGTGGTGTCAAAGACGTACACCGAGTCGTAGTAGGTGCCGCCCTGCCCACCGCCGTACACGATGAGCTTCTTGTCAACGAGGATGGCGGTGTGTGCGCGCGACGGCGGCGGGGCGTCGCCGACCGTGTCTGGATGGGACCACTGCATCGTCTCTGCCGCGTACGCGTGAATATTAGGAAAGAACGATGGATGATTGCGCACCAATGTCAAAGCAGTAGATGTCCCGCGCCGTGTCCTTGTCGTCGCAGCCGCCAAAGACCCAGGCGATGTTGTCGAGCAGGGTGACGGTGTGGCCGCGCATGCTCCGCTGGGGGATCGCCCCGTACACAGGAGCCCGACTCCAGTACATCACCGCACTGGGCGCATCGTCGGCGTCCTTATCGTGTGGCAGCCGCGGCGTGCTGCGCGTCTTCTGTATCGCCGTTGTCCGCGATGCCCTCCCCTCCTTGGATGAGCTCCCTGCGGCCGTCGATGTGGTCGACAGCGTGCGCCTCGATGTTTGGTGTCCGTTGAGTGTCTCCGACGACGGCCGCCCCGTCAGCGACCTCGTCGACGATTTGCGCGACGTCCCCGAGCTCCTCGACGACTTTGCTGGCGGCTGAAGGGCGGAGGTCGATGCTGCTGCCGAGCTCGAAGCCTCGTAATATGGTGTGCTGGGCGACGTCGGCGTGAACGGGTCCTCTTCGGGGACGTCGCTGAGACTGCGCACAGAGCTCATGTCGTCGCTGCCGTCACCGGCGATGGAGAGAGCGATGGAGGGGCCGCGGCGCGTATTCATTAACTGAGACTTGGACAAGACAGAGAAAGTCCACGTGCCGTAAATCAGTTGTCGATCAAAACAATATTCGGCTTTGATAATTGCTTGCCCTGGTGAGGAACACATCATCTTCACGAGCGAGTGGTGGCGTAGCAAAGTGCATGTACGACAAGTTTCTCTACAGGTACACATGGCCACGATATTCAGACTTGCCCAAGATGACAGCCTTCCTTCTCCGTCGTCGAGATGCAAATCGCACACTGGGGACGCTGCCCTTGCTGCCCGCCCATATCTTGAATTCACAGTGATGCTACGGCACCCTAGATTTGGCGCCAAAACAACTCCACAGAGAGGAACCATGCACGAATTTCATTGGCGAAACATGAATGCTCTCTGTCATTGTGTAGCTCTCATGATTCATCGTCAGAGTTCACCGGTGTCGTGCGCGATTCTTCACCGGTTTTTGAGACGATGTTCTCCACACCGTCCACAAACTGCTACAATCATTAGTCTCTGGGACTGCGACTGGCGAAGAGCAAGCCGCACCGTGCGTCTGTGTCTGCCGCTAAGATCCTGGAGTGGGTATTCACTCCTCAAGCCAGGCCTGCTAGTTATCTCGACGCAAAAGTCAGAATCGGCTTCGGTGACTAGGCCAGTGGTACTAGGTGGAGATGCCACAAATGCTGTCGAGACGAACGTCCTTGACTTTCTATCACTCGAAACTTGGTTGTTGAGCTGAAAGAGCATGCCAATCTGAAAACATGTAGCGGGCTAAGAATGAGTCGAACGCACAAAGGTTAACAATGCACTGGTGTAACTGGGCGACATCTGTTTAGATGGAATGGGAACATTCGCTGGTGAAGACGACCTACAGTTTCGGTAGTATAAGCGACCTGAGCAGTTCTTGTGAGACTTGGGTTTCTAAAGAAGCAGTGATGTTTACTCACGTAACATCATGAACAGTGTTGGGCTGTGACCATCGATGAGCTTCAATAGATCTTCTTGTCAGATACTTACAGGAAAGACATAGAAGAAGATGACGTCCAGCACTGCTACAATGGCTGACCTCGGGATTCAGAGACTCGACTACGACAAGAACAATGTTTAGCGTACCAGTAATCATGCCAGTCTCCATGAAGATTCGAACCAGTCGGCTGACATGGTCGCCTGTACTCCGAATTCCGGATTTCAGGCGTAGAAGCTGGATGAACAGTCATTGAACTGGAAAGTGTTTTCCACCAGAACGGTACGAACATAATACACCATGGTGACACAGATAATCACATCAGTAACCGCTTCGGCCACATGCGTGAACTGAGAAGAAGAAGACTCTTGAGTTCAAGGGAAAGTGAGGTGTGGCAATAGAGCACACCGCTGAAAGACTCGAGGTCCTGTCCAGGCTACTCAAAGTTCCCATAACGCGTACCTTGGTGAGATACAGAGTTAGTATGCAAAGGGGGCAGGGCCGCCCTCCCCGAGAATATACTCACTTTGATTGCAGTTATGATCCCGGTGCATGCATGGCCGAGGGCAAGCTGATAACAAGGATCGCCAACTCAATTAGGAGGTGCAAAGGGCGTCCCGAGAAATGAATACATACAACGGTCACGACACTGTCAGGAGCGACGGTCAGATCCCAACCTCTGACAGACAGCATTCACTCACCCAGGTATCCAAGGTGCTCTGCTGAGCGTCTTGATCTGCCAGGCAAAGAAAAGCTGCACCGAGCACGATATAAGAGAGTTCATCAACGGGATATCTGATGGGCGGGATTATGTGAGGTCTCGGCGCGGGTAGGAGACTCCGAGAACGTACCAAGCCAGATGAGCGAGACCTCGTTGTGGACGTCGGCGTTTCCCCAGTTGTAAACAAAACAATGGAAGGCACCATGTGTCGTAAGCGCCGTTTGGACCCACTCGAGGAGGACCAGACCGAGAACTGCTGGACGCTTCAATACCTCGTTCAGCGTAGCCGAATCACGATAGACTAACCAAATAATAACAAAAGCCAAGTCCGACGTCGGCCCGGATTGCGTGCGGAGGAATCGTGCGGGTAGCTCAGATAGTATAGATCTGTCCATTCGATGAGTATGAGAGCATGAATGGTATGAGAGGCCTGAGGTACTGACAAGCTTGCACACTGAGTATCCCGAGAAGCCACCACGACAAGAACATCCCGAGTAACTGTCAAGGAAATGCATCAGAGCTTGGAAGCGGGTGGGCTTATATGGCACTATGGTTCAAGATCGTACATGGGGACCGGTCCTAAACATGGTCACCCGTTACTGACGAAAGGTAAGGCATGGAAAGACATGAGAACGTACAACATCTGCACCGATCTAGAGACATGGCCGTCTCTGCGCACAACCTCCACACGAAGGGACATAGCATGTGCCGGCGTCAGCTACGAGGATACAGAGAGGACGTAGTCTGAGGCCAAGTTACATCGCGCTTCACGGCGAGAAGTCTTGACGTCCCACTGTTAACGTTATGTGTGTGTTTTAGTAAACGCCGAAGGTGTTGCTTCTTCTTTAGGGTGGGAGTTGGCTCGCACGCACACGCACACGCAATGCTGGGAATGACCAACAGGCGAGAAAGAGATTCCTACTCTTGTGCATGACCATGGTGGAGGTGAGTAGAGTGGTCCAGGTCCGGTCCGGCATTATCGCCCGATCGGGCTTCAAATTCCCGCCTCCCGCCTCCCGACTCGGTTTTCCCGAATAGCTTTACTGTCATGCCCGGTCATGCAGACGAGGGTTCTGTGGGTCGCGTGTCCAATTGATATTCAGCGCTGTTACGGGTAATGGTAGACAGGGAAATAGCAGAGTGGGGACTCGTTTGATCGTGATCGAGCAGCGAGAGGCGTATACACATCAGTGTGCTTCACGAGTAGGCGGAGAGCGCACCCCTCGCTTGGGTTCGTCCTGCGTGGCTTTGAATGGATACCATAAGCCGTACGAGGACCGCCGAACGGCGAAGGCGCCTGCCACAAGCCGCAAATACTTACGCGAATATGTGGTGACTTATGGCGATCGAGGGCGGCCGGGAACAAAACGACCTCGGCTTGACCTCGGCTTGCCGCCCAAGTCCGTCACGACTCAGTATTCATTAATCCTTGGTCGGCGGAGTCTGTGGGAACTTGAGGTGCAATTTCTGTTTCGGTGAAGCCGTACATGCTTGACCAAAAGACGATTGACATAAACGCCGGCATAGCCCTATTCTGGGTAATCAGGCGGCATGCCGTGGTCCCAGCGGCACGCGGGAACTCGGCCTTCGGCACTTGCACGAAAACCATCACGTCCTCCTCGTCAGTCGAGCTCACTAACTTCTAAGTGCTCACTATCCGCTATTCTTTCACCATCACTGATCAGGTTTCCGGCATGCGAGTTATGGTCCGGGTGGTATACTTGGCGATGACGCATTTGCTGAAAGTAACTCGACGTTTTGTATCAGATGCCCAAATCTATATCAATCTGTATAGGAAGTGACGGCGAGGTACGAGGGTCAGGGAACGTACGGGCTCCTCTTCTAGATACACTAGACGCTCGGTGAGGCCAGCAAGTCATGGGGTGCGTGCGGTACCTATCTCTCCATTCAACCTGTTACTGAGAACTTCAAGATGTATGGCCGCCTCAACAATGAACGTTCGAACACGCGCTCATTCCCATTTCGACCGTTTTATTCCCAACAATCCCGGAAGCCCATGACTTTGCTCCTGTACCTACCATGAGCGTTATTATGAACGAGGTTAAAAGCACCCCACATCCTGACAGGTTCTCCTCACCGCCTGCCTATGTTGTCGTCTCTAGTGCTTTGTTCTCTTGCGGTCGTTGCTCTGGGTTTGCCGCAGGTCAAGCTCGGTAACACCACCTTGTTCGGCCGCGATGTCGCGTTGTTGCATCAAGATTTCTTTGGAGGTAAGCCGTTCGCGATGTTCTTTTGGGCGTCATACAACCTAGTCTGCACTGGCAGGCATCCCGTTTGCTGAACCGCCTGTGGGAGATCTTCGATTGAAACGACCCGTTCCCAAATTCAGCCTTGCTGCCGGTGCCTTCAATGCGACCGACTTTGGTTTGGCTTGTCTGCAGCCTGTATGTGTGGGAAATAGCTGCACATCACTCGTCTTGACGTGACTCCAATGCCAGGGGATGGCGCGAAACCTGATTACCGAGGATTGTCTCACCATCAACGTCTTCCGTCCCTCTGGCATTTCCGCAGACGCATCACTCCCGGTCTTATTCTGGTCTGCTCATGCTTCATTTCAATAGCGCAAAGCTCTCATTCATTCCCTAGGACTTACGGTGGTGGTTTTCTGGGAGGCGCGTCGTCATTGTATAATGGGAGCGCCATTGTTGCACAGAGTGTACTGAGGGTAGTTCAAAAGCACCCCATTTCTCTCCATTTGGCTGATATGTGCATCCCTACCCGTAGGGGACGCCGCTCATCTACGTCAATTTCAACTATAGACTCGGGCCCCTTGGATTCCCTCAAGGACATGAGGCTGAGGCTCTCGGGGAACTCAACCTAGGTATCAGAGACCACATACTCGCACTGGAATGGGTTCAGGAACATATTCATGCTTTCGGAGGAGACAATAAGAAGGTAATGCCAACATAGTGACCGTTTCTAAGCAGACCTCTCAATTCTGACGAAGGTGACTGTTTTCGGTGAAAGCGCCGGGGCTATATCGACGGCAATTCTATTCTTCAATCCGGCAAACTCTCGTCTTTTCCGAGGCGCGGTGAGCTTGCACGTTTTTTTTTCTGAAGGACTGTCACTCATTGTGACGAAGATTTTTGAATCAGGCTCCGCCGCTACAACCTTGGTATTTCCTGCTAGCCATCGGGAAGGGGCCTGGCAGGACTTCGTTTCGGGCATCCCGAATTGTCAAACACTCGCTTCATCAAACACCTTCGATTGCGTCAGGAGAGCTAATGAGTCTCAAGTCCTTGAAGGATTTCTAAACGCCTTGAATCAAGCTACCGAAGAGTTCCCTTTCTCTCCAAACTTAGATGGACCGCTTGGTCTTCTTCCCGCCTTTCCTTCGCAGCTTCTTGCACTTGGGCATTTCGCGCATCTGCCTTTCATCGCCGGAAACAATCTGGATGAAGGTTCTTTGCTCTCCGCGTCCTCACTGAACAAAACGAGTCTGAAAATTTCAAGGAACGGAATTCGTACCAAGCTCCTCCAACTTTACGGAGGCGTCGATCAGAGAAGTCCTCAATGCCAACTTCAGTCCACCCGCTATCCCCGATGCAGTGCTGGACGAACTTCTCCAGCTTTATCCTGAGGATCCTGCTGTTGGATCCCCATACCACACAGGGAACGAAACTTTCGGACTTCCCGCTGGGTACAAAAGGGTGGCTAGTATAGGTGAGTAACGAGTTGAAGAAATAGTCGCAGATCGCCGCTGACAGCGCTGACATATCGGAGGCGGAGACCTAAGCTTTGATTCCCAGCGACGGCTTTTGCTGCAGACAGCTGCTAGACACGGCGTGACGACATTCGGCTATCTGTTTGAAGAACATGAAGCCACCATTTCCCCTGCCCTAGGAGGTATGTGTGAGTTAGTCACCGGGTTCGCGACTGAACACAACGGCACAGTGGATCATGGCAGCGAAGTGGTTTTTGTATATGGCGCCGTCTTCCTGATAAACGGTACACAAGCTGCCGCTGTCCTAAGTAGTATTATGATCGACTACTGGGTCTCTTTCGCCACAAGTCTGGATCCCAACGACGGTCTGGGACTTTCTCGTGAGCCTCTCACAGTCGACTCGGCAATACAGCTAACAGTAGAACTCTCGTACTTCAGGACCGCGCTGGCCTGCGTATAAATCAGATAATGCGGTGCGTTATCCCACGGTGCACAAGCCTCCGTGGCAGTTGACACCTTCGCAGGTCTTGATGCAACTCAAGGACGATAATTTGACGGCCATCCCGGATGACTATCGCAAGGAGCAGATTGATTTCATCAATAGGAATGCTGTCACATTCCGCCATTAGCGCGCACGCCGAGCATCGTCGACCCGCGGTCGTAGGTGCGATGCCAACCAGAAAGACTTAGCGAAATTTGTTGCACCTGAGCAGAGTAATTACGACGCTTGATGCTTATACTCACACTGCTTTCTAAATGTGGGTGCATCATGGTACCTCCAAGAAACTGTTGGTCTGCGTAAGTGTTTTCGTCCTGATTCACGAGTATACATGCACCATGGCACCGCCAACCCCGCCGCGATGTGCCCCATCTCAGTCTCACTGTCAGCCAAACGGTCGTGTCGGAGCCATGCAGCTGTGGTGTCCCTCTTTTTCATTTCCTGTCGTAGACGACTTTGCAGGTGAATAAGCTTCATAAGAGGAGCCCCCACGGCTTTTGACCACCCATTGCTGGGACCGCATGTGGTCCTGATTTCTGTATGATTTGACCGAGATTTACGAGTTCTACCAGGGAAAGGGAGCGGGACCGCGTCCGTGAGTTTCGACTCCTCCGTACAGCGGATCTACGGTAATTGTTCAGCGATGACCATCCACCCTTGTATAAGATGTCTGACCTAACCCTTGTACCTATGCGTCTCATGATGATACGGTCCAACGCGCAGTATAGTTCATCTAGACTTTCTATTGGATTCTCGCAGCTCCGAGTAAGTTTAAAGGAGGGGACATCCCTAACATCAGGATTCACCGGTCTCCTCAATATCATGTCAGAGAAGTTGACTTTTTAAGGTTGAATTCCCGATGTTTGTATAGTGGCATGAATCCCAGAGCTGCTCGAGCGATAGACCTGGGACTCCCACGAGTGTGCTCAGGCGGGCGCGTCAATTCTTAAGGCGGATGTATCACACTATGAATTGGGAACTCGCAAGATTGGGAGTTTTCGTTCATACTGCATGGAACTGATCACAGGCTGAGGTCAGTGTAAGGAGCCGCAGTGCCTGGCGCGATTCATACCTCTCTGATCAAATGATGAGCCCTAGTGGTACTCACACAGTGATACGGTTTATGAAGGCCGTCGCCCTCCCTCCGAGGTGGTGGTGCTCAACAGAAAAGCCTGTACCGAGGTCCTTGATAGCATACTGTAGTCGAAGATCTCCGCGGTAGCATCTCTAGAGTTTCAGAATATGCAAGCGGCGGCAGGCATTCCTGGTATTGGAAACAGCCGCCGCCGCTAGCGCTGACTGCAAGTTCTATCGACCTAATCAGCTCTTGTGTCGAGGAGTTCACTATGACATTGACTTGAGTAAATGATCGCGATCGAAGGTGGCCACGTGTGGAGGCGGTACCTTGCGGCCCTTTCCCAGCCTCTCTGAGTTTCTCCCGTCATCTATGTAGTAATCGAGGGAGATGTCCGGCGAAAGACTGCCCGTCAATTGGGCCGCCGCGTCGCCAATATTGCCTGTGGCCGCATGCTCTCCCGCGGTAAACGGAATTCAATCAATATACTCAGCCTTGCTATTCTAAATAGTAAACGCTGGCGTCTTGCGGGATTTCCTTACTCTGGGTTCGACTGCATCACTGAGGTTTGATCTCGCGCCACCAAATTGACGTTCTTACATCCCGTCAGATCATCTCTGCACCTTCAATCAGTCCCCAGAATGCTCCAGAATAGGCCTGAGCGGATCCGGACTGCCTGTGTGTTTTCCACACTCTGCCACCCTCTTCGTGCGATGTATTCATATCTGAACATTACAGGCATCACATTGAACCTACTCAGAAGCTGATAGGCAGACACGTAAACCGCATCCAAGTTGCCAACTCGAACGCAGTGCATGGAAAAAGATGTTATCGAAAAGAGACTATGCTGCTAGCGAGCGACGCCGACTCAATCGTTATTTGTCATATTTTGGGCCATCTGGTCGCGTCTACATCGGCGGAAACGCATCCCCCAGGTAAGAGCACTTGTGTATAACATTACCTTATCCATCCAGTTGCGATCCTGGCGTCAAACTTGGTCTTCTCGATCGACTCAGGCCTGATTTTATCGTCGGCGTACTATAGGACAGCCATATGATGAAGCTTACCTTGGGTCCAAATATAAATACGTTCTCGTATCGTATCGTGTAGAGACCATTGAAGAGTCAAGGTCTTCCATCTCGGACCGCTTCTTTGGACGAAAGGTGCGTTAGCAAGTGTATATTGAAAACTCCTCGCTGACATTCCCAATAGGTCGCTCAAGATGTCTTCTAGACTTTCACTCTTCGAGATGGCCAGTATCCTCGACTCTGCCTTCAAGCGTCTAGTGGATACAAACGAACCACCATCGGAAACTGAGGCCTTAGAAGTCCGGTCGTTCATAAAAGAGCTCCAGTCGCGCCTTGTCGAGCTTCCCCGATACAATGCCTTCCTCGACGCCGAGAGGCGAGACCTCCAGCGCTACATGTCTGCCCACCAAGCCATTCTTGCACCAGTTCGCCATCTGCCGCCAGAGATTCTCATGCACATATTCTCATACACGTTCGACGGTGATTATGATGTCCTGCGCGTCGACGCGGGCCCGTGGGTGCTGAGTCACGTCTGTCGGTCTTGGAGGGCAGTGGCTCTGGCCTGCCCGGAGCTCTGGACATCCCTCATCCTTCCCTGGGAGAACCTCCAACCCCGTATCTCTGGATTTACACATCTCCTCGACGAGGCATTATTCCGGTCCAACAACCGTTTACTATCTATCAATTTCACTCCGGAGAGAGCCACCCCTGCAGTCAAGTTTTTCTACCACCACCTTCTACGGGACGCCCACCGATGGAGGACCGCGCGTATACATATCCCAAACAACGTCTATGATTGCTTCGATGCACTGCACTGCAGTCTGCCCCATTTGGAAACTCTCGACCTCGTTATTGATATGAACAGGGTGTGCAAGGAGTCACCGACGTTTTTCGCACCCTTCGAGAATGCACCACTTCTCGTCAATGTGTCCATCTCGGGCACGGACCCACTGCGTGCGGGGCACCTGCTCAATGCGCGACTCCCCTGGAAGCAGATGGAGCGCTTCAGCACGGAGCACATCCACAGCATCGACCACCTCATACAGATCCTCGGGAACGTGCCGAACCTGCGCGACCTGGAGCTGCTCTGCTTGAAGTGGCACTATCCCAAGTACGCTGAGAGCCTCAGCGTGCACGAGGCGGTGCGGTCCCTGCGCCTATGGGACTACAAGCTCCTCGACTACCTCGTGCTCCCCTCCGTGCAAGATATCGAGCTCGATCTGGGCAGCAAGGACAGGTACGCGTCCACCCTCGGCAAGTTCGTCGAGCGCTCGGAGTGCTCGCCGCGCAAGCTCAGGCTTGCGAACGCACGCCCGTCAGAGCGCCGCGAGGCCTTCGAGTCCGTGCCCACGGTGGAGCATCTCATTCTGGACGAGGCATTCCACGGACGGGAGAGCGTCGCGTCCCTCTTCGACACGCTGACATGGCGGTCAGCCGCCGCTGGCTCGGTGCTTCCCTGCATGACGCACTTTGAGTGGATCGCAGATATTTCGTCGGTCCAGTTCGACGGGGATTGTCTGATGGATATGGTCGAATCGAGATGGAAGGTCGCCGAGGGCTCTTCAGTGAGGCGCCTACGGTCGGTAAAGGTGGACTGCCGGGCATGGAGATCAAAGCTTAGCCATTCCGCTGCGCGTCGATTGGCTAAGATGAAGGAGGACGGTCTGGACATCAAGGTCTCCTTCAACGGTACTATCAAATCTTTCTTCTCCCGCCAATATCATTACTTACTGACAGTCCCCACAGATGATCAACTCGACCCCACTTGGTTGTTCTGATTATTGCCACTTGTTCTTCACATGTATCATTATTTCATAGAGTCCCTCGAGACCGTATGTACTGACTGTAGTATTTGCACCAATGGATAAGCTTTGCGATGGGGTATATTGCAGTAGCCCCAGTCGTGTACGAAATTACAATGGTAAGCGCCTACAATAGTATGTACTTGATATGGTCCAAAAAGTCATCGCGGTCAACAGCACGGATGACATCTAGGATCTTGACGGCCAGTTGTCTTGGAAGACATACGCATCCTCCGACGGAGGAGTAATCTTCACAAGACGGCCCAAACGCTCGTCTAAGGAGCACGTTGAGCATGAGCCTGGGATGATTTGAAGACATGCTTACAAACTGGGTCACTGTCGATGTGAGTGAAGTGCTTCAAAGGCCAAGTTGTATTCGCTGCCTGCTCGTCTTTCCGCTTTTGCCGCTGTTCGTTCTAAGAAAAGAGCGATCAGATGGCCGCTTTGCGAACAGACGGCAGAAGTAAATTTATGCACCTCTATTTTGGACTTCTCCTTACTTGCCGTGTCAAAGTCTTGCTCTCGGATACCCTTCGCGACAAGCTTCCATAATTTGCGCGTCTCGAAGGGATCCATTGACTCTTCCGGGCCGACAGAGACCTCCTCCTTGGGACCATTGACATCGTGGAAGGGCTGTCCTGACTTGGGACCACTACGGAAAGTGCTCGTCGCATGCCATAAGCCGTCAATGACGTGGTCCTTTCCGTGCCCGCCAGTGCCAGGCGCAGGCGCCACGGTAGCCTTGAACTGATGTGACTTGCCGCCAAAGTAACCCTTGCCCTTGTAATCAATGGTCGAGATATAGTTGCCGCCGCAGATGTATGTAGCCTCCGCCAACTCGATGTAGGGGGATCCGTACCAGAGTCCGTCTATCCGCAGGCGAGGCAGTGTAAGTAGATACTCGACGGGTGCGCTTCCATCTTTGGGAGTGACGGTTAGAATAGCATGACCGATTTGTTTGACAATGATGGAACCAGCTAAAAGCCGAAATTGGTCAAGTGGGGTGCACAGGCACATCGTCCGGACGACGTACCACTGAAGCTAGTCTTCTGTGCATTGTGCCCGACGAGCTTGAGCCCCTTGGATTTGTTCTCGATGCAGTACGCGGTGATGGGCGGGTGGTGAGAAACTTGCTCGACGAGGAGATCCGTTTGACCACGGCCGTTGACGTCAGGCCATTGACCGTAGAAAAGCCTGGAGAGTAGTCGTGAGCAAATTCAAAAAGATTTGAATGATAGATTGAGCCATACTCTCCAAGAACCGGATTCAAGGGCCTGTTGGGAGAAGGAAGCTGGACGATGAGTAATGGCCTCGGATGTAAATACAGCACTGCGTACTTTTTCTCTGAGCCCATAGATTCGTTACGCGATGTGTACTGGCCCTTGAGTGTGCTCTGGAAGTGATGTCAGACACCAACTGGGAAGGCTCAGGAGATGGACGGACGATGAACCACTTGAGGACCGCCAATGCCCGAGCTTCGTCGTTGGCGGCATCGGCAATGGCGGAGAAGAGCTCTGGGCGCTCGCACCAGTACGCTGAGCGGAGGATATGAGCATCGAGATGGAGCGGGAGGATAAGGTCGCACCTGGGAATTCGGTCAGGGATACGGGCGATAGGATGAAGGGCGGCGCCGTCATCGACGAGAGGTCGCCAGACACGGAGGTGAGGCTAAAGACGGGCATTGAGAAGGGTGTGCACGCCGTAATCCGCGTGTCACTCACGACTTGAGGAACGAGGACCAGCTGCTTCGTTGCGCAGCGGGCACGGCCTGGATGGAGGAGATATGTTCGTGATCATCGTCGAGCACAGCGAGCTCGACATTACCTCTCCAGCTTGTTCGGACATGTTGTTGATGGTGGTTAGAGTAAGAGCAGTGTTGGGGAGTGTTGACGTCGGCGGCAAGATTCCTGCTACTTATTAGTAGGTCTTATAGCAGAACCGTTTTCAGGGAAAGTGCCCTAATTTAGTAATTTTACCCGCGTCTGGCTGTAAGTCACGTGCCCCGCAGCCGTCTACGCCTTCGGGGGGGGGGTGGGCAACTACTTTCCCACGTCAGCTTTTGTTTACGCACCAAACAAACTATGACGTAGTTTTCCTTATTGAGTTTAAATTCGTCCAAATGTAGCAATTCGCTTCATCGAGTAAGTAAATCCCACGCTGTTCGCGAATCCGGAAATCGGATTTTTCGCGACGGCAGATTTTTCCTCATCACTATGGATAGTCTCCGTATCGAAATCGACCATTCAGTCATCCGCGACATTCTACTCGCTACTACAGAGAGCTGCTACATCTCTGCTACCTTAGCTGGACAGAGAAGCGGTTCTCTGAAAAAACTCATCCACCTAAAAGATACTAGCGGGCATTCACATGGCCTTGCTGTTATGGATCTCATTGTTCACGACCAACCCACTCCAGGTTTGGTTTTGGGCAATAAATGGTTCTTTGACATGGACATCAGTATGCCTCGTCGACGGTCTGAAGGTGCGTTTTGTGAAAAGAGTAAAGTCCGCCTAGTGTTAATCATGAATTAGCTGTTCGCTGCCTTTTCAAGGCGCCGAGAACGTCTTGGACTCCTAGTGTGGACACTTCTCAGCCGGCGCCTACGACGATTAGGACTTACAATATTCAGGGCACCGCGTTACCCGATTCTGGTACACGGCATCCCTCATTTCCCTCAGCCGCGGTTGGATATGTTGGCGAGCGACGCGAAACTTTCCGCAATATTTCTTCGTCGGACTATACACCATCGCCCAGCACGAATTTCTCTTCCAACAGTAGTTATTCTACAGGCCTGTATGCTAGCAGAACTATTTCGCCTGCCATTGCCTCTGATTTATCGGGCTCCGCCCATACACCGTATCACGGGTTGCCGTTGCAAGCCACCGGCTTTTCTCATATCAATTCACCAGGCTCCGCCCATTTCCCATACCATGGGTTGTCATCGCAAGCCACCGGCTCTTCTCCTTTTTTTACATCGGGCTCCGCCCATTTGCCATCCCGTGCATTGTCGTCGCAAGCCTCCGGCTCTTCTCAATTTTCTGCATCGGGAACCGCCCATTTCCCATTCCATGGGTTGTCATCGTATGCCTCCAGCCCTTATCAACATTCAGCCTCCGGATCTGTTGAACCTGCCGCCTCTGGGTCTTCTTCGAGACCTGCCAATTATTTACCTCCTCTCGCCTTGAACCACTCAAGTTACCCTTTGATAGGATACACACAAAACCCTCAACTGTCCTCCTCATTGACGGCAAATATTGAACATCTCGCTGACAGTCCCAGCACTGACATCCTCATGGGTTCACCTGCGTTTTTTGATGATCCTTTGTCGGAAGAAGCACTCAAAGATTTCGCTTCCCGATTATCCACTGCGCGACCTATGAACCAGTTTTTGACTGCTATGCACTTTTCGCTTCTAGGCCCCCGAGAGAATGGCACTTCAGTTTCCTGTACCTCCGGTGCATTGTTGCACTCTTCCTTATTATCACATGGTATTGACCCTTCCGGATTAACCTTTGAACAATGTCGTCGAGCTTATGCCCACCATTTGTTAGCAGGATCCTGTCGCTCTCAAGACCAACCATCTGCAGCACCTGCGTGCCTTTCATCGTTCACTTTTTACGACCATGCAAATGATTTAGCAATTGAACTAGTTGACTGTATATTTGAAGCATGGCACGGCAATACTCTGGATTTTAAGGAGGCAAAGTATTGGTTGTCTGTTCTAGGATACCCTACGAGTCCAACCACAACCACCCTGGACATAATGCGCAATTTCGTCATGCATCGTCAAAACTTACACGGACAGTCCGTCTTACAGTTGCTCGAAAGAGCCGAAGAATGGAACCGTTCGACTTTACTCGCCCATTCACTTGGGCACCGACTACCCGTTACATCGTTGACGACTACGGCAGATTTACGCGAAATGTTTACTACTCACGTCATGTCGGAGTGCAATCACACCCGTTTATCATCTTCGACACCTGACAACGTTGATACTTCACCACCCTTCGAGTACGAGACCGCCATCCTGAAGTTGCTAGAAACTAAGGCTTCCGCCTCTGTCATGCGACGTTGTCTTACACTGTTAGGTGTTGAATTAGAGCCAGGCTTGACTGTAAATGGTCTCCGAAAACAGATCAAGAAGTACAAACATGCATCGATTAAAGCTAAAAATTCGTTGTATCAAACATCAACACTGAAGGACAATAATTCTCCACGAAAGAGTATGGCCGAGATTCAAGCTGAGAAATTGCAGCGTGAAGACCAGGCACGAGAGCAGTGGCCTCAAACACCATCTAGACTGACAAAGGAGGCTCTCGTAAAATCGTTCCATGAAAAGACTTCCTCAAAGGCATTGGAAAAATTCGTTTGTGCATCATGTGCTGAAGCGACTCCGATTGCAAACAAGAAGGTGCATTCTGCTCTGGATCTCGACCTTAGCGTCTTGAAACCCGACTTGGATTATCTAGGAAAGACATCTCTTCCCACCTTGCCTTCAGAAGTCGATGGATTTCTCCTTCATCCAGATGGTCTATTTAAAGATAATAAGAACAATCTTTGTCTTAGCTTATGCCTGACTTGTTCAAACGCTCTTCAAAAAGGACAGTGTCCATCTCTGGCACAGGCTAACCGTCATTTTTATGGGGAAGTACCCCCCGAATTATCTGATTTGACTATAGTTGAAGAGTCTATGGTTGCACTATGTCGAAGCAAATGTTGGGTAATTCAATTGAAGGCCGAAGGTACAGAAGGTGGTTTTCACCAAAGAGGGATGACCGGACATGTAATCGTCTATCCACAACGTCCCGGGGAAATTGCAAAGACCTTACCTCCAAACATCGATGATATTACGTCCCCATTGTGTGTCATCTTTGTTGGATCCACGCCTCCCGACCGAGAGTGGTTATTGAACAAAGCAAAACCACTTTACGTTCGGGGTGATAAAGTCAAGGCTGCTCTTATGTGGCTTATAGCCAACAATCCGTTGTATAAGGACATTGTCGTAAACAATGACACATTTGAAGCACTTAGAGTTAATCCTCAACTCCCGTTTCATATTTCTCATGTTCTTCCCTCTGGTGCTGTCGATTCTTCGACATCGCGCTATGACAACCCATCCAATGATACCACGGCACCGGTACCAGACAGCTCCATCTCAACGCCGTCCAGAACAGAAACAGCGGATTCCGACGAAAATGTCTGTTCCTCGGGGCTTGACCAAGAGCCAACAGCTGACCATCCCCCGAGTCCGGAGGTCATTTTTCAGAATGTTGTTATCACTGGTGTCGAAAATAGCGCATCTTCTGCTGAATTGCGGTTAGCTGCGTGAAATCATGTCAAAAATCTCGAAGGTGGTTACCTCAGTATTCCGCATGGCCCAACATTTGAGAAAGAATTTGACAACCCAGAGCTTTTTCCAAAAATGTACCCGACACTTTTTCCGTATGGGGTCGGAGGTACCGAGGACCAAGAAAGGACAGTAAAAGTTGCGTTCAAGCGCAACGTTCAACATTACTTTAAATTGGCAGATAAACGCTTTCAAGAACATAATTCCTTCCTCTTCTCGGCGTTTAATATGCTTCAACGTCGGACTCTTCTCCTCCATGCGGGTTTGAAAGCAAAAAAACATACTTTCCCGTCGATTGCGCAACGGTTTGCAGCAATTACGCCTGCCTGTCTGCATGCTGTTTCAGAGAGAATGTCTCGCGGGGATTATACGACAGCTTATGATGATCAAGAGAAAATGGCGTTGAATCTCATGAATGAGGTTCGGGCAGTGAGTAGTCATGTCGATGCATCCGCTGCATCTAAGTCGGCAATGCGCAATGAGATTCGTGCTTTGATGATTGACCAGGGTCTTCCGAGTTTTTATATAACCATCAATCCGGCGGATGTTTTCAATCCTGTTGTTCAAGTTCTGGCGGGCGAGAATATTGATGTAGACGATTTTGTTGCGGGCAAATCAAAGGTGTGGAATCAACAGGCGAAAATTGCAAAGAATCCCTTTCTTGGGGCTGAATTCTTTGATGTATATATGAATAATTTTATCAAGACAACTTTGGGTTATGATCCATCCGGTGCAGGAGTAAAAGAAGGAGCTCTGGGAACGGTCAAAGCAATTTACGGGTGCGTAGAGGCACAAGGACGTGGAACACTTCACTGTCACATGCTCGTTTGGTTAGAAGGTGGACTCAATCCTAACGAAATACGAGCCATATTAGTTGCTAATCCGGACAGCGAGTTTGCTCAAAGGCTGCTTTCGTTTTTGGATGATACGATATCTAACAAAATTCCACCAGCTCCGTCCATTCCGGCTCTCAATGTACCATCGTCGCAGCGTCATCCTGCAGCTGTACGTGGCATTGGAAAAAATGTACCAGTCGCTGAAATACCTTCATATACACAACAGGATTTCCGGAACCTTGTGACCAAAAGTCAAGTTCACGAACATTCTAAAACATGCTTCAAATATTGCGAACCTGGAAAACCCCTTGAGTGCCGATTTGATTTGGATCCGGAGAATTTTAGAGCTAATTCAGTCATTGACGCCGAGACAGGTGAAATTTGTTTGCGATGTTTAGACGGTATGGTCAATAATTTCAACGAAACCATCATCAGGTCTGTTAGATGTAACATGGACATTAAATTTATAGGTTCTGGTCAATCTGCAAAAGCAGTACTGTATTATATCACTGACTATATTACAAAGTCTCGATTGAAGGCTAACGTAACCTACGCCTTACTCGAGATGACTGTACGCAGATTATCCGATTTTAATGAAGAAGAAGATGATATCACCATTCGAGCCAAGCAACTATTACAAAAGTGCACTTATGCTATGTTGACAAAGCAGGAACTTTCTGGCCAAGAAGTTGCCATGTACTTGTTAGGCAACAAAGATCATTTCACTCATCATCAATTTCGTGTTCTGTTTTGGACCAGTTTTGAGGCTGCTATCGATAAACAACTCCATTCTCCCGAGTGCTATCCTGCAGACGATGAATCAGTTGCTGATATTGACAATTCGTCCAGGAATAATACTCACAATGATACTGGAGATGTTGACATTAATGACATTGTCGACATCATGGATCAAGAAAATATACAACTTCCCATTGAATCCGAGGCCGGTGTACCCGTAAGAAATGCACCCCAATCTGATATCAACACAAGTGAAACATTCAACGGTGAGTTGGCCGACGAGATTTATTTTACAACTACGCAGGACAACCAAATTAAGGTCAGAGGCTCCTTAGTCGATGATTATTTGTATAGAGGAGAAGCATTACAAGATCTGTCAGTGTGGGAATATGTCAGTGGTGTAGTCAAGATGCATAAAAATACAATCAAGCGCAAGAAAAAATGTGACGATGAAGGAGATACAGAAAGTGTCAATCCCACGATAGATGAGTATCGGTTCACCGAGAGGTCATTGGCGTTTGGGAAGGGTCATGTTGAACAAGACGATCATTTTCAACGTATCTTACAGGTAGATCGTAGGTTGGTACCGGTCCCACTTGGTCCATCTATTCCCCGACGTGATCGTCCGGCCTTGTATGAGAAATATTGTAGGCTTATGCTGATTTTCTTTAAGCCCTGGACTAAGATTTCAGACTTGAAAAAAGCCAATGCAACCTGGTCGGAGACATTTGACTCATACTTTCTCGAGCATACAGAATGGAGAAACCATATGAACAATATGCAGATATTGCATGAATGTCGTGATAGTCGCGATGATTTTTTTGCCCAACGTCGAAGCCGCCGACCTGTAGGTTTGGGGTCATCGGACAATCATGAGCGAGGTCTTGACGATGATTTTACAGGTGGAGAGGATCCTTCGTTAGTCTTAGAGCATCTTAATATGATTCAACAAACAAAGAGTCGAACATTAATAGGCCACCTCACCGCACGAAATGAATGCTTATCAATTTTGAGCCGAGCAAAATATTTTGACGATGCTAAACCAGCGCCAGACATACTTGGCCCACAGCCGAGCTCTAGCGGTCAGACCACTGTCGATGTCACCAAGGAAACGCGCCTAACTCAGGAGGAAATCTGGAAACATGCATATAGTGTTCGAAAAACTGATTTTAGAAAAGTATCACAACTTCACAAAGCTCAGACAGCAGCGGCCGATGAAAGTGAGAAGGAACCAAGTGAGTGGACTGACCCCGTTGTGCAAAATGGCGACGACTTCCGGGATGCACATTTCAATCCTCCCACTGACGAGATAGTTTCGGAAATTGGCCTGCCTCTTCCATCCACTAATGGGTATCGTGATGTTAATCTGGAGGACTTTGTCAAGAAGTGGAACTTGAATACCGAACAAAGTCGTGCTTTTAAGATTATTGCAAACAATAGCCTTCAGGCTAAATCTTCACAACTTCGAATGTTCCTCGGAGGGCCCGGAGGCACGGGAAAGTCCAGAGTCATTGACTCTTTGACCGATTTTTTCAATACGCGGAATCAGAGTTGTCGTTTCCGACTGGCGTCCTTCACGGGAGTCGCGGCCAAGATGATCAAAGGAACCACTCTGCATGCCTGTTTACAGCTTTCTCATCAATCTAAGAAAGGTGGTACCTCTCAAGACTTGATAGGTATGTGGCAAGGTGTTGATTATTTATTCATCGACGAAGTCTCGATGATCGGTTGTGAGTTATTGTATAAGGTGTGCAAGGCACTGCAGGATGCAAAAGAAAATGACCTTCCATTTGGTGGAGTAAATGTAATTTTTGCAGGCGATTTTGCTCAATTACCCCCCGTTCGTCAAACTCGTTTATATAGTCGGCTCACCAATTTATCTAAAAGTACCACCGCGAGGCAGCAGAATATTATGATTGGCAAGCTACTTTGGTATTCTGTCAATACGGTGGTGATGTTACATGAAAATTTTCGCCAATCACAAGGACATGACAGTGCTCGCTTTTTGGAGTTACTTGGTAGGCTGAGAGTAGGCAAGTGTACCGATGATGATTACAATCTTTTGTTGTCCCGTGTTGTTGACAAAGTCAAACCGGACTGGGCGCAGGAAGGATGGAAAGATGCATCAGTTATTGTGTACAACAACATTGTCAAAGATGCTATTAATGAAAAAGCGACTATAGACTTTGCAAAAAAAACCGGGCGACCGGTACATTGGTATTATTCGAAAGATGTTCATGCCGGAAACCAAGTGTCTGATCCCTCGCTTCGCAATCATCTTTGGAGCCTGGATTCGGGGTCAACTAGTCAGCGACTTGGTCGCCTTCCATTAGTTATCGGTATGCCTGTCGTATTTTCACATAATTATGATGTCTATGGAGGTATTGTAAATGGGTGCAAGGGTGTGTTGCAGAAAATAAGGTATAGGACAGACGCTGATGGATACCGATATGTAACTTCGTGTGTCGTACAAGCGGACGGCATGTCCTCCTTAGCATTACCCAATCTTGAGGCTGGACAAGCTGCCGCCATCACTGATTCTGTAGCGTTGACATACAAGAATGAGTTCACGGGCAAAAAATGTAATATTAAGCGATGGCAAGTTCCTCTACAACCTGGATTCTGTCTTACAGCACATAAGTCGCAAGGACAAACGCTTACTAATGTCATTGTTGATTTGGCCTCTTGTCATGGTTTGGAAGCTGCATATGTTATGATCTCCCGTGTAACCTCACTCAATGGCTTGGTCATTGCTAGAAAATTCCCTAGAGATCGTATCACAAATAGAGTTTCTCAAGACACCAGAGTTGAAATGCGTCGTTTAAATATACAACATGTTGCCACTATTGCCCAACACGGAATGGCAGATGAGAAAGCAGACGCTGTTCGCTTCTTACAATCTCTCAGACACTTTGACTCGGCGGACGAGGATATGGATATTGACAATGAGCCATTACAAGTAGATAATTTGGATTTTACCCCTCGTCGATTGGACCGACTACAGAAGGAAGCCGAACAATGGGCTAAACTCAACTTACCCGATGGGCCCTTGCCTATAAAATCATCGGCTCCTAACACGTCGATAAATTCAGAAAAAAATTTATCACCCAATCCCAAAAATACATCGGTGACTGAGTCACCGTCGTTGAATTCTCAATATATCACCACGTCCCACTTTGAAAAAACACCCTCCAAGAAGCGATCAGCTCCGTCAACAGCAGACAATACACGTAGTAAAAGAAATAGAAAGTAAAACTCTGCGTTTTGTATTTTTTGCGCAATCTACCACTCAGTACTCAGGTCTCAGGCTAATGACGATCGGAATCCCGACGTTCATTGATCGAGAAAGCCCGTCAGTACTTGTCGGAGTCCGTCAGTGCCCGTCAGTGCCCGTCAGTATGTAATTCAATCACGTGTGTGTTGATTGTCCACAAAGAGGAACGCTTGGCATTGCCTGTCACTGTCCTTCATCATGGAAAATCTGCCCAATCTGGTTCCCGCCGTTCGTTCTCAATCTTTCAAGTGTCAATATTCCAACATATACTTCTATCGACTCAACCGTCTGAGACCTTTCCTGGAAGAGGAAGCTCAGCGTCGTTGGGTGGAGGTTGACGGTATGACCTGGCAGCACGTATTTCTCGCTCAGATTAATTTTTTTCACTATAGATTGTGCGGGATTAATTCCCCGCCTTATCGACTTAGAAATTCATGTTTTGGGTTACATTGTCGGAACTGTGTATGTGGATTCCCCGAACAAACCAAATGTGTTGAGGGACATTGCAGAAGGGGTCCGTACAATCAAGTTTTATCCTCTGTTTAGTGGTTCTAACGTTCACCAGCGCAATCCTTGCGTTCAACAATCCCTAGCGACTTATCTCAGCGCTGACACAACGGTGTGCCTCGAAGATGAAACTGCGCGTTTAAGCCTGGACACAACTCAATGTAACGGACCTCCTTGGATTACTGGCTGTGTAGTCGCCATTTTGGGATTCTTGAGAACGGACGGTATATTTCTTGTCATGGATGTTTGTGATCCTGGCATACCCTCGCTTTTTCCTAATACCAGAGGTAACCTTCGTCGTTGATTTCCACACACAGCTGCCTGAACTATTATCAAGATGCTTCGTCCTCACAAGAATCCTCTTGGACGGTAATTGTGGGTGGAATCAATGTCGGAAATTCTGGCAACAATAATGTCATGTGGGAAAAATTGGTCAGTTGGATACTTGAGGTGCGTGTTTAGTCAATCTTTTTTTTTTGTTTTCTAACTCCAGTTTTAGACTCGAACTCGTGTCGGCAGTGTAATTTTGGCTGGAAACTCTTTGCAATTATCCGCTGAAGTGGGTGTTTAGTGTACTCTCCTTCTTTTAGCAAAGGGTTAACACAATTCAGAAATCCTTGACGAGGGACTTTACGACAATTTTACAACGCTTGACGGACAGTTTACCCGTGCATGTCCTTCCTGGAGACATTGACGCTGCTGGTGCAATGCTTCCTCAGAGACCTCTCCCGTCAAATATTTTCCAGTCCAATCCTTCTCACCGTTGGACCAATTTATACATGGAAAGTGACCCAACCTTTCTGGACTTGAGCTCTTCATCACGGTCAACGGTTGCATTGGTTCACAGCGGGCGCATTCTGAAAGACTTACGGCGTTATGCACCTGCCGATTACAGCGATGTCGCGTTACTAGAGGACACTTTGCGTTGGAGACATCTAGCACCTTCTGCTCCTGATACACTTCCTTGTCATCCCAGTTTTGACATCGATCCTTTTATCATCTCCCATTGCCCCAACGTTTATATCGTAGCGGGCCAGGATACATTTTCTACGTCCTTGGTCTCTTTATCGACGGATCAGGTTTGTCGCATAATTCTCTTGTCAGATTATGCCGACACCGGATTGATAGTATTAGTGAACAACAATACTTTAGAGACAGAAAGCCACTTTTTGCATTGAATGCATGTAGTTACTGCGAGCTCTATACATGTAGATTACGCAGCCTAATTGTTAAAATTCAGATTGCCCGTTGCGCGCAATTTTTTGGCCGGAAGTGGGGCATGAACTCTTTCTTCAACTCGAGTCTTGACTTGGAGTTATTCCAAAATCTACGAAACGTGTCAAAGTCCTGAAATTGTGTATTTCAATGGCAAAGTACCTCGGCGGAAGTTCGATCAATGACTGTGACATCCTCCAACTTGATCAAAAACCGATATTGTGGCTTTGTACCAGATAGGCGGACAATGCGAAATGAAACAGCAAGGTTTACAATGTGTCCGAGTTCAACAAAGCGACCGGAGAGTTTGTCGATGTGGCTTGCGGCGAGTTAGAAAACTAAATGTCTGAATTTGAGATAATCGTACTAAAGTGCGCCATTTCCGTCGGAAATCCACTCTCCGTATTTGACTTCGTTGTCGGTGGTGTATCGGTGACGGGTTGAGTGGCAAATATCCTTCAAAGCATTGTCGGGATCAGTGTTCCCATCGAGTCGAACATCTTCCAATCCAGAGGCAGCCCTGATGCTGGTCAAGAGACGGCAACTCGCATAGAATATGAATATGTCGTTAATTTTTTCACCATCATAAATTAGGCCAGTCTGCTGGTCGCAGAAGCCGGACATATACTTGAAGATGGCCTTTGCGGCTAAATTTGCATTGTTGAAGTCTTCGTCGTCCTCAGGTGAAATGATCCGAACCCATTGACGTTGGGAGGAAGCATGAGACCTTGTCAAAATCAATATAGGACATGGGCCGACACGTTTGCATTCACGTACACTTGTCGACGATCAGATGCCAGCATAGGAAGAAGCTGGCTACCGCACAACCAGCCTTGAAGATTCAGGATGACTTGGTTGCCAGTTTCGCGCCATACTAGGAACTTCTCCCCTTCCCGAGTCTTGGAATCCACTGCAAACACATTTTCAAGGAGGGCATCGGATGTGTAGTCGTTCAGTTGATCCTCCCCAGCCTCACGAGCAGTGGTCCGGAAGTTTTGCAATAGATCAACCGCGTCGCCCACTAGATGGAGAATTCAGTTCACTGAAAACACAGTCGCGCTTCACTCACTATGATCTTCTTCCCATACATTTATGAACTCTTCCACAGACGCTTGTTGGAATTTGAGGGCCATTTTGTGGTATCGACAGCTCGCCAAATTCTGTTTGGGTCTTAAAGCAATCCCAAAAACATTCCGGAAAAATAGAAGTTCCCAGATCAAAATTTTGTTATCAAGTGTTCCGCCCTCCATGTGTTGCTTAAACAAATCCTTCCGAAATTGGAAAGGAATGGAATTGGATGATGGCCCCGACATCGCACCAGATCCCGATCTCGATTCATCCCCAACGTGAATCGGAATTTTATTGTTAGAACATAGCCGACTGAAATCGCTGAAAGAAGATAAAATAAAAATCAAAGCGGACGACAAAATTAAAGTCCGACGCAGGCATCGGAAGGATCGGATGATGGCACCGACATCACACCAAAATCCGATATGGAGTCAACCCAGCAAAAAACAGGGATTTCATTAGGTGCCTAGCTTGATGTGTGTAATCGAGGGTGAGATAAAAATTGGGGGACATGCGACGAGGCTGTGTTTGTATTTCGGTGACAGGACATCCTTTTGTAGAAGGGGCCGCCGAACTATATAAAGCGATTCTAATTTACACGGCCCCTTGAACTTCAATCAAACTTCGATGACTGCTCAAGGGCCCACTACGAGGAGACGTGCTCATACTCCTCCCATCGGAGAACCAGACCCAAAACGACCGTGAGTTTCATGTGTCGGATTTTCATCGCGGTTTTGAACTTTGTCTCGAAGGATACCTGCTACCGGTAACACACATAAGCCTACTCAAAAGTATCTTAATTTTTCACTTGTTGATATCCTTTTGATGCGTGCATAGTTCTTCACAAGCCGAGCCTACGCCGTCGTCTGCTAAGGGACTGTCAGAAATCGAACCCACCAACAAAGAACCGACCAAAAGTTCCCTGGGCTCTAGCCAGTCCACTCTTCCCGGACAAAATGGACACCAGCTCGCTAGTACCAAGGCGCCCACACCAAAACCGAACACGAGCAACCTAGACCCCGAGGAGTCGGGCAAGACGGCCAAGTAAGTTAACGATGTTCAAAGTCGCCAATTGGTCTAAAGTCTTTGACGCAGGCAAGATCAAAAACAAGCCCATAATGAGCCCGCGCCCATGAAACCGCCGTCTGAGTATATATTTTGCTTTATGTCAGAGAAATACTTATGTTTCCTTCAGTCCTTCACGCGCACAAACACCTCCAGTGTCTGCCAATCCGGGGCATCCGCTCCCTTATCCAGTTACCCCGACATCTCACAGATTCTCTAAGCCGTCATCTCCGACGCCCAGTCCCGACAAAGGATCAGGTGCGGTGGGGCCTTATGTCTCGCTCGCCTGGTCTCTGCCGGACACAGTCAAAGCTATTCCGGGCGTCAGCTTTGCCGGCATGCGCATTGGTCGGGCCGCCGCTGGTGTCGGTGAAATCCCTTCTTTTAGCATAGGCAATGATGTTTTTGCAAACATGCCCAACACTGAGTGAGCATTTTTATTATTTACTGCATTCTGAATCTAATGTCTTCAAGAAAAATCCTGCGTACAACTATTCGCAAGGGAAATTCTGCTCTATTCAATCTCAACACCGTCAATCCGAACGAATTCACCATCCGAAGCATGGACAAAAGTAAAATAACGACGCCAAAAAAATCCGACATTGCCACGGATCCGTATTCTGTCAAAGGAGGACGTCTCATCAAAAAGGCCACAAATTGCACAGCGTCATTTTTTCTAGTTGGCGTTGTATCTGACTCTGCCCTGTCGTCTGGGGATCGTGGTAATAGTATTGCCATCCGTCCTCTTGCTCGAATGATAGACAGATATGCGGCTGTCCTGGGACCCGTTCTTGGGTTGTCAACCGTTATTCTTCCCGTTTCTGAATCGGGAGATGGTATACTTTTTTCTACTTACCGTCAGTCAACCGAAGGTATGATCCATCTTTTATTCTTAATCATGAGTCCTGATCTGCATTCCTCTCTGCTCCCTTCTAGTGCGCAACAACCAGGAAGTTCCTATCAAATTGCCTGGTCCACAGACGCACGGATACGACATTCTTCCCTATAGTCATGCTAGTGCGTATTTTTTATATCCCGCAACCGATGCTAATTTACGAATAGTTCCTGCCTATGACGGCCGTGGCGCGTTTGCGTTGAGGGATTATCATGCACTTCCGCGTATCCTCGACGGAGAGGTTCCGGAGGGGTGTGCAGTCATGATAATTTTCACAGTGACTAAATTCACCGTCAATCCTCCGGCACGCATCGGTCTTAATGTGCAGAGTGTGATCCAGTTAACCGATCATGTCGCCAGAGGTCGTAAGCCTCGCGGGGAAGATGCCAAGGTTGTATGGCACGAGTCAGTGTACTCGGAAACGCCGATTGGCGTTCGAAACCTAGTTGGCTTGCATGTTGGCGGTGGACCAGCGGGAGATTTCGAATTATCTGAAGGGAGTGGCGACGAAGAAATTTAGTTCATCAGTTATCTTCGATTTTAATTTCTTATTCTTTACCTGTCCTTACTGCTTTGCACTGTCATTACCGATCTGATATCACACACTGTCCTTACTGTGAATACTCTCTCATGAGGTTTTTCATTCATCATCTCTGTTTAAACTGTCCTTGCCGCTTTACACTGTCATTACTGGTATCAACTATACAGGTGAAGGCCGTTTGTCCTGAGATAAAGCTTTTGACCTGCGACCTTGCAGCCGATCTTTCCGCCGCCGCCTGTGCGCCGTTACCAACTTTCAATAAAAAGTTTTGCTAGCACTGACAAAGGGTCACTAGCATCAATTAGAACCTACTGAAGCCCTGTCACTATCAGCAGGTCCCATTGAACCCGCGAGCTCGAGAGCACCCGTCGAAATCAGGTGCGGCAAAGTGAATTGGAATTTACTCAACTGAAGATGTTCACACAAACGTTTCGGTAACTCCTTACTCGGTAACTTGTGCATGGCGCGGGCCACTGCTAGTGATATTCCACACAATCTCCGTTGAGCCTGTTTTCTTGTTTGTAATTCTTTTGACTGTCGAGCTTACACGTAAGAAGTGTATTGACTTCAATTACGTCCTGAATGACGGCCGGGGCGGAGGCCCGTGAGTGCGGAGGCCTGAGTAAGTAAATGGAGCAGTAGGTAAACTCACCCCGAACTAGCATACGGACCCACAGGAATAAAAGAACTGTAAGGAATGGGGTTTGAATGGAATTGCTTTATAGGAGAAGAAGTAAATCCCGACGAGAACATATTGGAAAAAGGCTGGATGGGAACCATGGATGCAATATTTTACCAAAGTACATCCTTACACCACGCTGTTACTGTTGACACGAGCTCGCCGCATTTAAGGCTGTGAATCCTTTCAGCATTGGTTGGTTTCAGGAGTTATCTCAAATATTTGGAAAGCGACTACGAAGACGGAACTTCATCGGATCGTTAAAACCATCGGAGGATGCACAATAATCCAAAGTTCCCTTCAGATATGCGGTAATACAATATCTTCTAAATAAAATCTTTCCGACAAACTGCACTTCTGCTCTGTATCTCTGGGTAATATGGAAATCATTAGAGGAATATAGTTGTCTGCCAACGCCATCATTGCCCTGTTGGGCAGATTTTGTCTCATTTCATTCAAATAACTTATAGTAAACCTGAATGTGCGGTTGTGAGCGTCTTATCGAACGAAAAATTGATTTTCTCACTGAACAACAGCGTTATGCAGACTTGCACTCTGCGAGGTGTATTGCAATGGAAACCCTCCGGAATCCACTTCGAAAATGACCAAGTTCCCGTACCATTCTAATCGTCCCGGGAGGTGCGCGGATATCAAGTGATTGCATATCAGATCTGGCTCAGAATTGACTGCAAAACCTTGATATTTGCAGAATGCAACAATGTGGTCGGTGTCATGAATTTTGACACTTCGGATTCCGCCCGCATGATGCCAGAAACCATGCACGTAGTGGCGGATGGCATTCAGGAAACATGTCGCCGGATTTGAATTGCGTTTGACGGGTAAACACACAGTGACTGGGTTCATAGAAAGAGATCCGTAACAAACGGCCTCAATTGGGTTGTATACCTAAGTAAAGTACTGTTACCTCGAATTGATAGTAAACCTGTAGGCAACTTACAGATCGTTGTTCAGCGTGACGTTCGCACATGTATTGACTTTTCCTCAGTACTGCTAAGGTTGACGATGGGATAGGAATGAAGGAGTCGGACGGCATGATGGTCGAAGTGTCAATTTGATTGAAAGGGTGATCAATGAACACCTCTGACGAGCTCACTGACATGCACAAACGGGCACTGACGGGCACTGACGGGATCTTACGGGCAAGATGAATCAGTTGAAATTTTCCTCGTCGCAATAAGTTCTATTGTACTTGATACTGTGATATGTAGTCGAATTCTTATGCCAATGTAGATTTTAACGCCTATTACCGAGTTTCCAGATATCTTTGTTGAATCCTCACTTTGCGGCATGAGCAAAACAATCGTTGGGATTCTCAGTAGAGCTTCGGTCCTAATCCTTATCGATTGGCTAATGTTGACAGACCTTGCTGTCATTCAAATAAGATGTCCCGGGAAGTCGGGTTCATACTGGGGCCGCTGATCCAAATCCTTCTGTAGGGGAGAATTTTTAATCAGTCTAAGAATGTCTCTTGTCAAAGTCGCCGATCTGAAAACTTTCCCAAACAGAAACTTTCTTGGAGCATCGGAAGTCGGAATTTTGATCGGCGGTCGCGCGGTCAAAGTCTTCTTGGCGCTGTCGATCTGAACCCTCTTTAAAGCAAATTTTTTCTATGGAGCATTGATATCGGGTGTCGGAATTTTAATCAGAGGTGCACGAGGTTTGATCGTTGTTAAAGCCGTCGTTCTGGACCCTTAGTTAAAGCAAATTTTCCGTCTGGACCGGACGTCGGTTGAGGGCGGTCGTTTTTTGTGGGTGGGTCCCGTTAATCGAGCCGCTTTCCTAAAGCAACCCCTTTTCGAGCCATTGGAAATCGGCTCTTACTTGAAGGTGCATGAGGTCGCGTCCTCGCAAAAGCCGTCGATTTAAACCCTTATTCTCTGAGGCTTGTTTTTGTGTCTTTTTTTTTTTTTTTTTTTTTTTTTGAGTATTGGATGTCGAGTTTACCCGGACGTGCGAAGCTCTTCTCGATCAGAAGGGGTGGATCGTCAACTTCAGCAACAATCCGACTTTTGATGCTTTGATAAATTTTATTTGAAACACAGGAAAGTCCAAGAACATTATCCGCTCAAGAAGGGTTCAGGTCCGCAGCTCCAATCACTTGAATCCACACCAAAATGTCCTCAAAATGAAACGAGTTTGAAAATGTCGTGCCGTATACGTGAAGGCCGCTTCAAATGTTTTTATCCTCTTCAAGCTTTTGAGATGTGCAGATCTAATGAAACGGTGACTTTTGATGTGTTGAGAAGTTGGAAAAGAGTTTTGATTGGCGGCTCCGACATCCCTTCGTTCAAAAGTGAGATTTGTGAACATGATCTGGTGAAAAAAGGGTCAAGATCAGCCACACTATTGAAGATCCGACTTTCAATGTCTTGGGAAATTTTGATTGGAACACAACTACATTTCTAACTATCGTCCACTCAAGATGAGTTCAGGTCTATGGCCCAACAGAAGCATCAAGCCCGATGCCTCAAAAGGATTAATTGAAACGCAGCAAGCTTGGCAAATATTGATCATTCAAGAAGGTTCTGAGATCGGCGGCTCCGACCGAAATAAGTGACTTCCGATGCTTGAAAAAACTTTCATCAAATCAAGTTGGATAAAGTTGAAGACACCATCTAAAATGCCCGGGAGAGGCTCTTTTTCTTTTTCAATTATCAACTATATTTCAAAACATCTTCCAGCAAAAAAGGGTTCAAATCAAAAGTCTAAAAAAAAACCCCCGACTTCCGATGCCCCAACAGATTTTGTACAGTTTAATCAAACTAAATGAGTTGATTTGAAAGCGAGGTACATGGGAGTAAAATGATCTCATAAGTATCATAGCCTTGTTCTGCGGCACAAACAAATCCCGATGCTTTGAAAAATACGGATGAACGGACGGGATTTGTATGAAGGGGACGGTGGAGGGTTTTGTGCATATCCGATCAAAGGGTAACTTGAGTGATTCAAGGCAGACGAGGTAAATGATTAGCCTGTCGCAATGAAGACCCAGAGGCAGTGGGTTCACCAGATTACACCTTAACATTCAGTGCGACCATGGCTAGATCTTCTGTCCGGGATCTCTCGATGACTTTAATTAAACCATGTTTCGTGTCAAAAAGCTGTGCCGCGCAAGTCTCGATTACAGCGCTCACGACGTTGACCCCAGTCCGTTTTCACGTCATGCAGTTGGTTCCAACTCTAATCAAGATTACGTGTGGAATGGTTGAAGGAAGGCAAACTTGGTCCAACCCAATAAAGCTTACATTACAATTAAAGCACGCTTACAACTAGTAACGGCGTATTTTAGAGGATAACCCTTTACATAGTCAGGTGTCTTTGTCAATCCTGTGAAGTGGGAAGACCGATGTAGTCTATGCGAAATGTCGCTGATAAACTTCTTTCTTCCGCTTTGCTCCCGGGGGATAGGTTAATCATTAATGGGATATAACCGTGTGCTAAGACTGAAAAAGCCATGTCTGGCAAATTCTTTCCCATCTCAGCCACATACTGAGTTGCGAATCTGACAACTTGCTCGTTCAGTTGTCGGCGAAGGAAAAAGATGATTTCTCACTGTGTGACAACATTATCTAGTTCTGTATCCTTGATTGTATGTCGATAAGGAACTCCACTGATATCCAACTGGAATATGACCAAGTTACCATACCACTGCATTTCTTCAAGGAGATGTGCAGAAATTAAGCGGTTGCGGATGAGGCTTTCCTCAAAATTAAACCGGAGACCTTGATATCGACAATACGCGACGATGTATGATCTGCGGCGAATTTTGACATGTCGGATGATTCCGCCGCCTCCCCAAAAGCCATGGACATAGTGGCGGACTGCATGCAAACAAGCTTGCCCTGGCATTTGTCCACACAGCATGGGAAGACAGACAGACACAGGGTTCATAGCGAGAGAACCGTAACACACAGCTTCAATCACATTGTATGACTATAATTTATGAGTTTTGTGACTATAGAAAAAATCAAAACTTACGGATTGCTGTGTCGAAATTTTAAGGAGCCGCTCCTGCATGTTTACGCTTTGCCTCAGCAAAGCTACCGTTGACGATGGAGTGAGCGGTAAGCCCAAAGACATGATGGTGACTGATACGATCGAAGTACCGGACCTCTTTGAGAATGACCCTAAATATGTATATGTATGGGAAAAAGAATTCCTGTTGTCTTCTTATCATGTCGTCCCAGCCAGCCATACCTGCAGAGCTGGTAGAGGAAGTCACCTCCTTGCTCAGATCCGACATTACGGTGCTTCTGTCTCTCTCTCTGGTCACACGCGGGTTTCGACGTATTGTGTCGCCATACCTCTTTCACACTGTCAAAATATCGACACCCGACGAAGTTGAAGGCTGGGATGAGCTCTTTGCATCCAACTCCAATATTCTTCCACTCGTCAGAAGTTATCACTTCCGCGCTCATCCGTGTCACGACCTCAACATGTCGCCGGAGCAGTGCTTCCTCATTCTCGAGTGGTTGAAAAAGGGGCGACAATCCCTGGATACGTTATACTTGCAGGGCTTCCCTGAAAGCATGACGAATCTCTACACCTTGGATGGGCTTGTATCCAGGTTTGTTCGTCTTCGACTGGAGGACATTATGTGCGGAGACGACATGCTGGGGGCGCTTTTTCCTCGAGGACAACATTGGGAATCCATTGTTGCTGCGGACGTTCACCATTCCCCATCCCAAGACCATTTACCGGATACCTGCTTTTCCGAAGCTGGCTGCAAGAATTTGCGTGTCGGAAGTGGATTCCTGACGGCGCTGCAGAATCGGGGCGGACTTCAATGGTGGAATTTTTTTGCTGGCGTTGAGCTCCTTACCTTGATGGGCGAAGACTCTGGAGATGACAACCTGGAGGTGTATTTGATCCAATGTCATGCATTAAAAAGTCTTGCTGTTGAATACCGTTACAGTTATGGTGAGTTCATTCTTGACGGACCTATACCAGTAATTTGATTTCCTCTAGATATTGCGTGGCCTACTGCGCTGTTTGCCGCATCAACCCGACTACAAAACATATTCGTTGCGCTACACGTCGATGCAGTGAACACTTTCATCAGGTGGATACAGGAGAAAGAGAGTCTTGTTTTGCGCTTCATATCAATAACCATCACAGACTATGTCTCCACCGAACCGACGGACTGGGGACTTCTCGACGCAGTGTTGAGTAATCGCAGATCATTCCCTGATTTTCGAAACTTGGAACTCAGATGTTCATGTTTTCCCCCGCGTCATAATTTGGAAGTTGAAAGTTGGCAACGGTTGTCGTTCCAGGCGTTGCAAAACAAGGAGATATTCTTGCGTGGCTTGTTTCCCCGGTTGTCCGCGGACTCTCGCCTCCGCGTCCATGCAAGTCGTAATGCATTTGAAATACTGGGTATGTTATTTGGCACACATGTTGTTTTCATCAAACTTACCCTAACTCGCTGTAGAACTCGAGGCAGCCTAATTTCTTTAAAAATGTCCTTGTAGTCCTGTCAGTAGTGTTCCCAAATACGTCTCAGCTACTTTCAATCGGAGGAAAATTCCCTACTCTTGCCTTGGTCCTGCGCAGTAAATGGTGTTCCAACATGGACATCGTCATGCCCCGTCGGCGAACTAAAGGGCTGGCATAATTATTTAGTAGGCCGACAGGCTTATCAAGCAATATTTGTTCCCAGTAAGGCAAATACTGCGCCGACTTTAAATAGGCGAGAATGCATCGGGTGTATCAACTTTGTTTCTTCTACGTTGATGGCGCTTCAACTCACCTACAAGTCTTTGCCCTCGTGTCTACCCCCCCTTTTTGAGTTTGACCTTGACAGTGTCTCAGACCCTTTTCCTGAATCCGACGAGAATGCATTCGGTGACATGCTATTCGAGGCAAAACCGTGAGTGAAGTTGATTTTTTTCATTGCTCATTTGACTTACTTGTCGCCAGCTCCTTTCCAAAGTGGGAATTTTGTGAAATCGTGAAAGGGCGTTCAGTGCGTTCTGTTTTCATTTGAAGCCGACCGTGATTCATTTCTCGATAGGAAATTTGTTGGCGGGGTCGGTTGCTTGTCTGGAGAGTGACAGTTTCCCAGGACGAGCCTTGCACCCTGTTGTGCGAATATACCGAGTCGTGGTCAACCCGGGTTGACGTATCTCCAATACTGCAGGACATTCTTCACCTCGACCTCGTCTCTATGCCAGAGATATCCTCGACGTCCTATTTTTCCTGCTTCATAGGACGCGCGCACGACGGTGAATTGACGGGTCTTATTTTGAAACACCTTCCCGCGAGGGAGAAAACCATCATATCAATGGCCTGGACTGATGGTTCCCACATTTTACCTAATGCAAAAGAGCTATTGCGACGCTATGCATCCGCAGACATTGCTGTTCCGCGGCATTCACTGTCTAGCGCCTCATCGTATCTGCACGACCCTTGGATCCTACAAAGAGTGCTGTCAACTGACGAGGTGCGTCGGCTGTGTATGTCAAGTAAAGATTATTGATCAGGACTTAAATACTTAGATAAACTGGTGTTTTCGACTTGACGTGGCTCTGTTTGATGAAGAAAATCTCGAATTGACAGTGCTGTCCGCTCATGCCGACCTCGACTCTCACATGAATTCGTCCTTCTTTCTCGGATTTAACGTTGTGACGCAAATCCGGTACTTGCGTCACTTGTCGAGCGATGAAGCTTCTTACGTTGTTTTCACGGCAAATGAAAACACGAAGAAGATTGTGGCAAAGAAGAGACCGGGATGTAGCAAGAGATTGATTGATATTTTACCAGAGGATATGAAGTTCATCCGAGGATATTTAGTGTGTTGAAATATCATTTTTGATTTTGATGATTGGACCTCCGAGACGTCATTCCGAGCTTGTTCGATTGAATGTGGGCATTTCGTAAGAGTGGCCGAATGTTTACTGGTACCCGGTCAGATCGGATTAATTATTGCGGTTGAATGGCGACAGGTTACGTTCGACGGAATGACTGCTGAGCGCAGAGTTCCATAGGTCCAGAATGGTTCTGTATAAAAAGAATGCATGGGATGGATCGAATTGCTTTCAGAATGTTTTTAACGTCCGTACATTGTATTCGACTTTGCACTATATAACCGAATGGCTTTTTTGGGTCTTCTCTCATACCGTCATGTCAAATGTCGCAGCCATCCTCATACTTCTGAACTCCCTTCAAAAAACTGCCACTCCACAGCAGACCGAAATTATCACGGCCATCCGAAATTTGCTCCCAGGAAGCGGCGGGAATGAATGCAGCGACGACAGTTCTTCTCATGGAAAAAGTGATGATGATGGCGCCCACTCCTTAGACTCCTTCATCGTGTCGGATGATGCTGCTATTGAGTACGACAACAGCTCGGATGAAGAACCGAGTCAAAAACCTGGTATGTTTTCTTTCTTAATTTATTCGTTTGACAAGTTGAACAAGTATGCGCCTACTGTCCACAATTCAGGACGTTATCCACTCCAATCACAAAAGCGGGTAGCCCGACGTCTTTCAAACAGTTCCGATGACGTGTTGAAAGGTGGCTAAAGACAGTTCCATGAAGAGCTTCCACTGCTAAAAAATTATTAGAGCATTTGCTGATTGACGATGAAGCTTCCGAGAGTTGTGGTATGTATATCACTGTCGTATCTCCTTCACGATTGACTATCACCAGGGAGTGATAAGAGGCACTTTGTCTCCCCGAGAAAAAGGCGCAGGCTTGTTATTGAATCAGACGATGACATTATCTTTGGAATTACCTCAACTGGTTTGTCTCTATCTATGGTATTGTGACCTCGGAAATTATTGATCCTTTGCAGACGTTAGAGAAACAGCGTGATACATAATTATATACATGAATTTATACCATCATCTAGGCCACAGGGCGCGAGTATACACCTGAAATAAACTCGCATTTTGGTAGCTATTTTGGATATGATTTGTGAACGTATAGTATTCAGTCAAATAGCCCACATCAAGGCGCAGAGGCTGATGTAGGAAGATAATACATTTCGAACAAAGCATCAAACGTTTGCAACTTTTAAATTTAAAAGGTCAACAATATTCATCAAACGACGGTTTCTCCAATGCTTTTCCGATCAAGCTAACACTTTGATTCTATGGCAGGACATGAATAGAAGAGACCCGTGCGACAAGTGCCTAAACACAACATTGAGTAAAGATATCAAGAGATACGTGATTTTGGATACGAACAGAATGACCTGGCAAAAAGTCGTCATACTTGTGCAATTTTGCTTCCACAAGGACTTTACAACCGTTTGTCAAGGACAATAGAGACTCTTGATTATGAATAGTTCCACGGGCGACAAGCCCTTGTTCCGTTTCTGACCAAGGAGCAAAGACATCCTGGAGTGGATTAGTTGTCGATGTTTATGCGGAAGTGGCGTTTCCCTACCACAATATCATAGTCTATCCATAAAAGAACGTCCCTCTGATTGTCGCCTGTGTTACAGGTGATGCCATCTTCACAATGCTGAGCCGCAATCTCCCTTAAATTCAAGGCTTGAGTTTGGCCGATAACATAGTCTGCAAATGTGCTCTGAATCGGAACTAAACGAAACCAGCCCGTGGATGGGAAGTCTGGACGCTACATCGAGGTGATGAAAAAGAAAAACACTGATAAAAACGATAAATTACTTACCAAAATGTGCAAAACCACGCTGTTGGCTGGAGCAAATTCCCCCCAGACGAGGATGTTGCTTGGATCCGGAAAGGCATCTCGGAAAGTCACACATTTGAGTTTTGGGTCGATGATGATTGTACTCGGCTGTACACGACAAAGCATCCTTTCAGTAGGATTTTCGAATTGGCTTGCAAGGTTGAAGATGGCCATGAGTGTGAAGGGACGATTGTCGCGAAGGTCAAGTTTGAGCGCGATAAACGAAACCAATTTGTATAGAAAAAATTGATTTGCCGAATTCGGCCTCGGCCTGATCTCCAAAAACCCTCGTCGGCGGGTTTAAGTTTTTTGCGAACGCTCCTATACTTAACGACAGCGCTTAACACTGCCCGTCAGTCCCGTCAGTGCCCGTCAGCCGACAAAATGATGGACACAGTTCTGCTACGCCAAGGACAAAGTCAATTATTTTATTTACGGTAATTCACAATGATGAGGCTTTTCCGTATGATGTACTTCTGAAATACATCGGATCACTGCCTGCCGTCGTAGTCAACAGAATATCACGGATCTGGTAGATTTTAGTGTAGAAATTATCACTTGAATGGTATCGAGTACCTGGATGGGTGGATTCAAGCCCAGGGACGCAGCCCGGTCCCATCTTTGTAAACGGGTAGACCCTATGTATGGTCCATAATTTGGCCATCTGTGATGTATCAGATTGGAGTTAGTAAAATTCTAGTAAAAGGAATAAAAGGAAAATACAAGTCGAATGCCTTCAGAATGGTGAGAACAGCATTGCCTTGCGATGGGACTGTTCCCTGTGAGCATTGAATAGCGCATCCGCAGTTAAACTTACCATTTGGGCTGATAGTTTCTGACGCTGTCAGAAGAGTGAGCACCTCTTCCCAGTATGGATTTGTGACGTCTAGATCTGTATGTATATGAGATATCTCTAATGAGCACAAATGAATCAAGTTACCAGAATTAGACCGAGTGTTGGACTGTAACAATTCAGATGGCATTGGCTCTGAGTCTGAGTCGGTGTATATTTCTATTGGTCGTCGAGAACTGTATCCATCGTTGATTGTGGCCTGGGCACGCCCAGATCCTGATTGGGTCTTGAATCTCCGTGTTTGTACCGTTTTTTTCCGAGTTGAGAAGGACAGTTTTGTTTGTGAAGGGTCCGGTGAAGCTTTCTTTCTCTTTGTGGGCGCCATGTTGTCACAACGTTGACAGTGGGAGTTGTTATTAAAATGCAAACGAGTCAGAGTACACTTCTTCTGATAAACTATTTTGGTCTTCAATCGGTCCGTTGTCGCCGCGCGGTGCTATCAATATCGGGACATAATGTTCTCCTAATACAAATCGAAACGCAGGATCGTATGTTTTCTTGACTTGAGTCAGAAAATGCTGCCCGTACCTGCGAGAGCATCAACACGAGGTCAACCAGCGAGGAACTAAACGAATGCTTACAGAGTGATCACTTTATCGAGGTTTTTACTTGCTTTTGTGTCGGGAATGACAACGCCCAAAGCGTCGATTTCAAATATGACAATATTTCCAAACCAGTTAACATTGTCGGGAAGGAGCGCTGATAGGTAGCGATTTCGAGGATAGTCCGACTGAAAGTTGAATTCGAACCCTTGATACCGACAATGGGCAATGATAAATGTGCGATCGGAATGAATGAAGCGATGGATAGCACCGGCTTTAAACCAAAAGCCGTGTACATAGTGCCGGATCCCGTTGAGACAAGCAACCTCAGGCGACTCATGGCGGAGCATTGGAATGACAATGGATGTGGCATCCCAAGCCATGGCGCCATAGCAAATGCCGGTGATTGTCCTATATTCCTGATTTACATGAGAGTTGCGAAGTGAAAATAGGGAGGACAAAGCTCACAGGATCATCATCAGTCAGCAATGCGTTACGTTCCAACATTTCCGCGCTTTTCAGCGACAAAAAGCGGGAAGAGCCGTCGATGTGGAACATGATGGATGAAGAGAACCAAACTCGGACTCGGCTATTTTTATTTTGAGACTGGTAATTTATTCATCTGTCGTCAGATCGGCCTACTTCCTTTCCGCTCCCTCATCATGGACAATCATCCGCCAGCTTTATGTTTCGAGCTCGTCGGTGAGATTGCAAAATACCTCACTGACTATCGGCGTTCTCTACTCTCATTCTCGTTTGTCACCAAGGGCTTCCGAGCAGCCTGTCTGCCTGTGGTCTTTGACACCGTCAAAATTGGAGATCGTGACGGTGTGGAAGGATGGAAAGAGGTATTCATTGCCAATCCCGACATTCTTCGCGGCGTGCGCAATTATCAATTCGAAGTGCCCATGCATGGAGAACTGAACTTTGTGCCCGATCAGTATGCTACAATTGCAACCTGGCTCGCCAACGGCCGCCAGGTATTGGATTGCTTGACTCTCAAGGGGGTTACCTACGAGAACTCTGCACTGCATCTTATCGAAAACCTGGCCAGTCGGTTCCGAAAACTCTCTCTAGATGAGGTCTGGTCCACACCCCAGCTGATTTCTGCTCTCTTTCCTGTTGGAAAACAGTGGGACACCATTACCGCCACCAGAGTTCAATTCGAGACGGCTGGCCGACCCATTCCCAAAAACTCCTTCATTGCCGTTGAGTGCGTCAATCTAGTGACGGATTCACTCTTCTTGCCAAATTTGGCGGATGGTGGGATGACGCGCTGCTTGGATATATTGTCAACCGTGAAGTGCTTGCATATCACGATGAACGAAGACGGTGACCTGGACGACTATTTGGAGCATTGCCCTCTACTCGAAAACTTTTATTTGGAGATCGATTTCAGTGAGTTTATAGTTTTTGTTAACGATTGTTTTTGATGTGTTGGCAGACGCCCTTGGCTATCAGTGGGATCCTTTCAGTCTGTCCCAATGGGCACACATCCAAAGTATAGCCGTCATACTTGCCGCAGATATGGTCAACGACTTCATCGATTTCGTGACGGATACGTCTCATTCATCACTTGCTGCTCTACATATTGTTGCTGTCGAGCAGGGAACAAGTGTCACCATTAGTTGGGCTCTTCTCGACAATACTCTCAGTGATCCCGAAATATTTCCTTGCCTGCGCAACGTCACCATTCGACATAGCGATGTTCGCCCATACGACTACGAGCTCGTTCATTGGCAGCCAAAAACTCGGGGGGAGCTTCTGCAAAAGGCCAGCGACATTCGGAGGAATTTGCCGATTCTCCAAGAGTCCGGAAGACTGGATGTCGCAGCCGATGGACGGATGTTTTCTTTGCCCGGTGAATACCAGCCCCAGTTTCCTTTCATTGTGCCTTGCTGACTTCTTCTGACAGATTTGCAATCCAGTTCCGTGTGATTGGTTGCCCGAAAGGAGGAGGAAATATGGAGTCGTGTGTAAACTTGTTTCGGCCGATGTACTAGCTCTGTTAATTTAAAAGATAAACCAAAAATGACGCTGACATTCAGTCAATTTGTTGCGTCCCCATCATGAGCGTAACTTTCTCCTACCCACATCAAAGCTGTTTCGTTCTCACACGAAAGAAACTTCCTCAAGAATACGAGGACATAGTCTCAATTCCTGGTCAACTCAAAGACATATCAATCCTTGGCTTGTTAGAATCCAAAATCGCAGCCACAGAAAGCTGTGGGGGATGGCCGTAAGCTTGTAACTGTCGTCGGAACGTAATGATAACTCACTGTATTATAGGTCTTTGCCACGCTGGAAACTTGAAGAGGTAGCATTCACCCAACCGGTAAGATAACCTGGCTTTAACAGAACCGTAGTCTCACTTAATATTAGGCTCCGATATGGAGATGCAGAGTTGGTTCTTGGATTGTCCGTCGTTTTGATGACCGTCGAGTTTTTCTCGCGGCGGAATACAGTACCAAAGGGGCGACACGCATTGATATCACCGACATCATGAAGAAACCCTACGTTCTGCGACTCTTCACTCTCGAGTCTTATCCCTCATCGAGTCAATTCGGGATATTTCTGTCCACAGACTTTGCTGGTGAACCACTCTGTTTGGTGGTCAAGCACTGTCCGACTCGCGAGAAAACCATTGTTTCCATGTCGCCAGAGGAGGGCCCTCTGCTGGTGGAGGCTGCTCGCCGCGTTCTCTGGAGGGACGGACCGGCATTCTGCTTTCCGAAAAAAAGATTTCAAGCACGTCGCCTTCTTCCTTGGCGGGTTCATTGCATACTATCCACAGATAGAGTCAGTATTTGACATGCATTGTTTTCTCTTCGAGCCACTGATTACATTACCATAGTTTGTCCGTCAATGGGACTTTGGGGTTTTTGTGTTCTTTTGGTCGGGAAACTCTCGTGAAATTCGGAGAATTCCGTGTGATCATTACAGCGCGGGCGCGGTTGCATTTTCTGTGGACCAGAACGACATTAGTCTGTCTTATTCCCACCGAATTTCACTCGGGCAAATTACTTATAGTTTTTTCATGCCGGTCGGAGGTGGAGATTATGTCGTTGTGAAGCACATCTCGAAAATAGATAGAAAACTTCTGCTCGACATGACAGCAGAAGACGTTCAGCATGTTGTCTCTGTATGGAACATGCCTTTATAATAAAGATATGCATTGATAAAGTTCCAAATTGTTCGATGAGACTTGTTTGTAAACGCGTATAAAAGTGTATTATATGTTCTACAAGCTGGTTGTATGTATCGGGAAGGAAAAAGGCAAATATATAATGAAGAGCTCAGTGCGAACCATGAAAAACTTCCGACATTTGAACTCGTAAATTTCCTTCTCGGAGATTCACCAGCGTTCCAGTCTGTGTCATTTCCCCGTCTAAATAGGATCCTAAAGCATGTCGCGTGCCATCGATGCCAGTACCAGCGACAGCCCCGTGATAATCAACTGACCAGCCCAAATTGTTGCAAAGAACACATGCCACCTTGACACCACTTTTCCTCAACGCCAAATTTTTCATGCTTCGTTGGATTGTCGTATCCTTCTTTGTGCTGTTCGAATGAAGCTCGTGACGAATTATATAATCATGAGGAAAGAGAACCATATGTGCGAGTGCGAGTAGTGAATTTTTGGAGATTTCTAAGTGATATTAGAACATGTAAAATGATCGAATGGGCGTTACCTCGAGAGACGGTATGCAAAAAGATGGCCATCCGGAGTAGTCCGTCATAAGTGACTACATCATCATGGTTGACATTTGTCAACACATCCCCCTCTTCGACGTCCAACAACCGCGAAATGCGCGTTAAGTGCATCGTATCCAAAGTCCAGAAAGATGAACCAGTCACAAATGACGGCACAGGTGTGTACACAGCATGCATCGCGCCCGGAGGTTGTAACCTTCAGCGAGTCAGATATAGCCATCGAGTCACATGTTGAACTTACAAGATTGCGCCAGGCGAGATTAAAAATGCATAGACTTTGATACCGTCTGGGTAAGTGTGACTTTCTTCATGGGTCATGAAAGAGGTCTGAAATTTGCGGAACTCTTCTAATGAAGTGAAGGCCGCTCGGTCAATGTTGGGATACATGACAAACCACACTTTCAGGCCGACCTGTCCTTCGATTTGGGCCACTTTTCCTAGTGTGTCGTGGTGGGCTCGAGTATTTGTCATTGCTGTATGAATGAGGCCCCAACGTTGGTCGGTGAGATGTTCGACTGGAATTTGTTGCAGCGTCTTTAGCTGTCGGTCGGACAACAAGTTCCGCGTGATAGCGGAAAGCTCCTGATTTGCAATTAGATCTTCATTCAGGCCTCTATTGCATGCAAGTTTGAGTGAAAAACTTTAAAGACGGACGTGACTTCCTACCTCGTAATCTCCGGCATACCTGCACCATATAAGTTGCAGTCAAGGATGAACAAATGATCGCCTGCCGGAGCCGTAGGCTGCGATAGCAATTCTCGAATGGATATTGGGTTTGTAATTGCTTCGGCTGTATTGGCTGCCTTTTGACGCATACCTGTTGAGTCGTCAGACGAGGATGTGATGAGGTAGTTCTAAATTACTGTGTGGCTCTCTGCTCTTGACATCAACCGCAATACCCCACTCGGTAGCGAGCAAGTCTGCTGTGAGATCTTTTTGACACTCAGTAATTGGTGGTCGGATGTACACGCATTTGTTTTGGGCTAGAGCTTCCCTAATGTGGCCGACATTTGCTTCACTGACTTGATCGATTACGAATACGTGGGTGTCATTGGTGTCCGTCAATTGGCCAGCGCGTTCACCCAGTTCCTTGACTAGGGCTGACTCCTGATGTTTATTAGTGACTGCTTTGGAGGAAATATGTGTGTACTCGCCTGAGATAATGTTATGATCTTGGTCCGGGTGTCCGACAGGCACAAGGCCTTGCCATCCTCCTTGTTCCCGAAAGGTCGTCGGAAACCCCTCGGGGCGCTCGAGGAGCGTACCCGCGGGCGAAACCTATATCTTGTTCCACCACGAACTCCGTTCACGGATATCACCTCCGCGGAAGCACCGTCTTCCTCCCTCCCCCTGCAAACGTACCATTGGATACGACCTTACGAGAAGCCAGCGCAATCAGGTTGCGGACTCTCTCCGTCATTTCGACACCTCAGGGAAACCCTAGCGAACTAAGTAACATACGCGCCCACATCCGGATCACTCGGTCCGACTACAGGGAAGCCCGAAGGAATACTCTCGCCACATCACCTACCGAACTCGCTCGTACGAGTCTAGACTCAGCAGGGCGGTCGACCACCGTAGGAGAAAGGCGCGCCCGACCGTCTCCGCTCGGCCGAGGACCTTTCCCGATCGCCCGCCCCTCGCACAACTATGTTCACGAGGGCTCTCTCCTCTGGTAGAGCTGGCTGGCGCTTCTTGAGAAGAAGCACCACGCGCTCCCATGATACCGCCCGCCCTATCGCGTCCATCGCCATCGATTCCGCCTTCGCGACCGCATGGGTGAATCCCGCCGCTGATCGGCATCGACTCCCGCCGCGTCGGCTGACAACCCGCCATCGCCGGACAGGCCTGGGTCGTTTACGCTTTTAGCCGGAACCTTGAAGAAGGTTCTCGATGTTTGGAGAATGAGTCAGGAGCGCCCTTTTGGGTAGATGGCGGGACAGCGCGGTCCCGCCGCCCGACGTATAAATACAGCGCTATCATACTTGTAAAACCTTAGAGTGGACTTTACGTTTAACCATCCCGTTCTTCGTCCTCGTCCCCGTCTCCTCATCCAAACAGACCGTCCTCTTAAGATATCGACCGGGTCGATCTCTAAAGTGAACGACCTCTCGCGAGAACAGACCAATAGACGACTCGGGGAGTCCGTCTGATTGACATCTCGACCCTCGCTCGTGTTGATTCCTGCCAGCGGAACATCCTCGATCTCGATAGACGGACCGACCTACTTAGGATCCTAGGACGGACGCTAACAGATAACAAATTCGATTCGCCATTCACATCGTCCAACCACGGACAGTGTGCGTATAAAACCACATCTTTTCCTTCAAGATATAACTCATCAAACTCTCGCGTCCAAGTCACAACATCTCGACACTCTAGGATTTTTTTAGGTGCGAAGGAGTCTGACCCCCCCGGAGGAATTTGTTGGTCGTCTCGGGCTAGGGGGTGTTCGGAATGAAGTGGTTGGGAAGGTACACCATCTCTGGGCTGACTCTGTTGTAGTTTGCGTTTTTTGCGAGCTTCGCTATCCAGAAATGAGGAAATGAAATAGGATATTGCACCATCACCGACCTGTGCTTCTGCTGTGCAGCCGCCTTTTGCTCGTTCGATCTGCTAGTAGGTGAATGCGTATTCTGTGCGCACGACATAGAAGTGACCTTCTGTCTCGATACTCTTTTTGGTTGATGGCGTCTCTCTGCCGCTTATTCCATTGTGATAAAGTTTCATCGGGTTTAAGCGCCCAAGTATTCCAAGCCTTGGCTGGGAAAACACGGTTGGGGTCTAAGCGGGAATGATAGTCGGAGCTATTTTCTCCAAAGTTCGGAAAAAGAGTTTGTAAATCGAGAGTAGAGTCGAGTAGTTCCCGTTTCCTAGCATTGTATGCCATGTGGACGCACTTGGACACAGGCAAAGTCGTTATCCCGCTGGTAAACGACTGGTGAATGAAGATAAACGAGTGGTGAATGCAGAAGAGTGATGGGCACTGACGGGCCGAATTAGGAGCGAATGACGGGCACTGACGGGCATCAAAGTGCAACCGTGACATAATGTCAAGTGATAATGTTCCTAATTACATTCACCGACGGTGAATTGCTGGACTGTCGCCGAGCGAAATGTTTTTGAGCACTTGGAACCGTTATTCTAGATCTATGAGTACACGCACAGTGGTGCTGAATAGTCTCGAGGCCCTTCGTATTTTGTGCAAAGTTTTGAAAAAACTAACACGTCGGCGGATGGTCTACTAAGTGTGATAGTACGTAGCCTTCTTGAACTGCTAAATAAGTTCTGATAGGAAGAAATTCCCGAATTCCTTGTATATACGCGCCTGCGAATCTATTGACAAAATCAACATGGTCCTTTAAATTAACGCGGATAACTGACTGTGTCGTTACAGCATCCAGGTTTTGGGACGGGACTGTCTCCGGCTGAGCCTTTCCTTCGGCGTCTAGTTTGAAAATGACTAGATTTCCATACCATGATTCTGAAGAGGAAAGCATCGAAGAAATATATCTGTTTCTTCTGTAAGCTCTTTCATAGTTTCGTCCCAAATACTGATGTCGACAAAATGCAATGATGTAGGTGTCCCGCCCGGCCTTAAAGCGATGAATGGCTCCAGCATGACACCAAAACCCATGGACGTAATGGCGGATGGCGTTGAGACAAGCTGCTTCCGGGGGCAATCCGGTCTGCATAGGTACCAAGATTTGGACTGCGGTCATAGCCAAAACACCGTAGCATACGGCTTCGATACTGTCGTATTTCTACAGAAATGAATATAGAGAATAGAAATCTAATGATGACGTACTGGTTCGGAATCCTGTAGCGACATCATACGCTTTTTCATCTCGTCGCGCTTGCTTTCCAGACTTTTGCGAACGTTGGGCATCATCTCGATGGTATCAACAAAACCTGATATCAAATAAGGACAAATAAACAATATTCTGCAGAAGTCTCGTAATTGATCGTTCAAATCTCCTTCCACAATGTCCTCTCAGTCATCGATTCCAGTCGAATTAACATGCGAGGTCATGGAATACTTGGTGTCAGATCGTGATGCCTTGTTAGAGTGGTCCTTGACTTGTAAAGGATTTCGCACACTGCTGCTCCCCTTCCTTTTCCGATCAGCCGAAATTGCATCGGCGGACGACGTAGAGGGTTGGAATGAAGTTTTCTCTCTAAATCCAGACATCCGTCCACTCATCCAGTCGTTCACTCTCACTTTCCGCGGATACGAGGAGCCGCCGCTGATGGAGGACCATTTCAAGACAATCTCCAAATGGCTGCGGGGTAAATTGCCCTTGCGATGCCTTTCTCTTCGTAATGTGTGCCGAGAAAACTCCGCCTTCGAAAATATTGTCGGACTCGCCAATCGGTTTCGGGAACTGGATTTACGGGAGGTCCATTACGGTGTCGAAATGGTGTCTGTGCTTTTCCCCCCAGGAAAGCTCTGGTCTAAATTTACGGCGACCGAAACTACGTTTGATCGAGATGGTCAACACCTCGGGGTCGATTTGTTACGGGATGTTCGCTTCCTTCACATCGAGGCCGGAAGTGGTGTCTTTTCGGATTGGGCCAATGTCGGAATTCTTGATTTTGGGTTAACCCTCGCCGACGCCCATTGCTTGAAAATTTGGATGGACCAAGAGGGCGAATTGGTGCACATTTTGCCCTTTTGTCGTTCAATTGTACACCTTGCAATCGATATGGATGAAGGTACGTGTTGAGTTTTTTCATTTACAGCGCTGACGAATCACAGAAACGCAATACGACTGGGACACAGTTACTTTGACCGACATGCCAAATCTTACAACTCTCATTATGTCGCTTTCGATGGACCATTTGAATGGTCTAGTGGAGCTGTTTGACAATGGCGGAAGCATCACCTTGAAATACCTTACCGTGATGACAAACGAATATCTTTCAACGGACACCGACGACTGGAGCGTGTTAGACTCTGCCCTCACACATCCGGGAGCATTTCCCTCTCTTGTTGAAGTTTGTATTTGCTATAGTACGGAGCAACCAAACAGGACAGATTTTGAGGGGGAGAGCTGGTCGTATACAGTCGCGGACAGCATCAAAAAGGATATGAAGGTCTTGACGAGTAAAGGCATTATCAGGGTGAACGTTTCCCCAGCCCGTTACCATTTACCGGGTATGTAACGAGTCATCGGCAAAATTTAGTGTCTGACAAAAATCCCTAGAAATTATTTGTTTCCGAGAACTTTAGAGTCCGATTTGATTTCCCATAAAACATTACGCAATCATCTGTTTATAATGGAAAAAGATTCAGATTCACCTGAACGATTCATCATGACTGCCACATTTTCCTACGTCTCGTTAGAGCCCCGTCTCGTACACTTCGGTTCGTTGGCAGAAAGTGTGCTGGACAGTGTCTCAGATCCCCAACCTACGGAGATGGGGCTGGGCATCTTTGCAATGGTTCGGCACGACCCGTACAAAGTCTTCAAAAAAGAACGGTTAGCCGTTTGATGGAAGAGGCTGTTTAAAAATTAACGGTCTTGCAGGAAATTCCCGACTTGGTTATATTCTCGTGTCGCTATGGATACTCGGGTGAGCGATGAACAATGAATAAAACAAGAAATCGGACTGATCGTTGTAGTCACCGCGCTTCAATGGAGTAGTCCAGGCATGGGTTGTGGAAAGATTCCACGATTCGCCTTGCACACTGCCTTGCGAATACCACCCCACCCAGAGTACCGCGGACATTGACATCACAGGGATTATCTTTAAACCCTATGCCTTGGAACTAATTATGCTTCGCGCCGTTCCAACCAACTCGTACTTCGGGGTTTTCTTATCGCATTCATGGGATGGGGAACCGCGGTGTCTTGTGATCAAACACTGTCCCTCCATTGTGTCCTCCATAGTCCCTATGACGCCTCAGGATGGAGACTGTATAGTGGACATGGTTAGGCCGCTGTTTTTTCGATATGGGGCGTTTTTCTGCTCGCCATCCCCTCGGCGTCGAGTTACGGCATTTGCGCGGTGGAAAATTCACCGGATTATATCCAGCGAAAAGGTAATTGTCCTTGTTGTTTCTTCTACTTTTATCTGATTTACCCTGAACAATAGCCTTCCGATGTTTGGGAATCGCCAGTCGCTGTCTGGGTCAAAAATGGCGACACAAGCGATATCATGCAGGTACTTTGTCACCGTAGCCATGTGCAGGTGGTTGCCTTCCGTTTTGAGAATTATGTCGGAGAAGATATAAGATTTCAGAAGCGAATATGTCGGGATCGCATTGCGTACATTTTTTTTGACAGTCAGGGTGACGATAGAATGATTGTAGCGAAACAGGAAGCGGGACTGCGCTTCAGACTGTTGGACATGACGGAAAGAGATGTAGAATACGCAAAAAGGCTAGCATAGTGTAGAATTGACCTTCAAAAGTAGCAATATGGCATTTCTTCTGATATCTGCCGTATCTCTCAGAATAGATCTTGCAATGCAACAATTTGCAAAGTATTCAAGTTCTTCTGACACTGCCAGCCTGGTGGTGTCGGTGGATGCCAGCCTGAGATTGGCGCTGATGAATTATAGGCAACGGCAGCCAAAACAGGTCTGCTATCATACTGACCGGTAGGAACATAATACTTAATGACATTTTCATTCCAGCGAAAATTGGTGCAGAGCGATGGAGTATAGTCCGACGAAAACGTGATGTACCAGCGGTGTATACACATATTGTCGGTCGGCGTCGGAAAGGCACGTTACATTTGTTGCTCTCTCCTTTGTTTCTCCGTGCATTCCCACACTTCTCTTTAACTTGTGAATGCTCTCAATTTCGAAGGTTGGAGTCCCATTCACCGCTGTGCGCCTTCGCTGGACATTCGAACATGTTTTACTATGTCGCAGCAGATGTATCTCTCTTTGATACCCGTGAAAACTTTACTACCTTCCTTCATTGCCTCGCTTGATTTTTGTGTGTGTTTCAGGACGACAATTGCGTCTTGTCATGTTTGTGACAGCCTTGGTACGCAAACTCCAAACCCCATTGGCGGCCCGCGACAAAGGGGATGAATCCTATATTCATATCGCTACCTCCCTGGTTCAGAGGCGTCGATTGGTTGAATATTCACCGATACGAGCCTCCCTACCATCTCGTACTGCGTCACCCTGAAGATACACGCTACTTCGACGAGGATATCCCGCGGAGGTCAGGACCATGTCAATTCTCTTTCCCATTTATCATATCCATCCCAGCTTCTTGAACCTGCAAACCGCGCACCTGCGGATGCAACTCGCGATCCACTTCTACGCAATGAGAAGCACTGAGCGGAGACCTTGGACGTCCGCAAAGCCCTTGCTTTTGCAGGCTTCACTCGCAAGAGCCCTCGAGCGATCAGTTATGTCATGGCAGCGAAAGCATGATCCAGAGCCCGATACCTACAATCATGAGGAGACCATCAGAGGCCACTCGACCGTCCGGAGCAGTCATGAGTTGGCAAAGGACGCGCCATCTCCATGTAACAACTTCCGCGAGACACCTCAACGACCATCTTCCAACGACAACGACCCGCGACTTCCATTCTGTCCTTCCCGCGGTTCAAGCATCTAACTTCATTGCATATTTATTCTTTTGTTTGTTTTGTTTTCCGACGACACGCAGTGTCTGAGCGACAACTCTGGTCATAAATAATGACATAATGATAATGATAAGCACTGCTTCAAGGATGTACAAATGTGGCGAGCAATAAATTATGTGGCGCAAATTAAATGAGTCACTTTACATAAATAAGTATCATGACTCTGATTCATGAGGGATGTCGAGGTCTTTGATAAGGCTGATGGCGATAACGGTGCCGCTTATTTGAGGGAGATCAATGATGTCCTCGTCGACGTCGCAAGAGATACTGCGACTTCGACGAGAGCTCGCGGAGCCTACAGAGGAGGTGAAATCAAAACAAGATGGCATAAGACATAGACATTTCATTCGCTTGGTCAGATTCATACCCATACCTATATACTACTATTACGGACACTGGTAGACGCAATCCGTTTCTATCAAGTAATCCTCGGCGGGCACCACGCCCACAGGCATTTGTATGACAACACGCGTATATCACATCTTGTCATATCCGAGCATCTGGGGGTGGCATGGAGATGACACGCAGTCGCGGATGTCGAGTGCAAGAAGACCGGCAGTTCTCTCCGTCCTGCACCAGCAAGCAAGCAGGCAGATGTTCAAGCATGCATACCGCAAGACTTAGAATGATCAAAGCTATCAAAAGACCGTGACCCCGCTTTGCGTCCCCGCATACTGGCTCTTGACATCGTCATAGTCTCCGTTCTCGTCCTAGGTCTTGTAGTCCATGTCGAACTGGCTGCTCAAACTCCGGCTGCGGCTCCTCAGCCTGTCGCTCTGGTTGAACGTCAGTCCGCCACCAACGTTCTGGGAGGCCTGGGGCGGAGAATCGCTTGGGCGTCTGAGTGCGAAGGATTTGAGGTTCGAGTTCGTGTCCGAGAAGTTTGTGGTACTAAAATGAACGTGAGTAGATCGCGGCGACAGGAGCGCTGAATACGTACAATGTATCCGCTGACACTCTTCTCATCTACCGCAAATGTCTTCATTGCGAGTTGCATTCCGTCGAAGCTAGTCGACTTCCAAATAAAGTCGGCGGAGAAGTTGTGGGTGCATTGAGAGGGAACTCCCTCAGTCCTCCTCGGCTCCAATCCAATCTCGTCAGAGACGTCTAAGAGACTGTTAGACGCAAAAAATTTAGAGATGTCTATGGACATACTGTTGGGAATTTTGATAACATGGCCGACGCCTTCCCAAGCCTTGTGCAGGTCTTCCGAGTAACGAAGCCTCAATTCATCGCCGACCGCCAGGCGCACTTCGCCGCTCTCCAATTTAGGAAGACCGAACCAAGCGATCCGCTTCTGATTCAGACCGAGATCCCAGCGCACAGTGATGTCAGTCTGGGTCTGACTCTCTTTGAGGCTCTTGTCGTAGTCGGCCTCAATCTTTACGGGGGGCCGATAATATTCTGGTACTGGTACGCGTCCTCGTAGCGCGGGAGAATGGGCTGTGGCTCGTCATCGACGCCAGGTTATTCGAGATCCTCGAGCGTGGCATTGGCGTTTTCTCTCCAGGTCCTCGAGGCGGTTGATCTGCGCAAACTGGTACGCGTCCTCGTAGCGCGGGAGAATGGGCTGTGGCTCGTCATCGACGCCAGGTTATTCGAGATCCTCGAGCGTGGCATTGGCGTTTTCTCTCCAGGTCCTCGAGGCGGTTGATCTGCGCAAACGAGATTTGGCGCGAGCGAAGCTGCTCGGTCTCGGTAGGTGACCAGCCAGGAGGGGAAAGGGCGGTCATCGATGAGGGGTGCCCAGAGCGATACGTTCCACGAGATATCCTTGCTGACGGCGGCGTATGGCTGGCGGCAGAGGAGGACGACGACGGTGTCGCTTTTGGCGGGATGAAGCCGAGCATGGACACGTTCTTGCTGCCGCAGTTGTAGCACTCGGGCGTCGTCTCCCCGAGCGGGCTCTCGGCGTGCAGGATGACCTCCTTATGCTTGGCGCGGACGTGGTGGTTGACAATGTGCGATGCGCTGGTGTTGCCGCGCGAATTTAAATCCAATCATTGAGCTCGTCGGTCTGAAAGCGCGACTCTTCCGGATAGTTGTTCAAGTCGGCTTTATCAGCTGGAAGACTATCGTTGAACGCAGTGTTGAATATCCTGATAATTTCCGAGCTTTCGTTGTTGACGATGGTGTGCAGCTTCTTGTCCCAGAGGACAGGGACCGTGAAGCTACGGAGTATGAGTGGAGCGTACGCGGTGAGCCGCGAGTAAGGGCATACCGGCCAGATCTAGAGAAGTCCGGATCGGCCTTGAGATAGAGGTGTCAAATGATCAGCGACTTCAATGAAAACACGGATTTACTCTACTGGGTGTGCCTGCTACTCACGGCTGCTCGCGACCCTAGGATGAGCTCATGTTGTGCGAGTCGGTCGAGGAACATTCGCCGGATCTCTGGATTACTCGACAGAGCCAGATAATCACTCGACGTGAAACTCGAGCCATCGGGGTCAGGAACCTTCAGATCGGGCGTAGGAAAGTTGAACTGCTTGAAAAAGTCGATCTGCTGTCGCATAGCCTGCTCCAGCGCGGTGGTCATCGGACAATGATCGGTGGTCGATGGGGAGGATTTACGATAAATAATCAGAGGGGTGTAGCGTTTCAGTTCTATCCGGACCAGACGGCGCTGGATAAAACCCATGGAAGATTGTTAGGAGGCTGACTGAAGGGTAGTGGATGGAATTTCGCTTCCTTCGTCACTAGAGCTTTCCGGTTGACTGCTCTGTTTGTGGACGCGCATATGCCGGCGCATGTTTGATAGCTGAAACGGGGAACAGGTCAGTAGGGTACCATTGCTTGTAATTTCTGGTACCGACGGAGGAACCCTTGACTTGCGCCCATTCGGAGAAAACCCAGGGTATTGACGGCAAAATCGTCAATCCTGTGAGCTATACACAAGATCTCAATCAGGTCTGACCTTAGAACGGTGACTCCCGCTGACACGCGGATTATGGCCCAAGAGTTCCAATAATGATTTTCTTTGCTAAATGATATCAACATACGATCGTTAGGCTCCGCGGCACTATACTGACGCGATCGCAAGTGGAATTTTACCAAACAACCTAATCCTCAGAACGTACGCGCTGATACGCAGGGTACTATTCCAGTACTAGAAACGGGGAATTTTGCAATTCCTGAACAGCCCAAAGACCTTAGGAAACCTCCAGTCAAGTACTTAGGATAGAGCACGCAGGAGTTACTGCCTTGACGCGGGCAAGCCTCCAGGACAAGGTCCAGGCGCCTTAACAAGTCCTTTAGGACAGGCGCGATCGAAACCTTCGATCACCTTCATCCGAATATCCTTATCCGCGCGTTGGATCCCTTTCAAGATCCCGTACCTTTGCGTGTACCTTGTACTACAGACGATGTGCTATAACCATTCACACCCAAGGAGGGTCCAAGGTCTCCAAGCGGTTCAGTTAGAGCGACCCAAGACCGGCGCACCTCAACCCAAAGACCTGGAAGGTCCCGAAATAGTTCAAGGACGTCACAACCCTTTTGGGGAAACAATCTTCGGAGCTGTCAAGGACTCCGAACCGACGCCTTCCGCTATGCCGATCGATCATGATCCACGATCAAGGACCACCCCAAAGGCAGGGTGTATTACCACTTTAAGGAAGCACTCCCCGGTAGTGTCTGCGCTCGAAAGGACGTTCTTAACGATCTCCATCCAACCAATCCACAAGAAAGCAGGTGTCCGTAGGACCTTGCATCATAAAGATACCTAAGGATCGAAGTCCTTATCGGACCTCGATCTCCTGGGCCCAAGGATTATACCATACCGCCAAGGTGGCGTATATGGCTAAAGGACCAAGCGGCCTGTCCGCAGTTGTTTCGACCAGGGATAGCCAATAAGAACCCAGCATTTGTATGACTCGAATGTCCGATGTATCCGATCCTAGAATAGATGCTTACTCAGTAGGAACCCACCAGTAGTATAAAAGGGCCCAAAGGACCCATATTTCGGGAGCTTAGATCCCCCCCAGTAGCCGCTAGTCAGACGCAGCCATTGTAGTGAATCTATCTCGAGTTTCGACTCATTTCTGCAAAGAACCCAAATACCCCAAAGACCCCAAAGACCTTTCCAAGATTTAAAGACATCAGGTGTTGCCAAGCTCCTTGAAGGACTCAAAAGAACCTTATTCCGACGTACCAAGTCGAGTACCAACGAATCTACTTGGTGTTAGAACCTTGTATTCGCAAGAAGGCCGGTTTGCAAGTGGTTCTGCCCTGCATTCACGCTATTTCGTGAAGTACTTTCCTTTGAGGAATAAGTTGAGTTTGAACGAGTGTTGTCAACGTCTGAGACACCTTTCGGAACCTTTGGTCCCGGTGCAAGACACTAGAAGTTTGGTTTAAGTGCAAGAAGGAGTCCTTATCGTTAGCAGTCCAGTGGCGTAAAACCTGCGGTAGCGGCCTGACGATTCCAAGACAAAGTCCTTGTACACCAGAGCACTTGATAGGTAGAAGCTACATTGCCTCGCGCTGTTTAAGGTCTTCATACGTCAAGAGGTTCGGCCTACGACTTCAAGGTTTTCTTGTGTCATTTCGATCAGAATCCCTACACCCCCAAAAACAACTCGTAGTTTAACTACAGCGATTCGGAATACATCTCTATTTCTCCATTACCCAAAAGCACCTTGTTCTCTTGAACCTTTGTGCACCCCAGCTCCCTTACAAGGAGTACTAGTTGTGATAAGGATTGATAGTGTGGTTAGACGATAGCTTCTTTTCAGAGGTCTATTCCGAACTTGCACATCATATTTTGGAGCCCACCGCGAGGGGGTGTAAATTTTGATTTCGAAAGAGACTTCTAAGTCGACCTTGAGATCGGAATCTCCATAAACAAAAGACACTGGCTGCAAGGAACTCTGGTCGTTACACCAACAGCCAGAACCGCGCAAATCCACAACCACCAAAAGGAGACCCAGTTATTGCCGGATCTTCAAATCCAGCAACCTCTGGTATCACTAGTCGCCTAAGAAGCAATCGCCCAATCGCCGGCTCACTTTACAACGGTTTACCTAGTGAAGTAGCTCAAGCACAGCGACGCTTTGCAGACCCGACTACTCCCAAGAACCAAAAGAAGAAACGTACGCAAGTACCACCTTCAACACCTACTGCCTCTAGGATCAGATCTTCTTCAGATCCTGAATCACCTTCGAGAACTCCAACCAGTACCCGAAGACATTCGGACTCTAGAACTTCGCCTAGTCCCGCATTTGTGACACCTTTCGGAAGTCCTTTGACTGACCTTGAAGACCCCGAAAGTCCAGAACCTATTACCCCCTTCATTGACTTTAACCCGTCTACCCAAAACACGATACCAGTTCCAGTAATGGCAGTACGAGCAATTGTACCTTCCGAGGAACTTAGCGCTGAAGCTAGAGGCGAGATCCAAGGCAAGAAGATCCCGATACCATTCTCAAGGGATGCCCCAAAGTTCAAGGGACACTCTGGAGACGATGTGAGGGAATTCTTCACGATGTGCAACTGGATCTTTGACCAGACAGGAATCACCGAACAAGGTACTAAGTTGGAAGTAGCGGCGCTATACGCCGGCCACGAACAACGCCTAAGGTGGCACAAAAACCCAGACTACCTGAAAGGTGTCTGGGCGGACTTCCAAGAATCAGTTCTTTCCTCATACTCAAAGGGAAAGAACGATCCTACGTACGTCCCGGTCGACCTAAAGGATGCCTTGGACCCGTACCTGGCTAGGCCCGTAGCCAACAAGCAAAAATGGGAAAGCTTTCAGCGCGAAGTGCTCCATATCATGGGACATCTTATCACGTCGGGAGAACTTACCAATAAGGGTGCTATAGAAGATATCAAGTCCTCTATCACAGAGGGAGTTTGGCATAATGTCCTTGGGGACCTCAGGCGCGATGCGAAAGCTAATGCAACAGCTGGGACAACCCCCACCTATGACTTCACGTTGTCAGAGGTCGAGGCAGCGATCTCCAACTACTTCTTGACCGATAAATGGATGAGCAAGAGTGCGAAGGATAGTCCTTATAACAGAGAACTTATTCCCGCCTCTACCACCCGAATCAAGACAGAGGAGTTGGATGAATACCTGAATAGGGTAGCTAGCCTTCAGGACATTATCCAGAAAGGAGAAAAGGAACGCGAAGAGGCTCGCAAGGCTGATCAGAAGATGATGGCAGAACTTCTCCATACCTTACAGCGTGGAGGTCCGCAAGGACTCCGCACCCAAGGTTTTGTACAAGAAGCCTCGCCGATTTATCTACAAACACCTGCTCAAGGTGTCTCAGTCCCGACCAACTTACCGAATGGACTCTACAAAGCTCCTCCGGGCGCGTTCCCAGGAAACAAGTTCGTAGTTAACGATGGAAGGTGCTACTTCTGTCGTGAGCTAGGACACATTGTAGCAAATTGTCCTACAAAGGAAATGTGCGAAAGCAATGGTCATATCTACAAGCCTGGCGGTACCAACATATATCATGTAACGAACGGAACTACTAGTCAACCTATTCAAAGGGTTAGTCCCAAGCAGCCTCTCAGCCCTTGGGAACAAGTTCAGAAGTTTCAACAAGAAAATGCACCTAAGGTATCGGCGTTCCAATCTCAAGAAGATGAGTTCGCACCTGAGGTCGCGATGTATGTTCAAACCCCAACCCAAGAAGAAGAGTTTGCCCCCGACGCCTATCAGGGTTTCGGCAGGGCTCGATGAAGGAAGGAGTGCAGTTAGCACATACTCCTCCGGAGAGCCAGTTCACTGTAGAAACTCGTCAGACTCGTCAGAGCGCAAAAGCACCTAGTGCACCTGTGGATTCCACTCCACAAAACAAGGTAACCTCATGGCCTAAGGACCGGGTGTCCGTGGTCATTCCAAAAGCAGCGCCGCCTAAGGTATCATTCTCCAAGCCGGAAGTCACTCAAGAAGTAGAACCTGTTGACCAGGACCTTCTTGACGAAGTCCTGGCGATGGAAGAACCCGACCCGGTGCCGCAACCAAAAGCAGATTCAACTCTGCCAGAAAAGAACCAACCAAAGGTTCAACCTAAGGAACCTAAGGTCAAGAGTTTCCAACGTCGTAGCCTGGCAGAAGAACTCTTGCACAAGAATCCCAGTTGGCGTGAAGCCTGGAAGTTCTTGTTACCCGAAGCCCTACTAGCTACCAACCCCCCTTGGCAGCAGAGCATTTCGGACTTCATCAGGAAACGCAACACGCCTGTGGCTGTATTCAAGACGGAAGTAGTGGCCGATACGGTCCAAGATCACTTCCAACCCGAGCTATATTCAGTCAACTTTCATGAGCAAGGTGATTTACCTATTGGTGGAATTATAGTCCACGATGCGGTAGAACAGTTTGTAAACCTTTCCGGAGGTCACTATACTGGTCCCTTTCAAATGATAAGTGGCAATATGGCGCCGGAAAATGCCGATCTACGAACCTTTTGGCCCTTGATCAACAAGAATGGTAAAAAGGAGAGTTTAGTGGATGGTGGGTCGCAGATCGCCTCCATTTCGCTCAAGGCGGCATTGGAACTAGGAATAGCCTATGATCCCACTTTCACCATTACTATGGAAAGTGCGGACAAGGGACGAACCAGTACCTTGGGATTGGCTCGTAACATACCTTTTGACTTTGAAGGAATTGTCTATTACCTTCAGTTGCATGTGTTGCAGGATCCCGCCTATGAGGTCCTACTGGGACGACCTTTCGAGATCGTTTCAAACCTGGTCATCACCAACCTTCCCAACGGGAACGCAATCGGAACCCTTACGGATAACACCAATGGGAAGAAGTTATCGCTACCTTCTTACCGTCGAGGACAGATCCCAAGACATATGATTCCAGGGGGACAAACGGGTTTTCACGGGAACCTAAGGACGTAGGAAACTCCTATGAAGAAGCCGTGTTGATCCTGGAAAGGTCACCAGAAGGAAACATCGAAGTAAAGCAAAGTTGGATACCTGGTGATAACAGGGAGACCTTCGGGGAAGGGGACTTAACGTCCTTATACATGAAGAAGTCACCCAATAGGGTTCATCAGGCAGCCAAACGGCTAAGGAAACAACACGCCTTTATGCATGCATCGATGCATCAAGCATCGACACATATGACTGTCCCCGAACATATGGTGACACCTTCGGGACTATTAAAGGTCCCAACCAAGATTCAAGGCTTTCGCAAGGTATTCAATATCAATCAGATTGCGGAAGACCAAGAAGAATTTAAGTCCTACGCCACGGCGACTTTGAATCTCTTTTACGGGGTACCAAAGGAGTTAGAACAAGTCTTTACGGGCTTGTCGGTAACCTTACCAAAGGATTACATGGCGGAGGCACAACAGGAGTTCCTAAGGTTGGAAAGTCAGATCCCTAAGAGGGGTGTATTCGTAGGAAAGAAGTACAAACCAGTAGCCTTGAAAACCAAAGCTCACCTTGGAACCTTACCTGAAGAATTCAGGATCAAGCGCCACATTCATGGAGACCCACTAGCTGGGATGCCGGAGTTAGTACCTGATCCACCACCCTTCGTACCCACAGGTAGGTATACTGCCGAAAGGAGGGAACAGATACAAGCCGACCACGTCGGGGACTTCCTGACGGATGCAGAAAGACGGATTATAGACTCCATCTTCTGTAACCAGAACGAAGGCTTTGCCTGGGAAGAATCTGAGAAAGGACACTTCAAACCAGAGTTCTTTCCACCAGTGGATATCCCGGTAATACCACACACACCTTGGGTGTTAAGGAATATACCAATTCCACCAGGAATCTACGATGAAGTCTGTAAGATTATCAAACACAAACTAGACTCGGGCGTGTATGAGCCTTCGAACTCCTCATACCGCTCCAGGTGGTTTTGTGTTGTTAAGAAGGATGGAAAGAAGCTTCGCCTAGTGCATAGTCTGGAACCACTCAATGCGGTGACCATTGCGCACTCAGGGTTACCTCCAGCCACGGAGGAACTAGCGGAGTCCTTTGCAGGACGAAGTTGTGGAGGGACCTTGGACCTGTTCGTTGGATACGACGAACGGCTCCTTGCCACCGCGTCTCGCGATATGACCACCTTCTCGACACCTTACGGAGCGTTAAGGTTAAAGACCTTACCAATGGGCTGGACTAATTCAGTACCTATCTTTCATGACGATGTTACAACGATTCTCAAGGATGAAATACCAGCCTTCACCAGACCTTATATCGACGATGTGCCCGTCCGCGGGCCCGCCACGCGATATGAACAAGCTGATGGTACCTACGAAACGCTTCCAGGTCATCCTGAAGTAAGGCGTTTCGTTTGGGAACACCTTGTGAACATGAACAGAATCATACAACGAATGAAACATGCCGGAGGGACCTTTTCGGGTCACAAGGCTATCATTTGTGCAGAGGAAATTGTGGTAGTGGGACATGTCTGTACCTACGAAGGTAGAAAGCCAGCTGAAGATCGCGTTAAGGTGATCTCGGATTGGCCCCCTTGTAAAGCGCTCACGGAAGTCCGTTCGTTCTTAGGAACAGCTGGAATCTTCAGAGCATTCGTAAAGGACTACTCTAAGAAGGCGTTACCTTTGACCAGGTTAACCAAAGACATTACCAAGTTCAGATGGACAGACGAGGAGCAGGAAAGTATGGATACCTTAAAGGAAGCCATACGAACTTGTCCGATGCTGAAACCACTGAATTATGAATGGTCCACGCCAATCACGCTGTCGGTAGACACCTCTTACCAGGCAGTAGGTTTCTATCTGTCTCAGGTAGATCCCAAGGACCCCAAGAAACGATACTTTGCAAAGTTTATGTCTCTGACATTGAACGAAAGAGAGGCAAGGTACTCGCAAGCCAAGCGAGAACTATTTGGGCTCTTCAGAGCTCTGTCCGCGTGCAAGTACTACCTTCTAGGGTGTAGAAAACTAGAAATTGAAGTAGATGCAAAATACATCAAGGGCATGTTATCAAACGTGGACTCCTTAGCGAACGCAAACCTGCAAAGGTGGGCGGAGGAGATCTTGATGTACCACTTCACGCTTGTACACGTACCAGGAAAGGTCCATGGCCCGGATGGCTTAAGTCGCCGTCCAGCTTCAGAGCATGATGTAGTAGTACCCAGACCTCATATAAACATAGAGGATGACGAAGTCAATACCTTTGAGTACCAGGAGCCCAAGGGTCTGCCTATAGAAAAGCAACCTTTGGACTTTGACACTTTCCGGAATGACATCGACAGTAGGGGAGGCTACTTCCAAGAAATAGTGCGGAGTCCTTTACCAGACCATATAAAGGTTTCTAAAGCGGTAAGGACTTCGGGACTAGTCAACGTTAAGGATATCGAAGGTTGGATGCATATCACAGAGTTCCCAGAGCTCAATAAGAGCAAACGGGAATGGTTGTGGGAGACCTATTTGCCCAAACTTCAACCTTACTTACAATCGGAAGATGTACTTGAGGACGAAGACTTGGAGAAATGGAGCAAAGACTTCTTTGTCCAGCATGAAAGGTTATACCGAACACATTCGGACTCCCACCCCCGTCGAGTGCTACTTCCAAATGAACGAATCCCGGTTTGTAAAGCTCTACACGACCGGGCAGGACATAAAGGACAATATTCCGTATTACAACTCATCATGAAGCGATTCTGGTGGCCAGGTATGGAGGTCGACATACAATGGTATGTAAGGACCTGCGTACTATGCCAGAAACGCCAGAAACGTAACATAAAAGTTGCACCAACAATTACTTCGACTCCAGGTATCTACGAAAGGGCTTATATAGACACCTTCCGGATGCCTAAGGCAGGAGAGGAATCCATTCGAAAGAAACGACCTTCAAAATGGGCCGGCTTCAATGCTGTGACCGTCGCAAGGTGTGGATTAACAAGTTGGCCAGAGGCAAGGGCTCTCAAGGAAGAGACCGCCGAGTCGCTGGGAGAATGGATCTTCGAGGACATTCTATGCAGGTGGGGTTGTATCAAGGAAATTGTAACCGACAATGGGCCAGCAATCAAGAAGGCTTTAGTACATATTGAACAGAAATATGGTATTACAGGTATCTTGATCACGGCGTACAATAAGCAAGCCAACGGAAAGGTTGAACGAGGACACTGGGATATCCGTCAATCTCTCTTCAAGGTATGCAGGGGTAAACCCGAGCAATGGCCAGAGTTCCTACATGAGGTCCTTTGGGCTGAGCGCATTACCATAAAGAGGAGTCTAGGTACTTCAGCGTTCCAGGCAGTAACCGGTTGCGAACCAATAATGCCAATGGACCTGGAGGAATTGACTTGGCTGGTTGAAGCACCAGACCGACTGGTCTCCCATTCGGACCTTGTGGCCTTCCGAGCTAGGCAGCTCATCAAGCACAAAGAAGATACTGTTAGACTAAGGTCAAAGGTCCTTCTGAATAAACAGAAGGCCGCTGCAAAGTTCCTAGAGGACTTCCAGAACAGTATCCCTCGCTACAAATTCAAAACTGGTGAACTAGTACTAGTAAGGAACACTAGGATCGAATCAGAAATGAATGCGAAGTTCAAGGAAAGGTTCATGGGACCTTACGCGGTAGTAACAAGGACCTCGGCAGGAAACTATGTGGTCTGCGAGTTGGACGGAACCATCTACAAAGACAAGATAGCTCAGTTCCGTGTAATACCTTTTGTATCGCGACGAGATCCTATAGACCTTGGAAAACAGTTCTTTGATCGACTACACTTCATAAGTAAACCGATCACGAAGACCTTAGATGTCCTTGCAAGAACTACGTGACCTTGGACACCCAGGAATGACCTATAGCTTCAAAGGAAGCTAAGGTACCATACCAGATGACGGGGACGTCATCAGAAAAGTAAAGAGGGAATAGAGGGACATCGGTCCATTTATTCAAAGACTATAAAAATTTTTATTTTAAGACTTATTCTGTGCCCAGCTGGCTACAATAGTAGCTAAGGTAGCTGTGAACTAAGGATAGAATAAGGAAGCAAGACAAGGCACGAAGCATCAGGGAAGGGGGCGTTAGACGCCTTCTTGCAGCTGCTCACCAAAGGTTGAAGAATATGGGCAATGTGGTGCGTTGGCGTCTGAGGGTGAATCCCAAGAAGGTGTACCAGCATCCCTACATAGAGGCGAAGATTGAAAAAGAACACCGCCATGTCCGTCGACACCTTGGAACCATTCGGAAAAGGTGCGAAGGTCATGGGCGACGGCCTAAAGAAAACAAGGACAGGATGAAGTCAGGATCAGGAAAAGAACAAAGCGAAGGAGTACGCACAAGGACTCTCTCCATGATCTTGTCAACATAGCCGGTGATCTCCAGTGCCACGTCGGGATTTGAGCACGCCTTCTTAAGGTCCAGACGATGAACCTTGGGAATGATGAGCGTAAGATGCATGCCGAGGTACATAAGGAAGTCGGGTGTGTTGGCAGGAGGGTCGTAGTCGAGCGCATAAGCGACGAGACCGGCGCCAAGGTCGCGCGTAGTGATCAGGTCCTTCGCGGACGGAACGTGCGGCGTTGTGGGAAGCAGTTTTGCGATGGGAGTCCAAGTTTTGGGAGCCATGATAGGATAAAGGCAGGAATGAAAGGTCTGAGGACAAGTCCCAGGACCTTTTATAACGGAACAAAGTTAGGCAAAAGAGGGTCCATCGGGCGATAGAAACCAAAAGGGGACTTCGTCACGGCGGCCTGGTACCCAGGATAAAGGTTCTGAACCACCAAGGACTATGTCGCGGACGACATTTCATAAGTCAAGGGGAGATGATACGCAGGGTACTATTCCAGTACTAGAAACGGGGAATTTTGCAATTCCTGAACAGCCCAAAGACCTTAGGAAACCTCCAGTCAAGTACTTAGGATAGAGCACGCAGGAGTTACTGCCTTGACGCGGGCAAGCCTCCAGGACAAGGTCCAGGCGCCTTAACAAGTCCTTTAGGACAGGCGCGATCGAAACCTTCGATCACCTTCATCCGAATATCCTTATCCGCGCGTTGGATCCCTTTCAAGATCCCGTACCTTTGCGTGTACCTTGTACTACAGACGATGTGCTATAACCATTCACACCCAAGGAGGGTCCAAGGTCTCCAAGCGGTTCAGTTAGAGCGACCCAAGACCGGCGCACCTCAACCCAAAGACCTGGAAGGTCCCGAAATAGTTCAAGGACGTCACAACCCTTTTGGGGAAACAATCTTCGGAGCTGTCAAGGACTCCGAACCGACGCCTTCCGCTATGCCGATCGATCATGATCCACGATCAAGGACCACCCCAAAGGCAGGGTGTATTACCACTTTAAGGAAGCACTCCCCGGTAGTGTCTGCGCTCGAAAGGACGTTCTTAACGATCTCCATCCAACCAATCCACAAGAAAGCAGGTGTCCGTAGGACCTTGCATCATAAAGATACCTAAGGATCGAAGTCCTTATCGGACCTCGATCTCCTGGGCCCAAGGATTATACCATACCGCCAAGGTGGCGTATATGGCTAAAGGACCAAGCGGCCTGTCCGCAGTTGTTTCGACCAGGGATAGCCAATAAGAACCCAGCATTTGTATGACTCGAATGTCCGATGTATCCGATCCTAGAATAGATGCTTACTCAGTAGGAACCCACCAGTAGTATAAAAGGGCCCAAAGGACCCATATTTCGGGAGCTTAGATCCCCCCCAGTAGCCGCTAGTCAGACGCAGCCATTGTAGTGAATCTATCTCGAGTTTCGACTCATTTCTGCAAAGAACCCAAAGACCCCAAAGACCCCAAAGACCTTTCCAAGATTTAAAGACATCAGGTGTTGCCAAGCTCCTTGAAGGACTCAAAAGAACCTTATTCCGACGTACCAAGTCGAGTACCAACGAATCTACTTGGTGTTAGAACCTTGTATTCGCAAGAAGGCCGGTTTGCAAGTGGTTCTGCCCTGCATTCACGCTATTTCGTGAAGTACTTTCCTTTGAGGAATAAGTTGAGTTTGAACGAGTGTTGTCAACGTCTGAGACACCTTTCGGAACCTTTGGTCCCGGTGCAAGACACTAGAAGTTTGGTTTAAGTGCAAGAAGGAGTCCTTATCGTTAGCAGTCCAGTGGCGTAAAACCTGCGGTAGCGGCCTGACGATTCCAAGACAAAGTCCTTGTACACCAGAGCACTTGATAGGTAGAAGCTACATTGCCTCGCGCTGTTTAAGGTCTTCATACGTCAAGAGGTTCGGCCTACGACTTCAAGGTTTTCTTGTGTCATTTCGATCAGAATCCCTACACCCCCAAAAACAACTCGTAGTTTAACTACAGCGATTCGGAATACATCTCTATTTCTCCATTACCCAAAAGCACCTTGTTCTCTTGAACCTTTGTGCACCCCAGCTCCCTTACAAGGAGTACTAGTTGTGATAAGGATTGATAGTGTGGTTAGACGATAGCTTCTTTTCAGAGGTCTATTCCGAACTTGCACATCAGCGCGACGCGTCGCGGGATTTTTCAACCGAGAATACAACGACAGGATTTGTTTCTTGCTGGCGTGCAGTGCATATGAAGCAATCTGGCAGAGTAAGTGGTCAAGTCCTTGACAACATGACCAAACAATTCCCTTTTGCTCATCCACCATCATGCCACCGAAGCCGTCGAACAAAAAGGTATGCTGCACAACTGACCCACTCGGTGAATTCTAACATAGCGATTAAAGTATTCTGAAGTACGCGAAACTCATATCAGACTCTGGCATTCGTTGACATTGCTAGTTTCGTGCGCTGCTACATAACTTGGACCAACGCCCGGAGACGAACGACCTTACCGGCAGCGAATGGCTGAAAGCACTGCGTGAGATTGCAGTTCAGCTGAAGCCGGACGATCTCGTGAAGGCGCGGGATGAGGCCGGACAGACTGTCTGGACTCATCTTATATTTCTAGGTGTGGCCACGGGAGGTCGAAAGAATCTTCGTACATTGGACTCGAAACTGCAAGTCGGTGGCATTCCCATCACAGATTGGGATCTTGTTCCTGTTCTTAAACCCAACCCCGTACGTTTTTTCTCGCCCCACTCCAAAGAAGTACTGACTTGCACAGTGCGGGACATGTCTCAACAAAAGCGCTTGCGAATATACGTCTACCGAAAACGCGAACATCAAATGCCGTGAATGCCACCTTCAGTCAAAAGCCTGTCGCTCCCCGTCGAAATCCAAGTCCACGGGTGAAGGTCGGGACGCGGAAAGACAGTCATCCCAGGCGAACACGTCGACGTTGCCCACCTTTCGTCAGGTCGCGGTGGATGCCCCAACCGTCAAACGTGGGCGTGGGAGGCCTCGGGGCTCCGGGGCAAAGAGGCCCACAATCCCGACGTCGGAGGAGCTCCCCACATTTCCTTTTCCTGAACAATCAACCAATGACAGAATCTCGAAGAGGACAAGGAACCAGGAAAACGACGATGGCGGTTCTCGTCTCCGTAAAAAGGCGCGGAAAAGTGAGGAGGTTAAAGTCGACACGCTTACAGGATCTGAGGAATCGGAATCTTTCAAAGATGACGAGGAGGAGGAGGAAGAGAAGGAGGAGGAGGAGGGTGGTCCTGCCGAGGAAGAGAAAACTCCCGCTCCAGAACGCATTACCCCAGCTCCAGGAAAGGCGTCTCCTGTTATCGCATCTTCATCCCAAGATGCAATTACGCCAGGTCGACGCGACGTTGGAATCCAACATGACGGTGTACCGGACGCTGATCTGATTCGAGCACGGGACGCGTGGTTGTCGTCTGAACTCTTCCAAGCTCGTTTGTCCTCGACGGCTAAAGTTTCTTTCGACAGAGAACTTTTAGCGGTGGACGGCGAAGTGACACGCTTGCTCCGTATTGTGGAAGATTTGCGCGAAGATGTTCTGGAAGACAGGCGGGTTCACACGGATTTCCGAGAAACGTCAATGAGTAGTTTGAATGTGATGCGTGAAGGTTTCGAGAAGTTACGGAATGGCGGACACTATCGCGTCGCATGAGCGCTTATGTTTTTACTTTTTGAAGCCCATCTTTTGTATGTAGATCACTTGTATATCAGTTGTCTTGCTACGGGTCAATATACGCATTGGTTGTCTCAAGGGAGCTGACTTCGCCACGGTCTGCGCGGATCCCGACCAAAACCGTGCGCTCAATCTTCAGTTGCTACAAATCTCTGCCTCCTTCGACAATGACCTGGCCCGCAATCATGTGAGATAGGTGCAGAGTCAATGATGGTTGGTGCGCAAAACGTTATGAGGGAAAGAGCACGACGTAGAAGGTGCACCGGTCAAGTAGAATATTTTGTACGCTTTTTCGTGGTTCAACGATTTTTGAGACCGCGCTGGTATTGCTGCTCTTCGCTAGGATGATATAATTGCATATCACTCGCATGGCGTCAGTAGTATACGTGTTGTCAGTCATGAATGTCAATTTTCTCGTCTGCATGTGTGCCTTGTCCCTTCAATCGACCAAGTGGTGAAATCAAGAAAACACGTCGTCTCATACGGCTATATCTCATAAATACAGTTCGTTACAATTCGATTCGGAGGGTTACTTGGATCTTGTATCACGAGGCGTATCGATGAACCGTGCTGTAGCTGCGATTCGACCGCCAGAAGGAATCACGGTATGTTGCAAACGAGTCTGCAAATCACGACCATCCATGATAAGAATATCACCCTGGTGGGTAATTTGTTATCGCTCAATCAGAAACACATATTGGTACTCACATGCTGAAGTTTCAAAGTAAGTACGTGCGACTCTGTATGTTTAAGTCGGAAACACATCCGAGCATCTGATCCAAGTGAGAGACCTGCAACAGTCGGGCCTACCCCTGCCTCATCGTCACTGTGAAACTGTACGACTAAGTTAACTGAATGACCACCCTGCAACACACCTTACCGCCATTGATTGGTTTTCAAGATACGCCACGCTGTAAAAGTATCAACGAAGACGTCGGATGACTATCATGAAGGCGATCTACCTCAGAAGTTCGTTAAAGTTGATCCGACCAGGAAACAGCCTTTCGTATGACTCTTGAATGACTGATAGAACCCTGGATATAAAATCGGGAACTCGGTCCCATGGCACCGTAAAATTCGAACCACCGACATACTAAACTCAGAAAATTTGACCTGTCGCGTTGAAAATCAAACTATTATCGTACCTCGTACACGGCGCCAGCTAAGATTCCATCAGTCTATATGAGACTCCGTGAATATTGACCTACCGTTGTGCGAGAAGTAATTAGTCAACATAGCACCTTGACCTGAAAGGCTCAGTCGTTGAAGCTATGTGAGCGTAACACGCACAACGATGGGACCGTAACGGTGTACGTTGCAGAAGAAGCTGTCCGTCTTGAGCGGCAGTCAAATAGTCCTGTAACAGACCTTCGGCAATGCGAAAATCCGCAGGCCGGACGAGATGAATGACACCACTGACAAAAAGTCAGAAACCTGCCCTTCAGTCGACTGGTAACCTACGCGAGGTCTTCTATAGCGAAGGAATGAACTGTTGTCGATTTTTTTTGTGTCTTGTACTGCTGTCGTACTGCGTCACAACAACAAGTCAGATGTGGCGTAGATATTCGTTTGTTGTGCGCACCGAATGACGAGCTCTTGATCAACACGGTGTCCGGCGACAAGTCCGCGCGAACGATCACAAAATCAACAGTAAGACTCCGCTCAACGTGACAGCTCTCACATCGAAGCATATGCCAGTATCGCCTTAAAACAAAGAATTTAATTTAGTGAAGAACATACAGCAGCAACACACCTGCAACTGAGTCGTCCACATTTCGGACAAAGAAATCCAACGAGCTTCTTGGATGTCGTATCGGGCTCCACCGTATTCTGGGGTGAATTGATGGCATAGGAAGACACGAGAGCACAGACAAGAAAACAAGTATCGTAGGACAGAGACGCGACAGCGTTGGACGAAAACGAAGGACAGCTGGATGTGCTACACATAGGGCCCTGCGAGAATATCATCGGTTGGCAGGAACGACAATCGACACATATGAACACAGGTAATGACAAATTCGCAGCCGGAATGGACTGTCTGTAGATGGCTTGTTCGGAAGAGGAAAGCCACCACATAACCTGAACGTCTCGGTCACAAACGATCAAATTGAATTGAGCAGCATACCGAGTTTGGGCTAAGCGACGCAATGATTTTGTACATCAAACCGCGCGAAGTTGTCTCGTCTGGGTTAATTAGTTATTGAGAGAAAAATCCAACGAAAACTTACGCCAGACGTGTTGGATGTAATAAGAGCCCAAATGACAATATCGAGCCGACGGAGGAAAATTTCTAAAATGTGGGTAGCTCCGCCCAATGTATACATCAACGGGGGATCCGTCCTGACAAGCTCGCTCTGCCGCAAGACCGCGGTCTGCAGAATCTTTCACATAGCCACTAAGACCGCGTCAGGATGAGTTCTCCACGAGGTTCGGGCTAATCGTACGCGTGGGTGACAATGACACGGCCATCGAAAAAAAAACCATCACGCCTGTCGTTGTTTGATAAAGCCAACATGGAAAAACAAAAAGGGAAACACTCACTCGGCCGTATACTCGCATAGAAGGAGACCGAACAAAACTCCCTTACACGTATACATACCAGAATGGTATGACTTGAAATTGGCCTCATTCTCGCACAACTCTTGTCGAGTAACGCACCAGCGCATGAAAGACGACTGAAAGTTGTAAAGGTTACGTCTTAATCATCACTGGCCGGCCCGTCTGGCCTTCCGGCTGCACTCCCTGGATTCGGTCGAAGATCTCATCGGAGTCATCGCCACCCGCTGCATTCGAAAAAAGCGCATGCACCGGGACAAGTAAATGTCGTTCGGCCCACATCAACGTCCAAGCAATCGCGCCTTGATCGCTACTCGTTTCATACACAAATTACAGGACGTTTCCTTTGTGGTTGACTTGGTATCTCGCCGAGGGCGAGTGTATGACTATGTGTGACACTGGGACGCGCTTGGAAATGGGGTGATGGACAAACAACACGTCGATTGCGACGTGCTTCGCGGTTAGAGGGGACTGGTTTCGTGCCTGACGTGTATACGCCAGCCGCGGCTTTGGCTCGGGAGGTATGTTTCAATTCCCTAATCCTGTAACTCTGTCACGAATGATCAATTCACACCCGATGTAGCGCAATCGAACTTTCCTTGACAATAAATACGGGAATCGGGGCAGTGATGCGAACCACTTCAGATCTGTCCGCGAAAACCAGCCTGGACCAGAATCAGGCTGTAGACCTCCTGCGCCTCGTCGAGGTTGATACTCACTGACCTCGATGTGTTTTGATCCTCATCTTATCGTTTAGACCTTGTTTCGTGTTCTGGTCTTGCGGGGTGACCCCATCTCGCACCGCGAAGTTCCATTTCGGCCATGTGTTCAAAGAAACACTTGAAGATGGGTGAATATTCTGAACTCCTCGCCCTGTCTCTCTTGACAAGCGCACGCGGATGCAGCAGACAATGACTGGCAAGGTCAATATACGACCAAACCGCTGAGTCACTAACGACGACAATAAGGTCAGTGCCCGTCTCATTTTCCTTGCTCGCTTCCTCCTCGTTATGCATCTGCCCACGTCCGTAAAGGTGACCATAAGCGAAGAGCGCGCAGACTACACATGGCATACAATGATACATGCCTTCCATAAATTCTGCCGACTTTCTCTGCGCTTGCCGACCTCACACCGATGTGACATGTCGGGTTTCTGACTCTCGAAGAGCATTTTGCTGACCTGCACGTGAGCTCGGGAAAGGGCTTTCAGGAAGAGTTCGATGCAATTGAAAACGTGGAGTTGAGGATTCGTGCCACGCGCGGGATAGTCGTCGACTTGGCCATTATAACTTGCCTGTGGACTGAGCCAGGGACGAACAAGGCTTGTACCTTGAGCTCTGCCGTATGGAGATTGGTGGCGGTAGCGCTGGTCTGAGATGAGGCATTGGCGGATACTATTCAGCGTCAGACCTGACCTCTCGACGTGGTTCGAGACGTTTGTCGCGCCCCTGTTCTCGATTGCGTCCAACTGTGTCGTTTCCTCTTCATGTCCCTCTGCTCCATCCACGCAACGCAGACAATACCCAGTTTCGCGTCCGGCCCCGTCTCACAAGTCCGTGTCGCTCACCTCAAAACAAGACATTTGACCTTGCAAGTGGCAACAAAAGGACATACATGGACTACACCTCAAGACTCGAGGCTCTGAGGGCCGTTTTTTCTCATTCGACGCGCCATGTCAATGTTCGACGTTAATGGTCTGTCTGCCGTGAGACGTATCTGACGTTGCGTGTAACTATAGAATCCGCGCGGCGCCGTGAATGATCGTAATCAAGCTAAAAGCTGTATGTGAATTGTAGACTAATCAAACACATGAGAATAGGAATAAACACTTTAGGATTGTGCATCTACATGGCCTGGGTCTCGTGCATAATTCGACGACAATCGTCCATTTTCTCTTTGAGTTCCAGGAGTTTACGACGTATCTCATCGGCCTGCCCGAGGTCGGACGAGGTCAAAAGTCTCCCGGTGTTTCCGCAAGTTTCCCCTAAAATTCCACAGCGGCGACAACCATCCGCTTCAGTCTTGTTCGTAAGTTCGCAAATGCGTCGGTTGATTTGGCAGGGGAAACACTGCTAAAAGTCAGGTTTAACACTAGAATCGGTCAATTCATGCTTACCGGCTCATCTCGCAGAACAGGCTTCAGATCCCAATCAGAAATATCGGCGCAGCCCAGGTAGGTTAAATGAACCCGGTCGCCCACGCCTAGCGATTCGGCTATGATGCTCGCCCAGATGACGGGGGGGGAAAGTCTCCTCATATCGTCCAACACGTCTTCTGTTTGGGTAGACATCAAAGGCTGCAAATATGTCGACCATACGGACCCTAGATTCGGGGCTAAGTTGCCCCGGTACAGGCGGATAATATTTTGAAACTGTATCTGTCAGTCAAGATTCCCTGGTCGGATACAACTCACAAAAACTAGACTTGTTTCGGGACGTTTCATATGCAACACGGCTGCACTGTCCACAGGATACCAGGATGTGCCCATGACAGAGAGCTGTTCGTGTAATGCAACCTGGTGAGATGTTAAAGCACGCAGGGAAACATGTATAAATTATCTACCGCGGTCTCGTGTTGAAAATCTGCCGTCTCAGTGGAACAGTCCGCGAGCTGTCGCAGGAGGTTTTCAATTTTAGTCCACTGTTCCGTGTCGGCCGCCGTCGAGCTTGGCAGTGTAACAACTATGCGGAAACCGTCGGGACCAAGAATTCGCACGACCATGAGAGCAGAGTCAAAGTGTTGAAACAACCAAAGTCCGACATCAAACTCCGTTGATCGCCACGTTGATACGCAGGGTACTATTCCAGTACTAGAAACGGGGAATTTTGCGATTCCTGAACAGCCCAAAGACCTTAGGAAACCTCCAGTCAAGTACTTAGGATAGAGCACGCAGGAGTTACTGCCTTGACGCGGGCAAGCCTCCAGGACAAGGTCCAGGCGCCTTAACAAGTCCTTTAGGACAGGCGCGATCGAAACCTTCGATCACCTTCATCCGAATATCCCTATCCGCGCGTTGGATCCCTTTCAAGATCCCGTACCTTTGCGTGTACCTTGTACTACAGACGATGTGCTATAACCATTCGCACCCAAGGAGGGTCCAAAGGTCTCCAGGCGGTTCAGTTCGAGCGACCCAAGACCTGCGCACCTCAACCCAAAGACCTGGAAGGTCCCGAAATAGTTCAAGGACGTCACAACCCTTTTGGGGAAACAATCTTCGGAGCTGCCAAGGACTCCGAACCGACGCCTTCCGCTATGCCGATCGATCATGATCCACGATCAAGGACCACCTCGAAAGCAGGGTGTATTACCACTTTAAGAAAGCACTCCCCTGTAGTGTCTGCGCTCGAAAGGACGTTCTTAACGATCTCCATCCAACCTATCCACAAGAAAGCAGGTGTCCGTAGGACCTTGCAACATAAAGATACCTAAGGATCGAAGTCCTTATCGGACCTTGATCTCCTGGGCACAAGGATTGTACCATACCGCCAAGGTGGCGTATATGGCTAAAGGACCAAGCGGCCTGTCCGCAGTTGTTTCGACCAGGGATAGCCAATAAGAATCCAGCACTTGTATGACTCGAAAGTCCGATGTATCCGATCCTAGAATAGATGCTTACTCAGTAGGAACCCACCAGTAGTATAAAAGGGCCCAAAGGACCCATATTTCGGTAGTTTAGAGCCCCCTCCAGTAGCCGCTAGTCAGACGCAGCCATTGTAGTGAATCTATCTCGAGTTTCGACTCATTTCTGCAAAGTACACAAAGACCCCAAAGACCTTTCCAAGATTTAAAGACATCAGGTGTTGCCAAACTCCTTGAAAGACTCGAAAGAACCTTATTCCGACGTACCAAGTCAAGTACCAACGAATCTACTTGGTGTTAGAACCTTGTATTCGCAAGAAGGCCGGTTTGCAAGTGGTTCTGCCCTGCACTCACGCTCTTTCGTGAAGTACTTCCCTTTGAGGAATAAGTCGAGTTTGAACGAGTGTTGTCAACGTCTGAGACACCTTTCGGAACCTTTGGTCCCGGTGCAAGACACTAGAAGTTTGGTTTAAGTGCAAGAAGGAGTCCTTATCGTTAGCAGTCCAGTGGCGTAAAACCTGCGGTAGCGGCCTGACGATTCCAAGACAAAGTCCTTGTACACCAGAGCACTTGATAGGTAGAAGCTACATTGCCTCGCGCTGTTTAAGGTCTTCATACGTCAAGAGGTTCGGCCTACGACTTCAAGGTTTTCTTGTGTCATTTCGATCAGAATCCCTACACCCCCAAAAACAACTCGTAGTTTAACTACAGCGATTCGGAATACATCTCTATTTCTCCATTACCCAAAAGCACCTTGTTCTCTCGAACCTTTGTGCACCCCAGCTCCCTTACAAGGAGTACTAGTTGTGATAAGGATTGATAGTGTGGTTAGACGATAGCTTCTTTTCAGAGGTCTATTCCGAACTTGCACATCATATTTTGGAGCCCACCGCGAGGGGGTGTAAATTTTGATTTCGAAAAAGACTTCTAAGTCGACCTTGAGATCGGAATCTCCATAAAACAAAAGACACTGGCTGCAAGGAACTCTGGTCGTTACACCAACAGCCAGAACCGCGCAAATCCACAACCCCCAAAAGGAGACCCAGTTATTGCCGGATCTTCAAATCCAGCAACCTCTGGTATCACTAGTCGCCTAAGAAGCAATCGCCCAATCGCCGGCTCACTTTACAACGGTTTACCTAGTGAAGTAGCTCAAGCACAGCGACGCTTTGCAGACCCGACTACTCCCAAGAACCAAAAGAAGAAACGTACGCAAGTACCACCTTCAACACCTACTGCCTCTAGGATCAGATCTTCTTCAGATCCGGAATCACCTTCGAGAACTCCAACCAGTACCCGAAGACATTCGGACTCTAGAACTTCGCCTAGTCCCGCATTTGTGACACCTTTCGGAAGTCCTTTGACGGACCTTGAAGACCCCGAAAGTCCAGAACCTATTACCCCCTTCATTGACTTTAACACGTCTACCCAAAACACGATACCAGTTCCAGTAATGGCAGTACGAGCAATTGTACCTTCCGAGGAACTTAGTGCTGAAGCTAAGAAAGAGATCCAAGGCAAGAAGATTCCGATACCATTCTCAAGGGATGCTCCCAAATTCAAGGGACACTCCGGCGATGATGTGAGGGAGTTCTTCACGATGTGCAACTGGATCTTTGACCAGACAGGAATCGCCGAACAAGGTACTAAGTTGGAAGTAGCCGCGCTATACGCCGGCCACGAACAACGCCTAAGGTGGCACAAAAACCCAGACTACTTGAAAGGTGTCTGGGCGGACTTCCAAGAATCAGTTCTCTCCTCATACTCAAAGGGAAAGAACGATCCTACGTACGTCCCGGCCGACCTAAAGGATGCCTTGGACCCGTACCTGGCTAGGCCCATAGCCAACAAGCAAAAGTGGGAAAGCTTTCAGCGCGAAGTGCTCCATATCATGGGACATCTTATCACGTCGGGAGAACTTACCAATAAGGGTGCTATAGAAGATATCAAGTCCTCTATCACAGAGGGAGTTTGGCATAATGTCCTTGGGGACCTCAGGCGCGATGCGAAAGCTAATGCAACAGCCGGGACAACCCCCACCTATGACTTCACGTTGTCAGAGGTCGAGGCAGCAATCTCCAACTACTTCTTGACCGATAAATGGATGAGCAAGAGTGCGAAGGATAGTCCTTATAACAGGGAACTTATTCCCGCCTCTACCACCCGAATCAAGACAGAGGAGTTGGATGAATACCTGAATAGGGTAGCTAGCCTTCAGGACATTATCCAGAAAGGAGAAAAGGAACGCGAAGAGGCTCGCAAGGCTGATCAGAAGATGATGGCAGAACTTCTCCATACCTTACAGCGTGGAGGTCCGCAAGGACTCCGCACCCAAGGTTTTGTACAAGAAGCCTCGCCGATTTATCTACAAACACCTGCTCAAGGTGTCTCAGTCCCGACCAACTTACCGAATGGACTCTACAAAGCTCCTCCGGGCGCGTTCCCAGGAAACAAGTTCGTAGTTAACGATGGAAGGTGCTACTTCTGTCGTGAGCTAGGACACATTGTAGCAAATTGTCCTACAAAGGAAATGTGCGAAAGCAATGGTCATATCTACAAGCCTGGCGGTACCAACATATATCATGTAACGAACGGAACTACTAGTCAACCTATTCAAAGGGTTAGTCCCAAGCAGCCTCTCAGCCCTTGGGAACAAGTTCAGAAGTTTCAACAAGAAAATGCACCTAAGGTATCGGCGTTCCAATCTCAAGAAGATGAGTTCGCACCTGAGGTCGCGATGTATGTTCAAACCCCAACCCAAGAAGAAGAGTTTGCCCCCGACGCCTATCAGGGTTTCGGCAGGGCTCGATGAAGGAAGGAGTGCAGTTAGCACATACTCCTCCGGAGAGCCAGTTCACTGTAGAAACTCGTCAGACTCGTCAGAGCGCAAAAGCACCTAGTGCACCTGTGGATTCAACTCCACAAAACAAGGTAACCTCATGGCCTAAGGACCGGGTGTCCGTGGTCATTCCAAAAGCAGCGCCGCCTAAGGTATCATTCTCCAAGCCGGAAGTCACTCAAGAAGTAGAACCTGTTGACCAGGACCTTCTTGACGAAGTCCTGGCGATGGAAGAACCCGACCCGGTGCCGCAACCAAAAGCAGATTCAACTCTGCCAGAAAAGAACCAACCAAAGGTTCAACCTAAGGAACCTAAGGTCAAGAGTTTCCAACGTCGTAGTCTGGCAGAAGAACTCTTGCACAAGAATCCCAGTTGGCGTGAAGCCTGGAAGTTCTTGTTACCCGAAGCCCTACTAGCTACCAACCCCCCTTGGCAGCAGAGCATTTCGGACTTCATCAGGAAACGCAACACGCCTGTGGCTGTATTCAAGACGGAAGTAGTGGCCGATACGGTCCAAGATCACTTCCAACCCGAGCTATATTCAGTCAACTTTCATGAGCAAGGTGATTTACCTATTGGTGGAATTATAGTACACGATGCGGTAGAACAGTTTGTAAACCTTTCCGGAGGTCACTATACTGGTCCCTTTCAAATGATAAGTGGCAATATGGCGCCGGAAAATGCAGATCTACGAACCTTTTGGCCCTTGATCAACAAGAATGGTAAAAAGGAGAGTTTAGTGGATGGTGGGTCGCAGATCGCCTCCATTTCACTCAAGGCAGCATTGGAACTAGGAATAGCCTATGATCCCACTTTCACCATTACTATGGAAAGTGCGGACAAGGGACGAACCAGTACCTTGGGATTGGCTCGTAACATACCTTTTGACTTTGAAGGAATTGTCTATTACCTTCAGTTGCATGTGTTGCAGGATCCCGCCTATGAGGTCCTACTGGGACGACCTTTCGAGATCGTTTCAAACCTGGTCATCACCAACCTTCCCAACGGGAACGCAATCGGAACCCTTACGGATAACACCAATGGGAAGAAGTTATCGCTACCTTCTTACCGTCGAGGACAGATCCCAAGACATATGATTCCAGGGGGACAAACGGGTTTTCACGGGAACCTAAGGACGTAGGAAACTCCTATGAAGAAGCCGTGTTGATCCTTGAAAGGTCACCAGAAGGAAACATCGAAGTAAAGCAAAGTTGGATACCTGGTGATAACAGGGAGACCTTCGGGGAAGGGGACTTAACGTCCTTATACATGAAGAAGTCACCCAATAGGGTTCATCAGGCAGCCAAAAGGCTAAGGAAACAACACGCATTTATGCATGCACCGGTGCACCAAGCATCGACACCTATGACCGTCCCAGAACATATGGTGACACCTACGGGACTATTAAAGGTCCCAACCAAGACTCAAGGCTTTCGCAAGGTATTCAATATCAACCAGATTGCGGAAGACCAAGAAGAATTTAAGTCCTACGCCACGGCGACTTTGAATCTCTTTTACGGGGTACCAAAGGAGTTAGAACAAGTCTTTACGGGCTTGTCGGTAACCTTACCAAAGGATTACATGGCGGAGGCACAACAGGAGTTCCTAAGGTTGGAAAGTCAGATCCCTAAGAGGGGTGTATTCGTAGGAAAGAAGTACAAACCAGTAGCCTTGAAAACCAAAGCTCACCTTGGAACCTTACCTGAAGAATTCAGGATCAAGCGCCACATTCATGGAGACCCACTAGCTGGGATGCCTGAATTAGTACCTGATCCACCACCCTTCGTACCCACAGGTAGGTATACTGCCGAAAGGAGGGAACAGATACAAGCCGACCACGTCGGGGACTTCCTAACGGATGCAGAAAGACGGATTATAGACTCCATCTTCTGTAACCAGAACGAGGGCTTTGCCTGGGAAGAATCTGAGAAAGGACACTTCAAACCAGAGTTCTTTCCACCAGTGGATATCCCGGTAATACCACACACACCTTGGGTGTTAAGGAATATACCAATTCCACCAGGAATCTACGATGAAGTCTGTAAGATTATCAAACACAAACTAGACTCGGGCGTGTATGAGCCTTCGAACTCCTCATACCGCTCCAGGTGGTTTTGTGTTGTTAAGAAGGATGGAAAGAAGCTTCGCCTAGTGCATAGTCTGGAACCACTCAATGCGGTGACCATTGCGCACTCAGGGTTACCTCCAGCCACGGAGGAACTAGCGGAGTCCTTTGCAGGACGAAGTTGTGGAGGGACCTTGGACCTGTTCGTTGGATATGACGAACGGCTCCTTGCCACCGCGTCTCGCGATATGACCACCTTCTCGACACCTTACGGAGCATTAAGGTTAAAGACCTTACCGATGGGCTGGACTAATTCAGTACCTATCTTTCATGACGATGTTACAACGATTCTCAAGGATGAAATACCAGCCTTCACCAGACCTTATATCGACGATGTGCCCGTCCGCGGGCCCGCCACGCGATATGAACAAGCTGATGGTACCTACGAAACGCTTCCAGGTCATCCTGAAGTAAGGCGTTTCGTTTGGGAACACCTTGTGAACATGAACAGGATCGTACAGCGAATGAAACATGCCGGAGGGACCTTTTCTGGTCACAAGGCTATCATTTGTGCAGAAGAGATTGTGGTAGTGGGACATGTCTGTACCTACGAAGGTAGAAAGCCAGCTGAAGATCGCGTTAAGGTGATCTCGGATTGGCCCCCTTGTAAAGCGCTCACGGAAGTCCGTTCGTTCTTAGGAACAGCTGGAATCTTCAGAGCATTTGTAAAGGACTACTCTAAGAAGGCGTTACCTTTGACCAGGTTAACCAAAGACATTACCAAGTTCAGATGGACAGACGAGGAGCAGGAAAGTATGGATACCTTAAAGGAAGCCATACGAACTTGTCCGATGCTGAAACCACTGAATTATGAATGGTCCACGCCAATCACACTGTCGGTAGACACCTCTTACCAGGCAGTAGGTTTCTATCTGTCCCAGGTAGATCCCAAGGACCCTAAGAAACGATACTTTGCGAAGTTTATGTCTCTGACCTTGAACGAAAGAGAGGCAAGGTACTCGCAAGCCAAGCGAGAACTATTCGGGCTCTTCAGAGCTCTGTCCGCGTGCAAGTACTACCTTCTAGGGTGTAGAAAACTAGAAATTGAAGTGGATGCAAAATACATCAAGGGCATGTTATCCAACGTGGACTCCTTAGCGAACGCAAACCTGCAAAGGTGGGCTGAGGAGATCTTGATGTATCACTTCACGCTTGTACACGTACCAGGAAAGGTTCACGGCCCGGATGGTTTAAGTCGCCGTCCAGCCTCAGAGCATGATGTAGTAGTACCCAGACCTCACATAAACATAGAGGATGACGAGGTCAATACCTTTGAGTACCAGGAGCCTAAAGGTCTGCCTATAGAGGAGCAGCCGTTAGACTTTGACACTTTCAGGAATGACATCGACAGTAGGGGAGGCTATTTCCAGGAAATAGTACGGAGTCCTTTACCAGACCATATAAAGGTTTCTAAAGCGGTAAGGACTTCGGGACTAGTCAATGTTAAGGATATCGAAGGTTGGATGCATATCACGGAGTTCCCGGAGCTCAATAAGAGCAAAAGGGAGCGTTTGTGGGAGACCTATTTGCCCAAACTTCAACCTTACTTACAATCGGAAGATGTACTTGAGGACGAAGACTTGGAGAAATGGAGCAAAGACTTCTTTGTCCAGCATGAAAGGTTATACCGAACCCATTCGGACTCCCACCCCCGTCGAGTGCTACTTCCAAATGAACGAATCCCGGTTTGTAAAGCTCTACACGACCGGGCAGGACATAAAGGACAATATTCCGTATTACAACTCATCATGAAGCGATTCTGGTGGCCAGGTATGGAGGTCGACATACGATGGTATGTAAGGACCTGCGTACTATGCCAGAAACGCCAGAAACGTAACATAAAAGTTGCACCAACAATTACTTCGACTCCAGGTATCTACGAAAGGGCTTATATAGACACCTTCCGGATGCCTAAGGCAGGAGAGGAATCCATTCGAAAGAAACGACCTTCAAAATGGGCCGGCTTCAATGCTGTGACCGTAGCAAGGTGTGGATTAACAAGTTGGCCAGAGGCAAGGGCTCTCAAGGAAGAGACCGCCGAGTCACTGGGAGAATGGATCTTTGAGGACATTCTATGCAGGTGGGGTTGTATCAAGGAAATTGTAACCGACAATGGGCCAGCAATCAAGAAGGCCTTAGTACATATTGAACAGAAATATGGTATTACCGGTATCTTGATCACGGCGTACAATAAGCAAGCCAACGGAAAGGTTGAACGAGGACACTGGGATATCCGTCAATCTCTCTTCAAGGTATGCAGGGGTAAACCCGAGCAATGGCCAGAGTTCCTACATGAGGTCCTTTGGGCAGAGCGCATTACCATAAAGAGGAGTCTAGGTACTTCAGCGTTCCAGGCAGTAACCGGTTGTGAACCAATCATGCCAATGGACCTGGAGGAATTGACTTGGCTGGTTGAAGCACCAGACCGACTGGTCTCCCATTCGGACCTTGTGGCCTTCCGAGCTAGGCAGCTCATCAAGCACAAAGAAGATACTGTTAGACTAAGGTCAAAGGTCCTTCTGAATAAACAGAAGGCCGCTGCGAAGTTCCTAGAGGACTTCCAGAACAGTATCCCTCGCTACAAATTCAAAACTGGTGAACTAGTACTAGTAAGGAACACTAGGATTGAATCAGAAATGAATGCGAAGTTCAAGGAAAGGTTCATGGGACCTTACGCGGTAGTAACAAGGACCTCGGCAGGAAACTATGTGGTCTGCGAGTTGGACGGAACGATCTACAAAGACAAGATAGCTCAGTTCCGTGTAATACCTTTTGTATCGCGACGAGATCCTATAGACCTTGGAAAACAGTTCTTTGATCGACTACACTTCATAAGTAAGCCGATCACGAAGACCTTAGATGTCCTTGCCAGAACTACGTGACCTTGAGCACCCAAGAATGAACTACAGCTTCAAAGGAAGCTAAGGTACCATACCAGATGACGGGGACGTCATCAGAAAAGTAAAGAGAGAATAGAGGGACATCGGTCCATTTATTCAAGGACTATAAAAATTTTAATTAAAGACTCATTCTGTGCCCAGCTGGCTACAATAGTAGCTAAGGTAGCTGTGAACTAAGGACAGGATAAGGAAGCAAGACAAGGCACGAGGCATCAGGGAAGTGGCGGGGTGCGAATAAAGAAAAAGCTTAAAGGTGATGGAGCCGTAAGGTGATGTGGTAAGCGCAAAAAGGAAGCACCACGCACCGAACCACCACCACGACAATGTCAACAAGTTCGCACCAAGACACCGAGCGCAAGGAGGACGTGAAGGTAAGCAACCAACACGATCGCCGGCAGGGCGGCACGCGAACTTACTTACCAAAAGGAGCAGTCGCCGCCGCCGCCGCCAACGTCGCCACAAGGACGTCAGGAGCCTCCCGCAAAGCAGGAAGAAGGGGAAAAAGAGGCGCAGGAGCAGGAACAGGTGAGTGACGCTAAAAGACGCGTAGAAATACGCAAAAACTCACCACCGCCATTCCTCGCGCTAGCTCCCGCCCATCGCCTGTGAAGCCAGGCCCGACCATGTCAAGATGACCCGCCCCCTGTTTAATTACAGCGGATTCCTCACGAACATGACCGCGCCACCAGAGCTGGACGCAGGGATCAGCCTGCGCCTGGCCGAGTCGTTGTGCGCCAAACCGGCGTCAACACGGGACATCCTGAACGAGGCCGGTTACAAGGGGTATCTCCGTAACGGAGTCTTCTGGTTGACCTTCCAGGACGCGCTCGAGTCGACCCCAGCAGGCAAGGCCACCCCGCTGGAACGTGTGGAGATGGCGCTGAGCGCCGCGTGGCGCGACGCCACGACCTACAGGAGGCAGGTCCGCCCCGTCTACGACATCACTTTCCTAGACAACGACCGCATCGCCCCCGAGCTCGCGCTCCGGCTTTCAGAAGACGACGCCCAGCGTTGTTTTCTGGAGCTGGATCACCTCTGGAACTTTGTGCACGACCAGGACCGGGCTAATTTGTTCTGGGGCGCGCTACTCGTAGAAATGCGAAGACAGCGCGACGAGACCGCCATCCAAGGATCCTTCTACAAAACGATGGACAACTTGATTGAGAGCGCGATAACCGAGCTCGGAATCGCCAACTACGAGCGCGACGGGACGCCCAGCCTCAACAGCAAGGTCGAGGACGAGGATACGCCGCGCCCCACGATGCAGGAGATCGCGAAAGAAGAGTCGCCCAGTCCTCGCGACTCGCGAACGCCGTCCCCGGCGCCCTCCTCGCACCATGAACCCACGCCCAAGCCCGAGGCGGAGCCCCCCAAGCGCAAGCCGTATGTAGCGGCGAGCAAAGGAGGTCCCAAATCCACCACCAAGTACGTCCGCCGCACCATCGCGCCGCTAACGTTTGCTGACGCCCCGACAAGGCCGAAGGCCGTCGCCGTAAAAGTGGAATTCAAGGACAAGGACGTCGCCCCCGCCCGGAAGACTTCTGTCGCGCGCGCCACCACCGGTGGAAACCAGAAGCGCAAGTTCGTCGAGGAAGAGCCGGAGGAGGACGAGCTGGATGAGGATGCCGAGGCCAGCGACGGGGAGGAGGACGATTTCGTCCTTGACGTACGCGACAAAAGCAATCCGCGCATCCCTCTCCACCGCGACGACGGTGTCTGCGTCCCCTGCATCAAGCAGCGGTTGACCTGCACCTACTTCAGGATCCACGCCACGCCCGCGGAGAAGAACAATAGCTTCACGTGCGACCAGTGCAAGGAGAAGGACGGGCAGCACGGTCCGTGCTGGGTTGCGTGGAGGCGAGGACAGGTCCCCGAGCCGTGGAAGGAGGTCGCGTTGAAGGTCCGCGCCCAGTTGCAGGCTGTGGCGAGGAACAAGCCCGATTCTCAGATCCGGGCCCGGCGCCACCAGGACTACTCCGACGCAGCGCAAGCTATCGCCAAGGAAGCGGACCAGCGGTGGAAGGAGGAGAAGCAGCGGAAGAAGGACGAGCCCGCGGCGAAACGCCGTCGCGTCGAGAGCGCCGCCGGGAAGAAGGGCAAGGCGAAGAAGGAGGAGACGTCGGACGAAGAAGCGACCGACGACTCCGACGTCGAGGAGGTCCAAGCGCCCCGCACCCGCCTCCAGAAGGGAAAGGTCAGCGCCGCCCCGCCTCCCGCCTCGACCAAGTCCTCGAAAGGGGCCGCCACGTCAATCAGCGCGGTCCAGCGCCAGGACCAAGTCGAAGGAGCCAGCCGCCAAGGCGCGCCGTCCTCCGCCTCCGCCAGCCGTGTCGATCCCGCCGAGGACGTGGACAAGGTCCTGGCGTTGTACTTCTCCCTGAGTGAGAAGAGTCGCAAGAAGTTCAGGAAGGTCGCAGAGATTGCGGTGGGACGTTAGAAGCGTCCCGCCGCGATTTCTTTTATATACATATACGATCTAGTCAGTGCCAAAAGGACACTTCTTCATATACGCATTCCCCGCCCCGTTGTATTTTATAGCAAAAATTACAACTTCTTGTACCCAAAGAACAGTGTGAAAACATTAAGGAAGCAAGAACGAGGGACCTTAGTTGGAACCTTTAAGTCAAGGGGAGGGCCCAGGACCCTCCTTGGAATCTCAAAAGGTAGCAAAGGTCAGAGGATGGGAACCTTGGACGTCGAAAGGGCCCACAAGGGACTGCGTTGCGAATAAAGTAATACAGGCAAAGCAATGTGACTATAAGGACCATTCGTAAGGAAGAAAAGAAAAGTGACCTTTAGGTCAAAAGAAGTCAGCCAAGGACTAAGCAAAGGGACTCCAATCAGGAGGGACCGCAAGGTTCGCAAGGTCGCGCGTAGTGATCAGGTCCTTCACGGACGGAACGTGCGGCGTTGTGGGAAGCAGTTTTGCGATGGGAGTCCAAGTTTTGGGAGCCATGACAGAAGAAAGGCAGGAATGAAAGGTCTGAGGACAAGTCCCAGGACCTTTTATAACGGAACGAAGTTAGGCAAAAGAGGGTCCATCGGGCGATAGAAACCAAAAGGGGACTTCGTCACGGCGGCCTGGTACCCAGGATAAAGGTTCTGAACCACCAAGGACTATGTCGCGGACGACATTTCATAAGTCAAGGGGAGATGATACGCAGGGTACTATTCCAGTACTAGAAACGGGGAATTTTGCGATTCCTGAACAGCCCAAAGACCTTAGGAAACCTCCAGTCAAGTACTTAGGATAGAGCACGCAGGAGTTACTGCCTTGACGCGGGCAAGCCTCCAGGACAAGGTCCAGGCGCCTTAACAAGTCCTTTAGGACAGGCGCGATCGAAACCTTCGATCACCTTCATCCGAATATCCCTATCCGCGCGTTGGATCCCTTTCAAGATCCCGTACCTTTGCGTGTACCTTGTACTACAGACGATGTGCTATAACCATTCGCACCCAAGGAGGGTCCAAAGGTCTCCAGGCGGTTCAGTTCGAGCGACCCAAGACCTGCGCACCTCAACCCAAAGACCTGGAAGGTCCCGAAATAGTTCAAGGACGTCACAACCCTTTTGGGGAAACAATCTTCGGAGCTGCCAAGGACTCCGAACCGACGCCTTCCGCTATGCCGATCGATCATGATCCACGATCAAGGACCACCTCGAAAGCAGGGTGTATTACCACTTTAAGAAAGCACTCCCCTGTAGTGTCTGCGCTCGAAAGGACGTTCTTAACGATCTCCATCCAACCTATCCACAAGAAAGCAGGTGTCCGTAGGACCTTGCAACATAAAGATACCTAAGGATCGAAGTCCTTATCGGACCTTGATCTCCTGGGCACAAGGATTGTACCATACCGCCAAGGTGGCGTATATGGCTAAAGGACCAAGCGGCCTGTCCGCAGTTGTTTCGACCAGGGATAGCCAATAAGAATCCAGCACTTGTATGACTCGAAAGTCCGATGTATCCGATCCTAGAATAGATGCTTACTCAGTAGGAACCCACCAGTAGTATAAAAGGGCCCAAAGGACCCATATTTCGGTAGTTTAGAGCCCCCTCCAGTAGCCGCTAGTCAGACGCAGCCATTGTAGTGAATCTATCTCGAGTTTCGACTCATTTCTGCAAAGTACACAAAGACCCCAAAGACCTTTCCAAGATTTAAAGACATCAGGTGTTGCCAAACTCCTTGAAAGACTCGAAAGAACCTTATTCCGACGTACCAAGTCAAGTACCAACGAATCTACTTGGTGTTAGAACCTTGTATTCGCAAGAAGGCCGGTTTGCAAGTGGTTCTGCCCTGCACTCACGCTCTTTCGTGAAGTACTTCCCTTTGAGGAATAAGTCGAGTTTGAACGAGTGTTGTCAACGTCTGAGACACCTTTCGGAACCTTTGGTCCCGGTGCAAGACACTAGAAGTTTGGTTTAAGTGCAAGAAGGAGTCCTTATCGTTAGCAGTCCAGTGGCGTAAAACCTGCGGTAGCGGCCTGACGATTCCAAGACAAAGTCCTTGTACACCAGAGCACTTGATAGGTAGAAGCTACATTGCCTCGCGCTGTTTAAGGTCTTCATACGTCAAGAGGTTCGGCCTACGACTTCAAGGTTTTCTTGTGTCATTTCGATCAGAATCCCTACACCCCCAAAAACAACTCGTAGTTTAACTACAGCGATTCGGAATACATCTCTATTTCTCCATTACCCAAAAGCACCTTGTTCTCTCGAACCTTTGTGCACCCCAGCTCCCTTACAAGGAGTACTAGTTGTGATAAGGATTGATAGTGTGGTTAGACGATAGCTTCTTTTCAGAGGTCTATTCCGAACTTGCACATCAACGTGTCTGGCTTATTCCGAACCACGATGAGCACGAATCTACTCGACCTCCCTGGCTGTCATCTCGGTATTGATTCTTTCAAAATCTTTCTACCTGGGACACACACCCCAACATTCTGTCACATTGTTCATGATCTGATACGAGAAGTTTACTTCTTCTACGAGCATGCGAAAATTGATTCTTCTTGGTCGCCCGTCTTCCTACGTCGAAAGGTATCATTCGCGATTAATCTCCTCATTCCGATTAATATTTGTACTTAGGCGCAGCTACGCGAAATACTCCAGGAGCGGGTGGGACTGGCTTGGGTGGTTTGCGCTGGAATTGAGATCATGGAAGGCGCCTTGCCTGAAGTCGATGGTGTGGACATATCGCTATCGAACGTAAGAACTTCCCTTGAATTTGTCGCCGCCATCTCACATACTTATAGCTCGAGGAACTTTTCGGCTGTCATTGTCCGTCTACTATTCAGGCCGACGTTGTCGACATCTTGGCTTCCAAAATGGATCGTGAACCCGCCAACATCCAACGCTACGCATTTCTTGTTTGCCCTCCTTGGTTATGGTCTCGTATGGTTGCTTGCGCATACGGCTACCGTGGAACGGAATCACTCCATCGCTGGCCGTGGGTTGGTCGACCCCGTAAATGGCGCGTAAGTATCAACTCGAAGCCAGTGGAACCCCGTTGACCGATCTACAGTGTGACTATTGTATGAGCATCGACAAGGAATGCGAATACATCATGGCTGGCGACGACCTCCGGTGCCGTCGCTGTTTTGCTCGCGACGGTCAATGTCTGGGGCCATCCGTCCCCGCCCGTCCCTTCAGTCTATTCAACACAAACTTATTACAAGCGGAAAGGATTCATGACGCCGCGAGGAGCAATCCGCTTGCAAATTCCAGTTATGTCTCGAATGGCATCGTTCACAAATTGGATGAATGTGCACGTCTCATTGACGAGACACGGAGATGTTTGAATGAAAATCGCCAAGAGCGTGCGCATGTCACTCTTCTTGTTAGAGAATGGGTTGGGGGAGTTGCCGATAAGGTCAATAATCCGGAAATGTGCTAACTGTATTTCTGAAAGAATGTCAAAACATTTAATGGCGATTCATTTTGAGTAACGAGTCAAGAAACTACAAATTGCATATTTACACAGCGGAAGCTCCTCAGATGGTGAAGATTCTTGTCTCAGTAACGCGATAAGAGCTGGGTAAATACGATGCTCTCCGAACCCTGCAGTGTACCGAGTCCGCGTCATGGAAGCCTGGATAACAACGCGACAAAATTCCAGCACGTCCTCTCCGGCTAAATCAAGGCTACGAGAAAGGGTGATTGCCGCATCTGGATTCAACCGATATTTCCTGACACTCGAAAAAGGGATGCAAGGGCAACCGATCTGCGCACAGGACCGACAGAGGCGGGCGCCTGCGAAAGAAGTGTCTTCGCATAAAACACCAATGCAACGCGAGCACTAAATCAATGAGTCGGCTGTGATAATATAAGAATGGACTGGAACCCTACCGAATGATCTCTGATCCTGCCCCGCCAACTCCACGAAGCCCGCATGGTATCAGGCGAGTTCGGAAAACGAAAAGACACCAAGGAAACCCACAATCGACGTGGGCACTGAAGCCTAATGCACTCAGCCTCCCAAGGGGTCATTTCGTCCAATTTGGAAGCAATTTCGGGGATATCGTGTGCTTCCGAATCTGAAAGTGTACTCAGGCGACGCAGCTGTCGAGGGAAAGTTAGAATGGTTATATCGTCAGAACATGACTTACCAATGTATGGTACTCCCCGGACAGTGAGTCATCGTCGGTCAAAAGTGTCTGTCCGCTCGTTATAACCCATGAGTTCCAGTATTCGCTGTCCAGCCACTGTGTAAAGGTTTGCTAAACAAGGTCAAGATTCAAAACACAGTCATAAAGTTCCGCGGAATAATACTAACGCGATCATGGATGAATTTCTTGCGTGTCAACTCGGTGTCGTGCCGTGTGCGGGACGCCGTGCATATAATTTCAATAAAAAAGGCGATGAACGGCTTCTTTTCCTGATCGCAACCTGTGAGTACAGCGACTGAAAATTCTGATCCTCCGACAAGCATGGTAGTGGCTAAGATGATAACAACAAGAACAAACAAGTTCTTGCTCATCTACCATCGTGTCGCCGAACATGATACATCACCAAGTAAGCTTGTGAACACGTACATCTGTCAAACTCTGACGCGACAATAGACATATCAAAATGTACGCGAAAATCCAGCCAATATGTGGCGATTGCTAAGGTTGTTAGTTCCGAGCGCTGTTACACGACCTCAGTAAACGCCCCGAACCCGAATGTTTTGCTGACAGCGATTGGCTGAGGGACCTGCGCAAGATAGTCGTCCAGCTTTCTGAAGGCGAGCTCAAGAAGGCGCGAGGCGAGGCTGGAGAAGTTGTATGGATTCATCTCGTCTTCATGGGTGTCGACAAGACGGGTCGTAGAAAAGACCGAAAGCTGGACGAGGACCTGAAACTCGGTGGGGTGGATATTTCTAATTGGGATATTGTTCCTGTCGAAAGACCGTCACCGGTGCGTTATCACTCGCCTTGAATCGTGTGTACTGAACCCGAACAGTGTGCGACGTGTTTCAACAAAGGGAACTGTGAATACAGGAACCCCGAGGATAGGACTAACAAAAGAAGTAAATGCCGCGAATGTCATCTGCAGGCCAAGGGTTGTCGCGCTCCCCCGAAATCCAAATCCGAAACCCACAATCCCGAGCCTCTTCCACCCCCGTCGACCTCGTCGAAAATCCCCAATGTCCGCCCGGTCACCGTCGTTCCCCCCTTGAAGCGCCCGGTTGGCAGACCTCCTGGCGTAAAAAAGATCAACAAAGACAAACCAATGCCGCCCGAGTTACTTTCTCCAGGGCAAACAGCGGAAGTAAATCCTGCCCGTGGTACGAAAAGGGGGTCAGGCAAAAGGGAGGAAAATTCTGGTCCTCCACGGAAAAGGACGCGGAGAACAGATAAAGAGGAAGCTGAGGCGCGTCAATCCTGTGATCGATTCGACGAACCGTCGGAGGATTCTGCAATTGATGGGGAGGACCAAAGGAGAGGGATGGGGGAAGGACAAGAATCGTTCGTTCCGGAGCTCAGTTCACCGGCTTGCGAGTCGTATAACGTGGATTCAACCAACCCGTCCTCATCCTGTGCGGGCCTAATCGATAACCCGACAATTCCTACCCGACGCGAAATCGGTATCCAGCACAACGGTACGCCAGACGGCGACCTATTCCACTCGCGAAACGGGTGCTTGTCATCCGAACTCCTCGCAACTCGCATGTCCTCGATGGCGAAAACCTCCTTCGACAGAGAGCTTGCGACTTTAAAGGGTGAAGTGTCGCGAATGCTCCGAGCTGTGGATGAATTACGTGAGGACGTTTTGGAAGACAGGATGATCCATGCCGATTTTCGAGAGGCGTCACTGAACAGTTTGGACGCGTTTCGCCAAGGTTGTGAGAAGTTGAAGAGTGCCGGAAAATATCGAGTAGCGTGAATGTTTGTCAATTCTCGTACTCCTCGAAATTGTCAAGATGTATTTATGTATCGTATCAAGTCCTGTCCTTGTGAAAGGTCGTCAAGTAAGTAGCAGGCCCTGCCGGACCCGGCCCTACAACCAGTTATCGTATCACTCTCAATCGGGCAACCGCCTCCCCTAAAACGATGACGCCAGTCACGGGGCAGCTCCCATCTACCTGCCCTGAATTCCTCAACCTCAAACAGTACTTCGGTAGTCGTCATTGGCGCAGAACGCGATGGAGCACGGTGCCATTGTTCATCCCGACTATTTTGATACTTAAATTGCGCCACACTTGATGAAGTACTGTACCAGTCTCAAAGGCGGATACAATATATACATCCATTCAATGCTAACGTAGTATAAGTTACAGGAAGGTTGCGGTCCTATACATAAAACAACACAACAGAGGAAGATCAGAGCAGTGAATAGTATCGTATCGGAATACAGAAGGAAGGGAGAGAAGTGGAATTAAGAGTGAAGGAGTGCGATCTAACAGGCAGCATGGCAGCAAGCGAGACGTTTAGTCAGATTCATCACCGTCAACCTCGCCTTCGCCTTCGTCGGCGCTGCTCTTCTTGCCACTGTCGTAGGCAGCCTTCTCGTCCTCTGCCCGAGTCTTGTCCTTGTTGGCGAGGTCAACGTAAGGCTGTGTGAAACACGTTAGGACAAGGCTTCATCAACGCTGACACTGGGGCTAACCTTCTTTTCCTCCTCGTCAAGCTCCTTCCACTTGGCACCGAGGAGTTTGCCTACTTCGCCTGGAGAAATAATCAAGAAAAGAGCGCATATACGTGCATGAGAGCCATACCAAAGCCTGCATCAGGGTTCTCAGCCTTGATTCTCTCCCTCCAGTCTTGGCTGAAGAACATGTACGCGGACAGAGCGCGCTTGGGGGCCTTGGGGTCCTTCTTGGCCTTGCGGGGCGCCTTCTCAGCTTTCTGAGCGGCCTTGCGCTGTAAGGAGAAGGATTGGTCAGCAACAGCGCCTAACGACCAGAGTATGACAGCGGGAATGCGAGAGCCAATAACGGCTAGCAAACAGGGCAAATGAAGACAGGAAAGCAGAAGGGAGAAAGTGGAGGAAAAAAGTCAACATGAATGTGGGAAAGTTGCGAGGGATAAGGGAGGCGGCCGTACTGGCTGCACGGTCGCGAGGCCGTATATATGCGCCAAGACGGCCGCGCAATCGACGCCGAGAAGTGGGAAAGACGGACGGAGAGGTGGGAGAACGGAGGGCATGCGAATGATGGCTCACTTTGGGCTTGGTAGCTTCCTTGGGCATCTGGAGATGGAAAACGCGGTGGTTAGCACTGCTTGACGACGAACAAGACCCGGAAAGCAGAGGAACGACAGCGGCCAGCGATGAGGAAGGACGACCCAGCAGGAGGGCGGCTTTACGCGACGCGTCTAGGGGCCAAACAAACAACGCGCTCGCCGCAGAGAGGGCTGAGCTCGTCGACGACGACGACGGCGACGGCATGCAGCGATCCCAGACGATCCCAAGAGCCACAATAATATAGTGACTCACTGTGAGCAACGAGAGAAAAGGCGGGGAACGAGCGAATTTCTGGAATTTGGGTTGGCCTGTTGGGCGTACTGGTTGGCTGCAGCTGAAGAGAGAGGCGACTGCCCGCTATTTTTTTGGCAGGGGGGAACCGTGCGAACTCGCACGGACCATTTCGGCTCCAACGGCCCGGCTGTTTCCCCCAGTTCAGCCACAGTAAATCATCTTGGGCCTATTGCTCTCTCAGAAAAATAATACAGAGCCCAAATGCGCCGCCCTCCCGCTTGTCGCGACCCATAGGCGGGAAATAAACAAGGTCACGTGGCTGGCTTGTCGGCATTCCCCGGTCCGAGCTTGGGGCCGAGTTGCTCCGATCTACTGTTCAACCTCACTACTTAGCCTGGATGACCGTACAACACTGGAGACAAAATTGAAGAACTGCTTCTGACCTTGTCATTCCCTACCGCATATCTAGACGATTCCACCATGCCCTTCGCACGCCTGTGTCCGTGACATCACCTTCTGTCGGACTAGCTACGTATAGAAGTAGGTATACGACACCAAGGCTCAACTTCACTTCACCCTGGACTTTGTGACTGGTAAGGTAGCGGCAGCATCAAGCATCAATGTATTATGTTTGAAGAGCACCGACAGGTATCTCATCGTGAAACTCACTCAGTGGCGCATAGCTTGGAAGTTCGACCACACTTAGCTTACCTTGCACTCTCAGGCTATGTCAAACTAACATCACCACGTCAATCACCAGATAAGGAGTGAAATAGCAACAACGCTGATAGACGTTGCTTCGAAGTATGCACGCCGCCTAACACGGATAGCGTGAACCTGACGTATGGCTCCGGGGCTCCCTATGTTTTTCGAGTAACACGACGTACTCATTCCACGTATCGATCTCGTTCTCTGTCAAGCACGTATCTCACATCGCCTGCATGCACTCAACCAGCTCCTGCGTCTGTTTCGACGCAAACGGTTTCAACACAACCTCGGCAATAACATACCCCATGTCTTCCACAGCCTTCGTCACCAGATCCTTGGCATTTTGAGCGTGCACATCCGTCTTTCTTCGTCTTCGTGAATCGTGATATCAAGAGGCTGATGTTGGGTTAGTGCTCAGCACTCAGGCCTTAGGTCCGCGGTTTGCGAACCGACGAGGAGAATCTGACGCACGGGCCCACCACCAACAAGGATTGTCGAAATGACCCGCAGCCATACTCCTAGAACCTGAGCCCCATTGCATGTATGGACTTTGTGATCACCATGTTACGCTTGGTTCTTGACGGCGTAACTGCAGCTTGAACTCTATCACATCTAATGTTTCTTCCAAAAGGCTCTCGGCCGCGAAACGACAGGTGCACAATCAATCCATCGTGGACCATTGACACCAGGCTCTACGCCTGCAAGGCTCACGGCCGCGACCCGACAAGGCACAGCATTCGAGGGCGTTCAATCCATTGTGCGCCATGGGCTCAGCTACAATACGTGAGCACTCGTGAGTCAGCACTGCCTGCCGCCAACTCCCGCGGGCGGGCCAGGGCTCAAATATCAGTGATGGCATCATATCTCGTTTCGGTCTTCAGTCCATCATGCCTACTTACTGTCCGTAAACAGTGCTAGCGCCCCGCCTTGCGTTAGATTTTCCTCTCACAGTCATGACTTCTACAAGAATATGGTCAGGTGTTGCTGTGTCTGTCATCACTGCGCACCCAACAGAGGTATACATGACAGCAACAAGCTTGCCGTGTCGCACTTCAACATTGTATGTCAGGTTATGTGTGGCGCACATAGGCCCTGCCCCTGTTCTGGCTGAGGCTCCGAGCGCTGCCCTGGCCCGTGGCCCATGGCTCGCACATCCCTAGTCGCACACGTATCGGTTTTTGGATAAAATTGAACATCAAACCTATCGGGATCACGTCGCCTGGGATCTCTTAGGGTGTTGGGTGTATAAGTATAAGGAATCCCCAGTGCTGTCCTATGCTATACAATTCAGATCCGGTCTCGGGTTCTCTCAGGCTTCAGCAACTTTGACCTTTCACAAGGAGATCATGCTCAATACCTATATCTTTGCGACGCCGCCATGGTGGCTCACCCTCACCCTTTCCGCCTTGATCTTTGCTCGTATCATACTTCGCCCGCTCCCTTCTGACTCTAACGGAAATAGAGTACCACCAGGACCTCGCCTTCGATATGCCTTCCTGCGTCGCTACCCGGAGCGAGCGTTACATGCATGGGCAGCCAAGTTCGGGCCTCTCTTCTCGGTACAGATGGGTTCCCAGCTTGTCGTCGTCATCTCAAACGCCGCCATTGCTCGAGAACTTTTGGTGACACATGGTAGTATCTTTTCGAGCCGCAAGCCCTACTTTATGAAGAGCCAGACAATACTAAATGGGCGTGCGATAACCGGTTCAGGATACGACGCGACCTGGTGAGTCTCTGAGTACCTATGCTCGTCCTCTGACTGAGCCCCATCCTAGGCGAAAGCATCGCCGGCTCGCCATGCAACTCTTGACCCACGAGGCTGTCGCGAAATACGCCTCCGGCATCCATTTTGAAGCCGCTACACTTATCTCATCGCTCTACCATGACACGAAAGCCGGGCTGGAACCAATCAATCCAGCTAACTACGTCGGACGATATGCACTTAAGTGAGTGTAATGACACACGGTCTTCATGTCTCCCTTCTGATGATGATTACTTGGGTAGCAATATGCTCACATTGTCATTTGGCATGCGGACAGATGCAGTTGAAAATCCACTTGTTGAGCGCGCCTTGGATCTTGCCATGGAATTCATGGATCTCACTGGTATGGCCTAATCCCGTTCATCAATCTTCGACTCGACGGTATCATTTCAGGTCCCTGGTCGAACGCTATTGACTTCATTGAGATTCTTCAATATCTACCAACTAGGATGCGCGCACGAGGCCGTAAACTACACGACGACATGATCACTATCTACGGACGGATGATCTTGGATGTCAAGCATCGAATGGAGCAGGACAAAAACGATGTTCCGGATTGTCTCGTCAAGATGTTACTGGAGAACCGAGAGGCCGAGAACCTCGATGACGAAGATCTTTGCATGCTATCTGCGGTGTTCACCCTCGGGGGTGTGCATTCGGTATGCTCTTTCGAAGAGTTGGTGGACAAGCGCTCATTAGCTTCACAGATGTCCGGTCTTATTCAATGGTTCATCGCTGTCATGGCTAGATACCCCACGGTACAGCGTACCGCACAGGCTGAAATAGACGACTTCATCGGATCAGAAAAGGTTCCAACAGACACAGATGAGCCCCACATCCAGTATGTGCGGTCTGTAATCAAAGAGGTGTGTTGTTTCCTTTCTTATTCCGGAAGTCATTCTGACAGGTATCATATAGATTCAACGTCTACACCCCCCCTTCTGGATGGCAACGCCGCACTATTCTACCGAGGATTTTGTGTATCAGGGCATGTATATCCCAAAGAACACTTTGGTGGTTTTGAATTGCTTCACCATCCATCACGACCCCAATCGTTACGCCAATCCGTGAGTCCTCCCAATGCGCCGATGTGTAGTTCTGCAGCTAACCTTTTTCAGCGATGAATTTGATCCGCTACGATACGCAGACGACTTGCAGTCTTGCGGAGAGTCTGCAAAGCTCGCTGATCCAATGAAGCGGGATCACTTCGCGTTTGGTGCAGGGTACGTGACTCCTCCAAGTCAGCACTGGCAGTGCAACTCCAATTCTCATACATTCTTAGGCGGAGAATATGCCCTGGTCTGGTCGTCGCAGAACGGGAATTATGGCTGGCAATATCCGGGCTACTTTGGGCGTTTGATATATCTGAGGTGGGCGGAGAACCTGTTTCTCTCGAGGAGTACGAGGGTCGGTCTGGACGCACTCCGATTCCTTATCGTGTTCATCTGCGCCCAAGACACGTTTCAATTGGTGAAGTATTGCAGAAAACACTTAGCCACTACAGACTTGAGTATAACATGTAGATTCCGTGTTGAAAATAACATGGATGGCAGACGCAAAAAATTGCTGGCGGTGCCATGTCCTAGGATACACGCGGGGACGGCATCACATGGCAAGATATGGGCCAATAATATTATTAACAGCGGCACCATGCAGTGGCATGCCAGGAATCCTGCAGGAATGAAGGAGGCTAGACCATTTTCAGGGAAGAACAAGCATCAGCAGGTGCTCGACGCCGTTATCTTGTGAACTCGATCCTTCACTCCCACCATGATGCCTTCCTTCGAGTCTGTGAGCAGCGACGTGGCTTGCTCGGCGTGCGCGCTGCTGCCGTGTCTGTGCAAAGACAAATCGACGCTGTCTGTCATCCCCCTCGTTGCCATTGACCCGACAGCGCCGCCCGCACAGGCCCAGCTGCGTGACCCTAGCAGTACCCTATCGCTCTCCCGGCCCCACAGTCATGCAACAGCAGCGCCATTGCTGTCGCCCAGTCCGCTTACAGACATAACGCAACCGCACTACTGCCTATATCCTGGCGCAGAGTTCCATGGGACGCAGAAGAGCGGTAGAAACAGCTACGGTGTCAGCGTCACCATTGTCGACGTAGATTTTGCCTCGTCCTTTCTGTGTGGCCACCTCCGCATCAGGGGGCTCACCCAAGACTGTGCCGAGCTCACCACCTACTTTGATGCTGAAATCATCGGTTCGCGCTACGGCTTTCTGACCGAGAACTGGGGAGCCAACGAAGAAGACGATATGACCCACTGGAATCGTTTCCCCGCCTTCCGCGATGTCCGCGATGAGATGAAGCGTCCTCACTGCACTATCCCCGACCGCGACCGTGGCGCCGTCTTCATGCGCTGGAAGGAACGCCACCTCGTTCCTGACCACCCAGTTCAAGATATCGATGGGGCCAGCTTTGCTGGTGAGTAAGGCCCCCCCTGACGTATCTGTCTCCTTCATCACCCCGCACAGGCTTCTACTATGTCTGCGTCGACCTCAATCCACAAGATCCATCACCATCCGTCACAGCTTCCTCTAACAGAGAATCTGGCACACGACGTGACTTCAGTGCTGCCCCTACCATCAGTGGCTTCTATTACCAACAAAACTCTGAACCGTAAGGACTTCACGGTCAATCCATCCATTCCCGCGTGACTGACCTTCAACGTTATTCTAGTGACCAACAACTTACCTTATCCCATGTCCCCGAACGCTGCAAGATGTAGGCTCAGGCTTTGGGAGCCGGCCAGTTACAACAGGATTATCATAGCTGCGGGTCGTTTCGGACAGTGACCGGGCAGAATCGTTCAATTCCTTGGCCTATGGTCTATGTCTGTTCAGACGGCGTGTTTTCCAAGTTGTGCAAAGAGAGAGAAGAAAGAAGGAGAGAATCATACCAATGTAGTGACCAACATACTGGTATCACCATTTAGTGCCAAGTGAGCCAGGGACCGATATACACGTGTTCCGGTTTTTGTTTTGAGTTAGGTCTATGCGCTCATTTGGTTGAGGATTCCGTTTTACAGCCGATTAAGAAACGGTGGGCCACATCGACTTGTCGTGGTGGCTCCTGTCGCCGCCACTGCCGCCATGCCGCCGCTTGCCCATGTTTGGCGGCGCCTTCGGCGCCTGTAGACAAGTTCTCGGACTGTTCTCGGATGTAGTACTTAGACATTTTCTCGATTGCATCACAGCATATCTGCGCTCGAGGCAGCGATTCCCTCAGCGACCGCACGGCCCACCCCACTATGTCCATCTGGGACACACCGCAGGCGTTCTCTAATAGCACTTTGTGGAAGACCCCCACTCACTCACTCTCTTTTCAAATTTCCTCTGCAGTCAAAGCTCCATTTGTCCGTAATGATTGAACATCTAGCCCTCAGATCCAGTGTGTCACTTAGCCGATATTCCAGACTTTAGCATCGTGCGCTGACCTCCATTCCCGATTCTCACATCTTGTCTGCAGAATTCCGTGCGAGCACTGGTTGGAGACTAGAACCTTGTGTCTGTCTCGCGGATGTTTCGACTCCATCGATTAGATGTTGTCAGCTGAGAAGTCAGAACTCTCTTCGTGTGCTTTTTGGCTCCCCAAGTTCTGCGAGGACTTGGCCCGCTTTTTTGTCTACTTTTGAACGCCACTGCGGTGCGCATCTGCTCCCATTGAAGCCAGGTACGATCGAATCCCAGTAGGTGTCGCGAAAAGATGGATGACACGTAAAATGCATCTCATGGGCAGAAACTCACCTCCGATTGGGATCGGTTCGTCCTACGGATTCTCTGTTACAACACTCCCCTAGTAGTGCCTCACAGGCGATCCTGTCAAGCTGGAATGGAGATAACCCAAGGATTGGTCTCACAATCTCATCCGACAGTCGTGTGGTCACCAGAGAACTTCCCCGTCGTTGGGACTGTAGCGATTCCAGAGCAAGGTCGCCGTCTGAAAAGCAACTTGAGTAAGCCTTCCCTATTCGACAAATCTATACATCGAAGCTGATTGTACACGTCCTCTTCGACAGGGAGGTGTTTTGCTGCGCCGATTTGCCCACTCCCTTGCTTGCAACCTCTGCCATGATGCCGACAATGTATGCCTCTGGAACAAGCTTGACGCGGATGCCGAACTTCAAGTCTGGTCCCCCTGGTCTGGATTCATTTGTATAGCGGGCCATATGCACGGCAATGAGCTCTCCCCGAGCTCGAACGAGACCTGTTACTACACGGCGCAAATTGGAATGGGAAAGAAATACTTCCTCGCTCTTCCTGTACTCCGGTGACTCCTTGCTATATACGACCAGAACACCCGGTCTCAATGGCGTCAACGCTGAAGCTTGATGTCTCAGCCAGCTGGATATGGTCTATTACCAGCCCGCTACTGACCATATTCCGGATGCAGAAGTCATTTTGAAGGAATTCAATTTTATCAGGTTCATAAGATCTACACGGTCTCAATCTTAAAATCCATCACTAGGCCGGCGGATCAGGCCTCAAACCGGGAGCATTGTTTCACGATGCTTCGTAACAGTCCGGTGAGATTTCTCAATTCTAGATAAAGAGCGATCGTTCACTTCGAATTCTAGGAACGGAATGTCAGTATAGGGTCCTGTGGCGATGGCTCGTAATATACAGTATTCGCCTACCGGCCTGCGCCATCGGGAGGACGATCATCTGGGCGTTCCTGTTCTTCTACAGATAGCAAGTGAGATACTCGTTTCCGGTTTAACGGTCAAATTGTACGACGCTTGTTCGAGTCAAGATGCCACACTATGTATGGCTTCTCTATGCTCCAGGCTTAGACTTCGCGCGATGACGGATATCTTGGATCCCCTTAGTTCGCACCCTAGAATCGTTGCGATACTGAGCCCTCCATATAAGTATACCCAATAGTTGCGTTCATTGTCTTATGAACTCCATCCCCGCCAAGATTCGGTGTCTTCCGAAGTGACTCTCATTTGTCTCCGTCTGGCAGTCCTAGAAATGTTCATCGACATTCCCTTTCTGAGCCACTCCGTTTGACAGCAGTCGTCCAAGAACTCAGGCTTACGCGTAATCAGCGGCCCAAGCCCGGGTCTGGACGCCCGTTTGTGATGTTCAACCTGTGTTCGACGCGTTGAACATTCCGAATGACTCTCATTCACCGTTCCGCAGCTCGTGCGAATGCGGAACGGCCACCAGGCAATCCCTGATCCCAACACACGAAGCGCGACACGTACTACTGATATGTCCGTGACTCCGTGCACCATGTCATATCGAGTAGTTCTACCTTTCGCATTCTCCTACTAGCCGAACAACGCAAATAGTAACCTCCAATGGGGTATCGCATCTGAGAGCTTGGAAGGCTGCGAGACACGGCACAACGGTCGCCTTCTTTGTCATGATTGATATTCGCTATGGACTATGACTTCTGAATGATCAACGTACACACGGAGACCATCATGCTGTTGAATTGGTCACGGAGTCTTCTCTGCAAGGTCTTTGATTCAATGCCTACAAGGCCAGGGAAATCGCCACGGTGCAGCTGCGTCTTGGCACCGTGGCGGCGTCCCCCCAATTCAATTGCCACTGCGGGATTGTTGCCTGATGATATTCCATATCATCCACGCGCGCCCATATATCCAACAGTCTGGATCTCTGCATTGACAGGTAGAAGAAATGTTCCAGGTTTGTCATGACTTTACCGGTAAAGACACGTTCACGTCCTGCACAGGAACTAGACAGTAGTCCTATACTGTCCCTCGTACGTCCGGTTTCATCTCAGTCGTGGCTTTGGTTCTGCCCGACTCTCCCCATGGGTTCTACGGCCACGTGTGCGTGTTCTGAGTTGTGCGTGTTCCTGGTGAGATGACAGAGTAGCGTTTGCCCACCCCTTGACCGTTTAAGGTTTTCCGATACTTAATTTCAGCGCGTTTGTGTGACATCGACACAACGTGGGTTCGATTGAATCGCTAGTATACAAAGTTACACAGGTCCAGGAGCCTGAACAGTCGAACGGTGGGTGGTGATACAGTGCGCCAGAGTCAGATTTCACCCTCGGTAATATCCTTGTCCTTCGGCGCCGGCGACTAGAGATATCTCAGTACTACGCACTGAACAATGAGGACACGTACGGTGACTCGGAGGGGGAGCACCCGGTTGTTGCCAGAAATTTTGTGCGAGGGCTTGCATGAGCTGGTCCTGTTGAGCAATGGTGCGCTGGAATTCTGACATCGTGGCGCGCATGTCCTGCCATTTCAAGTCTAAACTTCGGATCTGGGATGAAGTCTCCGCCTGAGCCTCGGTGAGGTACTCTAATTGGGACTGTAGGTCGGTGGCGAGACTGCTTGAACATTCGGCGTGTGGACGCGTCGTCGGAGGTTTGCGCTTGATATGCATAAGTTTTTCCAGTTTGTGAGCGTTGAAATTTGGATGGTGGAACGTCCATGACTGCCGATGCGTTAGCTGTGCCTCCGCTATTCGAGCAGAAGCGCTCTCACCTGGTCTCCGAACATAACATCGTCTGTCGTTCTGATTTTGTGGAAGTCGTACTTGTTCAGTTGTCTGACGAAGGACGCGAAATTCGAGTGCTTGAAGTGTTTTGGTAGCACAGTGAGTGTGAATTCACCCATGTCCTAGCAATAAGGGTGTCATGATTTACGACATGCAGATCTTCCAAGCGGGCCCACCTTCACAACAAAAGTATCCCCGTGAGGACTCCAAGAGACGATGTGTTGAACGGAAGGGTCTTCAAGCATTCTAGACAGAGTGCTTCAGTTGGTGGCGTTCGGTACATATAGGCAGTGACCCTACTTGTATAGCCGCTTGACAAAGTCGCTAACAAGAGGCATGCATGCCTCGAACTCCTCAGCGGACGACATCGACATGGTAGAGGAGGGTAGCAGTGTATATGAAGGGTGCTGGGGTGCGGGGTGAAACGAGAAATCTCTTCGGGGATTCCTGGCGACTTCAATAAGTAGTACGAGGGATTTACGATCGACGGGTTCCTGATGAGAAGTCCTAGGTGCAAGGCCTGTGATGTTTTCCCACTAGCATGCCTCGGTCCATCGGTTCTGTTACCTACGGAGAATATATAAAGGCCTGAAGCCGAAGACATGCAGCGCTACGTACGTAAGGACTATTGAAGGGTCAGTTGATGACTTTCCGAGGCTTGAAGGCTCTTACTTTGGTTCCTAGGATGCCGAAGTCTAGAGACGACCTAGAATGCCCAAAGGGGGGCCGTGTTTCCATACACCGGGTCGTCCAAGATAGAGAACGGAGAACGGCCATATTCGTCAATATTTCAATGCCGGGTCTAGATGTTGGTTGCAAAGCAAGAAACGCGCGGAATTCGATTCCAAATGCGCCGAAAGCTGTCGCACGATTGTCCAGGCATCGAGAAGCGTAAAAGTCTCCCTCCAGAACACATCGTAAATGCCAGAAATAGAAGTAGCAACAGCGGAAAGTACCGATTGCTCAAAAGGAGAGAGACGCGGTATCTCCGAAATGACCACGCCGTGACGCAGGATTGCGGATCTATTGGATTCGAGAGGCCGTCGAGGAAGATCTGATGTCAATCGTTGGTGGAATCTTTGATTGCAACATTGCAAGCTCGCAACAGAAACACCTGTGGGGGTGGGGGGCCAGCGACCTCCCCTGTCACCGCTGCACCCGGCAGAACGCGCGTTGCGCTTCCTGGTCATCAGCGAGCGGATTGCAGTATGTACATATTCTGTCAAAAGATGTCGTCAATACGTGAATGGTCTTCAAAACACGGGATGCACCTTCGGGGTCGGTTCACGTACCATTCAACCGTTGGTGGACCAGCGGCGTCTTTGTGACTCGGAGTGGGATCGAACAGGATCCAAAGTAAGTTATCTTGGTCAAGGTGTTGACAACATCCTACTAATCAGAGGGCATTGGACAGCGGCGTCTCTGTGACTCGGAATGAAATCGAAAAGGATCCAAACTATCTTGGTCAAGAAGGTTATTGTTGACGAGTCCGTCCGGCTAATCACAGGGTATGAGCCCAAGGCAAAGAAGGATGCACAAATATTGAGTACTCGCCTCTGCCGTTATGGCGCATTACAAAACAAGCAGCGAAATGTACGACCGCAGAGAGTCAGGCGCAATGGGGCATGGCAAGAATTGGCCTTGGGTGTCCCATGAGCTGGCGATGCCTAGCTACAGAGAGCTGCTTACTCTGTCACCAATAACGTTCGGACAATGACCGAGCACAGCGTATTTTCGCCGTAGATGGATCTGTAGTAGATGATCCCGTGTATTGAATAGGTGTACAATTGGAATACATAAGCCATAACTGGTGGACAATCAGCCCGCAAGTCCAATAGAAAGAACAAATATACTCGGACATTAAGGAAAACATAGCTGTGCAAGCCCCAAGTCATGAAGACGCGTCATTCTAACGAGGAGACCGAGGCTTGCCGCCGCCTGGTCCACCTGCTCGCTGGTGGAGGCATTGAGCATGTCCCAGACCTCGTCGCTTAGTTCGTCTTCGGTGCGTCCCCAGGCAGATTTGATCGCCCCCGGAAAGTTGATGGCAGCCAGGATGAAGCAGACAGGCGAGCCTAGAGACAAGTCTGAGTAAAGCCGAATGCGCAGGAAGACGAGAGACGCCGCACAGAGCCCACTCAGCTCCTGTTCGCGACCAAGCTGGGGAGGCACATGTTTCTCGACGCGCGTGAAATCGTCGTCATCGGGTAATAGGGCTGGAAGCACGTCGCCGAGGTGGTATATTCGCTGGCAGGCAGGGCATATTCTGCTCGTGGCGCGGCTCTTGTTGTACCACAGGATCTGCACCAGGCTCAGCGTGTCAATCATCGTCTGGCACTCTCCGCCGACGCACCAAGGCTGTTTCCTCCGGGAGCAGCGTGCAGAGCATCTGCCGTATCTCGTCCTGCGCGAACTCGGCGCACAGCGGCTCTTCAAAGGCAGGTGATTGAGCAAACGACGAGCACAGAAATGCGCGTGTGTCGCGTACTCGCGGTCCACTGCCGGGGTCGTAGATGGGCGGTTGCTGGGGTATCACGTCGAGAACGGCGGCGACTGCGACGGGGGCGGGGGCGGGGGTAAAAGAGAGTGATGTCGCAAATTTCGTCGGCACCGACGCCGCCAGCGACGGCGGGATTTTTATTACCTTTTTCTTGGGTTTTTGTTTTCTGTTTGACGGACCAGGCATGGTAAGCGACTAAAGTTGGATTGCCGGCTGGCACTTGCAGGCAGCCGGCGACCGGTCCGACACCCGCCTCTTTCTTCCACACCACCAGCTGGCGCGCTCCGCCAGTGCTTTTTACTTGTTCAAGCAATGGAGAAGGTGAAAATCCTGAAAGAATTTCTGAACGGCGAACAACTGCGCACAGATGGTGCAAAGTGGGATTCAATTCATATTTGTACTGAACAATCTACTGACTTTAGACTTCGAACATAGTCCTCTGGAAGACATCATGGTATCTCTAAAGGACCACTTTCCTCCTCTTAGGGATGAAAACCTACCCACGAGCTCGTCTGCAGATATTGATTGCGTTGTCAGCGATCTGCATCGTCTCATAACCGCCATGAACATCCATCGAAATAACCTTGCTGCCATTCACCAACTTCCTGACGAAGTGTTGTCTCTCATTTTCACACAATACTGTTTTGGAGACAACGACCAGGACATCTATAAAGTCCGCAAGTGGGCCAGAATCATCTTCGTCTGTCGCAGATGGCATAATTTGATAATGGACGACGGTTTCCTATGGAGCTTCCTCGAAACAAGCGACTCGTCTCGTACTGGGCTTTATGCCATAAAAGCGCAGATAGATCGCTCGAAGCGATGCCCCTTGTCCCTACGTCATGAATCCTTGAACAAATCCATCATCCATCGATTCTTCTTGTTCAGCCAGACGTCTCGTATCACAGATCTTCACATGCGGCACTTGAACCCATCTATCGTTTCGGAGATTCTTGACATCTACTCCGAGGAGGATCTGCCCCCACTGCGCACTCTCAGGATATCCTCGAATTACGACGTCTTCCTCCTTCCGGACGCCTATCTCAACCTCCCAAGCCTTCGTCGTTTGGGATTGGACAACGTGCAATTCTCGCTCGGTCTTCTGCCCGACTACCTGGTGGAGCTCTCCCTCGCTGGGGATAGACCTGAACTGCCGAGCGTGCAGTTATCTTCACTACTTGGTGTAATCGCCCGTATGTTGAACTTAGAGGTTCTCAGGATAGACAGACGCCCCCTGGAAATCCACGGCTCCCATTCTTCTGAGGTCCATATCCCTGTTCTCCCTAGATTGGCAAAACTATACATATCCCATACTTTCCAAATCACCACGACATTCATTGCAGCCCTTCACATTCCGCCGACGTGCCACATCCATCTCTCCCTTTGGTCGTCAATCAGCAGTGCTCCAATCCTCTCTCAGTTGCTGTTCGCCCCAATTCGGCGGATGCGCAAGAAGCCAGGGGCTTGTGTGGTTCGCTTGATAAAGATAGAGGACGACTTTGGTGGAATCAATGCGCCTTACCCTTTCAAGATGTATGGCCTGGATCATACGGACACTAAACGACTCGGTCAATATTCGTACCAGGATACGAATCCCGCGATTTTGTCCTATTCGTTCCACTATTACCGCGGAAAGCATCGCAACAGGATATGCAAACGCTTGTTCCGTGTAATGGGTCCGAATGTCCTGGTTCTTCATGTCCAGGACATGCTAACGACACCGCACAAGCTTACAGAAGGATGGTGGAAAGTTGCTCTGATGGGCATTCCTTCTTTGGTTGAAGTGCATGTGTCAGCGAATCGCATGAGCATGGTCAACTTCTGCACCGCGTTTTTGCGCTTGCTGGAGACGCATCCCAAGAGTCTTCCTCGATTGCGAGTCGTGCGGGTCAGAAAGGAGCTCCTCCATCATCTCCCCTCATCGAAACAGGAAGAGCCAAACCGAGTTTCGGCACTCAGTTTCCAACACCTTCTGCAGTTGACGAAGCAGCTGAAAATACTGGGCTGTCCGCTCGCTATCGTCTGGGTGGATCAGTCCTATTACGATTGGCCAGGGGCCAAAGAAACGAGGGACCTAGCATTGCATGTCGGCGTTCTCGAATACGGCGACAATCATGAGGTCTATGATTATCGACAGCGGAAGGCTGAGCGCTCGGCATCGCGGGCAAGGATGAGGGAGTTTTACAGAGAAAACGGTCAGGATATGGAGTTGCCGTCAGATGATGAATTTAGTGACTAGATATCGAGAATACAACATCATTTGAAGACACTGAGTCTCCTCTCACAGGTCTGGGAGGAACAGGCCGGTGGCCTGTCGACCTGCCTGGTGCCAAGTATGTGCTCTCGAGATAGATACTCGATGCATACCTTTTCCCCACTCAAGTAAGCATCTAAAGATTGGAAGACAGCTCCTGGGAGGCGGTCCAAAGAGCACCTATCAGCTTAAACAAGAAGTGGCGGTTGAAAGGATGGCTGGCTGCCGATCACGATTTGATGGTACGGCGCGTTCGGAGTTGGAAGTTTGCAACCCTTCCAGAGCACCACCACCACCACCTACCTTGAGTCTGCTAGTCGATAGACGAAGGCAACTGACTGGGTCGCAATTTCCCGGAACCCGACACCCCCTGTTCATTCAAACCCTTGCCTAGACCATTCCATCTCAAGAACTTTCTTGCAATCACGTCTTTGCAGCTTTTTGCGTCAACCTCTCCTCACCCTCACCGTCTTCGCCCGTGCCGACGACGCCCGACCACTGGCCGTGTCTAAAATGATACTTATGTAAACATTCCAGGGCATCGAACAACTTGTTTCACTCCCGCCCGCGACGAGCAAAAAAAAGACCAGAGAGCAGTCAGTAAACTTACCTAAGACTCAACAAAAATTCAAACCCTTTACAGCCCATGGATACGCGCAGACCGTTCTCCTTTCCGCTGAATTCACTTCTCCATGTTCTCCTCTTCGCATCCGTAGCCGTTCAGCCCAGCCCATGGCGCCCCGCGGCATTGTTCATCCCCATACTTGGCATATCCTACTACCTGCTCTACCATACCACTACCGGTACTGTCGTCAACGACCTCGCAATAGGCTCATCCATCCCTACTCTTCTCGCCACCGCGTTCGACTTTATCATCTTGAACACCCCTCAGACCCAGCTGTTTCAAAAAGGACAGACCATTCCCGCAGCATCATTCCCATCTTTCTCCTCGCGTCTGAAATGGGCGCTGAGTCTTCTCAGCAGCCAAAGAGGCATTGGATGGATCCATGAACCGAGCAAAGTCCTTCCACCTGCACCATACGCGCCCGACACGTCAAAGACGCGTTTCGTTGCTGACCGGCTTACCCAGTCGGTCTTGGGACTGTTGCTGTGGGACCTCGCAGCAACGTATGTGCGACATTCGCCCACTTTCCTCCCTGACGGACCAGTGGAGGACGAGCTTCTGTGGAAGGTCGTATACGTGCTTGCCTGGGCTACTCCTGCCATTGCAGCCCTATCCATCAACCACGGGATATTGAGCGCTGTCATGGTTGCTTGCGGCTTCTGGGACATCCCGACGTGGCGTCCCTTCTTCGGCAGCTTCTTAGAGGCATACACAGTCCAGCGATTTTGGAGTCGGTCATGGCACCAGTTAATTCGACGTTCCACATCCGAACCTGGGAAGCGTCTTGCGACCGTTCTTTCCCTCCCAAAGGGCTCTGCTACGGGCTACCTCGTCATCCTCTACACGTCTTTCTTTGTGTCTGGTTGCATCCATGGAACAGCCGATTATATGCTCATGGGTCATCACGGCGGAGCTATGCGATTTTTCATGTCCCAAGCCGTCTGCATCACCTGTGAATCGTTAATTCTTGGCGCCATGAAGAGCATAGGACTGAGAAGAAACGCGCTGTCAACTTTTTTGGGATATCTCTGGGTGCTATACTGGTTTGCGCTGTCCTTGCCCGTTTATATAAGCCCTCAAATTCAAGCGGGGGTTGCGCAGGCTACGGTAGCGCGCGTCAGTCTTGTTGAGACTGTGTGGAGGATGTATTGGGTCAACAGATGAGGAACCTTTGGTGTCATTAGCGTTCAATGAAAACCTACTTTGACCAACTTCGTCAGACGTCTGGTGCGATGAACGCCGTCTTTTCTTTGGACACTCCGGAGGTGTAACCTTTAAGGACGATCTCATCTCTACGTTCAACGTGTTCTCGCTGAGACCTTCACGTCGCCTAGAAAGCACTCCAGCGGACTGAGATGGTGTATCTTTCTTCATATCAACTGCATTCTTATGATGAGATCACATATATATATTGTCGCGCATAATACTTATGGAAAAGCGCAACAACGATGAGAAACATGTTACTACTACCACTATATTGTTGATTCATTACTCTATCTTATCGTACACACTCAAAGGCATGCGCGTGAACGTTGTCCATTTATCACACTTCCACCTAGGCAGCGTCGGCGAAACCAACGGCGTTCTTCTCCAAATCAAAGATGGTGTAGTAGCGGCGGAGGAAGACATCGCCTGCACACCAAATTGATCAGCCTCGGGACATGCACTCAAAAGAGAATCGACGTACCAACAATCCAGATGGAACTGCCATCAGGCAGGTCGATGTCGATGCCCGTGAAAGCGGACATACAAGTGCCTTGCACCTCAAGAATATAGTCAGTGCCCTTCAACGGGTATCTCTTGCCAGCGAAGTGGAATGTGAGGTCGGGGAGGCTGGGGACCTTCTCACAGGGCACCGTGTACTGGCCGTTCCAGGACTTCGTGGCACCAATTTGGGCGTTGAGCATCTCGGAGATAATGACGGGGGCAGCAATGAGCAAAGTACCTGACGGAAAGTTTCAGAAACTGTTCATCATCAGGTGAAAGCTGTTTCTACCAGTGTCAATTGCTGCACCAGTGTTCTCGAGCTCGAGCTCCTCTTCACCAAAAGAAACCTTGTCGAGTTCAACCTCCCAGTATGCCTTGCGACGAACGGGGGCGTAGGTGATCTTGCCAGTGTAGGCCTTCTCATCGATGCCACCGAAGAGGGCTTCACCACCGTCTTCCTCAGAGGAGCCGAGACGGAAGGAGAAGACATTGGAGTCGAGCAGACCCTGGTTTATCATGTTGTAGAAAGGAGGAACGATGTGGTTGACAGAAATGGTGTTGTAAGCGAGACCCAAAATACCGTCGAATCTTGAGTAGCAAGGTCAGATTGCGTTCTCGCGGTAGACGGCTACACACATACTTGCCAAATGCAAAAGCAAGACCGGGTTGCTTGGTCACCTCGGCAAAGTCCTGGCCCTTGATGCTCAAGTCGCCAATGGTCAAAGTGTCTTGGGAGACGAAGCCTTCCACGGAGCCAGAGCCATATAAGAATTCGGAGCCGTTCGCCTTGTAGGTGGATGAAGCGGAGCTGTTGTACTTGGCGTGCTGGAGACAGGCGATCGACGTGCACTTGGTGCTCGGCACCCACAGGTTGCTTGACCTGCGACAATGAGTGAGAAGCGTGTTCAAAGACTGAGACAGGGGAAGCGCACTAACACCGTGTCAAGGATGACTTTGAACTACAGGAGCAAAGTTGAGGCAAGAAAGAGGCCAATGACGCGCTGCGTGGCTTACCGTCTGAGGAGGGGAGCCGAGCGTAATCTCTGAGAAGTACTGCGCATTCATAAAGTCTGTGGGCAGCACATTGAGTCACTGCCCCGCCTTACAGCCCTGGAGACGACATACTTGTCAGAGGGACACTGTGGCCGCCTTTGACCATCTCCTGTGTCCAAAACAGCTCGTCGTCATGGTTGAAGGGAGCGTCGAAGCGGCGGCCTGCGCCCATAACGGGGAGCTGATGTTGCGAAGGCATCGGCACCCACAGGCTGCTTGACCTGCGCTGATGAGTGAGAAGAGTTTAGACTGAGACAGGGAAAGCAAACCCAGTGTCAAGGATGACTTTTTTGACCATTTCCAGTGTCCCAAACTGCTCGTCGTCATGGTTGGAGGGAGCGTCGAAGCAGCGGCAAGCACCGCCTGCGCCCATAAGGGGGAGCTGGGGTTGCGAGGGCATGCCGTACTTCTCCAAGAGGTAGAGGCTCTCGAGCTCGGGGTTGCTGGCGGCGGGCGGCAGCTTCTGGAGCTTGAGCCAGTGCACATCGGCAGCAACGAGAGAAATGAGTGCAACGAGTGCAACGAGCGAGTAGAACATGACGAGTTTGATCATTGTCAATACGCAGCGCTGATTCCTGGGTTTCCTCCGTATGTATACCTGCAAGTACCATTGCTAGAGCAGTCGCTATTTCTGAGGACATCGTCAAGTCTCGTCTTTGATAATGCCTTCGGGTAGCCTTATGAAGAGGAAGCCTGTGCCGTTGTCGCGAGAGAAAGATATTGCTAAACTGATACTACCGGGATATATGTCGTGACTCTATCCAATCCGCTGTTGTGTAGGTTCGAGTCCCAAGCCATGGATATCCAGCCGTTGATGATTGATGGTGTGGTAAGTGTACAGGTTGATCCAAACGTTCACAGCTGGTTCACAGTCAACGTTCAACAGCTTGACCTAAGCTTGACGAAGGTACTATTCTTCCTTCCTCCACTTCCTTTGAACTTCCGGTATGCATATTCCACCTGTTAATCATGACTGACAACTCACAGGGTCACAGCTCTTCTCTGACATGCCGCCGCCGCCGCCCGACAAACACTTCTTTGGACTGAATCAGAACACGGCACAGAACGTCTTCAATGACGACTACGAAGCACGGCTTCCAGAGGATGCGTACTGCGAGGAGACTGCACCGAACGCTCGAGTTTGGCGTGTATATGAAGAAGAAGCAGCCGAGTTCGACAGAGTTATGGTTGGACAGTATCGCGACGGCCTTGACGTGATGCTAGTCTTCGTAAGTATTTGACTTCCTTCAAAGTCATCATCTGTCTAACGTTTTTAGGCCGGTCTCTTCTCTGCTGTTGTGACCTCCTTCCTTGTTCAAGTCTCCCAGAACCTCCAGGCAGACTTTACGGAGATCAACTCCCTCCTGCTTTACGATCTTGTGTCCCTACAACTAGCTGCGAACGACAACACAATTCCGAACATCACGTCTCCATCCGTAAACCCATCCGACAAATTCGTACCGGCTGCGACTGATGTTTGGATCAACGGTCTCTGGGTCGTCAGTCTGACCATGAGTCTCGTCGTCGCTCTCGCCGCGGTGCTAGTCAAACAATGGCTACACCATTATATCTCTTTGCCCTCCGGTACTCCCGGCCTTCGCAGCCACATCCGACAGTTCCGCTTCGTTGGCCTCGAACGCTGGCGCGTTGGCATCATTATCAGCTTGTTTCCCATCATCATGCACATCTCTTTGACTCTATTCCTTTCCGGGCTCATTCTCTTCTATGTGCACCTCCGCCCATCGTTGGCCTGGACGATTGCGATCATCACTACCATCGTCTGCATCCTCTATCTTGTTAGCAATTTGATACCCATATTCTTGCCGCAATGCCCGTATCGGACACCCTTGACGGGCTTCCTCCGTCAAGGCGCTCAACTGTTCATCATCGCGCATCGTTACCTGAAAAACCAAATCATTCACTTGATGCGGCGACGATATCAACAAATGTCCCCAACTCGTACGACTTTGGTTGGGAACTTCCTCCCTCTCTCGAAAACAGAAATCGAGGCTGTCTCCTGTGAACATGGCAAACTGTCTGTAGATGCCTTGAGCTGGTTGTTTGATATGTCGTCGAACCCGAGCGTCCAAAGTGTTGTAATACAGGCAATCGGGGGGCTTCCCCCCGACGTCCAACAATACGCTGCAAAGGCGTTACGGAAAAATGGCGACTTGAGTTGGCGAAGAAAGGAACTACTCAAGGAAGAGGAAGGAAAGCATGATACTACTACCAAAACCGTCCCGGAGTCAACGATGGAGCGACTCTGTCGCTCTTATATCTACCTTCCTCCAAGCCCGGCTACAAACTTCTGGTCCAAGCGTTATTTGTCCTCTGATCATGCAGGGAACAGCGACCAGCTACTACGGTACCGTGCTGTTGCGTGTATGGCAAAGAAGGACATATACATGCCAGAAAATGGCGACGTAGCATGCCATATTTTGGGAGCATCGCATAAACTCAAGCTCCATCCCCTGGTTTGGAGGCAGCTGTTCTCTTTCACGGATAGCTGGGCACGATATGCCTGGGAACACGATAACTTGGAATCATGTGTGCAGATGCTCCGACACCTGCTTCCGGGCTGTTTTCGCGCATACGACAGACCAAACACACCTTCCTGTCATCTCTGGCAGGCGCTCCCAATTGTCCACAATGATTGGGTGGCCGATGCAATTCTGGCCGCCCCACTCTTGGCACCGTTTGATATCGATCCATTGAAGTTGATGCCTGCGTATAAACATTTTCTACTAAGTGTCGGCAACTTCGCACTTCACGAACTCAAAACAGTGGCCGACGGTGCTGATGAAAAGCCAACATAGGAACTGTTGTGTGATCTTTTTGAGTTTTTTGACAAGCACACGTATACGCCGGCGCCAGCAGTGAAGCTTGGTCACGGCGGTTTTGACCGACCTCATCCTCTGGAAGATGTCTTTATGACTCTTCTTGAACGAATGCATGTTTTTGAGGGTGGGCCGGATGCGCAGGAACCAACCCATCTCATGCTTCGCGATTGTCTCCTGCCAAAAGTCCTTTCCACTTATCGTTCGTCCGGTCTGACATTTGGATCGGATCCGTCATCTTTGCGCCACATGCTGCAGAAGCCGGCAAACATTGTACACGAGCTTGTCATATCCATGCGTCATGACACAGGATCGGACCGGATCTCCGACTTACTCAGCCAGTCACGCGTCTCCTCGTGACCCCATTAATCATCCATCCTCGCCAAGTCTTGCCAAGTCTAGCCGGGCCGCTCGGACCTCCGCACGTGATCCTTTACTCAGCATCTCTACCACCAAACTTGCCATACCCTTGACCCAGACCATGCTGCCCTTTGCCCAATACATGTGGACCTCCGCTTGTGATCTTACTTATCTCCTTATGCATCTACCTACTCAGTCCAGTATTTAAGTGCTTGTACTTTACCTATGTTTCCTCAGTTCGAATATCAACTTAGACGCTCCAGTCTAGTCTTCATCTCTTCTTCTTGTCTGAACTCAACTTGCGGAACTCCGCTCGTTGGCCAAGACTTACATTCTCCAACTTGCGTTGTCCTTACGGACCTCCGAGCTCATCACTTGTCTCTTTCCTCCGGGTTTGCTCTTCCTTGGCGGACCCCCGGATTCAAGGCTCGACTCAAGGGACCAACCTGCTGAACGCAGGCAGCCCTGGTTCCGGACCACCGACAATCCTCAAGACCGGGCCCCCTGCAACTCTCACCACAACCGAGGGATAGCCGGACTACCGCTTGACGGGGATCCATAGGGTTGCAGGTGTGGAAACACGTGCCAATACAGAATAGGTAAACCTTTTTACCTTTTCTTTCTTTTAAACACTTCTACGCTTATTCCTTCACAGGCTCGGAGCACCGCTTGTGCTGTGCTTACCGAGAAATCCGGTTTCGGACATCCGATTGACTTGGTCTGGGGCACGGTCTTAACAGAGCTATACATCTGTCAATCGGCAAATGTATGGCCCACTAGAGAAACGGAGCATACATCAATTGTCAGAGAGACATTGAATATCCTGGCTGGTGCTTTTGAAGTTGAATGGCTGATGGAGGCAGCATGCCAGATATTTGTGGACGATCAATGGCTGGAGACACTCTCGGAAATATGGGTTACAGAGTCTAGATTCACAGAAGAGGCTGCAGACCCGGTGAAAGCCTTTGTTTACTATGCGAGGAGGACAGATTCGGTCCAACATCTAACTTCAACACCTCGGCACCTCCAATTAGTCTTGATGATGCTACTGGCTTCATGCTCACAGTCTCTTTACTTCATGGACGCGCTGAAACAGCTGCACAGCCGTTGCTCGCATCATCCAAACTGGAAGCAATGTCACGATCAAATGCGTGCTCTCCTTCCCTGGTACAAAAGCACCCCCACGTACAAGAAACGAAAGGGAAAAGGAAAAAGGAAAAATAACCCCGACGCGCAAGTTTACACGTTTCCATTGGACAATCTCTTCGAGGGACGCAGGTTCAAGCTAGGCTCTTTGGAAATCGATCTGGATACAGAGTTGCGGGAGATCTTTAGAAGGGAAGATGTCAGGCAGGCCGTCGAGAAGGGTTTGGCGGTGCTAGAAAAGTTACGATCTGTTGCTGCCAGGTTGGTGCCATCTAGTGCTACGGCTCGTAATCGCACGTAATCGTCCAGCGCCAGCTTCATCACTATCAGGCGTCTCGAAAGCCGCTGGCGAAGTCAACGTCCGCGGAGGCCAATGATAGACCTTGAATAATAAACGGTCGCGGTTATCATCCTCACTGCTCGCCCATTCAGGTGACAAAAGTACAGCGAGCCCATTTCGCGACCTCACCCCTTGTCAAAGCCTGTTGACAGACAACAACGCCAACCAAAGCATCCAAGATAACAAGGCGACAAACCAAGCAGAGTGAGGCAGACACGCCAAAGCTCTGTTGGCAGATAATAGTACAAACGTCCATTTCTTCACCTCTACCGCCAAGTCCGCCCGCGTTCCAGTCTTCCTTCCAGCGGCTTTGTCGTCTTCTTAAGTGTGCTTGATACAGTCGAGCGAGAATGATTGAAGGCGCGAAGAGACTGGCTCTGCCTTCGCGTTGAAGGATCTGTCGCGCGCTGTTTCTTCTCCGCCGCGTCACAGAACGTCGCGTACACTTCGTCCAAGGTGATTTCCGAGATGGTGGGCGAGATCAGACAGCGCGAGAGCAGGTGTAAGCGTCCATCGTTTTTTATGTGATCACTGGTGACGACCCCGAACAAACCGAGGCCAGGAAAGTCGACGCCAGACGTGGAGGCAGAGAGAAGGATAGAGGGCTCGGAATCTTCCGTGTAAGAGGATGTGTCGCTTATGAGGGAAAGATCGTGTTCGGTGGGAATGTAGGAGGTATCCATGTCCATGTCGAGCGCAACGAACTGCTCAGAGTCAGGGTCTGGCAGCGGCGAGATAGTGGGAGTAGGCAGCGTAAGCTCAGCGATAGGATATGTCTGTATTTCATTGGAAAACAGTTGCGAGTTAAGGGGATAAGCGCACCTTTTGGAGGTCTTTACCCCACGTTTCGCGTTTCTTGACGATGCCGAAAAATGGGTGATAATGCCATCCCGGAAAAATTTGGGCGTTTTCCTCGTTTTTCATGCTTTGGCGGGATAGAATAGTGGTGATGGTGGTGGTCAGAAGTAAAGCTTTGATTGGGGCGGCTACGTCGGGTTGTTCCGAAATTGGATATTCGAATCCCGCCCATCCCGCCCTCGCCTGCTACAAACTCTTTGCCGCCCATTTCGTGGAAGCCTTCACAGCGCCACTCACCCCGTACATTCAACGTGCATTGCGCCTGCAAGCAGCACGAACCCTCTTTATGACAATATTCGCCTACTCCTAATCCTGGCATCTCGCTTTCTTCGTCAATGCAGGAGATTGGCTTTCACCCGTCTCTGAATTCAGGCTTCCAGGTCCGTAAAGCACCTCCGGAATAGTGGTTAAATTTTCCCAAAATGTTACGATTCTTACAATGACGGCCGAGAGAAAGAGAGGATGAAGCTAACTAGCTTGCCGTCTTGAGTCGTTAGTCTGCTCCTCTCAAATCGAATGGAACAACCTCGACCCTCGTCGAGTGACTGTGAGGCGGCCTTGTCGTTCATGGCGGTAGTCTTAGCAGCTCCCGTATGTCGAGTCGCATCCTTCGGGTTGCCTAACCCGGTCGACGACGGTGCCATCTTTCAGAGTAGGGTGTTGAATTAAAAGAGGCGACAAGGTAGTGATATTTTTGAGCAGTCCGTCTATATTTCGAATGGATATTCCTCGTCAAACTCCTCCTTATCCAGAGTCCTCCCGTGCTTGTTGATAAACTGAGTCAATTCCGCGTTCAACTCTATCAATGAAGTCAGTCGCAGTCGGATGGGACTGATATCAGACTAACCATCGAGAGTCATGGGTTTCGTGCACTGCATGGAGTAATGATCTGAATGTTCGTGGAGGATCACCAACGACGGAGGTAGAGGAGTGCCTGTAGATTGTATAGCTTTAATGCAACAACAATGTCAGAATTCGAGATACGCGTACCTTCTTTCAGAACATATGTCAAAATGTTTTTTCCGCGGAAGTTACGCACGACTTCTTGGAAAGTCGGCGATAATGGCTCGCGAAGAGAACATCCGTTAGGCCCTGACGATTCGTCAATAACACCGACTTTTCATTTGGCCAACGCACCAATGAAGTTGGGACCGTCTGCAGGCAGAACCTTCCCGTCAATAAGTTTCAAGTCATAACTGAAGCGGTTCATAGCCTTTTGCGTCTCGTAGTCTCTCAGACGGACTTTGGTGCCAGACTGGACGCGTGCAAGCTCGACCGGGACGTGATTGTATCGTCCAATGAGAGGGCGGCTACCTGTCGGCCTTGCCGCCGAGTAGTTTCTGCATGTCGCGCGTAATAAGCTCAAGCACGGAGAGCGTGTTGACGAGGAGAGAGTCGCGATCATCGTGGTCAGAGGGCAAACCGTTATTTTCTAGGGCTGCGGCCCGATGACCGACTTACTCGGGTCTACTCATGGAAATTCAAAGCGCCACATATCTATATTCGAAAGCTAGTGTATACCACAGGTCATGATGTGTTACAATGCTCTGACAATAGCGTTTCTGACCACAGCCGCAAAACCTTTAGAAGAAGAGGGGACATCCGACAGGAGGGCGTACGACACGTACCACACAAGCTCAGGCATACCCCGCATTCTTTGATCGCGCAGCACATTGACAGGATGGCATAGAAGGGTCGCTGAGCAGGTCGCTGAGTGTCTTCCAGACTATACGAGCCTTTCCAGTGCCTTTCCAAACCATCAATCTGGTGCAAGGATTCATGCCACTGTCGTCTGTATTTCAAGTTGATCTGTGATACAAGTCACCGGCGGCCGCATCGGGCCGGACACAATGTCTTGCTTTCGAACCACCATCTCTGAATCTCAGTCAACCGGTCGCGGCTCCCTCTATGAGCGACGGCAGCTGTTTCCCAGTCTCCTACTTACCTAGAGGCAAGCAGATCCAGCACTTACACGTCCTTCTTCGACGCGTTGCATTTAGGGCGGTATGGAATATGGCCACCCTGACAGCAACAACTCGCGCCTGAGGTCTTGTGACCACGTACCTCTCCAGCACCAATTCCAATTTCCCCAACCCCTCCCCGCCGGGCCGTATAGTGGATCCACATCTCAGCTGATCCACCAAGACACGCGCGGGGAAAAAAATGCGGCACGCCAGGGCGCGATATATAAAACGAGCGCAAATTCCGGGGAAGCCAAGCTATAGCGCCCATGTATACGCTTCTCCAACTAAGCGCTATCCTCGCCGCCGCCACCACAGCTGCTTGGGCTGCGGAATGTACGGTGGAACGTAACGATGACGGTAGCGACGACTCGTCCTTCATCCTGGCGGCCTTCACGAACTGCTCGAAGGACTCTGTCATCACGTTCCAACAGGCCAACTACAGCGCGTATACTCCCGTGGCCTTGACGGGGTTGAGTAAGTACCTCTGGCCAAGCAGCCTTCTGTTCGTTTCTCTAAAACCCACCCGACAGGCAACGTTACCGTTTACCTCAATGGCAACTTGAACCTTCCCGACAACATTACGGCTATTCAAATTGCTATCAACGAGACGAAAAACCAGCCTTCGGTTCGTGATTATACTGCAATCATCATGCACGCGCGCTAACATCATCTATAGACTTACGCGACTCCGTGGTTCTACTTCGACGGAAACGACGTCCAGCTGATCGGCTCGAACGAGAGTGAATGGGGCAGGTTCAACGGTTTCGGACAGCAATGGTGGAACAGCAATATCAAAGTACGTCGCGTCAGTTCCGGGGGTCTCGTCTGTGGCGCTGATGGTAGTCATGCAGACTCTCCGACCGCAGTTGGCGACCTTCAATGTGACGAATGGCCTGTTGTCGGGACTGAAGGTCATCAAGCCTGTGGCATGGGGCTGGAATCTTCCGGGCCAGAACTTGCGTGTGGAGAACCACTTCGTAGATGCTCAGCCTACGAACGGTACTCGTGACAATCACATTAGTTTCCCCTTCAACACGTACGCGACATCTCCCCTTATATTTCTTGTTCACCTCCTCACCGTTCGATAGGGATGGAATTAACGTCTCGGGTCAGAATATCACCATCGACGGATACTACGGCCACAATGGAGACGACTGTGTTTCCGTGATCAACAAGGCGCGAAACGTTACTGCTATTAACGGGTTCTGCGGCTTCTCCTCTCATGGACTGTCCATCGGCTCCCTTGGCAAAAACGGTTCCGAACAGACTGTCGAGAATGTCCTCTTCAAAAATTGGACTATGGAGAACGCGGTGTATGGTGCTAGGGTATGTGCCTTCACATATTCAGTGGCTGCTGCTCTAAAGCTTCTCCGCAGTTCAAGAGCTGGACAGGCGGCCGAGGACACGCATCCAATATTACTTGGGAAGATATCACTTTGGTCAATGTATCGACGGGTATCTTCATCACACAGAAGTACGCGTCTCATCCGTCCTGCTTACAGGAAATCTTAATCAAACGTTCCTAGTTACTACGATCAGGACTTCGGAAAGCCAGCTACTGCAGCGAACACGAGCACGGAGATTTCAGACTTCACGTACAAGAACTTCAATGGAAACCTCAACGTCAACTGGAGTACGTGCCTTTCCATCTCTCCATCCACACCTGTCTAATGACATGACAGCGGATGGAACATGCATCAGTGATCCATGCTGGAACTATGTCGAGGGCATCGACGGAACGCAAAGTATCATCCTGGACTTATTCAATGGCACTGGTACGATGATTCCGGCACCACTTTGTAACACCCTCTAATAGCTCTCATTTAGCCACGAACCTCACTTTCCTCGACATCAACATCACATTTGCGAACGCGTCCGGAACGGCTGACGTCCTTTGCAATGCAAGCGCTTTGGCCCCTGGAGAGCAGGATACTCTGGGCTTCCAGTGTCAAGATGGACCGTATCAAGTGACGGATATCGACCCGTCCGACGATGGTGGTGCGAATGCGGCGTTGGGACGCTCCATGAGCATGGCCGCTTTGTTGGGGGCCTTGGCTGTCTGTGTCAGTATGCTATGAGATGATGGTGTATGTTAGACGTTGAACCTCAATGCTCCGATCTTCACATTATTTTTGACATTAATGAAAAGAAGTATATCAATGCCAATATTCAGAATGCGCGCTGAAAGTGTACTGCTTGTCTGCCGGTGTGAAGCGGCTATGAAGCTACAGCCTACATGAAAGTACATACAGCAGGCAAGCCGCCTCGTTCCTTCCTTGTTGTCCATGAGCGCTAGCGCGAGCCTCCCCGAGATACTACGTCAGTTCTTCTGCGCATACTGGCAGTCTTACACAGGGGACATACCATTGTCGACCATTGAGTATCAGTGGAGCGGCCCGCCCCTCATCGCCAGTCCGGAAATGGCAAGGCGGCATAATTGATTCTCACGCTCAACAGCTTGCTCACTGTCTTCCACGACGATCAGCACCATGTCTCTCCCTCGCTCCGACTACGACCCCCGCCGAGTCTGCCTCAACCCATTTCCCGAATTTACGCTCGGGAAGCACCGCCGCACCGCTGGCGTCTACATTGCTGGTGCCCTTGTACGTCGTACTCAACAACGAGCAGACCACATACATATACTAATGTTGCCGTGCCCCACAGTTCGCCCTCGCAAATTGGACATTCCTTGATGCGGCCATTCTCTCCGCGCACGCCAAGCCATCCTGGGGAGAGGCGCCTGTACATGTCACCTTCGTCGACTGGGTACCTGGGCTCTCATCGCTCTTCGGTTTCCTCATCGTCAACCTGATCGACAAGGACCGCATTCGCGGTGACGAGGGCTTCGGGGACTCCCGGGCAGTGTGGCGCGCGCGCCTCTTCCTGTTCATCGGATTTGCCTTCATGGCTGGTGGACTTGCGGGCAGTGTCGTACGTGGCTGTTGCCTTCTGTGCTGGTCGATTCTGACGTTGCGCAGTGCATACTGATTCTGAAATACATCCTTGGCGGCTATCCGGAGCAATTCAACTATTACGGCTACGCGAATGTTTCTCAGAATGTGGCCATGATGCTTGCAGGCGTCGTGCTGTGGATTGCGCAGAGCACAAGTGGGGAATATGAATACAATCTGACGCTGTGAAGATACTTGGTACGCTCTCCGTTCGCTGTCTTTGGCTGTTTTTAATGTCTGTGTAGAACTCACTGTATATGCACCGATGTAGCCGATATTAATATCAATATCACCAGACTTTACTGGACCAGACAGCCTATTTTGCCCTGCCATCGCGTGGCACACAACTCTGCCGGTTGACTTGGAACTCAGGTGATCCTTCTCTCGACATAAATCTTGAAAATGCCAGTTGGCAGCCCAAGGTCGCACCAGCTTCGGCTCATTCGCCGTCGCCGCCATCTGGAGTGGGATGTTCAGACTGATTTTGCTCTTCTGGGGGCCCGCTGACCTTGGACACAAGAGGTGCTGATGCACGACAGCATATCCGGAAGATATCGTCTTCTACAGAGCGCGATTTGTTAGCGGTTTGAAGCATACACGGCGGTCATGACTTTGCACTTGCTCCTGTTCAGCGCGGTCGCGTCGCGTTGCCACAGGCTGTTCCATAGTAACATAGTTCACTAGCGTACCTGTACATATGCGCTGGTGTTTTCCAGCGCGGTCCCGTCGCTTTTGCTTTAGGTGGTCCGTAGGGTTAGGGTCAGGCTATGTGAATCACCGCAGTACTATTCTCAGACACCTCTTCGTTGTTGACACCGATGTCAATCAATTTCTCTCTTTCACTTTTACCTCGATGAACAGACTCTTTCGCAAGTCGACAGGCTCGGCGTCGACGACGTCCAATACTGCTCAAACAGAGGCGCAGACTGCCGCAGAGCGGCCGTCATCAGAGGGATCGTCCGAATGGGAATCGTCGCCCTCGCAGTCATCACCAGCCTTGACGAAAGAGGAGGCAGAAAGAAGGGCAAGGTTTCGGCGCCCCCTACACGGCGTACCCACCATTAGGAACCTCGACCACCTCTACCACAAGCTGATCTCCTACTGTGGCTTCCCGACGTCCCGCGGCAGCGACATCAGCGTCCCCGACGTCGGCTACGTGTGCGGCGACTTCATGCTCGGCGCCGGCATGGTCATCATCCAACCCAGCACCCACAAGGTCGTCATCGTGTACGACGCCAAGTCCAGATACCACTTTCTTCCGAAAGGCAGAAAGGACATTGACGAGCCCATCGAGACGACGGCTTTGCGGGAGGCCTCGGAAGAGGTACGTCGGTGAACGCGGTGCGAATTCATGCTGATGACGCGCCAGACTGGCTTTGACACCGTCCAACACTTTCCCCTGCTCAAACAAACGAGACAGCCACCTCCTCCCGATAACGACGACGCCGTCTACGCGCCCAACTTCGAACCTGCCTACGTCCAGCTCCACGCGTTGCACCCCAAATTCCAGCAAAACCGCATGCTTAGATCGGGTGCAGAATACATCATCTTCTGGTACGTCGGCCAGATCGCCGCCGACGCGAAGTGGTCAAAGGGGACCGGCATGTCGGACGAACAAAGCTTCACCGCTGGCTTGTATACCTTCGAAGAGGCGATCAATCTGCTCAAAAGGGTCCCCGACCACATGCATATCGTCCGAGTCGTACAACAGCTGTACAAGAACCATCTCCAATTACTGGAGGACCTTCGAAAAGAGGAGGAGGAGCGCGAGCCTGAGCGTGTACAGGCCACTGTATGCCACACGAACTACTCTTCTTCAAAATAATGCTGACTATGTCTCCAGGTATGATTGTCATGTATAATAGAACTGTATCCTGGGCTGATCCTAGGTAAGACGTTCGGAATATCACTCTACAATAACAATGCTGACTTGGCTGCAGATATCGCTGCCATGTATAATAGAACTGTAATCTATTGGAAAGGTGTAAATCAATGTTGTTTTGCGTGTGGACCATCAGAGGGTGTAGTGGAGGGCAGCGAGTCCACTGGTGGGCATAGGGAGCGGACGTGTTGAAAGCGGAGATCCGAGCAAAGGTGTGTTACATACCACCACAGAAGATCGTTGAGGTCCGTCGACTGTAAGACTTGCAGGAAGCAAATACAGGTCTCGAAACGATGAAATATCCATTCATCATCGGGTGGTCCATCCGTTCGACTGAGCCTTCTCCGGCGCTGAACGATGACATTCTACAACGGTAGGTCTGCATATCTTAGGCTTCAGGTTGATCAGAACTGATAGTACCTTCCACCGTGTTTGTGTACGGAATGGACAGCTTCATTCTCGGCGTTTGATCTTGAATTCAGTCCAACCTCATTTATACTGCATACCGCTCAATCATTCTAGATAGCTTGCCTCCCTTCTACTGACCAACCTACCCCAATCAAGATGGATGACTCTAGTCTTCATCGACTGCTCCTGATTGTGGCGGGCATCAGTAAGTGTGGAAAGTATGCTATAGCTCACTCTCTGACATGGATTTTCAGTCGTAGTCTTGGGCTTGCTCGCCGTGCTGGCGTGGCATCGAGCCCGCCGTGCCATTACGCAGGCCCGGGCGGCAGGCATTCCGCTGTCGTCGTCGCCCCATCATGAACAGCCAGCTCTCGCCTCACTGTGAATTTTGCGCCACCGTGACGATCTCATGAGCGAGTCTTCCATTTATTCTTCCTATATTTCCAGTTGTCTCCGTTGAAAACCGTGCAGTGTAGTTGAGCCAGCCAGAGACAAAGGGAAAGAAAGAGGCGTCGAGGAGGACCAAAGGAGTGTATCCAGAGCGTTATAGGGTACGGTCTGTGGTACACCACTTGGAAGATAGCAGTATTCTAGGCTTAGGATAGGCTACCTCTGTCTGGCGCGAATCCTTGCTCTATTCAACTCCTTTGAAGCCCCCCTACCATGGATCACTTGCTCAACCGGACATCAATTTGCTGTGCTATTGTTTGATCTCTGCAGACTGCGCCACAATCCAACAGCTCGGCCATGCGGCCGGACCAGGCCCTGAGCGACGATGAAACTTAGCTGTACATAGATCAGCGCGTCCTGCTTTTGATCGTAAAACAGCAAAGAAACTTCTATGGCTGTGCGCTGCCGTAGAAGAGGGTTTCCCTGTAAAGGCTGTAAGTGGGAATGGACGATCACTGAGTCCATTTCGGGGATGTCCCCACCTCCCAATGGCTTAAATACACCCAAAGAAGGTCCTCTGTGCTTCTTGTCTTTCTCCCACTACTCTCACACCCACCTCGTTGTTTACAAATCGACTGATGCCCATGTATCTTCCTCGCCACGACATAGGGCCCAGGAATGCTCACGACAGTAATCGCGCTGCCAGTGCACTCTTTATCGTGATCATCGTTCGTAAGTCGCCCCAAGACTGTCTAGAGTGCCTCGTCCTATTTTGACATGCTTATCCCAGTGGGCAGCCTTGTTATCGTCTTAGGGACTCCCTTGCTTATTCTGCACTATCGCCGTCGCCGCTCTCTTCGTCGTCAGCAGACCGCAGGCATCCCATTGTCGACGTATCCTCAAGGAGTCTTCTCCCCAACCTCAGCACCAGGGGGCACGAGCAACGCTGCCGCCACGATGGTGTAAGTGGGTTGATGGGCCATGGCCCATTGCCGCCACACTTCACTCCACATTCTTCTTTCCTCTCGTACACCTTGCAGTGTAAATTCTGAACGAACAATTTATGTGTCATTTTGCTTGTCATCAAGATTGAATTCTCTTGACGACTCGCCGTGAGTAGCTGAGCCTAGAAAGAGGAAAATGTCATCAGGCTCGCGATTCTTTTTCCCTCTCGTGCACCTTGCACTGTGTTCTGAGCGAGCAATTTATGCAACATTTTGCTAACTATCAAAAAGTTACATTCTCTTGAATGCTACCTCGTCATGAGTGGTTGCACATCGAAAGAGCAAGTTGCGATCAGACTCGCTGGGCCGCGGGCCCGAAGATGAGCGCCACACAGTGGCGATGCGGATGTCATAACGTCTAGTCATAATCCGGCCAGTGGGTTCAGATACGCTGTATCCAGTATGCGTATGAGCCGTAGCTGTATAGGATAAGGAATAAAAATGGTCGTGATCATGCTAGAATAGATGAAGGATAAAAATGCGATGTGGTGTGTGATGATGCTAGATGCGGTGGGTTTCCGAGGGTGTCGATGCAAGAGAAGGGATTGAGAGCGAAGGGGGCAAGCGTCTAGCATCAAGCTAGTAAGTGTTGGATGGCCGATATCTCAAGGGTCTACCCGGGCTCGGGGACGCCTTGGCAGAATCTGAATAGGAATGAGGACAGTGGAGACTTGACGTTGACGTCGACGTACTGTATCCTGCGCTGCTGCCACGGTGAGTGCCCGGTGTCAGATGCTGATAGCCCGACGGAGACGGGAGAGTGTCTATTGGTGTTCTTGAATGTCAGTGCCATGGAGTAGATGGTCATGGGAAGGACAAACACGGATAAGGAGGGGAGCAAGAGGAGCGTGACGTGTCTGAGTGGTGTGAGTATGTGATCTTTAGGCGCGCTTCAGAAGAAAACATACGATTCGTGCTGTATGTACCCACGAAGGACGGATGGAGCTGGTGGGAGTAGTTCTGCCATCGCCATTCCATCTCCTCCATATACGACTCCGCTGGGAAGGCATTGACTGACTGGCCCTTGCAAGTAGAGCCTAACGTGACAAGTTCCAGAGGTTCGTCCTCGTCAGACCCTATCGACGCGAATCATCAAGAAAAGCGCGACTTCAAGAGAAAGGGCGTCATACCGTCTGACGGAACGCTGGCGTATTCCAGCGCCTGACGCGATGTCGAAGCTGCCAACAAAGTCGGTCGAGGAGATGATTTCTGCACCGGGCAGAAGGAATCCTCTAAAACACCGAGGCCGTGATGCTGAAGGGGAGAGGCGGCGTAATAGTCGTAGGGCATCATAGCAATCGTGTCGTGTATTATCGTCAAGATGGAGGAGGAGGAGGAGGAGTGAAGGAATACAAAGGGTTTTGGTGCAGGCTTATATACAAAGGACGTTCATGCAATCACGGTGTTCCATCCAGATCGACACGGAGGGCACGAGGCTTCCAATAGGCGCCTACCTATTTTCATGATGAGAACAATGGCGCGCAGCGCGTGGCTTGCGCATGTTCGCGGCGTTGGCCGTGATCAATCTGCCTTCAAGATCCGCAACTGAATGCAGTTTGCCACCGGCTCCGTTCCGCTGAACGGCGGCGGTGCCCTTCTGGGAAGACAATGGGTAGGAGTCAGTCAGGACGGAAGGACCGTAATCATGGGTCCGAGTTTGCAATATCTATATCATGGCCTGGATTCACTATTGTTTGCTAATCAGAATGAATCAAGGGAGCTTCAAGTGAATAAAAGCACACTGAAATTCGAAGGACATATCTATGTCGTGGATCTGGCGCACAGGTTCAAGGTTCGACGCGAATGGCCAGCGCTAATGAGAGGGCACAGAGGCTTGGAAAACGCAGCACAAGGCTATGCGGAAACGTTCAGCATCAAGCAGATGAATTCAAAGTAGTACGAAACCAACAGGCGGGACACGTAGGCGTAACACGTTGAGTTCTATACACATGGCGTCATACGGTGCATGTGTCCAATGAGGCGATATCAGATTCGACAGCTATCGATACACCACCCATAATTGATCGCACGGAGTCAGACTGTGGTGTTACAGAGCATGTCCACAAAGCGGTCAATAGCACGCCACAAGTGACTGATCAAAGCAAACTGGGCTTCCCCGTCGAGAACAATATTGACAGCGATGATTGGCAATAACAAGTACAAAACAAAACTGTACAGTACACAACTACATAATAATACAATTCGCAACTCATTCGCTTACGATTAGATAGATGCTGGGCGTCAGTGTCTGGGTATATCATTCCCGGTTTAGATGTCAACTCGGGGACCAGGAACCTGTAATAATTAATGCATTACGACTTGACACAGAATAAGATGACGGAGAAACTGACCTCAGGCCTCAGGAGTATTCAGAAGACTCCCATTACATATCACTTGAGTTAGAAGATAAGGTTTGGAACTTCTTGGCTCCAGTTGCGCCTCGCTCAGACCTGAGATAATCAAGATGAGAACGACCAATGGAATTGAGAAGTGACATACGCAATACGGGCAGCATCCTTCAAAGCCGCAACGGTAAGGACATGGGGCTCGACGGTGTGCTCCTTGATGTGAGGGCGCTTGGCAGCGGCAGCCTGAGCATCGGCAGCAAGGGAGCCCGGAGGAGGACGGTACCCCAGGGCCTTATGCTCCTCCGACATCAGTTTCCGAGCATCAGCTGAGTGGCGCCATTTAATTATGATGACCTCAAGATGTCCAAAGCCTCTTACCTAGCCCAATGCGGTCCAAGTTGATATCAGTAACGGCGTTCCGGGTAGAAGGTGGGGTATTTCCACGTTCCGTTTCAATTCGTGCGGCGTCACTGAGTGCAGCGTCGCGTAAAATGGACTCCACAATGCTTGCATTGCCTTCGGGGTGCTTGGACGCAGCCGCCTGGGCATCCGATGCGAGCGAGCCTGCTGGTGGTCGATAACCCAGAGCTTTGTGTTCGAGTGACATGATTTTGCGGGCTTCAACTATAGATTCATCGATGAAATCTCATCCGTGAAGAACGATGCGCGCACTTACATTGCCCGAGACTGTTGAGGTTGATTTGACGGCGCTGTCCGTCACTGCAGCTGTCATCAGCGCCCAACCTACGCCGCCGACATACTACTCACAAGTGACGTGGTCGCTGCTGAGCTATCATAGTTTGGGTCACGGAAGAGCGACTAGACGATTGAACCATGATAGCGAGAGAGCAGAGAGAGGAGAGAATACGAGTGGTGAGGATAAGGACCCGCGGAAGCAAAGCAGACACTTTAAATAATCGTCTCGGAACGTGAGAACGGGTGACGGTCGTCATCTGCTTCGCGCCTGCCAGTCTCCACAATACAAAGACTCCACAAACAGGTTCGCTCCTGCATGTGACGAACGCGTCTCGGGACCCTCAGACTCACGATATCGCGAACCAGCCGGGCTCGGCCTCAGAGCGGGACAGTCCTTAAATGAACTATGACAGCTCCCCAGTTCCGAGATAGCCTGTAGCGCCGAAATGAAGAGTGTCGGCCACCGAAGAAGGGTCAAAATAGAGCAAACAAAGATGTCAGCAAGACATCAATCCATCATCATAAATCAAGCACCGATGATACAGATATGCTGTGTGGTGCCAGATACAGGCTCAGCACAACGCCACTTCAACTCGCTTCCAACGCCACTTCAACTCGCATCCAGCGGCGTGAAGAAACCATCCCTGCAGCTACCATGGCTACCGCTCCAATTGGCTTTTAAATGATATTTCTAGAATGCAGACATCAATACACGGCGGGCACAGATAAAAAAAGGTGGAGAAGCCGTACAGATGTCGTATCCTGAGGCTGATCTTCGGCAGACACTCCTTGGTGCATTTCTTCAATTTCATGTACGTCGCATTCGAGCTCGAATCCGGCACCGCATCGACAAGTGTCACTTTCTGGTCCGTCTCGATCTCGACAGCGATCTGTGACAGCTTGGGCTTGTCTATGCGGTACTTCTTCACCATGCCGAGCATCGCCTCTAGCGAGGTCGTCAGAGTGAAGACCTGTGCGTCCAGATACGATCCGAAATGAAACTTTGGCGAGACGCGGATGCGCACTTGACGGAGGGCGGGGAGAGCCGGTGTATCCTTCTCTGGACCTATCAGAAACTCGAACACCGAATGGAGGACTGTATCGATTTCTTCGGCACGACGTTTGTAAAAGGAGAGCTGTAGAGAGGCGAGGCCTTGCAATTCGGCAACAACGCTATGAAGGCGCTCGATTGACGGGCAATGGTCAATCTTGAGGGAGGTGATGGTACACTGGGAGCGGTGTATGAAGAGGTTGAAAGACAAGAGGAGGCGGCTGGCAAGGTGGGCGCTTGGGTCGTAGTCGAGGAAGCGAAGGGTGATGCTTGTTGCAGCAGGGAGAGTGAGTAAATCCATGAGCCGCGACTCATTCATAGTGAGTGCACGGAGAGTGCCGTTCACTGCTGGTTCGTGGTCGAATGGACTGTCATCGATGATACGACTGCTCTCGCAATCAAACCCAAATCGTTCCAGATTCTGAGCCTTGGAGATGACGTCGATCATGTAACAGCAATGGGAAGAATACTCGCCATCGATGTGTTCGTGTTCGCGACCAGAATTGAATGCTGTTATTTGCGGCCATGGAAAAGCAAACATAAGGGTTTTCGGATGATACACAGTGACGGTCTGGAGCAGTGGGGCATCGTCAAAGACGCGTCGGACGTCTGGGAGCTTATTGGGGACGCGTGGTGGTGGATTGAGATATAGATGAAGCTCCTCGAGCATGGGGAGGTTGTGGTGGAGTGGAAGTAGGACATCAAGAGGGTAGTTTGAGAGGCGAATATCGGCGTTCTTCCACCGACGGCAAGAGGAGAAGAGCAGCCTGCACATATCCACCGCAGGTACGGCGGACTTGCGCTCTTCCTCCAAGTCCGTCTTGAGGCAGCCGTAACACAAGACATGGAGTGGCGCCTGTTTGGAGCATTTGAGGACGAATAGGAGATGCCGAATAAGATTGGACGAGTGTCTCTGCTGAGAGAAGCGTACTCTCAGCCTGGACCACATCATGGGTAGATTAAGCATCAATCTTCGCCACCGTCTGCAGACGCGAATGAGAGTCCAATGGAAGGGGAGTGGTTCCTTGTAGCCGATGTGGTATATGCGCTTGCAGGAGAAGCTGAAGATGACCTCGAGGATCTCGGGCGGAATGGCGCGAATGGGCGCGATAGCGGACTCTCTGTCGAGGAGCGCGGCGGCGGCGGCATCGCGGAGTTTCCTGATCTGTCTGAGAGACTCGTTGAACTTGTGGACGGTGTCGCGTGCAGGGTGAAGAGACGTCTGGATGGCGAGCGTCTCCTCCGCGGTTGGCACACGCTCCGAGTCCCGTAGCTCGTCGTCAGGTGGAATGGCCGTGAATTCGGGCATCGTGGTGGGCATCGTCGAAGTCATAATGCTGCGCGCTTGTTAGGGAATCGTTGGGAGACGGAAGACAGACAAACATTGGGCAAGCTTTTGACTGGAGTTAGCTTAACACAATAAACCTAAGCACAACAAAGGTTACCCTGAGGTTACCGTTTGATTGACGCGATGGTTCGAGAGCAAGCCTCAACACGTTACCTCGGACCGTGCTATAACCGGAGCAGATCCGAATCATCAGAGCTTCAACTTTGTAGACTTTAGCAACGAAATCAATGGCCACCGTCAGATGTTGACAGTCATAGCAAATGGCAGTCAGTGCACTGGTCAATAACTTCAGAGTGCTATCGTTAACCCGTACCGTTTGTAGTACTCCGAGGGCGATAAGCGATCATCGCGGCCAAAAACTATATATCCCGAAGAAAGTGCATTACAGTGTCTCGCTAGTGTAAGATACCCAGAGGTCCTAGGGTTTCTGTATGCGTGTCTCTATTGCGACCTTCCTCCAGAGCAGACAGCGAACCGCTACGCCTACTACTTGACATGGTGTCCAAGTCCACAGTCATGACCGTTCCATGTGTACTCTTTTCAGCATTGGGATTAGCCGCAAATACTGGGGACTCCCATGACCTCTCCCCGACATCGTTTTTTGTTTCTGAGGCGCGAGGATCCTGACGCGTCCCGGCAGACCACACGGTAGCGAAGACTACACCGATGATGTTGACATATGCACTGCACATGTTGAGATACGTCCCGTGCATGTGGTCGGAATCCTTGAACGAGAAGATCAACTGCACGAAAGCGAGTATCACAGGGAACACGAAATTGGAGACACTGATCCAAAAGAGTGCCTGGATGCGCGACATGTAGCCACCTACCGAGCCCCGGGAGCGCAGTCAGCTCAAGTACGAGGCACGCGATTCTTTGAAGACCTGCGTACCTGCACGACTCTCCACGCGTCCGGTATCATACATGCCATGTCTTAGTTTTGCCAAGAAAAGACCCGAGCAGAACCTATGCAAGCACGATGAGTGCTGTAACGCGCATAGATACTTAGCTCACCCGTTATCTAATATCTGGAAAACCTGCCCCAGCTTCGAGACGGTCGAACTCCAGCTGTCCTGTGCGAGCTTGAGGACGTTGATCTGGCCGTTGGCTAGTCCAGGATAGTGCGTAATGAAGTAGACGAGCAGGTCCGCCACCCGCGCAATTTTCAAGAGTATGACGGGGAGATAGACGATCACGACCATCTTGTATGTCAGCATTCGAGGAGGGTACACCGCCACAACCCTGACGACCAAGATCGTCTCAACGAAGAGCGGGAGGCAGGAGATGATCGTCCCGTAAATCATCGTGTACCGTATGGGCAGCGGATTCAATGGTGATAGGATGGCATGGACCTGTAAATCACCGTGGGTAAGCACCATGATCCAGATCATAGTTCGCGTTGTGTCGGCCTCACCTCGATGTAATAGTTAATTATGCCAGCCACAAGTCCCAGCAAGATCGACAAGATGTTGAGAATGAATATAGTCGTCCTGCGGAGCTTGGACGTGGAAAATATGAATAGCGCAATGAGGAGCGGTACGAGCGCTGCAACCCACACCCCTCCGATGATGACCAGGTTCAGTGATGGTTGAATCACCGCGAGGTAGTTCATCCCCGGAGGAGGGGGCGGAGGGAAAACATCGGTGGTAGATGGATTGGTACTGGCAGACATGGCGATGAGTGCTGTGGGTCCCTTGAGCACTCAAGAGGGCAGCTATACTATATATACGTACGTTGCCTGAAAATTCATGAAGTCACCGCGAAAGCCATGATTATACGCGCCAGTGCTCCATCAAACGCGAGCGGAGCCTTATCTGAGCACCGAGTATCTGATTGAGTAGGTTACTTCGTGTCCTAGGCTGATTAGCTGCCAGATTTGAAGTCAAGTGTGCTGAAAGCATGCATAATTGATCAAACATCTGTCAAGTCCTTGCAGCCACATCAGTTTCAGCTCGGGCATGACCATAGTTTTGGCTCGGAATAAGTCAGAGGCAGTGGTTGAATGCCCGGTTGATGCTGGATCAATGCGAAGTGAGCGGAAGCCCAAGAGGTGATGAATTGATCTAGCAGTGGCAGCACTGAAGGGCCTACGAGCGTGGGAACTTGCCAAGTCCGCACTTCGCCGGTCACTGAGTCAGCGCTAGTCCGCACCCACCATCATACCATCATGATGCTCATTTTCTATCCGCCCACCCACCGCCGCTCGCTCTTGACACTGTACACAAATGTGGCCGTTCACCTCTGCTTATCCTTCCCTTGTTCCTGAAGAAGTCGGCTGCAATCTCGAAAGCAAAACCGTCAAAAACACTTTCATTTACGACTACATAATCGTCGGAGGCGCGTCTTGACGCGCTGAAAAATGATCCTATTCTCAACTTCTTTGCAGGCGGAACTGCAGGCAGTGTACTAGCGTCGCGCCTCAGCGAGAACCCGGACGTGTCTGTGCTTCTATTAGAACGCGGTCCCATCGCAGACACTTGGGCGAACAGCGTGCCCTTACTTTCTGGCTCACTTGGCCCAGAGACACTTGCGAAAACGACGACGTCCGCACCCTTGGCTCACGGCTATGCTCGCGAGCTCAAACTGGCCCGTGGTGAAGGATTGGGCGGCGGGTCACGCGTCAATGCCATGTTAGTGAACCGGGGAACCCCAGGAAATTTCGACCGCTGGAGCCAGATGGGGCATGCAGAATGGAGTTACGCAAAACTGCTGCCTTACTTCATGAAATCCGAGACACACTTGGGGCGCCCATCCGAATTCCGCGGCAAGAAAGGACCATGGATAAATCGCCAGTTTCATGAATCGTACTATCGCTGTCTCAACGTGTACGGCATATTTGTTTGACCTCCTTGTTACGTAGACTAACATGTCTAATAGTGCCAGGAAGGCTGCTTATCGTCTCGGTATTCCGTTTACTGACGATTACAACGAACCAAATGCACCAGCACTCTGCACGTGGGACATTGATGTTGCGGAAGACTTGTCAGGTAAACGATCGTCGACGTTCCACGCGTTCTTGCCTTCCAGCATTGCTTGTTCTCGACAAACCTGGCCCTTGAAGATATGTGCAGAGACATTGGTGACACGCGTGGTCTTGAAGCGCGAAGAGGGTAGCCGTTTGAGGGCAGTCGCTGTCGAGTTCAGGAGTACAGATCCGAAGAAGGGAGGGGTTTTGTTTGCTGCGGAAGCACGGAACGAAATCGTCCTGTGCTCCGGTGCATTGGGAAGTCCACAGGTCCTGATGTTGAGGTACAGAGCTCTCTCTTCTCTCTAGATACGCAAAGTCAGTCTAAAGCTTCATTACATAGCGGCATTGGCCCAGAAGAGCATCTACGCTCCCATGGTATCGACGTGGTACTTGACAGTCCTGGTGTCGGCAGCTCTTTGGTACGTCGCTGATCACCTCAAAGGTTTCTTGTCTTACCATCACATTTGCAACAGAAGGACCACATGAGTGTGCCTCTTGTCTGGGGAACCCCTCTCGAAGACTCTCTTCACCTCCTCATGGCAAAGCCCTGGCGTGCGATTATCGAGATCGTCAAATACCTCGCTACAGGCGGTGGAAGGTTGTCCGAGCCTTGGGTTTCCGTCGCGATGTTTCTCCCCTCGAAACTCATCTCAGACTCGGGCGAAGTGATCAGAAATCCCAAGCCCGTCGATTTAGACATCCGCAAACCGGAGAATATCCCCGACATCGAAATTTCACCAATACCTGTCCGAGGCATAGACGGCCTTCCAATTCCAGAAGGCGCATTCTCCTTCCTTGTGTTCATGCTCGCTCCTAAGTCTACGGGAACTGTACGCCTGAAGTCTGCCGACCCGGCGGAATACGCCCTCTGTGATGTCGGGTTCTTGTCGAACCACGACGACTTTGGCCCTATGGTCAAGGGCATTCGTCTGGCTCTTCGCCTTGCGAAAGACATGGTGGAGCAGGGCTATCCGCTGGACGATGGTCTCGCGCTGCCTGCCAGCGAGTCGAAGGAAGACATCGAGGACTACATCCGACGACGAATACAGGCGACATGGCATTTCTCGAGCTCGTGCAGGATGGCGCCGTTTGATGATCCAGAGTCCCCTGGTGTGGTGGATGACGAGCTTCGGGTGCATGGCGTCGATGGGTTGAGAGTCTGTGATTTATCTGCGACCCCAGACATTATCGCGGCGCATCCAATGGCGTTGGCTGTGGCTATGGCGGAGAAACTTGCGGATATGTTACTGTCATCAGTTCCTTCCAAGTCATAATACTCAGTACTAGATGGGACTTGCGGCCCACCAATTTGGTAATTAGCTGAGGACTCTAGCAAAGTCTGTTCAAGCTAAAGGCTTGGGGTGTAAGCACATTCTTTATGCACGACGATCGTCGTGTATCATTTGTCCTCATCATGCTTCCATCGTACTCCTTTGCCCACTATACCTACCTTGCGCCTGCCATGATTATATATTCTATGATTTTGCGCTTTTGAGAATGACTGATCGTCTTCTAGCATCAAGCATCGGACGTGTTATCATGCGCGTTCAATCCCATGGATGGTCAACTTTCGTGAACTCAGTCAACATCTCTCAGTTCCTCTTTCAATAGGAACCTACGTACAGCCCATCGACGACCAGGGACATACAATGAATAGTAGGCGTCAACGGATATACTACTAGATAGCATCATGATACTTAGCCGGACTCGACAGTATACGATGGGCCGCATGTCATACACCTATCTTACACTACTTACGACAATATGCATATAATGTACCTGCATGGTAGGGTAGTATCAATACAAGTAACGGAATCCCTTCCTTTTCTCCATTGCCTGCTCGTAGGTGATGCCCTCCAGACGCGCGGCCTCTTGAACCCGTTGTTGGTCAACTGCCGCCATCTGCGCCTTCTCGTCACGGTCCAGTCTCGCGTTGGCGCGAACAAGGTATTGCCGCAAGCCTACGACAGTCAGCTGAAATGTACAAGGTGATCAAAGGTTGCTACGAACCAAGGGCAAGAATTGAACTGATGACTAGGGCACCGAGGGATATCCCCATGGATGGATGGTATCCAGGACCCCAAGCAGCTTTCCAAGTGTACGATCCGATCCTATCAGAGATTGTACATTCGGGCATTCTCGGTCCAGCAATAGGTAGAAAACTCACAGGTTGCCGAGATTGCCTACTCCATTGACGATACCCATTGCCGCGGCGCGTTTTCTAACATACACGTCAGATGGAGAAACAGATGAAGACGGAAATCGTACGCAGGTGGCCGAGCAATCGTATTAGACACCCAGACAAGAGTCATCGCGAAGCCTATTGTCATTCCCTTGTGAGCGAGCCTTTCTTCATCTTGAGTACGTAGTAGCTTACCGATGTAGCCACATGCCATCAAGAACAATGAGACATATCGACCGCCCGTCGACATGGTTGACATTGCGATGATATAGCCAAGAATTACACCCCACCACCATCCGGCGATGTGAAAGAATCGTTCACCTGTACGGTCCGCGTTCCAAGCGTTCATGCAGCACAGAAGCGCAGACAGAATCCACGGCGGGCTGCATAGAAGAAGCGAGATAGTCGTCGAAAAACCAAGGGTTTGCGTGAGTCTACCTCACGCACAGGTTATCAGTAGCACAACATCGCACTAACCTAAGGACGTACGTTGGGAAGAAGTTCACAAAACTCAGACCAAGGAGTTGGGCAGTGTTGAGCAAGGCAAACACCCATATCCTACTGTCCTTGACCGCTAAAACTAAGCCGTGTACAACTCTACGCTTTCGTCGGTTACGGTTGCGAGGTAGACGAGCACTTCGACGTACGAGTCATCATCGTGATCCTTATCCGCTTCACCTGCATCGTCTGAGAGTCGTGCTTGAGCTAATCGCCTTTCAGAGGGTGATAACCAGCGCGTGTTGTTAGGCTAGTAGCGGGAGATAATGTCGGAAGCTGACGGTGAAGTAGCGCCGGACTGTACACGTACATAATCCGGGAGAATCCACCTAGACGAGAGAATTACTTCTCACGAGACCTTTGGTCGACTAGTAGAGCACTTACAGGCTGGCTAGTCCTATCACAACCGTCACAGCTCCCTGTGGTATGGTCCGTTAGAGGTGAGATCCCTCATTGAGGGTATTTTGCTGCTAGTACCTCGATATAGAACAGCCTAACGGGCATGTTAGCTCCTTGACGAGTAGATCCGCAGTGACCTGTTACGCACCATCTCCACGCCCTGATACCACCCTTGCCTTCCATCCCGGACAGTATCCCAGCGGCCATCAACTGCAATACAATGAGGACATTGAATCAAGTTGTCGCTGTCACGCGTACCGAGCCAAATGCATTGGATATTAGTAGTCCGGCGTAGAGAATAGCAGAGCGGAAGGCCAGTTCCTGTGGCGTGGAGAGTCAATGACAACACTGACGGGTTAAGATTCAACCTACCTTCTTTGTGTACCACCGTGAGAGAAGGTACATAGCTAGAGGTAGAGCTGAGGTTAAATGGACCAATATTGAAATTCGAAGTGGAACATACTTCCGGGATAAAAAGCAGCCTTGAAAGACAACTGGTAAGAAAGATAGAACGGAGGTGCGAAAAACATACCTCCGGGATCCCAAGTATCAGCCTGCACGCAAGGATGTCCCCGAATGTGTGGTTCACCTGGCACTTCAGCATCAGCGGGCCGGCAAGAATAAAAAGCTCGTTTATTCTTACGCCAGTCAAGGCACTGACGGTTCCCCACGCCATAACGCAGCCTCCAATGTAGAGAGACGGTCTTCATCCTGCGTGAGCATAGAGGAGAGCGAGCGACCAAGGGGCACACCGTGAGATGTAATTCAGAATCATGTTAGACGGAACCTGGGCGGTGCAATACGTCGCATACAATATGGATATAACAGTCGAGTACTGGACGTCTAGGGTTCAGTGAGATTGAGCTGACATGCATCGCTACCAACGCAGCGTACCGGAGAGTCCCAAGTCCTCTTCCAAGCCCTTCAGTCTGGCTGTCGTGACCGCATTTCTCTGAGGTACTACTCGTAAGATTTTCGTGCAGCACAAGGAACGATAGAACCACATACGTCAATGTAATTCATGATAAAGATAAGAAAGATCATAGGAAGAACTCTAGCGTCCAGCTTGCGCAGTAGCATGCGCTCTGCTATTACCCGTTCTTGGGAGCCTTGTTCGGGTAGATGATCTGGATCATCCTGATATTGCTCGTTGAGCACGACCTCGTCTTTTTCGCTGGCCATGTGGAGATTGGAGCTGTTTAGAGCAGAGTTGCGTTCGTGGTATATAAGAGGCTGGATGGTCACAGGGATATTAGGTGTTGAGTCGAGCGGATGACCTCGGATATGATGAATGAATGCATCGCGTCTCGTAAGGCGCGTCAGCTGCCGAGTATTTTTCTTCGAAGCGCACCATCCTGCGAAGCTTTACATCCCAAAATATGACCGTCAGACGACGACTCTACGGGACTCCGGAATCCATTGGTTTATGGCGTAGTCGACGAACGAGGCGCCTGGACCATGAATGTCTCGTATCTGGGAAGAACGTGGGCGAGGTTCTGATGGTGTTCTCCTATCAGCAAGGCTGTAAGGAAGCGGAAGTGGATAAGGTGGCAAATGAGGGACTGGGAGCTAACTAGTCAACATTCCTTGCCTAAATCATTGGGAGAAGGATCAGCAAATGCAAAGATGAGTGGATTTAACGCGCACCTATACTTTCCTAGATGGCATTCTTGTTATGTCCAGCCTTCTGCACCTCGCCTTTCCAGTCGCATTGATCTCCAGGTGTACCTAGGTTGGCTTATCACGTCTGCAACCATCAATCGACGCGCTCAAGGAAACTGGGCGAGCGACGAGCGATCCCGGTGGATAACTAGCATTTCCTCCGTTGTGGTACCCGTTCTGATCCCTCCCAGCTCCCTGGCGGACGGTAAAATTGGGTGTCGTTGTCTTCAACAGCGGACTGGTCTAGACGTCTTTCGTTGGAGATGTTCCTGGTTGGCTGGAGGCTGAGAAAGCGACTGGGCACTGAGGCTTGTGGCTAAAAGCAAGCTGCGGCAACTCGGACCGATAAGGGAACGTTAACCCCTCCGCATTCGCCTCAGAGGCTCAGACGAATGTAGTATATATACGGCCTGTCTCTGTTGACAAACGCAATGTACTTTATCTGAAGGTTGTGGCTGATAACGTCTAAGCATATGAATCATGTCAGAGCTGTAGGTACTATAAGTAGCCAGTTGCGTTCATTGATGTCTAATTCTGTTAGATGCGCTCATCCTGGCCAATCAACGCCTCCAACGCTTTAGACCTGACCTTGATTTCACAATGGAATGGTTTTGGATGCCTACATCAAACGAATCAGCAAATCAACCGGTTGACAAGTAGGGTCCAGCACTCACGAAATTAACAGCGAGGTGAATTCTTCACCTGGTACAATAGCCTTGCCCTGCTCGTCAACGGCGTTGTTGATATCAAACGCGGCCAGAATAGATACAATCGCCATCCAAGCCGTCGCCTCCGCCATTTCTTGCCCCGGGCAAACACGCCGCCCATACCCAAACGCTGCTTGCGGAAATGGTACGGACTTATTCAGGCTGCCATCGGGGTAACGAAATCGTTCGGGATTGAACACGTCTGCGTCCTGGCCATATACAGACTTGTCGTGAAGGATGGCCCTATTGAAACGTTAAGATGACGTGTAGCGCTGAGATGCAACGTACCAGGAATTCCCGAGGACAATCGAGCCTTTTGGGATGTGATACCCGCGATACACATCGTCTTGTGTAACAACATGGGCAGCAGCTGAGCGGTTCCTCAGGCATCTCAAATGGGCAATGACGGGACCTCCTACCTAAGGGTGAGACTGTGTTCCATCGAAGGGTCTCCTTGAGGAGGGCCTCGGCATATGGGAGATGCCCGCGATCGCCAAAGTCTGGTAGGCGATCAGGACCAACCCACTTATCAATTTCGTCCTGCCCTATCTTCATCATTTCCGGATTTTGGGCCATTGCGAGGAAGAATGAAGCAACGATAGAAGCCACTGTATCCGAGCCACCTTTTTCGGAATCATGAGCTCTCGATCATTGGACTCGGACAACTAAACGATTATTGCACGCACCAATATACATCGCACCAAGCACGTTCACCAGGATCTGCCGTTTCTCCGTTTTCCCGCTTTGCTCTGCCTCTATTTTGGTAAGGACCTTGGAAGCGATACACGGTCGGGCAACCCCTTCGGCCTTGATATTTTGTAGCATGTCAGACCGTATGTTCTCCATATGATTCATACCACGCACCAATGCCTTCTCCACAGCTTCCAAGGGCTGATTGCGCATTGCATTGGCCACCTTGTTCGCCTCCCTCGCCCATCGCTTGAAACCGGCCCCCGGCATCCACGTAGGGATGTATTTTAGCACTGGCAATGCATCAACCCAAAAAGCGCCCGGACTGCTTGACAATGCTATATTGTATAATCCTTTCTCAGCGAGGAGAACGAATGGATCGTCGCTACTAATCAAATCGATACCATAGGCGACGCGGAGTATGGTTTCGCCCGCATATCTATCGGGAATGAATTGAGCGACGAATGAGCACATCATGCGAGCTTACAATCGAATTTCCTGGAGAAAATTGGCTGGTTGTTCTGTGATGTGCTGCAAGAGATGCCTCGACGCTTGAAGTATGTAGGGATGTTGCGAGGCAACAGCGACGGGTCCACTGAGTTCCTTGTGAAATAGTTTGCGTTGCTCTACAGAATTGTTTGTCAGACTTAGCTCGAGAAGTAGCTAATCCGGATACCCTTCCAAGTATCTCCGTACGGTTGGAAGGCGAAAACCCACGAAAAACCGACCCTAAGCGAAGCATTGCGACACTCAGTGGACTGCATTGACCAATGTGACGATACCCACAGTTCGTTCATCATGGTGGATCTGGGCCTATGCATAAACTAAGTTAGGCACCCGGTTACTTCAAGACGGGCCCAAACCTGCTGGAGTAGATCGCGGAACGCTTGTCAAAAAGATCGTTCACGGCTTCGAGAGTGTTGAGAGCTACTATTGACGTGCCAGCCAGATTGTAGTGGATGATATCGGAGTCTGCGTAACATCAACATGCGTCGGCTGAAGGACAGGAGGTCCACAGGCGGGATGATACTCACTCAGCTGCACACCGAGATCGCGAAAGACAATCCATTGGAGACTCGAGGGAAAGTTGTACATGTTACCCAGAAGTGGGAGGCCTTTTGGGCCAGGTGGAAGAGGTCTAGATGGCCTTCGGGTGAGAACTGCAATTAGCAGAATACAAGTTGCAGCCGAGGCGGCTAGTTCAATGAGGAAGGACATTCAGACGCGAGACGGGGGACTACTAGTAAAAGGGCATCGAGCTATAAGCAAGCGATTGACTTGGGAGGCGAACAGAAGGCCAAGAAGTGGCGAGCGAGCTCCCGGTCAGTACGAGGAAAGCCGTGAGGCATCTGCATGCAGCATTGTATCACGACAAAAAGTGGCGTATGTTAGTCAAATAGACCGAGCTAGCCTAAATCGCGCTAGTCCGAGTCGTCACCGTAAGATTGCCGAGCCGTAGCCGCGGCTAAGACTGCAGAAATGTATCAGAGCGGGTTTAAGGCGCGATGTATTCAGCAATAACTCAGCAAAGCTCAATCACTGTGACTATTCAACCGCCCGTCTAGAGTATACGTCGGTATAGAAAGCCGTGGGGCATATGCATGCACGCAGCATTTACCACGACAGATTAGGGCGTACATCAGTTGACAGACCGAGCCTCAACTGCGCTGGCCGTCATCGCGAGATTGCTGGCACTGGCGTGTTCGACGTTCATTCATCGAGACCGCACGGATGGGTAGTCTCGATTAAGGCGAGCCCGTCGTCATTGGGCAATGTGAGGGAGGATGAAGGAACGTAGTAGCACTGTCATGGTAGTGCGAACAGGCAAAGCTAGAAAACGCGCAAGCAGGAAGAGGCGAACATGGCGTCAGGCCTCGAGAAGAAGAAAAGGAAGCCATCTTCTAAGCAGCGTGTGCTTGGCCTGTTCGCCATTTGGGCGGCATTGCACCTGAAGGAGGTCTTACCATATGCGAGTTCGCCGCCACCATGCATCGTCGTATGAGATCTAGAGAAAGGAAGGCGGTGGCAGTTTGTGGCCACGCCTTTGTGGATCGATGAGAGCCTGGAATTTTGACTAAAAATGTCAACTCATTCGTTGATGAGGCGAGGTGGTACACGTTCAGTCTCAGGTAAGGAGTCGGATTCCATCTACTCGCAATACCTGTTGACGATCAGTACCTCATCTCATGAACAAAGCATGAAACACACCTCCGTCCGCCAAAGTCACCCGATCCAGGAATAATACATGCCTTCTCGTTGAGACCCTGATCGATCCAACCGGTGATGACCTCTAGTGCGGGGTACTTTCGTCAAAAGGTCGTGAGACCTTCCGGAGATGCGATCTACGTTCCGTGAGTGTTGAATGGTCATAAAGTTGCGGCGGACACACCAGAGTGAAAGAAATAATCTGGTCCTTGGAAACGCCGTGGTCCATGAGCACCTCTACCGCCTTCTTTGTTGATCGACCGGCGGCGAGCATGGGATCGAGGATAGGAACGTAGCAGGTAGCGATGTCCGCCGGCAACTGGCGCGGGGTCAAGATATGTTTGGGATAGGTACTACTACTATGCAACACACCTTAGAGTAGAAGATAGAGTGGTTTCCTCGTCCTGTCGAACGTCAACTGACAGCCCGGACAGGCGATGAGCATGCTCACACGCTGGATAAGGATCTTGCCAATCCGTACACTCCTGCAGACCTCTCGCAGACCGGCCTCCATGGCCTCTCCCGCCCGCAGAATCGACACGCCGCATATCTTACCCACAAAGCCAACGCCATCGTACGTCGAGCCCTGTTTTCGTCAGCATCACAACCAAGTTTTCAGCGGCACACGAGTCACGACCACATACGGTAGGCGTCGTGACTGTCTTCTTGTACGACCGGCAGGTGGTTCAGGCCCTCTTCGACAAGCAGGCGGATGATGCGGTCAGAGTAGAAGAGAAAGTCGCCCCTGGGCGTTGGTTGTGGTTCTGATGATTCTCCCCTATCAGCAAGGATGTAAGGAGGAGCGGATGTGGATAACGTGGTAGACCAGTCGACGCGCTCAAGAAACTGGGCGCCTAGCGACGAGCGGTCTCGTGGATGGCATCTCCTCCTTCGCGACCTCCGAGTCCCAGCTCCCTGTCGGTGACATGATGGTGGAATCAAGCGTCTGTCTTCGCCAACGCGTTTGTTGTCCCGTTGTTGGTTGGCAGACTGGCCGGTGGACCGTGGGCGTTCGGGAGCAAGGTGCGGCACGCGGCCCGACCACCGACCACCCTCCTTTGCCAAGCGCAGTCAGCGAAGAGTCCATATAGCGACTTTTCCTTCTAATCTCGAAGCTCTTAGTCCGGCATGAAATGACCCATTGGATGTGGCACGACACTTTATCCCGCTGCCAGAACTACGACACAACTGGGATCGCCTCGCTACACGGATTTTTCATTGACAACTATGAGGCCGTTTCCTGGAGATGTCCGAGGCGGCGTTCTGGCGTCCTAGACCGGTCCAAATCTCTTCGTCGTACTAGTGCCTATTTCGGATCTTGGTGCACTTAGGTGTCTCTGTGCGGAAAACTGGACCATGAGCACTTCTGCACCGACTCTTTGCCTATTGACATTGTCCTCCTCCGGTGATGTGCAGGACATTGCGACGTCTTTTCATGCCTTCAACAATGGGATCATAACGGGCGACTCTTTTCGACTCTTTGCATACTTTGAGAGTACAGTGGAACGGGCACACTGACAAGGCAGAGACTTGACAGCGGATTCGGAGAGTTATGGTGCCTAGGGGTCGAAGCACTTTTCTTTGCAGCGGATGAAAACGTCACCTCGCCAGTGACTCGCCGATGGACCAGGTGGAGATCTCCAATCCATTGTTGTAAGTCAGAGGATAAAAACGCCACCTCGCCAGTGACTCGCCGATGGACCAGGTGGAGATCTCCAATCCATTGTTGTAAGTTGTGGCGTCGTCTCGATGATGATATATCTGGACAGGTTTGGAAGGCTGTGGACCATCGCAGTGTATTGTGACACTAGGACCTACATTCCAGTACCCAATTCGGGCTATGTTTTGCATTGTTCTCGTTCGTCTTGGTTGTTGTCATGTGATGCGCACATGGACAGTTGAGGCTCAAGGTCGAACGTTGTTGTGTTTCTGATTCCTACCATCATCACCCCTCCGCCGAATAACCAGTGAGTTCCCGCTTGTGATGCTTTGTCAATTTGAATCTAACGGAACAGCAGACATGACCCTACTCGATCTAGTCAACCAATTCTCGCTCCCGATCCCAACCAGAGAATGGCAAAACATCAAGACCGAGACCGCTGGCCTTAGGTTCTCAAACGCGCCTCCGGCAAACAAAGCGATTCTAGCCCACTACAAACGCATGGCGCAAAATCTGCTTGAGCAACAAAACGACCTCAAAGCGGCGATGGACAAGCTCGAGGAGAAACTCGCTGCTCTACGAGAGCATCACGAATATGTCGAAAACCTTCAGATCAGCGTCGCCGCAGTCTGTAGCATTGTCCGTCGCCTCCCAGACGATGTCCTCAGGCACATATTCACCCTCCTTGCTGAGCCATACGACGTCGATGACGGGAGCGACGGCCCATGGGTGTTGGTTGGTGTCTGCAGGAGCTGGAGAAAGGTGGCCTTGGCTACGCCGATCCTATGGGCATCTATCATCGTCAACAACAGCGAACACTCTCAAGAGAGGACGCGTTATGGCTCATCACTGGCATACAACCCCATACTACTGTCACAGGCGACTGAGGCGAGCATCCCGAGCCTCACCACCTCTTGTCGCTGGCCTATAGAACGCCTTGGTATCCAGCTGGCCATGGAACGCTCTGGTAGCCATCCAGTCACCGTGAACTACGTGCCTACAAGGCTCGTCCCAACTCGCTGGGAAGAGCTCGTCTTGAACGCGCACAAGATTCACGCACTCGTATTATGTGTCTCGCCAATGCTTTTGGACGAACTACTGCGTGGCAGAACAGAGAAGTTCGCGAATCTCTGCTCAATCACCATCTCGCCCTCTGGCCGTGGCATGCGCGACATCAGATGGTCGGACGTGCTCTCTGATCTTCCCAGATTGACGTCGGTGACTCTGGAGGACTTCAAGTTCGAGACCGACATACCGCTCATTCCTGTTGGACGTCTGACCCACTTATCTGACGACCGAAATCGACAATCGGGGCAGCAAACTTTTGACTTGATAGCGGGGACGCCGTCCTTTGTCTCCCTAGACCTTCCACGGACGTACTTTGCCCGGAACTCGTTGTCGGTCGTTCACGGACTGAAGATGTCAAATATTCGCCGTCTCATCACCTCCGATGCCACTCTTCTCAGCTATATTCGGCATGCTCCCGTCCTAGAGGAACTGCAGATTCCGAACCTCGCTGAACGCTGTATAAAGCGGCCCATTCTGCTAGCCCATCGGTTCATCATGCAAAGCGGCGCAAAGAATACCATCACTACGCTGAGCATCGGTGGCATCGACGTCGACGAGGAAGACACTATCTCGGGTATCTTGGTCCTTCGAGACCTCCTCACCAAATGTGTTAGAACGCTCTCGACTTTGAAGTTGGCGTTTACGGGCTCAGCAGGATCATCCGCTATCAACACCTACATTCGACGACTTTGCCAAAGTGTTGGTCTCGAAGCGTGGTGTAGGATATCCAAGAAGCATCTCGCTTTTGATATTACGCCAATGAGCGAAAACGAACACGATGTAGAGACGTTCGACTTCGTCAAGGATCTCCTTGCGCTTATTTGCTCGCGAAGGCTTGCCGTGGACGTTCATGTATATCGCAAGAAGTGGCGCTACGGGACCGTGAACTTTGGGCTTTGTGACAGGGAGTTGAAGAGACTTTCTGATCTGAAGGTTACAGACGGGGTTCGTGTGAGTTTGAAGGCGACGTTCGAGTTGCACAACTCTACGGTAGACTATTGTCGTGTTTTGCCCAGGTGGCTCTCGCCGAGAGACGATTACGCGATGATGCAGAGGAGGTTCCAAGGTGGTTTGTCCAGGGCTACTACAATGTCAGTGTCATCTATGGTTTGAAGTAAATTTGTCTTGTACATACTTTGTATTATATCTTTCAACGACGAGAATCTGACACATACCGTACCATTACATGGCCGATGTCACTATGTTGCCTACTTGCCTCCTCTTACCTTTCCTGAGTCGCCAACCATGAAATCGAAGGCTTCCAAAGGGGCCTCCAAGAAGAAGCGATAGCGATTGACACGATCAACTTGACGCGTCAAATTTGAAGACACGCGTCGCGTGCCAAAGTGAGCAGTTGCCAATGGCGCACGGAACGGCAATGCTGGGCGGGCGAGTGTTGTCTCGGCCACTACCGTCGACTCTCTTCTGCTCTGGCCCACAACTTGAAATATTCTTTCCTGTCAACCATATTGACAGGGCGCACCCGGAGCAGTCTCTCCCGGCTGCGTGAGGGCTCGACTCCGCTGCCCCAAAGATAGGAACCAGCTTGAGCGGTTTGTGTATGATGTGGGCGAAGATGCTTCTACGCTCGCTACAGCATTTGCTTTGTAGCGATCTTTCGGTCGCAGAAATCATGACACGTACCTTACCCATATCACTGCTTTGCTCACTTACCTCCTCTTGCCTCGCAAACCATGAAATCAGATGGGCCTCCAAGGATAAGCGATAGCGAATGGCACATTCAAGACGCGTCAGATTTTGAAGTTACTCGTCGCGAGTTGAAGTGAGAGCACTGGCCAAGCTAGAAACAAGCTTGGCTCCAATCAAGCATGGTCCGAAACACAACTACTCGCATCTTTTTCCGAGCATCCTGCTTCGCTGCCGACGCCGCCAATCATCACCTGATCGGGACTCGGCAGTCCTTCCTTGTCTTCTGCCACCGTCCATCTCGCCTTATAATGACAGTTTCCGTAGCTCCGCATCAGCCCGCACTCAACACGGAGGTAAGCAGCATTCTGTAAGATAATCCCGCTCTCAGCTTAGCTTCGTCGCCAGTCTCTTTCTTTCTGGAGTTGTTGAGACACACACATACCTGATCATCTCCCGTGATGTGATACATCGAGTCCTTCCATCTAGTTCCTACCTACCATAGCAATAGATGACAACAGTTTGTTGCCGTTTGATGGATTCCCTGGTCCCAGAGGCGCTGCGATATAACAAAATCGAGTCCACGACTCATCCCCCAGATTACAATGCCTCCCTTCGATTTCACACCCGCAGCCTCCCTGTTCGTTTCTCTATTCGTCTCATCGTCCCTCTATGGTGAGTATAAACGTTCACTGATGTCTGTCAACTTGACGTGACCTCTCCTGCAATCAAGGCTTTTATACACTCCTCTTCCTCATAGCAGGATATCTGACTCTGTGTCGCACATCCTCACTTCACCGAATTGTGGCGTGTTTGACGGTTGCGCTCTACGTAATCTCTACAATTCAGTTATCTCTCCTCATGGCTGGGGACTATCGGGCTTTCATCTCAAATCCTCAATCAGAACGTCGATTCGCTCATGACGTAGAATTCTACGTCCAGGCAGTCCTGTCAATGGCCAGCGTGCGTTCAATCCCCTTACAGCATCAGCAAGTCTCACCGATCGCCGGTGGACTTTTCGGACTTTTCCGCTGGTCAACAAAAACCTGGGGTGTCCTGCCGCCTCCCACACTTAATGTAGCCCCCTCAAAGTTCAATAAGATATTATTCTATTTGTTTGATGGTACTGAACGGAAGGAGGAAGCCAGCGCACCCGAGGAACACTTCGAGTGACACCACCGGGAATCGAACTTGTGAGCGTTTTTGACATAGCTGGTGGCTGGTGACTTGTCAACTTGTCAGGCATTTTTTTGGCAGAGACAAGTTGTGACAAGTTCAACTTGCGACAAGTGATCGGGAGGACTTGCTGATGAGGTAGAAGGGCATGTATTTACAGCCCTCAGTCTATCATCGCAGACGGTATCCTGATTTGGAGGGTGTGGGTTCTCTATGAGAGGAACTGGAAGGTTATCATTGCACCGTGTCTCCTGCTTCTGTGTAGTACAGGTGTGTCTACGTCCATTTTTACGGCTGTTCTGTTGACAAACAAATGTCAGGTGCTGGTGTGTACGCATCGGTCCAGCAGTCAATGATCCTGTGCGATAGCGAAGGTTGGCCGTCTGTCTGATCCCAAATCCAATCTAAGCATTGCGACAGCTTGTACTCCCTCATTGCTTGGAAGTCCTCTTTCCTCAATGTTCTACGCCTTGTTCACGGTTATGGCAAATCTGTGTGCAACCACATTACTTGTGGGGAAGCTTTGGTAGACTTCAGTATCAAGCTGTTCCGAAACCTTTCTGATGTTCAATGGACTACTAGGTCTCACCATCGGGCGATGAAACTTCTGCAACTGGGGACGAGGATACCGTACAAGACCATCGCATTGATCTGTGTAGAGTCGGGTGCTTTGTACCTCACCACTCTGGTATGTCCGTGTATCGCTCTTTGATCTATCTGTTTGACCGGGCCTCTACCCTGCTTTGCAGACCATCTTTGCTGTTCTTTCTATACTGCAGCACCCTGCGGTGTATATTCTTTTCGAGGCAATGGGTTATGTCGCGGTCAGGCAAACTGTACTCGAAAGTCAATTCTTGATTTACCTACGTTTACAGGGCATTGTACCGACGTTGATCGTCGTGCTCGTATCCTTGGAGATGGATACGAGATCTCAGCTAGGGCGCAGGAACATCAGCGTGGGGTCAAGCCAGACCTACGACCCACACGCGATAATCCTCCGACCGACAATCCGTGCACAGAGTCGGGCGGAACTTGAAACCTCGTCCGTGATCGAAATCAAGAGTGTACTGACAGCGTGAGCGGTTTGTGTATTTGTGTATGAATGTGGCGGACATGCTTCTACGCTCGCTCCAGCATTTGCTTTGTAGTTATCTTTCAATGGCGGATATTATGACACGTAGTACTTTACCGTGCCACTGCTTTGCTTACTTACCTCCTCTTTCATCTCCTTAGCCGCAAACCATAAAGTCAAAGAGGCCTCCGAAGATAAGCGATAGCGGATGGCACGTCCAAGACGCGTCAGATTTTGTAGTTACACGTCGCGAGAGAGCACTCGCCAAGCAAGAACAAAGCTTGGCTCCTTTCGAGCATGGTCCCGACCAACAACTACGGTCACCTTGCTTGAGCGCCTGCTTCGTCGTCGTCGCCGCCGCCGCCGCCAGTCACGTTCAACAGCGGATCCCGACGCTTCGCCGCCGTCGATCAATTTTGCCGCCTGCACACGATATGATAGCCACATAATTGATAACGTGCTTATCGGATCTGGACTCGCCTGTGCTTGCTTGTCTTCTGCCACCATCAGGCCACCATCCATCTCGCCTTGAAGTTGTAATGACGGCCCCCGTAGCCCCGCCCCAGCCCGCACTGAATACGGCCAACATGAACCCCCTGCCACCATCGGTGTTCACCCTTCCGCAGACCGCCCAGCTCGAGGCGCTGTTCACAATCATCAGGGACAAGGACACGTCCAGGGGCGACTTTCTGTTCTACTCTGACCGCATCATCCGCCTGCTCGTCGAAGAGGGCCTGAACCACCTGCCGGTCGTACAAAAGACAGTCACGACGCCTACCGTATGTGGTCGTGTGCCGCTGAAAATTTGGTTGTGATGCTGACGAGAACAGGGCTCGACGTACGATGGCGTTGGCTTTGAGGGCAAGATATGCGGCGTGTCGATTCTGCGGGCGGGAGAGGCCATGGAGGCCGGTCTGCGGGAGGTCTGCAGGAGCGTGAGGATTGGCAAGATCCTTATTCAGCGCGTGAGCATCCTTTTCGGCCTTCTGGGATGTCAGTTGACGTTCGACAGGACGAGGAAACAACTCTACCAAAGCTCTTCTACTCCAAGGTGCGCTGCATCGTCTATTTCCCAAACATATCTTGACTCCATGCCAGTTCCCGGCGGACATTGCCAGCCGCTACGTCCTTCTCCTCGATCCCATGCTTGCCACCGGTGGATCAGCAATGAAGGCGGTAGAGGTGCTCATGGACCACGGTGTTCCCGAGGACCGGATCATCTTCATCAATCTGGTGTGTCCGCCGCAACTCTACTGTCCATTCAACACTAACGGGACGTAGATCGCATCTCCGGAAGGTCTCACGACCTTCACACAAAAGTACCCCGCGTTGAAGGTCATCACCGGTTGGATCGACCAGGGTCTCAACGAGAAGGCATATATCATTCCTGGATTAGGGGACTTTGGCGAACGGAGGTGTGTTACATGGTTTCTTTATGAGATGAGGATACTAATCTGCCCAAACAGGTACTGCGAGTAGATGGAATACGACGTCGTATCTCACCTCTACTGAGACTGAACGTGTACCCTTTCGCTCCATCTACGAAACAATTAAATCAAAACTCAGTCTCATCGATACACAAAGCTCTGGCCACATTCCCCTCCTTCCTCTAGATCCTATACGATGATGCATGGTGGCGGCGAACTCACATACTGTAAGATTGTCTTCAGGTGCAACGCCGCCCAAATGGCGAACGGCGGCCAAGCACATGCTGCTTTTCCTTTTCGTCTTCTCCAAACCTGACGCCATGTGTATTGCCTACTCCGACTCAGCTCCGACCTGAACACCGCAGTCGACGCAACCACGGATCCTCGTATCGCGTCGATAAGCCGGCAAGTAGCTCAGTGGTCAATGACTTGAGAGCTGTGTGGATACCTGGGTACACAGCTAGCGCGCCACAGTGAGGCTAGTGTTTGACGGTCAAGCTAGCAGCGATGAAGTATCAAGCTATCGATGAACATCTGGCCATCCGGTCCATCTATCGCTCCACCTCTCATTCGGTTCTTAGTCCATCCGATGCGAGTCAAACCTTCGGTTGAGCTGCAGTGGCCGCTACAACGTGGCAGATGGTCACCCAGGCTCGCTTCGGTCTCAAAGAGGTCATAGATCGCGTGGCCAGTCAAAGGAATGCATCGTTTCTCAGTCGAATCGACGTGTTGACATCATCCGTCGCGCCTTCCATTGGATCCAGGATTAAAGCTCCTGCCACTTTCTGCGGCCTTCTGTTAGCTTCCCGCCTGCGCGAGCGGAACGCTCATAAGTCGAAATTTCGTCTACTCTCACCTCGATTCCCTCTGGATGCAATGTCGTTTCTCACCTTGGAACTGGTCGCCTTCGCAGCGACCTTTTTTCTGTTACTCAGACTGTTTTCCAGGCGCAAGCTGCCTCTCCCACCAGGTCCAAACGGCCTTCCACTTCTCGGGAATATCTTCAATTATCCCTCGAGCTACGAATGGGTTGCCTTCCGGGACCTAGGCGAAAAGTTGAGTAGGTATCCCGCCTGTGTCTCTCGATCTTCAGGCCGATATGCGACAGACTCTGATATCCTTCACTACAATCTCGCCGGCAGGTCAGTCGTTGTGGTCAACACTGCTGAGGCCACACATGAACTCTTCGACAAACGATCTGCGATTTACTCTGACAAGTGAGTCTTATGCTCAACCTGACTGCCTGTCTGTTAAGCCATTTATAGGCCTCGGCTTGTTATGTTGAACGAATTGTGCGTATTATACCCTAGCGCTACTTGGAGCGAGCTACGTGTCTGATACCTACTTCTAGATCTGGCTTCACGTGGAATATCGCCTTTCAAGCCTACGGAGACTATTGGAAAGGTACACGGTCAACCTCATCCTGAGGCAGGTCTTTGACACACCATTATGTATGTAGAGCATCGTAAGATGTTCCGCCGAGAGCTAGAAGGACCTGTCTTCGCTGCCGTACAGCATCCTTACATAGTTTCAGCGGCGCGCCATCTCCTACAGCACATCAGAAACCGTCCGGTCAACTTCTGCCGAGATATTCGATTGTATGAGCCCATACATCGACCATGCCTTCATCGCTGAGCTCTTCTCAAATAGGTACACAAACGAGATAATTCTCCGCGCCGCCTATGGTATCGACGTGAAGACCAGCAATGATCCATACATCGTCATCTCTGAGAAATGTTTATACGACCTCGCTGTCACACTCCGTCCGGGGGCATTTTGGGTCGATTCGTGGCCGGTGCTGAAATACGTTCCTTCGTGGATGCCTGGAGCAGGGTTCAAGCGATGGGCAAAGGAAGCCAGGAAGGGTGCTGATGCGATGCGTGCCAAGCCGCTGGATTTTGTTGAGAAGGCATTGGTACGCATGCTGTGCGACACGAAATGAACAGCGAGGCTGATACATGGGTTTGTGAAGGCCAAAGGGACTGCCACTCCGTGCATTGCCTCCAAGGTCCTTACTGAATTAGATGAGTTCCAGGGCGAGACGAAAGCACAACGTCACATCTTGAGCAATGTGCTTGCTACGATGCATGCTGGTGCGTGCAATTCTCGACGCTTGCCAAAACCCTCTGACCTAGAGAAGGTGGCTCGGACACGATTGTTTCTACTATCACGACCTTTTTCCTCGCGATGGGCCAGAACCCGGACATAATGAGGAAGGGTCAGGACGAAATTGGGAAGTGGGTAGGCCATGATCGTCTTCCAGAATTTGGCGACCGCGAACATCTTCCGTATGCGGAGGCTCTCCTCAAAGAGACTCTTAGGTGGAATGCAGCTGGGCCTTTAGGTCGGAAGATCTGTTCTTACCTGACAGCTTCAATGAAGTTGACGATTGGCTGAGCAGTTCCTCATTGCGTCACACAAGATGATGTATATCGCGGATATTGCATCCCAAGAGGCGCCACTGTCATAGGAAACGCATGGTATATGTCCCTCAAAATGGCCCAGCCATGTTCAATCGATACTGAACGCTTCAACAGGGACATCCTCCACAACAAGTCCGTGTACGGCAACGATGCTGATTCATTCAACCCCGAACGATTCCTGCACCCCGATGGCAGACTCAACAAAGCGATCCCACACCCGCAAGCAGGGTTTGGATATGGGCGGCGCGCTTGCCCCGGGCAGAACATGGCGGAGGCGACGGTGTGGATGGCAATTGTGTCCATGCTGGCCGCGTTTGATATCACCAACGCGGTCGATGAGCATGGCAAGGCTATCGAACCAGGTAAAGAGTTCATTTCGGAGTTGGTATCGTGAGTGTTCGGCTCGTTTTGTTGATTGGCCGATTTGCTGATGTATGCTGCGCAGGCATCCGAAACCATTCCAGTGTGAGATCAAGGTGAGGTCAAAGGGGGCGGAAGCCTTGATTGGCGTAGATGAACGGCTCTAGGCGGTCTCGTGCATAGTGACAGAGGGGAACTTTTATAGTCTACAGATATGAATTCAAGTGGTTATTACTATTAAGAGGTTATTGCGTAACTTCGTTCCATGCTGCTGTCCCTTGAACTCACTCCCTGACTAGTTCGAGCCCCCATTACCCAGAGGCATATAAATTCCCATATCTTGGAAAGCCCTCTCGCTCCTGCCCTCCCAAACCCACTTGTTCTTGCCCTGTTTGACTAGGATACCCGGCTGCCACCCACCCGTGCTTCCCTCACCTACGACGCGGAAGACAATCCCATGCGAAACACAGAACTCCAAGAACGAGAATGGTGTTGGTTCAGGAAACCCGCGTGGTTGTCGGCAGTGCGGCGGTAGATCTTTCTCCGGCTTCCAAGTGTGCAAGACCTCCTGGAACGCGATGTCTCCATCTATCACAACTAGAAGTTCGCGGCGTCAACACAAACACTATTGTCAAGTATGTTCAGCTTACATGCACACGATACCGCCGACAGGTACTCCGGATGATCCTTCAGTTCGGAATGTCGAGTTTCAAGGACAGGTATGATCTTCCTCATCATCCACTGCTCCTCGGTTTGGACCATGATAGGCTTTATGGCAGGCAAATGGACGAGCTCCGCGCACTGGAGTATCAACGCCTTAGACGGGTTCTTCTCCTCGACATCTCGCTTGAATCGGAAGCGGACATAGCTTGTATGAAAGTCGAACGGTGGGGAGGCAGTGGATATGACGGAAACAAGGGCCTCGTCGACCACGTTGTGGTAAATCTCCAGCCAGTCCTGCGCGAGCGACGCGCGCTCATAATACGCCTTTGTGTACTCGGGATGGTCTGCAATCCCATATTCCTTCGCGACCCGTGCGCGAGCCTTGCAGTACTCCTTATGTTCAGACCAGTTCGCCGCCTGGTGCTCTTTGCTCTAGAGAGATTGCTGAGCTGATAAACGGATGCCGTATACAAGAACACTCACACAGTACCAGTCCATATGACACCCCGAGCATTGGCGCAAAGGTTTGTCCTTCGAGTTTGAAGTGCTACCGCAGTGTCCGCATCGTTTGTACTCTAACGCATTGCGCGAGCAGAAGCGAAGAGTGTTGAGAGGCGCCGTGTTATCCTTGAACACAGTACGCCGGCCGGGAAGTTTGTTCGTTTCGTGGTCCTTCGTAGAGTGGGGCATGTTGGAGAGTGCAGTTGACAGAGTAGATTTGAGGCTCAAGACTGCGGTCGGCGGCGGGCTTTTGTATTGAATCCCGCAGGTCTTTTACAGCACCTGCGTGGTCGGGTCGCAACCGTGATGGCCACAAGTTCTCTTGCTATTGTTGCTATTGTTCTACCGGAGGATGAACAGTGGTAAGGGCGCAACGCAACAGATTCAAGAGTCCTATAGGATGATGCGCGCGAGCTCGCTGCGATTGTCGAAGCTGTTCAGCATAGAATGGCTTTTTACGAACAGGAGTTGAGGAAGGAGGATAGAGTTCTGCAGGGAATAGCGCACGTCAATTTGGGTCGGATTTGCGGAAAGATCGCCTAGGTCTTTGTGCCGCGACCATGTCTATTGTTCTCGCGACACTGGGCAACAGGGTGAGGGTGAAAGGCAAACAGGCGAACAAACCCTAACCTTGCCTTTTAGTCCGCCCCGGCCGAAAACGGAAATCCCGCCTCTTCTTGAATTTCCTGACTTGCCCTTTCGCCACTACCAACACAGTGCTAATTTTCTCCACCCTCCCCACGTTGGCCGGCGACGATGAGATTGTCCCTCTATTCTCCTGTGCGGTTTCGATGAATGATTGTCGAATACGGGAGGCGCTGTAGTGATGGACGGACGGGCGGGTGTTTCATGGTGCTTGGACCTTTGCTGACCCGTTGCTGAACGTTGAACAGTTATGTGCATTGCGCCTTAAACCCGCTTTAATGAGTTTGTGGGGTTCTTGCTGCGGCTCCGGGCTGGCACCTTTGGGGTGACGACTCGGACTAGCGCGATTTAGGCTAGAGGCTAGTCTGTTTGACTAACGTACGCCACATCGGTCGTGATAGAATGCTGCATGCAGATGCCTACCGGCTTTTTCCGTATTGACCGGAAGCACTTTTTCGGCATTCTGTTCGCCTCCCAACTCAATCGCTGCCTTATAACCATCCGAGTCGCCCTTCTACTCGTAGTCTCCGTCTCCTCTGAATGTCCTTCCTCATCGAACTATCCGCCTTGGCTGCAACTTTTGTGCTGCTAATTGCAGTAATTTTCAAGCCAAGGCCATCTAGATCTCTTCCACCTGGCCCAAAAGGCCTTCCACTTCTGGGTAACATCTACAACTATCCCTCGAGCCTCGCATGCGTTGCCTTTCGCGATGTCGGTGTGCAGTTGAGTGGGTATCATTCCGCCGGTGGGCTTTCGCTCTTCGGCTAACGCATGTTGGTGTTACATAGACTCCGATATCATCCACTACAATCTGGCCGGCACGTCAATAATCGCTCTCAACACTCTCGAAGCCGTGAACGATCTCTTTGATAAGCGTTCCGCGATCTACTCCAGCAGGTTTGGGTCCGTCTTGAAGTAATCGGGTGGCTGAAACAGGTCATGCATAGGCCCAGATTCACCATGATGAACGAACTGTGGGTATCGTCATATCGTTCGGGGCAGTCCACTGAGTGTCGCTCACTTTCCTTAGGACTGGCTTTTCGTGGGTCTTCGCCTTCCAACCATACGGAGATTTCTGGAAGGGTACCCGGATCAGCTATTTCTCGAGCTAAGACTGACAAACAATTCGGTAGAGCACCGCAAAGTGTTTCACAGGGAACTCAGCGGACCCGTCGCTGTTGCCTCACAACATCCCCACATACTTCAAGCGTCGAGGCATCTCTTGCAGCACATCACAGAACGACCAGCCAGTTTTCTCCAAGCAATTCGATTGTAAGTTCGCATCATGCGCTCATTCGTCACTTATCTCATTTCCGATAGATATGCGGGCGAACTCATACTTCGCGTCGCCTATGGTATCGACGTGATTAGCAGCGACGACCCTTTCATTCTCCTCGCTGAGAAAACCTCAGACATCGCGTTATTCTCAAGCCGTCCGGGCGCGTTCTGGGTTGATTCGTTGCCAGTGTTGAAGTACATCCCTTCATGGATGCCAGGGGCCGGTTTCAAGCGATGGGCAAAGGAGTCCAAGAAGACGGCCGATGCATTGCGCACTCTGCCTTTGGAACTTGTGGACAATGCATTGGTGCGCAGTATAGTATAACCTAAGAGAGGACGCATGGCCTAACATGCTACGAAATATCAAGGCCGAAGGGACTGCTCAGCCGTGTGTCGCTTCCAAGGTCCTTACGGAACTAGAGGCAGACCACAACAGCACAAAGGAGAAGCGAGAGATCCTGGCGAACGTGCTTGGTGCGATGTATCTTGGTGCGTTCAACACTCGTCAAGTTTTCCAACGACCGGAGGTTCATGCTTCTGAGAAAGGTGGCACGGATACAGTGGTTACTACCGTCGCTACATTCTTCCTCGCAATGGCACAAAACCCGGAAATGATGAAGAAAGGGCAGGACGAAATTGATAAGTGGGTTGGTCGTGATCGCCTACCAGACTTTTGCGACCGCGAGCATCTCCCATATGCCGATGCTATCTACAAGGAGATTCTCAGATGGAACACAGCTGCACCTTTAGGTAAGTGGTCCCCGCATTGCGCCTTTGAGGTGGCTGAAGGACCGTCCAGCTGTTCCACATGTCAATACGCAAGACGATGTGTATCGCGGGTATCACATCCCAAAAGGCTCTATTGTCCTCGGGAATTCGTGGTACGTTGCATCTCAGCGCCACACGTCATGTTAACGTCTCAATAGGGCCATCCTCCACGACAAGTCCGTATACGGCCAAGACGCAGACGTGTTCAACCCCGAACGATTTCTCTACCCCGATGGCAGCCCGAATAAGTCCGTACCGTTTCCGCAAACAGCGTTTGGGTTTGGGCGGCGTGCTTGCCCGGGCCAAGACATGGCGGAGGCGACGGCGTGGATAGCGATTGTATCTTGTCTGGCCGCGTTTGATATCACCAACGCTGTTGATGAGCAGGGCATGGCTATCGCACCAGGTGAAGAATTCATCTCGGTGATCATTTCGTGAGTGCTGGACCTAACTCGTCAACCGAATGATTCGCTGATTTGTCGGATGCAGGCATCCAAAACCATTCCAGTGCGAAATCAAGGTCAGGTCTAAAGCGTTGGAGGCGTTGATTGGCCAGGATGAGCGCATCTAACAGAATTAGACATTGTGATTTATGAGACTATCTATCGCTCTGGAATGATTCACCTTCTTCAACGTTACCTTTGACTATAGTGTCACGGTACAAATAATGTACAATCTGTTCTTGAACCAATCTTAGAGTTGAGTCTGTTGAGACAATTGCGAACCTTCGCAGGCTTGGCCGAGTTGCCGCCGCACCTTGTTCCTCGACGCCCATGTCCACCTCGGTCACCTCGGTCACTACGGTAAACCACAAGCACTAGTGCACAGTCGCTCTGTGAACCTTACTTCTCAGCTGTCGACCAGCGCGTCGGCCACGCCACGAATGCTACAGCTGAGGGCATTGGGACGGGTACTACAGCAACCATCTGCGCGACCGCCCGCCATTTACCGAGTTCTCTTGGGCGCGTCGTTGCCAGGTTGCGGAAATCATTCGACAGCTACACGTTGAGGGCGTTGTGACTGCTGGCTGCAGGGATGAAGGCGGGATGCCGCAGCAGGTCGAGCATAACGACTCGAGGAGGACCCTGTCAGGCGACGTACAAGTGCGTGTCGCTCTCTCCTACACTTTCTTGCACTCGCTGAGTCTTCTTCAGATACTATCCGGAGACTAGTAGCACCAATACGATCGTATCTGACGCGTCTTACTCTTTATCTACCACTGTCTCATTTTACTCTCGCCGGTGGGACAATAACATCGGGGTCACACCCACGTTCTTCTCAGATACGAGATACATGCTCACGGTCCAAGAGCCTCGTTCCTCAATCATGCGGGCACTCAATGGATACCGGGATTCCGTAAAGCCGTCGTATGACGCCTGGTCATCCCTTGGGAGAAAGGCTGCGCAGGAGTTCGCGCCTCGAGGAACGATAACAGGCAGCTGATGTGCCTTTATCGCATAGAAGGTGGGCTCCATCATATACCAGGTCATCCGCTCGCCTAAATATTGATATCCTGTGACCATACAGCTTCTTATATACTACGAGCGTGTCTTCCCTCAGAAAAGCCCCAATCTTTTCCATGGCCAGCGAAAAAGACGACATCGTGCTTGACGAGCAGTATCAAGATGGTTCAGACCATTTACCCGCCCAAGGCTCGCAAGAACGCCTACTAGCCGAGCGTAGAATACTGCGCAGGCTGGATGCGAGGGTTCTTCCGATGATTGTTCTCATCAATATCATGAATTACATGGACGTGCGTGGCTTCTGTCGTTGTTTGTACTGGACGAAGATTTGACGAGCTATTCCAGAGAAATGCGGTCACGACAGCCAGACTGAAGGGTTTGGAACAAGACGTAGGACTCTCCGGTATGAAGCCTCTCATAGGTGTGCACAGCTGCTCTGACACCTTTTAGACGTGCAATACTCCACCCTCATTTCCGCGCTGTATGCGACGTACTGCACGGCCCAAATTCCGTCTAACATGATCCTAAATTACATTACACGGCAAGTCTATTGCGCTCACCCATGATTCTCTCTGCTCACGCTGAGTGAAGACCTTCTTTCTACATTGGAGGCTGCGTCGTGGTATGGGGAACCGTCAGTGCCTTGACTGGCGTAAGGATACCTTACCATGCCAACCCTCAACTCGCTGACGAGTCTGCATGCTAGGTGACCCACAAATTTGGCGACATCCTGGCGTGTAGACTGATACTTGGAATACCGGAGGTTCGTTGTTCGCTCCTCCGCTCAACTTTTTTTCTTATGTGGTGTTCCCAGTCTGCTTTTTATCCCGGAAGTATGTTTCCCTCGCACCTTCGTGTCCATTCCACGAAAACTCACCTTCACTTCCAGCTATATACCTACTCTCACGGTGGTACACGAAGAAGGTAGGGTCGAGAATTCTTTCGCGGCGTCAGTGTTCTTATCGAGTCTCCTCGCCTCAGGAACTGGCCTTTCGGGCGGCAATCCTCTATGCCGGATTACTTATCTCCAATGCCTTTGGCTCGGTACGCGTGATAACGTGCACTTGAACCAATACACTGACTGTGTCGAAGTTGATAGCGGCTGGGATACTGTCCGGGATGGAGGGCAAGGGTGGCATCAGGGCGTGGAGATGGTGCGTAGCTGAACACCGCGGATCTACTCACCAAGACACTGATTTTCCGTTAGGCTGTTTTATATAGAGGTACCGAGCAGAACGCGATCAGTGGAACTGCCGGCTCTGACGAACGATACGACAGGGAGCAGTGACGGTTGTCATAGGTCTGGCCAGCATGTTCGTGTTCTAGTCATTAGATGGTCTTACGAAGGCTGACTTTTCAATCTAGGTGGATTCTCCCAGATTATGTATGTCTACTGTCTGGCGCTGCTTCACTTCAAGTTTCTTATATCATCTACTAGCCACACAACACGCAGTGGCTGTCACCCTATGAAAGACGATTGGCTCAAGCGCGTCTCGCCGACGATGCAGGTGAAGCGGATAAGGATCACGATGATGACTCGTGAGTCGAAATGCTTGTCTACCTCGCAACAGTATCCGACGAAATCATAGAGTTGTGCACGGCTTGGTGTTAGCGGTCAAGGACAGCAGAATATGGGTCTTTGCCTTACTCAACACTGCTCAGCTCCTTGGTCTGAGTTTCGTGAACTTCTTCCCAACGTATGTCGTTCTGTTAGGTCAAGGAATTGGTACCGATAACCTCTTCGACGTAGACTCACGCAGACCCTCGGGTTTTCCACGATTATCTCCCTTCTATTATGCAGTCCGCCGTGGGTTATGTCGGCCATCCTATGCTGCCTGAACGCTTGGCATGCAGATCGTACTGGGGAGCGCTTTTTCCACATCGCGGGACTGTGGTGGGTCGTGATACTTGGGTATGTCATCGCCATGTCAACAGCGTCGACGGGCGGTCGATACGTCTCTTTGTTCTTGATGGCTTGCGGCTACATCGGTAAGCTGCCTGAACGAGGATCAAGAGACTTTCACTCACAAAGGAACGACGACAGGATTCTCTCTGACTCTTGTCTGGGTCTCTAATACAATAGCTCGGCCACCTGCGTACGATGTCTGTCCTCACCTCTTCGTTCAAGTCGATTGACTTCTTGTTACACAGGAAACGTGCTGCGGCTATGGGGATTGTCAATGCAATAGGAAACCTTGGGAATCTGCAAGTTTTGTGCCTGTCGTAGAAGCGAGATTCTTATGCTTCTGTTCCACAGGATTGGATCATACACTTGGAAGGCTGCTTGGAGTCCAGGATACCATCCATCCATGGGGATTTCCCTCGGTGCATTGGTCATCAGCTCGATTCTTGCCCTGGGTTCGTATCATACATCGTTTGTGAACTTGTACATTCCGCTGACCGTCGTACATAGGTCTACGTCAACACCTTGCTCGTGCTAATGCGAAAATGGACCGGGACGAGAAGGCGCAGATGGCGGTAGTCGACCAAGAACGGGTTCAAGAGGCAGCACGTTTGGAAGGCATCACCTACGAGCAGGCTCTTGAGAAACGGAAGGGTTTCCGTTACCTGTATTGATACCGCGTGAGTTTCTAAAGGCCGCTACTCATGACCGATCTACGAGCAACTCATGTAACTATAATACTCAAACAACGAGGCAATACTCTAATATATACATGGGATCCGCTCATCCGCCCCAATCATCATCTCAGCCGCCCTCGACCTCCCCTTGATCTCACACTGGAATGGTTCGGGATGCCTAAGCCAAAAACATGAGCCGATGCCCCGACTAAGGGAAAGTCGGGTACTCACGATACCCACTGTGACGTGAACTTCCCGCTTGGTTCAATTACCCTCCCCTCCCCATCGACAGCCATCGTGATATCGAAAGCTGCCAACATAGACACGAGCGCTGTCCAGATGGCCGCCTCCGCCAAGTCCTGCCCGGGGCAAGCACGGCGCCCGAAGCCAAATGCCGCATGTGGATGTGGCATAGACTCGTTCAGTTTGCCGTCGGGGTGGAGGAAACGTCCGGGCTTGAACGAGTCCACATCTGCGCCATATACGGCTTCATCATGCAGGATGGCCCTGCCAGTAGTAGGAGATCAGTACGACAATACCATCCTCAAAGATCTTCGTGGGGATGCACCATGAATTCCCAACCACTATAGCATTTTTCGGGATATGATAGCCACGATAAACGTCGTCTTGTGAAGCGCAATGGGCAATGCCTGTCGAGCGTTGTAGTTCATGACAACTGCACTCACAGTGGTCCCTACCTAAAGGTGCAGCCGGATTCCACCTCAGAGTCTCCTTGAGGAGAGCCTCCACATATGGGAGGTGTTTACGGTCACCGAAATCTGGCAGACGCCCATGCCCCACCCACTTGTCAATCTCATTCTGACCTTTCTTCATTAGTATCGGGTTTTGAACCATCGCCAGGACGAAAGCCGCAATGCTAGAAACAATCTGTAGATCGACATCGTCAATGCTTGATTATACTAGTAGAGAGGAGCCGAGGATGAACTCACTGTGTCCGAGGCACCTGTCTCCGAGTCAAGTTGAGCCTTCTGGCACTAGATGAAAATCATACACACCTGCATATGCCGTGGCAAGAACGTTCCCCAGTAGTTCCCGCTTCTCGCTAATCCCGCGACCGTCCTCTTGAATCTCTGTCAGGACTTTGGAAGCAACACACGGCCGGGCAGTCCCTTCGGCCTTTCGATTCGAGTGCAAGTCCTTGTGTCAGCCTGACAACATTCCATCGACAGAATGATCTACGCACCAGCGCCTTCTCCGCATACTCCAATGGCGCAGCACGCATCGCATTGACCCCTGCCCTCGCCTGTTCTGCCCGTCGCTTGAAACCCGCTCCCGGCATCCACGAAGGGACATGCCTCATCACCAGCCAGGAGTCGACCCAAAACCCTCCAGGACGAGCCGCAACGACCACATCGTACATACCTTTTTCACCGAGCACGACGAAAGGGTCGTTCTTGTCCAGGACGTCGATACCATATGCGATGCGCAATATAAACTCGTTCGCGTATCTATCAGAAGTAATTCAGCACCTGTGTGTATTCATGGATGGTCTCATACAGCCGAATGTCCTGTAGGAAATGACGCGGTCGATCTCTGATGTGCTGTAGAAGATGCCGCGATGCTTGAAGAATGTAGGGTTTCATAAGGGTGGGGTCTCCGAGCTCTTTGTGAAACATTTTCCGGTGCTCTGTAGATTTCTTGGTGGGGGTTCGATGCAAAGTCAGACGGGTCACCTTTCCAGGAGTTTCCGTATGGTTGGAAAGAAAAAATCCACGAACAGCGAAGCCTAGGTATGATAAATCAGGGACGTAAACCAACCGTGCAACCCGTACTTACATTTCGTTCATCATAGGAAATTTGGGTCTGAATGTTCATTGGATTCACGATACGGATACGAAAACGGCAGACAGACCTATCGGAGTAGATCGCGGATCGCCTTTCAAAGAGCTCATTCGTGGCTTCGGCTGTGTTGAGGACAACAAGTGACACGCCGAGAAAATTGTAGTGGATGATATCGGAATCTGACAGCCATCAGTGGAGGGTTAGGCTCCAGGCAAGGCAGAAAACTCACTCAGCTTCTCGCTTAATTCCCGAAATGTGACCCATTCGAAGCGGGAGGGATAGTCGAAAATGTTACCAAGAAAGGGGATTCCCTTTGGACCAGGTGGCAGAGGTAATCGTCGTCTGAAGAATACTTTGGTCAATAGAAGAGAGATCACAACCACGACAGATAGTTGCAGAGTGGGGAAAGACATTTTATGGAGACTAGACAGCCATCGAATTATATGAAGGAAGCGGTTGCCGGATGGTGCGAGCAGGCTGTCACAACGACTCCACGCCGTTTTGCCTCAATGAGCTTAGGTGTTATTAGACCCCCGGCCGCTTACGAGAAATGGGTTGCCGCGCGTTCTTCCAATAGAATAAATTTCCGGGCCTGTCCTACCACAAAGAGACGAATACTTATCAGTATGACAGGGAGACTTGAGGTGTACTCGTTTTGCCGTCTCGAAATCTTGATACCTCAGGAAGAGTTTCTCATTGCGGCGGCGTGCTGTGGGTAAGCTCCAGGCGCACCCCCAAATACTCCGGTGTGTATCGCGCGTCTCCCACACACAGATTCTGCGCAACGTTCCAACTCGTCGGAGGGAGATGTCACCGAGAGAAGGGTCTACTGTTAGATTGACAAGCAAAGCTAAATCAGTGGGTATGAATGTACGATCGTTCCTAGTCAATGGTAGACATACAATGATACATCGTCTCAAGTCAAAGAGCAGCGGTCAGCCACAAAAGAGCGAAGTCAAGGTCGGTTCTGGCCGGCGCCGCTGAGTCGGTTCCGGCTGTTGGGGAATTGCAAATTCGGCAAACCCCGTTAGCTTTCTTGACTGTCACGTGTGTGCAGCTTACCTCGTATACCTTTTCGAGTTGACTGTTGAGGGTGCCACCACGAATGAATATTCTTCAAAACCATTATCGATGGGGCCATCTGGAAAGGGTCGACCACTCGTACTCATATGATCCGCAGTGCCATTGACACACACTTCAGCCTTTTCCGATCGAGTCGAACAAAGAGTCGGAACAATGGCGGACCTTGTTGTTTGTTCTAAACAACGCGTCGCGTCTGGGGGGTATAAAGCTAGGATGAAATTCTTTGACTCCACACCAACAACTTTGAGACATGGATAGCTACGAGTCGGCATCGTACTCCCACCTCTACGACCATCCTCCTAGAGTTCGAAAGGAGCTCTTCGTCTTCATCAAGGGCGGGTTTGGTGATGAGTCGTTGCCTAGCTTTACTGGGTGGAACCCGAGGCTTCCCCCGGCTGCCAATGGACGGCAGCTTCCCCCGGTCTCCAGTCTTTCGATACTCTCCGACTCGGATGACAGTGATAGTTGGAGCGATTCGTGAGTTCTCTGTTCTTGTACCCCCCTTCAGAGATTGACTCTACCGCTTCGCATACAGTGAAGAGTCCGTCTCTTCTTCAGAGTCCTTCGCTGATTTGAGTCCTCCTCCTAGACTGCGCAAGGAATTCTTCCTTGAGGAGGAACAAGCGACTTATTCCGAGTCGGAATCAAATTTCCTCGCTGACTATGACTCGGAGGACTCCCTGGGTGACGGGTGAGTCCTCCTTCAACGAATACGCAGCACTCCGTCTGATCTTCTTATAGTGAAGACGACGCATCGGATTGCGAGGACGATAAGGATGTAGTGTCCCTCGAAGCAGCTTCCCATCCCGAGGTCGATTTCAGGTAAGTTCGCGTCTGCACTTCAGTCGAGGATTGATGCTCAGTATCTCACCAGCACTGACCCCTTCGCCGAATACCTTAGGATACTGCTTGAGGACGCCGAGAAAGAACTCGTAGCTCCCGGTGGACTCGATGCTTCCATTTGAGATACATTATTGTTCTTTTGTATTTCTTGTATAGTGCTTGTACTGCTACACTTTATGATCGCCTCACAAATTATGTGAATGTTTTTAACTCCATCGTACCCACCAGATCTGACTGTTCGAAGACTTGTGACATAAGTAGTCTCAAACAATTCGTATTAGCCTCTCGAGACTTGGATTGAGTTTCGAAAACAGTTTGTCTGACTGCAACATGAGTGGCTCTCTCATTCCCATTGCGGTCGATCAGAAAGGCGTGGCGCACTCGATTCCTCAACCTCGGAGCTCCACCACAGCCGCAGGCGCGGCGCCTTGGCACCTTTCCTACCCCCAGAGTAGCACCATTGTCTAATTGTCTGCCCAATGTGGTCCGCAGCCACTGTGGACTGAAAAGGGTCGCATCGTCGTCGATGGTCCACAATTCTATTTATGGCTATTTGCAGCGATCTCAAGTTGGACATGGACAAACAACATAGAGTGGCGTTGATGGGTCCATTGTTCAGCGCACAGCGTCTGGGGGGTATAAAGACAGAGACAAATCCTCTACCCAGACCATTATAATTCCCACATCAACACATTTGCACTACAATGGGTTTCCCGGTTTCCTGTGAAAGGTCGACTTATGATCCACGAGACGAGGAAGGCTACATCTCGGAGGCAGACTCGGAGGGTTCGGAACGGGGCGAGCAGGCTTACGACGCCAGCAATGTTGTATACTATTACTACGACACCTCCGACGCCGAGGGTGATGATGGTGACGATGAGAACGACAGGTGCGTCCTATTCTAAACTCGTGAAAAGATCTATGACTGAAATACAATAGCGCATCCGACGCATCATCAAGTTGTGAAGATTCAAGCTTGGAAAAGCGTGTTCGCGTTGAGACTTGGTGAGTCCATTTCCTTCATTTATCCCGCTTTGTACCAACCCCGTGACTGCAGCATCTCCGGCCCTCGAAAGCGGGTTCGCCGCATCTCTGGAGCCCCACCAGCAGATGAGACAGAGGCAAAGGGTCAAGAGGCTGGGTGAGCCTTTACTTTACCACATTTGTCGTTGTGATTGATCTGACTTGCTTTACAGGGAAACCGAGGACGTTTCCGCGACAACCCTCATCCTTGACAAACCATGGTCGTTTGACGACATCACAATCTCCAGGAAATCAGCCATTGCTATCGTCATGGAGGCTGTTAGCCCGCCGCTTCGCAAACGCCCCCACGCCGAGGCATTCTACCAGTCCCTCCAACCAGGACCGCAGATGCTAATACAGCTAGGAGCTTTGCCGAAAGGCAACCTCAGCTTGATCCAGCGGCTCCAGTACCTCCGCCGGGATGTCTGGATCCAAAGCGATTCAATTCAAAACTGCGAAGTTGCATGCCGAGGTTGCTCAAAGGTCATCCAGTTAGAGAAGAGGCGGGATTACTATCCGGGGCTTTGGAATAAGCACCGTAACCAGTGCTCAGGAGTATACGAGGAATGGTGTAAGGATCGCGAGACGTCGGGAAGGGAAAATGCGGTCGAGGAGCCTCGTCCAGTAAAAGCCCTTCCAGCCAGGGCTCTCACTCGCCGTCACTCTCTTGGTCATCTGAATGCCTAATGATTCTGATTTTATGTATTCCTGTATTGTGATTTATGTATTTCAGCAGCTGTACAACAGACAAGCATTCCACTTACGCGTTTTCTTGTATTGGCATTGACTCGGAGGGATATTCTTGCTGACTCTGGTAGTTAAATATGAGGAGATGCCCGGGCCGTTTCTCATGGATGCGCTTCTCTACTTTCGGAAGACTGCTCCGACGACATGCTTCGTGTCCTTGCTTTTGCCAAAAAAAAGTCTGTTTCGTTTCCGAATAGATCACATACGCATTCTGCATGCGTTCTCTCTAGACTGCACGAAATTCTCCTGTGTATTACGCAACCATTAACAAAGAGTCAAAGCCGAACGTCGACCATCTACCGAGTGCCCGAGGGTTTCGACTCTTCGAAGCTCGGATACTAGAACCAAGCCTAGCATCCGCGAGCTGATACTTTCTGTTGAGGGGGGGATGTTGATGGTGTCTGCCAGTGTGGATCCCATCTTCGCTGCCTAGAACACTGGCTCCTTGAGTCATGGCGACTCGAAAGGCGATGATGTTCGCCATATAAGCATACCTCATTTGCCCACGCACCCCATCCAATTTTGAACTCCAGGACGGACCCTAGTGTACTGTAGCAGGAGACGAAATTTGAGTTGGGCAGTTGGGAGGTCGTGAATGAGATCCCCCATCCAATCGCTTGAATATGCGCACGAGTACATCGTCTCTTGGCTCAGGAAACACTGAACGATTGTCATTTAGATTTGGAAGGCAGAGGAGCAACCGCACTTCATCAAGTCGTTTGGGACGTTGTACGTGGGTATCTAACAAGTAGCGGATGAGCATGGATTGAACGATGTTGCATAAGTTATTCCCTGCTCGAAGATGAAAGCGCTAGGTAAAGGCCACGTAGTAGGTAAACACATCGGGGAAGTCGCTGATGCGATTGGAGCAGGACTATGGAATCATCACGTTAACTTAATCAGCCATCGCCCGAGATAGAAAACCGACATACACTCAGAGTTCCCCCAATGTTGAATTCGTTGTCCAACTATACTGCAATGGAATGAGCACAACCCACTCGCTGCGAATGAAGTCGCTCACAACCCAGTCATACGAAAGCACGAGTCGCGACGGAAGCCTATCCTCGTCCACCTTTGGCTCTATCGGATCCGAGTCTTCTCCTACCACCGCCGTACCCATTCGTGAACACCATACGAATCAGTTACGACCAGCTTGCCACAAATATATTTATTCGAATAGGTCGGATTGCCTTGTATGGGCTAGTCTAACATTTCTGAGAGAAGTAGACCCGGAGAAAAGAAGTAATCACCAGAAGAGGGTCAGCGATATACACGGTGTCTTTGTCCATTGCAGATAGGAGAGGAGCATGAGGCGTTGGAGCGTGAAGCAGGGAGGCGGCAGGCCAGAAGAAAAGGAAACGAGCGATCGCGATTTGGTTCAAAACATCAAGTCGACTGTCAAAAGTACACATGGTACCAATCGTCAAGCCTTCTGGAGCCGATTCATCTTGGGCGGAAGGTGATTTCGTCCGGGCGTCGGCTTCGCCTATGTTGGAGCCGACACCTAGTCTTGTGGAAGTCACTTTACTCGTGAAAAGGAGGAGATCTGGACGAACTCTATATGGCGTGTGAAACTCCTGCGACATGACTAGCACAACTTGCGAAAGCAGTAGTTGGAAGCCGGGGGACAGTGTAATAGTCAAAGATCTTTCACATATCGTCACCACCTGTACAACACTCGGCTTAGCCTTTGGCAACATCGAAACGGCCACGGCCACGCTACCTCAGTTGCCATCATCCAGTGCAAGCCGATTCATGACCAAGTCCGCGTCGTACATTATTGCGAGTCCGTGGAGGAAAGCTGTCTGAGATTAATGCCCAGAAATCATGAGACGAAGATGATGGTGCAGCGATGAAGACGAGAGCGCCATAGAGATAGGCAAGGGCATCGGAGAAGCCACTCATGCACTCAAAACAAAATGGAAGTTCTCGTTCAGTCATGTTCACGATGCACACCCGAAGCCATATCCTGGACACCGACATCGTTTCTTCATGTAAGTCGTCTTCATCTCCTGATCGATCTTACGGTGTGGTTCTGCGGCTGAGAGGGGAAGCCTAATCTCGCAGCGTTCACTTGAGATGGATAGAGGTTAATTCTCTTCCTGGACAATTCTGTAAGTTGATGCGAACAATTTCCCGGGTGGCGCGACCGACTTACTTTTGCGATTGTACGGCCGTGTAATCAAGACGAGGTTCACGCTCCAATAGTGTTCAAACAGTTCAGGTTATATTTCCGTATGGTGATAGACTGCAATCTAGAGTAGTGGTGGCGGTCGACAGGCTTGGGAGGTCGGCTCGAGGATGTCGAGGTACGCGTGCGCGCCGCCAGTGGTCTCAACCTCGGAGAGGATTGCCACCGTCCGAGGGTGGGCTAGAATGCATCGTACGCGGCCAATTCTGAAGTCTTGTCGCCGTGGAGAACGTCTTGTGAAGCCCACCGTGGGCGTCCTTGGTCTGCAGCGGGTTAATTTTTGTGCCATGCGTGAGCAGTCAAAAACGTCGGGGTGGGCTCAAACGCTTCTGAGTTCCTTGAGGGACAGATCCTGCGCAACGTCTGAATTTGTGGTCAGGTCGAGGGACGGAGACGGAAAGGCGGCGCACCTTTGGGCGCAGCGGCGGTGGATATCAGGCGCACGGACTGAAAGCCTAAGGGTACTGAGCTCAGCAGGGGCGGTAAACGCGGGAGAGGGCGGGAGGTCTGGCAGTTTGCGCCAGAATGGTCGACATGGCGGACGGAATAGGAATTGATTTGTGACGTGACTGAGCGTGACCAAAAATCTGAGCGCTGCTTGATTCCTGCAAGCCAGGATGATATTCGACGGTAGTCTTTCCACTAACCATCTCAAGCCGGTTGCTCCGTAGGCCGCTTTATTTTACGAAATGACTTTTCTGCCATAGGATGCCGAAGTTTGTGGGTCTGGTTGGCGGTAGATCATCGATGGCCCTCTTCCAGTCGAAGTTGGCGCGACTCAAGAGGATTGGACGCGTTTAGATGGCCACGAAACGCGTCTGAAGCATTTGACATCTATAGAATGGCTCGCAAATTACTTCCGCAGCTATCCTACGGCACAATCGCCGTCCCAGGCTCTCGGTCGTTCAAATAATCTTGATTTAGCAGCCCACCTCTTGTAGATAACGTCTGACAACGTTCTTTAGCCACTCCCCGGCCATTTCATAACAACAACAAAGAGCGACGATCTTTCATGTTCATTGTTAAGGGTAAAGCGATCGCTGGTCCACATCCAAGTTCGGTCAAAGCTACGACAATGGCTGAGTCCACGATCATTGTCCACAACACGTCTAGAGGGTATAAGTAGAGACTGTCAGCGGCGTTGAAACATCCACAATTGTCTACATCATGTCCACGACGTACAATCATCCATATGGGAGCGATTCCTCCGCCATCGCATTCGGCGAGCATCCTTACGACCGCCAGGAGCGGGACAGAAAAGAGTATTACACTCAAGCCATCGCGAAGGTCTTGGGATACACGTCCGACGAGTACGTTCATTGTTTCTGTCGCGAGCTTGGTACTGATGAGTTCTAGCGAGGACGACGCGACTGGATACGAATCCGTACACTCTAAGCGAGCACGATGCGAGTTAGAAGAGAAGTGAGTCTCCCAGTCCCAACCATTTGCCTAACATGCTGATCGCAGTTGAAGCGTCCCCGGGCCAAGTAAGCGCGCTCATCGACTAGAAACTAATGAGGACACGATGATCATGCAAGCCGCCCGAAGGTTAGTCAACATCAACCATTCAGCCAGTCTTTACAATGACTCAACTATGGCAATCAGCGCGACCGACTTGAACGACGCCGTGACCGCGCCTCCGAGTCCTCCGATGCCCACCGCCCTCTCATCCTCAAAACGCTACGCAATCATCAGGACGTCAGTACTGGAAGGTCAACGGAACCGCGCCCACTCCGAAATCTTCTACTCTTCCCTCCAACCCGGGCCGCAGCAAATGGTCAGACTCGGTTTGAGAGCAAAGTCCTACATGACGGCAGAGGAGAGAAAGGCGTACCTCCTAAACGACTCGTGGATTGAGCAGGGAAGCGTCCAGCCACAGAAGGTAATATGCAAGGCGTGCAAGAAGCACATCAAACTGGAGCAGGCGCGGAACGAGAAGGAGAGGGAGAAGGCGATGTACTACCCGGCGATGTGGAACAAGCACCGAAACCAATGCAAGGAGGTATATAGCCAGTGGTGCCACGCCAATGGGCTAGATCCAGACGAGGGCAAGAAGACGAAGAATACTGGTGCGGCGTCGCGCCCTATCAAGCCGCTCCCCGTTCGGCGCCGCCCTTCTCTCATCCAGCTCAACGCCTAGAGCTTGTAGATTTGATCCTGACATGTAGTAGTATGCACCACAATGGACTATTAAACATCTGTACTTTAGCTAGAGCTTAACTGGCGACATCAAGGCCGGGGGGGCGCGATCAAATCTCAAAAGATTCTCCTCTCGGCATTTCCCGTTACGATCCTAAACGCCACAAACTGGGATCAATGCTCGGTCAGCCCTCTTCAGCGACCTCCTGTCACTACTGAATACCCATTTCTCACTCGCTCTGGCTGTGGCGGCTATCTGCGCGTTGGCAAGGACTGACGAGACAAAAAAGTACCGTTAATACAGTGTGTTCCCCATTTTCTGTTGTTCGGGAATCGGGATCGCATCAGATGTTGTATTATGAACGACGCAAAGGCGTGGCCCTCGACCCTTTTCCAGATCTTCCCCAAGCCAACGATTTCTCCTCTGAGTCGGTCGCATAGCGTATTACTCCGAACTTCACCCCAAGAGAGTACGGGTCTCAAAGTCCCTTGTTTTTATTTAGAGTTTGACAAGCCCTGCACGGTGAACTTGACTCGGTAGCTAATACAGCTCTAGACTACACGGGCGTCACGGCAGTGGACACAGATGGTCTTCCAACTGTCAGCGTGGTGGCAAACAACACAGATCCCATTTGGTAATTATTCTCGCGCTCGCGCGTCCCGTAAGTTGTGAGCCTTCCAATAGACTGTTAAGCCAAGCGAGAGGTGAGTCCAGCCTTGATGCCGTCCTCTTTGTCTATCACACGAGCACGCATACCGCCTCCCAAATCAGAGAAAAGTTCGTGATCGCGACGAGTCTCAGTCTAGATCATGATCAATCAGTTCATGAGCTTTTCGGCGTCTTCCTCATCCGAAAGGAGACCTCGACAGAAAGCGTCACGAACACTTCTAAGTCACTTTGTTCTTCAGCTCCGTCTTACAATAGCTCCGCGGATGCAGGTACCAAGAATGCGTCCTCCAAGGTCTTCCACCGGCAGCATTGATGGATTTTCTTCAGATTGTGAAAAGGATCAATTGAAGAGTAAGTATTTAGATACCAGGACCCCTAGTCCTATGTGTACCACTATATACACATATCCAACCCCAAATATATCACCAATTATCATCTATACAGACCAAGAACACCCCTTAGACAGCCTCGAACTTCGACGGACTTCCATATTTCTGTTCGTCCGATGCTGAGCCGGTCTAGGAAGGGAAGGGTCAGAGGAGCACACGAATGTCGCGCCGGGCGCACTCACATGGAAGTCATTCAACGGAATATCGGTGACCGTCGATTGCTGGATTTCCACGCGAATCGTGTTGCCATTAGGCCCAATGCGTGGGCCAGTCCGTGAGATATGGTCGTTACTTCGCAAGGCCCGCGAAGGAGTTTCGGTGGAATTGTCCCCTCTTTGGCTGAATATGCGATTGTTGAGCTGCAAGGCAGCCGTCAGTACCTGGGAAAACGGTCTCCATAACAGGGTAAGCTTACCAGGGCCAACAGGGCATTCGAGTACCTGGTATGCCGTTGATGAATATGTTACGCGAGGTAGGGGAACGTAACTCACAATTTTGGAAGTACCAGGGCCCTATGATGGGAGAGAGATCGTAAGAATCTGACAATTTACGAGTCCATGGAGAAAACGTACGGGCATTCGTTCAGAGTCCCGGGCTGTAGAAGCGTTGTCAGATGATACGATCCAAGGACAAAGAGACTCTTGACATACCGGGTATTTGAAGAAGAAAATGATGTCCAACACGGCGACGGTAGCTGCGGACACTTTCAGCATATGAGATCGTTCTCATGGTGACAGACACCTACAAGTGATCAATCCAGTCTCGACGAAAAGGCGTATTATGTTAACCACCCTCTTGTCGGTACTCTTGAACCCGCTCTTCATGCGGAACAGCTGTCAAGCTCGTTAAGAGGTGATTTGGGGCATCCAGTAGACAGGTCATCACTCACGAGGTATGTCATTGATATAGAAATGAACACATCCGCGACAGCCTCGCCAGTATGATTGATCTGCAGATGTAAACCTAATCAGCGCATATCCTGCGGGTACAGATTTCCTGAAAGCGACGTACAACGACCGGAGTGAAGACAGCATCGGAAAGTTTATTGAGTAATTTGACCTGTCGCACTTGCCATTAGAACTCGAAGAACAGCGGCTGAAGATGGTATACCCTGATGCCGACAGCGACTGCAGCAGACGACTGCATGAGAGCGACCTGTAGTAGTGGGATTAAACGTGAGAAAGGCCTGGTAGTCGAACAACATACCGCTGCAATAAACCTGTGGATAAAACCAATCAGTGGCTGCCGCTTCAATACTCGAGAGAACATGCGCACGCAGACATGTACCATGTCTTGCTGAGTCGGAAGATTTGCCAGCAGAAGAAGAGTTGCACCGTCCCGGAAATGAGCCCGCTCATGAGAGGAACGTCTGCATCACGTCAATTGTGAACACGAAAGTGAGCAATGGAAACGCACCGAGCCATTTCTCATGTATCTCCGCCAAGGCAGCTGGTCTTCCAAAGTTAAATACAAACCAATGGAAGGCGTCCGTCGTCATCAGGATCGTTTGTACCCACTCCACGACGAGGACGATGTAAACTAATCGAGCGACAAGTCTTCAGGACCGAGGAAATTATTGCGCTCCACAGCTTCATTCATTCTCACCTAAAGCTTTGATCCGTGGGCTCGTTCCGGTGAAAGTGAGATAAAACATGTCTGATTATCATTGAAGGTCAACGAGCGCGCTGGGCGGTGAGACAATGTAGTGCTCACAAACTTGCACCGATAGGACACCGAGGAGACACCAGTTGAGGAACATGCCGAGGAGCTGTGTAAGTGCGTGATGAGCCTATTGGCGACGTGCGCAAGCGACGATAAAATCACGTACGCGAGGCCCCGTACTGCCAGCAGGATCGCGAATCAGCCTTCCTGGCCGCAAGTGAGGCGCTGAAGTACTTACAGCATTGCTATGGGAGTCGTTGAGCCATCGCGAGCAACGAGAAGGAGCGTGCCAGTGTAGTCGTCCATGGTGCAAGGAGTTGAACGGAGGGCTGCAATAGTCCTTTTATAAGGCGAATCCTGTCAGCAGCTGCTTGGTCGGTTCACACAGTACGGCGCAAAAGGAGATAGACAAGGGTGGAAGACAGTGGGAAGACGACCATTGAATCATCAAGTAATCAGTGTCATTCGAACGCATCATGGCCATCATGATCCTGAATGGGCCCATGCCGCGTAGATGTTGGCACTGTCGGCAGCTGACTGCATTCCCGGTTTGATAGAGAGGAGTCAGAACACTAGCTCTATATCAACTGCCTGATTCCAAGATCCTTCTAACACAGATAGAACCAAGATGAGCAGAACCATGTTCTGCTGTATCCAATATGCCAGAATTCAAGTTATTATGGCACAGGTACTTGTGCCTCATGTCATTTCTGTGAGTCTATTGAGTTCAGGTTGAGCGCAGGTTTGCGTACATTTGATGGGTTGCCTGGATTCGGCTCTGCGAGTCGCTTCTTTACCGCGTCCAGGCCAAGAACGTTATAACGTTGTAGCAAGTTTTTCATCCGTCGACTATCACAAGGACAATGTTTGGGTCCGTTTCGTGATGATATATCAAAAGAAGTGATGCTGATCGCAAGTACCCGGCAAAGAAGACGCTGACCAGAGGGGGACGGAGGGCAGAGCGGGGAAATGGAGGAGGACCCATGGGAACTTGATCTGATGCTTGTCGCGAGATGTGCGGTCGGGACCAGGTCGAAAAGACAAGCCCTGCAGCCAACCTGCAGCCTCCCTTGAGTATTTGGGTCCCGTAGCATACAAAAGTCAAGGGCGGAGGGAGCCTGTGTACTAGATAGCGTCCTGGATAAAGTCCCGCCTTGACGTACCTTAGTCCCGTCCAGGAACAGGGCGCGCAAAGTGACGGCAGAGGACCATCGTGAAGGTTTCTGGCCGACCGACTTTCGTTGGCGCCGATCAATTGAACTTCAGTTCGCCGAATATCCCGGCCCTACGACGTGCCGGTCAGCAAGTACTGATATATTAGCTATGTACTCTAGACTACATACTAGTAGTGTTTCTCAGGTGATTTATTTTTCAAGTTCCCCGAATGCGATGTGGTGCGAGGCGTGCACCAATACATTCCACCAGGCTCGTTCCTTCCAGATTTTCTCTGTTTTTAAATCTAATATGTGGTATGGTAGTGTAATAGATACATTAGTTGATATGAAGCAATGCGACTGAATAAAGAGAGGATGATGCAATAACATAGCGATGTGAGGGGTCAATGCGTGCACGAAATATGGAACCAGAGAATGCGCCGCCATGTCTACGTCTATGAGAAGAAGTACTGGGATGCCTTGATAGCCTCGACGCGGAAGTCTCCTTTTTTCGGTACGGGGGGGAGGAGGTCTGTCATCGTCACGAACTTGCCCAGCAGCTTCATCTCTGCTCGAGCTTTCAGGATTTTGGTCTTCTGCGTCCTAGCTTTACCGGCGGGGACCTCGTCGCTGTCTTCATCGAATTCGAGCTCTTCGTCCTCGGAGAAGTCTTCCAGTAGATCGCTCTCTGCGAGATCCTTTGCCCTAAGCATTTCCTCTCGTTCCTCCTTCGTCGTCCCCAAGTCAGTGACACTGACCGTCGAGTCATCGGTACCTGTAACGTTTAATATCGGCGCTAGAATCTCCAACTCCTTTGCCTGTTCCGCAGACACTTTGAGACGGACGCCACTAGCTTTCAGTTGTTTGAGCATAGAAACGCTCCTCAGATTGTACAGAGGGACTTGATAATTCTTGTATCGCTCGACGAACTGTAACTCAATTCAGATACAAACGAGATGTCGTTTCAGAAAGACTTCTCACCTCCTCGCGGAGCTTGCCCAGAACATCAGACGAATGCAGCGCGATGAAAGTATCACGGATGATGACGGACATCTGATCAATGCTACACGCATGCGTCCAATAGGAATCGTGAACAGCCGCGAAAGTAAGACCTTGTGTCTATTTTATCATGAAAAACGTGTTGGAGACATCCAACTGAAATTCGAAAAACATACCTGACATTCAAGCGCAGAAAGCATCATGTGCGTGGCGTCCAAACTATGGATGAAGTTGGGCGGGAAAGCAGAAGCTTGTTTCATGGCGTTCACTGTGGATACAGTCGTCAGCCTGACGTATCCCAAAAGCGTGACCCGCATTCGTACCTTCGGAAGTCGCGTTGGGATCCGAGATATATACCGTCTGCAGCTTGGTCATCACCTGCTTTCTCTGCGTCTTCCTGTACGGCTGGACAATAGGGAGTCCCAGAGGTGTCGTCCAAACCACCGAAGTCAGCTGCTCTTTCTTCAGCCTGTCCGCGGGCAGCCACTCTGCTTTACCAGCACCTTTGTTACCGGCGTTGTACTCGGCCAACGCTTCAGGAAGTCGCTCCTCCGGGATAGCTCTGGAAATGACCCGCGCGGAAAGTGTCAGCCAGTTCTGGATGTCCTTGGCGCCACTAAACAAATCTCCGATACAGCTCAGCACCTAGAAGAAGGTCAATGAGCCTTCTTCCCAAACGAGAAGAAAAAGAGGAACATACAGCCCGAGCCAGATACGCAGACAACTGCCATGTGTCAAACTGCTTGAGTTCATCAATGGCCTTGATCTGCTTCTCAATCTGGTCCCTCGCGCCAACGTATGTCACCCCGTACACAGTCGTCATCACAGTCTGCTTGACCATTTTACGCGATACTCTGTTCTGCAGAATTTTCGCGTTCACGTCGCCCTCCTCGACGTCTCTGCAAATCTGGGCCTCCACCATGCGTGCGACGTACGTGTACACGTCCGAGGGGCGCTCACCGGCGGCCAGATTGACTTGCTGGGCACCGCGGGAGTCACCACCGAGCGCGGCATAATGCTGCAGTCCGTTACAGGTACCATCCTGGTGGACCGGCTGAGAAGACATGTACGCAAGAGGGTCAGGCAACGTGAGAGCTTCCTGCAATTCCATACACGTCGCGAGACATTGCCATGGGTCGTCAGCGTGTTTCCACCATCCGCGGCCCTACATAGAAATGAGCCAACCATCATCAACAGGCAAGAAATGAACAACGCACATCTAAGGGATTGAGAGCACTATCAAAGATATCGTCGCGATGGTCCTCTGCGAACTTGACACGCTCATCAAAGTTGGCCTTGTCGTATCCGTACAAATTGGCAAGATGGATTTTCAACCACCGTAGCCCGCGCTCGCCCAAAGGCTTGGCGTCAGCAAACTTCATGAGCCCACGACTAAGATCGTCTCCAATGTGGTTCAAATGCGGTGGAATGGGGTAGGCTCGTCCTCGGAAATCCAGGTTATGCGGCTGATAGATCTTGTCACCCAAGAACTACACAGAACGACATGAGAAAAGAACCTCCAATGCATCGAGGAAGCATCACTCACCGAACGTGCGATCTCAATCTTATAATTGACACTGCATCTTTTCGAATGATTGTTGCCCCGTTCCTGCAAATGTGCACGAAGTTGGAATGCATAGAAGGCCTTTTCCTTGGCGGTAGCATCGGGCGGGAGGACAGGTTCCGGTTCGGTGTACACGGCAGGAGGGAGTTTACCAAGTCCTTGCCCACTGTTCCATACTTTGAGAACGACTTCGAATATCTTCTTGTTGATAATCCAAGGGGTCGAACCAAGGACGTCCAAGCCAGCGTATATGAGTTCAATATTACCCATGTCCGATGCGTGCTTCAAGTACGAAGCCTGTTCCACAGATTCCTTGTATCGCATTGCCGTAGCTGATGGTGTATCGAGTCAATACCTGCAAGAGAAGAATTCAATGAAACAAGACGTACACTTGTTATAATAATATCCACCAGATTCGGGCGCGACCCAAGACCGGGGCGGGACCAACATGGGCAGATGCCGAGGATGAAGTGTCGTCTTAATGCTGTCTCGCGCCATAGCCTCTGCCAAAGCAGGGTTCAAACGAATGATTCCCAGTTTCTGTCCGCGCATAAACTCGTATGCGTGATAAAATGCCGGTTGTTCTTCCGATCTAGGCGTCGTTCGTCAGTCCCAGAAGATGGATGAGATGAAAGGAAGGAAAAGACTGACATTATCTTGCCCGTTGTCCTGTCTACGGCCGTCCGAAGCACTTTCGCGACGCCCATCAAGCAATCTATGAGCAGCCCTCCCACCTGGGAGCGCGTAGTCTGAGTCCAATGCGAAGTCCATCCTTCAGCGTCCGTGATATGCCTAGCAGCAACAACGCGCCGCTCCAACAAGTTCTGATACCCCAAGCCCGAGAAATACCCCGGCTCGCCCGTGCCCCTCAGCGCAGGAAGCGCAATGTTGTTCCGTTTGCACATCTGCGCCTTGTACTCCATTTCCACGGCCTTTCCAAGCGAGATGAGCGCACGGGTGGTCTTCATACCCTCGTGGACGCCTCCGGAGCCTTGCAGGCGCATGATCTCTAAGATGGTGATGAGGGAGAGCCGTTCGGGACGAACAAGCTGGAGGTAGGGCGTGAGGAGGTTGGCACGGCGCTTTGCGTTTTTGCTTTCTTCATCTTGTATCTTGGCGATCTCCTCAGTGAGGCGCGGATGTAGCTTAGAATGCCAATCCCACATCCACTGCCGGATGTCCTTGCCATAAGGACTGGTTATACCCATGCTGTCAAGGGCAGCGGCTTCGTGCTCGAGGCGCTCAACAGCAACCTCGTACACGGATTCTTCGAGGAGCTTTTGACGCGCTGCGACGTCTTCGGGAAGGATGCGGCGGGCAAAATTTAACTGGGAAAGATGGCGGCGGAGATTGTCGAGATTGAAAGGGATTTCTTTGGTGACCTCCTCTGTGCCGTCCTCGGATTTGTTGACGACGCTCTTGAGGACGGGCATGACTTCCGGGACAGTGTCGAGTATATCGGGTTCCATGGTGCCGATGGTTTCTGTGCGCCCAAGCTCAGCTACGACGCCAGACATGTTCAGCTTTACGGCGGCACGGGAAAGCTCCTTGATGATACGGGAAGCGTCCTCAGAGTTGGTGACTGTGCGGTCTGCGATGACCTCCTTGAGCGCATATTCGCGGAGGTGCAGGCGGGTGAGGAGGTCGTCGTAAGTGATGGCACACAGTTTTTGCATATGCGCAGGAACACTTTGAACGCAATATAAGCCCAGCCTTCAAGGGCGACAAAAGCAAGTGCTTACCGATCCAAAGAGACGAGCATGATCGCGTAAGTGGAGGGCGACGGGACGAGGCCGTCGTCGTTCTTTTCGAGAAACTCGTACGTGTTCCACATGCGCCCGAACCAGATGTCAGCGTTGTCCGGCTCACGCTGCGCCATCGCCAAGTACGCCTCCAGGAAGGCATTGTACATCCGGGTGTCGAGGAGCACCTTGCCGCGCGACATGCGAATGCTCGCGAGGATGTTCTCAGCGCGCGGGACGTCGTACTGGTCGTGCAGACACGCCTGGACGATAGCAAGCCGGTCCTGTGTCTCTGTGTCGCCGTACCACTCCATGTTGCTCGTCGACTTGCTGTCCATCGGACGTAGCGACGGCAGGAACGTGTATGGCGGCCGGTATTTTAGAAAGTTCTCCATCCGCGTCGGCGGGGGTATCACCAGTGTCGACGACGGCGAGTACATGGGTGGGGGAAGGTCGGGCTCAGGAGCGAGAGCAGCCGCCAGAGCAGGTGCATTGGCCGGTTTTGAGGGTGTAGAGTAGCAGCGGGCGGGGCGCGGAAGGCTCTGCCGAGACGACAGCAAAGTCGTCTCTGCGCGACGAGCAGCGCGAGTAAACATCGTACTCAACGTCGGCAAACGATGAGGACGGGACGAGAGTGTTACCAGAACAATATTTTGCGGAGTAATTTTTTGCGCGCCACGTGGCCTCGATCGGCCGTCGGGCCGAAAATAGGCGCCTAAATCCGTTCAGCGCTCAGCTCACAAAATTGAAAGTAATCAAAATTCGACCGCAACTCGTGAGTAGATACAACATCTGAAGATTCTCTATAGGGCACACACCCCATGGTATATAGGATAAGTAAAAAAAATCAACGTTGGGGTATAATAGAAGGCGCAAGCAACATGGCAGATCATCAAAAGAAACAGTAGTAAGTAAGCGTGAAAGAGACCTGCCAGACAAAATCATGAACATATAAACAAGAATGTAAGTCGCCAATTCATAATGTCCAGCACGGGCGTTCACTCAATGAGCGCGAGAAAAGTTCAGCGTCAAGCTCGCGGATCCCAGTCTAGATTCCACCATACGCATCCTCCGGATCATACACCGTCTCAGGGCGTGGCTTGGGTGCGGGCGCGAAGCTGCTCGCCAACGGACTCGGCGAGACTTCCTTCTTCTGCGTCACCGCTAAGCCACTGCCCATGAACGAAGAGCCCCCGCTCATACGCACAGAGCTGGGGAAGTCGTACGACGAGACGGAGTGGTGCGAATCGAATGAGATATCAGGCAGACTGGGAGGCATCGAGTCGATGCGGGAACGCGACGACGTGGTCATTGCAGGAGATGGCGGCACTGGGAAATCAAGCTCATCATCCTTGTCGCCGGACTCGGCGGAAGAGGTGGGACGCGACTCGGATTCAGTGGAAGGAGTGACAGTCTCTGGTACAGAGTGATGATTGTCGTTGGTAGGGAGTGGAGGAAGAGAACCCTGTCTGCTATGCATGTACTTCTCGACAGCGGGCGTGTCCAAACCACTGGGTGGCTCCGCATCGAGACGCTTTGAGATGTCAACGTATTGCGCGGCTTGGAACGGCGTCACACTGGACCGAGTGAGATCCGCATAGTCCGCAGAGGGAGGTGTATGAGGGAAATCGCGATTGAACGCGAATGGAGGAGCAGGAGCAGCCGGGTAGTTGGCGTACTGGGTATGCGTGCTGCCAATCGTACGAGCAGACTGCTGCCTGACCAAAGGGGGGCCGGCCATGGCCATGTGGCTCTCATCAGAATAGGCACCGTGTATATTGCTGGAAATGGGAGAGGGCTGGGGCTGTCCGTACATGGAGGGAACATAGAGCGGATCGGCAGAGTTCGGCGGGATGCTAGCGCTGTACTGGCTTTGCGCGTAGTATTCAGATTGTTGAGGACCAGGCGCGCCGTAGAGTGTGCCGAAAGACATGGGGGTATTCGACCGATTCTCGGCCATGACGGGCGGGCGGGGGTTGAAGGGACCTTCGTCATCTTTCATCTGAACAGCTGAGCGCCTAAAGTTGCCTGGATCGAAGTCCATGGCTTCGTCCTTCTTGCGACGGATACGGCGCTGAATAGTGGGTAAAGGTGAGCATGCCGCCGCCTTATCGCGTAGCCTGTACGTACTATGACAAAGCCAATTGCAGCGAGCAGGAGCGCGAAGCCGATGACCCCGGCAGCGACGCCGCCAATGATCGTCCCTGTCTTGGTGCTCGTCGCTCCCGTCGACGAAGGCAATGACGAGGCGGAAGCAGACGCATCGGCAGCTGAAGCAGAGACTCCGACAGTAACAGTATGATGTGCGACTGAGGTGGGTTCATTGTCAGCGCTGGCAGTCGCCATAAGTGGGACAGTCGAAAGATCAGCAGTCGACGAAGTGAGGGCAGAGCTAGTCGTCGAGCTCGCAGTGGACGATGTGGAGGAGATGGTAGTGGAGGTCGAGCTGGTTGAAGACGACGACGACGAAGAGCTGGTCGTCGTCGCTGAGGTGGAGGTAGAAGTAGGAGTGCTTTTCGTCGATGTGGACGTGGTCGAAGTAGAAGTGACTGTAGACGTTGTCGACGTAGTCGACGTAGTGTGCTCTGTATACCGTCAGACATCGCATCGCAGGCCACGTCTCAGGCTACTCACCGTGAGTCGGGAACAAAAGGCCGAGCAGATCAGTCGTTGTCGTCTCCTCCGCGGTGGTTGTAGCGATCCCGCCGCCGCCCATGGCTAGCCCAGGACCAGCACGATGCTGAATCCTTCTTCCAAAGTTGTGATGCATTTCTGCGCGATTTTCGGTGGTAAAGAACGTGAATCAATGAGAGAAATAAGGAGTGCAAAAGCTCCTGGAGCCTGACAGTGACTCTGAGTGAGGGAGGGAAGAAAGAGAAAACTGGTCACATGTTACATACCTGTCCCCTTGTTGCCAGGCATCGTCGGACCGACGCGTTCTCGATCATTTTGGGGTGCTCACTGCCCACTGCTCGCGCTTGACACGCGCAATTGTACATAAGGATGCTGCCTGATGGCCGAGTGAAATCTCCTTTGATCACCCCCGCACGAGGTAGGAGTCGAACCTATCAATGGATACTATACACTTGTCGGCTAGGTATCTTCTGGGAGTAGTTCTCCGACTGTCAACACACCTGTGTCATGGAACGGAGCTATAGCTCAAGGGCAAGACGAATGTCGTGGCAATTAGCATTGCAATTGAAATCATTTCCATCTCATAGTAGTCCACAAAATACATTGGACCTCACGGAAGACACGACAAGAACCCGTTCAGTCGATCCAACACATACGCTTGCGCCGTCGCGTCCGCGTCCAGCTTATTCGAAGCCTGGAACACACTCACACTCGCATAACACCCCGCCCCAACAACAGACGACTCCGTCGGCAGGTGGGTCGAGCCGCAGGTCTTCACATCAGTGACCAAGGGATTCCAGTAGATCCTCGACAACACCCACTCGTAGTCGTCCGCATCACTGCATTTATCCGTCGACGCGTAGTTCACGCTGACGCTGATACCAGAAGGGAGAATTGCGCCCGGTGATTCCAGGATGGCATCGAGGAATCGAATGGTGAGCTCGGAGATGATCCAAGCTGTGACGGTGTTGGAGGAGGTGGGGTCAGAGTCGAGGGTGGTGTACGACACTGAAGAGCCGGAAGTCGAAGAGAATGCGATGGAGGGTATGCCTTCCTTGACTGCTTCCACGGCGGCACCTCTAGGACGACGAGTCAACAATAACGACTCCCAGGGAAAGAGCAGACTAACATAGTCCCAGAGAACAAGGTAGCAACCCCAAGGTTGGCTAGAGAGGTACTTCGTGTCAAAGGAGTGCTGATTCCATAGGCTGTATACTCACAGCCAATATTTGGTCCAGACACGACAAGATCAGGTTTGCTGCCGAATAGCACAGGCGAAAGTGTCTGAATGCCATAGCGGACCGCATCCACAGGATACGCGTTGACGTAGTTCAAGAACGCTGGAACGCTGTTAGAAAAGTACGTAACAAAAAGGCGGAATACACAGGGCAGTCGAGGGAGCATTTAGAACGCCACGCTTCTGCTACTCGCTTCACGACGCGTCCCAATGCCAAATCACTCGCTCAGCCACCAACAATGAGTCGCACTCACGGTTCGTCGCGTTAGCCCCCTCAGCTGGCGAACCAGTAGGGCACGAATTGAACTGACACGGCTCAGTAAGCGGTACCGGCGTCTTGCTGCTCGAGCCCGTCCCAGACTGGTTCTCTGCGGGGGCGGATAGTATCACCTTTCAACGTGTAAGCAGGAAGGACGCGCAAATGAACTTGAACTGACTTCATAATCGTCATCCACAAGCGCCTCATATTGTGCCCTGATCTGCGCTGTCGCCCACCCGTCGTCGTTGGACAAGACTATTTTCTGGCAGAGGGCGGACGTAACAAAGAGTAGGAGGCCGGGAAAGGCGGCGAGCATCGAGGTCCGTCGTTAAGAGATATTGATGGTCGACGTGAGAGCCAGACGTGTGAGGTCATCGTTTATAGGTCTCTGCTTCGGTCCCACATGGGTATTCATCCACAGTTCAAACGTGCCTCAACTCGAGAGCACGATGCATGCGGGATCAAGGTAAGAATAACCGCATGATGAACGCCGAGTAAGGCGACTAAAGCGAGTTGAAAGCGAGCCTCCTTTGGCATCTACATTTCAACTAAACAACTTCACTCTCAAGTGAGCCAAGTCCGAGTCCACAGGCCCTGTATACGGATCCTGAGGAATATGAGCTGAGCTCGAGCGACTCCGGGCAATTGGGACGAGTCTTCTTGGGGAAAACGTTAACGGAGAAGGGCACCATTGAGGGACAGTGCCACATGCAGTGTTTATCGCCTCGGTGAGAGCAATGTCAGCCTGAGACTGTTCTTGATTCAAGAAGGCTTTCTGAACCGACTTGTGACTTTGGCATTGCTTCCAGTTTCAATCACCGGTCGTGGGCCAACATCGCGTCTACGGAGCACCATTGGTCAACCTTTTACTTAAAACAAGCTTCTGGCGACAACTTGTGTATCGTGAGTCTCGTGGCGGATGTGTGGACTTGGAGCAGGTGGACGTCGCGTCTGAGTCGCGTGGCAAGTCACCCAATTCGGCAACTCCTCGGCCCGCCTCTGAAACCCTCAACTCGACGCTGACTACTTGGCACTGGTCAGAGACTTGTTTTCTCGATACTTATGTAGTCTGTGACTACTCTTGTGGTGACTTCCCACATCCTTCACTCGACGCCCTGCCAAGCCCACTCGTTGCACTACGCACGTTCATGTTATTCGTGGACCTGTGAGAGAAAGACTTAGGCGGTTTTGCGCGCACGGGTGCTAAACGGACTCTGCTTATAAAGTGGCGCTTGGCGTAAGGGTTGACCTGGAAATGGATTTGACTATGAAGAACCTCTTTGCTTTGGCTACCCTTTTCTGTCTGGTCTACGCTCAAGCTCCCTCGCGAAACAAAGTACTTCTGACCAACGACGATGGTTGGGCGACTGCCTTTGTGCGCGCAACGTACAGCAGTCTCCAAGCAGCGGGATATAACGTGAGTGGCTTGTCGCGTTGCGCGCGAAGGTAACAATCAAAGCATACTATTTTGAGTTCAGGTCATCTTGTCTTGTCCTGCAAGCAACGAGTCTGGCACCGGATCTTCGAGCGCACCGCCGACGACTTTAACGGCACCTTGCGAGTTCAACACATGCCCTTCTGGTTCTCCCGCTGAAGGTTTCAACGCAACTGATCGTTTGTCTTCTACCAGATCATTCAAGTTCAATATCACTGATAGAATATCTGTCCTTCTAGCGCGTTTGAACTATGTCAACTCCTTTCCGGTCGACGCGGTGCGATTTGGAATTCAGACACTATCGCCTCGCTTCTTCGGCAGTGTCCCCGACTTCGTTATGTCAGGACCAAACATCGGCAGTATGTACAATGTATCATGTTCCCAGAAACTTACCCAAATCTAACGCCCGTCCAGATAACCTTGGAGATACGGTCACTATTTCTGGAACAGTGTGAATATCTCCCATGTCAAACATGTCTTCTCCCAGTTGACAACCATCGTAGGGGGGCAGCGAGCGAAGCTGCACTTGAAGGCGTACCGTCCATCGCCTTTTCCTCGGCTGATGGCTCTCAAGTCTCGTACACAACCCTCCAATCATCCCCAACCTCAGCTGACAGTCGCGCTGCAGCCATCGTTAGCGACCTCAACGTTCAGTTTGTCACCGCCCTGGTCAGCCCATCCGGCACCATCCTCCCACGAAATATCAGCATCAACGTGAACTACGCTTCCATCACCAACTGCCCCTCCGCATCGGACTACCGGTGGGTGTTGTCGCGGATACATGCGAACAGCAGCGCCACGGACGTAAACACTTGCGGAAGCACACGTCTCCCCACGGAGAGCTCAGTGGTAGCTGCCGGATGCTTCGCAAGCGTTAGTGTGTTCAACGCTGGAACAAAGAATGACGTGAACGCAGCTACGCAGGCTGCGGTGTTGGCTAGGATCAGTGGACTGCTTTCGTGTTTATCTTGAGCTTCGATATCAGGAAGGCGCTGATGTGTAGATTGGGGGTATCATATGTGATGAACCACTTCACTAGTACTTCGACATGTTCATGAACAGCTCGACAAGGACTATTGTAAACTTCTGCACTTCCTGTGTGTGCTCCACCTTGAGACCTTCGAGTTGCCGTCGAGGGCCTTGCCCATTTAGAGCTACAACATTGATAGTACTTAACTGAGCTTCAGTTGAACGATGTCCAAAGATTTAAGTGACACACGTAGTACAGGCAGATCTGACATGGTACACTGTAAATCGTAAGCATACGTGTGATAAGGTATTACGAATTAATGTGCAGTACGAAAAAGACCAGCAGAACAGGATGCATCATTTACAGCCGCCCCAGAGACATTCAGTGCAGAAAACTAGATATCTACAGTTGAAGAGAATGGATCTTTTACAGTTACCCCAGAGAACTCCAATTGGAGACTCCAGATAGTAGACGGCAAAATGAAAAGGGGATGGAGGAAATGGGGTTCCCCCGACGACGCAAGCCGGTACTGCAGTAGCAAGGTCATCGCGCCCCGATGTTGCAAGCAGAGCATCGGGGACAAGGGCGGCAAAAATTAGATAACCAGATACGGGAGGCGGTGCCTCCGTAATAGTGGTTAAACTATTAAGAACAGATACTACACTTGATCTAAGCCAAAAGGCCAGAGTGGTAAGGAATCAAAGCGTCCGGAGGCGGTATATATACATATCGGTCACATGACCACATGGCGCACGGACCTTCGCACCTTTTCAGGCAGTGCGGTCCTTGCACTCAGCGCTAGCCATGTTCGTCCTTGACGACGATACGCTTCTTTGTGTTCTTGGATTTCTGGCTTACGATTCTCACTCCTTGCAAAACTGCTCTCAAGTTGACAAACAATTCAATGATCTTGCCTCGAAACTGCTCTATGCTCGAGTCGTTTGGTCACCGCCATTCAGGGCGGAGCTCAATCTACGCGACGATGGCTTGCCTCCAGTATGTCCCCTACATAGGTGTCTGTACACCAAGTCAGATTGCTTTTACCAAAGGAATCGTCCTTGATATCATCGGCTTGTCTACCGCGTAACTGCCATCGAGTTCTATCTCTGGAAATCGGCGGTAAGTCCATCGATACTGTCCGAGCCATGTTCAAACCGTTCTGATACCTTACCGCGACAGGCTACTTATCCACGCGATCTACGCACGCCACGCGTCTGACAACCTTTCTACTGAATGCCATCAAAGCATTCAACAATCTGACTAGTTGTTCGTTCTGTCCTAGATTTTATCCAGCGAACATATTTCTGGATCTTTTACCGCAACTGACCCACATCGCCGAGCTGACCGTCAACTCCTCCTGCACTGATGCTGGCCACATGTCAGCTCTGACCCAAATCCAGAGTCTACGATCCCTTGCAATCAAAGACCCATCGAGAGCCATGTTAGACGCCCTGCCGAGCTGGGTTGCCTCGATGGCGCCGCGGCTGACGGGCCTCTATTTACAAGTATGTCGCTTACTTCCGTCAGAATTCAACAACGTGACAACTGTCGACAGGATAACTGTGGCTCTGTGACGCCAGGCGTTCTTCGAAGACTAGAGCCTCACCTGGAGAATGTTAAGGGATTCTCCCTACACCTATCGTACTCACTTACCGACAATGACGTGGCGAAATTCTTGGACAGGCTTCCGTCCCTTGAGTCATTGTCACTGTACTACTACTGGGTACGCATCGGTGACCCCTTCAGAAGCAGTACTAACAACGTGATAGCAATATGCAGGCATTTTCTCACCCTCACGGCGCTTGTTGAGGCTGCGCTCTCTCAGCGTCCGCTTCCTAGTGATCTGGACGCGCGCCGAAGCCGACCGTTTTTCCAGATGGATCCGCGGTGTCATATTCCACTCCCTGATTGAGCATCTCGGCATTTTCAGTGAAGCCGAAAAAGAGGAGAACATACGTGTTCTTGGCGTTGCCCTCGATAGTCTCGTCCATCATTTGACGAAGCGCCACGCTATGACTCTGCGACGTCTCGAAGCTCCCTCATCCTTCCTCAGTGTGAAAGCACTCAGGCTGCTTTTTACGCAATGCCATGCGCTACGAATAGTCGCGGTATCGGCTGGGCGTAATGCCCTCTCCGTACTGGCGGAGTGTATAGACGATCTGCCGGAGCTTCATAGTGCCTCATTCACCATTCGCCACGTCAAAGGACGTTCTCTTTCTTTTGAGGATGCCTCGGTGCTTGATCTCATGCGGAGGTCGACCTCGCTCAGGCACCTGCGCGTGAACAAGATACACTGGGAGGTACGATACTGCTTCGAGTTCGTGAATGGTATTAGTGTCTGATATACGCATAGGGATCCTGGGTGTTGGCAGACGGATCTCCAGTACTGCAGGTGACACGAACGCATCAGTCTGTACCACCTTGGGAGAAATCGTCATGATACCGGTGGGACGATGTCTCTTTTGGCGCCTCAAGTGATGTGTTCAATCAATCACTGAGTTATTGCTAAAAGATATTGACTTCCGGACTTCGGTGAATGTGACCACCTTACGAGCACCTCGGGCTGCTGAATCGCTACTCTGAGACTCATAAATCAATGCATATCTCTTGTGGAAGCCGCTGGCAAACGCCATGTCGCCAAAGTTGTATGCCACTTCACTCTTTGACGTCCGAGTTCTCGCGTTGCACTTCCCCAGTTTCTCTCCACGGAAGACACTCTGAAGGCTCTCCATCGTGAAGTCATGACATGGCTCTGCGGGGCTGAGAAAATTATCATGCCCGCAATCAAGAGGGCGGTTTGAGCACTAAACTACGCTCAAAAGCTTTCTTGATGCCACGTTACCCTCAATATCATGACAGATCCCAACTTCCTCTTGATGCCTTCTCAACATAATCTTATCCCGGAATCGTTCTTCGACGGCAATCCTTCATCGATTGATACATCTCGTCACCGGCACAGGATTTATCGCGTTCTTTGCACGCTTTTCATGAAGCCGGATTCCTACAGTAGCTATGTGTACGAGCGGAAAGTCAAATGTCAGTTCCAGAAGGACTTCTACCGTCTGAAGTCTGCTGCGAGATTATGCAACAATTGCAACAGTAGGTATGAGGCGTGATCACTCTTTCGGCTTGAGCAATCGTAAATTGAGATGAAAGTAAATGATCCCATTGAACATTATGTGCCAAGATACCAAGTTAAAGGAATAGATGAGTCATCAAATCCAGAGACCTCTCCACCCAGCCTCCCTTCTCAATCTCGTGCGCGTTTCCTCCCCGGTGAGCATCTCGAAGTCAGGCTCGGTCTTCCAGCGCTTCCTCGCAGTGGCATCTTTGCCATGATCGATGTTCAGATTCTCTTCTTGAATGGGAGCGAGGGGATGCTGACGAGGGGGTTCCTGGGGGCAAATAGAATAATAGCTGGTTGATGGAGTGTAGTCGTCGAGGCCGATAGCAAAGGTATTGGAAGGAGTGGGAAGAGGATAATCGCGAGGCTCAGACGGGGAGAGGTTGAAGTCTTGGATAGTGTCAAAGGCGAGCGGAGAGGTGCAGCTGCCGGAGCCGGTGAAGACGTAGCTCTCGTTGTACGGCTCTGAGGGTTGGATAAAGGCGGACGCTGCCTGTTTGACTGGCTCGTAGTAGTGAGTGCTCTCCCAGGCATCTTCGCAGAAGGCGGTGGGTGGAGAGGTTTGACTACCGAGCACGTCGAGCAGCGCGCGTTGGGGGAACCAAGTCGTGCCATCGGTGGCCATCTGCATTTTGGCAGCGGCCTTGTGAGTAGCAGCAATCTCCTGGTGGAGCTGCACGTTAAGCGCGGCGAGCCGCTTGTCAAGTTGCTTTCTCCTGGCTTTGTTCCTGTCTCGCGTCGTCTTGGCCTCCTGGCAGAGGCTTTCTATTTCGCGGAGCTGGTATTCAAGGAGGCGGGCGGTATCGAGGACGTCAAAGTCGAGCAGGGCGTTGAGCGAAAGGCGGGACGTCAGGGTAGACATGTGAATATAGGGTGGTGGCGGTAAGAAGCCAAGGACGGATGTGTTGATCACTGTTTGCCTTCTTAACTTTTCCTTACGCCACCATCATGTCAGACGTGTCCCCGCTCGCCTCACAAATCGTTCAAAAGGCGCCCGAGCTCCTCGGAAAGCTCGCCAAATACCGCGACCAGAACAGGGAGGCCGAGGTCGTCTGCGACAGCCTTCAGGCCGAAATATCTCGCGTCAAAGAGTGCATTGACGCGCAGAAACAGCTGCGAGAGAATATGGACCAGCGTAGGTGCGACGTCAAAGGCGTGAAAGCTTAACTGACCTTTCAATCTCGCGATAGAGCAGTTGGAAAGCGGTAGTAATGGTGATTTAATTTGCCGGTCTTCAACAAATGAAAGACGCACTTAAGCCGCATCATATCAGGTTCTCTAGGCAGCACTGATAGTGTCGAGGCAAGTGTGCTTTGCTCCCAGAAAACAACCTAGGCTCAATATGGCGCCCCCAGACTTGCGGCAGGTCGGATACGGATTAGTTCAATGCGCGCGCTGAGCCGAGATTGGGTCGCCAAATCGATGTCAATTTCTGCGTCATTGTGTGTGAGCGGCGCATCGCTATAGCGTTGACGCCTCGCTCGCGATTCTCGCGCAAAACCGCGCCCGTCAGATTGTCAATGATATCCGTGAGCTTTCTTCCGGCTCGGAGGCTATCTTCTCACAGCAAGTAGGCTCAGCGTGAGTTCTTCCTGTACAAGCGCTGACCAGACGTACTGTACCGTGTTTGAAAGCGCGTTTGAGATACTGACAGTTGTTTTATGAGTTGCAGAAGCTTCTCGTCGGTGACACCGTGAAACTGATATACCCAATTCAAGTTAGCAATCTTGGAGCCCCGGAATCCATGTGTGCAGTGTAGACTAACCGAGCTTGTCCAGCCTTTTGAAAAGCCGCGGACAGAGCGCCGCACCAGGTGGCCGTCTTGCTTGAAGGTGATAGTAAGGGAAGGAATGATGATTTCAATTTGTTATTCTAGGAAAGTTCAGATCACCACGAGTCTCGACTTTGCTCCTTTGGTCCAGGTGTCACTGTCACTCTGCAACTTGTCTTTTCATTGTCAACAGAGTCAGTGTTCAAATACACGACCCAATGCGCATTGCGCGTCCATGCGCTAGGCACAACTCATGCGACACGACACCCTTCAATTACGATGACGAAATGTGCGTCGACGCAGGTACTCTTCGTCGTCTTCGTCACCTCTCAAAGCTTGACAGAGCACTAATCACAGTGATCGACTTTAGACTCCCCAACGATACTTCCCAACAACGCTAGTCTCTCTAGAAGACGCGGCATTCTTTGTGAGCGGCAGCTCCAAGTGCCTACGGCAATCACACATCCATTTTCTGCGCCACGCGAGCACGTCAATCGCAGGGCTTGGTTGAATGCGGGAACATTGCCATCCTCCGTTTGAGCTAGAGACAAGCGAGTACCTGGACCAATTGTGAGCCTTATGACCGCGTTCCTGTAGCTTCTCCTCACCTATTTTTCGCGCTCAGACTCCAGTACATCTTACGCGTGGCCTTCCAAGCTTCTATCTCGAGAACGGTGATGCCATCCATTCATTCTGCGTCAAATTCTCCAAGGCCCACGGCCTTCTCGGGGCTCACGTGTCTGCAAGTCCCTCCCTCCCAGCAGGAATCCTGTCAATCATGCTGCTCATCTTAAAAGCCAGACTGGCACGCCGTAATTCGCGCTCACATCGTCGCAGGTAGCGTTTCAGAAGACGCGAGAGATGGCTTCGGGAGGATCGTCATCGTTTCAATGACAAGCTCGGCTTTCTCGGAACGTGTATACCTCTTTAATGCTGTTATCGTCACCAGGAAGGTTTTGACATGTTTCTGGCTGAGCTTGGATGTTTAAAAGGCGCTCCGGACGGGAAAGGAACTCTTATCGTACCATCGCTACCATGTCGTATCATCTCCTTGGCGACTTTCCTTCCTCGTGGGCGCTCATTCCAGGAGCACTTCTTCTCTCTGTGCTACTGTACACCTTTTCTCCTTCACGAAAGTCGAGGCTACCACCTGGGCCGCCGCCTTCGTTCATCATCGGGAATGCGTTGCAGATTCCGTGTCAGCATCCAGAATACACATTCATGGACTGGGGCGCGACTTACGGTAACGTCGTTACCTCCTCTCCATGAACATCCGTCCTTACTGACTCTCAACGCCAGGAGACGTCGTCCACATTCGCGTTTTCTCCCAGCCTATGATCGTGCTCAACAGTCTTGAAGCTGCTAGGGACCTTTTGGACAAGCGGAGCGCGATATACTCCGATCGACCACGATTTGTTCTACTTTCTGAATTGTGAGGCACCGACAGGCGGCTGTTGTACTGCGACTGAACTGCTTCCAATAGAATGGGATGGCAAAATGCCTCAACACACGTCCGATAGTATGTCATTTCCACAAAGCCACCTCAAACACGATATTAATGCAGCTTTGTCAACAGTGGTGGACGATTCCGGACACACCGTCGCTTCATACATCAGACATTCAACCAACGTGCTTCCCGGGCGTTGTCTCCTGTGCAATACAAAGAAGCGGTGACGCTTATCAAAGGCCTGATTGAAACGCCCGAAGCCTTCTTAGGCCATGTTCGACGGTCAGGCAACTCCTCTTCGCGATTGTTCCCCTCTGATAGTTCGACGTCAATTCAGATACGCAGCCGCCAGTATACTCAAAGTAACATACGGTACTGAGGTCAAGTCGGCTGATGATCTTTACGTCCGATTAGGTGCTTTTCGCGTCACTTTTGAAATAGGCATTGGCTGACGTTGTCGACCAGCGGAGCGTGCGGGTACACTCACAGTACAGTCGGGTACCCCGGCCGCTAGTTTGGTGGATTATTTTCCGTTCATGAGGTTAGTTCACGTCAGTTAGAATCGACGGATGATGTCCAACATTTGAACTGAATAGACATATACCGACCTGGGCACCGTTCTCTGGATTCAAAAGGAATGCGAAAGAGGTGAAAGCCGCGGTCGACCTTATGATGAACCTTCCGTATGAGAATGTCAAGGCACAATTGGTTAGCGCCTACGCTTTGCATCGCGCGTCGTCATGAATCGTCTCTTAGCTGAAAGGCACCGCCCCCTCTTCGTTCACTTCCCGCCTCATTGAGTATCACCGCGGAACTGGTGCTTTCAATCACGAGACCGAGGAGGACATCAAAGGTGTCGCGGGAACTCTTTTCTCGGCGGCTGAAGACACAGTTGGTTGTTCTTCAATATGGCTGGATCTGGCCTGACCGACCTCCAGACAGTCTGCGTAATCACGACATTCATATTAGCCATGGTTCTTCACCCAGAAGTACAGGCGAAGGCACAGGAGGAATTAGATCGCGTTGTCGGCCCCCTCAAAGTGCCTAGCGCAGAAGACCGACCCCATCTTCTATACGTGGAGAGTGTGGTCAAGGAGGTTTACAGGTACTTGTAGCGCGTTTGCTGTTCGTTGGGCATTTGTTCTGATATGCTCTTCGCCAAAGATGGAACCCGCCTGTTCCGCTAGGCATACCGCATCGTGTCATGGAGAATGACATCTACCGCGACCAACTTATTCCTGCAGGCAGCACTGTGTTGGCCAACATCTAGTACGCATTCCACGCTGCCATTTGTGCAATATTGAGCGTTATAAATTACAGTACTATTCTAAGGAGCTGTCCAGACCCCGATACATTTTCGCCGCAGCGTTACATGGGCGGGTCTGATCTTTTCGACCCTAGAGACGTGGTTTTCGGATTTGGAAGACGGTGAGGTCGACATGGGTGTCTGGGCCTGGGTCTCACGAGAAAACTTTCTGCAGAAGGTGCCCCGGAAAATACTTTGCCGACAACGGTGTATGGATGGCTATTGTCATGATCTTGGCTAGTGTTACGCTATGCAAGGCGCGCGATTGTGAGGGTGCGGTATTACATCCCGAGGTTCAATTCGAGGCTGGATTCGTAAGGTTCGTATATTGCTTCGTCCCTTGTTACGAACATGTCTCAATTGCGTGCACCAGGCATCCAAAGAAGTTCAGGTGTATGATTGTTCCACGTCAATGATCTAAGTACGATAGCCATTTCGGCTGAAAGACACTTACTATTATATTCTGCTGCGCTACAGTCTCCTTGATACGATACACAATGTCAATGATCTTCTCTTCATACGCGGTGACAATGACATAGAGGGATGGTTTCCACCTGTAGCTGGCTGCTGATGAGCTCCACAGCAGCGTTTCTTTTCGTACATGATCAAGAAATGCTTGTTTCCGAGCTGATCAGTGCGCCACAAAAAAGGCCCGAGGCCATGTCGAAAGTGGGATGGTGAGCATGTAGCCGAACATCGTTCATTTAGTGAGCGATTCCATAGAAAAAGGGCAGGTCGGGACGGTATCGATCGCCAATGAATCCATCCAATACCAATATATTTTAACCCCGAATGCAACACATACATGTATACAGTACCATGCCAAAAGGTGAGGAGATCCGTGAACGAGAAGAAGCTAATACAATACAACAGTAACGCGAAAATGTCCCTGAATGCCACATATGTAGCTGATTACACGTCCAAGCGCGTATTTTTGTGATGGTGATGTTCGAGATGATATGCAGCCGAAAGCCAATCGGAAAGCCTCTTCAGGCTTTCCCGAAAACAAGTTTAGCAACCCCTCCAACGCCGGCGTCTCTGTCGACTTCGATGCCGACCAAGCGAGTACGCTCTCCAAGCCAATCGATACGCCTGACTCCGCGATCCCAGCCCCCGCCCATCTTCTTACAGCGTGCTTCGTACGCACGCGTCACCTTCCGTTGCGCCCGTGTACCTTTGCCCAGCGTCTCCCATTCTTCGTGAGAGACCCTGATAGACAATGTATTGTGCACAGCACAGAGCAAGTCCTGGTTCGAAATAGGAACGCTGTTCGCAGCGGATGGCATTGGCTTGGTGCCGATGAAGAACTTGCCGCCCTTCGAGTTGGAGGACTGTACGACTATGGGCCAAAGAAGCTTATCGCACTTGAGCACCAACTTTGTGTACGTCGGCGGATCGGTGGCCGGCTGCGCCAAGGTGTGACTGGGAACAGGCGTGCGAGTATTCCGGTTGACTACCGAGTGGGGAGATGGCGTGTACTTTACGTCGTACGAAATTGGGGCGCTGTGGAGGCGGCTTGATGCAAGCAGAGGGTGCATGTTAGTTGTTTCCGCGCGGTTTGGGTTTTGGAAAGAGACATGTGGGTCTGTTCACGGAGATATTAGTAAAACCATCGCGCAAGATGCATGTTACTCACGCTGGGCACCAGGTGCAGAGTCTGCATGCCAGGTGTGGGTTTGTTTCAAGACGGGGCGGCGGGATGGGCGGCCACTGGAATGACTGACGCTGGCAGAACTCGAGGTCCGGGGAGGGGCAACCACAAAATGACCGTGAGATGAGCCTACGCTCGATGGGTGGATAGATGTCGTAGAGTCTGTTCGGGAATCGCTGCCGCAGTGCGACAAGGACGAAGAAGAATAGATGGGATAGGGAAGGTCTATCAATTGATCAGATGAATGCAAATGAAATAGAGGGTCGACATACGGTATTCGTGCTTGTAGCTCGAGGATTTGTACAAAGGAGCTCTCGTAGGGATGGGAATTTCGTGATGAGGAGCTTTTGGAGCGCAATGTGCGGGATGAGTCGTAGAATCATAAACATCATATCGTAAAGGCGAGGGAGGTACGGATCGGACGGGCGTGTAGCTATCATTTCGCTTTGGAATAGGACGCACAGGGGACGCGCCAGAAGAACCATAGATGTAGGCGGCCTTAGTGGACGATTGAGAGGGACGGCGGGATTTGTGGTCAGGGGTAGACGAGGAGGACGCGTGCGATGGTGAAGAGGACTTTTTGTTGGACTGGCCGCCGCCAAATAGACTGCGAAGGTAAGATGCCATGATGTGCAAGAAGGTTGATAGTTGGAAGCTAAAGTAATAGGATGTCAAAAAAGGACAACTAAAGAAAGGGAGACGATCCTTGCCTACTCTTATATACGGATGCGTAATGTGGTGCACAAGAAGGCCGAGTGGAGGTCGAGATCAGAACCCCAAATCCAGGCGCGAGGCAATGAAGTAAACTATAACGCAGACAGCGCCTTCCTACTGATCGAAAGAGACAGTTTGAGTCAGGCGCGATGCCGCAGGAACACTTATGTCCGAATCGCAAATCTCATGCCTTCCTCTCTCCACCGAGATACCGCTATCTCCGGGAGGTTCGGGGGCAGGGTATGGCAATTACTGGGAACAGATACACTGGTTTGCCCAGTGAGGTAAAAGGCGCTTTCCAATCGACTCGCTAGATCTGCACCAATGATGCGAGAACAGTAAAATTTGGCCGCATTGTAAACACGCTGCAAGGGTCGGTGCGTGCCAGTAGCCGCGAATAAGGGCCTACGCTTTCCTATTACTCTCATCGCGCCTGCACAAGTGACAGAAATGTCACTGTTGGGTAATCATTATGCAGAAAGATGGCGCACATACGAGGTTGGAACAATGAGTGCCCCTCGGAATTCTTGTGTCCCAGTGGCGTCCCCGACCGACTTCATTTCCTAGGCGTTTCACTAAAGAGTAAATCGTTGTGACTGGAAAGACGGAAGGTACCGGTCTAATACATTGAGAGCAAGTCCGGCTCTGACCGTATGTAAGGCGGAAGGTGTGACCTCTCAATGCGACCTTGTGTCCTTTCTAAGTCTCAGAACGGGCCGGCCTTGAAACGTGATGTTCTCACTCGGTGCCTCAATTCCTGGTCGATATAGTCCAATCCACTGGCTTGTCTTGCAGCTTCCTCAAGAGGAAAGGTCGTATCGCTTCTGATAAGTGAGATAGCAAGACAGCTGACGAGTAACGTGTATTTGGATCTAAACAAGACTTCCGCAGATGATGTTCCTTCGACGAACTACGACGTTATGCGACACTGGTAAATCAAGGAGATGAGGGTCAACGTGTTCTGCTGGAAATAACTCACGCAGACATCGATGTGCGCATTACCGCACGTTCCAGAGCTCGGGTCTGGTTGGCAAGAATAACTACAGACGCGACGGTTAGAACTGAGAACGTAATCTACACCCATAAGAGCGTACGTTGTATTGTCCAGAGACAGTTTGTTGAATCGCAGAGGTGGCGGGCTGCAACCAAAAACACCCGCCGTGCAAGGGTTATCGGCTATCACGGTCAAGGCCGAGTCGCAAGAGGAGTCGAAGACGCGCCCTGTTCATAATGATTCTTGATTAGCCGAAGTAGCGATGAGGCAATTCAATGCTTTACATGTACCCGGCGCGCCTCCACTGAGGTCTGCGATATTGGAGATGCCGTACCTTGAAGAACGTAAAGTAGTGAAGAGGCCGAGTATGGTATCGACCCACATGTAGCCAGGACACATTGCATCAACGAAGCCAGCTGCGATGCAGATTGAGAGTACCCGCCACTTCATAGATGCGCGGTTTGGCAGGGAGGAAGACGTTTGCTTCAGGACGGCCGTTGTCTAAAAAGCTGCATCAGCGGCGGTGATGTAGAGAATGATGATCTAACTGGTCACCTCCGTCTGCCTGATACCGTCACCACGCACTGGAGGAAGACAGATGATGGTCAACTTCCGGTTGCACAACGGCCGGGCGTGTCCACTGGAGGTGCTGTAACACAGCGTGTCTTCGTCGCAGGTTTGTAGACTGTGCAGTTGTATTGCTTAATGAACAACGCAGAAAACTGGACCAAAGATGGCTAGCAAGTTGGCTTAGTTGAGCTAAGAGCCTCTTCTAGACAGAAAGTTACAGGCTATACGGTTGTGGGGCGCGAGCTGCTGCGAGGATCCGGAAGACGGGCCGTGCGTTATGGACGGATTAGCTGTTTTGAGCATCGCAACATGTACAGATGGGCTGATGAACGCGGGAAAGAATCAAGAACTGCAGATGCGACGCGTCAGAAGTCTGTCACAGGTGGCGCACGCTGTGCTGTTTGTATTCGCACCTTCTAAAAAGGGTCCAGAGACCTCCATAGGCAGTCGCATTTCGTCTTTGGCAGTACGGCAGCCACGATGAGCGCGGGACGTCGTGGTGGTGTGAGGACAAGTCGTGTTGCCGGATTCGGCCCTGCAAAGTCCGTCCGACTCCGAGCATCGGCATTCGGAAGTTCCCGTCCAATCACGAAGGGTCGCGTCTGCTTCGCGCCGAGTCCCCTGCTCTTGTGCATACTTACCTTGTAGATTTATCAGTCAAGTCAGTTGTCAGACATTGGACATTACTCTACAGAACCTTGTCATGCTCGAAATGCTTACTATATGTCTACGAGGGTCCCATAACAATTACGCTTTTGGTATCGGACTCTGTGCGCTTGAACGTATGCCGCGACATCTCATCTGCACGTTCGAAGTCCTTAGTCTCTACCAACCCATCGCGAGCCCAGTGCTTCCAATATAGCTTCTTGCACTCCGAAACAAACTCTTTCTCCTTCGACTGGCTCTTTGTCATGTACAGTCGAATGGTATGAACATGTTGCAGTTTGCCCAACGACACGAAGAAACGCTGATTCGACTCAGCTGTCAGCACCGTTACCGACTAAAAAGTATAACCCACACCTTGATATCCTCTAGGGTTGGATTTACGTGACGAAATCTGGTTTTGTACACCCATGGTGTAACCCGCAAGTTCGGGAAATTCTCGAGTAGTTCTTGTTCAATAATGAGTTATCAGTAGTGATATCGAGGGTCTAGCCGCTGGCAGTGACATACCACAGAAGCACAATTCAACCTCGAAATGAAGTTCTGTCAACACTTTGAGTGTCTTCGACTCGGTCCATCTATTCCACGGCGGGAGAAGTTCATAAGGGGACATGAGAGTCTCGAGAGCGAGGAATGCGTCGAGGATATCCAGCGACAATCCCTGGAAGTGTATGTTGAGTACGCGCACGGAAGGCAGCTCGATGCCCTTGAATGCCTCTGACAGCAGTTCCAACCATCTGTTAACACAGCCTGAGGGAAGGGGTATATGAAGAATCTGCACGGTTTTCAAATTGGGTAGCTTGGCGAGACATTTGGTAAATTCGCCATAGACAGCTCTTGCGCGGCGTACTTCAGTTAAGAAGACCGACATCATCCTATATGAGGGTCAGACTTGTGCAGTAATACGAATAGAAGAGCTAGAAGATACCCACTGAACATGCTGCGCCATCTCAGGCGACGTCACAGTCTTGAACGCCGCAAGTGTCTCCGCCGCCAGCCGTCGATTATTGGACTTTGCACAAGGTACGAGATCGATGCTCCGCCACGCCAGAGGCAGGTAGATGGCCCGAAGGACGCGGCATGTCTGGGACAGTGCGCGGGTCGTGTCATATCGGACGCGATATTCGGAAGCCTTGTATTCATTGGCATTCTGCTCGTGGAGGACCACCCCGAGAGAGGGCCAATACTGCATGATCTCGAGGTGGAGGTCGTAGGGTAGCGCAGGTAAACCTGAGGTATTGGCAGCTTCAGGCAGAATAGCCTTGGCAGCAATAGTTGTTGGCACGGATACGGTACGAAGTCTCTTGCTCCTCCGTATGGAAGACATTATTGACTTCGGATTTGGCCTTGTCTTTCAGATGGGAATCCAGCTCCAGACGGCCTACTTAGTCGCGAGAGACCTTCGGAACCGCACCTGGAAAAGGGACGAGTACTCTCACGACTGCAGCTGATTGGAAGTGTGCCTTGTCTTTTCTGCTTCGGTTGCGCGTGCTCAATGCGATGTCTATCAGGCTTCTTGTCGTTTATTCGCACACGAGATGGCGTTTTCTGTCCTCCGTACGGTCAAGATGATTATCGGCATTCCCCTGAAATGGTCGTCATGAGGCGACACCGCCTTGATTGGACTCGTTCTAGCTCGTCGCTCACACAGTTCGTCAACTGAATTGTCATCTCGAAGGCAAACCATTGATTGTTACCTTCGTTCCGGAGACTCGATACTTGCCAACTAGGTTTACTTTTGTCTATATCCTTTAGGTAGGATTCTGACCACTTTCCCAAGCCTTTCGGACAACGAAAGAGGACAAAATGAGGCTTCGAGTTGATAGCACTCACGGTGCAGCACGAGTGCAGGGTGAGCGAATACGAGATCAGTACGTCATTGACGCCAATCAACGCGTGGGACCACTTTTTAGCTAACATTTTCAATTACTTAGCCCCTTCATCACAGACCACCATCATCGCTACTCCCTCCTGCATCCACGCCCACAACGACTGCAATGGCGCGAACATTCTGCATCCCCGGCATCATCTTCCTGTTCGCAGCCTTCGTGCTCAGCATCCTCGTCTCCATCTCGCTGCCCTACCTCACAGCGCTTGACATCGCCCGCACCCATGTCGCCAACGGCGCGCAGGTTTCGGGAGACGGTATCACTTCGATCAGGGTATGTCTCGGTTTCTGACTGCTTCTTGCTCTGATTGACCTGACCTTCTCTCTGCTAGCTGGGTGTGTGGTCAGTCAACTTTTACTCGCTCTAGTGGCACAACAAACGCGTTAACACGCTCTTACAGGGCCAACTGCCGCTACAACACCGAAGACGAGAGGACGTGCACCGATGCCCATCACGGATACTCTGTCTTCCTTCAGAACTCTGATAAAACAGAGACTGTCAACATTGGCTCATCGTGGACTCGTGGTCTCGCAGTGCACCCCGTCGGTCAGTCATGAAACGCATTCTCGCAGAACGCCTTGCTCAATCCACTCTGCCTCTAGCCACTGCTGTTACGTTCATAGCCCTCTGCATGTCTTTCTCTCAGCACATCACTGTTACGCTGCTCGCTTCCATCACCTCCTTCCTCGCAGCGCTGCTCACCCTCATTGCTTTCGCCATCGACATCGCGCTCTTTGCATACCTCAAACACCAAGTAAACAAGCTCAATGTGCACGCCAGCACCAAGCCTGGTCCAGGTACACTTTTCCTCCGCTCTGCCTCCAATTAATCTAACTCAATCGCCAGGCTTCTGGCTCACGCTCGTGTCGTTTATCTTGCTCCTTCTGGCGGGTTGCACCGTGTGCTTTGGGCGACGCAAGGAGCGCATGTCGAGCGCGTCGTCGTACCCATCGTACCCCATGACTTCCAACAAGAAGAGCGGCTTTTTATCGCGTTTCCGCCGCAACTAGGCCATCCACAGGACTCTTCACCCCCTTCCTTACATTATATACCCCCAGATCCACTTGGGAGACATTCTACTTAAATTTAGTTACCCAGTTGTTGTTGTTGAATCTACTCGAGTATGCTTTTGAGACACCATTGCTTCGAGTCTACTTCGATGTGCTCGAGAGCGGCCCTTTCATTTCGTGAGCACTGTATCGGCCGCACGACATCGATTGCCTCTAATGGAGTCTACGGCGGCTTTTGATCGATTCATCCGCCGCAAGGCCAGTAAGTATAGCTCCGCAGGCGTGCGCCACGCCTCATGTTTTGCTATTTATTTGCAGCATTCTGGCGATGGTAAATCTGGTCGCTTTCGATGTCTATCGTGAACATGGATATGATATTCTCTTCGTTGGAGCATCACAGTCTCACTAACAATCAGAATCTCGACCTTCAAAACGTTCTTTAGCCCAGAATCGTCGTCATAGATGTACGTATGAACGAACATTGAAGTCATAGGTCCAGACAGCCCTTAAGAACCTTTGGACACGTTCTTGCAGCAACGCAATAAGTACGTGTATCATCGGGTATCATCATTGACGAGCGCGTCAAGTGGTATCTAACATAGAGCGATACGTGATATCAATTCTTGGCCTGCAGACGACGCGTTCCACCATCAAACACCGACGCCCTAACTACAAGTGCCGGTATGGCGCTTTGGGCGAATGTTCAGGACTTTCTTGAGGACCAGCCGCCATACTCGGGGAACCGCCCCGTTCTTACTCAGGCCGCCGTGACGGTCGGGGTGTAGATTTCGATCCTGGACGAGGTTTCTTCCGCATAAGTCTCAGTTTGTGCACGGAATGTCGGCTGAGGGACCGTCGCGTATGGATCGTAGGTCTGGCTTGACCACACACTGGTGTTCCTGCGCACTAGCTGGGATTCCGTGTCCATCTTTAGGGATACAAGCAGGACAATCAACGTTGGTACGATGCCCTGCACACGTAGGTAAACCAAGGTTTGACTTTTGAGAACGGTTTGGCTAACCGTGACATGGCCTAAAGCGTAGAAAAGAATGATAACCGCAGGGTGGTGCAGTATACAGAGAACGGCAAAAACAGTCTGGAAAGCGGAATATTTGAGTTGTCTTGCATGAATAGCACAAAGAGCGCGCCCACGTACCAGAGTGGAGAGGTACAGAGCACCTGATTCTACAAAGACCAGGGCGATGGTCATGTACGGTACCCTCGTCGTCAACTGCAGGACCTTCAACGTCCGATGGTGAAGCCTGGCAATCCATTGCACATCAGAAAAGTCTCGGAAGAGCTTGTCAATGAAATATACCAAAGTTTTCCCACAAGTAATCCGGTGGCACACAGATTCGTCATAAACGTCAACATGGCATAGAACATTGTGGCAAGAGGACTTCCGAGGAATGCGGGAGTATTACCTGCCGGAGTGGCACCTGCCGCACTGCTTAGGATGGGGAGTTGGAATCAGACAGGACGGCTCACCTGCGAGGAGGATCCTTGACTGTTGGTTCAACGAGCAAACTCCAGCGCCTGTCATTCGTTAGTGAAAAAAGGGTGTGGAAATGGTCATGATCACACCTGTAGTGCCTAGAAGCAAGAGGCACGGGGCAATGGCAACCTTCCAGTTCCTACTGTAAAGCACCCATACTCTCCACGTCAGTATGCCGTCTGCGATGATAGACTGAGGGCTGTAATAAATGCCTATCTCAACTCGGGAGGGAATTGAACATACATTGACTAGCACTAGGGACTGGTGCACGATTTCTGCGTCACGAGTGAATCGATCCTCTGAATCAGGCTTTGAGATGAACGCCGAATAGTCCCCAGCCATAAGAAGAAATAGCTGAATTGTAGAAATTATCCAGGACGCCATCGTCAGACCCGCCACAAATCGGTTGAGTGAGGATGTGCGACGCAGACTCAGATATATTGCTATAAGAAAGAGGAGAGTATAAAAGCCTTCAGTGCAGGGAAGGTTCATGTCAGAATGATAGACACCAGACTAGTCATTGTACAGGCTCACCATAGAGGGCCGCAGAGAGGAACAAAGATACGAGCAGGGAGGCTAGGGGCGTGAAAGAAGGCATTGCAGTCTGTCAATTGAGTACTGGACGCGATGTGTTATATCATAGCGCCTCTGAGAATCCATCGAAGGGCAACAAACTAATGTCGGTTATTGCTATGGTACAGTAGGTAGGGTGTGGACGGAAGAGCTTGATATATCATTTCGTTGAAGATGATCAAATCTATGGGATCAGCGAGTACGTCTCAGCCTACGAAACCGGTAAAGAAGAGATTAGGCGACAAAGCGCAGTTGAGAGCGGGCACACCTTGGGGGGTACCTATCTCAGCCGTGATACTGATGATTCCCGATGCTACTATTGCCATCTCTTCATCATCAAGAGAATGCGCCACAGGTAATGCTGTCCGCAATGAATCGTAACGAACAGGTATTATCGTAGCATGCCTGCGAAGTTATTCAACAATCACGGAATTAAAAATCAGACGCAAGTTCCTTGACTGGCATGTCCGGACTCTCTGCCGTTGTGTGAGAGACCTACTGCATCTCACCATCCTCAGTATGAAATCCTACTCATCTCGTCCTGTGGCGCTTTGTCGACGTAATTGGCAGTGACCATCTTTGTGGTCGAGAGCAGAAGAGGGCCGACCGGAATTACACGCGCCCGGCCCGGTCCAGCCGGTCCGGGTTTGTGCGCCATGGTTGAGAAACTCAATTCAACTTAGGACACCCACCATGCCGCGCGAAGGGAGAGCAAGCTCTATTGCATTTGGGCGGACACTAGGACTTGCTACAGACGTGTAAGCTTTTTTTCCGTGAGGGAGGTCTGCGAACTGTAATCAGATGACTCAACCTCTAGCCTTCCGTGCGACCGCTTCACTTCAACTGAATGGCTCGTCTGACATGTCTTCCGAGGCTTGGTCAGTAGCTAGGGACGCGTCCGACTGCCGAGCTGCATACTTAGGCCGCGTTTGTGCCTTCACCATTTAGTTTATTCGGAAAACACTGCTCCTCGTGGACTGCCCAAAGGCCGATGGGAATTGGTGTGGGTTCGCCTTCTCTCTGATGACTAGTGCACGGCCATGCGCGCGCATGAGATGCTGGTATAAAGATGGACGTCTGTTTGGGAAACAAGCCAACCAGGCTTTCACTATTATGTCTATCGCAGAGAAGCTCTCTCAGCCAATTGCAGGGATCACCCTCCCTTCTTCTCCTCTTGTCACCTCTGTGCTATCTTTTGTAGAGGCACATAATGGCATCACAACTCTCCACCATGTCATCCGGAGCACGTACTTTGCGCTCATCATCGCCTCCAAAATTCCGTCAATGAAACAAATTTCCACCGAATTACTCGTCCTCGCAGTATTGATGCACGATCTTGGCTGGGACCCGACTGGCGAGCTCGTCTCAGCTGACAAGCGGTTCGAGGTCGACGGCGCCGACGCTGCTCGAGCCTTCCTTATATCCCATTCCCATGATCATACTTTCGAGGAGAGACAACTCCAACTGATCTGGGATTCCATTGCTCTCCATACCACGACTAGTATCGCAATGCACAAGGAGCCGGAAGTCGCAGCGACGAGCATCGGCATCTTTGCGGACTTCTTGGGACCGAATATTTTGGGCGGAGGGGTGCTGACGGTCGAAGAGTGGCGTGCTGTCGTCGCAGTATTCCCAATAACGAATTTTCGTCAGGGGGTCCAGGATGTTTTTGTGGGCCTGTGCCAGACAAAGCCCAAGACAACCTACGACAACTTTGTCAGCGAGTTTGGGTTGAGGTATTTGCCAGGTTTCTCGGTTGAGGGCAAACAACCAATAGATGTCATGGAGGCAGGGATCAAGAGTTTGGAGGAACTTGACGCATCATACAAGTAGCACACCTCTAGATATGTTGTCAAATTCATATAGCAGAGCTGCTGTAACTTGGCTTCAATCGTGTTATGGCTACGTAGTGCTCCAATTCTTTTCAACTTCGGTTGAGATCAGCTCATGGCCGGGCAGCTAGAAGATTTCGGCGAGGCAAGAGAACGGGACGCGGCGACCGACGATGACCCTCAGCAGTCAGGACGAGTAGGGGCTGTCTCCCCGTTGAGTCGTCTTCATTTACTATGGTGGACAGGATGGTGTGACATTGCCAGCTCAAATCTCAACTCAGTTGTGCCGTCGGGCTGCGGTACCGCCCAGCGGCCGTCGGCACGACACGTTGAGACCGGCTTGTTCGAGGCTTGTTTCCCACCTCGAACCTCGAAAGGCCACACACGACATTACGCTATGCGCAGATCTCTGCCACGATTCTCTGGTGCAGTCACGAAAAGCTGCTTGTGGAGCAGGAAACAATTGTACGACACTTGTCTCCGTGACTTTGAGCCCAATCTACCACCCAGACACAAGTTCAGTTTTCGGGTACGCTTCACTGGGTCGAATCTAACATTTGTACTAATGTTGAGCACAGGCACCCAGAAATTCTCTACGCTGTTAGAAAGCAAGACTCTCTCTCCCTGTGATCTTCAAGCATGTCTCAAGGCAATATCGCCCTCACGAAGTAGACACAGCTCACTTCATCAGTCCTGTCATCGTCGACTCACTCTGAGGACCCAAGAACACTGCGTTCCTGTCCTGAACGTTCTCCAATCTCCATCAGATTTGGTTCATTCGCGCTTTATCGTCGGTTCGTAATGATTCTCACGTGGACTTCAAGTTTGCTGCTGCATACCCGATGTCGAGCCTTACATGCCTGGCCCGAGATACATCTATCGGATTCTTTCGGGTTAAACTCACTTCTTTCCTTATATATGACCAGCGAAGATAGTACGCACTTTGCCCCGGCCAGAGCGCAACTTCAGTGCTTCAACACCCTCATTAGGCCCCAGGTCTCGGGCAGCCCAGGCGAGCAATTTGGCGATGTCGGTGTTGTGCGCTACTGAGGCTCACCTAGAATGTGCTTGAACGTCTTACCCCAAGAACTCGTCGAGTATATCATCTCGGAAACGGATTCTACCACTCTCCGTACATGTTCTCTCGTGCACAGAGGCTGGGTGTACCCAAGCCAGCGTCGCCTCTTCCGGGTCGTTTATCTGAAAATCGGTGGCAAATGCACCGAGCTCAAACGCCTGCAGGCGTTACTGGACACTGCGCCGCATCTTGCATCCTACTTTACGCAGCTTTTGGTCTTGGATGAGACCCAACAAGGACGCAAGGACGACTCCCTCCCCGCAATGGAGCTTTTCGTCACAGTCTTCCGCCGCTTGGTCAATTTACGTGAACTCGAGGTCGCGATGTGTGGGGATAAATGGGGTCCGACGTCTTTGGTGACCGATGTGTTGCGCGAGGTATTCGAGACACCGACGCTCTCGAGCCTCGCTGTCTCGAGCATTTGTCACATTCCGCACCTCTCATACCTGCTGGCATTGGCGGAGAAAACGAGGGCCAGGACACTGTCATTGGCGTTTGTTCAGGTGTTTGCGTGCGCCGTCACTGGTAATGTTATGGACCCGGGGGCAGGTCCAATCCAGACCGTTGACACGCAGCTTGAATCTGTCGACAGCCTCTCGTTATTGCTTGATGACCGGTCTCTGAACAAGTTCCAACTTTACCTCGATCCGTCCTCCATCCCCAAGGTCTTTCCAAACCTCGTCACCCTCGAGATATCCGTCCTTAGTTGGGACCAAGCTCATTCGCTCAAACATGCACTGGACCTCCCGGACTTTCCGAAGCTAGACAACTTCCGGTGCAATCTTGGTTGTTACAGTAAGTGTATGCCACTTCCTGTTGTGTTGCAATCGACCGACTGACACGGAACTTTCTCTCTAGTTTATAAGGAAGACGCGATGGACGTACCGCTCAATATCAGCCACTTCAAGCGTGTCTATCTTTCCATTCAGACGCGTCGGCGAGGTGATTGGTGCCACGAGGACCATGCGGCTTCGAGGGCAGTAGAGTGGTGGAGCACGATCGTAGAAGCCTCAAGCTTCCAACCTAACGCGTTGGAATCGTTGACGTTCATTTTCCCATTGGCGGAGCTTCTTTCAGGCCAGGAAGAGTACGAACATTGGCGAAGAATCGACGAGGTGTTGGGTGATCAAGGAGGGGCATTTCCTTGGCTCAATGATGTGCAGCTCCAGAACGCGGACGCGTTTCCGTGCCATGAGTGGTCTGTCATTAGAAGGAAGGCAGAGGGTGTTCTCGTTTCCGTCGCAAGGCAAGGGTTGCTGAGGTTCGTGGACTAGAAAGTTACGCAAGAGCATAGTATTCCCAGAGGGTGAAAGACTAGAAGGTACATAATAGAAGGAGTAGGGAGGACATGTACAGATAGCGACTTATACAAAGAGCGGAGTTACGTAGATATTGAGTAGGGAGGACTAGTACGAGCACTGGTTAGATCATAGTAACGGGTTCGAGTAAGGATAACAATACAAATGCGAGTTTGGATCGCAATCCCAATCTGGCATCGATAACTCCCCTTCCTCAGACAGAGCACGGGGAGGAATCAAGAAGTCGCCGCGAATTATCTCCCGTGGACCGAAGGAGTAGAACACCGAGCGGGCGCGCATCTGTTTATCATCGCAGGTCATTGATACCGCACGCGCCCCCGACGGTCCAAGAACGGAGAGATACATGGATTTCTCCTTCCTCGGCGAACAGTGCTGTGTGCTCTCAGAAAACCAAAGCTTCCAAACAACAGTATCCGGTAGAGCATGTGCTATCCCCAGAGCATCCAAAACGTTCTGGCTCAACTCGCAGTCTGGAGTCAAGTCCGCGTCAAAAGCCTGTGCGACGAGTGAGGCCTGGCAGTTACAGACGAAGTCTTCCTTCAACGTCCTTTCATAGCCCGCATCTCTGACGGCTACAATAGACGTGGAGGGAGATATATTGGCTTGGGTACGAAGGTTGCGCAGGATAGATTGTAACGCCGGGGAAGCAGGTTTGGATTTGGAGTCACTGAACGTAGAGAACGTGGGTTCGGGGATGTGGACAATGAGGATATCTCCGGAGCTGTCGGGGCTTTCGACGTGGATAAGTGAGGTCTCATACTCGGCCTCATCGATGATATACGTGTCGAGGCGGTTTCCTGTGGGGAGTTGACAAGCATCGACAGAGAGAGGAAACTCGATCTGGATGCTCTGGTGCGGATTCCATCTTCTAGTAAAGAAGTCTTTAGAGTTCGTGTAGTGTTGGTAAATAGTCTGTAGAGGGTCGGCAACAGCGAAGGTCTCAGAGTGGATGGGGGCAGTAACGCGATAGACGACTCCAGTGTTGGAACAGAAAACTTTTAAAGGGAGGTGTAGGGGCTCGGAGTCGCTGTATGTCCGGAAAGGTGGCTTTAAAATGGGCTCTCGATGTTGGAGGAGCTCTTTGGCAGAAAGGAAAGACGAGGGACCGTGTAGACTCGCATGGGCGACTGCAGCGAGGACTGGTCGAGACATGGCTAGTGTGTCCCACGAGACATCCTGCTTCTCTGAGTCGACCCGAGCAATACTACACGAAACATCGGCTTCGAAGGGAGACACGAGGTGATGTTTGCGCATGCTGAATTGCTCGTTGGGTGGACCATATATACAGGCTTTGTCTTGCCTCAGTCCGTCATAACATGGGTAATCTGGATCCGACGAGTCGCCTACATCTCCTCAGACATCAAACGCAACGGTCGGAAAGAGTTGACACGTACCGTGAGCGATGTTATACATAAGACCATTGATACGGTCGGCATAGTTGACTAGCTTGGCAGAGCGAAACATGGCAGCGCGTGGCAAGCCCGCACCGATACGCCACACAGAAAAAGGAATAGAGGTCATGTCACCCACAGCCAAAGACAAGTTGGGCCTGCTGACGAGTGCCCGACACCAAGCCCGTTCCGCGGAAGAAAAAGTTAAACACGATCGGAGCACCAAGCTGTGAAGGTCACATGGCCTATGTTTTGAGTGGGAATTTTCAGTGTCAATAGGGGCAAACAACTACCTTCACGCAACCACCAACACCGCGCGTCCGTCGCCTTTCCTTGGCTCCGGGACGTAAAACTGACGTTTCGATGCCGTGTAGGGATACATTCGATCGCGTTTGACTGGCGAAATTAGAGTCCCACTGTAAACATCACCTCGCGTTGAAGTGTTATCCATATTGTGAGGAGTTTGTCCATAACCGTCCGGGTATATCTCTCACACTCATTGGTAGCTCGACTGAACGTTGAACATGCCGCCGAAATCTCCCACAAAAAGCGGAGGAGGAAAAGGATCCAAACCTACAAAATCCGTCCAGCAGTCGCGGAGCTCGAGGGCTGGTCTGCAGGTAGATGTCGTCACCTTTGTCAATATCACCTAACACGGTCGCTATTAGTTCCCAGTTGCACGTATACACCGCTACATGAAGGTGCGCACGCAACATAACGTCCGCATCGGCGCCAAAGCCGCTATCTACACTGCCGCGGTTCTCGAATATCTTACGGCCGAGGTCTTGGAGCTTGCTGGTTCGTATGCTTCTCCCTCATCCGGCACACGTTGTCTTAATAGTAATTGGTGTCTTGTAGGTAACGCGTCTAAAGATCTACGCGTCAAACGTATCACGCCGCGGCATCTGCAGCTTGCCATCCGGGGCGACGAGGAACTGGACGCCCTCGTCACGGCTACCATTGCGGGTGGTGGTGTCTTGCCGTTCATACACAAGTCCCTCACTGCTGGTTACAAGCAACGGACGAAAAAGGAGGCCGAGGCCGAAGAGTGAAGGTGTTGTATATTTGTTGTCATTGGACGTTCTTCTGTATATAATGATGTATCTATCAAGCTTGTTCGACGTATATACATGTCGAAGAAACTCGCCCGCTGTGTATGTAAAGCTTTGAAGCGGAGCCGTCAGCAATGGATCGACGATACGTGTCTGTCCCCACTCAAACTCACTTTTTGATAGCAATTGCGGATTTACTGATTGAAATGTCTACATGGTACCATTGTTTCCTTGTTTGAGGCAGACTGAGTGCGATGTTGAGACACTTGATGGCAGACACCTGGGTATCACACAGATGCGCAGACCGCTATGAGAAGCCGCTCATCACGTATAGTCGAGTCTCGGGGACCCGAACACATGTTACGTGGCTGGCCAGAGCGCATCCGAGTTGAGAGGTCCTCGTGGACAATAGAGCTCGGATCGTCCCTAATAAGTATGTATGTTCGTTTCCTTGTTGAATGAAGAGGTCTGCGGCGAGTCTGAAACGTGAAACGGTTGCGCGATGTGAGTCAACGCTGGGTTAGTTGCGTGGGGTTGGAATGAAGAGACGCAGAATTTAGACTGCAATCAGAGATGGCCAGCTTGTCGATTTCAGCATGGCGTGGACCAATGGAAGAGTGGGGTGATTATTTCGGCGCCACATATAATACCGCTATCTCTACGCAGACCAGTCTTCCTGTCAGCGAAATGCCAGCGACGCCCGAAAAGAAAAGCCGGCGCAGGAGTCGATTGATTTGGTCGCTGGTACTGGTAGTCAAGGCACGTGTGTCTTTCTCTCCGACCGTCACAAGCTGTCACCACTTCAACTTTCCCTCCTCGCCGTCGCCTTCGTCGTCGCCGGTGTTGAGCTCGCCCATGGCCCCGTCCTCGAGCCTCCAGATACCCGCCGCGGACAGCGCTGCCGGTCCGTCGCGCCACAACAACGCAGCCGCCTCCCGCCCTGTATCGGTCAATGTGCACTCTGCAACAACGCCGGCGCCCGCGGCAGCATCGAGCAGGCGCCAGCGGGCGTCCCACACCGTCGTCTCGTCGACACACGAGCAGCCCCGCCAGAACGGCAAGGAGCGCAGCCAGGAAGGGCAGACGCCCTACACAGACGTCTACTCGCACCCCGCCGCCGTCGCCTACGCTGCTGCGCACCCGAAGCGCACGATCCCCAAATTCGGGCCGTACCTGCTGCTGCAGACGCTCGGCGAGGGCGAGTTTGGCAAGGTCAAGCTCGGCCTACACAGCCAGTGGGGCGAGGAGGTCGCCGTCAAGCTCATCCGACGCGGCAACATCGACACCGCCGTCCGCATGTCCAAAGTCGAGCGCGAGATTGAGGTCCTGAGGGTGCGGCTTTTACATTTTTGCTCACTTTTTGTTGATTTTGTTGACTGACTTTGCTGACTGTAGACGCTAAAACACCCCAACATTGTCCGCCTGTACGACGTTATCGAGACCGACAAATACATCGGCATCATCATCGAGTACGCCTCGGGCGGCGAGCTCTTTGATCATATCCTTGCCCACCGCTATCTTCGCGAAAAAGACGCTGCAAAGCTCTTCTCCCAGCTCATCTCCGGCGTCTGGTACATCCACCAGAAAAAGATTGTCCACCGCGATCTCAAGCTCGAGAATCTCCTCCTCGACCGCAACCGCAACGTCCTCATCACCGATTTTGGCTTTGCCAATCGCTTCGAACATCGCAGCGATGATCTTATGCAGACATCCTGCGGCTCGCCTTGCTATGCTGCTCCCGAGCTCGTTATCAGCGAGGGCCTCTACGTTGGCAGCGCAGTTGATATCTGGAGCTGTGGCGTTATCCTATACGCCATGCTTGCCGGCTATCTGCCCTTTGATGACGATCCAGCCAACCCAGACGGCGACAACATCAATCTGTTGTACAAATACATCGTCAACACACCCTTGTCTTTCCCAGACTACATCTCAGAGGATGCCCGAAGTCTCCTCTCCATGATGCTGGTGCCTGACCCGTCTCGACGAGCCAGTCTTGACCACGTCATGTCCCACCCGTGGCTATCCGCCTACGAGATGCCTCGTGATGACCTTGATGGATTCACCCACACTGCGTTTGGTCGTACGGTCGAAGACCTTGAGCGCTCCGCCATGGATCAGCATCAGCAGAAGAGATTGGCCTACCAGCGCCAAATGCGGGCTACTCAGACTTCCGCCTCTTCGGACAGAGTGGCAAGATCCCAGAGTCACCGCCCCGAAAACGGCCATTCAGCTTCATCCAATGCTCCCTCATCTTCTCGAACTCAATCAGCTCAGCCGAGCCTGGTCTATGAAACATCTCCCGACCAGCTTGCTGCCCAGTCTCCTCCCCCAGTCTCCGCACCCGTTACTCGGTATGATAACGGTCTTCTTGACCCAGACGATCCCTTTGCAGCACCCAGTGGAGTGGTCTCTTCGGATATCGTCGAGCCTCCTGCGCCGGTCAGCAAGGCGAAGAGGTCTGCCAGACATACTGTTCAGGTTGAATACGACGGTCCGTCGCCGCGCAAAGAACGGGCCACTGACGCTCAGGATCGCGATCGCGAGAGGAGGCGTGCTGAGGCGTCAAGCTCGCATGCTAATCACAGCCCCTCCGACGCAACCACCAATGGTACCAGTCGCAGTCCCGAAAAGAAGCGTCGCGCTTCGAACGCTGAGAACAACAAGCCACTTCCTGTGCAGCCCACTGCCTCCGAGCACACCACTCCGACCGCGTCTCATACTCGTGAGCGGACTGCTAGCAAGAGCACACCTCGCAGTCGACAACCCGCTGTCGAACCCCCAAGCATCACGCTGGCTAGTCCACCTGAAACGCCTGTGGTCTTTGCGTCGCCAGAAGGCGAGGAGGCTGAGAAGGACAAGGAATCGCAAGCGTCTTCCAAAACCAGCAAGCACAACCGCTCGCCATCTGCCTACAAGGGCCTCACCGGCACCGACTCCAATGGCGGTTCGAGCACCCTTCTATCCCCGGCGGCGAGCGATAAAGAAAGCGCGCAGTCTATCGCACCGTCCAGCGAGAAGAAGAGCAGGAGGAGTTCGTTGACGGTAATGATTGGGCGTACGATAAAGGGCCGTAAAGGCAAGTCGGCGACCACGCCGGTGTCTGCGATGTCTTCCGAGAAAACGACACCGGAACCTGCCCCGCAGAGCGCCGCTCCAGCCTCGTACAACGAAGTGTCATCTCGCGGAAGGACCATGGATCTGGACGATTCGGCAGATCCTCATCGTGCGAATGGCATGCAGGCATCCACCGGCAAGGCGAAGAAGGTGATGCAGTGGTTCAGGAGCAGGAGCAAGGCGCGCGACTCTGCTAGCGTCTTGGATCCTAATCACGACGAGGAGCCGTCCGGGTCAGAGCGATACAACCGCCAGAACGAGTCCTCGAGCACGGTCAACCAACATTCGGTCTCTAGTACGCAACAGAGGGCGACGTCCGTCCAAGTCACGCCGAGCGCCCACCGGTCGACTTCGGGTCGGAATACACCTGTTGGGGTTCCCCAGCGGACTCCCTCTAGCGCCACGGATACGTCTACGACGACACCGAGCTTCGTTACGCGGTTCAGGAACTCGGTCACTGTTGGTGGTGGTGGTGGTGGTGGCGGCGGGGAACGGCATCCGAAGAACCCTGCTGGGGTGTTGCGCATCCATCATGGTGCGGTGGATCAGGAGATGGTCACGCAGCGCCCGCCGCCCGAGGTATCAAGCACATCAAGGAGGTTCTTGTTGGGATGGGGATCGAGGTGCAGCTTGAGAGTGAGTTCAAGTATCGCTGCATCAGGACGAAGCGGAAGAAGCTGCCTGGGTCGATTGGGAGCGTTGCTGGGTCTGGGGGCCTTGCTGCTGTGAACATGATGGGCAGTGCCGCATCCAACGGGGTGAGTCTGAGTGTTTAGGATTTTATTTTCTGGACATGATTGACTGATGATTTTGTGTAGGTTGACAGACGGGGTTTGCCTGTACCCTCGCATTCGTCTTTCACCGGTGGAGGTATGCTTCGTGGCCTGCTGATGCGCCGGCAGTCGTCGCAAGCAGGCTCCGGCTCTGGATCCGCGTCTGGGATCTACGAGGATGACACGCCCAATTCGAGCGTGTTAGTCTCGGAGCCGGGGACGATGCTTGAGCCTGTCTTTGGTGATCCAACTGAAGATGTCGGTGACGAAGTTCGGTTTTCTGTCGAGCTCACTAGGATCGATCGCCTCACTGATACGTTCAGTCTCGACATCAGGCGGCTGAAAGGGAACTTGAGGAGTTACAAGTTCTTGTATGATACTATTAGAGTGTACGTTTCTTTCTTTCTTCCTTCCTCACTCTGAACTAACGATGTCTAGGCGCGCCGAGCTGAGTTGAGTTAGAGCGACCACCGGACTGGATACTACGATGAACAGTAAATCCACCAAAAGAACTATACCTTCCCCTTTTCTCTGACTTATGCTTCCGTGCTATCTTCTGTTTTTCTTTTCACTCTTCACCGCCTCCTCTGATACTCTCCTCTCGATGCTACCTTTTACCTACTTATTACCATACCCTAATATCAATATTTTCCCTTTCTTCTCTTCCGCTCTTCATCGCCCAATGCCCATTGCATTATTGTGTAATCTGTTTCTTCATGTTTATATATGGGACGGATGGTTCTCGTTTGCAATCACGATAATTTATTCTTCTTATCCCTCAGCTCTGCTATCTGAAGTCTGGCTCCGACTCTAGGCTCGCTAGAGAACTTGAACACGTCGGAGTGTCGTTCGCGTCGCACTCCTTTGAACTGGCATCGCAAAATTCGATGTGTCTCCAGAGATTGGTGTCATTTGGTGTCATTTATGGTCAAGGTAGCGCTTATAGTGGTGAAAGTGACCTTTCTGTCCCGGGCTCGTATTGCTGATTCACGATTGCTAATGACAATATCCAAGGCTTCCCTGTGGCCCTCTCGCCGGCTGCTCCGAAAAACGGGTTTGACACCAGTAAGAATCCGGTACTTAGATGTATCTCGAAAGTATGTACAATACAACATCGGGTGTGCTGCAGGAAAGTCAACGTGAAAAGAATCCGCTCAGGGCGAGCCGACAATAAAGCGCGACGGAACTATACTCAGATACTTGAACCGTATGTCGAGATTGCCGCGCCTCGTAATGCTCCTGAACCATGTATCCTCAATGCCTCCAAACTACAGATGTATCCTGACGGCTCGGGATCATCAGATTCTGTCTTTCCAGAGGAGATGGAACGTCTGCCGTGGGCGCAGAAGTGTACCACAATCGAAGTGAGCTATCGATGGTACATTCTGGTCGGGGGAATTGGGCAAAAGGAAGAGGTGGCGTTCGAGTCAAAATATACTTCATCTTGCGGAGGTAGTGCGAGACAGGCAGCGTGCCTTCAGTGTGTGCGCGCAGCTCCCTCGTGTTGAGACCCGCACAGAGATCAGCGAAACGAGTACGAACTTCTGAGATCGTGGGCCGCAGAGGTGGGGATAGATTCATCATGTCTGTCACGAGGGGCATGAGAAACTTCAAATGAGGCCGAAGATGCTGTGCGACGCATGAGTGATATACGGTTGTGTGGCTGGAGAAGAACCTACGACTTCGCCGTGACTCTTGAGGAGATGTCCCAGGTCCCAAATATCAGCGGGGAAGGGGTTATAGAGGGTTGGTTCTGTCGTGTTACGCTCTGGCAATAGATAGCGTGATGGAGGCTTGATTGGCATTGAAAGGACGGATGGTATCTCATCGCCAATGTGTCGAGAGGATATACCAAAGTCTATGATGAAGTAGCGTGGCCATCGTTGAGTACGGGGCGGGAAGGGTCTTGAGGAGGCCCTTAGTCTCTCATTGGTTTTCGACCTATTGAATCGCTCCGTATGCAATTGTTTTTTGGGAGAGGTATCCTGCATAATGTTGACGACGCTCAGGTCTCTGGCAAAGTTTCAGCGACATGAGATAGGTGAGGCTACAATTACCTATGAGCGACACCGTGCTGGTGCATGAACTCGACGCCCTAAATATCTTATTGAAGTGGAGAGAATGAGACTCCAGAGAATACCAACGAACCTCAAATATTTGGCGAAACGCATCAATGAACTCGGCAACGGTGTCGAACCACGGGTTCGTAAAGTTGCGGTACTCAGGCATCACGATGAAGGAGAAGTTAACGTCTGAGGGAGATTGGAAAACGTCTAGGATAGGAACACAGTGATTTTGCGGGTCCTCAGAGTAAGCCGACGATGACAGGAAAGTAGCTATGTCTACTTCCTGAGGGTGATACCGCCTTGAGACATGCTTGATGATCACAGGGAGAGAGTCTTTCTTTCTGATAGCGGCAAGAATTCTAGGGTCCTGCGCGTGACATTGGTTCAAATGTAGAATTCGAAGTAGTGAAGCTTACCCGATAAGTGAACTTGTGTTTGGGGGGTAGATTGGGCTCAAAGTCACGGAGACAAGTGTCGTACAGTTGGTATCCTGCACCTTCGAGCAGATTCTTGTGATTGCACCAGAAGATATCAGATCTGCGCATAGCGAAAAGTCGTGGCCCTTCGAAGTTCGAGGTGGGGAACAAGCTTCAAACAAGCGGGTTTCAACGTGTCGTGCCGAAGCGCAACGGCACGACTGAGTTTCAACTTGTATTGGCAACGATGCATGATGGCGCGCTGATTCCATTCTCCAAATTCGCACACGTCAACTATACTCAGTGAACGAGTTCTGTTCCTTCGACCCGCCCAGACTCGATGGAAATGATGTGTCTGAGTCTGTCTGAGAACGTTTTCTGTGCGCGACTCCCGTGCAGCTTGCAATATATATAGAGGATCTGCATGGTGGACCTACGCATCGCCCTGCGCTGCCCTCTCCACCATGAATGGAGACGAACCCAGCGAGGACACCGTCCCTGCTCGTTCTGGTTCTGCTAAGGTTCTTCGTCGGTCGCCGCGTCCCTTTCTCTCACCTCGCCGAAATCTTCAAGCCGCCCATGATAACCTCCGGAATTCAATCGGCGAAAGACATGCCAATCCTCTGGACGACACATGTGAACCTACTCTAGTCGATGAGATTATTACAGGTTTTCCTGTGTTTGTCGTTAATTACGCGTCTCTAGTGACTTCGCTGACAAATCTACAGAACAATCAACGCATCCCGAGAGGCGCAGCAAGTATTTGATCAGGCAAAATTCCCATTTGCTTCCGTCAAGGCCCACAAGGCGAGTCGGGGATTCTTCAAGCAGAGTAGTCAACTTGCATTCAATACTCGCGTATGCGCTCAAGTTTTCTACTCCATTCGCTGCAATATTCATGCCCTTCAGCTTGCATCGACTAGCAGACGACGCGACTTACTAGATCCGCCTGCCAGCTCTGGTACGCTGTCTATGTCAATACTTCTTGCTCCTGGCTCACGATAAACTCTTGCGCAGAGGATGCCTACCGCAAGTAAGCAGCTGGTACCCTGTACATCTTTGAACACTTATTGACTTTCGGTCAGTATGAAACTCAGGTTCTTCTTGGCCTTTTTACGTCGATACTAGAAGCTGAAAATGTATGACAGGGAACGACAGGTGGACAACGTGAGCTAACTTAGATCGTCTCGTATTCACCATGAACAAATGATTTTCTAGGAGAACACAGCCATCGAGCTTGGCTACTGCGTACCGCCGTGAGTGATATTATATTTCGCTATCATCCAATGAATGAACACAACTCAAGGACAATGCCTGATCTGTTGAGTGGCACGATCAGATTCATCTGAAGCGTCAATTATTTACCATTACATTGTTGCAGCACTATCGCACCCTTTCGGGTTGCTCCAGGCGATGACAAGCCTCTTCCCGACACGCCTGTTCCTCAGGCTGAATCTTCCTCCCAGGCTACACGCAGGTTTGTGATACATAACCTCTCACCGGCGGAACAGTCGTCCATGTACGATGACGACGACCCACCGCCAGCGTATGAGGTGGAGGCTAGGAAACGCCGGAGCTTGGCAAGGTTCTCTTCTGCTGGCGATGGGATGGCGGAAACTCTCAGACTGAGCGTCGCGTCAACGGTGGCACTGTACGAGACACCACCAGAAACCCCGACTGCTCTGACAGAGGATTCCGCCTCATTGTACGTATGCCTGTACCGGTTGAGCGAGTATACTAGATCCTGCTTATCTTCCTTCCACAGGAACGAAAGTTTCTACTCAGCGGCGTCGAGTCCATCAGACGTTCAGACCCTGTTCCAGTCGATGGTTCTCGAGGAAGGGTAGGTGCACGATTGTTGCGAGTGGTACGTGATTCCGCGACGAACCAGTTTGGTCGTTGACGGCTGCTGTATGTCAACAGGTGCTGGCGCTCCGAGAACATGGCTCTGGTGTTGGTGAAGGATGTATATTTCTACATGGCCCGATTGCCCTTGTAAGTTCTTACTGTACTATTACGATCTACGATGATCATACTGTTCTTCTGTCTTACCTTGATGGTCTAATTATTGACGGCGCAAAATAATTGTGCGATCATGAGAATCAGACATGCAGCCGCTCCCCTTGTGGTCGCTATACGGCAAAGCGAGAGTTTTTGTAAATGTAATTGGACTTAAGCTGGCACAGGCTCACCAGCACTCCATGACCCTAGTTTGCTTTCGGTAACACTGCTCGGTGTCCTCCCCCCAAGTTTGGTCCGAAAGAGTCTACAATTGTTATTATGACAGTAACACTTACTGGTGGCGACAAAGTATGGTTTCTTTCTTCGAGAGTACCTCGCTCATATCAACTGGATCACAGATATATTTCATACAGTACTGTATCTACCTGTCCGTTCGTGTCGTCTCGACTCTCGACATCATCTAACCGCGATAAGCCTCCCTTTCGCCTGCTGACCCCTAATCCTTTCCCTGGTAGCCGGCGCGACCGTATCAATCCCACCTCCCTCCAGCTCATACACCTTCCTCGACCCAACCACGATCCTCCCCTCCCGCCCCTCCAGCGCATCCATAATCACCTCCTCGTAAATCCGACACATCTCCAATAGCACCTGCTCATGCTCCCGGTACGGGATCAGCTCCGCGGGGATGATGCGACAGTTCGTCATATGGTATTGATGGTCCCAAACCAGCTCCAGGTACTCGAGCTTGTCGGGAAGGCGCGCGAGGACGGAGGGCGATATGAGGTCGTACGGCTCGTGGATGATCAAGCTCGTGAGCTCGGTGAAGCGTGGCAGGGCGGCTTCGAGGGACAGGTTCCAGAGGGCGACGTTCTTGATCGTGAGGGTGCGTAGGTTGAAGTGGGTGGCGGAAGGCATCTCGAGGTAGTCGACTACTGGTTCTGCTTGGTGGACGTCATCGGATAACTCGAGATGTTCTAGAGCCGGGAGGGATATGCGCGAAAAGACATCGGCGAGCTGCATGAGATGCGGTCTGAGCGTGAGGGATTGGACGTGAATGAGTGGCTTCGTGTCGTCGTGGTAGTCGTCGTCGAATGTGACTCCGTCCAAGCGAAGATGAGTGATGTGATGTAAGTGCTGTAAAGTCTCCTCGACGGATTTGAAAGAGCACTGCGAGAACTCGACGGAGGTGAGGCTTTGCCAGAGCATCCCGCTGAAGGGATTCGGACCTGTAGATGAGATGATATCATTGAGTACTTCTCCTCTGACGCTCAAATGCTGCAGGTCAGCCGCCGAGCCACAAAACGCCGTCAAGGCCTGGAGGGTCATGCCGGGGAGGCTAAACGAAACATCGTGCCAGCGATGCAATTCGCTCAACAAGACCCTGACGGTGTCTCCATCAACACTGCCCATTTGCATCTGATCTCTCGTCTCTTCCAGGGCGATACTCAAGGGCAGATCAACCGACATGCGCAAGTAGTGGCGCACCATTGCGGTCTTTGACTGTCCGTTGTACACATCACGCAGACGAATACGTGTCCAGAGGTATGGCTCATCCAGAAGGATCTTTCTCCAGGCCTGACACACATGACTGAGCCACACAGCTGCTGTTGGACTTGGGTCAAGGCAGACATCCTCAAAGATGCGCAGAAGAACATCCAGAGGAAGGCGAGAGAAAGATGACTCGTTATACGTGTACTCTTTCTTACGTCGGTCACGGTCTTGTGCTCTACGCGCGCCACGATCGCGATGAGAAGGAAAATCCAATTCATGAAAGGAAAGCCGCCACACCTTTTCTTCTCCGCGCAGCTCTTCAACTTGAATGATTTGATGGACTGAAAGACGATGTTGGGCACTGTTCTGTGGCGGCTGATTGAGATGCGGATGGGCGAAGGCCGCAGATGGTGGCGGTCCCGTTGACGAGCAACACGTTCATTATTCCTAACCATTACAGAGAACGCTGTGAAAATGAGAAAATGAGAAGGACTGTGAAGCGATAATAGTGGATGGGTGATGATGGGAAGAGAAAGAGAGGCGTCGGCGCACGAGGGAACCGAGTGTCATATGTGTGTCCATCTCGGGGTTCGCCGAAAAAGGAACAATTAGCGCCCACTTGCTACTTGGGCTAAATGCTCCATTCTTGTCGACAATAGATTAGCCCAAAGCAGTCAATCGAGGTTCAGAGAGGAATAGGCGGCAGGGCAGGAGGAAACGTGATCAGCCGTCCTCATGGGAACATGGACAGTACAGGGAAAGCATGGATTCATGTCATGGATATGTGGGACATAGAATGGAGACGGAAGATGATCGTATTCATTCCCTATGCTATCAAAGAAACAACACCGCCAGCTTCTTTGATTTTTCGCCTGGCTTTCTGTCAGAAAATGCGGAAAGACTGGACTAATAACAACGCACTCTGCGATGGCCGACACAAAGCGTGCTTTTACGATGAAAGGGAGCTTGGGGAGCCTGATTTGGGGTTAAGGTGAAATTTTACGAGGAGTGTCGGTTTACGCACTGTCCGTTGCCCAAGACCTTTCCGTACCCGTGCGCGAGGGTGTCGATGACGGGGACAACGTCCGAGTCCTCGCTGAGGCCCTCCTTCTGCTCCGCCGGCACAAGACTCCATAGCTTGTCGATGTTGATGATGGGGCGCCAGGTTGCGTTGCGCGTGAGATGGTAGTGGCGCATACCGACCTTTCCGAAGTAACCAGGATGGTACTTGTCAAAGTTGGTCCTATTGGGCGTCAACGCTGTTCGATGGTGCACGGCAGTATGCGCACCTGTGGTGGTGGGCACCACCGGCGAGACCACGACCTCCCGGATGCTTGCGGTGCTTTCCTACACGTCCGTGTCCGGCCGAGACGTGGCCACGGTGCTTGCGAGTCTTCGACAAGTGTGTCGGCATTGTTCTGCAGTAATCGGGTCAGCGCCTTGTCCAAGTCCATCCGCCGCATCCACCGCCATCCAGCCATTTCCAGCGCCATTTCTCCAGCGAGCGGGTCCGTTCAGCGCTACGGCGTTGGTCCTGGGCTCCGGCGGCGGCGACGGGCAGCAAAACGGCGGGGCTCACCTTGAGGAGGAGATGGGGCGGATTAGCAGGTCGCAGCCAATTTTCGAGGCGCAGACGGGCAGCTAGCGTGGGAAAGCTGAGTAATCATGTGACTATCACCGATATTCACCGAATGTCACGCTGTTTTGTTTTTGATTCTCGCCTTCACGTTCGGTAAGTCGTCGACTTTATTGCTCTTCTCAATGATGGGCGCTTGCGCTATATTTATTGTCAATGAATCTCATGATCTCAACCTTTTGCTGACTCTTTCCCGTATTCTTTCGCGCTGTTTTGCTTACAACTTTTTGCAGGCTTTTTCTCTGCTTTTCTTCGTTTTGTGAGTGGTTTCTCCTTCCCGCACAATGATTAGAACAGTTCATTAAACTGCGTCCGAGTCTAACGACGATGGCGATTTCCTGAATGTAAACGACATGCATGGCTTTATGATCCTTCCTCTGTCCGATTTTTAGCAACTTTTTTTCTGACGACTTCTCTCTTAGTAAACGATGAACGCACCGGAACGAAGCGAGGCCTTTATCCTCGAAGACGGCGAAGCACAGTACGCCTAGTTTCCCAGTCGTCTGTGGAAGGTGATGGTCGAGCCGCGCGCAGTGTCGTCGTCACCGAGGACCCCAAGGTGCCCAATGCCGCCACGTTCAAGATCATGAAGCAGGACCACACGCTGGGGAACATGGTCCGAGCGTATGTCGCCGTGCTTCCACCGCGCCTTCTCCCTCTGACCCCCTCTCAGTCAACTGCTCGCGATGCCCGAGGTCCTCTTCGCTGGTTACAAGGTTCCCCATCCCCTGCACCCCTACTTCCAAATAAAAGTCCAGACTGACGGGACCGTCACTCCGCAAGCTGTCGTCGAGACGGCGTGTACGAAGCTCATCGGGACCCTCTCCTCGTTGGAGGCCAAATTCAAACGTGAATTCTCCATCCGCGAGGTAGAGTCTTCCAGTGGTGCGCAGGGCGACGCTCAGCCAGCCAATCTTGACCCGTATGGCGGTGCCAGCGGGTCTAGTAATGCCTGGGGCGTCGACAAGGATTATATCGACTTTTAGCGGACGTATGTTTATTTTCTGTATTTTTACCTGTAATTTCATCGTGTATTGGTTAAGTCTCGAAATGGAGTGGCGTCTATTACTCAATCAGCTGCCAACAAAGGTTCTCTTCCTTTCAACCATTACCACCACCACCACCATGGCATCGAACGACGACAGCTTTGTGATGGGCAGCCATGCGTCGTATGGGAAGATTGAGGGCTTGAAATACGATCCCAGTGTGTGGCGCAGTCAATTACTTTTGTCTGGCCACTGACCATTTCAACAGCCAACATACCCAAAGGCTTCAACCCCAATCATTTCCAACCCAACAATGTAGTCGACGGCAGGTCCACCTATCCGAAAATCAACGACGGGCTCCTCGGCTCTGTTTGCACCTCCCAACCCGCCGTGCCACTCGACGCCACTCTCGAGAACTGCCCCGACGGCTGGACAGAGTGCCTCATCTCCGCTGCCGCAAAGCGGCACATCGTCTCCACGAAAGGCTTTCCCGCCCCGCTCCCGCGCGTCGCCGGTCCGCCCGCCTACCGCATCGGCCCTTCACCCACAGGCGGCACAGGCATGTTCGCGACGCGCGATCTGCACATCGGGGACCTGATCCTGGCGGAACGCGCTCTGATCATTGCGGCTGCTGGGATCAGAAGCGCGCCTGGCACGGAGGGGCTCAAAGGCAAGGAGCTGTATCGCGCCCTGTTCCTCTATAATGAGAAAGGTTTGGAGATTCCCGTTGGGAGGCTCTTGCCGGAGCAGAAGCACGCGCTTATGGCGCTGCATAATAGCCATACGGAGGATGGGAGCGGGCCAATCATGGGTATCATGCGGACTAATGGATATCATGTATCGCACTTTGGGGAAGATCCTAAAGGTTCGTCACAAAGCTGCTTCTGCCAGAATTGTTGTTAACCGACAATCTAGTCGTCAAATACTCGGGTGTCTTCAAAGAGCTGTCTCGCATCAACCATAGGTCTGTCCATTGTATACTCCCTTTGCCTCAACTGCTAATGCATCTTCTCCTTTACTGTAGCTGCGGTCCCAACGCCGCGCGCTACTTTGACGAGAAATCATTCTCGATGAAGTTCCACGCGCTCCGGGACATCAAAGCAGGCGAAGAGATCACCACAAGCTACTGCGGGCTTGGCCAGCCGACCGCCGCGCGCCAGAAAGCCCTGGAGCCGTACGGGTTCACCTGCACCTGCAAGCACTGCACGGACCCCACATCCGACGCGCGGCGCCGGCGCATCGTCAAGGACTTTGACGCGTCGGTGAACGCGCCGCGCATGAAGATGTGGCTGGAGAACCGCCGCCTGCCGGAGGACCTGCTCATCAACGAGACGGCGGAGGCGCTGCGCGTCATCGAGCGCGAGGGGATGGAGGAGTCTGGGCTGTACTCTGGGAACTTGCTGCACATGTGCGCGGTGCATAGTGCGCTGGGGAGGGATTTCGCGAAGTATCAGGAGAGGTTCATGAAGTGGTGGGACACGCAGGCGGAGGAGGAGAGGAGGGAGAGTGTTATGCTGTTTCAGACGATTGTGGGACAGAACTGGAGGGTGCGGGTCGAGCCGAAGGGGTATGTCCCGTCGCTGCCTGTGTTTGTGTCGAGTGGAGAGGGAGAGGAAGAGGCCATGGAGCTTGTCACGAAGATGATGAAGATGATGATGGGTGGTGCTAATGGTGGACGATAGGAATACCCGCTGCTTGATACATGCACAAGAGTTAAGGTTTGTTAGACGTTTGCTATTCTGTGATGTAACTAATCTGCTATCAGAGACGAATTCTGCTTTGACCCATTGCGAGCTCCAGATGAGAAAGACCTGATGCAGCCGAAATTGAAGTGCTTATTCAGGTCTAGTGGCGTATTTGCAGAAGATACAGCAGCAGAATCACTACCGTAATATATGGATATCAGACTTTTCACGGCCCGGGTGCGATGGTCTGGTAAGCAACATGCCATTGCTCAAGGACTACAGGAGTTGGACGCTCCCAGGCTCGACCGTGACGAGAGTATTCAGTACGAGGGTAGCCTGGACCTGGTACATAGGCTCGATCGGAAGCTGGGTTCATTCAAGCACAACCAAAGGCCACTTGTGAGTCGGACCGAGCGCAAGCACAAGGTTGGACTTGTTGTCAGTCTTGAGACATTGAACGATGCTAAAATCTCTGGTAAGGAAGCAAGCGCCGGGAGCGCTTTTCCCTATTGAAGCTCGCGTAAGAGGGTTACTGTATCCAGGCGAGATTGTATTCTGATCATTATCAAATCAGTGGCACCTCTGTGAAGATACCGTGCGGCGTATGGCAAAGTGTTGACAAGATCATTATTACCCTGACGATATGTAGATCCAGGAGCTCACGAGGAGGAAGACTCTTTGGAAGAACAAGTACCGCCTGCCAGTGGATGGAGATCACAGTCTGTTGGGACGCAGTCAAGATACACCTTAAGAATAAACACAAGTCGTGACCCGGATGGGGCCAGTGATGTGGTCGCCCACACCTTCACACTTGGAGCCGACACTGACTCTTGCTGTACACAGACGGTCTTTTCTTAGAACATAAGCGACTGATGCTCCAGGCATGGAAGTCACGGAGAACAACCATACACACTCACCATCAACGCAATACAATCACTGACGGGTACTATTCTATATTGCGTTCATGACCTCACGCCTAGAGCTTGAGGGTCGCCTCTGGGACCATATAATTATGTAGGATCCGACAATTGACACGCTTTGTCCCCCGCAAAAATGGACCTGGCCATGATACGAGTAGTGCGCGCTACCAGTCAAGGGGAGATACCAGTTGCGATGTTGTAAGTCTCCATCGATGTATCATGATCTACCAGTTTGTCGATTGCATGTCAACGCTCGTAGGACGGGACCAGGAGTAAGTCCTCTGTGCCGTCCACTGGCAACGAAATTCACTAACGCTGGTGTCTGACTATTAGCTGTTAGGGATGTTTCTCAACTGCTTCCTACTCGGGATTCTTTCGGTTCAGGTTTGTATGTATCGGCTATTTGCTACCACCAGCTCGACAGAGTTTCATCTTACCGACAGACATATTCACCGTCTCGTTCACATACCAGAGTCGTTGGGTCAGGATCTATGGTCTGTGACTGTTTCTCACATTGCCTCTTTCTGAGCCAAGCTCGATTACACAGTCTACTCGCTTTTTGCGCTTGAGTGGGCTCAGACTATCCTCATGATCTACGACGCGTTTCATTGGTTTGTATTTGGCTGGGGTGACCGGGCTGCTCTGGGTGACATCTCGACGAAGTGGCTGAGCAAGTTCTTTTGCATATCGTGGCGTAATCTCCCCTAACGCCACCGCACAGATAAGCCGCTCATGGGCGGGGTCATCTCATCATCCGTCCAGATGTTCTTCAGTTGGCAAATCTATCGACTGACTAGGTCGTACTGGCTTGCTGGGTGCGCTCCTTCACCTCAGGACCTATTGTCATTCGAGTTTAATTTGTTCCGCTAGAATTACAGTTTTTGTACGTCTTGAAGGCGAAGGCGGGCGAAACTCACTGATGCTGCTGTTGACTCAGATTTCGTTCTGCCAGGGATGCTCTGGCATCGCTGTCGGCATAATAGTATGTGGGGACATGCAGGGATTGTACGCCGTGGAATTTGACAATCGTCTTCCACACTTAGGTCCGCGTTGCGCACAAGCTTTCCAAATCACAATCTCTGGACGTCTTGACGGTGGTAAATTTCCTCGTACTTGATGTGTCCTGGCAGAACTAATATACGGTGCTGGACAGATGACGCATTCCGGGGAGGTTGCCGCCGACCTTCTCATTGCCGGATCAATGGCGTACATTGTGAGTCCCTAATGCCCATTTTATCAATGGCTAGACAATTTGATTCGAGCCTCGAGGCTGATGGCTCGCATTCAGCTTTGCCGCATGAAGTCTGGGTTCAAGACGACAGACCAACGCGTCGTGAACATCGTCCGGCTGTTCATTGAAACCGGTCTTGTAACCTGTATGTCGTCCTCCACCATCCGTACTACTAGAAGGGATATTGAATGTATGGTGACAGCGACTGTTGCTTTGTTGGATATCATTTTCTTTGTTGTGTTTCCCGTATGTTTTCATCTCTCTGTGTATGGACTGACTCTGAGATCTTTACAGGCCGGTACATTGCACGAATGCCCGTAAGTGCGACTCGGAATGATCGTGCTTGCGCATTTAGACTCATGCTCAATCATTCAGCGGAGTTATCTTGCCCAAGTTGTACGTCGTTCATTTACCTCACGACTCGGATAAAGGTCCTCTGCAAATCTGACTGACACGAGGCTAGATATTCGAACAGCCTTCTTGTTCTGGTATGTTGCCCTCGTTCTTCCGATATCAAATTAACACGACTGCCTAGCTTAACAATCGCATCTTCATGCCGGACGAAGATTCAGATTTGGGAGTAAGTACTACAAGTGAACTTGCGACGTCAGGCAGTATCGGCATCATCAAGTCAAAACGGGCGGCCAATCCGCCAATCCATCTGAATATTTCCGGAGGTGCAATGGAAGACGTACCCTTGCAGGATCTGTCTGTACGCCTGTCGATCGTTTGGCCTTTGTTCATCTGATGAATGCTCCACTGTTGTCCTTAGAGACGCGCAGAGAACAGCTACATGTTTGACGGCGCAGACTACATGCATTCAACGGGAAAAGATATGGACGGGCTCAAAATGTAGCACATACGCAGGGTACAACAGCGTCAACCGGCCTAGATCCACAATGAAATTGGCTTCTTCCTTCACAACCGTTCAGACCATTGCAGTGATTGCCGCCGTAAACAGTCGACACTGACAGGACCTTCTGGACAACATGAACGGTAGATCAGGAGTCCGACCATTCCAGCCCTCGCTTCTTCGTTGATTGAGGACCGTAACACAGAAAATTGACGAAGTCCCCAGGGCGCAAAAAGACATTCGTACCAATTCCATCATGACGATTTCTCCCATGGCGGTATCGACTGATGTGTTCGTTTTACCTGTAGTACTGGTGATCCGTCTGCCAACACCCAGGATCCCTATGTATATATCAGACTAGTACCAGTCACGAAGCAGTGGTAACAGACCTCCCAGTATATCTCATTCACGCGCAGGTGCCTCAGCGAGGTCGACCTCCGCATGACGTCGAGCACCGACGAATCCTCAAAATCAAGAGAGCGTTGTTTGACGTGGCGAATGGTGAACGAGGCACTATAAAGCTCCGGCAGATCGTGTATACACTCCGCCAGTACGGAGAGGGCATTACGCCCAGCCGATACCGCGACTATTTGTAGCGCACGGCATTGCACAAAAAGCAGTCTGAGTGCTTTCACACTCAGAAAGGACGAGGGAGCTTCGAGACGTCGCAGAGTCATAGCGTGGCGCTTCGTCAAATGATGGACGAGACTATCGAGGGCAACGCCAAGAACACGTATGTTCTCCTCTTTTTCGGCTTCACTGAAAATGCGGAGATGCTCAATCGGGGAGTGAAATATGACACCGCGGATCCATCTGGAAAAACGGTCGGCTTCGGCGCGAGTCCAGATCACTAGGAAGCGGACGCTGAGAGAGCGCAGTCTCAACAAGCGCCGTGAGGGTGAGAAAATGCCTGCATATTGCTATCACGTTGTTAGTCCTGTTTCTGAACGGATCGACGATGCGTACCCAGTAGTAGTAAAGTGACAATGACTCAAGGGACGGAAGCCTGTCCAAGAAATTCGCCACATCATTGTCGGTAAGTGAGTACGACAGGTGTAGGGAGAATCCCTTAACATTCTCCAGGTGAGGCTCTAGTCTTCGAAGAACGCCTGGCGTCACAGAGCCACAGTTATCCTGTCGACAGTTCACGTTGTTGAATTCTGACGGAAGTAAGCGACATACTTGTAAATAGAGGCCCGTCAGCCGCGGCGCCATCGAGGCAACCCAGCTCGGCAGGGCGTCTAACATGGCTCTCGATGGGTCTTTGATTGCAAGGGATCGTAGACTCTGGATTTGGGTCAGAGCTGACATGTGGCTAGCATCAGTGCAGGAGGAATTGACGGTCAGCTCGGCGATGTGGGTCAGTTGCGGTAAAAGATCCAGAAATATGTTCGCTGGATAAAATCTAGGACAGAACGAACAGCTAGTCAGATTTTTGAATGATTTGATGGCATTCAGTAAAAAGGTTGTCAGACGAGTGGCGTGCGTAGATCGCGTGGATAAGTAGCCTGTCGCGGTAAGGTATCAGAACGGTTTGAACATGGCTCGGACAGTATCGATGGACTTACCGCCGATTTCCAGAGATAGAACTCGATGACAATTAGGCGGTAGACAAGCCGATGATATCAAGGACGATCTCTTTGGACAAAAGCAATCTGTCTCGGTGTACAGACGCATATGTTGGGGACATACTGGAGGCAAGCCATCGTCGCGTAGATTGAGCTCCGCCATGAATGGCGGTGACCAAACGACTCGAGCATAGAGCAGTTTCGAGGCAAGATCGTTGAATAGTTTGTCAACTTGAGAGCAGTTGTTCAAGGAGTGAGAATCGTAAGCCAGAAATCCAAGAACACAAAGAAGCGTATCGTCGTCAAGGACGAACATGGCTGAGTGCAAGTTTTCCACTGCCTGAAAAGGTGCGAAGGTCCGTGCGCCATGTGGTCATGTGACCGATTCGTATATATACCGCCTCCCGACGCTTTGATTCCTTACCACTCTGGCCTTTTGGCTTAGATCAAGTGTAGTATCTGTTCTTAATAGTTTAACCACTATTACGGAGGCACCGCCTCCCGTATCTGGTTATCTAATTTTTGCCGCCCTTGTCCCCGATGCTCTGCTTGCAACATCGGGGCGCGATGACCTTGCTACTGCAGTACCGGCTTGTGTCGTCGGGGGAACCCCTTCCTTCTCTCTCTTTTTTGCCGTCTACTATCTGGAGTCTTCAGTTGAAGTTCTCTGGGGTGACTGTAAAAGATGCATTCTGTTATATCATAGACACTTGCCGTGCTGCACTCCAAACGTTTGCATTTGATCCGTACATAATGTGGCGTATTTTCGCCGGCGCAACCATCTATACAATCTACGGTGAGGTCTATTGCGGAACATTTGTACAGTGTACATTAATCTGGACATTGTTCGTCTGACAGTGCTTGAGGCTCGGTTGCCAAACATTCAACGGGCAGGAAGTAAAGCCCCGGGAAAAGGTTCGCCTACGATGTTTTAATTGTAGACCTCACCGTCTTTTCTGGTATCGAAAAGCCAACATAAACATCACCGTATACATCTTGCCTTGCTGTCTTAGATTAGCAAGAACACCAAGACTCCCCACTGTAACATCAAGTAAACCATCCGATGATGAGCATGAAGGGCTTTTCCTGATGAACACGAAAGCAGCCCACTGATTCTAGCCACCACGGTAGCCTGCGTAGCTGCGTCCACATCGTTTTTCGTTGCTGCATCAAACACACTAACGCTTGCGAGGCATCCGGCAGCAACCACTGAGCTCTCCGTAGGGAGATGTGTGCTTCCACAAGTGTTTACGTCCGTGGCGCTGCTGTTTGCGTGTATCCGCGACAGCACCCACCGGTAGTCCGATGCGGAGGGGCAGTTGGTGATGGAAGCGTAGTTCACGTTGATGCTGATATTTCGTGGGAGGATGGTGCCGGATGGGCTGACCAGGGCGGTGACAAACTGAATGTTAAGGTCGGAAACGATGGCTGCAGCGCGACTGTCCGCTGAGTTTGGGGATGATTGGAGGGTTGTGTAAGAGACTTGGGAGCCATCAGCCGAGGAAAAGGCGATGGACGGTACGCCTTCAAGTGCAGCTTCGCTAGCTGCCCCCCTACGATGGTTGTCAATTGAAGAAAACACAGTTGACATGGGAGATATTCACACTGTTCCAGAAATAGTGACCGTATCTCCAAGGTTATCTGGACGTGCGTTAGATTTGGGTAAGTTTCTGGGAGCATGATACATTGTACATACTGCCGATGTTTGGTCCTGACATGACGATGTCTGGGGCACTGCCGAAGAAGCGAGGCGATAGAGTCTGGATTCCAAATCGCACCGCGTCGACCGGAAAGGAGTTGACATAGTTCAAACGCGCTAGGAGGACGTGATTGATATTGAACTTGGATGATTCAGTAGAAGACGCGCACGATCAGATGCGTTGAAACCTTCAGCGAGAGAACCAGCAGGGCATGTGTCGAACTCGCAAGGTGTCGTTAGATTGGCCGGCGGTGCACTGGAAGATCCGGTGCCAGACTTGTTGATTGCAGGACAAGATAATACAACCTTGACGCAAGATACGCATTGATTATTATTACTGTGGGTGCATCTCACTCACGTTATATCCCGCCGCTTGGAGACTGCTGTACAACGCACGTACAAAGGCAGTCGCCCAACCATCGTCGTTGGTCAGAAGAACTTTGTTTCGAGAGGGTGCTTGAGCGTAGACAAGACAGAGAAGGGTAGTCAAAGCAAAGAGGTTCTTCACGGTCGAGGTCATCCAAGTCTTGCGCCAAGCGCCACTTGATCATAATGGCCGATTGGCACCTGTGACATGCAAGCTAATTCGGGCTCATGGTAGATATCTCGACGCGGATGGAATAAGTATGATCCTCTGAGAAGGCCATGGTCATTCTCTCGTACTTCTGTCTTGGCGTTTTGTGAGACCAGTTCTCTATGATCATATTACTGTTACACACCTTGTTCTCAGTTATCGCATCAATGTAGACAACTTGAAACAGGTTCAGCTTGTCCTCAGGAATACTGCCCTGATCGGCCATGTGACACGTTTCCCTCTTACCATGACCGCGACAAATCCGCCTCAGGCTCTCCCGCCGCCCACGAACGCGCCAACGGTGGACTCGGATGCGCCTGCCGTGAAGCTCGAAGAGCTGGGCCCCATGGTCATCAACCTAGATGGGGTGGGCCCTCCCAGTGATATATCGCCGTTGTCGTCGTCTTACGGTTGGCTGTAGACCTTGTCCCGCATCGCCAATTGGAGCAGCATGACCGAGGGGGAGAGGGTCACGACGTTGCGCGTGATAGCGAAGCGGAACAAGTTCGTGGTTTTGACTCGGATTAGATTATTGGGCGAACGACTGACTGGCCATGGCAGAGAACGGATGGATGCTTTGACTCATTGCGAGTGATAGATTCTATGGCATGCCTCGCCGCGGTGGCAGTCAACTTCACTCAGAATTCGAGAGGTGAGAATACAGTACGGAGATAGGGCAACGACGGTGATAGCCAAGCGGAACAAGTGCGTGATCTTTCATCTCATTGGGCGAACGGCTAATGACTTGCTGGCAGAGAACGAATCGATGCCCTGGACGATTGATAAAGAACCGTCGTACTACTCATCTAGGTTCAATCATAACGCGCCCTCACGGTGGCAGTCAACTTCACTCGTAGGCGCCGAGAATCAGTGAGGCGAGAATACAGTATGGTGAGAGAGCAATGACATTGGGGGCGATAGCCAAGCGGAACAAGTTCGTGATCTTTTGTCTTATTGGGCGGACAGCTCATCCGACTTGCTACTAGAGAACGAATCGATGCCCTGACTCATTGCCACCAGTGATAAATAATTGCCGCACTATCTAGATTCTTTGGCAATCGTAACGTGGCAGTCAACTCATTCGTCGAGGGGGTTCGGCGCCGAGAATCAAGTAGAGAGGTGAGAATAATCGTGACTGGAGTTCCAGGGAAACCAGCATCGATGCCAAGTGATATCAGTCTGAGTCTCATGACGAATCGCCTCGGGATCCAGTATTTCTCTGGCTGTAGCCTGTGAACTCATCCTCCTCTTTCGGCTTCGTGAGCTAACATTCCTTGTAGCTGTCGACTTGCCTGAATGCTGAACGCGACGCTGCTGTTCAAAGCGTTTGGCCAGAACAGGATCTCACTCTTTCAGATGATACCCTGCCATCTGAGTCGAATGTAAGTGTTACTTACTCGGCGCTTTGTCGCGAATTTTCAACGTCGGTCATGCGATATTGGCATTTATGGCGTGTGATTATGCGATGTATGTATTTTTGTGATGTAAGTTGCATGCACATCCCTCAGACTGTTCTCAAACGTAGAAGATACCATCAGGTTGGTTATCGCGACTCTTTCCGCGTACACGACAGCAGGTTTGACGCGTTGCGCGTCGTGAATGTATGCGTGTTCTTCAGGATTTTGAATCTGCTTGTCATGTAGGTCATTCAAGCGTCATAATTCTTCATCGCACTCATCAGCGCCGCTAGTTGTATTTTAGCAAGTTGCCATGGAAAGTAACAAATGAACAGGTACCACGCCTACTTTCGAACGTTCGAGCGGGGGTGGAGCCAATGACACCAGTGCGTCTACCCGACAGAGCCGCACAGGTCGCGGAGGACTGAGATGGTGAGTGGATGCGGAGCGACTGACCGAATTGGGTCCCGCCATGTGATAGCGATGCGGTCATGGCTGGCTCACTCCAAACACGCTGTCATCGTCGCCTCCATGATGTCACGGCTCTGGATTGCTTATAGGGCGTCCTGCGCTGCCAGTGTCTCACAATAACCCATCCACACTCACACACACTCACCCAAACCAACCAACACTCTTCTTCATCATGTCCCAGTACACCTCCAACAACAACAACACCTCCGCCTTCGAGTCCACGCCCCAGCACCACATCCACGGCGACTCTGACCCCATCCCGGGCAACCGTGGCGTCAACGCCGTCGACTACTCTGCCGAGTCCGTCGAGCGCAACCCCTCCCACATCCAGAGCAGCAACCCCAACTCCGAGTTCGGCAGCACTGGCGGCGCAGGCGCGCGCGGCGGGGAGTACGGCTCTGAGCGCACAGGCGGCCTTGGCTCGACCGGCGGTGGCCAGTACGGCTCTGACCGCACAACTGGCCTTGGCTCGACCGGCGGCGGTCAGTACGGCTCTGACCGCACTGGTGGCATTGGCTCGACCGGTGGCGAGTATGGCTCCAGCGCTGGTGGCGAGTTCGGCTCTTCTGACCGCACCACCGGTCACGGCTCCCGCGGTGGCGAGTTTGACTCCAACCGCTCCGGCGAGTACGGTTCCACTACCGGCAAGCAGCAGTTCGGCTCTTCTGGCCAGCAGGAGTACGGCTCTACTGGTCAGCAGGAGTACGGCTCCACTGGCAGACAAGATCAGTTCGGTGCAGACTTCGGCTCGTCCAACAAGCAATCGACCTACGACTCGGCCTCTGGAACCAACAGCGGACTGTCCACTGGCGCAAACACTGGCGCCAACACCGGTGCCAACACTGGCTCATCTCTGAACCGCGACAACGAGTCGTCTGACTATGGCCGCAATGGTGTGTATCCGCATCTATTCTATCGAATCGTTTGTTAATCCATGTCTCCTGCAGCCACCGGCCAGAACGAATACGCCCAAGGCGGCAAGCCTTCGGCTGTGGACAAGCTAGTCGGCAAGACGGAGCAGGTCAGTGTTTGTTCTTGTTCGATCCGTCTACATCCTCTCATGCCTTTATCCCCAGGTTGTTGGCAAAGTTGCCAAGAAACCAGCTATGACTGAGCGTGGAGAGATCCGGGCGGAGGATGGAAAGCAAGCGCTCCAACAGGGCCGTACTACCCAAGACAACTACTAGTCTACTCGCGAGGGAGTAAGGAAGCATGGACTTAAACATACCAAGTTGTATTACTACTTTGCACATTAACATCATGGATATCATTTGACGCGTTCTTATCGTTCGATTTCACTGGAACATCATCCTCGCCTTTTCCCAGTACCATGCATTAGTGCTTAGTGATTTCAGCAAACGCGTCGATAGTGTGGCGGCACCCGTGCGAACACGGCTGACATCATCCGAAATGCGAATCTTTCCGATAAACGTCCCTTCCTTCTTGCTAGCATGCACCTCTGTTCAATTCTGTTTATCGTCAAAGCAGCACCTGAATACGATTACCGCGCACTCAATGGCGATGGCCTTCTCGTGCGCGAGCCCGTCGAATGGGAAGGAAAGAACGGGGCATGAAATCATATCGGGAAGGAAATGACGGCGCTGCCGTTGTGAACCAGTATCGTACGCTCATTGTCCTCCCGCTACTCGTCCCGCTTACACTCGGAGACTCTAGGGTTGAAGCATGCCCGCTTCCACACGTCCACACGAACCAGACCGAGACACTACGCACGACCGCCCTTAGCCTTGCCGTTTCTACCCTCGGAACAACCGAGGTACACTCCGCAGGCGCTTTAGAGCTCGAGAGTCTAGGGACAGGGGGAAGTGGCAGCCTAATCCGCCGGTACTTGGTCTGGTCGGTGCACGTCTTCGTTTCGAGGCAGAGGAAGTTGCCAGTATAGGCCGGGATGGAATCGCTGCCGGTCAGGACTCTGCGCCCCTTGTCTTCCCGCCGTTCGTTTATCTCATTTACTTCCAGACTGTGGCTGGACGCATGTCTTCTTCCGCACGAGGATTTGCCCAAGTATCCTGGCATGTCTTATGGGATGAGGGGAAGTAGCAGGCAGGTGCGCATCTTCATTCGACTCGGGGGGAAGGAAGTTGACGTGTTCCCAACAGACGACCTTTCGCGGTCGCGGATGTCATGACTTGAATTCGGCAGTAGGATTTCACGCGGGCCAATGTTTTCTCTATGAAAAGGTCCATCTCCCAGTCCGAGTTTTCGGCCATCGCCATTCTGAAATGGGAAGGAAAGGATGGCGCTGCTAGGTCAGGTCGCTCATTGTCTTCCCGCTCTTCGTTTATCTTATTGACTTTCAGATCCAGGTTGGGAGACTCGAGGTTTGACGGGTAGTCATCCAACGAATGAGATGACAATAGATCTCGCCTCAGTCTACGCTCGCACACTTCATCCACGACTGTGCCGACTTCCGAACCAAACACAATACATCCCGCAAACTTGGGCGCCTGGGGTGTGTTATGGGATAGGGGATAGTAGCAGTACTTGGTCGGTGCACATTGTCATTTCGAGGCACCAGAAGTTGACGTTACGCTCAGTATACGCGGTCTTTCTGTCATGAGTCGTGTAGGATCCATTCGACTTCGACAGTATGACTATGTCTTCCCGCTCTTCTTTTATCTTATCTTATTAATTTCCATGTCTAGACTGGGAGACTCGAGGCTGGACGGTAGTCATCCAACGAATGAGATGACAATGAATCTCGCTTTGCTCTACATTCGCACACTTTGAATCTACGACCGTGCCGACTTTCGAGCCAAACGAAAAACGCTTTGAGCTTGGGAGTCCAGAATGTTTCATTGATTAAGGGGAAGCAGCAATGCTCGGTCGGTGCTCATCGTCATTTCGAGGCAGAGGAAGTTGACATTGCTCCCAGTATACGCCGTCTTACTGTCATGATTCGTGTAGGATCGAATTCGGCAGTAGGACTTGACGCGGGCGATCCTCCATCCTGCGAAAGCCCGACCATCGTTGTACCAGAGTCAAGCTCCCTATGTATGCACTCTACGACAGTGAACACGAGACTGTGATTTATCAGCGGGGTGGCTAGTACCTTTGGGCGACTCTGTATGCTTGCGGTCAAGCCCGACCAGTGTGGCGCAATAAAACCGATGTCATGTTTTTGGAGGTACGCTATCGGTAGGTGATAAGCTTTTTTAGCAACCAGAAATGGTCCCCTGAATTCTCTTGCTGTAGGGAAACAAGTTGAAGGCTGGCGGACAACAACACGACAGCCTTATTTCTGCGCGGCCAGTCCGAGGTCGGGGAGTGTACTCATGATTCATCGCCAGTCCTGCCCACATCCGGCAGGTGGCCCAAAATGTCGAACAATGGCGCTCCCAGCCCAGCGCCAACGTGACTTTTGTCAATATTTGGCACGGTTGGACAAACTTGTCCCAAACTGGTAACGGCGGCTCCAGTGCTCTTGCCTTCACGAACGATCCTCCGCACCACCCGCAAATACCCCACGAATCATCAAATTTCAAATCCAATTGCAGCTTTAGCCATGGGAAACTCGATAGTAAGTGGATTGTTGGTTGCTTTGTTCGACTTTGTTCACTCAAAATCCCATTTCGCAGTCGAGCAATACCGCGCCAGCCCCCGGGCCACCAGAGCCAGTGTCGGTCGATTATTCCGACATCTCGTTCTTCATCGAAGAGGGCGGGGAATGGCGGCGATACATGCCCAGCCTCAGCACACTATTTCACCCCAAGACCGTCTTCTGTCTCATGGAAATATCTGTCGTCAACCTGAGCGACCTGATCCCCGAGGACGCGGCGAAGATGATTCACCTGATCAACCTCTTCCGGAGTGAGCAAAGGCGCGTCATGGTGTGCACACGCGGGGTGTTCTGCTTGCCAGAGCGCGAGATGGTGATGGCGTTCAGAGCCAAGTGGTTGTCCCAATACCGCATCTACACGAATCGGAGAATTGCCCTCCTCCACCGTGCGGAGTGGTATCGGACGGCTGGGCTCGTCGTTGTGGTGAGTGAGCCAGCTCTTTGTTCACGACCTTTTGACTCATTGTTGGTTCGTTTCCCCAGAATTCCAACGGAAAGCGCCTTCGCGAGGATGATGATGTTGCGCAGAAGGGCATTAAAAGGATTAGATCCCGTGTACGCCCCCTCCCCACCTACTCTTCTTTCCCAAAGCATTACTAACGAAGCCCGTTGTATGTAGCCTCCGCCCCTCGTGAAACCCCGCTCAGGCCACTACATCAACAAATTCGGCGACGAAGTGGCCATCACCCGCCCAAAGAATGCGCATCCCCGGCCCACAGTGCCACCAGTGTCCGAGAGCCCTAGCGATTATCTGACGGACGCGAGGCACCCCGCTATGCGCGCTATGCAAATCTCGCGGTGGAATCGGCAACGGCATGTTGGGCAGCAGCTTTGGTTAAGGTGGAGGCATGAGCAATGGGAGACGACGACGCGGAAGCCGTCGCCTTTGAGGGAGGAGGTGCTGCCTGACCCGGAGCCGGAAACGGATGAGGACTCGGACTCGGATGAAGAGAAAGCTGAATCGAACGCAAACGCGAACAACCACTTTGCGTTCACGTTCAGGGCATGGGTCCCCGGGAGTGCGAGGTTTGGAAAGGATGCCAAACAAGTGGATCTTTCGCTTGAGAGGACAAGCTCCCAGTCTTCCTTCAGGAGCAGCTTGGGCCGCTTCAAGCGAAGCGATAATTCTGAATGTACGATCATGTAGTGTAGAGTTCGTGTTTTCTCTGATTTGTTGTTTGCGTTTCGACTAGTATATCCCGCATTGTATATTCCCATTGCATATCTCGTACATACATAGTAATTTATCCTCGCATTCTGTGTTCGATGTTTATACATAGATAGCCGAGGACGTTGAATCCAGATTGGGCTGACCGAGCCCCTATCGTTGCTTTATTCTTTCACTCCTCCACTTTTCGTCTTATACCACGTCGTTCAGAGCAACAACCTTCGGTACACTATCCACGGTGCTTTCAGGTAGTATCCTTGCCGCTCGTCAAAATAAGTAGACTTACCTCCCTTCCTCAAAGGTTCAGCTTGAGATGCTTACAGATCTTTCCACTTCGCCATACTCCCTCTGCCACTCATGCATCGACACTATCAAGTCGGGACCAATCTGTGGAAACAACTACATTCGCGCCTGCGTATCTACTCCTACTTCTCGGCGGCCCGTCGGCGCCCAAGACATCCTACAAAATTCTTTCATTGGCGCGCACATTGACGCAGACATCAATGATACAATGAGCGACATGGTCACTGCTCTTCATGTTCAAAGACGTGTTTCCGAAGATGATCTTGACATTCACCTCTCCTCCTCCATACGGAAGCTCCCTGCGGAACTACACCTCATCATCTTCCAATTCGCATGCGATAACTTTGAACCGCAGAAGTACCTGGATGTGCCTCTTACTATCAGTTCCGTTTGCTACAGTTGGCGCCAGCTAGCTCTCGCTACACCCCGACTATGGACGATCATATCCGTCTCCGTCGGCAGATACTCTCATTTCCTCTCCAACGACAATCTCGTCAACCTACACCTCGAACGTGCTGGGAATTTACCCCTAGCTGTGAAGATGATGGCGTTTGAACCAGAAAAGCATCCGACGTCATTGCTCGACGAGCATACAATGGCGTCCAAGCAATGGCTCCCCCATTTCGCGAAGCTCTACAAGAACTTCGAGCGCTGGGAATCTGCAGAGCTTGCGCTTACTCAGGTCGAGATGCGCCGGCTCGACAGGTTCGTCGCTGGCGGCGCATTTCCCCTCCTGCAGTCCTTGAAGCTGGTCCTCACAGACGACAACATCCAACACCCATACAAGACGTTCCTGAAGGCGCCCAAGTTGACTACTGTCTATGCAAAGGCAGCAGCGGTGCGCTTGCCTTGGGGCCAAATTGCGCATTTTTCGCCCTGCACGAGGGCGGTTCAGGATGTTTCGCCGTGGTTGCGCGCCCGGGAGGGGAAGGAGAACCACCTTACGATTAAGAGCATAGCGACGTCCTTGCTCCCGCCCCACACGCCCGCGACAACCAGGCTGACCTTGACGAGTTTGGAAGTGGATCTTGCAATACTCGGAGCGCATCCGAGTCGTCAGACATCCCCGTTCCTGCTTGTCAAAGCACCGGAACTGAAGGAGCTGACGATACGTATCGCAGATGCCTCTTTGTTGGGAACCTCCGTGATATATGACATTACCAGGTTCTTGAGGCGCTCTCGGTGTTCATTGGAATCGTTCAGCATTGTCGTTGGCGCTACAGTGAACAACGATACACCGGTCGCGGTGGGAGGTTGCGCGTTCCAGATCCTGGAGCTTCTGGAACTGTCGGCAGAGTTGAGGAAGCTGAAAATTGTCGAGTCGCCGACTAGTCCTTCGCTTGTCTCAGAGGATCTTCTGTTCAAGATGTCATCGCAGTCTTTCTTGCCAGTCCTGGCCTCACTAGAGCTGGTGTGGGCGAAAGAAATACCAGATGAAGAGTTGATTGCAATTCTTTCGCTTAGATCGCGAGTGCTGTCTTCACTAACGGTGGGGAGTCGAGATGGTCGCGAGGTACCTGATAGAGTGGCGCAATTCATTGAAGAGCTCCGACGAGAAAGCGTTTCGGTAACACTGTGGTAGAATACGGACAACTCTACTTTGCTACCTGAACCTGAACTTTTACTGTCACCCCAGAGAACTTCAACTGAAGACTCCAGATAGTAGACGGCAAAAAAAAAAGAGGAGGAAGGGGTTCCCCCGACGACACAAGCCAGTACTGCAGTAGCAAGGTCATCGCGCCCCGATGTTGCAAGCAGAGCATCGGGGACAAGGGCGGCAAAAATTAGATAACCAGATACGGGAGGCGGTGCCTCCGTAATAGTGGTTAAACTATTAAGAACAGATACTACACTTGATCTAAGCCAAAAGGCCAGAGTGGTAAGGAATCAGAATGTTGAAACACGTCTTTTATAGGATTTGGCTGCGCACGGACCACCTGCCCTCGGCTGAGGCGGCCCGGGTGTGTTACAGTTGAGTATCGGCTCTCTTTTTCTTTCGACCGTCAGTCTCGTATCAGATATCCCAAGCTAGGCCAAGCTCCATTCTATCGAACATCTGCCGGACTTCGATTCTCGTCAAGAGGTGGAATTTGAGGGAACCTGCGTCCGCCGACAGCCGCTTGCCACTGATCATCACGACGGATCCTACCTCCCAGGGATTCTCTGGAGTCTTCTCTATGCACTGTCATTGCATAGCGAGGAGTTCTGACCCGAACCGGCGTTTCGTTCTACATCATCATTCAAAACTTGGTGGACAGCGGCTATATTCTGAAGAGTTGCTTCGTACCATAGAGGTCTGTCTTTGTCGACGACTGGACCTACAATGCTCCTTTAGTCCAGGCTCCCGAGGCTTGAGTCCCGACGCGGCTTATCCCAATCCGGCGCTTTCTTTGTGGACCCACAGGCTCACAGCCCACACGCCGATGACAAAGTTCCTGAAACTGTACACTCTACACCCTCTCCGACCGCCGAAAGGACATTAGACGCAGAACTTGACGCGTTCGGCTGGTCACTAGTTTTTCCTCCTCATTTCTGGGAGTGATTGTCTCACGCGGGTTCACCTCGCTCACTCCGTCTTCAAATTTCGCTGCAGCATGCCAGTGAGTAGTATATGACGGCACACAACAGAAAAGACACCGACAGGCATCTAAACTATCGACCTAATTCGATCTCGCAAAGCATCCCCCCAATCAGAAATTTTGGCCCCCAGGCCTATCTGACCCGTCGCTGTCAAGTAGAAACGATGGGCCGAAAAGGGAATATCCGTCGATGCGACCCTTGGGCGGTGATGCCCAAAACAGTAAGTAAGTATGTCACTACAGTACTTTCTTGCGGCCATATCGCTCGAGATGAAACTTTACAGCGCCAAGATGTACTGTACCTAGGTGGCTGAGGATGATCAGCGCGTGCCTGCTTACCACAGCTCCGTAAGGACATCTACTTGTCGTCGTTGCGAATTGAACTGGGACTGATATAGTCTTGCTGATATAGATGCCATGACGGCCACGCTAGTTATCCCACACATTCAACAACCTTTCTCCCATCAGTCCAACACACGTTGCTCATCTACGGACCTCCGTTGCCCTGGAGTCGTTCCCACATCGTCCGTTCGGCTACCTTGAACAAGGGCTCGTGCCAAAACGGAAGTTGCTTTATACTACTCGTTATCCGGGGTCATGGCAGAGTGTTTAAATACAGGATCGACTGGATGATTTTTCCAGCACCCAGCACCGGCATTTGCGAAGCAAATCGCACTCTCATAACCAATCTTTCGCCTCGAATTCACCATGCAGTTCAAATCCTTTTTCCTTGTCCTCAGTGCGCGTGAGTAACGCTCTCGCGCGTCGCTTTCGCACTGTCACTGTGTCCTGACTTTCTTTCTAGTTACTCTCACCTTTGTCGTGAATGCTGCACCTGCACCCTTCATCATCGATGAAGTTACCGTGAGTTTTAGCGTCTTCTCGTCCTACGACTTTTCCTTATGTCTGCAATTTGTAGGCCCGTGATCCATCTGGCTGTGCCATGACCAAGGGCTGTTTGAGGGAGGTTCAAGCCGAGCAGTAAATGGTAATTCTCTTCCCTTGGACTCATGGAACTGTTCTCATGATTCTTTCAGCTCGGGCCACTACATGCATAACATCGAAAATTGGGCATCATACCCTCCATCCCTCCACCCAATTTCCATCATTCACTCATTACATTTCACAAGTTATTTGGTCCGAGGGTCATAGAGCCTCGGCATTGTATCCCTAGTTTTTTCCTATCCGTTGATATATATACCTTGATATCGTGTATCTTCTAAATTCGTTTCGTGGACTCCGACCTCCTTTGCGTGAAATGGTCGTATTGTGAAGTGCGGCCTACCCAGTAAAACTGCTTGGCTCTGAGCCACCGTGACCGAAATAACATTCCGACTCCCACCGCGCCACTAAATTTGTTGGCCACTGGAGGCATGGTCATAGAGCCAGCCTTCTTTGCTGCCGCGACCCCGAAGATTATCATGGTCCGGCCGTACGAGGATGGTCAATCCAACAGCCAACTTGCCCATCGTCATCCAAAGAGGATAGACCGATCCTCGCCACACAACTTGGTGTGAGCCAAGCGATGACATCATTACATGGGCAGGGAAGCACCGATAGACACGAAGAAATGTGTGGATGAGAGATTAGCTGGATCGAAGCTCAAAGCAAAGTAACTTGACTGAATTCTACTGGAGTCAAAGTGAAGTACTATGAAGCGAGAAAGAAACTGAAAGATGAAGATATTGAGCACAACCCGAAACAAAGGATTTCTACTAGAAGGAATTGACGGTCGACTGACAATGGGGCGCTAAGTACTTGTGTGACGGATTAGTCCTCGAACTCCTGCAAGCCCTTGAGCCCATTTTCCACAACATCTATCGGTTGCTTCCCCTCAACCGTGAAACCAGGCAAGTACTTCAACCCAAACTCGCTCGCAACATTGTCGTACGTGGTGTTGGGCTTCGTCTGGCACAGTCCCACAAAAACGTCCTGCACTCCCTCAGCAAAGCCGGTGATGGGGAAGACCGCAACGACAGCACGCCACTCGTCAGGCGTCAGCACCCCTCCGCCCAAGACGTTCGGTCCCAGAAAGTCTGCAAAGATGCCAATGTTCGTGGCGGCGACTTCGGGTTCCTTATACAAAGCAATGCTGTTGGTAGTGTGAAGGGCAATGGAGTCCCAAATCAACTGGAGGTTTTTGTCGTCGAAGAAGGTGTGGTTATGGGTATGACCTTCAAGGAAGGCTCGAGCAGCGTTAGCGCCGTCGATCTCGAAGCGCTTGTCCGCGGACACGAGCTCGCCAGTCGGGTCCCAGCCGAGATCATGCATCAGGACGGCGAGGACGAGCGACAACGTGGAGATGCCCTTCAACGAGGGGACCTTGGAGGCGATGATGAGCGCGAAGTACGCGCTACGGATGACATGGTAGAGGGTCATGGTGACACTGTGCGCCTCGACATATGTCAAGACGGAGGTGATAAGAGGAGAAGAGGGGAAAGTGACCCCTGCGATGGGCTGAGCGAGTTTCTCTGCGATAGACATGGCTGTAGGTTGTGTTGACTGTATTTCGCGAAACCTCCTCAGTTTTTGTACCTCTATCGTATGCCGCGTCGGACCGTTTCCTAGTCAGCCAAGTCTTTGTCTATTGAGTCACATTAACTTCCAGACGAACATAAGAGCAAGTGTCTTACCAATAAAGGTACGAAAGTGGCGTCAAATTGCACGGCAACTGGACGCGTCAGTGATTGCTGACGGAGCCCCGGGCGATATGTGTAAGACGTACCGTACCATTCAGTCGACATGAAGCGCAACGAGTTACCATCAGTGGCCGGCGTAGAGTACATACTATGAGGCCAGGTAGTAGGAGAGTATCCTGTTATAGTAACTGGTTCAGTCCTCGGACCTACTCAGCCGAAAGGACCACAAGCTATCCTGACTGTGAGCCGCCGCTGTCCACGGAGTTGATAAAACCGCTTGTTTCCTCATCGCCTTCGAGGTCGTCTAATACATGCCCCAATCTCACTAAGCATTCCTCCAACTGTGGCCCTTCAGACATCCCCACATTTGATCGAGTGATTGATAGTGTCGTAGTACTTACAGGATGGCCTTGGTCAAACCCAACAGGAAAATTCGTAGTAGGATTTAAAATACGCAGTCCTATACTTCCAACTGATGAAATCTCATGAGCCAATTCGCACCTCAAGTTTTAGTCTGAGGACACTCACTTCTGCACCATCCCAATCTCCACCTCCCTTGACCCGGGAATGCGCCGCATCCTCCTCGAGCAACGGAAGATGCACACTTCAGGCCACTTCAAACGCTCCTTCGGCCTCCACCAAAGCCATCTGATCCAACTGCGCCAAGTCCGAGTCCGACGCTGGGATATCTTCCGAGTGGACATCCATATCCGTCACGCTGTGAAGGAAGAGTCTCAATCGCCGGCCGGGGAAGGTCCGTAAGAGTAACTAGGACTTGTCTGAAGTTGATTGAGTTGGTGAGATATATGGTCATGCGAGAGGGACGTACATGAGCTGTTCATTCGATACATGGCACGGACCCAAAGAATCGCCGGTCGCAGCGTTCACAGACGCAGTATTCCTCGAACCCAAGAACCCCAGTCAGAATTTGTCGGAAGTGGAGTCTTGGGCCCGGCCTTTCCTTCATGATCAGCTTGAACCCCGCCGTGAACGCATCGAGTCGTATCGGACTTGAACACAAATGAATGATCTGCAGATGGTAGTACGGCATGTACAGCGGCGGATTGGAATTTGTAAGAATTGAGAATCGAGCCGATGATAGATATGCCGACATTCATCGTTATTCCATGGACCTGTTTCGACTTTCCGGTCCCGTGAAGCATCCACCACCGAGATGATCGGGAACTCGAGGTCGAAGCTAAGAAGAATGTTGGTGATGTGATTCGGGACAAAAAGGGGTGGACGAACTCTTCGTCGCGCAAGCAAAATGGACAGTCATGGCGGCCTTGAGAAGAATAGGTCCGAGGTGGCGCGCTTCCTGGGCTCATTCTCCACTGTGGGGACTCCAAAATATTGTCGACGCAAAACCAAGCTCGGTGACATAGCTGACTCTAAGCGCAACTACCGGCCAGCCAGCCTGCAGCACAGATGTGCCAAGCGAAACGCCGCCGAAAAGTTTGCGAAAGCACGTCTTGGGCGCGTGCGTGCTTGCACATCGTACTAGCTCGGGTAGCTAGAGAGGGACCGTCGCGTATCGCCTACTTGTTTGCACATACACCGAGTTGCTAGAGCACAGAGCTGTAGCTGGCGTCGATCATATATGTGTAAGCTGGCTGCGACATTCCGACGAAGAAAAGATTTCTAGAGGATGGCAATGGGGAGTTGGGGATGGCAATGGAGAGGTGGAAAGAAGAAAGATTTAGCAAATCATTGAGAAGATCTTCGTCGTGATCGTTGGATGTCGCTCTCCGACTAGACAAAAAAGAATCAACCAGTGGACAATACAGGAAACATAGGACACTACCTATCACTCCTTGCCGCGTGATTCCAAAATTGGGCCGAGAGTCACCGCTCATCATCTTGTGTAGAGAGCAGATGTGTGCACTGTGGATGAGCCAAATGGCCAACGTTGACGGTATGGGTAGCATTCGGAATGGCCTCTACGCGGCTAGTCAACTTCGTTTGAGGTTATCGAGAACGTCCAGGCAGTCCATAGAACATTGCTCCTCGTCATTGTCTATATCGACGGGCGTAACCCTGCGCAAGAGCGGAGATCCAGTGAGGTCGAGCGCGAGCGTGGCTCCGATGGCCTTTCTTGACGACGCGGTTCAATAGAACGTCAAGTCGTCGTCCTATGAACTAATTGTAGCGTATAAGCCATGACACACGCTGCACAACTGCACCCACATTTTACTGGAATAATCACGACCGCAATGCACTCTTTCGTCGCCTGCAGCAGTCGCTACTCGTCAAATAATCTTCGCCGGGGGTTGCCGGGGGGTAAGGCTGCGTCGACTCTTTCGTAGGACGGCGTTCCGTGCTCGTTGTCGTGGGCGGAGGAGAGAGACATCATACATGATGATCGGCATCAGCTTGGGCACTTCGGCACAGTTTCCTCCTTCGTCGGTTGCAATGACAATTTATACATGAAATGATAGCATTTGGGTATATATTAACAAAGATAACTACAACGACAAGTACAGTAGTCGAGAAACAGCAAACAGTGAGATTAGTATCCGAAATCAAGAAAAAGCGTAGTCCCCATAAAAGTAGTCGAACCGAATTTAAAACCTGTGGCTGAGGCGCGTCTATCACAGAATAAGCTCCGTGCCAAAGACAATATCCCACACTTTACCTGCGAATGAAAGTCAGAGGATGACAGGAATACAAATACAAGACAAGACGGAAAACCCACTTGTCACACCAAACGCAAGCTCGTAATTCTTGTAATGGTGGCCCAGGTGGTACTTTTTCATCTCCTTCATGTACTGGGGCATCTGGGTGTGATGCAGCGCGTAGTGCATGCAGTCGTAGAGAACATAAAACGTGAACGCGCCCGCGATTATGCCATTCGCGACCGCGACAGGAAAGAGCTTGTGCGCGAGCTGCGTGAAGGGGAACTGCAGGACTCCGAACAGTATGGGCGGCATAACGAGACGCAGTCTGTCCATAGGAAGGTAGTGGTGCACGCCGTGGAGGAGAAAGTGGAGGGTGAGGGCAATGTTGACGTCGGGAAGGTAGTCGTCGAGGTGGAAGAGAAATCGGTGGAGGACATATTCGAGAATGGTCCACAGAAGGTTACCGGCGAGGAAGCAGGGAAGGACTTTCATATACGAGTCGAAGGGGATGTCTGGGATTGACGCGAGCGGGAGGTATGGGTTGGATGTCGCGGCGGGAAGCGGGCCTGTAAATTGGAAGAGGGAGCGCAGAAAGAGATAGGCTGTTATGGGGAGCCAGAACGCGGGAACAACATACCAGGCTGTACGCGTGAATACCTGCGCAGGGTTAATACAAAATAGACGCGCTGGATCACAACATACTTCAAGGTAAGCCGGGCCAAAGAGTCGAGCAGAGTTCGTGAGATGTCTCGGCTGGTGAATTTGCTTCAGATAGAACGATTTGCTGCACGATGCGTAAGCAAGCTGCGATGAAAAGCAGTTCGCACACACCTGAAGTTTGCCTTCCAGACTTGCGCCAACAGCGGCTGGCGAAGGTCGAGGAACTCGTTCTTGGCATAGTCGGCGGCAGTGTCCGTGTCGTCGGGATGATAGTCGTCCGTCGCGACCCAGTCTGAGGGAAATTATAGTACAGTAATTGAGCACTAGGACATTCATCAGGCACACACCTTCCGTCGCCGTGTGTTCTTCCGCGCCGAGCTTGCCAATCAGAAATTCCTCGAGCATGTCGTATGCGGCATCCGAGTGTTCGTGTTCGCTCTTGTCGGCCATGACAGTGTCGACAGCCTGCCCGCCATAGCGAAGAATGATGTCCTCCCCACCGGGATGGTCAGCAAGGAAGGATGTGACGTTGTACACGCGGCCGTTGTATGCCAGCCAGCAGCTCGTCACCGAGCGATGGCTCGCCACGTCCTCAGCGGTGAAGATGCGCACCCGCTTCGACACGGACATGGTGGTGAGAGGAAAAGTTCGAGAGTCGGGAGCACTTCCTTTTTCGGATTTATCTGCCGCCACGTGGATACGATCCAGGCGCAGCGCGGCCTGACCGGACGCGTCCTGGCGCGTTCTACTCCGTAGGTGACTGATATTCACGTGTATACAGTCATCTAATACTCATCAGCCTAGCAATATGGGCTTGGCCATTCCTACATGCATGTTATACGGTGCTGTGTTCGCAAGTAAGTGCATCAAGTATCTCTTGAACGTATCCGACGCTTGGATCTCATCAGCCCACCTAGCCCTCTGGCAGCATGACAGCGAGAAACCAACGTCGTCCGTCACAATGCTTGTAGCAGTACGGAGTAAATCCACCCCGACCCAAGAGGTAGCCCAGAGTCGGGCCCCAGACCCTGCCAGTCGGCAAGGGCAAAGCTTGACGTATCCGTCTCGTCCGCGACAATCTCCTGGTCGCCGCAATGAATGTACTTACTCTACAGTGAATATTATGAGCTAACAGGAGCGCCCAGTTGAGATGCCGAAACTCGTAAGCCGATGCCGGCGATCACGATGTTCATTTCCTTTGCCACTACGACGAGCACGCAATGTCATCCTACGACCAGCGACAATGCAGCGCCCTCCCCGTCGAAGAAGAAACTATGCCCAATAACGGGGTCATGCGACTACTGCAAGCGGAGAAAGAGTGCGTCCCGGTGCTGATTCAATTTGGATATGATTCTGTTTCCTCGTATATCTGAATAATCAGTGGTCACAGTTGTAGAAGGGACTTCCGAAGCAAGCACGACCACGAAGGCTTCGAGGAAACGGCAAATGACCTATAAACTCCAACGGTGGCTCAGTCAGAATAACTCGTGATTTTCTTGGTGCAAGGTCGACTGTAAGCAGTTCCTTTAACAGGCTATAACTCTTGACATGTCTGCACGGCCAATCACGCCAATCTGATGCGCTTCGTCTCGACGATATGGCTGGCATGACACATGCAGCCCGAGGTTCAGTCAGCAATCACTGACGCGTTCAGCTGCCGCCGCCTACCTGCTCCCTTTCAGGCCACTTACGTGCCTTTTGCCATTCAGTTCGTTGGTAAAGCTCTGACCGCCTGGAATCTTGAGTGACTACGCAGGTATAGAAGCAGGTGACCAGTATACGGTATCGTGCGGTATACCGTGACGATGGTGGTATAAAGACTGGGGAGCGTTCCTGTCTTGGGAATAGCCAACAAAATCTCCAGTCATGTCTACTATCGCAGAGAAGCTCGCCCAGCCCATTGCAGGGATTACCTTTCCCTCATCCCCTCTCATCACTTCCGTGTTGTCCTATGTCGAGGCGCACAGTGCCACTTCAGTCACCTACCACGTCATCCGTAGCGCGTACTTTGCGCTCATCATCGCCTCCAAAGTACCGTCGCTGAAACAAATATCCACTTTGGCCGTCGTTCTCGCCGTGCTGATGCACGATCTCGGCTGGGACCCGACTGGCGAGCTTGTCTCCCCGGACAAGCGGTTCGAGATCGACGGCGCCAACGCTGCTCGGTCCTTCCTCCAGGTCCAAGTCCACGACCACAATCACACCTTCTTCGACGATCAGAACCTCCAGCTGATTTGGGACTCCATCGCTCTCCACACAACCACCAGCATCGCGATGTACAAGCAGCCCGAAGTCGCCGCCACAAGCATCGGCGTCTTTGCAGACTTTTTGGGTCCGAATGTTCTGGGCGGAGGGGTGCTCACGCCTGAGGAGTGGCGCGCTGTCGTCGCGGTGTTTCCTTTCGGAACCTTGACGGACTTCGAGGATGGGATCACGGAGATTCTGGTGGGGTTGTGCCAGACGAAGCCTAATACGACGTACGACAACTTCGTGAGTGAGTTTGGGTTGAAGTACTTACCTGGTTTCTCGGTGGAGGGGCATCAAGAGATAGATGTCCTTGAAAATGGGCTCAAAGGCTTGCAGGAGTTCGAGGATTAGTAACTGTACACACGATAAGAGTATATCATTTCCCCCTTAGCCCTTCACCACAAGATTCGTGAAATACTAGTCATAGTAGTCAAGTCGCTCTGATTTCAGGGCTTTGTTTTCATTCTGTCCTCTCAGTTGTGAGTTATCGTCTTTTCACGCTGGTAACGGATTACTAGCAGCGCCCCTACTTCTCCTACCTTCAACTCGTGCCACCGTGATTGCGGAGACTCGATTCCATCATAATCATTGACTTGTGTCTATATTTTCTCGACGTTATTGCTTTCTCCCATTTTGCCTTGTCATCATCTTCTCATACTAGAGGGGATGACTCTATGGCTTCACAGGGCTTTACGTGAATGCTCTCGGTCCAATCGAGGTTTGAACGCTGACCTGGAGTCCGCTCCTTTCCAATAAATTTGGCTCTTGTATCTCTTGAAATTGCTTGCTGTCAAACCCATTCTCTGGGTTGAGTGCCAGTAATCACCGTTCCCAGCCATCTCGGGCTCTTCTCAACCTCCTCCCTGATTGACCGAAAAATGGCCTTGGCGCTGTCGATGTATGTGTTCAATACGTTCTGACCTTTTGCTTTGCCTCCTTGACGAGCGAGACGTTTCTCGCAATACTTGAAGATCATCAGACCGAGGCCGACACCCCACAATACCGCCCATTGTCGCGTACATAGGCCAAATCGGGGAACATCAGCCCCAGGTGACTCATGTCAACACGCGCCATGTCAACAACGGTAAACATATCCGAACTTGGCAATTACAGTCACGACACGAACAATGGACAAAGGCGTGGGCGCCTTATAAAAGGTTTGAGTGCTCTTTCTTTGTGTCCACGCTCTCACTCAACATGTCGGCCACTCAGAACACCAAGAGATCCCGGAACACGACTCCCCCGCCTCATCCGTCTGCTCAGCCGTCTGTCGGGCCGACCCCTCGTTCAGACAACGCGTTCAGACAGAGCGGAGCGTTAGGTCTTCAAACCACGCGCAGAATGCTCAGATCCTCCACTACCGGCCACACCATTCAACTTCGGGTCATCGACTTCCTCGAACAGTTCGCCAGACTTCCCGAACTCACCACGGACGAAATGGACGATCTCGTCGCGTGCACCCTCCAGGGCCTCAAGAAGTCGAAACACCTCAACAAGAATGGGTGGCCAAAAACGACGCCAAAGGGAGCCAACGAGAACCACACTTTTGCTAGTATTGCTACCCTTGCCGAGCACATCCACACGCACTGCAGTACTTGGAACAAAGAATACGAGAAACTCGGGCCCCGCGCAACCAAGTTGCGATGCGATCCTCACAATTCCGGTGTGTCTGAAGTCGACGGTGGCTCTATGATCACCGATGGTCGGGCTGTACACATAATACCAACCACACCTGGCACTCCCTCCGACCACTGGACACGTCCGACGAAAATCCATTGGTCCGACGTTTCCGTCGCCGCCCAGTTCAAGCTTGACGAGAAGGATACGGCGCAGGTGCGTTCATTCACATTCATATTGTTGTAGTCACCTCATTGATTTGCGTACCAGAACGAGGACCAGCTCCTTAACGACGCCAGTCATATCTTGAAGAACGATCCATGTCGCGACTTCACCTTCGGCTTCACCATTGAGAATCGTACCATGCGTTTCTGGTATTTCTCGCGGTCGCATATCAGTGTCACCGAGGGGTTCGATTATCACAAGGCAAATAATTTCCGCACTCACGTCGTGGCACACTGTCTGACCTTCCCAATTAGCTACCCGAATTGTTCGTGCGCTTCATCATCTTCACAACTTTTGCCTCAGACGAGGACCTCGGATATGACCCTAATGTCCGGAGGGTGCGCGACGACAAGGAAAAGATTCAGTATGAATTCACCGTCGGCGAAAAGGTCTATCGGACCATCAAGGTCATCGACGAACGCGCGGCCCAGGACATTGTTACCCGCGCCACTCGCGTTTGGTCCGTCATGCTCCTCTCGCCAGGCCCAGAGGGTGAGCCCATCGGTGATCCGCTCGTGCTCAAAGATGTTTGGCTATATTCGAGTGCCGAGGGAGAGCGTCGGATACAAGAGAAGATCTTCGAGGCTCTCGAAGAATTGGATAATCGGATCCAAGCGGGCGAGTGTCCTGATATCCAAGAGGAACTAGAACAGGCTCGCAGCGATCCCTCTGCCGACCACCTCCTTCCCACCTCGGGAACCCTCCTGTCTGACGCCAGGAGATATTTCATGCAAATTCTACAAGACGAAGTCGTTCACTGGAACGATGCGGAGAAGGACGCCATTGCCGCGATTCCACCCAATTACACCGAATTCAATTACACTCTACCTCCTCCCGAATCTGTTGCGCGAGGCACCACTGTCGATGGTAGCGCCCGTTCCCATGTCAGCGTTGCTGCCCTCGTTACCGCATCTAGATTGGTTGGCAAGACTCCGTACGAGCATAAGCCTCGCACTCACCGGCGCACCATCTTCAAGGAGCTATGCGAGCCCTTGAGCAGTATCACCAGCTACGCCGAATTTGCTTTGGGATTGTGCGGCGTTGTCAAAGGTGGGTTATCGCTGTATGAATTTCGTCCATATTTGTATCTAACATTCGGATATCCCAGCTCTGAACTATTTGCGCTTGGCTGGCTTCGTTCATCGAGACATCAGTCCCGGGAATTGCTTGGTCTATCGGACAGCAGGCAACACTATACAGGTCAAGGTCTCTGACCTTGAGTACGCACGGCAATATGACTTGACGTCTCCTCACAAGGCCCCATTGACTGTACGTTCATCTCGGTGCTGGTAGTACAAGAGTCCTTACGATATTTTTCCAGGGCACCCCTGCTTTCATGGCCATCGAAACTCAGAGACAGAAGCATCTATATGTGCCCAAACCTGTGGCATCGAAATCGTCGATCAAACAACGTCATCTGGAGCGGATAAATCGGTTCCAACGGGATAACGCCCAGGGTTCTAAAGTCGAAATCAGGAACTGGTTCAAACATAACTTCCTCCATGATCTCGAGTCTCTCGCATGGATGTATGCTTTCTTTCTTCTCACCACCATACCGAGCTCCCTTCCCACCGACGGCTTGGCATCTGCCTTCTCTGCTGTGGAACGGATCAATGACGGGTTGTTCGATGGGAAGGTCGAGGGATCTCTCGAACGACTCTCATTCATGATGGATTTCCCGAAGTTGCCTGCGGATGGCAAGGACCTGATTACCAGCGCTTTGAGCACCCTCTACGCACCTGTTCTAGAGGGAGCTAACCTTATATCGGGGTTGGACATTTTCCGCGACCTTGTATCCGCTTATGAGGAGCTTGAAGCGACCACACCGCTGGACTTGGACAAGCCAGACTCTACGCGCTGGGATCCGCAACATTTTCGGTCAGAAACCTACGCCAACGCCTATTTCATGTTCAACCTCATCAGAATGGACATGCAATCCGTCCCCTTCAAGGCGGTGAAGCGGAGTAGTGGAAAGAGACCCGCAGAGGAGGAGGAGCCGGACGATACGAAGCAGAAGAGGAGCAAAAAGGCGCGTACGAGGGAGTGACATCGTAGCTCTGCGTTGTAAATAAATGTTCCCCCTTTCAATTATTGGGACTAGTATATACTATATCTAAAACGAGCATGATCGGTAGAACATCTGGCGGTGCTGACTGCAAGTATAATACAGTTAATTACATGAGCATGTCCTTCCGAATGAGAACCTTTCGCGCCACATCAGCTCCTCAGAAACGGAGATGCCTCTCTAGCCTCACGCAAAGGCTCTGTTAGAGTCTCAAAATTGAGGTGTCCTGGAGCGTCCTGTCCCTACTTTTCTACTTCGAAGTTTGTTTCCTGTATATCCCCACTCTCGCGCTGAAGGTTCCCAGCCACCTCGAGCTCTTCTTATCCTCTACTGATTGATCTGGATTGGCACTGTCAATGTGGTAAACAATGTCGCCTGCAATCCCAAGTGTACACTGAATTTGAATTGTTTAGTATCCCAGTAGATATCCAGGTGCATAAAGAACGATTAACATAGTGTATGAGCTTCCAATAAGTTGTGGATAGGTTATAGGAATGGATGTGTGTGGTGATACAATGATGCCAATGGAAGAATACTATGATGCCCACGCCGCAGGCAGACCGCGTCTACTCCTCCTGGTCTCAAAAGTCGGGCCGTCCTCGTCATCTTCCTCTAGCGATCCACGTCTGGTAGGCTCCTGTCTCCGCCAGTCACTGTATCCGTCCCACTGTCCGTAATCAGCAGCACTGTGCACGCGACCAATGACAGGCCGCCGTCCAGTAGGCTCGATGTCCCCGAGATGCCTCCGAAGGCTGCGAATGGAGTTTTGTCGTTTCGGCGGAACGAGGATGCGTGCCAGATCCAATTCGCCGTCGTCGTCGTCGCTGACCTCTTCAGCACTGCTGCTGTCGACTTCTCCACCCCATCCGCCAGCGAAACGCCTGGATTTGCCCTTCCTGGTGCGAATCTTCGAAGGGGTCGGCTCCCAAGCAAGTGAGTCGCCTTCTACTTTTGTTCTAGCAAGACTAGGAACAACAGACCGAGAGACATCGGCTTCCCTCGTATCGCCGCGATCTCTGCTGCGCGAGGCAGGTCGACTGGACGGTGCACTGTGACAGACAACGCGTGTTCGGCTCACTTCGCCTTCGCTGCGTCTCGACCTGCGGCGCGACATCTGGGCCATGAGATCTGGAGGGCGGAGATGTTGGCGGTCTGTGCTCCGGCCACGGGTGTCCGTTTCTTTGATGGGTTGTTGGTGTTGCGGTCCACCCATGTATCCCACGCCGCCAAACATGACCGCACGTGCGACGGTCTCGAGCCATGTTTTTGGCAGAGGAGGGGGCGCGTCTTGTTCGCCTTCGCCGTTTCCGCGCCTCCGCGGGGCAATATCGTCGTCATCGTCATTGAGGCTAAGTTGACGAGCGGGTGTCGAACTAGGTCGCGGAGGTATGCTCGCCACGGAGGCCATGTGACGGAGGTAGGCTCCGGCACGCGAGGGTTGTGGATGGAGAATGGGTTCTGATGGCAAAGCGGACGCGGGCGAGGATTTCAAGCGCGATAGTGAGGGAGCATCCTGGAGACGACGCTGGGAGTGCACAGAGGTATACGAGAGGTTGTTGTACGAATACAAAGTGCGGGCGGCCTCCGACTGCAGTTGATTGGGTTGCGTGGGGCTCTGATGGTTTGCCTTTGGGGTAGGCCCCGTGCAATCAACTGATGAGACACTGCCGGGAGTAGAGGGTCTACTTGGAAGGGGTGAGCGGCCCAACTGCTGCTGAGAATACAGCTTCGTGGAGCGCCGTGACAGTGGAGAGGGCGGGGGCGAATGCTGCACCCGAACGACCAGCGAATTCGAGCGCGATGGCAGGAGATCATTACGGGATTTGGCTTCTCGTAAACTAGACGATCGACCGAGAGTATTGCCGGGTATCAGGCCAGCGATAAAGCCTACCACCGACCCGACACCGCGTAGACTGCGCGGAGGAGTGCCGTCTGCGCGTGGCTGCTCTGTCTGTTTCTCGATGCGCTCCGTTTCAGGTGTGAAAACACGTGTTTCCTTGTAGCCCGCCTCTTTGAGCAGGTCTTCCAGGCGTTCATACGTCCGCGACTTACCCCGCCTATGCAGAGGAACGCGCCCGAGATCGGGGTAGCGCGACCGCGACCGCCCTGCGCGCAAGGTTGGCGTCACAGGCACGGGCGGCGAACCGGACGAGTTGGAGTTGGATGTGGACGACGCCGACAGCGACGGCGTGATGGTTGATTGCGACGATGACGGCGTGGCGACATTCGGGGACTGCGAGGCCGTGTTCAGCATCCGTCTTCGTCTTTTATTGGAGAACATACCATGGCCGGCGGTACTCGTTGCCGACGTCTGGGAGCATCTCTTGAGGCCGCCATTGCTGAGCAGCCAGAGACGGATGTGTGGCCTGCTCGCTGTCCGCCGCGACAGCCAGACTACTTAGCTCGGTGCTCGTCAAGGCGGCGAGCGGGTCGTCGGGGTCGGTCGTGATGGTGAAATGCTGAATTTATTTGTGCCCATTATGGACCAGCACCTGGGTCAACAGCACCGCATTTGGCAGCGTTTTCTCATCACATGATGGCGGGGCGGCTTTTCAAAAGTTTTCGCTCGGCATTGCCATGGGCATCTTGATGACTGACTGACTGTGCGCTTGACTACATAAGTTCTCTAGAGCGGGCTAATCCAGACCGAGTGCGCGATGCTGAGAGAGTTTTCCTCGGAGCGCCACACTTCGCCAGACCTGATATTCGGTATTATCCTGACAGTCGATCGCGTGCGTTGGTAAATGTATTTCCGTCCTCCCATCGGAAACTTGGATTTGGGTACCTAAGGCTATAGGGGCTGAAGGTTAGCCTTTTACGCCCATGAGCTGGGAATTTCGAGAGCCAGTCTTCCTTCCACGCTTGGTTCCCCACCTATACCCAGGGACACAACACTACCGGGAGAAAGCTAGACGTGCACGACGAGCCCTACAGGCCGGCACCTCCTCTCGCCCATTGCCAAGGCGGAGCAATCTTTTCCAGTTCAGTCTTTCCCTCTTCTCTGTGCGCAGTCTGGTCTAGAATCTGCAGGCCCGTAGCGTTGTCGACGCAGATGCCTTGATCGAGGAGTCTCATCTAACTACTATATTAGAGCCCGGCCTCATGTCGCGCTCTCATTGGCTGCGCTATTGAGCCTTCTCATTGGCTCATCACTTCTGCATCGGTCCGATCCTCCTTTTAGTACTTACCTTGAACGCGTGGCGTAGCCACTCTCTTCTCCTGCCAATGCTCTGCTCTCGACGCCAACTCATAATGCCGCGGCAGCAGACATTGGCGTTGGCATCTCGGACGAGGGAGGTCTACAAGCGGTGTCTGCCAGATTGCATGCTGCGAGGCCGTATAAACAGTGCTCCTCCATTTGTGTCCATCTCTTTCCTGCCCTCCTCTTGACGGATTCATAATAGCGCCATGGGACTGCCCTTTGACGTTCATATGTCACACGTGTATGTCTCCATCCATTCAGTGCTCCTCTCAACCAATTCACTCTTTCACACAGACTTACAGCCTGTATCCATAGCAATTTAACGTCTTGCAATGACTGTTTCTTTCCTTTCGGACGAGTAACATCATTGTTTTCCACTGTAATTTTTTTTGATCACTTACACTCTTCCTCTCTTCAACCTCCCTCGCTCATGGACTATACTGGTGCGTCTCTTATACCCTTGCCCTCAACTCTATCTCATTGCCGCCTTCATCGTTTCCAGAACGATACCGCTCCGCTGCTCGCGAAAACCATCGACGTAGAAATGCCACTGCTGATATCCATTAGCCCCCATCACGTTCCAGTCGGCCAGCGCCAAACGCAACACAATCAGCGACCCCATTTCTCATACAATATATCACCCCCTCCTCGCCGTACTTAAACAATTCGCGCACACTGACTCGGATCGGCGCTTAGCGCTCATCCCCCACTCTTGATTCACGTACAGTATGTCTCGATCTTTTGCGTCGTGATATCCACAATTACCAACAGAACCCTGAAGGACAAAGCGCGGCAACCAGTTTCTTAAGATGTATCCATTGGCCGTTGACCCGTACTGAGAACCACACCCAGGGAACAATCTACCGGGACCGACGAATGCCGTTTGGCGTCACTGACTCACTGCCACGTACGCAAGTCTACGACGAAAGTTGTTCGGCGTTTCAAATGCAGAGTGTGGTCCCGACTTTGGATCGTGCTGGCTGCAAGCTCAATGTGTCCTTGACAGCCAGCGTACCATCACCGTGTCCTACAAAAATGGACTATATTGTCCAGCGCTGGCACGTCCGAACCTAAAGATCCTTTGCCCACTGGCAGAACGTTGCCTGTCTGCCCACTGCCCTCCTCATCCACCACATCTCATGTGTTCAAAACCAGCCTCTGTAAATTTGACTTTTTAAGCCATTAGGTTCTGCCTTAGAGACTCGCCCCGTCGTTCAGCCATCCCTCGCACCTCCCCGTTGACGGTGCTTTCATTGTTCTGGACGCCAGAATCGCTGCTCCAGGTGGCGACTTCAGTCTTTCTGCTTATCTATCTCAACGCCGACAAGATTGCCTTCCGCCTTCCGCCGCCCTCCCGCCATCCGCCACGTACTTTGTCGCTGCCTATGTTTGTAACATAATCTCTGTTGATCGTCGCTGTGCCATGTCTGACGCATCCTTTTATAGGTGACACCATATTCCTCGATACTTGATTCTATGGCAGGACGGTCAAACTCGGCTCTAATGGAACCGCCCTCCCCTTTCCCACGACTGCTGCGTCGGCAGCATCACTATGGTTCAATTCCAGAGACTGATGCATGACTCTAGCGATGTCCAGCCAGATTGTTTCTGCCATGATTGCAGGCAAGGGTGCGAACATTGTCTCCCCATTCCTTAGCCTTGCTGGCACTGTCCACTCTCTCGACAATACCGGCTTCACGTTTGATCTGGATTGCCATCAGTACACTGCGCGTATAATAATGGACCATCTCTCTTCCGTACACACTGCCTCCTTTCCAATTTACGCAGGCCAGGCCTATGCCAGTTGCCAACGGCAGCTACGCCACGATTTTCGGCTATAGCAATTGCTACATTCTGCAGTGCGGAAAACCTGACAGTACGAATGCCGACCACCCTGCTGTTGACAATTTCTTCGGGACCGACGATGTTTCCTATCTTGGTCAAGCTTCCGTTGATCATGGTTTGTCTATTCTCTTTTCTGATCGTTTCCCTCTTCTGATCATTTTCAGCAGTGAGTTGTTGCTTAGAATACTTGCCTCTCCAGAATATCTTCTTGCACCACGTAGTCTAAAAGCGTTGTTCTGTACTGTCATATGTATCCCCCAAGAAATCGATGTCATCATCTGTCTCTCCATTTCCATCGCTTACGGGTAGCTCCTAGTAGATCTCATTACCACTCTTGGCATCCGTTGGATCATCACGTTGAGCTCGAGATGATCTCTCTGCGTTCCCCGTACGACGACGAAGACGAGGATTATGATATGGATCCGTCCGATTTCAAAGCATTGTAAGTTAGATCTACTTTGACACCGTCTTCTCTGCTGAGCACATGCGCCGATACAGCTCCTTTTGTGCCCAAGTTAAAGGTACTATCTCTCCACCGTACCTCTGCCAGATGCCACAGTAACCGAACTTGTTCAGCTCCTGTCCCTTTCATCGGCCTGGGCGCGATGGAGCGAGTCGAACTCATTACTATGGCTCAAAACTCAGGCTTCCTCTAGGGGAGGATAAAGAGGTCGACGAGATCCTGGATAAAGCATACGATTACATCTTCAATAAGCTTCATGCGCTCATCTAGTATCTAGACTCGCCTCCTGTCCGGACCAAAGCCTTTGATCAATAAAAACGGATGCTAGTGGGCGGTTTGCCATCAACCAGTCGACGATGAACGATATTACTCGTAAAGGACGACCACTGCGATCACGGTGGTCAGCATGACATGGTCTTGAGAGGTGTAGAAACTTATAACTCACCCCGTTGCCGATCAAGACGGCCGAAAGCCTCGCAAACTCCATGTCGATGGCCATTCCAACCTCCCTCTGTTCGACCGTATCGAAATGGAGATCCAGACTTGTCACCACGTTATGCCATCCGGCGTCTTTTAGAGCCTCGATCATTTGCTGGATCCACTCGCCCTTCTCGTTCGTCATCAAGAAGATTGTATCCAATGTCCTTCCCTCATACTCCTTCTGCACCTCCCTCACCTTCACCAAAATCTCCTCAAAGCTCGGCGAACACCTCTTCTTATAAACCTCTATCCTCTCCGATTTATTATCCGGCAACACCAACCGATCGGGAAGGAACTTCAGCTGATTCCACCCATTGAATCTCGACAAGAACTTCGCATAGCCCTTGCAGGCGCTGTCGAAGTCCCCTCTGCGCAAGTGGATTGCCAATACACGATCGTAGCTTGGTGGTCCCGAAGGGATACGCGACCCACGGGGTAAGAACAGGTACTGGTTTCTGTCGACTGCGGCTTTCACTATCGGAGACGCGCTCAACAAGCGAGAAGTCGGGGATCTCGAAAAGCTCTCCCAAAGAGATAGCAGTCGGGGGTCTCCCCACAGAAACATATCGAACAGCTGCGGCGTGAAGTCATCGGGGGACTCGACGACATCTATGCAGCGTTCTGGGGCATCCCGCAAAATTGTGGCGTACTCTTGAAACATGGGGGCACCGTCCTTCCAGCTTCGCCCAGCTTTGAGGCTGCTTGAGGTGATATAGTGGCGTTCCGCGGGAGGGCACACGACCTCGAACCACTTTGACGTGACGGACCGTGGTGTTTCGTCGCGCTCTTCCCACGAGCCGCCAGCTGCAGGTCCAGATATGAGTGCGTTCATAGGGGTACGAGGCACGCGGCCCAGCACGGAGATCGGAATCGGGTAGTGTCTGACTTCCCACCTGAAGTCAGGAAAGACGTATGCCCGTCTCGATTCGTAGGCGAGGTGGGCGTTCATCAAACTGAAAGAAACTTGGTTTGAATGCACTCGAATCAAAGGGAGATGTAAACATTGACGCACTATTCAGTGAGGAAGTTGTTGAATCCTAAATGTTGAGACTGGGATGAGAATCTGACATAGCGCCCAGCGGAACCTTCTGGGAAGGGTAAGCTGAGGTTATGCTGTGGCAAGTTGGCCTCCCAGTCTCTCAGCCACGTCCAGGTAGGCGGCCCCGTCGTCTTGATATGGTAGTAGTAGGACGGAGCGACGAGAAGGACGCATGCGCAAGAGATCGCAAGCGCGTAAAGGGCGCGCCGAACGCCAGATGGTGGGTATAGGCAGCACGGTAGTCGCATTGCTGGTGGGACAGGGAGTAGTGAGGTATGTTTTGCTGACATGAGTCCTTCACCTTCCGTAAGAAAGAAGGTGATTAAAGACCGCATTTATGATGCAAAATGGGTAACCCAGTTCCGCAGCTACCCTTCAACAGGGTGAGATGAATCGGATATGCACAGAGAGGCTGTACATACACTGATTATTACACGTTTACAGCAGATACCCGACGGCACGCGGCAACGAAGACTAGTCTTGCTGTCCCACCTATTGTACCGACAGAGTCCGGATTTATCCCTATTGAGATCCCACGGAGGCGCAGTACTGTTTCGAAGGTAGTCTCGATCGCGATTCAAGTTGACGTTGGCAGCAGTCAACTCGGAAAGTGTTTTGACCGCAGTCTTCATGTAAGTATGACGAAAGTGTTGAGACACGCGCCGAATTGCCGCAGTGGAGTGTTGTATGGAGTAGTGTTCTGTACTGTTGATGTATCACTGACTTCAGTAAACACGGTCTGAGAGGAAAATCCCATATACACAACTATGTAGATCAATGGCTCGCTATCATCCAATGATTCGGCTGGGATTCGGGAACTGTGTCAGACATTTTTAACGCGGCGAAACCAGTTCCCCGAAGATTCAAAAAGATGACAGCAGGTCGAGAGGAACATGAGGTGATACACGATACCGAAACCTTGGACTAGGGGTCGGAGCAAGCCCTTGCGTCGATCCCGGGTACCGAGACTGTGGTTGAATCTCCACGATACCTTATATAAAGCCAGGAATAAGTATGACCTCCCATTCTGTTACAACGATGAGCTACGATGTCACTCCCTTGTACGCGCCTTTTTGCTTCTCTTCTGCTTCGTATCGTCCGGCTCCTCCTCCTCCGCGAGTCTCTTCCCACTGCGCCACTTCACCGCCGTGAAATGAACGGATTGCATCTCCATCCTGATGTCGTGGAAGATGTGATAGGCATTGAGGTAGGTGTTTGACTGGAATTTAGCAGGATCCCAGCGCGTAGACCCCGGCTTGTCCGAGTCCAGCGGTGTAGTTGCTTGAAGCCGCTTGTAAGCGGCCACGATGTACCGAAAAATTACCAACCCCGTGATAAGGTTTCGTCCCTTTGGTACAGGTGCGTAGAGCGGGGTCAGAGCATCCGCGATTGGATCCCTGCGATCCCTAGGCAGACTCGGTAATCCCAACATGAACTGAAGTCGTTGAATAGATCCCGCCGCATTTCCATCAAACAACCCGGTACGGATCCATTCCACATCATGGAAGGCAGACGCCAGGCCGCCGGAATAAAGAGAGCTTGGTATGGTGGTGAGAAGAAAGGAAGCGTACATCCATGCGACAGACTCGAGATCATGTAAGAAGTTATGTCTGAACCAGTCCATAGGTTGGTGACGCAAGCCGACGGAATTCTTCGGTTCGAAGAGATGGTTCTGAGCTTGACGAAACAGTCTGGCCGACGACAGAGACAGATCCACCTCAATGGCAGGTTCGGGGAAGTATAGATGCTTCTGTCGTTGAGTTTCGATGGCCATGAAGGCAGGGGTGCCCTAGTAAAGATGTCGTTAGGACTCTTGTACTACCAGCACCAAAATGAAACATACAGTCAACGGGGCCTTATGAGGAGAGTTCAAGTCATACTGCCGGGCATACTCAAGGTCAGAGACCTTGAGCTGTATAGTGTTGCCTGCTGCTCGATAGATCAAGCAGTTCCCGGGACTGATGTCACGATGGACAAAGCCAGCCAAGCGCATGTAGTTCAGAGCTGGGATATCAAGACGTTAGATATAGATGTACGCGGAATCATATGGCGAAAGCCAACCCTTGACGACGCCGCACAATCCCAGGGCAAACTCGGCGTAGCTGGTGACGCTGCTCAAAGGCTCGCATAGCTCCTTGAAAATGGTGCGCCGGTGAGTACGAGGCTTATGCTCGTACAAAGTCTTGCCGGCCAATCTGGCGGCGGTAACGGGGGCAGCAGCGCTGACATGGGAGCGGGAGCTATCATCGACAGTGGTGCTTCGCGCAACAGCTTCGGGTGGGGGTAGAGTGTAATCGAATTCGGTGTAATTGGGTGGAATAGCGGCAATGGCGTCTTTCTCCGCATCGTTCCAATGAACGACCTCGTCTTGCAGGATTTCCATGAAATAGTTCCTGGCATCAGCCAGTAGGGTTCCGGAGGAGGGAAGAAGGTGGTCGGCAGAGGGATCATTGCGTGCATGTTCTAGTTCCTTTTGGATATCAGGACACTCGCCCGCTTCAATCCGACTATCCAGAGCCTCGAGAGCCTTGAAGATCCTCTCTTGTATCCGACGCTCTCCCTCGGCATCGGAATATACCCAAACATCTTTGAGCACGAGCGGATCACCGGTGGGCTCACCCTCCGGCGAGAGGAGCATGACGGACCAAACGCGAGTGGCGCGGGTAACGATGTCCTGGGCCGCGAGTTCGTCAATGACATTGATGGTTTGATAGTTCTTTCCGCCGATGGTGAATGTATATTGAATTTTGTCCTTGCTGTCGCGCACTCTCTGGACATTAGGGTCATAGCCGAGTTCCTCGCGTGAGGCGAACGTTGTGAAGATGATAAATCGCATGAACAACTCGGGTAGCTAATTGAGAGAGTCAGACAGTGTGCTACAACTCAGAGGTGAGTGCGTAAATCACTTGCCTTGTGATAATCGAACCCCTCGGTGACACTGATATGCGACCGTGAGAAATACCAGAAACGCATGATACGATTCTCGATGGTGAAGCCGAAGGTGAAGTCCCGACGTGGATCGTTGTGTAATATATGGCCGGCGTCGTTCAGAAGCTGGTCCTCGTTCTGAAACGAAATTGAGGAGGTGACTATAACATGAATGAAACTGAACGCACCTTCGCCGTATCCTTGTCTGCGAGCTTGAGCTGGACGGGGACAGCTACGTCGGCAAACTCGATTCCTAGGGCCTCCTCCCAGTGGTTGTGAGCAGCGTCGGGAGCGGACGGTTCTAAGCGTACAGCCCAACCTTTGGGGAACACAGAGCTACCGTCATATAGCAGCCTAGTTGTGCGCGGCCCTAGTTTATTGTGTTTCTTATTCCAACTGCTACACTGCGTGTGGATGCAGTCGGCGAGGGTGGCAATACCAGCAAAGGTGTTGTTCTCGGTAGCTCCCTTCTTCGGCTTCGTTGAAGGCCAGCCATCCTTGGTAAGAGGTGGAGGCCGTACCTTCCTGAGCCCCTTGATGGCGTATGCGACAAGGTCGTCCATTTCGTCCTTGGGTAGTCCGCGAAGTGTGGCAAACTCATCAAGAAAGTAGGGAACCCGAAGTTGAATGGTGTGGTCAGCAGCGGAGGCTTTGAGCATTTTGCGCGTGATTTTCAGATCTGCTGCTTTGCTCTGGCTGAATACTTCGGCGAGTTGTTCAACTTCGCGCGTCGTGGTAAGTGCCAAGTTCGAATATGTTTACTGTTGTTGATTCGACGCGACGCGTGTTATGTAACATGAGTCACATTGTTTCCCGCTTTGGCCGAAGCGACAGTGAACGCCGCTGAACGGTAGCTTTGGCGGGGTGGGGCGGGGCGTGTCGGTCTTGGTCTGATGCCGAATGTCTATGAAAAGAACCCTTCGATAAAGCGGGCGGATTTGGTCCAATAATCGGTCGCTTACCGCATTCATTCACAGCGCCAATCTTCGTCAAGGGAGGGAGAATGAGAAGAGACCAAGAAACCGGGAACGTTCAGCATTACTGATGTTTAACTTAGAGATTGAGTCCTTCAGGAAACAAGTTTGACCTACCTAGTCCGGATGTAGAAAAGCCACTAGAAGGGAGAGGACACTTCATCATTCAAACGAACTCTGCGGTGAATGACCAAGGAGGATATGGATTTACCAGTACAGATACCAACGACGTCTCAGCACAGCTCATTCTTCAAGGACAATACAATAAGATTACAACCGCAAGCCAAGTAACCGCTCTTTCTCAATATCCGTTAAATTATCCTCGTAGTCTCTGAACAGATCAGCAGCATCCGTAAAGGCCTGTTTCATCAACCGGGCGTGCTCTGGACTGCGCGGCGCAATATTGCATTTGAAAGGAAGGGGCATAACAACCTGGTCCTAAGTTCTGTCAGCAAGACATATGTCGTTCGACTCGAGAGACCATACATCTTGGAAGTACGACATGTCCAATGAGAGGGGTATTGGTGTCTTCGTGACGGTATCTATCGCCTCAGATATCTCAAAGGCCCAGATAATCCGCATTGTAGCCAGTGCCTGAAGTTTTGGTCAAAGTCAAGATCGGTATGCTATTTGTTTGGAGCGTACCAAAGTCAGTTTCGCAACGTGTATACCGGGACAGCGTCTCTAGAGTGATGGTCAGAGAGGTAGCACACTATGCAACGATTCACGAACACGTCCGGCCCCAAATATGAGTGTATCGCGAAAGTCCACGTCCATGCCAGGTAATGTACCATACTTCGACTTCAAAAATCGCTCAGGGTCAAAGATCTCTGGGTTCTCGAAGACACTGGGGTCGTGGAAGATGGCCCCTTCGTGAATGTGAAGTGAGGAAGACGCGCCGATCTCAGGCAGGACAACTTACATAGGTTCATCATGACCATGCTATCCTTCGGTACTTGATACCCTTTGTACTGGATGCTTACTTGTCAGCTCATTTTCTCTTCGTTTAATCAGACAGACAGAAGACGTACATGTAGATCCTCCTTGATATGATGCGGGAGCGCCAGTGGTAGAATAGGTCGATACCGGAGGATCTCCTTGACTAGAGCATCCACAAAGGGCAAATTGTCGAAGTCCTCTAGCGCGGGCATACGCTCTCCCACCACGCTTTGTATCTCCTTCCTCGCTCTTTCCTGAAATGCGGGATATGACGCCAAACATAGAATCAACGTCAACACGAATGTCCCAGTCGTATCAGAGCCTCCATCCAATAATGCCAACGAACTATGCCTGAAGTCTACCGTCAATAAGACAGAGGGTTTTCCCAGAAGGTAAGACTCACGAAATGAACTCCTTGCTCAACTCTGTTCCCTTCTCCGATTCGGGCAGGTCGATGATTCGTTCAAGGAACGACGCGACGCCGTTATGTCCCATCTTCGCCCTCTTCTCGGTTTCGTCGTACAGCTTGAGATGCATCGCATCGCGTCTCGCCCGAATCCCGCGCATGATCCCATTCCACGGCGCAAGCGCGTCAGGGAGATACTTCAACACCGGAATGAGGTCGATGGGAGGGTGGACCCCCGGCGACATGTTATGCGCAATCGCGTCAAAGCCGCCATAGAACTCTTTCACGTCTTTCGAGTCGAAGAAGGGCGCCCGTTTGCCATAAATGATTGTTTTGGATATCGAGTGTGAGAAGCGACGCGCTGAGGCGTAGAAGTTCTGTTGAGAGTATATTCATGATCTCGGACTCGAACGCGTGATTGAGACTCACTTGAGGCTCAGTGGACAGCTCGTAGATTAATTGTGAGATCTCAGCATCCTGTATGGTGATTTGGTCGAGAGCCGCGGTCTTTGATAGGAAAGTCGCCATGAAGTGTCTCATTGCGCGAATCCTTGGACCTGCGTATGAAATTCAACGCTTTGTAACGCATATGAATGCAGAGAAGCTGACTATCGGGGGCCAATGAGGCATGACAGTCATTTGTGGCCAGCGTCGCGAGGTACATGTGAGGTCTCGAGCTCGAAGTCCATCCAGTGTTCTCAAGTACCTCTTTGACAGCGCTAGCACTGGAAAGAATGATCATGTTGCCGGCACCCAACTTGAGCTGCATATTCACACAGGTCAAGGAAGTACGGAGCTGAGAGCTACTGGAGGACGCACCGACATAATATCTCCCCACGTCTGCGACATTTCAGAAAAGCTGTGTACAAGAGACTTGAACACTAGGATGTTCTCATGAGTATCACAAAGAACTCACCCTACATGAACGTTCTTTCGTGGCATTTGAAGAAGATTGCCGAGAAGTGGAGTAGTTGGTGGTCCTGCGAATTCCGTTAGTCTTCTGGTTTTCCACAGATAAGCAAACCACTTAGCACATACCTGGAGGAAGACCTTCTTCTCGTCGGCCATATCGAAGGACTTTATAGAGAAGATACGCTGCGAGGGAGAGCCACAACAGTACCGGGATGGATAATGTCATCTTGGTGCAATCCAAGAAGCAAACATCCGGCGTCTGAGAGTCTGCCGAGACGCCCACAATTCAGGATGCTCAGGGCCTCGATGGCATGTCCCCACAAAGTCCTCGTGGCCCGCTAACGGCCAGTGACGATCCTGGATGGTTCAATTGACGATTCCTGATCTTTACATAAAGTGTGAGCTGCCATTCTTCTTGGTCCTGACACAATAAATTGACGCGAATGACTTGGGCTAAGCGAGTCGAAGGAGCCCAAACCGCGACCGACTCGTGGACCAACCGAGTTGAACTTGTTGAGAAAAGAGAAGAACAGGGACTCGGAATTGATCCGGCGGCACACGACTCTGACAGACCTTCCATCATATTGTTACTGTGCCAGCAAATAATCACGTATACGTCTGGGCCGAGGGCCAGGACGCGACGTATGGGAGTAGTAACCGCGCTCCCCACATCAAACGCCGGGCTCCATTGGTAGTCCATAAGTATCGAGGGGGGCGACCATTCCAATTTTTCCGGATCCCAGCCTCATAACCCGACTTCACGATGGATTCACCGCTAGACGCGGCACCACCGCCCATTGGTGGCAGTACGTCGCTTGCCTACCAATCCAGTCTGGGCAGTCTTTTGATTATAGGACGGCAGTGTTTGGGCCACCGCTAGTGGGGATCATGATCTCCTGCATGCTCTTTGGATCCATGTGGAACCAGGTTTGTCCAATTTCTCCTCGATACTTGACTTGAGCTCAACACATCGCTTAGTGTGTCCTGTACTTCACGCGCTATCCAAAGTTTGTCTTCGACTTGAGTCTGTATGTTGAGCCATCGAATGACATCGATGCTTACAGGGACAAACTCTGGATCAAGATATATGTGCGTGACACTCTGAGTTCCTACTGGCAGTCAGCTCATGTACTGCTAGGTAACGACTCTGCTTATCTTGGATATCATTGGGTGCGCCAAAATTACATCTTCCTCGCAACGCATCTATATTAAATCTGTCACCGACAGGACGATATTTGCGATCTGGTGGATCTATGACCTTCTCATCACGAACTTCGGTATGCTTGCATTGGGCCTACCTGTCCCGGGCCATGGACTGAACGCTTCCAAGGTGTATATGCAAGCCTATCCCATGTCACTTTCCGTGAGTACACTGAACCGAAGCTCGTGGAATATCATTGACGAGATCTCATCAGGACTGGCTATTCGTGAGTACATGTCTGGAAAAAATATCAGAAGTTAACCATGTCTAGAACCGGTACTCGTTGTCAGTCTTCTCTGTCAAGACTGGGCCAGGAACGACGTTTACGCTGAAATGTGCTTGTCAGGGCGTCCAAGCGATCTTGTGCCAGGTCTTTCTCATATGGAGAGTTCAGGTGGGTCTCGTTCACGTTGCTTCGCCATAACTACTATGTAGCCCAACACAGGCCCTAGCTCAGAGACCATGGATTTGTATCCCGCTTTTCTTTGGATGTGCGGTGTCGCTAGGGTGCACAGTCTTTCTTACCGTTTATATCAGTAAGCTAGCCTGTACCATTCCACTCCGCCTGGTCTCAACTTTTATTAAGCGATACACACGGTGTGTTCCGCAAATCCGCGATCGGGGGCTCCAGGGAGTACTGACTTGTGTTAGGACGCGTCACAGTTCTACGACCCAGCACCTCATGCAGTGGGCGGGGTGTGGCTTGCAACCACCGCATTGGTGGACGTGTGTATAACATGTCAGGCCCACGAAGTGCATTGTCCGATGCAACAGCTCACGCAGTCTTAGGCGCGCTCTCGTATCTACTCGGAACGCGAAAGACTGGTTTGGGAAGGACCGACCACATCATAAACAGGATTATCGCAGGTATGTGCGCATGCCCCAGGTTCAAACGATTGCCCAAGCTCAATGCTACTAGGAACGGTCCAAAATGGACTCATCACCAGTGCATGTGCCATCGTCGAGTTGGCGGCCTTTCTGGGTCTTCGTACAAGTGGCCTCCATATAGCTTTCATCTTCCTTCTCGTACGTCGGCAGCTTCGAGGGCACTCCCACTTCTAACCATCAGATGCTAGCCCAAGGTGTATAGTAACACCGTCATGTCCAGCTTGAACTCAAGAGGAAGGAGGGATCGGAACTCTGTTTTCACGCGCGAAAGAACGATAGACTTGACGTCGGGTCAACGTCCCACGGTGCAAGCAGTGAGTGCCTCTCATGTCAGGAAACTGATGCTTACGGTGATACAGTCCATGCCGGTGTTTCTTCCAGCGGGCACGTCGGAGACACATGAGCTGGGCGAAATGAAAAGGGAGTCATTGACTGTGGGCCCTAATAGAGGACTCAAGGACTCTTCGGCGATGCTAGACGAGAGCCTCTTGGTACGCGAATGAGAATGGACTCGGAATGTGGCATGTAACAGTACGGAGCTGCGAATACCAAAGACGTGTTCAAGGATTGACTTTGAACTCCAAAGGTAGTCAATTGGTGCATCTGGCAAAATGCCCGACGCAGTTCTTGAGCTCGGTTATCATTCGCGAGATTTGACCAGAATGAAAATGAAGCGGAGAACAAAGCGCAAGCCACGCTGAACCGGACGCTGCATCGTGTAGTCCAGCTCAGACTTCAAATGAAGGATTCCTCGGCTAAGGATTCGTATGAAGAATGGTTTTCCTATACACGAGCCCCCATTCGGTATCCTGCGTGGTATGAGCTGCAAGGTAAAAATTCTATACTTAAGGAAATTGACGCGGCGTATATACTCTATGCGCTACAACTAGTATATGTACGGGAGCCGTGAATACCGAATACATGTCTATCGAATGCCTATGAATACAATGTCTGTTTACGATGATAATGATACACTTCTATTCCTCATAATCCAATAATCTCCTGACCTCTGTTTCTACAACGGCAAGACCCTCCCTCCTCAATGCACCCATCCACGCCGGCGGTACCTGCTCCGCATCATGCAGCCGCATATACATCGCCTCCACGCCGCCCTTGGCCCACACATCCGGCTGTTTCGTACACAGCGCAATCAACGCCCGGCTCAGCACCGTCGCGGGCGACTCGCCTTCGAAGCCAGGCGCCGGCATCCCCGAGTCGTCCTCCTCCATCGCAGGCGGCATCGCAAAGACGCCTGAGCACGGAACGACCTCAATGAGTCGGCGGCGACGCGGGATGTGGGAGACGTGTGGCCCTAGGTGGCCTTTTGACGAGCGGAGGTGCGGGTGCGGGTGCGGATTATGGGCATAAAGTGGCTGTGGATAAGACTTGTCCGGTAATGACGAAGTTGACGATGATGGGGATGGCGAGGGGGATGGCGGTGTGTCTGCTTCGGGGCGCGGCGACGAAAGAGTGCTCGCTGATATGTGCGAGTCGGGGACGTCGTCAGATGTATCGCTATCGGGCGTGGGGAGCTGGGTGAGACGGCGTCGACGAGGCAGATTGCTGACATGCGGCTCCAGGTGCCCTTTTGGCCGAGGGGCGCTGAGAGAAGCGGGATTAGGAGAGCTTGTGAGTTCATTGCTCGAGTGCGCAGGACTTGGCAGCATTTTGAGGAGAAAGGACGGCCAGCCTGGAGATTGAGTTTTGAGGGCTTTATTAGGGACTATCTTCATGGGTGACCATTAGTATTGGTGTGGAGTAAGACGTCAATAACGCACGTCAATTGTGCGCCGTCTGATGCAAACCCGTAAGGTCTCTCCCTTTCCACAGTCGTTTCTCGAGGATTTGTGTAAGTATGCGAGTGTGCAGGTCGTGATGGTGGTGGTACGAAGATAAGAGCTGTGCCCGCGTTCGTCGTCCCGTCGATCGATCAGGCCGGCTATGTTCAGGGACATTATTTATCCTGACGCGTCGGGAACGCGACGAATGTCAGCGACATCGTCAAGAAATACACTTCAAAGTTTTGAAATATACCCCAGCCAACAGCGGCCAGATCACGCTTCAGTTTAGCTTTGGCCAAGTACTCGCCGAACCAAGTACCTGCCCCAAGCAGCGTGGCTTGCGCTTCGTTATCGCTTCAAGTTCTGGTCTTACTCCGAGTCTTTCTTGTCAAATCTCTCGGATGATAATCGAGCTGCGGACACATGTTAGACATTCTAAGCAAGCAAATGCATACGCACCATCTCTGTTGTGTGGCTATGTACAAATCTGGTGAAGAGGCGCCTTTTATAAACATATCTATGCAGCCAAGACTCTCATGATGTTTTCGTATACTGTAAAGACGATACCACCGCTCAACTTGATAGACGCGAGCGTCAGATCGGTACAGTAGATACGGCCAGTCATGACCACTTACCACTAGTCTCGCCAACCTCGGTGTAGTCCCCGTCCAAAATCTCCGCACACCTTCTTCTGTAAATATCCGGTAGGCACAATGAGCAAAGTTGCGATACTGTGAACGGGCCTCTAATGACTGCATGCGCGTTTTGATCACGCTAGGTAGGTTGAAGTTAGACTTCGTGAACAGAAGACACGAGGAGTACATACTCTAGCGGCATGGTCGTATACACCGTCACGACCCCGGCGATAGCACCGATGCCAAACGTTATCGCACTGGGCAGTTGCTGGCCTGGTCGTGCCGCGCCCTGGACAAACTGCTTCAAAGTGGAGTACGTCGTGAACCGGATGGCTGAGTTTGCTCCCTGGCGCATCATGGTGGGGAACAGACCGCGATAGATGCCGCGGATGCCCTCCTGGCGCACAATCATGGTCGTGCCGTGCACGAGCCCGCGGTACTGGGGGTTCGGGCGGTTGGCGTCATCGATGAGCTTGGTCTTGATAGTCTCCGAGGGCGTCACCGCGAAGACGGCCTCGGTCATTCCTGCACCGAGGCCGGCGACGAGGCTGCGCGGGGCGCTCACTTTGCCCTGTACATGTGTATGTTGGTCGACGCGTAGAATGGCAGGTGGGGAAGCGAAAACAGACCTCGGAGTCGGCAAGCATGCTCTTGAAATGGTCATAGCTGACAAAGCGCACACCCGCCTTGGTCGCGTTGCCCACTACCAGCGCAGAGCATCCCGAGTAGAGGCCTGCTATTCCCTGCTTGTGCACTGTCTCTTTGATGATGGCTATCGGGCCCAGTTTCTTCGGGAATTCCGTCAGGATTTCTTTGTTCATTTTCCAGCAAGATACCAGCGCACTTTGCCGCCAAACTGCGACCGCGTCTTGACGAACTCCGTTGGATATGTGATAAAGCTATTTGGACGGGTATTTTCAGTTGAGGTCGTGTGCAGCGGCGAGGACGTACGCCTCGATGGCCCCCGCAGAAGCGCCTGCTACTCTACGCCACTGTTAGACCAGTTTGAAGGAGCCGGCGCGCGCTTACAGCGAGTGGACTGGCTTTTCCTTGGGAAAGACCATCGTGGAACGGAAATGAGACTCAACTCGGACGATCGGCAATATCGGATATGCGGTCCGATGGAGGACTCTGCCTCAGTCAACTTTGGGAAATAAATCGGGCCGCCCTGCGACTGATATGGCGATGTCAACGTGGCGTCAAAGTCGTGGCCTGTTCCCACATTCACAAGTGTGGCGTAGACCGGCATACCTTTAATGACGACCACCCGGAGGCAATTGTACTCCATTCGTCCACCGCGACTGGGCTTTGTATCACTCATCTGTTCTTACGCTCATCGGTCCCCGAAATCCCATATGGACTCGGTTTATTGCTGCGCTTTCCAGCCCTTCCGAAACGTCTCAGGGTACCTACAGTCTACACGTTCCAAGCCTGATGGTATCTGCCCAGATACTGGCATGTCACGCCACATTCCGAATATCCGTCGTTTCCTTGACGAACACCCGTCGATCGGTCCGCGCATCTCTTCTGGTCAACAATGAACATGCTTTGCATGCTTGCTTGGAACTGCATAATTTGAAAGCTTCGAGCCTGCGGAAGAGGCGTAGGCGCTGGATTAGCAGCGGGAAGGGCTCGGAAGGATATGAGAGGTGGACTTGAATCTGACCTTATAAGTTATGGTAAAGCAGGTATGTGGACTCGGGAGGAGGAGGAGGGCTATTTAGGTCCAAGCTCCCATATACCACCCATCTCACAGAGCTGTACAAGGTCCTGATGATAGAGCATATGTGGCATCTCAAGTATCTCATCATCATGGCACAAGCATTCTGAGTAAACGCTGGTATATAATAGGTACTTTTATAAGCTAGGTATACAACAAAGACATTTTAACACCTTGGTAGGCTAGTCGCACTAATCGTACAATCGCCCGACCGCCTCCTCCCTCCCTCACCGGCGCAATCAAGGACGCGTGAACGTCAATCTTGATTCGTTACCAGTCCTCATGACATTAGTCCTGCTCCTCATCATACGATGGTCCATATCTATGTACCACCGTCAGTCATCACCCCGTTGGAAAGGTGCTTGATCAACTCACCAATTGGGCTTGTGAAGTTGTGAACCATGGGGTTGAGGCTCATGCGCTGCTCGCCGTCGATACGCCCAAACTCGACGTCGGAGCCTCGTTTTCGGTTGGGACTCAGTGCGGGCATGTCTTCGTAGGGAGACTTGTCAATCGTCCAGCTGGCTTCTTCGGGGACGGTGACATCTGGGGGCTCGAAGCGGGATATGACGGATTCTGTGTCCAGAGCCATGGGAGTACGAGTACCGACAGCGCTGCTGAGCTGATGTCGGCTCTCTTTCGCGGCAATCTCTCCCTCGATTGAACGCGGGAAGAAGATGACAAGTGTCAACCCAGAGGAAACTCCACACCCGACAGCGCCGATGTTCGTGAGGAATTCTGTCGCACATACCCCATCAGCGCCGGTGTTTGAATGACAGTGACGTGAACTAAATACCGATGGCGAATGCATTCACGTTTACGACCGGGCTAGATGTTATGCCGTCCGCGCCCAGAATGACGAATGGGATTGTGAACATGAAACGGAACAGTACGCGTATCGACTGGGCCGAATAAATCAGATGTTCAGAGAGCAAGTTAAGAATAGGCGTACATTGAGTTCGTGGAATTTCGTCAGCCTGATGATAGTCGCCTGATCCACTCCTTCTCGTTTGAGAGCGCGAAGGAACTTCTCAAAGTTCCATCTAAAGCCATCAGTCAGTAGCGACTCGGACTCGGGGTTGGCTGGACCATGCAGTCATGATGCCAAACTCACAAGATGGGCGTGAACCACAATGTCAGGCTCAGACTACCCAGCCCTCCGGCAAGGAAAGTATACGCCTCGCTCCGCAGGGAATCGTGCCGGGTGAAAATGGTGACCAAGGGCATATAGACAACCGCGATGATGGACCCGACGACCCAAACCTTGAAGTAGATGCTGCGGAACCAGTTCTGGTTGGGAGAGCTCTGGGATGTGACGAGGAAGAGCCAGAAGCATAACTCCTCCAGATGCGTCACCATTTCCAAGCCCCATGCCACAGAGAGTGTGAGATTGAGCGGAAGGATGGCCCTGCGGTGCCCGGGAGACCATAGGCTGTAGGGTGTGGGTATTACTTTGCATTCAGTCAGAGGGAGGGCTGTGAACAAGGTGCAATGACGACTCACTTCCATATACTGGAACCTCAACGAACCCCTCCCGGTACTTGAGAATCGTGAAGCCAATGGCGAACGTCGCGATTAGTGGAACCGATGCGAGGTATGTGTATGTCATTATGCGCTTGAACGCTCCAGAGTACGGCCCAGAGTTCCAGCGAATGCATTTGAAGTGGTCGAACCGGTATATGTGGTACAAAAGGAAGGTGAGGAGGCAGCAGGAGACGATGGACCAGACGAGGTAGGACGATGGGGGTGCGTTCGACATCGCAGTAGGATGTAGAGAGGGAAAAGGGAGAGCTCGGCCAGCGACCCTAAGAAGCTTGGAAGCTGGGGCACGAAACGTCAAGTAGCTGCTACTTTAAAACTACCGCCCAATTTCATCGAGGGGATATAAAGCCTTGGCATGTGCTCTTTGATGGGATGTTATAAATTTGATGTCTGGGGACTCGGGAGCACATGGTCGCAATCATAGTCGCGCAACTGAGTATCCAACCGGCGGGCCGCCGTATCGGTTGCTGTAGGGAGATGACTACCAACATCAGTAAAAGTTGAGCTTCCGTGCATGAAGCCTTTCAAGGTCGAGTGAGGGCAGAGTGAGGGGCTTAAGCAAGACGTTGGCGTTACATAATTTAGAGCTTTCGGTCTATTTCGAACCTTTTCGAACATGTAACACTGATGAAGATCAGGGGTCTGCAATCACCCCCAGTGAAAAGTCCCGATGTATTTATCTGTATTTATCTGCACGATCTGTTGTATTCTGTATCCTTCTGTATTCAGAAGTAAAATCAGGCCAGAATATGCACATTCAGGAAATGAAAGTTGAAAACTTCTAGGAAGTCTCAGAGTTCTAAAATATTGTTTCTCGGAATCGAGTCTTTGACGAAAAATCAATGACAACTTTCACATCCTCGCCAGATTGAAAACAATATTGTGTGTTTTTCGCTCGATCCCGGCGTTCTCATTCTGTCCTCCCGTAAATCAACTCGAAAGATTTCATAAAGTCCATCAAAGTCATCATACTTGCGATCGGCCTCGCATACACAGCTTGTCTTCTTACCATCACTTGCCCCGCTGCGGTACTGCCTGCCAGTCGGAGCTTTCGTCCCTTCCACGCCGCCTCCACACTCGAGCTTCGCGTTGCAGCATTGACTGGCCTTGGACAATCCACGGACATGGCCTACAACGGACGATGGCCATCTATGACACCCACGACATCGCGGACGACCGAGTCAAGGACGACGACTGGCCCTTTGACGGCTACTGCGAGGAATCCCCCCGAGGACGAGACACCTTGACCACAGTGTCCATTTAGACGCGGACGAGGAGAGACACGAGACGAGGACGAGGACGAGGAGACACACTGGGCCTGGCCACCAATGCCTGTTCCCTGTGGGCACCACACCACACCGACGACGAGACACTGGCGAATGACGCGATGACGTGGAGAGGGCGGCGGTGCGTCATCATTTCTCTCTCCTAACTAGCAGCTCATCCGTATTCCTCAGATCGTCAAGGACGCGCGACATGGCAACAGCTGCGATGACGGGAGAGCGACGCGAGGGCGTTTCAGTGCAGTGATGCATGGGCGAGGCGAGAAGCGTTCGAGAAGCAGGGCGGCGGCCGCGGGCATTCCATCGCCGGCAGAGGCGGAGGTATCCACAAAATGTATCACTACCAGCACAATAAATACAATTTTTTCATCTCATCTGTATTCGTGTGCTTTTTGATACAGATAGAAACCGAAGAATACACCTCCTGAGCTGTATTCCTGCAGGTCAACTGTATTCCCCGATAAATACAGAAAATTACAGAAAATTACACATGGACTTTTCACTGGGAATCACCTCCGAGCTCGACATACCATTGAATGTTGAATGTATGAAGGGATTCTGAGTTGAAGTAGATCATGCTGGAGCTCACCGCAGGATCAAAGACCGGTGAACACTCATATAAAGTGCAGTGTCCGACTAAGAGATGGTCCCTACATAGTTGTATGGTCATACATCTGAGTGTCAATGATATATGACTTGCAGTGCAAGATACGAGGAAGATGCTGGAAAGATGTACTGTCAGTGTATATACGACAACATCAGCTCTTGTAAAGCCTTAACGAACAGATGTATACAGCCCGAATACGAGGAGATATGGGTATCATCCCGCGAATCATGACACCAAAGTCAGTCGAGAACGTTCAATACATACTAGGACTCTCACAACTCCTGGATCCCCAGACGTGACACGCCACACAAACTGATCTGTACAATGAGATGCGATCTCTTCCTTCCGTGATCCATCCGTTGATCTATGTCAACGAACGCCGTTCACTTTGTATCGCGAAACGTAGCCTTACGGACTTCGTAGACCGGGAATGGGAGAAGAGGAGTACGTCAAGAAGAGGGAAAGGTTCAAATACTTTGCATATGAAACTGACTATATTATTGCAGGCCCACGACGGATGAATCGATGACTTCCCGGTTCTGGTAGGCACTGGGCAACAAATATAATGAGTTAAACTCGGATACAAGGCGTTTCAGTCGGACCAGGGAGATAGACCCGGAGATAGAGGATTCTGGGCAAAGAGAGAGTGTAATGCCGCGAGACGACGAAATCGGAGAAAAGTTAAGTGCGAGTATTAGCTGAAGCATGCACTTGGCTGGCGGGGAAGAGCGAGGACAAGGATCCAGACCATCGATTATTAGTAAACGGCTTCCTAAGACCGAACGGCAGACAAACACGAGAGAAGCTACGGGGAGCACTGTCAATCCAAGTGCCAGTTGCCACCGGCAGCGTCTAGTCATGTGAACGAGAGAAACACAGAGGATTGGACGAGCGACAAGGATGAGCCTGCAGGAGAAAAGGTGATTGGACGGCTGAGCGGGGCGGAGTAAGTAATGCGAAGTACGCCGGTCTCGACTCTCGAATGCCATTCGCCGCAAAGGCTAACGTACATTGACTATAAGACTAGCCAATGGGCGGGAGACGGGACGTGGTTAAGGTGCATAACCGAGCAAGACCCGGTTCAGTGAGCGACGGACGAATCAGAAGGGCTGCACTGTCATTGGCCAAAGCGGCAGTCAGTCAGAAGAACGGGGATTGGCTGGGAATATTGTCATGGGAGCCCTGAGAAGAATACGAGGCAGAAAAAGCGCGAAAAAAACAGGGAAAGGCAGGGCAAGACGGGGAAAAGACGTGTGTACATTGGTGGGCAACAGTGGGAAGAAGGGATGCAAGAGAAAGACAAATAAGGGAATATCTCGACATAAGAGGCGTTGGGAAAATCAGAGTGATCGTCACGGTGTCCAAGGATCCAATCAGGCCTGGGCTTGCAAGTCTGGACGCAGCTATGCTGGGTCCTGAGCGCCCTAGAATAAAAGCCCTGGCGATTCGGCGCGTGCCCCATAACTCCCCGCCCTTGTCGCCACCATGCCAGTGGCGTTGACGCCGTCGTCTGCGTCGCCGGCCACGACGCGTGCGAAGCGGCCGCGCCCAAAAGGATTGTGGAAGGCCCGTGCCGATGCCCCTGATCGCAAACGGCCGAACTCTGACAGCAGCCACGACGACGATTGGGCCTTCTCGTCGACGTCGAGCACACGCTCTCCCGCCCGCTCGCCCGCCGACAGCTGCTGCAGCGACGACGCCGACGCCGACGACGAGGACGACAGCGACAGCGACAGCGACGACAGCGACGTCTTCCGCTGGGACTTTGCCCGCCGCCAGACGCGCGGCCTCGACAGCTTGCTCCCCGACAGAGAGCGCGGGTGGACACGGCGACAGCGCATAATGGACACGACGTCGATAGCATTCATCGGCTCCCAGACGGAGGCGAAGCGGAGCTGCGACCTCGAAGACTGGCTCGACATGAAGGACCTGTTCGCAAAGGCGGCGGAGCAGTACGAAATCGGCAGCGCCGCCGACGCCCTCCCGCTCCTGCGCGGCGTTATTCACGAATGCCATTCCTTCCTCAACTTTTACCAGGACCCGTCGGTGCTGTTTGCTGGCCCAAGAACTGGTGACGCATCAACGACGGCGGCGGCGACGAAGCCGCCGGAAGAAAAATCTAAGCAGCCATGGAATCAGCCGATTCAGAAGCCGAAATGGTGAGCTGCGCGCCCTCCTCAACGCCGTATCTCCCGCTCATTGCACGATAGCACATGCATCGAGCTACCTACTGCCTTCCACGCCATCCTTGGCAACGCCCTCTTCCTGTTCGGCAACCTCATCGACCAGGACCCGTCGCTCGCGCTTCCCGGCGAGCCCAACAGCGCCATCCCGTACTGGCTCGCCGCACTCGACGTCTTTGAGACCGGCGAGAATCTCCCGAGCCGTGTCAACGGCACTGGCTGCGATGCACCAGAAGACTGGCGCATGGCCATCATCTGGGGCCGCACGCTCGTCGCCATTGCTGACGCCACCGTCTCCTGCGAGCCCGGCAATCCCGACTGCGTGGCCCACTTTAGCGCAGAAGATCCCGCCTGGCCCATAGAATCTCCTCTAGCCGCCATCGCCATCCGTCGGCCTCCGCTCACGCGCCGCATGACCCTTTCCAACGCCTCCCCCAACGACATCATCGTCCTCGCCATGGACCACTTCTCTCGCGGCATCTTCCACATGCCCCATCCCCAACACCTCCCGCGCCCATCCGCCTCGTCTTCCTCCTGCTGCCAAAAGACCCAGCCCGCACCCGCCGCCAAGTCCCTCCCCGAATCGTTCAGCCGCCCAAAAGAGCTCTACACCATCGCCTCGGAAGTGATGCTCCTCTCCGAGAAACTGCCACGCGCGTCAGAGCGCCAGTTCTGGGCCTCCTGGGCCGACTCGGTCCTCAACCAGATGAAGATGGAGGCGGACATGGAGGCGTGGCGCGGGATCATCAGCCGCGCGCGCGGCAAGTGCTGGCTCATCGCCGGCAGCGCGTGCGCAGACGACATCGAGGACCGGCTCGAGGCGGGCGACTCGAGCGTCTTGTCCTCGGAGGAAGCCTCCGATGCACGCGAGGACCTCGAGAAGGCTGTTGCGTTTTTGGAAAAGGGCCGCGCGGACGGCGGCGGGGAGGAGGAGGAGGAGCGCCGGAAGATGCTGGCGGAGGCGCTGATGACGCTGGGGAACCTCACTGCTGATGTGGCCGTGCAGGATGCGCTCTATCGGCGCGCGGAGGCGGAGACGGGGGACGAGCTCATGGATGTTGATGATTATTGATCTATTTTCACTGCTTGCTTGGGGTTTCTTGCACTGTATTTCTACGCATACCATGTATACCTGTAATTTGTACACGGATGATGTTCTTGTCTAGACATTGTCGAGCGAGGAGCGGCACAGCTCGCCAATCCAGAGCCAGCAGCGCGGCAATGAAGAGGACTGAGTTGCTTTCCTTGCGTCAATTCGAAGTTGTCGTTTCTGCTTGTGACTTGGTCTTGATTTCAAGCAGATGAATCGGATATTATAGATAGTAATCCGCAAGGACTCCAATTATTGTTATGAAGTTAACCGACCGAAGTGCACGACTAGAGTAATCGTAGTGTGGAACACGATGAGATACCTAGTCTATAACCGTGGCGTAATCTCGACACGGATATGGGTTATGGTCAACGTCTGACTGGGAGAGGAACGGTGTAAGACAGATCAACAGACACCCCACTATCCTTCAGCGGACCGAGCCACGTCTCAACAAGTTTTGGGAAAGGACAACCGACGTGGAGATGTGCAAGACGCGCAAATCTTTTCCTATCTGCGAAGACCTCGAATAACGCCTGCCAGGCTGATGACATGTCGGGAGTAAGGATGGTGATCGATTTTGCTGCGTAGGATATCTCGGAGGTCAATGTGCGTGTCAACCATTCCACAAAGTTGGAGTAGGAAGGGAGTGCTATGCCGTTCGAGATGTCAAGGACGATCTCTACAATGTTGGAGACGTTTAGAATCGGAGCGGTGTCCACAGATGCGATGCCTACATCAGAAGTAAAGTCAGTTGAGACATCTGTACAAGTTGCGAGAGCCACACTGGCACGTACACAAAATACAATAAAAGGCAGGAAACAACGTGAGCTTCCTCACAGTATGCGCTGTCATCGACAGAAGGTTGTTCAGCTTTGGGACGTCTGCCACCGAGAACGTGAGCCTCAGCTTTTTCAACCCCCGCATCGACGTTGGGCACATTCCTGGATTGAGGATCTGCTCCAATGCACTGGCATGCTCTTCGCAATTCAAGCTGAGGATACCTAGGTCGTCCCACGCATGAGGACATGCGCAGGATGAGCGATTCTGGACAGAAACACCCATTAATGCGAGATGCCGCAAATGCGGAGAGGCTCGGACGAGTGCGCAAAGTGGCGCGGGGGAGGGAAAGGAAACGTTGTGGAGAAGCGCAAAGAAGAAGGGGTTGGGGCCCGTGGTGAGGGATTCTTGGAGCATGTGCGCAGAGGTACAGTCCCACTGCAGACCGTATATGTACAGCTTGTCGAGTGACTTCAGCGGTGTGAGGGAGTAGGGGTAGTGCGGAAATGGGTACATGGTGCAGCGCGAGGGACGCCCTTTGATGGAGGTCGTGGGTTGCGAAAATGAGAGGCGCATTTTCTGGATTGCTCCTAGAGTTTGTGGGGACAGGTCACGCAGCAGGTTACGGCCAGCGGTTGCCAGCTCAGCGAGGGTGACAGCACGAGCGCGATCGAGAGACAGCTCGCGGAAGAGATGATACCTCGTTCGGGGATTGAACGAGTGGGAGACTAGGGAAAGACTTTTCATCGTCGAAGGAAGCGGCTTGATTGGGTGGACTACGAGCCCACACAGTGAATCATCAATGCTGGCCAGGTCTACAATCGCGTCGATGAGTTCCTGCGGAAGATCGGTTATAAGTGCCATGATCTGTCGTGCGTAAGTCAAGAGTCAAGACTCTGGCAGCGAGGACAGGCGCACCAAATGTGTACGCGTCTCTGATCAAGAGAAACTTGATCGTCGTTCAAGGGCAAAATGCTTGCAACTACCCACCCATCACGCCGAAACGATGTCCGTCGGCAGAACCGAGTTGGAACTGGGTACGCCTCGAGGCTGGCTGGCGATGGGGTACATTCGGGTTGTGGAGTAAGTCAATCAGCCACATCTACGGCACAGCTGTAAGAATTCACTCAATCCATCGTTACCTCGCTGTGTTGGTTAGAGTGAAAGACTCCACGTTCAAAGCTGTTCAAAGTCAAGTTGCAACTTGTGATCGACTGTGATCGATCGGGCCTAGACTTTTGCTTCCGCTCACCGCCTCCGGCAATGGCCATCACCGCAAACCTGTAGGGATGCATCCGGCGCATCAGCAGGGTCCTGTCATGTATTTTTGGATTGATTTTCCCGCTCGTAACGTGGCTAAAACGCCTCTGCTTGCAGAGAAATGGTGATCCCTGCAGTCTAAACCTTACCTTCCCATCATCACATTCCCATCCTCGCACTATGTCCAGTGGGCAGAAGCTCAATTTGAAGCAGTTGCCGGGGCAGATTCTCAGTGGCATCGAGAAGCTAGAATGGACGTTTTACCGCATTCATCTCTTTGCTTTTGTCTCAATCCCGCTTATCTGCTCGGGCATCTTCTACGGCTGCAATGGCAAATATCGTATCAGCTACTTGGACTCGCTTTTCCTATGTTACTCGTCAATGACCGTGACTGGCCTGTCGACGGTCAACCTGTCCACACTCACGGCATGGCAGCAAGTCATGCTATACTTGCTGATGCTTGCGGTGGGCGCACTTCTCTTGAGGCCTAACGCACACTAATTCTGACAAGGGTGACATAACAACGGTGTCCTGGATAATGGTGCTAGTGCGCAAGTGAGTTATACTTCCGTGGTAGCAAAACGCGCCCCTGTGACCTTCTCTTCAACAGGAGGTACTTTCGGAAACACGTCGAGAACCTGCCAGAGCGCAGAAAGATATTTCCTACGCGAGAGAACATCCTCGCCTCCATCTCATCGCCCATTGCGGCCTTTAGGCCGCGCGACATCATCCCCGCTAGCGGAACGTATAGCGGGACCCCCAATATCAATATAACGCAGCCTACACCTGCTCCCACATATGCGACACCAGGCGCCACCTATACCGGAGACTCGGACACAGAATCTCATGTAAATGTGCTGTCTGACGCCAACACATTCACCTCGTCCCCACGCGCCGCCTCGGTTGCTCTTTCCCACGTCGAGACACGCGCCTCTCAACAGAATCGTGCAGTGGAATTCAATTTGGGTCATACCACAACCGGTACCTCTTCCATGCGCCCCCGCCGTCCCACCCGCCCACTTACTCGTTCCGCCACAATCATGGCCCCGGACGTCAAGCTCGTTAAGAACGAGTTTCCCAATCCTTTCAAGCTGATACCCAAGCTCTTTCGAAGAGCAGCCCCGCGAGCGTACAACAGGCTCCAGCGCAAGCTGACCATGCCTTCTATAACAACGATCGAGGCGACCAGCTCGAAATGGCTAGACGGGTTCAACCTCGATGTTGGGAGGAACTCGCATTTTTACACCGAAACACTGACCGATGACCAGCTGGAGTATCTCGGTGGAGCAGAATATAGGGCTCTGAGGGTGCTGAGCTATCTGGTGCCTTTGGTGCGTAATCCTCCAGCTTCAGGGTCAAGGTGCACGGTCTTAACTCCCAGGTAGTATTTTGTCGGGGCGCAGTTGTTGGCCTTCATCATATTCGCGCCCTGGATCTCGACCACCGAGAAGTATGACGGAGTCTTCGATAGTCAACCGCGTCTAGTAAACAAGACTTGGTTGGTCCATCTATTTTCGGCTCGACCACGTTGTGTGCTAACGTTACACCGCCCAGGTTCTCCCTGTTTCAAGTCATGGGTGCATACACAGGTGGAGGCTTATCGCTCGTTGACCTGTAGGCGGTGATATGTGCCTTTTTGATGAGGTGGACTGACTTGCCTGCAGTGGTATGGTGCCGTTTATGAAGGCCTACTTGATGATATGTTGGTGGCGTTCCATCTCTACATGGAGCACCTTATCGATGACCCACAAGTTTCTCTCATGTTTGTCATGCTGGCCGGAAATCATGCCTTGGTAGGTACATATACGAGTTAAGTTACTCATCTGACCTATCAAATATATCGCATAGCCCATATTGTAAGTTCTTCCTCGACGCGGCATGGCTGTTGCGCTGAAACCTTTCCTTGGACGTCAAGTCTACGCCTGATCATGTTAGTCCAGCTCGCCTCGGCATTCCTTGCGCACTAACGCTCCCGCAGATGGATAGGTTCCAAGGCAACACGTCCTGATAGCGATCTGGATCAGGCTTTCGACTTCCTTCTTCATCATCCAAGACGGTACGAGCTTGCTTCACGCGCCCTTCCTTATACTGACTCTTTGCACTACAAGATGTTTCATCTATCTGTTCGTGCAATGATACCTCTCATATGTACGACTCATTTTTCCCTAGTTTCCCCAGTCATCAGACGTGGTTTCTGGTGATCTCACTCATCCTTATGAGGTATTTTCCCCCCGGCTCGACCTTAGCAAAGCTGATTCTCTCGATAGTGCCATAGAATGGATTGGTTTCGAAGTCCTGAGTAGGTCGAGGCCTTCGACTGTTTGAAATTAGGCTGATCGATGCGCAGACATTGGCCTGGATGTCTACACAGCATTGAGTACCGGTTCTAAAGTGGTCGTCGGGCTCTTCCAAGGCCTGGCAGCTAGGGCGTCGGGTTTTACGATTGTAGCCCTGTCTGAGACGGCCCCAGCGCTACAGTTCGTCGTCTCACTTTCCCTGCGACTCGTGGACTAAACTGGACGCATAGATTTCTTTACGTTGTGATGATGTATATTGCGGTACGTCCTAATGTCTCTGAGCCGCATATTTTGACCTGATGTATGACAAGGTTTATCCTGTGCGTCTCTGCTCGCTCTCGCTTCTTCGTCTGGGCTGACATGGGCATAGGTGGCCATGAGTATACAGTCCACCAATGTGTAAGCATGTCTCATTCGCCATTACTCTTCCTTAACGAGTTTCGCAGAAACGAGGAAGGGTCGCTGGGTATCTTCGAAGCCCCACCGGACGACGAAGATGAGGAACCGGCTGATCTTGAGAACTATGCTCCGAGGGAGCGTGTGGGTAAATACCTGAACTGGCATCTACGCCGGCAGCTAGCGATGGGTGCAAATCCAACCTGACTTCTGCGTATCTTCGCTAATCTGAATTAACAGACATTTGGTGGTTGGTCTTCGGCGTCTTTACGGTGTCGATAATCGAACGCGGGAATATCATGGACCAGGAGAAGAAATGGTTCGACATGTTCCGTGTGCTTTTCGAGCTCGTGTCGGCCTTCGGTGGCATCGGCTTGAGTCTCGGGTTTCCCTATGTAAGTGCATCAGTCAACCGTGATGGGGTCAGCAACCAGTCCTACGAACATAGAACAACTACTCGTTTTGTGGTTCCTTCAAGCCGCTGTCAAAGCTGGTCGTGATCATCATCATGTAAGTGCTGCCTCAGACTGAAACTTTTGCCAAGCTCACGTCATTGAAGGGTGCGCGGCCGACATCGTGGCCTACCTGTGGCTATCGATCGCGCTGTTACGCTCCCGCTTGACCTTGCCAAGAACAAGAGACTCAAGGAACAGCAGGAGAAGATATTCGCTCTCAATGCCATGCAGGGCAATTCCTTGGGGCTGGATCATCTGAATGACTTACGGCCAGTGGAGAGTTACCAAAACCTTCCCTGAGGAATAGTAGTAGACCTCCGTCGCAGAGCTTGGGGGCTTGGTGGCGAAGTGTACCAATAGTTGAGCATTTCCTATATTACTATACAACGTACCAGGAAATGGTGATTCATTTGTAAGGACAAGACACCCATCCGTGACGTCCGGCTCTGATAGCATCTAATGTCTAATTATTCCACAGCTTGGGCGACATGTAGGTTTAGAAGTTATAAACCAATTCCTGCCAATTACATGTCAGTCCAGGATGTGAGGTCGACTCGTTCATCGTACAATTTCTTGGGCATAACATTCGTCGTCAACGGAAGTGTACTGTGCGAAGTTATCTCGGAACAAGTAGACATTCCCCGTCACAAAGAACAGACGGCCGGAGGTGCTGCTGACGGTGACCGATGGGCATACGAGGATGACGAAGTGCTGCTCCGCTGATATGGTCAAGTCGGTGTTGACGTAGTACATCGACATGACTCCCGTGCTCGCATCGACTTGCCACTAGAGGACTCGTTATGAGACAACTCTTGATGCATGGAATGAAGACCTTACGACGCGGGTTTCACCATAGAACAAAGGCTCTACTCCTGTGGCATAGTTTGTGGGCACACTACCCGCCGATTCTGAAGGTGATGACTGATGAGACACGCCACATTTACCGAAACTGTCAGGCCACATACGATCATAGTACTTGGTGCAGTCCCCCATACCAACCCATTCTCCGCTGTAGGTCGATAGATCTACGGCGTAGTTATGGGTGGAAAAGATGGAGTGAAGGTTACTTGGGCAAAGAAATTCTGATATCGATGTGTATGAAGTATAGTCCGGCTTTGTAGTAAATGACCATCCAGATAAGATTGTGAAGCAAAGGCATGGACACTCACGGGATACATGCCATGAGCAACTTCATCTTCGGTTGTGGTAAAATCCCAACGAGTGGTCGTGACAGCCGTCTGAATATGTCCGACAACATTGATGTAGCCTGTATGGCGGACGGTCAGAGTTGAGTCGGGGATATATTAGTAATGTCAGTGCTTGGGTGTTGAAGTGGCGGGAGCGGCAAGCGGTGGTGAAGATTAGCGATGAAACGGGTGTACGTACCGACTAGAGTCGACAAGTTATCCCGACGCCGGAGAGAGCTAGTCGAGTCGACGTAGTAGGCAGCCACTGAGCCTGAGGTAACAGTACTGGACAGGACGCTCGTGATCAAGGCAAAGTGGATCAATGTCAGAATTAACATACGCAGTGGATGATGCCGATGTTGACGTTAGTGTGGTGGAGGCGTCCGCTCGGCGGGCCACTTGGGCGTCGTATAGCTTTCGCGGCGGCAAGGGATTCAAACCTTGTATGGCAGGAGAAGTGAATCGTCAGCTGAAGAGGGGCGGAGTGGACGAACCTTCTGACAATCGCTTTGCATTGGAAGGAACGGTCGAGGTAAAAACGTCCGATGCTAAGGCTAGTAACGAGAGTGTGAGGGTATAGACCTTCATGGTAACAAGAGAGGGAGGAGCGCTCATCAGGACTCATGTCAGTCCATTTTATCAGCGGAAAAAAAAACTTGCAAAATTTCAAGGGGCGGGGGACCGCAGAGGACTCTGTCAACACCAATATGTGCTGAAAATAGCTGTTGATTTGGGCCTTTGGTTTTCTTCATCACATACTGAAAGACGTCGTTCAGCATGATCTACGGGCGCCTCAGCCTCCACGATCTTTGATCGCGACTGGAAGCAAAGTCACTCTGCGCGCTTGCCTCTACGAACGCTTAACTGAACAGAATGACCGAACTTCTGATTGACGACGCGTCCGCAGTCGCGCCATGAAGCTGGCAGTGGTTGCGGATTAAATTCGCATCTACTATCAATGATTGCCGAAGACCTCAATGAATGCCGGCGGGCCACGTGACTGATGACCGGCAATGGAGGCCAATCAACTCTTTTCGGAGTCTTTGACTCTTGAACATTACTCCCGCTATACTCCGCCTACATGAACGACGGGGGAAGAGCCAAAGCAGCCCAACCCTACGTATGTACGTAAGTATGCAACAAACAATCTACACAACAAAGAGACAATAGAAAAGGGATGGTGGGTGGGGAAACAAATGATAAGGACGAGGACGAGGATATACGAGACGAGGACGATGTGGGGGACTCGGGCGTGGACAAGACTGTGATCCGGAACGAGGGACGAGCAGCGCGCGACGCGCGCTGCAGTCGGCTGCAGATGATGGCGGCCGGAACGAGAGATGAACAGAAGATGTCCGTGTTTGGACCTGGCAATCCCCTGGATCAGGGTTGATCAACATGGATTGCCTTGGTCGCCATTGCGTGATGATATCAGTGAATGGGAAAGAGCGTGATATTTGGGATAAGGCTTCTGAGAAGCCCGCTATACTCCGCCTACATGAACGACGGGGGAAGAGCCAAAGCAGCCCAACCCAAACCTCACAATTGACCAGCCAAAGGTGGGGGAAGGTATTGTGAGGACAGCGCAGGCTTCCCAGAAACCACGATTGGGGGAGAAGTTGGGATAACAGAAACGGTTGAGGAACGAGTACCGGATGAATGAGGAAGATTCCAGTGTGGGCAAAGTGTCGATAAAGTACGCCATTCAAAGCGCGACAAAGCGTCCGCAATAGAATTCTCTTTTGTCGGAATCCACAACGTGGTAAAAGAGAATCCACGACAAGCAGCAAGAAGGGCAAACTTTCGGAAAAGAGACTGTGTGGGAGGGTGGTCAATGTGACCAGATGTGAGACAAGTTGCAATAGCTTCGTTGTCAACACGAAACACCACCTGAAGCCCGCACCACAAATGTCCCCACAGCTGTGCAGCCCGAAGAATGGCTTGCATCTCCTTCCAATGGATTGGGAGTGCCATGAAGCGGGCAGGAAGCGGCTCTGCAAAGAAGGCATCATCGTAGTAACCACCCAGGCCACGAACACCACTGGCGTCTGTCCACACCTCGAAGCAGGGCGGAGATGGACCAATCACAAATGTGCCGTTAAACGTGGGAAGGAAATCTGACCACCACTGCAGTTCCTCCCGAGCAGAGAGAGGAATGCGGCGGCGAAGCCAGTGAGGCTGGGGAAATAGGGAGCGTTTGAAGTCAAGAAGGCGCCGGGTGAAGAAGCGACCAATAGGGACCACAGATTGCGCAAACACCATATGGCCACATAGCTCCTCCAGGTCACCATGATGTGCTGAGCCCCGCTCCAAGCAAGCCAAAATCAGCTTTGAAAGCCGATCAACCTTCTCAAGGGGCAGACGCGCCTCCATAGCCACCGAATCCAGCTCAATCCCCAAGAACTCAAGCTTGTGCACAGGCCCCACCTCTTTATCCTCCGAGAGAGTGAAGCCAAGCTCCGCCGCCACGTCCCGGAAAAGAGATCGACCATGCTCAGCAAACTCCCGACCTCGTGCCGCAGAGGTCACGTTAAGCCAGTCATCCAGGTAGTGCTGCAAAAGTGCAAACACCTCGCTGCGATTGAGAAGGATCCAATGATGGGCCTCTGCAAAGTAGTTGTAGATGCGGGGAGATGTACGCAGGCCAAAAGGAAGGAAAATGTCCAGGTAGATGCGACCACGCCACACAAACCCAAGATAACGCCACTGCGAGGGATGTACTGCAATATGACGAAAAGCCGCAGTGAGATCAGCCTTGTACAGGAAGCAATCAGGACCAGCTTGACGAATGCGATCAATGGCAGCCAAGATAGCCTCGTATACAAGGTGACCATACTCAACGGGAATGGCGTCGTTGACGGAGTGATTGAGGGGTGATGACAGATGGTGGATTCGGCGCCGCTTTGTACTGTACTTTTTTGGCACAGATCCCAGAGGCGAGAGGACGACAGAATGTGATCTCGGGTCGTCGCTGAGGGCCATGACGCGGCCTAGCGAGACCTCCACAGCCAAGTCAGCATCTACAGTCTCAGGGAACTGGAGTGCGGATGGGAGATTTGGCGGGAAAGAGGTTGACGAGGGTGGTGCGAGCTCGGGGTCAATGCCTAGCAGGACACCATAGCGGATAGAATCCACCAGGGTGTTGGCAAAGACACGGTCAGGGTACGTCTCGAGTGCTGCTTCCCATGCACGAGGTATCAGCTTGACGTTGGGCATTGGGGTCGAGTGAGGGGCCGTCAACGGGAACACAAGTTCAGTGTTTGGGCGCAAGGGGTGTAGAGGAGGAGTAGTTGGCACTGCACGAATGACCGGAAAAGGGTCAGAGCTCTGTGATAAAGAAGGTGGCAGTGGTACTTCCCGCCTAGATGGCGAGACGGGAGAGGAAGCCTGGGCTACCTCTCCCCCTCGCTCGCCCAGCTTGCTGAACCATCTGGTGGGCCTTTCCAGTGGCTGCACTTGGGCTACATCCGGGGGAGACGTTGATGGACAGTACGGGGCTGTATGGGTCGGGTCCTCGCAGCGCGAGCAGGCATGGCGCCGCTTGCAGTGGCGACGGCCGTCCCAACAACCACCTTGGCGGTTGTGGCCCCAGCAAACTTGCGAGCGAATGGGGGTGCCAGCTGGGAGAAGGATGCGTCCATCGGTGGGCGGAGACCAGGTTCCGTGGTGAGCAGGACGTGAGAAAGGACGCGCTGGTGGCATCGGGAGCACCGGACCGGACGAAGAAGAAAAAAGAAGAAGAAACAAATGATAAGGACGAGGACGAGGATATACGAGACGAGGACGATGTGGGGGACTCGGGCGTGGACAAGACTGTGATCCGGAACGAGGGACGAGCAGCGCGCGACGCGCGCTGCAGTCGGCTGCAGATGATGGCGGCCGGAACGAGAGATGAACAGAAGATGTCCGTGTTTGGACCTGGCAATCCCCTGGATCAGGGTTGATCAACATGTCTTTGACTCTTGAACATTACTGCAACTTTCCTCTGCCACTCTGTGACTTTTGTTCCACGACTGGTCTAGACTTGACCCATCCCTTGTGCTGACTCGAAGTATTCAAAGTTCGGAATAGTTCCGAACACCGTGGCCGTCCGAGAGCTACCTTACTTATTCAGCAGAGAATTAGCAGGCACAATCTGGGATATATAATGCAGCTAAGCACACGGCTGATCTTCATCCATAACGATGTCCGACAAGTCTTCTCAACTCATCTTTGTGTGTGATATTTCTGTGATCTGGTGCACCTAGGTCACTGATAACGCGCAAGGTCACTGGAGGCACTGGATTCATTGGATACCATATTGTTACGCAGCTCCTCGATGCGGGCTACCGGGTGCGGGCGTAGGTCAATATGTATCAGTCTCGCTTCTTCAGCTGAACACTGTTGTCTAGTGTGGCGCGGGGGCGAAAGGTCGACCAATTGCGCAAAGGATTGGCGCGATATGGGGATCGACTCGAAATAGAGAACATGGCGGATCTGTTCTCCCCCGCACTAGACGATGCGCTGAAAGGTGTAGATGCATGCACTCTACTCTGCGTAGTGACTATACTAATCGTCATGGATAAGGTGTTTACGGCGTCGTTCATGTCGCATCTTTGATGCGGCCGAATGATGTCGAAGCTGCTTTCCAGGTGATTGTGGCCATCATGAGCGATCAAATTTACTCATAGAATCCGTCAGTTCGCAACCGATGGGTCTCTTTTCATTCTCAATGCTGCCCTGAAGGCTGGTGTCACAAAGTTCGTCGCCACCAGCTCAACCGTTACTTTCCAATCGGAGGGTCCGTACGGACCGGATGGTATGCATTGCACGTATCGAAGTCAAGATCTACATAGCAATGACTTTCTCTTTAGACTACAACCTGACGACCAAGGCAGATGCCGTAGCTGATCCATCTCAGCTATACGTAGCACTAAAGGTGGCAGCGGATAGAGCCATCATCGAGTTTGGTGACGCGCATCCCGAGATCGACATTACTTTGAGTAAGCTTCATGTTCCTTCCAAACTCATACAGGCGAACTGAGATCAACCTCGAAAGACGGTCCCGATTATACATTTGGTCCTTTCGCGCCTGGCTATGAGCACCTCACTGTCACGGACAGCGGACCAAACTACGAAGCTTTGTCGACTAATGGTTTCATATATCGTCTTCTGAAACCAGACAACAACAAATGGTTCCCTCTCGCGGGTCGGTCACAAGAGATTCCCCATCGTCTCTCCAGACGACTGCTCCTATAGGACAGCGGTCAACTTGATCAGGAAAGAACGGCCAGAACTGAAGAGTCGACTGGTAGACCTCGAGAAGGTGCCGATTTGGCAATGTCACACTAAGGCGGTGAACAGGAAGGCCATTGAAGACATTATCGGTCTAAAGGAGAGCTCCTACACGCCTTGGGCACAGACCGTGTTAGATGCAGTCGATAGCTTGATTGCTCTAGAGAGCTTCTGGAGGTCGCAAGGTTTCGTAGTGGCAGTTCCCGACAGCCACCCATTGGCATGATTGAGCTATGTTCAGACCACTACACTGGCTGAATCAAAGAGTTCATAATAACGGAATGGAGTTTCCAATGCTTGCCCTTTCCTCATCTCACCTCGTACCGTGTGGACCATCTTGCAGTGCCAATACGACACGATGTTTCAAATCTACTATAGTAAAAGACACGGCAAAGCTTAGCTAATAAAGGGTCGATTAATTTACCTAAGCAAAAGTCGGCTACACGGGCTCCTCATAATGCCGATTGCCGGTTCGCCGGTTCAAGTCGCGGGTAGGCCACTTCAGGCATTGTGGCGCACTACGAGTTCAACGGGTTAGCCACGGGCTGCTGTCAAGGAACACAGTGTTGATTATACTTGTTACTTGTGACATTACGGACCATACGCGTAAGGTCGGTAAGGTAAGATTGATCTGACAGTAAGGTAAAGGCTTGCGGGCCGGATATCCGCACAGCCAGGCATTGATACGAGCTCAACCTCACGTTCCCTCGCCACCGCTGTTGTAGCAATACTTAAGCAGCAATGGAATTTGAGAAATGTGGATGAAGTCTGATTTATCATCTGAAAGTACATACAGCCCACACGCTCAGACGCCACAGCAGGGTGAGCCTGCCCACTGCCAAAGCAAGCAACAAACACCCTGGTCCAACCGACACGGCATCCAACGATGCACAATGCAACGATGCACGATGCGACGCCATCGCACCGCCAGCTCGACAGCAGTAAAACAGGCCCGGGCAACACCGGGAACAAGCCGTACAGAAAGATGAGCCAGATGCATTGACAACTGCAATTGCTTACCAGTCAAAATTGGTCCGCGCCGCGCGCCACCATGCCATGATCTCAGCTCTGGCCGGCATGTACTCTCACAAGCAACAAAGGCGGGGGCCGCTAGGTACCAGGCAGAAGCTTGATATGGACATCAGGCGCGCTGCCGGACCACCGGCATCTATCTTACCTTACAGCGATCATACAGGCTTACTGTTACAGTCATACTGTAAAAGCGAAATACACGTAAACCCTTTACAAAGTAACTGTATGATCAACACTGAAGGAACATGTTGACTTCAGTAGTACTTCTGATACAGCTGGATTTTTATAGCACAAAAATATCACTGATTACATTATGGCTCAGTTTCAGAGTGTGTGCTGAGTTTAGAGGCGCGTAGCGCCGACGGGGTTTGGGGCTGGCCCCAACAAGCTGGAGACCCAAGTTGCAGTCACGGAGGTGAAGGCGAGGAACGAGCCTTCTCACCGCGACGTAGACGCGGGCCGTAAGCTTGTTGAAATTAGAACCCACCGCGATGGTGGTCATGAATCAATATACAGATGTCCGTCCAGGTCAGTTCCCTCCAACACACCGAGCTTTTCCCATATTGCGGGACAAGCCACTAATAACGGCGTGTTTCGCAAATCATGGTGACTTCTTCAGGAAGGGCGGATCCAGAAATCCGGAGCAGGCTTCGGTGGGCGCGTCATAGGCTCACCATGCGCAGGGACGCGCCAATGGATCCGCCAATTACCATTGAGCTGTACGGCGCACGCTCGGTGCTGCCATCGATTAGGAAGTGTGATGGCGGAGAAACAGTGGTCATCAGATTATACAGTACATGTACAGTACTTCCCGTTCTAAGTAGTGAGATGTGTCGTGAATGTAAGTAGATAGGCAGTGTAAATCGAAAGCAAACCCGTAAACCAGGAGTAGCAAAACAATAAGAGAAGACATAACGAAATACTCATAAGTTAGGTGGATAGTTCGTGCTCAGCGACGTATCGCACAAAAGGGTTGTCGTGCCCTTCGGTTCGCATCGCATTGGGAAGCGGTACAGGATTGAAAAGAGCTTCAATCAAGGTCTCGGTGGTCTTTGGCCCGTACGCATAGGTCAGAGGCAAGCGTGACACGTCGAAGGATGAGAGAGGTGGCAATGGCCGGATGTCTGGTGATGATGATTGGGTCGAATGCGTGTCAGAGCTGTCAGAGTCGTGATCGTCCTCCCGAATGTACTTGCCATGAAGGTCAAACCCTCGTGGGCGCGTACGATGGATATCATTCTCCAACAGTCCCGTCAGCCCGTTGAGGATTTCGCCCTTGGGTAGAGGTGGAGCGACGTAGTGTTTCTCTCCGCCAATGTGTGTGAGTGAGATCGTCAACTGCCAGGAAACGTCAGTGGCTAAGTGTGAGGGGGTAGCAAAATGTTCACCTTCAGAGTAGTATTGGTTTTGCTGTCTCGCAGCAGGTAACGCCTAGTAACCTCGCCGACGGTAGCTCCGGCGTATTCAGACAAATCGAGATACAGGACACCGAGGCGGGGGTTCTTCGGTGCATCTGGGTCCCCAGCTACAACGCGTTGCGTGACCACGAACCTCGCAGGACTCGGCATAAGAGAGTCTGGATTTTCACGATCACGAGACAGCGGAATTTTCAGATGGATGGAGAGTGAGTGGGACCACGTCACTGAGTGTTCCTTCAGTGGAAGGAAGGCCGTCTGACCACGAGAGGGAGTATCATGAGATGTCGAAGCCGGAAAACCCTCCTCCGAGACGACGACTGTGGGGACGCCGGGATCATCACTGGAAGATATGCTGGAAGAACCATCCGGTGATGCAGAGGATGATATTGAATCGCTGTCGTGTTCATGGTCGGGAAATCCTTCTCGCTCCTTGCCCTTCTCGCTGAGGCTGAGATGACTACCAATGGCGCTTGATGAATTATTTGCCTTGGGTAGCTTGAACAGGCCAGCTTTCGTAGAGGGAGGGGCAACGCAGTGTTTCACTTTCCAGCGCACAGCAAATTCACCGCGTACCAGCGGGACGCTGGAGATCTGATGGACTTCGATGTGGGCACGGAACAGGGCGTGGCGTGGAAGTAAGTGCTGCAGATGCGCCCGGAATCCCCGCGGCGGGGAAGGGGTTTCGGTGCTGGCAGGCCGATGCTTTTCGGGAGACTGTGTCGACTTGAGAATAGAAGAGGATTCCCCGGTAGAGCTGGAGTGGGAAGAGGAGGGTCGGAGAGGCATGTTGAATGCGGGCCGAGTGTTGATAGACGGGTTTTAACTTTACACAGTCCCGATTCCTCGACGATTATTCGGCAGATTGGAAGAAGAATATATGGTGGATTATTCCGCGGCTAATGTTGATATGTTACAGTCTGGAAATGGGTAAGTAAGCGCGAACAAAAGAGTTGGGGCAGCATACCTGGCTGGGGCGCCTAATTATACTCTGATTGCGGCCAGAAACAGCCTCAATTTGTGGGCGGCGCGAGCGGTGTTGAGTTAAACGCCACGAGAGCACTGTATAGGGCGGAGATGCAGCAGAGTTGCATGGGTGGTGGTAGTCAGAGGGAAAGAGTGATTTGGCAATGATCGTGGTCGTAACCCATTCGCTCTGACTAATAAAGCTGATTGGGTTCTCGCCCACGCCGATTCTCATCAAAAATGTACTGTATCATCTACCAATCATCTACTGTATGAAAATGTATTCATTGTATGGTCACTTTGTGGCATGATTGAACGGTGGTGGTCTCACTTGGACATCTAGATTCTGCAAGCGAGCCTCGAGCTGAGGCGGAAGTGGAGGTCAAGCAGACAATTTGCGAATCTAGAATTGTGACATACAGACATCGACCTAAACGTGTATCTACATCATTCTTCGAGAGCGTTCGATGGAGTGGTATCAGAAACAATGTCTCGGGGCAGAAGTAAACATCTTGTCAACCGTCAAGAGAAATAAAGCTATCCGTTCTTCGAATCTCGGGCAGAGAATAGAGCGTAGCCGGACGTCGTGGTATATAAAGTCTTTCGCCCGCTTCATCCTCATCGACCACATCGTGTGCCGGCCAGATACCTAAAAATAAGACGTCAATCTCTCATCCGGCCCTAAGATTCACGATGTGAGAACTCACTCGAGTTGAATATCTCGACTGTACCCAGAATCAAACAAGTCGGGTATTCGCAGAATCAAGCAAGTCGGATATTCGAGAGCCCTTCATGAGAAGGGCTGTCTCCGCAAACCTCGCTTGGTGGCGATGCTCACCGGGCGGTGTCTCCTCTTTCGCCTTTTCACGCCGAGGAGAAGAACAGCTAGGCAGACCAGGATGGTGCTGCATATTACCGTAATGACTGACTTCCACCAGACGATTTCCAGCCTATCCAGAGTACTTGTCGCGGTGAATGGGGCGTCATTGGACTTCAACGAAGCTCCCCTCGTGCCGTTGTTGCACTGCTGGTATGACGCGCTAAACTCGGATGCCGAGTCGCACTGCTGCCAGACATTCCAGAGGTAGCTGACTGTCAACTTCTCCAACGCGGTCACGGTCTCGATTAGGTTGAGCTCTACGGTCGAGCTGATAGCTCTGGCAAGCACGCTTTCCATATATCCAGCGTCTTAGTAGTTGGGGACCTCGCCGCTACCTCGCTCGTTTTGGCATATAGTCGGCACAAACATGTCAAGGAGCTCCTGTGCGAGGAAATTGTGATGTTTGCTCGGATCCTGCCATGAATTTTTTTTTCCACGTTTCGCCAATGATTCTCGTTGCAAGTCAAGATTGCAATGCCCAGAAACCAACCTATAGTTGGTGGCCATATAAGTAGTCTACTGAATGACAAGTGATGGACATGGGAACGACCTTCGATGGCGGCGACAAGATCAGATGGATGCTGCCTCTCGTCAGTCTCGTTCCTCTCAATCCAATATTGGTGCTGAGGAGACCGCTGTTTCTGAATCAGGAAACCCATCTACACAGCCCAATAGCACCTCGGTGTTGTCTGCATCGGTATACCGTCGTGGGTCATAAAATCACAGGACGAACACCATCTCCCTCCTATCCACACTCATAACCCTCCCATACTCCAGGAACAACCTATAAACACCACACCGTCAGTACACTCCTCACTCCCAGGTAAAACACAGAAACCCACCTAAACAGATACGCGACCATATCTTCCCTCCTCCAATACTCCAGACTCCACCTCTTTCCCTCCGTTGCGATCTTCTTCGCCAATCCCTCACGGCCCTGTCCATCCTCTCCATCGGGCCCACTGCGCAGAAACACGAGGACATCGTGCAAGTCGGAGAGGTCCACCTGGATGGGGACGTAGTGCACCCACGGCTGGACGCGGTCAACGAACCACTCAGGGTATATCGTCGATTTCAGTACGAGCGAGTTGGATGTCATGAGGCGCTTGAAGCGGCCGGACCAGCCGTTCCCGTCCACCTGCAAAAGAACGTGAGCCAGAGTCGGATTGTGAATGGCAGAAGAAGACGCACATCCATGAGGTACTTGTACCTCCAGGTGTCCTTATCGCTTTGCCGGCTCTTGCTGGGGTAGTGCTCTTCCAAGTACGCACACACCGACCCTCCGCAGGCCTGTGGGCCTGCGAAGCCGACATCGAACATCGCTGGGTTCAGGTACGCGTTCTTGAGCTTACGCGCATTCCCGACGCGTTCATTTGAGGCGGTCGAGCTTAAGACATCTCGGGTGCCGGCGATGGCGTTGGTCTTCTCCAGCAGCGCCGTACGATGAGCGCTCCTCCACGGAGAGCCATCTTCGTACATGATCCCAGTATTAGCACCCCGCCACACGAGCCTCTCGTCGATCTTCTCGTCCCACTCGGGATCATCAGACGACGTGTTCGCCACCCAGCCGTACAGAGTCGGAACGGTGATATCGTGGTGCAAGGTTGTTGAACACCAAGCGAACTCGGGGATCATGGCAGGCTGGGGAGCGGGCCCGTTGCCGTGTGAGATGAATTGGCCATGGTGCCAGAGGAGGTCTGGGTGGAGGCAGGAATCCATGGAGGAGAGATGGTTGTATATGAAGGTTTTGGGCGGCTTGGAAGGGGGTGGACCATCGAGATTGAATGACATTTTACGAGCGGGCGAGTCGGGATGACAGGCTGCAGGCCAACCACGGTAGACGCCTGGGGGAAGGTCTGTTGTGTGTAATTCTACTTGATTCTCAGCACCTGGAGAAATGGAAGTTGACTGTTGATTTACCTTTATGACCATCGATAGCATGCATGAGCGCGTCTTCTATGTTGTGTTCCATGAGTCTATTAGGGCGGTCGTCGTGGGTGAAGATGGCTCTGAATGGTGGAAGATGCTGCTCGACGTCGGCGAGCATATCCATGACAGACCAGGCGGGTTCGTGAGCATTGTCGGGATTGTTGAGCATGTTGTCGACGCCAATATGGCCGTCCTCGTTCTTGAGCAGAACAACAAAGTCGGTCTTGCGCGCTTCTAGATCCGCGTAGAGCGCCTGCAGATCCGCTGGGTCCATGCCCCAATACCGTTCGAGGTCGCGGTGGATCTGGTCGTACTCGTCTGGTAGCTGGACATTGTGCTGCTCGACATATTCCCACCTTTTTGGAGGATATTAGTAGGGACAAACAGCAACAGAACCAGCCCGCACACCATTTGTCAAAGCCCCTGGGCGGGTCCCTCTTGTACCGGCGCTTGTACTCGTTGACCGCGTCGCGCAGTGTCCGACTAGCGCGTTGGTGCTTGGCCGCCCATTCCTCCTCTGCGCGCGCAATGAGATCGTAGATGGGGTGCCGACCATCGGGATTGACTTCCAGCAGGCCATTATCGTGGTACTTGTGCTGGGCTAGGAGTGGTGCATTGAGCGGTGCTGGGCTCTCAGCGTCACACTGTTTATAGTCGGGCTGGACGACGACGACTGGCCGGTGAATGTGATATCCGAGGAGGACAAGCGCAACGGCGCTGACCAGCGTGGTGAGCCGGCGCATGAGTGTTCAGGGCAAGGCATGGTTTATTGAAAAATGGCATCAAAAGGTTTGACACCTCTTCAAGTAGCCGCCTGGTAGCCGCAGATGCCGCGTAAAGAAGCCGTGCCCGACGTTGGCGACGACGAGGACTACCGAGCCGCCGAGTCTCGACGTTCTGGGCGGTGCGCAACAAAGCAGGTGGAAGACAGATGGTTGAATACTCGCCCACTCCCATCGATGCCGTCAGGGCCGGTCCTTTTGCCGCGGTGGGCCTTCATAACTAGAGGTCCTTGAAAGCTTGAGGGCCTTATCCTTGCTCATGGTTGTACTAGTTCGTCTAGACACACAATTACAATTCTTGGACAGAGGAAATTTCAACACTGGGAATCCCAAGTCAGAGACTCAAGTTTCTCTGAGAACAACTGCTCAAGCACGCTCGCCGAATGGCGGCCCTGCCGCCATTCGCTCGCATGCTTTCGCTTCAGTTTTCTCACACTTCGTTTAATACAGTGATGAACTTCGATTGTGCATTGGTGGTCTGCAAAAGTCTTGCTGAGGTGATTGAACTGTGCTGCTGGTGAAAGGGGATAGAGTAGTAGTGTTGGCATGCTGTCGTTGCGTGACGGCGGGTCTGAATCCGACTTGTCGTCGTCGTCGTCGGACTCAATGTGTCTTTAGATCTGGAGTGTTTATGTTCTGGCCGCACACCAGGATCTGATCCCGTCGTTCTCAGACACGAGAGCACGAAAAAGAGCCATCACAGCGGCTTGGAAGCAATGGGAAGATATAGATAGATTGAGAGTGTGGTTATGTAGGACAGCGCTCATGGTATTGGGTGATGGTCATCGAAGGTGGCAATGTATCCTGTCAAACCGAGCAATGCCATGGCACAGTTAAAGTGGCCAACAGCAGCCGAATGGTTGCCGGCTGCTCATCTCAGGGGTTGTTACCTCATACGGGCTCGATCGCAGCTGGCATGGCACGGCATTGCTTGCCGTAGTGCTCGGATCACAGAATTTCCTTATTTCGACGCTTGGGAGAGTCCTATGCTTAACGCAAGGAAACTTCGAATCGCTACTGAAGAAAACAAATGGGTCAGGCTTTATATGAACATAAATATACCCCGTATGGGATCGTTTGATTTGAAGCGAGCATATCCATTATCATACATTCGTCAATTGCGGGTGACTACTTCGCGAAGTATAGTCACAGCAGTATTATAATTACTGCAGTACTATTGCTCTAATCATGCATGTACTACGACGTCTCACCCGCATTCTCGATGCGCGCAGCTACACCGATAATCTGGGTGTGTTTAGAACTGAGCAGCTGAAATAACGCCATCAGTATTTACCGCTAGGTGTAATACATAGTTAGGACGAACCTTGAGGACAACATCCATCTTTCGATGCAGTTCTCGTTGGCCAATCCCCAGAGACACCTGACCAGCCCACAAGGTCGCTTGACCAGCTTCCAACCGCGCGTTTGACGCATGCTGGAGGTCGCGTAACTCAAGGAGCAATCGCGTCTCTGTTATATGGCTCTCGATCTAGATTGAAGATTAGATGAGCTGTAATGGAACATAGACATGAACAAACGCCAAATCTCGTATACGCCTCGTTCAAAATGTCATTGATTCTCTGGATCCTCGCCCTGATGCACGCCCAGTGGAAAACGCGTTTCCGGAATCTGAGGCTGCTAAGCCCTACGAGTTCGTAGTCGACTTTGAGAAGGATCCTGCAGATCTATTAAGTTTCAGATACGGTTGTACATGCAACGCAGCGTACGCGTGTAGGTCTATCAACCTCGCATGAAGACCAGCGGACTGGGACTCGGAGTCGAAGCCCATGTGTTTGAACACGATCAAAGCCATTCGCGTCGTTTGACCAGCAATAAACGTGCAATCCTTCTTACACGCCTGCGCATTCTACACAAATCTGATCAGCCTACAGTATCTAGAGCTCGGAGCTCTAGGACACTGACTGACCTCCGCACCCGATAGAATCTTCCTAAGTGTACCGCACACGCTCTCGACCAACGGGCCGACCAGCGGTGTCGCTTTGAAAAGACTTTCCGCGATCTCCAGCCCGACTTGAAGAGGCCCACTACTATCACACTGAGAGTTGACTGAACTCGGACGGTGGATGAAGAGGGCTAGAGAAGAGATCTCCGACTGAAGCCGGTTGTACCGCGGCAGCAGCACTTTCGAGATGAGAGCATCCGACTCTGTCTGAACGGGGAGAAAACTCAACGGTCGGTGGTCCATTAGGAAGTCCTGGATATATGGGTAGTACCGAAACCCCCGGTCATCTCCTCTGTGAAGGTTATCTGGTAAACAGGCAAGGCAAGGAAAGGTCCAGGCGCTACGCACGGCAATGGCGAGTCTGAATTGCGTCCAATTCGCACACACAACACGCTCTGATCAGTGCACAGCGCAAACGGGACGATCCCACTCTCGCACACTGGGTCCGGATCCCCAGGCATCATCTTGTAGTACCCATTCTCCCACCCGCCCGCCAGTGCGGGTAGCATGTCCTGATAGTTCGGCAAATCCACGGCAAAGAGGAACAGGTGAAGGCAGGTATGCATCCACGCTCTCTCCAATATCAGATCGTAAGCCTGTCACAGAAACTCAAACTCGGCCATGCGCAGTGTAAAGCGACGGCGGACGCACATCCGGACTGGAGAGTATCCTGTCCTTCTCCTCGCAACAGGACCTTTCCTCGTTCCCCCAGCCTAGAGTGGAACACAGTTGAATCAGAAGATCGTATTGTTGTATGAACTCATGAAGCAGCGCGGCACGGTCGTCTACGCGGAGGTTCGTGGCGTTGGGCATGAGGAGCCAGGGAGTATGACAGAGGGAACGAGGACTGACTCGACATAAGTAGAGTATGAAGGCTGCGAGACAATAGGCGGGCATTCCATTTTGATTGCTGTGAAGTCACAGAAGCGTGCCGCAATGTCGACAGTCGAATGAATGTGAAGGCGTGGAAAAAGGGCTGCCAGGCGAAGATGTTTATCACATAGCACATTTACGGCCAGCGGAACTGGCTGTTCCGGGATCCTTGGGAAGTGTCTCTCAAGTAGGACAGTCGCGTAGTATTTCGCGCTTCATTCGTTAGGTAGGTAAACATTTGAACACATACGAGTCTGGCTTCCATCCCAGTGTCATTCAAATGAGTGATCTACTCAAAAGGATACCTCAAGAAGGAGCTCACCACATGGCCAGCAGTCGAATAGTAATTGCTTTGAATTACTATGAAGGGAGGGAGTCAGCCGAGGCGGAGAGAAAAGCGGAAAGTGACAATAAGCGCAGTTATTTCTGTGCGAGTCTCTCGTGATTCGTGCCCTGTACAAGTCTCTCGTGATTCGTGCCCCGACGCGACTAAGAATGGAGGTCATCAATATTGAATCCCGCCCAGCGTCAAACTCTTTTGGGCTCACATTCAGGGGGGGACTCGTGGACGTCAGCCTAGTCCTTCGGATACGCAAGTGGAAACGCAAGATCTTCACTGATAACAACAAAGAACATACAGCTTACGCCATATCTTCATCTCGGGTTGGTTGCACGAACAGAACACGGCTTTGGCCTTCAGGCAATGTTTGGCTTCGGCTGTTGCCGGAGTATGTTTCGGCACGCCGCGGCACTCCTTACCCTCAATGCCAAACACTGGCAGAGATGCCGCTCTTAACAGTCACGGCCATGGTCTGTCTGATACTTGCGGCAAAATCTGTCTCCTACAATCGACCGCTGCTTTGTCTACGCACTGGCTATATAACCTCACTCACAGGCCCTCCCTTCACCTTCTGGTAGCCAGACGAATTCCACTCCAAATTTTTGGCACTTTCCAGGAAGCTCCCGCCACTTCCAGAGGATCTCATGCAGACCTCGAATACTCGGCAATGTCTTGACACGCCGTCGGAGAATGGCAACATCCCATCAATTAGCCGCAGGATCTGTCTAGAGTTGCCGTCGCCCGTAAGTCATTCATCATCAAGCCCCCATCATGATATTCAAATGCGAGCGTGTATTTCTAGCCTATGCTCGGTCTATGGCATAGGCGATCAAAACGGGATTCTTCCCTCTCTCCCTGCACAGTCATCTAACGCAGGGCACTTCCGTCAAAGCCGCTGCACGATATACTCACTATGCGGCGAACCGGTCATTAAACGCGTCCTGGAATAGCGTGCGGGCGCACGATGCCGTGTCACTGTTGTGGTTCCATCAAGAATCCGAAGAATGCCGCCGCCGCTTCCCATGCCATAGGCACCTGGACGTCCAAGAGCGCCTATGGGTACGGTGGTACTTAAGCGGCTGGCAGGATAACTTAATTCCCCAATGTCATCGTGTCCGTGTCCGCGTCTTAAATGACTTCCTGCCTTCCTCAGTCTTTTCAGTTCTCGGAGCCTTACGAACCACAACGATATAACGAGTCAGAATGGTCGGAACTGAAGGCCGATTTTGTGTTTGTAGTCTCGAAAATCTCCTCCAGATTCTCTTCACTGTTTGCCTTACCGACACGCGCCGAGCTCAAAGCGTGCTTGGAACTTTGCCGCCTGCATAATGGCATGCGTTGTGCGACTGTCTATCTTCCAGTTGGTTGGTACTTCTTCCTCCACCAACCAGGAAAGCTCACACTTTACTATAGGCTGGTCACTCGCCATGGCCTACCACGCACAGCCCAATATATCCGGGGTCCAAGTTCTTTCGCGTGCGATAGCATATCTTCCCATGTGTATCGGTATCAAGTCTCTCGTGAGTTTCGAAGTCATGATGTCCTCGGGACTCGACTCATTACATTCCGTTCATAGATAATGACAATCGACGACATCCTTGATCAAGACATTGACGGTCAAGTCGAAAGAACCAAAAATCGGCCTCTTCCTCGTGGGGCTATCTCTCTCGAGCGCGCGTGGATGTTCTTCATCATGCAAGTAGCCACAGGCGTGTTTCTGGCTTACACCTGCCTCAGCCCCTTCGCGTTCGTACTCTCGAGCTCCTTGTCTTTGATGGTATGCTTACCTCTATCCAGTCTTCATTGCTCCATGGCCGTCTGGCCGTTGTACATTCTCTACCCGACTCTAAAGCGATGGATGTCCTTTGCTCCAATCCCGTTGGGTTTGATGTTCAACATCGGCGTGTTCATGGGCTGGGCCGACCTCTCCACGACGCGCCCGTCCTCCGTCGCCCTGATTCCTGTATATCTTGCCGCAATCATGTGGACGATCACCTACGAAACGATTTATCAGCATCAGGACAAGCAGGACGACATCCGCATCGGCATGAAGTCTCTCGCTATATTCCTCGGCAAATACACCATTCCCGTCTGTACATTCACCAGCCTGGCATTCGGCGCCTTGATGGCGTTTGGCGGATATCTGAACGCACATGGGCCAATATTTTACATGGGCGTCGTTGTAGCCACCAAGATATTGCTGTGGGGGCTCAGGTTGACGGACATCGACAATCCGAAGAAATGCCTTCGCTTCTTTCTGTTGGCTCCTCTGGTTGGGCAGGTCGTTCTTGTCGGACTGGTGTTGGATAGCGTCACTTCGCGACTGGCTCGCGGGGTAGCCCTGTGAAATATACAATACTCAGTATACTGTAGCACGCCTCGAGCATACGTACCTCGCATTTTACCACGACGTACAGAATACTATAATCTTCTCTAATAGTAGTGTAGGAAGCTTATGATATGTAATCGTGATGTTCTAGTTGCATAGAGGATCGTAGTGCAATGGCCGGGCAACTCGTGGAGAAACACGATGGGCAGGCATACCAAGGATCGAAGGCGGGAGAGTTTTGATACCAGGAACAGATTGACAGACCCTCGAAACGGACGCTTCTACTTCATTCTCATTATTATATACATAGCAATATGATATTCGAACACTATCAGGCCGATTGAATACTAGGTTACTAATCCTCAGGCTGTAGATAACATTGATAGCGTGATGAGCTCGGTTTCCAGCCCACTATGAGCAAGATCTAGTTAATGAACAACAAGAGCTGAACGTACCAACTTACCGCATTGCCAACAGTCAAGAAGATGTCGAGGATCGCTAGGAAATGGTTGGTTAGCACGAAGGGGAATGCATCGCTCCAGGTAAAATGGCGCACTATTTCTTCTTGATAGCTAGGAGCTTGTCGTAATGTGAGCCCCAGAAGGTAGTTTGGTGATTCGGTTCATAAACATCCGCTTCATTCTGCGAAGAAAATGAATTGAATCCCTCTAGACTAGAAGAACATCGATGGAGACGTACAACATATGCCGCATCCGACGTAATTTGTCGCAGATGGTCGATGGAATCGCTTGCTAGTCCATATTGGCTTGCCTTCTCCTCCTTCGTCGCATTCCAGTTCCATGTGGTCACTAGCGTAACGTGGCACAAGCTGTCCCGCCAAGCCTCCGTTACACTGGTTGTGTTATCCCCAGCGTATGATGATGGAGCGGATATGAGGATAATCAGAGAGCCGGTAGCATTGTTGGCTGCTGTGAGTGCCGACACTAGCTCTTCCCGACTCACAGGCGTCTTGAAATTTGATTTGCCGACTAGACGCGAAGCGATTGCTAGTGGTATACCCGAGCGCTGCCAACGGAATGGGTATTACACCCACATGACGAATAAAATGTACCTACCGCCACAAACTGACTGGAGAAGACCATGAAGAAGGAGTACCACGTCGGGAATGTCGTAACCACCATCGAGGCACCCGCCGCTTTCTTGTCATGTAGACGCTGGCCGAACTCAATCAATGGTGCCAAGGACTTCGCAGCTGCAGCTGCATCGAGTTTCGGGTTGATATAGATTGCCGCTTGCTTGTTCGAGATTCCACCCCAGCCCTCTGCAGCCCACCGCTCTGAGTTGGCGACCATGATCGTCCAAAGCTCTTGCGTAAGACCTGGATCAGCTAGCGGATCAAATGCAACAATGACTGTTTGCAGGGTGACCGGAGGAGAAGCTATCGATGTGCTTTCGAGAACGACACCAAAGGTTCCACCGCCGCCTGTTACAGGCCAATTCATCAGGATTTCGTACGTAGAAGGTGGTGGTTTCTAAGGCTTACCTCCTCGAAGCGCATAGAAAAGATCCTGATTCTGATACGCATTGGCGGTTCTGTACTTGCCGTCGGGCGTGACAAGCTTGAATTGGACCTAGGTGAGGGTAAGTCGTGTTCCGTGTCAACGGCACCGAGAAATTACACGTACGACACGATCAACACCTAATCCCATCGTGTTGGACAGCATGCTATGTCCGCCACCCTATGATTAGAATGATGATGAGAGTGGAGACTCGTCTCAAACTGATAGACTTGCCATCAGCCAACCTCCTGATGCCCCAACCGACCTGTCAGTGCCTGCATCGCACGATGTTAATTACTTCTGATGAACGCGGTTCAGGAACGCTCAAACCTCCGACAAGTGTTATGTTGTTAGCTTCCGCAAACGCGTAGGCTTCGTTCCATTGAACGCCAGCCTAGTCCCCAGTTAAGCCACCAGTGCGAAACCATTGAATGACGCGAAATCACGAACACCGCTAGTAACTGCTGACATGGGGGTACAGCCATGGCGACAGCCTTCCGGAACGAACTCGGTGTCATACAAAAGCTGTCGACGCGAATAAGGACCGCGAACGAGATAGAGATCAACACGGTCGAGATATACCTTCTTGAGATTGTGGGTCTAGGTCATATTGTGAGACTTCCGCGCATTGTGAACCACTGGATTACTCACCCAAAGCCCGAGCGTATTGGGCGCACTACTCCGACCTTTGTAATCATGCTAAATCTCCGAGTCAATAATATATTTCGTGCTCGTTTCCCCGATACTTACCCCAGTGTTTTTCACTACGAGTGGGACCTGTTGTTTCGCAGAGAATGCGAACGCCGCAGAAACATCTCTGGGTTCCCGTACATCAATCTAACAACGGGTGTCAAGACGTTGTATCAATACATCCGAGACACGACCCAGGAACCTACATAGAAATTGGATACACTGCCCAGGTGGCAGCCAGATTCCGTGATTGGGCCCATATCGGTAGTGTTGGTGTAATCGAGGAGACACTGTTCGCCTGTTGCTTGACATGATTCCCACTGAGCGTTGACGAAACCCCCTGTGTTGTTCGCGCGAAATACTGTTGACAATCTGAATGAGCCCTAGCTAGTACAACCATATGCCAATACACACCTTCGTCGAGATACCTGCTTTGAATTGCCGTACAATCCGAGGAAGCTGGATTCGTGGCGCAGGCATATGCGAGCGGTAAGCCTTGAAAGAGCCGACCACCAACAGTGGCATTAAGCGCTGTCCAAGAATTGAATGGCGCGATAGAGAAGGGCTCCATGATACTAATATGAGAGGAGGAGGTATGGGAGTAGAAGCGGGAATGACCAGCCATGGTAATCATTGCGGATTTATACCAGCGGTACTGCTGTTGGATTGATTCAGGACTAGGGATATCCCCGAGTGGGGGCTTTCAACCGTTCAAAGACGTGCCTTCCCACCGTACTTGTCGCAGGCCAATTCCTCCGAGCATAACTGACGGTGTCGATCAGGGATCCTCTCCCCCGGAAGTACTAGGAGAGCACGACTGTATCGCGCGGATTAGTGAAAACGGGATAGAAACGAGCGGCATAATAATTTCCGCCCGCCTCAAAATTTCCACACTTTACGGAGAATTGACAATCAAGGCAGATCGCGTGCATGAGGCGTGTAGCTCGGTGAGCTCGCTTAGAGGCCTAGGTCGTACAACCCTAGTCCATGTATACTGAGAAACGGACGTCACTCGAGTGAGGTGGAAATCGCGGGATGATCGGATGCGCAATCCCGCATCGCACTGCCTAGAACACCCTGTTGTCGGAGAAAGCGTAAGAACGATGGATATTACGCGCTGTGTTAGGCTGGCTTCCAGACTAGCGTGTACAGCATCATGGACAACGTCCGTTGGAAGAGGGGAAGATCATGATGAGGGTGAAATGAGGAATGTAGCACACCACGTGGCGCGTTCCGCTTGAGGCTTGGGTTGCCGGATACCTCAAGCTAACACAACAGCGCTCATCTTGGCGCTCATGCTGCGCTCACTCATTGAATGAGCATGTGGCCCACGTACATACGACCATTTGACTATCGAGGGTATCATGCTTCATTACTTTAATGTACAAATTGAGAGGTATTCCATTGATACATAGTTTTATCCATCATGATTGAACGCATTTCTCAACTCTCGATATCATCCTGAGGCCCGGAACCATCGCACGCCAGATCCAGAGTATTATCATGGATCTATCGTGGTGGTGGTATCATTAAATCCCTAACAGATTCCAAACCATCAGTTTAATATCGCTACGACGAAACCTCGAAGTCCCCTACCCGCTCATGATTTGCTGCAGGTTTCACACGAGCTGGCAGCCCAAACTGCTGGACCGGTCGCGCTGGGAGGGAGGGAGTCCCGTCAAGCTGCACCGACCCGGTACCAGCATCCGCCGAGGTGAATCCGCCGTCAATGTAACTCGTCACGACTGGCTGCCGTTTAGTCTGTCACTTATGTTGGCGCAAGTGGAGTTCGCGGAAGTGAAAGAAACTTCTTGCCGCCGACGCGAGCATTTTGGCCAACGCAGCTAGCAGGGAGGTGGCGTCCACTAAACCACGAAGTTTCAGATGAACGTTTAGCGCCACAGAGAAGACACCTGCTGACGACCTGATGGACGAAGAGGTAAGAGATGGTGTTCGGAGATGTGGTACTTCGGACAAGCAAGGTCAGAGAAACAGACCAAACAAAAGAATGCACATACCAGTATGATGACAAGCAGCTCAGATATACTACCGCTGTCAGACCGGCTTTGAGCGAGCCACATACTGTGATCCGTTATTCACAACATGCAACACGAGCGTGGTGTTGACGGCGTCGGTTCTGCGTAGCAAATTTTAATTTCGCATCCATAGTCATTTCGGGAGTGCACTCCCCGGCTCCAGCATGTCTAACTTCTCTGAGAATCGGTCGCAACATCAACCCATTGCGCCTCAATTGAACGATGTTCTAAGAGGGGTCAGAACAGGACACGCAAGCTGGGAACAGCAACTCACGAACATCAGAGGCTCCTGATATCGGGCAAAGGGTTCGAACGTTCGAGATCCAGGCTGTACAAAATCAGAGTAACGATAAACATCGCGGCCAGATACGTTTGACCGAGAGGCGACGAATGAATATCACAGAGATCACTAACCCCCCTGTCAAACCTGCATCCATCCGAGTCGTGGCAGTCGGACTTTTCACGTACCGAGATGAATGGTCGCGAGTACAACCTTCATTGTGACGAAACCTTCAGGGCATAAACATGGGGTGAATCACATATACGTACCCACAATGATGATGTCGGGATATACATTTTCTTTTGATAATATCAGCAATGATACTGTTGTGTTCCGAGCGGGACGCACCATTATACACTCAAGGCGCGTAGAACAATCGCACACCCAACGTGATGACGCCTTGTGTGGTTCGATTGAGTTGGAAGCGAAATTGATACCCATCGTAAACACACCGTACATATGTGAAATGAGGCAGAGCCCATGCCCTGTCAATCAAGAACAGCTAGACGGTCGTAACAACGTCCTGTCATGACCATCGAATCCTGCGCAGCCACGTCCATTGCCACAAACTCACCAGAATCTTAGCGCCTCCGGTTCGCCACGGCGTGGTTGCGTACTGATGCACCGAATGGCTTGCGAACGCGGATTGTGGCGCTTCCATGAGCCTATCGGGACCTCGTATGAAGGCTCACATAATGGGGGCGAGCTGGATCCCACGATAGTATTTTCTGTGACGTTAGCGGGGAGGCGCAGCTTAGGATCTGCCCACAAGAGACTTCATGGCCCAGGAATCGTACCATGTCGGGACGCAGGTAAATCCGAGCAAGCTAATGATCCATCATCAACAAGACTTTCCCTGATGAAGGACGAATCAAGAGGAAGTCATGTCACCGATGTAGAACGCTCGAAAGGTATTGTCGAGCTCGGCCATAGGAGCACACCGTCGGCACTGGATAGCGAGGTCCTATATAGAGTTGACTGTGTTTCCATAGAGGTACTGACCTGAGGTCATGCGATGCTACCATTTGTTATATGGCTGAAAACCATCAGCACAGTGTTCAGGCAAAGAAGAGAAGAGTCTCCCGAATGCATGCGGGCTAGAAGGTCAATTCGCCAGTCTCAATGCGAATCATCATTCTCGCCCGGGTTTGAAACGTGAGAGCAATACTCTGTTGTTGCAGGACCGAACAAAGGCAAGGCAAGACAGTGAAGGAAATCCAGCACCAATTGGCCTGGTGCTGTTCGTCCAACCAGTGATGCTGATTCCTGAGCTTTCTTCCAAAACTCCCGCAGACGTTATGAATGGACAAGGAAACAGAGCCGCGTGATAACGATATATTCGAAAGAGGAGAATATGGCGGTCCTTGGTATCAGGCCTTCTCCTGCGTGTGCTGGTTTGGACGTCAATCGAAAGTCTCGGACATGAGAGAGACAGTGGACACTCACAAGGGCACTGAGGCATCGGAGAGAAAGGTCCAGCCTACCCTAGCCATCTACGGTAGTACGCTCCCAGCCATCTTCTCCGATGCTACCAACGTCGACATCTTCACCTATATCAGATAGTGGTCATTTAACGGATCCAACAAAGAGCGAGATAATGAACTGACCATATCCTATCATGTCTCTTCCCCGCCTCTGCGTTCCGCCTTCAGTTGCCTATACCGCGCGATGGCCTTCTCCCTCTCCTCCTCCATCATCGCCTTCTGCGCCATAGACAGCACACTCGCATTCTTCCTTCCATCTCCAATAGCAGCAGCCTTCGGTGCTTTCTTCAATCTAAGCTCCGGCGGGGCCTGGGCGATATCATTGAGCCGGCGCGGAGCGGAAGACGACAACAGCTCGAACTCCTTCGGTCGATCCGCATGCTTTGGCGGTGGCGGGGGAGGCGGGGACGGTGATGGCGAGCGCTCCGGTTCGGCGGCTTTCTTCTTCTTCTTTTCCTTCCTCTTCTCGATTTCCTCTGCCTTGGCTTTTCTCGTCGTCGCTAGAGAAGACTGTACTGCGTTTTTGACTAGATGGCGCATGTCCTGCTCGACTCGTCTGTAGAAAAATTAAATAAACAAATTGGAAACTGCGAAGGAGGCAGGGAGCGCACTTGTTAAAATGCTGCAACGATTCGCCAGGCTGGATTTTGGCTGCTGCTGCCTTCTCCTCTTCCATTTTGCGCCGTTTCCCTTTGGATTTGCCATTGCCCTGCTCGCCGTCATCCTCCGCTTTCCGTTTCTTTGTGCGCCACTGTTCCCGGACGCCGGCGGCGTTGAGGACCCGTGCCAGTGATTTTGGTATTGCTTCATTTTCGAGAGACTGTCCTCCCGGCGCATGGTCGGAACCTCTGGCAGATGTGAGATAAATTCAATCATGAAAATAAAATAAAATACTTTTCCGAGCGCTCCTGCTCCCGGACCGACCGTTTAGCGCGTTTGTGAGGCATTGCTCGTGATGGAGAGCGGGAGAGCGGGATTATCAAAGCCGACGCTCGATCATGTCAAGCCACGTGAGGATGTTGCGCGTCACACACGCGTCCCAGGGCTCTCTCTTCTTCTTCCACTCACTTCGAAGCGCTCGAAGTTGACACATCTCCCCGCTCAGTAAGTCAATCAGACAGAGTGAAGCCATTTAATCAATGGCACCCAGTCCTCTATCCTCTGAAAATGGCTGAAACTCCTGTGGCCACTCAATTTACCCAGACTATTCTACAGCATCTGCCTGATGATCTGTCCGACAAATTCAAGGGCATATTAGAGTCATCTGAGGCTGAATCTACGCTGGAGGATGTCTTTCGCTTCGTCCATGGTGCCGAATCCAATACGGCAGGACGACCGTGGGAAGATAGGTCAAAGCAGGAGGGCGCGCGGAAGGCGCTTGACGCGCTCCTCAAGCCATCTGACCTGAAGAGACGGCGGGATGCCGATGATGTCTCCACCACGGCGAAGCGCCCGAAACTTGGCGGTGACATCGAGGATGATGGTGCTCCGGTCTACATACTCCATTCCATCTCCGCGAACTCTCCCGTTCGCAAAAAGGTCGACCTCGTGGTGACCGCCTCTAGTCTCAAGTTTCTCAACAGTAACTCTCAGGCTACTGAGGCCGTTGTCTCCCTAGTCGACCTGAAACGCGCTTTCATCCTTCCGACGCGTGGAAAGACCAAGCCGCATTGGACTGTCGTCATCCTGTCCACAGACAGGCAGGACAAGGCTTCCCCATCTCCCCAAGTTATATTTGGTCTTGATGCGTCTGTCACCGCGCCTCTGGCTGTCACCGTCGCTGGCGCAGAGAAAACTCTCATCAAGAAGGGCGACTCCACACTCCCCTTCATTCGCACTTTCCTCTCGCATCTTCATCTCCCAAACGCCATATACGAGACGGACACATCCGTCTTCAAGAGCGCGTGCTCCAAAGAGCCGGTGGCTGGGACTGAGGCCTATTTGGGAGCCAAGATTGGTAGCCTGTGGTTCTTGAAGGACGGGATATTGTGGGGCGAGAGCAAGCCATGCGAGTTCTGGCCCTCGGACGCGCTGATGGATATTCGTATTATCAGTGCTACTGGGCGGCAGTGCTCTGCGACGCTCATCAGGCGGATGGACGAGAACAGCGACTATGAAGAGGGAGAGGGGGAGGAGACTGCGTTCACGTTCATAGACGGGCGAGAGCAGGACGGGATGGCTCAGTGGTTGAGAAAGTACCGCAAGGTGCCAAACGGCGTGGCGCCTGTGGCTCCCGTGGCTCTTCCGTCTGGGCCGTTGACAATCAACTCACTGGCGCTTGGGTCGGATTCTGAGGATGAAGATTTTGAGGACAAATCGGATTCAAATAGCGAAGCGGGAGATGATTCGAGTGACGAGGAGAGAGGGTCTGCTGATGATGCGAGTGGGGATGACGATGTTGAAGACGACGGCGTAGAAGGGGACCCGGAGGAAGCCGAAGAGGAGGAGGAGGAGGAACTCAAAGCGGAGAATCACCCGCTGATGAGACCTGGAGCGATGCCCAAGATGTCCAAGGCAGCGATGAATATGGTGGTGGACATGATGGAGGATGAGCTGATGGGCGGAGACGAGGTTGACGAGCTAGACGACTAGCGCGACATTTAGATTCAAGCTCTCTCTCGTATCTTAGCTATCTATCTATAATTATTGATACCACACGCCAAGAATAAATCTGCCGTAACTGCGGAGAAATGTCAGGGTCGATTTCCAATCAGAAATAACATATCGCGAGACGCGTCTGACGCGTCTCGCCTGCTTTCCTCCCATCATGCCACCACCAAGCGAACAGTATCCAACGAAGAGCGTCGCTGGAGGCGCCACGAGCCGATTAGTCATCCGAGACTCTCTCGTCCCTCTACCTCCACGGCCAAAATGAAAGGCGGCCCGGATGAATCGTCAATCCTGCTGTCGCCGCTGTCTCAAACATCGACGACGCCCTTCGTCCAAAGCCAGAACGCACCCTCCGACGCTTCCACCATGGCGCTGGACGATATCCTGACCCAGCCGCGTACGCACGCCGCCGACCCCGTGCCCTCTTCGCGCTCGTCCATGTACGAGACATCCAAGTATGGCATCCACGGCAACCCAGGGCTCGTCCCATACGCGTACGCCCCGGATCTGGACGTCTTTGAGGATGGCGACGACGACGACGGCCTGGAGGCGCTCAAAGCGGGACAGACCAAGTCCTTTCCGTGGCGCGGGCTGGCCAATATGTCTTTTCTCATCATCATCGTCGTTGCACTTGTCTTGCTCTTCGCGTTCTACCCTGCGATATCCTATTACCGGAGCGCTGGTCGCATGAAGGCCGTCACAGAGAATAGACAGGTGAACAACACTGGCCAGAGTCCACTACTGATTGGTGCAATCGCTTCCATTTTGGTACTGTCTTTGTATTTGCTTACTTTCTTACAGGCATTCCCTCTCTGGTTGACGACGATACACCAGCCAGCGCAAAGACTCGGACCGGCTATGACGGAGAGTCGTACACGCTTGTCTTCTCTGACGAGTTCAATACGCCTGGTCGCACTTTCTATCCTGGCGAAGATCCGTTTTGGGAGGCCGTCGACATCTGGTACGGTGTCACCTCCGACCAGGAGTGGTACGACCCCAGGCAAATCACCACAAGAGACGGCAGCCTGGTCATTACCATGGACAGCGTAGATACCCTAACGACCAAGCTGACGCCAAGTAAGCTTCATGACCTCGTTGATAAGGCGAATCTTATGCGCCCCACAGATTCATCCGCGCCCTTCACTGCAGCAGAAAACCACGACCTAAACTACCGGTCCGGCATGCTCCAGTCATGGAACAAATTCTGCTTCTCATCAGGCTACATCGAAGTCGCTGTCGTGCTTCCCGGTCCAGACGAGAACACTCAAGGGTATTGGCCGGGTGTATGGACCATGGGCAACCTCGCGCGCCCAGGGTACCGCGCAACGACGGACGGTTTGTGGCCATACACGTACGACACCTGCGATCTCGGCACCTTCCCCAACCAGACCCTCAAAGACGGCTCCGGGCCTCCCGCGGCCATCTTTTCGGATGCCTCGCGCCCCAAGTACAATAATGAGCTGAGCTGGTTGAGCGGCCAGAGGCTTAGCGCGTGTACTTGTCCTGACAGTGATCATCCTGGTCCGACACTCTCCGGGGGCCGATATCGCGGGAGAGGAGCGCCCGAGATTGATATCTTGGAGGCAGAGCAGGACAAGGCGGCTGCGTCCGGTCAAGTTGTCAGTCAGAGCGCTCAGTTCGCTCCCTTCACGGCAGATTATTTTTACTTGAATGTAAGCCACATCTCTTGGCCTCGGTTGGGCTGTTCTGAAACATCGATAGGCAACCGAAGACGAATGGAGAGTTTACGACGCTAGTCTGTCAAGACCTAACACTTATCGCGGATCCGCTGTACAACAGGCTGTATCGGGTCTCACCCATGTTCCCAGCGGCGGCTTTCAAGGGAGTGGCAAGAACTTTGTCGTCTACGGTTCGTAAAGTCGTAATCATTCCTTATCTACATCTCAGACTTTCCAGGCTTCGAATATTACGCCCATCCTGATTCGCGCTCTGAGAGTTTCATAACTTGGATCGTTGACGGAAAGCCCAGCATTCGGATGGGCGCCGCGGCTATGACTGCTGACACTACAGGTGCGGAGGTAGGGGACCGTCTCATCCCAGAGGAGCCTTTGAGTATCGTCATGAACATGGGTATAAGTAGTGAGTCGAAGCCAAACTTTTCCTCGTCTGAATCCGCTACTCACACACACACGCACCGGCAGCTAATTGGCAGACCATCGATTTGACGACGATGATTTTTCCCGCTGAGATGCTAGTGGATTATGTGCGAGTTTATCAGCGGGACAAGTCGATCAACGTTGGTTGTAATCCACCGGATTATCCCACTAGCGACTACATTTCGAGTCATCTGAATGCGTACATGAGTGGGTCATTCAGACAGCTTTGCCTTGAAGTCCTGCTGACGGCAGAATCTCTACGTAGACCCCAATGTTACCCAGTGGGAGTGGTCAAAACCCAAAAACTCTTTGTATGACGGCTGTTGATGCGTAGGCGCAGTCCCGCCGGTGGGGTTCGGACTCTCATTTCTGCATATTGCCTCGATATGGATTTGGACTACACTCATCATTGTACATTAGATGCAGTATCGCTGCCAGTATATAGCTTTGGGTTTCCACATGTATTTTCTGCTTACAGTAATAGGTATGATTTCGGACGACACTCGAACCTTATAATGTTGTCATACTTCGAGATGTAGCCTACCGCGACGTACGAATGAATAGAGTGTCGGGAATGCGGAATACCGATTGTATGAAGGGAATCCACATGTTCGTGTTATACGAGCAACATCTGCCCCGGTGATAGAACGACTGTATTAGTGTTCGAGGTCGTAATACCCTAGATCGTTGTCTGCATGGGATGTGATATATCACTACTGGCCTTGGTCGAATACGGATACCATACCTTTTCTTCACTCCATTGAATGAGCAACTCCTTCACGCGCGCAGCGACTGTGAACTTGCATTTCTGACACTTCACCTCGCTATCCATCGACCTGTAGGCTGCCGCGATTATTTCGCAGGTCGTGTCTGCCGTGTCGATGATCAGTAAAAAAAGCTTCAGATAACGAGCAAGGTTAAACTTACCGGGCTGTACGTTCCCAAAGACCACCGACGCTGTGACCCTCTTCCATGCGGCCATTGTCTCGTCCAGCGAGGCAACGTTGCATCGTCTAGTAGGCGGATGAAGTTCCAGCGGCCGGACCAGCATCATCGTCAATACCCTTTTCCTGCGTGCATGCAAATCGCAGAGCCTCTTCATGTACAAGGGCCCAATCACCTTCGCGACCTCAGGTGGAAGGCTCTCCAAGTTGCAGCGAAGCAAATACGCCGAGGCGGCGACAGCAAGGTCCTCCAATTTGTGCACTGCTGCCAAGACGTACACCAGCAGTGGCGCCAGCGCCGCCTGTTCGAGGACCGCTGAGTAGAGATGGGTACCCTGGCGAAGATGTTTCTGCACTGACAGGCCGTATAGCGGGAAGATGTCGACAGCGTTGACAAGCGCTTCCAAGGAGGGCCGGAATTCGGATTGCGAGAACGACATGTCGTAGATCGTGTAGAGCAGGATGCTCAGCGTGGTGGACTTTTCCGCAACGACGACACACGTGCTTCCCTCGTCGCGAAGAATGGCGTTGAACATGTTCGACGACTCGCGAGACAGCGCTTGGCGGTGGACGTGGTATAGGACGTTGTCAGCAGAGATGAGACGGAAGTTGGTCCGGAACATGCCATAGGCAAGGCGGCTATGAAACTTGGTGGAGACAAGCCGTTCGAGATCTTTGTTTGTTGACCATTGAGCGGATGGGGTGTATCGCTGTGGCGCAGCAGAGGGGTGAGCCATCTAGTCGATACACGAGGCTGGGGGGTACCTCTGGAGGCAGAAACCCTGCGAGGGGGGTATCGGGAGCGAAAGAAGGAGAGCGATGATCCTATCTAGCAATTGAGCCATCATCTCTCCCGATGATCTGTTCCAGCGTACCGGAGAGTCCATCGTCCACTTACCAGCCTCAAGGATGGCTTCGAGACCGTCGATCTGGGGCAAATCAGTTTGATCCATATGTTGGGGGACTACTAAGGCAAGCAGGGGGTATCCCGTTCAAGAAGGGAGACAGCGTGAGTATCACAAGTGCAGATGACCGCTTATAGTCGTCTTGTCTCCGCGGAAGTGAAATGAGCGGATGCTCCCCGTGAAGAGCGAGGCCGCGAGGGACAGGCGAGGAGCCGACATGAGCATATCTCAGACGGATCTAGGCATGGAGTAGGTAAGTTGAGCGAATCCAGTTCTGTGTTAATGATGGTAAGTGCGTGACCTCAACAATCATGTACTTTCAATGCGTGCAGCAAAGTCAGGCAAAGTCGGCATGATTGCCTGCCTGTGCGCCACGTTTGATGTCACGTTCCTTCATTTTCGAATTCCGACCAAGCTCCGACCTTCCAGCTGTTTCGTTTGATGTGCTACAGGTGGCTGCGTCTTCTACCGCGCCAGGTTTGATCACAATGCTACTTATTGTGTATGTAGTCCCGAGGGATCGATGTTTAGGTGCGTCCGAACTCCGTCACGCGCATGGCATGCGCGTTTTAATGCTATCAATTCAAACGGTTCAACGATACAGGTGATTTTGGCATGTAAGATCGCGCCTGAAGACTCAGGAGCCTGAGAGCGCCGTTTTTCCGTGTATTGATGTAGGGCACTATACGGTCTATACCTTCAAGGTTGAGGTCAATTCCGTTTGACCGCCATGATGTCGTGTCACTCGGTCGGTGAGTTTGAAGTTCGATTTCATCTGAGGTTCAAACTCTGGCTCCTCCCAAATGAACCCAGCACAATAGCTTGAACGTAACTCTCAGGATTCATGAGGCGTGTGTGCATCATCCACAGGGGGTGATGGAAGCAAGAACTCCAGAGTACATGAACGGTGAATCCCGACAGTTCTAGCACAGTCTAGTGCGATATCACCCTTGTAAAATTCAGATGTCAAGTATAAACCCTTGATCGCTTGGAAGCCCCAAACAGATAAAGTTTTGCGACGGACATAAATGAATAACGTTGGTTTCGGTATCTCCCGCGTTGAATTGGGACATCCAGCGTTCCACTGACTTCCTCCACGGCCCATTGAGCTACGTGACTGCCAGATTCTCTCTACTGCTATCTTGCCTGGACGTACACGGTAAGGGCCGGTATCCGCCATCCGTATATAAGCCGTCACCTCTGGCACACACAGGATCAAGTAAGGGTCCATCTGTTTTCTCAATGCTCTGTGAATGCGCAGCTGCAGGTGCGCATCACACTCACAGTCCCGACACCCAATGTTGTCATTATAGCCTCCGAAGATACAGATGGGGAACGAAGCTATTGAATATGTCTCAGGGAAGTGTGTTATCAAGCGCGTTATAACAGCTAGATAACAACAGCGGACCTGTTCGCATCACTCATCCCAGCCCCATACCCCAGTGATGTCGCAGGATGCCGCGTCGTTGTCCTTTGTCTTCCGTGATGGATACCTCAGCTCGCTGGTGCTCGAGTCGCTCACCCATGGTGAGAGCCTCACTCGATTGACAGCATGAAAGCCGATGGCTTCATTTCTCTTCCAGGAATCTACACCTCCATATTCATCTCGGCGTTGTCTCACATGAGTGCGCACGCTCGTTCAAATCTTCTCTTTTTGCTTCACTAACCACGTCTGGCTTGTAGTCCGAAGCACACGCCGCCGACGCCAAGTTGGGCTGGCCATGGGAACAGTGGCAATGTATGTTTTCGCAAGCCTGCATCTTGCCCTGCGGTGGTTCTGGGTCCGGGAAGCTTTCGTGGTTCACGGGGACACAGCGCATACTGTACTGGACACGTTCATGGACGAACGGTATAGGTGGATGTGGGGCATTAGTGGGGTGTGCGCGAGTCTTGGCTTCATCACCGCTGATAGTGTGCTGGTGCGTTTCTCTTCAGGTCAATGATCAATCCGAGTCCTTACATGCTTCTCTCCCTCTATCATAGGTATGGCGCTGCTGGATTATATGGTCCAAAAGCTGGCGTATCGTAGCTCTACCGCTGGTATGCCTGACCGCTAGCCTCGGTATGTCTGTATCCAACTGGTCTGGTAGTACTCTTATATCTGCATAGGCTTCAATGGTCTCTTTTTGTGGCAAGATATAGGTCACTCTACCTCGAAGCAGAGTTTGAATTGGGGACTCCGCGCGGTCAATTGGGGTGTGGCGTACTTCTCTGCCTCCCTGGCGACCACCGTGATCTCTACCGGTCTCATCGTATTACGGATTACAACCATTGGTCATATTTCAGGTTATGTGCCCTCCACTCGATCATACCGCGGAGTCATCGAGGTTGTCGTTGAAAGTGCTGGGATCTACGCTGCCGCACTCATTGTCTTCATGGGCTTTCTGGCACGGGACGATCCTCGAAACGTGTATCCTCAAGCTGTCTTAATCTCTGCCGCGGTGAGTCTCAGAATTGTCAGTATTACCCCTCCTTCCTGTGTTCTGACCCTGTGTAGGGAATTGCGCCTACGCTCATCGTTGCGCGAGTGGCGTCTGGACAGGCTCGACCAGACGACTCCTGGTGTACGGGCTCCTCTGTCTCATCTTTATCTCTGACATTCGCCCGCTCAACACCCGATACTGGCATGCCCTTGAGCATCACCATGCGTGGCCAATATGCGACCGATTCGTCAAGTAGAAGTGGCGTGGAGAAGGCTGACATTGAGGATGGGATTGAGATTCACAGAGAACATGGTCCATCTTGATTCAAATGCTGCTAGCTCGTCGTACCTATTAACCTTATCTTATTGTTTGTAGCTCTATATCCTGTACAGTCATTCAATTCTTCGGTGCATTCGTCAGTTGTAGTACGGGCACGTACTTATGATACTAGATGATGGTGATTCTCAGCTATCGCGAGGAAATGTAAAGGGCAGACGTCGACGACGACAGCGACTTCACTTGCTGAACCCTACAACACATCTCTCGACCTCCCACGGATCCCGCCATACCTCCACATCCGCGAAAACACCCGATGATTCGAGCATTTCGCGCACAGCCGGGGCTTGGGTGTGGCCGACTTCCAGTGCCAGGATGCCGGTTTCAGCTTCGCCAGCACGCCGCCGCAGGAAACCATCTTTCTTGACAACCTCCATGATCGCCTCGTAAAACCCTAAACCTTTCCCTGGCCCGCCGAATAGAGCGCGAGGGTCTTCCCATGCGCGAACTTCCTGTCCAAAATGTTCAACATAAACCGGTGAAAGTTGGTCAAATCTGACCTCGTCCAGCTCAAGATATTCCTCAAATGGTATGTACGGCGGATTAGAGGTGATCACGTCGTATGGAGGCATCAACGATGGGTGGGAGGTCAAGGTGGGGTCAAGAATGGAAGCTTTGACTGTTTCAAAAGTCGAGGTGGTAGGTAACCCACACAGCTTTGCGTTTTCTTCCGCGAGAGAGACTGCCTCATCGCCAATATCCACACCTTGCGCAAATACAGGAAAAGGGAGCAGGCTTGCCAGAAGAAGAGGGATGCAGCCAGTCCCAGTGCCGAGGTCTAGGAGTTTCAGCGGGCCGGTGCCAGTGGGACGCATGCGCTCAGAGAGTTTGATGACCCAATCCTCGGTTTCTGGCCGCGGAATGAGCACTGGCGGTCGTACGTTCAAAGTGAGCGGTCCAAAGGGTTGAGTGCCTGATGAATGTTAGCACGCGAATTGTATGACCATGAAGAACAGCGGACCTAAAATGTACTGCAGTGGTTCATTTCCCAGTCTCCTCTCAACCAGTCCCTTCAAGCTCAGTCCACGCGCCTCGGCGTGTTCTGTGAGCCATTTGAGCTCCAGTCGCGCTTGAGACAGACCGAGGCGTGTTGCCAGTCGAGGCAGCATGGCGATGGTCGTTCCGGGTCAAAGCGCGTAGCTGAATGGCAGGAGTGAGCAGTATTTTGTATCCTCTTCGATACGATAAGTATGGTGGCGGACAAGACGCGATAAGGCTCCCTAGGACATGACGGATGAGAAAGAAAAAGCGACCGGGGATCGGGCCGGCGGTGTCTGTGGCTTTAGCAGCTTTCATTGTTACAGCCTTGATTAAACTCATTCACTGTATCGTCTTGAAGGATAGATCTACATCGGAAAATCTCGAGCAATTTAACATTGGCTTATTCAATGAAAAGGGGCGTAGGCCAAATGCACTAAAAGTCAGAAACGTGTAGAGTTGTACGCTTTACAGGTATACGCTACTTGTGCAGATCATGCAAATGAAATTATTTACGAGAATAACCGAGTACAGTACAGTATGTGAAACTAGTTCTACGCGATCCCTATGATTGCAGGCAGTCCATAATGCTGAGTCCGTGTCGTCAATAAGTTCGTCACGAGGGAGGTATGTCAAGTAAGGACTGTAGAGACTCGGTCTAAGTGAGAGATGATCAGGTAGTAAAAGCCAAGGTCCAAGAAAATGAGTAGAAAGACTTGTCTTAGAGCAAGATCACTCCCGCCAGGGAAGCGCCTATGATTGCCCACCAGCTGAGAGAGACGCATGGAGCGGCGTCAGAATCGGAATCGTCTGAACTGTCGTCACTACCACCGTTGTCGTTGTGGCCCGATGATCCTCCGCCAGAGCTTGAGGACGAGTTGGTTGTCGTAGCGACGTTGTAGTAGGCCCTAATAATCTCAGCGGCTTTCTCAGCAACTCCGATGGTGGGGGCTTCAAGCTGCAAGGATGATTATGAGCGACAAATGATAATTGAAAGAGGAAGGCAAGGAACATACATGGCAACTCATATCGATTGGGAAGATAGAAGCATCCGCAACACGCACGTTGTCCGTGCCATAGACCTGCAATTTCGCGTTGACGACGCCTCCTTGATTAAGGGGACGCATGGACGATGTTCCGTGGGGGTGGAATTCCGTGTGTGCGTTGGCTTTGGCCCACTCCTCCCACTCTGCGTCACTGTTGACCGATGACCCGGGAGAGGTCTCGTTGGTGAGGTAGTTGGAGAGGGGCGGGGTGTTGCCAACGATACGAGCGAGCTTGAGGCCCTCACGGAGGATAGTGAGATCAGCGGAGTGTCCGAGGTAGCCTGGGTCGATGATGGGGTAATCGAAAGGCGAACTCGAGTTGAGGTAGAGATGCCCGGGGCTAAACGGGTGCTGTAACCCAGCCTGGATGCCCACAGTTCCCGCCCCAGTAAGGGACAGAAGCAGCTCAATGTTCCCGACGGGAGTGTTCTGAAAGAGCTCGACGCCCTTGGCGTACATGGCGTTGTATCCGGCAACGACTTCCGAGTATTGACTGGGAACGAGACTCGCGGAGCTTTCGGCCGCATCTGAAATGCTGGACACCAAAGTGCTGGCCGCATCTGCGCCCATGATGGCAGTCAAGTTGACGTAGGCAATGGCGGAATTGATGTAGGAGTCAAATTCTGCAGTGTCCAAGCCGGCAGCGTGAAGGTCTCCGGCCGTACCGGCATCGGTGGACCAGTAGATAGCACCAATCTTTGAATGATGAGCATTTAAATCAAAGGGGGAAAGAAGGATGAATGTACTCACCAAATGATCTTGAAGATGTTGGCCGACGCCAGGTAGGGCATTCTGAACAGTGATGCCCACACCCTCAAGAACGTCTGTGGGACCGATACCGCTAAGCAGAAGAACATGGGGAGTGCCAATGACACCACCAGCCACGATAACCTCCTTCTTGACGCTGACAGTGGATGTAGCAGCGCCACTGGAGGAAGCCCACTCAACACCAGTGGCAGTGAGGTTGCCAGTGGAGGAGTTCCTTTCAAATATGATCCGGGTGACCTGGGCGTCGGCGAGGATGTCGAGGTTGTCACGAGGTGGGAGGGGATCAACATAAGCCGACCGTGTATACGAACGAGTCCAGTTCGTGGGATTGATGAACGACGTCGTGACGTATGCTCCCCAATTTTCACCTCCGCCACCGTCAGTGCGCGTTTCGATACCGACGGCGTTGAGCGTCGGAGTCCAGTTACCGACGAGACCGATTTCGCTGAAAACTGGGTCAGCGAGAAGCATAGTGAAAAGATGGAAGACGTACTATCCGGGATAGCTGTTATGCATAGGTCCAGAGGTTCCATGTAGGGAATCGTCGTAAGTGATTTCGGCAGTGGTCTGAATGTCAGAAGTTGGGGCAGTGAAGGTTTCGCTCTTTTTCATGGCGGCGTAGAACGACTCCCAGCTCCAATTGTCTGCACCGTCTTGGTCAGCGATGATAGACTGCCATGCCTCGACTTCGACTTGCGGTGGGCGGACGGCGAACATGCCGTTGATGGCTGAAGAGCCTCCCAGGACTTTGCCACCTGGCCAGCTGACGGAGCGCGAGGCCATGTTGGATTGGGGGGCGGTGGCGTATGCCCAATCGTACTCGGATGCGGTGAGAGAATTGAAGTAAGTGTTATCGGGGACGTCTGTGGCTTGGTTAGCGAAGGCAGGAGGGTAGACAAATGTGGCGTACTAACTGTGCCCGCAACGTCGTCTCCAGTGTGCCCAGCCTCGAGAACGAGAACAGTATGATTGGAGTCTTCCGACAGACGAGCAGCGAGAACAAGGCCAGCAGTTCCACCTCCTACGATGATAAAGTCATAAGAATCGGAGATGCTTCCATCGTAGACGATGTTTCTAGAACGGAGATGAGGAAGGGAAGCAGACGCGACAAGAGAAGCGAGAGTGAGTATTGAGGTCAACGTCAGAGGTGACGGCCACATTGTTAGGGATTAGCTGCGAAGAGCAGTAGGTTGTGAGGTTGTTGGAAGATGAATCGCGTTCGAATTCCATGCTGATTTATGTAGGGAGAGTTCACCGTTCTATGAAAAGTCTGGATCCCGTTCGAAAGGTAGACTCGAACTAGTGTCAATGAACTGAATGAAAATCGAATGGGACTGGCTCCGGCCAAGCCTCGTCGTCCCCATCACCTTTCATCCAAAAGAAACGCTCTGGCATATTCTAGTCGAGATTCTGGGCTGAATGCTGTGCTCTGAGGTTGGGAAGTCGACAATGATGGGTGTAGCGAACATGGTGGTGGCAGGGCGGTCGTCGTGAGTCTTCAGGAACAAACAACGCCAAGCCCACATTATGAGGTCATGATGTATGGACAAATCCCTCTGTGTAGTTCACCGAATGGACGTGGGTGCTAGAGCGCTAATTGCAGGTGTGACAGTAGTCTACGGGTGCCACTAATCATTTGCATTGCAGCCAGTGAGCATTTGTGCAAAGCATTTGAGGCGCGTGGCGCAGCACAGCTTACGTACGCTCTGACATGTCAATGTCTTGACAGTCTTGCTCTTGGACAGCGTCTGGGTATACCGTCCTCTCGACTAGTCCTTCCATTCAAAGGCCATAGGTATAGGTATGTACATGCCAATCACCACTGAATAGCCTCATGGTCTTTGAACTGAGCCTTTGAACCGCTGCCTATACCACCATTGACGAAGCAGTGGATCCCCAGAACATGTCTGCTCTTCAAGACAACAAGGGGGACTACATCGTATCGCTCTATGACTACGCAGCACATACCCTGAGACTAGCTTCCTGATATGTTCGTGACTCCTCTCCTCGTCCATCAGCACTCTGTCCGTCTTCGCGCCGGTCGCACTTGTCGCGTCTTCGTCGACTCGTACGTCTCTAGTATCCACTTAGCGGCCTCATAGCGGGGCATGTGACTGCTTCTGTCATCAATCTCTGTGTTCTGGGTAGGAAACAAACGACGAGCAATCTAGCGCCCATGTTGCCGAACAAGTTGCAAGTTACAACACGCTACAATTTCCACTATGGCCTGGCTTTTCCCACGTCCGGAAGAGTTCTGCTTAACCCGTTGATCTAGACTGTAGAACATGACCCCCTATGTCTTCAAAGACCGTCCATTCGCGCTGTGCTAGTCATTGTGGAAGCAAGGCGAACCGCCCTGTCACTGGCAAAGTCTCTCTGTTCTCTCTCCGAGACCTTTGCGTGAACATCATGTGATGTGGGCTGAACTGTCGCTTCGAGCTCTCCACCCCCACAATCAATGTCACTGACGAATTCTGGCTTATGCTGAATATCCTGCCCGGGGTTTGGCATATGACATGTAGCACTGGGGTGCGAAAACGCCGGCGAGGTCTAAGGCTGGCATAATGAGAGGCCAATGGCCGATCCAGCAGCAAAATTGTCAGGGCGCGCTCCGCAGACTGGAACTCCGAGTTCGTCCTGAGAGACAGAACTCCCCCCCCCCCCTCCCCTTTTGACAGCAGTACAACCCATTGAAGCTTCTGATGCCGGCGAGGAGCAGTTTGTTCCATACAGGAGTATAACTAGGTATCTATACTGGTGATAACTAATAATGAAGTATCACAGAAAAGGAATGAACTTGCACCAAAGCCAAAACAAGAATTACGCCACAGTCTTGGCAACACAGAATTAGACGAATTCTAGTAAGTACTTTTTGGATACAGACACTGCTTGACCTGACGGGAGACTAATTAGGTATGATCTCCAGAGATGAAACAGACATATGCAAAGATAGTAGCATTTACCTCCAGGGCTACATACTTATACGAACACGAACTTTTCGGGGCAGATAGACTCCGAACTGATGCTACTCAGTGCAATAGACCAAATTACAGGGTCGAGACTTGTAAACTTGGAGTAACAAATCAATCAAGAATCGGAGCTCGATGACAATTTACAAAACGACTGCAGGACCTGAAAGAAACTTGACAAGCCGGATATTGCCGACCGGCAACGCGCACCTTTCTGTGATGTTTCCAGAAAACGAGGACCGAGGGCAGCGGCAACACTCTACTGGCCACGTACATCTCTTTCCTTCTGATACGCTTACTAGGTACTTACTCACGTTTCTATTTGGCCTCAGTGATCGACATGCGTACCAGTTGGCGCGGCCCCGACGCAATGAGACAATAATGAGGACCATAAGCTTGGATTGCAGTGACAAAGAGGCTCGGCGGCACACGCGATTAGTCTCAGACGAAGGTTTGGTTGTTATGTCTATGCTTATGCTAGGGATCAGCGCTCAACTCTCCGGGTACGAAAGTACCGTGCGATGTGAGAATTGAGAAGAGCAAAGATATCGATTGAACGAAGGGTAGCCTGAAGGATTTCGGGAGGTAAGGCGGGACTTTGGCATGAGAGATGGAGACCCGGGGAGTGAGGCCAGCAGATAAGTATGAGAAAATCATCTCTTACTGCGCTCGTAGAACAGAAGAGATGAAGCGTCTAGGGTAGTAGGCGACGTGAAGTCAAAGTCTCCAACTAGCAATGGAATTTGCATTCCGGAGGCCAATCCTCGGCGCATGTTAGGTGGCGAGGCCAGCACTGCCCAGTTTAATAGTAGCATTGCCGGTAGTCGAGAAGGCTACTATCACAGGCATAGCCTTGAGGGTTGAGTTTATTCGACCGCGAGCTCGCTCCCATTCGCTACATTCCTTCATACCAGAATCAAACTCCAGAAGAAGGCGCGTGCTATCGCATGGAAGTCGTGGAAGATTCAAGAAAGATGTCCCGCCCAGGCAGATGAACCGCTCAATGATATCGAGATGCATAACGCCGACGTCTTCAGTGCAGAGACCCCAGCGCGAAACAGAGCAACTGGAGGAGCTTCTACGCTTTACAGTGGATGAGTGACCATGCGTCGAGGATCACTCTCATGTGAAAAGGAGGAAAGACCCAGGCATCGTGGAAAACCCCGTTCGAGCAGCTAGCACGAGGTTCGCGCTGTGTCATGATTCGGATCCTACCGCAGCTGTCAGTTGCCCGCCTTCCAAAGGTGATAATTGGCATTGCGAATGCCATCACAGTAGTAGCTTTCTGAATCATCGCTGTTCATATCGGGTACGTCCATCCGGCGTGCTAGCTTCAAGTTGGCGCCATCAGTCAAAAGTACCCCGGTCGCCCATGACGATCGTCATCCAAGATTCAATGTGTGAGAAGAAGAAGACCACTGTCTGCATGAGGCTACGCCGTCTCGAAGAGTGAAGATAGCAAAGTAGGTATGCGAGGGCCGGAGAAGTGAGCAGCGCGGCCACTAAAAGATGGAAGCGCGCAGAGTTCTTGGGCCGAAGAAGTCCTGCGGCGGATTTCGAGACTCGAGACTCGCCTCTGTCACCCGGAGACGTAATTGAACGAGAGCTCAAATGAAGTCCGCGATTTCGGGGGCACGCCACATGATGGGGCTTGTACCTCAGCTGAGCGAGCTTCGTTGTATGTAGGAAGAGTCGAATGGTTTCGGATGCCAGTGCAGGAGCCGGATCTTGATCCAAGTTCAAGTCGTCCTCACAGCCGTGGTGCCAGGTCTCAAGTTATTCGAGGCTCTTGAAAACGTCAAAAGAAGAGGACCTACTACTTACTATCCGGCTCGGGCTGCGCGAGTGTTCATGGCCATGGCCATGGAAGCGAGAAACAGAATCGGACTTGGACTCGGACTCGGAGGCAGCGCGGATCAATAAATATCACTTGCAAATTCAATTTCAATTATGACAGGTTTGCTTCCGCCCCCCAGCAGCTTCTCCCTAAACACAAGTCTCAGTCTTGACTGTGCTTTCTCCGCAATATTGCGCTTCTCTCTTCGATTCACCGCTCATTGATTCTGAATATATATTCGAATTATTTCAAATTCTGTGCTTGTCGGAAGGAAGGAAGATCAGATCCTCGAGAAGTGCGTGAGCTAAATTCGCCGACGCGTGACGCGATGTGTGGCGTCGCCGTCCCGAATTATGGCGCAGCAACAATGCGTTTGACTCATCAAGGTACAGTACGCTTATGACACAGGCACATGCTACACTGGACCCGCAAAGTTTGTCAACATTCGCGATTACCGAGGGGCCTGTCATCGGAGAGGAGACGTCCACGCGGATGGATTCCGGGATCTACAAACGACAACGTTTCTCAAGAGCGCTCCTTGGGGGTACAGTCGCGGTGGATGGAGGGCGCGAAAGTCGAAGAGGCCGGTCAGATAAGTATTGAGTGAGCCTTGAAAGCACACTGGGATTATTCGCAAGCCTAAGCTAAGGTGACGGACATTCTGAACTGGGCCTTCTTAGTAGCACGCCAGTGAAGGTACACAAGTTGGAACGCGTTTCGCGGGTCCTCCAATAGAGTGTTTATTTACTCTTTTTGCTTGTTAATGAATTGAGACGAGGGGATTTGGGGGACTTGACTAAATGGTAGGATGACACTCTGCTCGTCGGCAGTTTACGAACGCCGTGTTTAAATATCAGGGCTCTTCGCGCTAGACAGCTGGGAATGATGAGGCTTCACGTACGTCTTCTTGCGCGCGTGGGGGGTGAATGTATGGGGCCGACTTTCGCGCCTGGGCTCGACGCACGTACAGTGCACAGAGAATGGATACTTTGAGGCCTGAATTGAGAAACTATTGGATTGAGGGGAGATAGCACGTAAAGTGGGAACCATCATCCATACAACGGCGGTCAAATCGGTGTGGCGCCACGCTTTCAGGACCGACAATGGCGGGACAGAGAGTTCATGGACGCTTAAGACCATTCAGGTACTCGACGATTTACTAGACTCTCACTAAAAGTCCGTCAATCGGGTGTCTCCATTTGAAAATTAACTCGAATGGTGCCTTGGCCTGGGATTGACTGATTGTGAATGATCGGAAGTCAGCCTCGTTCCGTTAATGCAGTGCAGAGATTAGTCCAAACTGCGCGACCTGAAAGGCTGCATACTCCTGAAGATAAGTACACGGAGACTGCAGGGAAGATTGGCTTGTGGCATGGAAGATGGGGCTCGGGGAGCGCGGAGGGAACACTCTGATAGCAAATTTGCACGAGAGGACACGGTGAGACTCTGGCTCAAAGAACGCCGTCCAGCTCAGGTGGAGGAGAAGAAAGCGAACAAGGACGAGTGAAACAGTATCTCGTGGCAGTCGAAGGCTTCCAAGTCGGGAATAGGATGACCGTGGAGAGAAGCTCTGGCGAAGGAGGGCAATAGCAGCGCCTAGGCCATCAAAGCTCAGAGCGGCTACTACACTCGCGTCGTCGGTGGCGTGCCACCCAGGCCGGAAGCCAGCTGGCGATGGATTGGCAAACACAAACCGGGACAGGCTAGCACCGAACCACAAGGGGACAGCCAGGTCCAGGCCCTGGGTGACACCTGCAGATCGCCTGGCACAGCCACCTCCTGCTTGCTTCCGAAAATAGGCACTGTGATCGAGACATTAGCCCATCTTGGTCCAATGCCTGTCTCTTATATAAACCGCCTTGTTGGCTGCAGCCACCCATCCCCACTGTTCCCGGCGACGACCTCGACGACCTCGAAAAATGTCCTACACCCCGCTTGGTAGCTGCGAATCCTGCCTTTGGCTGCGCATATACTCACCTTTTCTCGCGCAGACGCCTACAACCCGTACATCGTCGACGAATACGCGCACCAGCACGGCGGCAACTACCCGTCCGAGGACCACTTTGTATTCAACGGTATGTCCCTCGCCCGTCCTTCTTCGTCTTATGCTCACAGCCGCTCAGGATACACCGACAACTATGCCTCTACGTCCTCATGGACGCCAGAAGTCCACGTAAAGCAAGAATCAAAGCCCAGTGAGCCTTGTCTTCAAATTCCACCTAACCTGTCTCTTACCTTGCCTCAGTGACTCTCAACCTGCCCTTCAACTATCACGCTGAATTCGAGTCTGAATATGGTATGCCGTGCCCTTATCACCCGACGCGACGATTTGCTGAACCTTGTCTTAGATGTGTACAATCAATCGCATTATGTCGGCCAGCCGCCTTACGTGCCTGACGCCACCCAGTGCTGGTCCCCCTATGCCGATGCTCTCACCCCGGATCGTAAGTTTTTGTGCCTCGCCCTGTCGGCCGATCCTCATCAGCCTAGTGCAATTTTCCTCTCCTGCAGTCTCGGAGGGAAACGTCTTTGATCACTCCTTCGGGCAGTACATTCCCATCGAGCAGCAGCACTCGCACTCGCACTCGCCGACTCCCTCGCTGTCCCCGGAACCCAGCACTCCGCCCGCCAAACGCGCGCCTCAGACTGCCACCGACGACGACTCGTCACGGAGGCGCCATCCGTGCTTGATCCCGGGCTGTCTGCGCCGCTTTACTAGCCAGTACACCCTCAAGGTCCACATGCAGGCACACAAGCCCAAACCCCGCGTCTCCTTCCTCTGCACCCTCGGCTGCGGCGAGCGCTTCTCGCGCCAGCACGATCGCCTCCGCCACGAAGTCGCAAAGCACAACAAAGTCTGCGAGTTCTCCTGCGACGCCTGTGGCCGCTTCTTCTCCGCCGCCAAGACGCTCGGGAACCACAAATGTCCTCTCGCTCAGGGCGGGACGCGTTGGGTGCACCATTGACATTAGTATACATGTATAGTCGGTTTCATGCTGGGGCTCTGGGTAAATCTGTACAGTATAGGCTTTAATTTACACTCTTTTTGGAATAATAACAAGGAAGGCCATCTTTGGCTTCATTCGTTCTTTGTCTTGCCTGAACGAGCATTCTCTTGTTCGACCGACGTTGGCAATGCGCTTTCCGCATGTTTTAGGGCGGAGCCGCCTTGTCCCTTCAAAGGAGTAGGCGACCTGTCTTTTTGAGACATCTGTTTGTTTATGATCGTGATACAGTTGCTCCCTCCGTTCTTTGCCCTACCCAGCACGGACAGCCACAAGGAATATTTGACAGTCGTCGCTATACTAGCCAAAATTAGTGGCGGTGGGATGTTTGCTAGATGCCAATGGTGACAGTGCAGGGAAGGAGGGACGATATTCACACTGAAACACTAAGCTGGCGCAAGAAAGTCATCATCGCTATCGAGATCGTGAAGTGCCGGGGTCATTGCGAAGGAGAGTAAGACTGTGTGCATCGAGATGACTTTCGTGGGTTGCTAACGATAGGATCGCGAGAAAGAAACAAATGTCAGTAACTTTCAGTAGTACTGACTCGGAAGCAAAGACAAGTCTATGACTTACTGGACGCATATATGTAGGTGAAGTGATCTTCTTACGGATGCCCGCACAACGCAGCGTAGGTTCCAGAGTTTGATAGCCTCCAGAAACCACTCTAGAGTCGAGCAAGCGTACGAAGTGGACCAAATGCAAAGGGCAGAGCAGCCCGCCTGATAACAGCCAGTTGGCGGTCGCCGGTCTCGCTAAGTTATTATGGAGGGTCGTTTCGCCTATTCCAAAAGGCTGGACTGTTCGTCGCCATTGCTGTCTTGCTACGAGCATCCAAGCCGCCATCATATCGCTCGTGCGCTCCACCGCACATCGTATTCGCGGGGTCGGCGAGCTGGTAGCGCGTATTTTCTTGTCTCTGTGATCGGGCTGCTGAGTGATGTGGGGCCTGGGCTGGCAAGGGCAACGACGATGATCATGGTAGAGGACAAGTCGTCAAATTTGCGACTCCCTTGATCTTATCATTAAAACTCCGTCGGCCTTTTCGGACACAGGCTGAGCTCTGAGCTCTCCGTTCGATAGATCTTTGCAATTTCCAAGCTCTATGCCGAAAATAATAGCGCAAGCGCGTCTGAGTGTCTTGTTAGCCTTGCGTGTATGGAGATATGCAGAACAGGAATGGCTCAGTCAGTATCACTGTACTTGAACGAACACACTGATGCAGACTTTGTGATTGAGTAGCACGGCGGCTCTGCAATATTAATACTGTATGATTTCTCTGATGTCAAGAATATCATCTGTGTCCTACTACTGAGGAAGAACATGGAGTCGCCTGCCACCATGCCCGTCGACTCTTCCGGGTCTGATCTAGAGTAGGATATGGCATCGACAAGCTCAAATGCGACCGTGTGTTGGCCACCAAACCGAAATATCCTCTGAGAAAGCGTTGATTGACTCCTGGTGATCGTTCTGAGGCGTATCGGCCTGCTGAGGAGCCTCCGCCCTGGTGATGGAAATCTCGCCGACCAGTTCGCCATATTGGCATCCATCAACGAATCTGAGCACGTCGCGATCAATCAAATGTCATGTAGCGCCCTCGTATAGCTGAACATACCACTGAAAGAACAATCGTCCACTAGAAACGATACGCGGAAGTGCAGCGACAACAATATCTTCGATATGAGCTATCTCTGGGCGAGGCTCGGCCACATCCCATTCATGGAATTCGAGATGGAGATGGAAGATCACTTCTCGCAATCTAGGAAAGCGATGCGACACGAGGATGTCTTCCAACCGTGACCAGTCCATCCCACTTCGATATTGGTTTAGCTCTGCCGGACTCGAAAGTATCACAGTCAACGGTAGTTGGATGCGATACAACAGTGGGGCGTCGAAAGTGAGCAGAAGCGTGATGGGGAAGTGGAAATCGGATGCCGACTCTGAATCATCAATTCCCAATGTCTCGAGCGCGTGGAACGAGCTAAATGTACGGGATTGGACAAAGGCAGCTAGGACAGATGGACATCAGCGCGTAGTCATCATGCATGCAACTGTTTGAAGGCTCACCCATGGCATAATCAACTTCCCCAGAAGTGGGCCTTCTGGGGTGGATAAATGACAGATGCTTGACACGCGACGCCTTCGAGACAAGTTCCGAGTACAGGCGTATGTCGTCGGAGTCTGGTAGCTCGCCATCAAGGGGCTGCCAGCCTATTTCGAAGGAGGAAAGGCGGGTCAGGTCAAAGAACCGATGGATCCACGTCAGGAGGTCTGGACGCTCTAAAAGGTTCTCTGTAGACAGGTGGCGCAACCGACACAGCCCAGCTGGTGGGTTGAGTCTCTCAAACGCATCCGTCGCCTCGCTCAGATCCTCCCAAACTCCGACGCGGTCGTCTACGGAGAGGCTCCGTAATGCAGGCATCCCCGAGATGAAGTCTGCAAGGTCGTGTGGCGCGTGAAAGCCAATGAAGTGCATGTGCAATTCTTCGATTTTTGACATTATCCCCCGGAAGGCCATCTGTTGTGTCGTCCCAAAATGGTGCTGGAAGTCGTACAGGTAAAGTTTGTGGACATCCGTGAGGCGTCGTATGAGCTGGAGGGATGCCTCGCCTTGCAGGAAAGGGAGATGATCTTCCGGGACCTCACGGGCAGAAGGGTCCACGGGATTGCCGTCCTCGTCTTCGTTGCTCCCTCCGAGACGTAACTCCGCGATATGTGGAAGAAGATGCGGGGAAGTGTCGAAGCGAGCGTTCCAAGTGCGGCACACACTGTTTTGGTTTAGCGAGAGTGACGAAAATTGCCTCTTCTGTGCGTACGGCCTCCACCACCTGCACACGAGGGCACATGCCCGAAGGTCCGCCTCGTCGATATATTCGATAATGTCCGGGAAGAGCTCCGGTGGAATATGAGGCTGCTGAATGGTATCGTTTGTCTGCTCGGGACTCTCTTGCACTGCAGACTCTACCTGCATCACGGGTATGGGTTGAGGAACGAGAGATTCTGTGGAAGCGCTACCTCCGCATATGCACCGAAAGATAGACGCCCGCATTTTCGGGTGCTGAGGCTAATTTGAGAAAAGCCGGGAGACGCTGAGATGCCATTAACTCTTCGAGACTTGTAGCAGAAAAGACAATAGGTCTTTTCATTGTTTTGTAAAGCCGCCGTTCTTCGCGTGACTTTCCAATTGTATCGCTGGACTTGAAAATTGACAATGAGTGCTTTTTCGCAAGGGTCAAGGGACCATTTACCGTGCGCTTGATCCTTATTTGGGAGATTAAACGCGGACAAGTACATTGTATCAGAATCAGGTGCTGATGCGTCGGAGGGTCTGGGAACATGCAAGCACGTACTTAGACCGAGATTCCGAGTCGAGGAACATCTGTCAACTGTTACCTGAGAAGTCGGCCATTCAAAGGGGAAGAATGGTCGATACTACGCGCCACAGTTAGAGAGCGGAGGCAGAAAAACAAGCCGTCTGTGCCGAGTTAGTAACTTTGCCTTTGTTTATCGAAGACCTTGCCGGCTTCAAACAACCTCGGGATAACACACATTCGGGCCAACATCTCCCAATGTTCAAGTTGAGTTTCAGAGGCGCGATATACTGCGGTCTGGAACTCCAAGACGCGTCTTTGCTTGCTCTGATCGCTTGAGGCAAACCGTGATCGGCGTCACGGTGTCAAGATGTCAAGACCTCCTGTAGATCCATTCGGTGGATGTGGGTCCAAGGCACTGAGGCTTCTCTCACGCTCTCCTTCTATGGTGCCGGTCACCTAGTCACAACCAATCATGTGTAGTGGCTGTGCAGCGCAAAATCTGGCGAGGACAAAATTTGGCTGTGTCACGCACCATGTGACCTGGGGTGACTGTCTGCCAAGGCGTGACGGCGCAAAATTTGCCGAGCACTGCCGCCGAAAGAATCGGTTATAACTCGGTCAAAACTTACCCATTTAGTAAATCCTCTTCCAGAAATGCTCAGTTCATCAATACGGTCATTTTTGGAAGAGGGCTTTTTTTTGCCGGCATCGGGCCGGCAGCTATATTTTCTACACACGATTGGTTGTGACTTGGTGACTGGCACCATACCTACCATTTTCAGCTTGCAACATGCCATCATTCTCATATCACCTCTTGGAAGGGGTCCACAATACTGGTCCCTTACGCTTTGGGCAGAAACGGCCATCTGATGTTGCGTCGGCTGGCATGCGCCTCAATGCTCTGTACCAGTCACTGCTCCTGGTTGTTGAGGAATGAGCCGCTGCAGTATATCTCAGGTCTATCGTTTTTCGACTCGAGCCCTCGACTCTTCGGCTTGTTAAAAGTGTAATCGCGACAGTACGAGACTGAACCAGCCACAGAGTCCTGTTCGTCGTTAGTGTTAGTTACAGTGGACCGTGGACCGTGGTACATTTTGCAAGTTAAATAGTCGAAAATTGAAATATAACACATCCCCCGGTGTGGCGTCCAAAACTGGACACATTGGGAATTGAACCCAACACCTCCCGCATGCTAAGCGGGCGTGATAAACCAACTACACCATGTGCCCATGACAGAGGTGTAAAACTGGCAGTTGAGAGTGTATACCTTTGGTACCATTGCTCCTCTACGGTGCACGACTCTCTGACGTTAGCTTGACGCCCAATGGTGAGCCTCTCGGCATCTGGACAGAGAGTCATGACGATGCCATGTATCAATTTACCGATTCAAGGGAGGCTACTACTGTATGGGCTGAGAGTCAACAAGCAGAAACCGAGGGACTCGGACGATTGCTGCCTTCGTAAAGAATTGCAAGACCTAGGCATCCAATAGTAGAAGAATGACAAAAAGGGTATAAACAGTTGCTAATACGCGTCCTTCTCAGATACTAACCGTCCTGCTCGCCGTATTGATCGTAATCGTTCCCGTCCTCAAAACTCTGACCGACGCACTCGTCGCCTGATCTGCGTGCCACGCTACCCTCAGCCCACCCGGTCCCACATCAAGGCCCCCAGGACTATACATCCCCGCTGTCCCAGTGACCAACAGCGGTGCACTCGCTTTCGTGTACGGACCGGCGACGCCATTAACAGACGTGGCGTAGCTCGTGTCGTACAAGCCCCCAGCGTAGCAGTTGGAGCTGAAGAACAGGATGTAGAGATATCCCCCCACGGCACTAGAAGACGCTACGCGGACCAGACTCGGCGCTTCGATGAGCGGGCCGTCCGCATCGCCGCGGTCGAGTATTTGCACGGGGTTGCCGATGCGCGACCAGCCGTTGGAGGGGTCTACCTCCTGCAGCATGATGGGAGTGGAGTGGATAGGTGCGACGCCGTTGTTGCAGTTGCCGCCGTTGCCCATGTTGTTTCCGTCGATCTTGTAGACGATGTATTGCCGCCCGTTGTAGTCGTTGAAGCCCGCGGGATCGATGGCGCCGCCCTGGTCGAGGTGGCATTGGATGGCGTCACCAACCGGGGTGTAGGGGCCTTGCACCGTTGTGGAAGATGCAGCGCCAAAGCAGTGAGCGGACTTCCCCGTGGGGGTTTGCCCAGTGGACTCGGCGGAGTAGTACATTATGTAGAGGCCATTCGCCTATGAAATGATTGGTTCGGGCATGATAGAAGGATTGTTGAACTCTTACCAATTGCACGACATCAGGCGCCCAAACACTGTTTCCTGTACTCCAAGCGCCAGTGTAAGAGAGCGCGTCATAACCTGATGCCCTGGTCCATGTCACGAAGTCGGTGGACGTGGCCATGGGGACCTTCAAGCCCCCAGACTGGGTGCTGAATGCATAGAAGGTGGAGCCGGACTGAATCCAGCCGGGATCGGGGAAGTTCGAGTTGAGGGCGATAGCGTTAATCGTCCGAGGAGAATGAGGGAGATGATTGCCGGTAGCATTGAAGAGAGGAGCAGAGAGGACGGGGGTAAGGACAGGGAGCAGGGAAAAGAGAGGAAGGAGAGACCACATCGTGCCAATGCCGGTGATCTTGTAGGGCTGGACGTGAGCTTTATAGCATCAGGAGAGAATGGCAGGTGATTGGGTTCATGTGTCCACGCATGTGGTTGAGAATTCGAGAGATGCGAGGCCATGTTGGAGTTGCGCAATTTGAGTGATTGCTTGGTGATGGGCGTAGGATGATGAGTTTCAGTGATGGCGACGAAGGTCCGCATGAACGGGACGGCAGATTCTTGAAGCGCTACTTGAACTTCGACCTGTTCTCTTGATGCAATCACTGAGTTGGATGAATAGGACAAGAATGGAACACACCTTCAATATACTTTCGGTTCAAAGACTGCCCAAAAGCCACACTGTAGGCCTTCCTTTCCTCACTTACGTCTGCAAAGCCACTTCGTCAAGTCCCAAACGCGAACTCGGCGAGACTTGCCCCTGCCGTTGTGCGTGCGTCCGGTCGCCGTTACACAGATCCTGCTATGTGTGTACTGGTGCTTACACAACGGGCTCCATTCGACATCTGGATAGTCACTCAGTGATGATACTGATAGGGAGCCGTCAATGAGTACCCACGGTAGCATATTCACGGGTATTGAGACTCGAGAGCACAAGTCTTCGAAGTCGCAATGAGGACTAAATGCGCCTAAGCAGATGTCATCAAAGATGAAACAGCATTCGTGTTTGTGAGATGTTCGCGTTCCTGAGTTGAACTGGTTACGAGCCCGTGGAACGATCGTTGAATCCGCGAAGAAGGGGGCGAGTCCAGAGCCCGCCTGCTACCATTCCTTAAAAGCGACCTATCTCTGACAATGACATCGCAATAAGACACATTCATTGACATGCGAGATAGTACTTCGAACAGGGGCAAGTACATGCGGTGCAGAAGCGACTGATACAGTGGTTCAGGTCAAACGAATGGTCAGGCGAGAGGAACGGTGCTCACAAGGCAATGAACTATTATGCGTTGATGATAGACCTGGACTTCCTCTGATGCGGCGATTCGATGACTAGTTGAATCTATAGGTCCTCCTTCGAAGGGATGTTGCTCGACGATTGATAGAGGCGTACGCCGTTCTCCTGCGGATGCAACGCCACCGTAAAACGCCAAGCTGAAAGAGCTGAGTCGCCGTCAGCAAACTTTCACCCTAGGCATTGCATCGCGTACCGGAAAGATGATGCGAATCTATCGTCGACAATGCAACTCCATCGTAGAAAACAGCTGCGATTCTTGGCGGGGAGCATCCTGGTGGCTATCGAGTTTCGGTGCGTGTTATTCGACGCTGTTTGTGAATACTATAGGCGCTCCCTGCCGAACGCTGGAGAAAGCCTTGGCACAGATATCAACCCGAGACTGCTGGCAGAAGCAAGGCGGGTGCAGCAGAGTCGCATACCGCAGGATCATTGACCGCTTGGGTGTCGTAGGCTGGCGCAGAAGAATCGACCATGCTGGGAGGAAACTGACCAGGACAATCGGACCGGCGGAAAGATGGCCGGCAATAGCCGACGGCTCGGCATGCGGTCCGTTGTGCCGCATCCTTGTCGCCATGATCCATCCATCCGAATTGACTCTAAATGGACAAGGTTCACCTCATGTTGACCTCATGGACATTGTAAGGTATACCTCTTTCGTCATCCATTCCTGCTCATATTGCCGTGCGATGGTACTGATTCTTTCTAGGCATCGCATCCGTGGAGCTCGTACTTCTTGGCCAATGTTGCAAACCTGCACCATATATCACTTCGCTCGACACAGTTGTCCAGCGAATACTCTGCATGAGCTACGAAGCAATGATCCGTCCCTTGTGGAACCTGTTTCATTGAGCTACTTAACGTTTGAGGATTGAATGGAAAAGTTGGAATCCATGGACATGTCAAATTCTTTGGTCCCTTGCCCCAGGTCTCTTGATCATAGCACCAGCTAACGACCTCGACTTTGGACGTTTGTAACCGAGCTGCTGCTTGACTGCAAGTATGTGCTGGGGCGGGTGTCGGTGTGAAGCATCGAACAGGGTACGACTGCGATGCGATGCACGATTGCTCGTGCGGGTGCCCAAAGGGTCAAATGCGGTGGTGAGTGCTAGTTCGGATGCCGGTGCACCAATCTCGTCGCTTACACTTCCGACGGACCTTTTTAACTTACGCGTTTTGTCTATAAAATAGCTCAGTGCGACCAATGATCCCATCCGCGTCATGGCCTCGTCCTCCCTCTCTACCGTCTCTCTAGATATCTGGGGCAGCCTCAACGCTACTGTTGGAGGACGTCTCTTTGCTGGGACTCCCTTAGCATATCCCTGTGTCGTGAACTCAACCTCGCCACAATGCGTCGCTATCCAGACTTCATATCTCGACGAAAGTAAGTACGCCTCTTCTGTGCTTACTGCTCCTGTCGCTCATGAGCGAACCAAGCTTTCCGAACGGGCGTCCCGGGCGGCTTTATTAACGCACAATGGGAGTCCTGCCAAAGTACAGGAGCACAATGCTTGCTGGACTACACCAACACGACGGACCTGCGACCCATTACAACGGATGGTAACTGTAGCCAAGGCAGTGTCTCCGAATACTACGTGAGCTTATAATGGACAACGCCTTCTCTATAAGCTGTTGACACTATTTTCCGAACAGATCGATGTGAAGACCCCAGATGATGTCTCTGCGGCCTTCGCCTTCTCCCGAACTCACGGAGCCCCACTCGTCGTCAAGAACACCGGAGTATGCACATACTAAAACTATGACAATACATGGCGACTAACGGGGAGCTTTACTCAGCACGACTACAAAGGACGCAGTAGTGCACCTCGCTCCCTTGGCCTCTGGGTACGTTTTTGGCATCCATTTCCCTACTGATGAGAGGCTGATACTGGGGCGCTAGACACATAACCTCAAACAGGTACATATTTGATAGACTCCCGCTCGAAGACATTGCGCCATTCATCACGTCCAACAGCTAACCTACCATCCGACATTCAAAGCGGACCAGTGCACCGGCAGAAGCACGACGCCTGCGGTAACAATCGAGGTTTGTTGCTTTTCGACAGGGCTCTGCGCAGCATTCATACGCTTACCCTTGTGTGAGTAGGCTGGCGTTCAATGGCTGGAGGCGTACAAATTTGCAGAAGCAAACAACATTACACTTGTCGGAGGTCAGTCCGAAGTGATTACTGGCTATGAACTACATATCTAACGCCGAAGACCAGGATCGGACAAGACTGTCGGCGCATCCGGGGGCTGGCTCATGGTGCGTCTTTTTGGTGACGGTCTTTACGCATGCTGAAGTGAACAATCATAGGGAGGCGGGCACAGCCTACTATCTAACACTATGGGACTCGGGGTTGACCGCGTGGTAAGCAGCGCGTTCTCTGCTTCATACGCTAGCCTTACTTTGATCCAGCTTCAGTTCAAAGTTGTCACTCCAGACGGTGTTTATAGAACTGCGAATGCATGCCAAAATCAAGATCTCTTCTATGCTCTCCGAGGCGGTTCGTCGATTCAATTTTGATGAAAGCATCTCTCACTGATCATCAGTCACTTTTCAGGCGGTGGGGGAACGTTTGGGGTGGTACTAGAGAGCACCGTTCTCGCCTCCCCGGTGGTTACCATTCAGGCGATCATTGTCTCATTTGAAGCAGATGCCAATTTGAGGAAAGAGCTCTGGTCAATCATGACAGCCAATGCCCTCCAATGGGCTGAGGATGGGTGGGGAGGCATTGCCAATGCGGAGTCGGCGGTCTACGTCAATCCCAAGCTGAACGCCACCGCGGCTGCGTTGTCAATGGCGCCCTTGATTGCATTTGCCCAGGGCCTTGTCGATAAGAACGTCACTGACGCCTCTCTCATTGTTACGACCTTCCCTACGTGGTACACGTTCTTCAACATCTTCGCCGAAAGTTTCATCGCGGTTCGTTCAGTGCCAGGGACTTCTGATGTCGCTGACTTGAATACAGGCTACGGGGGTACCATTGGCGTTGACCTCTCGTCTGATTAGCAAGTCGAATTTCGCAACGGCTGCCCTACAGGAGGATCTGCTGTCGGCATTCATAGCCGCTAATGACCTTAGTGGTGGTTCTTTGCTGATTCTTACAACTCCGCCGTCTTCGTATCCCGGCGATGGCACAACTAGTGTAACCGAGGCTTGGCGGGATAGCATATATCACGTTACGGCGGTCACCTCTTGGAATTGGAATGCGACAAAGGAGGAGAAGACGGGCAAGTACAAGCTCGCAAGCGACGCCATTGATTATCTACGGAAGATTACCCCCAATGCTGCATATGTGGTGCGTTCTTCACCGGTTTGGAGTGCAAAGCTTGTGTCCTGAACGCTATGTTCGCAGAACGAAGCTGACGTCTACGAGCCCAACCATGAAGGTGCGCACTGCCAGAGGGCTTCTGCGCTGATATAAAAGATTGATGATTTCTGTAGTCACGTTTTGGGGCACGAATTACGACAAGCTTCTCAGGATCAAACATAAATAGTTGCGCTCATCACTACCTCCTCTCGTTTCTCCGCTGACTATTCACCCAGTGATCCACATTCATTGCTTGACTGCTGGCACTGCGGTGAGCTCTTTCTGACTAAGTCTCCTTTCGTAACTCACTTCTCGGACTCTGACAGTGGGCTGGAAGCCAGAATCATCCGCATTCAAGTGTTACCTACCAGACGAATGATGCGTATAAAGCATCGCATCTATTTCTTCATGTTCGGCACGGACCACCACTGCTGATACGCGGAGTTTCTATGATACATTACGATACTAAACATGACTTGCTAGTAGAGCCATCGCATCCGTGATATGTTTCGTGTCCCCTTCAGGTCTCTTTCTGGAACAATTCTGTAGGCGTGGATAGCTATGATGCCGGCATGGCATAAATCTGATCAAGTTGTCACTCGTGTCCTGTTGCTAAGTTGACCATGACCATCATAACAGCATAGCCTCCAGCCTGCTAGTCTACCCACGCCGGTATCGTGATCCTTCCATGGACCATGGGCAACACTGCGAGGAACGTCCTTGGCGCGGATATTCGGGAAGGCCTACTCAAGGACGTCGTGTACCAATACGATCTTATCATCCAGCTTTCATCCACTCTAGGCTTGAATGAGGACTGTAATTGGTCTTCGTGGAAGGAAAGCATGCGCTCGAGTCCATATGTGAGTCACAGCTACCAGTACGAACCGGGATTGAGCCTGAGGCGTCTGTTACAGACCGCCGGTCTTCTAACGGAGAGGATGTGGACGGAGGTTTGGCTGCATACCCTCCTCTCGATGGTCTCGGACTCGGAGGCAAGGTCGCATATCGGCCAGCGCACGATCTTATCCGACCTGGATATGGATGGATACTGCACGAAACAACCTGGCGATCCGTGCATTGATATCGACAATGGGATAGTCCCCCTCGCCGTGTCAGCTGCGGATCAGAGCATTATGTGTGTGCGCCTTAGTAGACGGCATGGAGACTCAGGCTCTCAACAAATCTTGGACTCGTGCGTGGCGTCTACATACCTGCCTCCACTATGGGTTGGATGACCTTCAATTTAGGACAGGCCCGGGAGACCTAGACGGGCCACAATATGATACGCTCGGACAGCTTCTACAAAACCATGAACCATCAAGCCTCCTCCCTATTGGACAACATTCAGAGGCCCTCATCTCATTGGTACTCCTCCCGCGGCTCAACCAGCTCGAAGCGGAGCGCGCTTCCCTTACCCTCTTCATTCATGGTCCAGCCAGAATCGACTTCGGCTTCCGTGATCACGGTCACGATGGCGTGGCCGGACCACTGCAAGTCGGCCTGGATATCGCGGAAAGCCTCTTCAAGGCGGTACCATTGCTTGGCCCAACTGTCGAGAGCGTGTGCGCTACGCTCAGAAAGATCCTATTAGGCGCAGAGGTTAGTGTCCTACCACCTCATCTTTCTATTTCACCGTTTGTTAAAGTGTGACGCCGTTTCAGACAGCAAAGGCGTGTAAAGAAGATTGCGCCTTCATCGCTGGTCAGACGACCAGGATGGCTTTGGTCGTGTTCAAGAACATGGGCTCCTCAACCTCCTCTTTGGACGGATCCCAGTCCGCTCAGGCTGCTCTTCACGTGAGGCTGATGAACCTACATGCGTACGTCGCACACCAATGCAAGCGGCGTGTTCAGCTGAATTTATCTGCAGAATCCTTTCTAAAATCGAGTACGAGCTCACGAAACTCGGCAGTCTCAAACTCCGAAAACGTGTATTTAATGGGGCCAGCATTAGAGGGAAGATCCAGAGGCTCAACGACATACTAAACGAGGCGTATACGACTTTTGGCGTGGGTCCTATCAGGATTTCTTCTCGCGTGGCGTTGCCTAAGTCCTTTACAGATTGAGAGCCATATAACAGAGACCCAGCTTCTCCTTGAACTGAACAATCTACAGCACGCGTCAAACGCGCGACTCGTGGCACTGGAGGTTGGCCAAGTCCGTTTGCTGTCCGGTCAAACGTCGCTGGCAGCTGGCCAGGTAGCTCTTGAAGCAGGTCAACGAGACCTACATCGAAAGGTGGATCTTATCTTTGAGGTCCGTGAGCCGTTGCATCGCATTAATCTGTGAATACCGACACAGTCGTTGTAGCATCTGAGCTCAGTACACACACGTGCACAGGTCGTCAATGGAGGGGCGCGCATAGAGGAGGTGTGACGAGATTCGCATGAGCAGCAAGTTACTACTTTTCAAGCATGCATCGGCCGCGAGTCCTACATCGCCAGTTACGACCAAACCGCTAGGTATCTCGCCTCGACTGCTTCAGAGTCCTCGTTGGAGCAGTGGGTACGGATCCATGAGATTTACCAGAGGCATTTAATCATTCAGCGGCGATGCAGAACTCCGCTCCTTAGATGCCTGGTATTCGAGGCCCTGCCCTCAGTGACTCAGTCAAACAGTAGACTTAGATTTCACAAGCACACTGCTAGCTTCCCGAATACCGCTGTAGCTCACCGGTTTACCGTTTAGCATGCTACAGAAATTACCGGTTTAATACATCCGAATCCTTGATTTCTTCTCATCTATGCGTACCATCGTGTACGCCAGTCTCAGGTTATTGTGTGTCCCGTATGTCGAGTTGTGTGTGTGCGCGCGCGTAAACCCGGTATGTTGTAGCCGTGCAAGCTGTCAGCAAGAGGTACATGCGCCACTGAGAACCACAAGACGGACGCCACGTATGGGACCCTTGCGTGAAGTCGCAGTCTCGGATGCAGCGGAATCCCGCGTTCGACATCCTGGGCACAATTACCGTGCCCATAGCAGCGCTAGCACCCGTTTTCCAACTCAGAGTCACCAAGTAGGCACTGTACTGTGAATCCTCGGAATGAGATGAGACCGCACTTTCTCCGCGTCAAGGACCCAAGCTACTAATGGTAGTACTTTGAGGCGGACCACCCGAATTGATACGATATTGTGGCTCGGAACGGGTGTCTCTTGTGTGCTGTCAGTCTCCGAGTGGTAGAGATCCGGAACCGGGATCACCGAGTGCACCAAATTAGCCTGAGAAGGTCTGAGCAAGAACGTGGCTGTACGTAGGGACGATGGCTCGGGGTACGTTACAATGATTGGCGCGTCCGCGTCTGTATGGATCTTTCGCTGACCACCATCACCGAGCACCGAGCGGGATGAGCGAGTGGGATTGGAAATTACCCCGCACGACTCTGGAGAAAATGCGGGGCAGGCGGCGATCGATGGGATGTGTGCATGTGCCTCGGCATGCCCTGCCGATTGGAGACTTTTCGACCTGGCGAGGTCTTGGTTCGTTGATCTCAGTCAAACACTTGGCTTGCTACCGCCACCATCTCCACTCCGCCACAGCCCTTGCCTGCCATGGTACGCCTTGCTGGCCACGCTGCTGCCCGCCACTGACGACGACGACAGACACAACAACAACATCCCGTGCGCGGCGGCGACTCGTTCCATCCCGACAAGCACCGTGAGGCGCTCAGGCTCGCCCTCGGCAGCATTCTATCCCCCGTGAGCTGCACATTCCCTGCCACCGTGCTGCGCTAACTATTCCCTGCTCTCGGCGATCTTGGCGCCTGCGTCAGAAACGCCCCCCGTATTCGCGCTCAACGTCCACCTCGTCGTCCGGAACGGCGAGCCCGCTCCCGCCCCCGCCGCATTCCACGCCCGAGCACACCACGCCACACCCGCCGTCCAGGCTCTCGCGAATGGTAAGTGATCCGAGCCAACTCAATTCGATCGTCCATCACATCAGCCCCACTGTCGCAGAACTCGAACGACCATCACGAACACGATGAGCACGACTGCGACCATCTCGCCGCTCCCGTCCCCAACGGCGCGATCACGCCCAATCGTGCAAAGTTCATCCAGGCTCTGCAGGGCAAGAGCGCTTGGGATGCGCTCATCCACGGCTCCTTCTCGTAAGGCCGCCACCACATGCTACTATTCACTTTCGTTCTAGATGTATTATTTATGGTGTACTATCATGTGGACTTTCGGATTTATGATTGTGGCGTGAGGCTCGGCCGACTCGTCACTCAAGAGTCGCAGCTGGCAGATTGTCATCTTCGGCGACCATCACATATACCTGTTTGATCTTCACCCCCCATGTCGAGCGGTGAAGGGAGACAAGAGAAGAAAACTCGATATTTCCAGACTGTACCATACATGTGTACTTCTGCTGGAGGATCATACATAACGTCTCTCATTGAAAGTGTCATTGGTCTTGCAAGGACTCTCCGACGGTCCTCCAAGAGGCCCAGTCACTAGCGTAGGTGTCCCGAGATCTAGCACCACTCGGGCGTGACAGGGAGAGGAGAATCACATCGAGCAGATCTGGCGTCCTGGCACTGAAGCTCAAAGTCCTAGGGTAACAACTTGTAAGGCGCCTTCAAGTTTGAGTTCAAGAAAACTACAAGCGCGACATAAGTAGGGGATCGGAACTCGGGCCGGCTCGCACACGCGCAATACGCACTAGAGGTCCCGTAGGGACTGAACCTTGCGTCGTGGTTGTTTTTTATTTAGTATCCTGCTGGCCACAGCCACGTTATCAACGTACATATGGCAATGATTTATTACAAGCCAATATCGTACAAATAGGCATGGGTACTGCATGGCTTGTATCATACAAGGCCGGGACTGCTACTATATAAGTGGGCCCGAAATGATCATTATGTACGACCCCAGATGTACACTGTCGAAAAGAGCACATGTCGAGGTTGTCGGTCAACTTGAATGCGAGACATTGTCGACCACTGTCAATGTGAGACCGCCTCCAGGGAGTACTCTACGTGCTTGGAAGTGAATGGTTTGCGATGCTGATGATCGTACTCATTGAGCAGGTAGAGGTAAAAGCGCTGGTGCGAGCAGTAGCCTTCCGGTAGGTGCCGCCGTCGGAGGGCGTCTGCCATTGCGTTCAGCGTCCAAGCCGGCGTGGAAAGATAGGAGCAAATTTCGTTTGATATTCGGCTTTGGGACGGCATTACACGGCAAACGACCGGATCACTGAATTTCCTTATTTCGACGTATGGGAATGTCCATGCTAATACGCAAGGAAATTGCGGAATGCCTGACAGCTCTAATGACTACGAAGGCAGTGCTCTGTGAATCGTGATGGACCGCTGCAGCGTTTTCTTCCCTTCCCTTCATGGCTACAAAGCTTATCCGCGCGGATGACCTCGAAGAATTGCTCGCGAACTACATGCGACACCTCACTCAGTTGCGCGCAGGGCGCACGAGCATGCAAGGAGCAGTGCAAGTCCGTATCTGATCATGCTACCAAAGTGGCGACCATGATATTTCGCAATGTGGGCGACTCCTCCTCGCTGGGGCTGCCCTATTTTTGGGCTGTCAACAGTAGGCTTGAGGACTTCAGTGCGTGAGTGCCGCGCAATATAACATAAATCTATGAGACTAACTTTGATAGACTGCTTCGTGACGTCGAGACTGAACTCCTCAAATTGGGAAAGATGAGCCTGCTGAAGCGCGCCCGGAAGGCGAATGACATTCAAGGTTTGGTAATGGTGCGAGTTTCGGTATGCTACAGTCTTGCCGGCATGTGCATTTTGAGGTCGCTGACAAGCCTCGCAGATCTCCAGTAGAGAGGCATCACGTTCCAGGGAGGAGGCACACATCGAAGAGGTCATAGACTCACAACGTCTAAGTGAGGCTGAAGAAGACACCCTCGAGGACTCGGCTGGGACAGGCGCAACGGAACACGCCACAGACGAGTCGATCTCGATTGTGCAGTTGTGGGATGGCGTGGAGACAGCTACGCAGCATGACCAGCTGAACGAAGTTGAAGATGTGGTCGTAGCTGAGGACCTGGGCGCGCGAGTGGAGGGTATCGCCCACTTGGTCTCAGTCGAGTCGCAAGTGACAAAGGAAAGAGAGAAGGTCACCCCGGCCTCCGTGCCCAAGATTCTCAATGACCTTGAAGGTCGAAACGGACAGGCGAATCAGGTTTTAGTGAGGGATAAAGGCGAAGGCGAGGTACCCGTATTGTTGTGGTTTTTGGGCTTCTATACTTTGGTTGTTGTTCTCGCCGCTGTTCTTATCCATCGTCTCAGCTAGGTTTATGTGTATCTCAATGTTTCACCTATCACAATGGTATCGTCTGTTTTCTGATCTGGCAGAAAGGAATTCTGCCCGAGCCTCATGCTCCCTAGTCAAGATCTTAAACAGTTTCCCGGCTCGTAGCCTGTGGTATCCTTGACGAGTCGTCAAAGTGAGGCCTCACTTCGACTCGAACTGGTAAGGGTAATGTATGTGTGTGGGATCATTGAAAACAGATTGAAAAAATTGCATAGTAAAGGTCCACGTCATATACACTGTTCAACTCTCGCTAACGTACACAATTGTCCCATTACGCCACAGAACCCAATCACTCTTCATCAGGATACAACTGCGGCAAACATAAGCCCAGCCCAGAGCCTCTCACGGACGTCAGCGCCCTCAGCGATACCAACATAGGATACTCTGACAGCGTTTCCACGTCCCTCTGCTGGTAGTACTCCTCGATCTTCTCTAGCTCGTGGAAAAGCGGATCCCGGACGTCCGATTTCGCTGAAAATGAAGATGAGAAATCCAGCCTAGTGCATCAAGGCACGTCACATACCAAGAGCCCAGTTTTCCTTGGAAGCCAACAACGGAGCGATATAGGTGACGTACACTCCACGCCACGTCAAGGTCGACGGCCCAGTGAGCAGACCGCACAGGATGTCGCGAGTCAGCACCATGTGCAGGAAGACTCCTTCATTTTCGTCGTAGGAAGTGTACTTCCCGTCCGTGTCGAGCGAGATATGGTTGCGCAGAGACTGAGGCAGTCGTTCGAAATCCAGCGACTCGGGGTCCGCAAGGGAGTCATCCACGAAGGCGTAGAACGAGTTGAAGATATCGTGAAGCAACGCCACTTCCCGCTCAGGCGTCACAGGCTGCGGGCTAGTCGACGACGGCCTCATCGCAACGGGTTTTGCGGTAGGAAAGACCGGGGACACCAATGCCTGAGGGATGGAGAACGACGACGAGAATGGCGACCACGCGGGGAGGTCCATCGCTTCGCGAAGGTCGTTGCACAATTCTGCCACCGTGACAGAGGAGTTGTTCACCGCTCCTTCCTCCAGAGTCGCCTGAACCAGGGAAAGCAGCTCCTGCAGCTCGTCGTTCTCTTCGAACCCAAACCCAGGCGCGTGGATAGGGAGCGACATGAACGTGTCTATGTGATCGCGCAGTTGTTGTCGGTACTGCGAGCCCCGGTCGGCTTGCATCGCCTCTCTGTGAGCCTTGTCCTCGAGGAGCGTGTCGTGGCGTAAGGACAGAAGGCCCCGAATAAGCTCGATACGAGGATGCATGGATTCGGAGCTCTCGTAGCGTTCCAGGTCTTGAGCGACGATATGCAGGGAGAGGAGCTGGTATCGTAGGGCGAACATGTGGTCGGGTAGGAGACCGCGGTGCGCCTGGTTGATGGGGATGTAGCAGTCGTGGATGAGAGCGAGGATGATGTGCGCGACGTCTTCTGCGCTGTAATCGGTGATGATCCGTTGCTCGCCGACGAGTTTCCCTCCACTAGGTCCTCCCGAAGAAGCGTAGATATTGGACGGATCGCCCAGGTTCGCAAAAGCAGAAACAGTCGGTTTTGGGGAGGTGGTCATGATGAAATTGGATGGGTGATGGTGTTGTCTCCATGAACCGGAAGCTAATATAGGCGTCAGTGCTTTTGTTCGGAGGCTATGATGTCCAAATTATCCGTTACCTTGAGAAGGAGGGATAACAATAAGACAATGGGTGCGCGTTGCGTAGCAGTGCAACGTTGGCAACCTTCACAATCACGAAGATGAAAAGGTGCTTGATGATCTGCGGTGAAAACGAGGTATGAGCCAATAGACAATAGATGCGCAAGCCTGGATGGCATGGGATGGCGTGCTTGTTGATGGTCGATGCTAAGCGGGCACGCTACTAGCTCGAACAAGGGTAAGTACTAAGAGGGTGAAAACGAAAGTACAATGGCGCACCTGAAGGGGCCACCAAAGTCGGGTTGGGAATCCCATATCCAGACTAGCATACCTGCTGCTTGAAGATGTCTGTCGAGTGCGTCCCAGCAGCCCATCAAATTTTGGCGGCTGTGATCGTCCTGGTAGACGCCTGCGCGTGCCATTGCTCGTCGAAGACCACCGTGGCTCGGGCGTATTTTCGTTGCTACATCGCAACGTGTATTGTTTTTTTTTGTTTCCAGATGGTCCCGGGGTTGGACGTCGAACAACCGTAGCATTTAAGAAAAGCACCGAGACCTTTGATCCCGCGGCCAAGATAGATTCGATGGGCAGAATTTCGGTGCGTGTCAAGCACACATGATTCATGAAAAGAAAGGCGATGTGCCTGTCAGTCCATCGGCCTTTGGCGTCAATCGATGATTCCATAATTTTGTGAGGCGTAGAGGATCTGTGGGCGATCTGGGCAATCGACATCGTCCGGGACGCTGAGACAGTCGCAGGAGAAGACAACAGACAACCGGATAGCCGGGCCGGTTCGCATCCTCAGTCTTATGCCATGACGTCTGCGAACACATTTGCTTCCTGTGTCTGTTGACGAACAGCTCTCATATCTCTGGAGAACACGCTCGGACCGCCATAGCAGGCAGAAATATGCTATCCACTCTCCTTCCAAACAAAGCTCGGACGCTACGCGTATTTCCGTCTCGAAATACGAAAGGACAATAAAACAATTACATTAATCTTTTCTCATTGTTCAGCTTTGTTCCATCCGAGTCAGCTTCCTCACGGACGGGGTGCTCGGAGAATCGGAATCCGGTGATTTACTTACGATACTCACTCTGTCAGCCGTCCCAACTCCCGTCCATGGCCACATTCATTTGCCACGACGCACTGCCTTTCTGCAAGGCCTGATGACGATGATATGTGGGACCTCTACAGCCTTCAGCTTCCCAATCTCCTCCTTCTAACTCCTCTCCATGGGCGACGCTGCAAGGCTTATCCGCGCGGATGATCGCAAAGAAATGCTCGACAACCTTAAGTGTACGACACTACGATCTCATGAGCCAGCTTATGCCGATTCTGGGCTTAACGGAACGTGGTGTATGATCCGGAAAAAGGGACACACTGTCCTCAAAATCCGATGTAAGTCTACATACCACTTCTTGAATTTCATAGTGATAATTGACACCGTCGTATTCAGGCTCCTGGTTTGCAAAGCCTCGTGATCCAGACCATGAGTATCGTCATTGGTCTTTCGTCTCATGGCCACCCACAAGACAATTACCGCAAAAATGGTAGTAAAATTGCACGGGGTGTAGGACTGCGTTACTGGAAAACACAGGCCAATGATCCACGCATTGGTGTTGACGGAATCGTTCCCCTCGGTGTGTTAGCTGATCAACACATAATAATTATGCAGCCCGAGCGGTAAGTAGCGTCACGCGTTGTAAAAATGCCATTATGGAAACTTTGAACAGGGATAAGTCTTTGTACTATTATGATTCAGAAGAGTTTGACGATGATTTTGACGCTTTGAGTCTCTACAACGAGAACTTCACAAGTTTCTTCCCTTTGCAAAGAGAATCAGATATCCTGATTTCTATGATTCTGCTCCCGCGGTTCAACCAGCTTGAATCGGAGCGCTCATCCCTTGCTGCTATCATCTACGGTCCAACCTCTGCTAGGATTGAGCTCGACTTCCTTGATGGTGGCGGCGCTGTCAGACAACTCCAAGTCGGCCTGGATATTGCAGAGCTAGTGTGTTCAAAGCGATGCCCATTGTTGGTCCGGTCGGCGAAGGCGCATGTGCTTCACTCAGGAAGCTCATCTCAGTTGCTGATGTGCGGCCATTGGTCTTCTATGTGATTTCGATTGTACTGACTCGTCTCTTGGCACAGGATGCACGGACATGCAAGGAGCAGTGCAAGTCCGTACCTGAACACGCCGCCAGAGTGGCCACCATGATATTCCGGAACGTGAGCGACTCCTCCTCGCTGGGCCTGCCCTATTTCCGGGCTGTCATCAGTAGGCTTGAGGACTTCAGTGTGTGAGTACCTCATATAACATAAGAGTCTTCGAGACTGGGTCGCCATGAATTTGATAGACTCCTTCGCGACATTGAAACTGAACTCCTCAAGTTTCGAAAGATCAAGGGACTAAAGCGCGCCTTCAAGCATGATGAAATTCAAGGTCGGGTACAGCAGATGAAGGATACGATGAGCAATGCCTATGACATGTTCATGGCAAGTACCCGCATGGTATAGCCGAGAGTTTTGTAGCTGATTTCGTGCAGATGGAAAGCCAGATCATCCAGACAAAGCTTATGTTCGAGTCACAGGCTTCGATCGCAAGGTTGGAAGAATCGAACGCAAGATTGGAAGTAATGGTCAAAGTTTCGGTATGTTCACAGTCTTATCCTGTGGATTTTGCGGCGGCTGAAAAGCCTTGTAGATGTCGAGAACGTCTAAGCAAGATGCATCGCGTTGCAGCGAAGAAGCACACATCGAAGAGGTAGTGGACTCGCAAGATGCGAGTAAGACTAGAGAAAACGCCCTCGAGGACTCGGCTGGGAAAGATGATCAAGAGCGGGTAACGGAAAACGCCACAGACAAGTCAGATTTAGTCGTGCAGTCACGCGATGGGAAGGAGACAGCTACGCAGCATGACCAGCCAAACAAAGCTGAGGCCGTAGACCCTACTGAGGACCAGGGCGCGCGACTGAAGGGTGTCGCCCACTTGGTCACAGTCGACTCTCAAGTAACCAAGGAAAGGGAGGAACTCACCCCGGCCTCCGTGCCCAGTATTTCCGATAAGCTTGAAAGGCTTGGAAAGGCGGAGAAGGTTTCAGTGAAGGATAATGGCGAAGGCAAGGATTCTGTTTTGGCATATTTCCTCGGTTTCTATGCCGTGGTTGTTGTTCTCGCCGCTCTTCTCATTTATTGTCTCAGCTAGGTCCATTTTCAGTCGTATCTTCATTGCCTACAGTATTCAGGTGTCCTACATGGTGGTTGCATAAGTATATAATTGGAGGAAACGAAATATGCCCGAACCTTATGCTGCCTGAGTATAACCTCAGTCACTCGAAAGGACAACTTAAGCAGGACAATCTCAGTCGTTTTACCCCCCACATCCGCACGTTGTCTACTGGTTGACTCATGTCAACTGGTGTCTCGGCAAAAAGGTCTCAACGATGCTACTTGACAATGAGCCATTGGGGTTCAGGCTAACGGTGACTCATGCATGCATACTTTAAACGCGGCCACAGCCATGATTACACAGTAGCGAATATACGCCTCTCCAGCTTGAATCGCGCCACGAAGAGGAAGAAAGAACCAGCCAGGCCCATGACACCCTACAGGTTTCATTAGATCACTCGGTCTCGGAGAGCAAATGTTGGGACGTACTGAGAAGAGAATTAGATGGTGGAAGTTTTCCAAGGTCTGAGTCTTGATGAACACGCCGCCGATTGGTGTTCCAGCGAGGGCGCCAGAAGACATGAACAGAAACATCATGCCGATCCGAGCACCAATTTTTTCAATGGGGGATATTTGTGCGACACATGACTGTACAGTAAGTGAGCGATGCCAGGGAATCGAGGAAGTGAAGAGAGACTCGCAGGAAGTAACGAGAAGAATGGTCCGGATGTAAAGCCGTACAAGGCGGCGAAGCCCACGAGACTGCCTTCGTTGCTCAAGGTGTACCACATGGCAAGGATGAGGATCGAAGATATGCAGGTGCTGCAGCAGATGACATTATATCTGTCGATGTCGGTGTCAGGTCGATGAGTGTCCTTTCGAGAGACATATAGAATAACATACCTCCCTACTCGATCTGCTATCAAACCTGGTCCTACACGACCAACGATAGAAGTCGCGCACAGAATGGCAAGATAATAAGGCGTAAGGTTTGATTCACCAAACGCAACCGTCCCATACAAGCCCACGTAGAAAAACGGATTGAAGATTGAGAAGATAGAAAGCCACGCGCCAATGGCCAAGATCGTGTACGTGGGATCCTTGAATGCACCAACGTCCAGCAGCCGCGTCAGTGGAGGCAGCGGCTTCGTGGGTCTCCGAGGGTGGATCGTCAACACGCCGATAGTGTAGCAAAACAGCGCTATGAAGCCGATTACGCGGACGGTCCATCCGAATCCGATCCTTGGGATGAGCTTGTGTATCATTATTGGGAAGATAATACCCCCGACGCTTGCCCCCGCTGCCACGCAACCAATGGCGTACGCGTTCTTTCGTTTGAACCAGTGGGATATGATGGCTAAGCACGGAAAGAAGCTATAGATGTGCACTGTATCAGCGCTTGTAAGAAGCTGGAACCGGAATGAATTGACCGACCCGAAAGACGCGCCCAGGTTGAATAAGACGCCTTGTGTGAGAAACTGTTGCCATATTTGTTGCGGTTTCGTCAAGGACAGCATGAATATGGAGAAGACGACGACTACGCCGCTGCACGGCATCAGCAGTCGAGGTCCGATCGCATCAAAGACCGCTCCGGAGAAACCAGCCACTACGAATGAAAGGAAGATATCAGCACCGAAACGAGATTGATGGCTAGCGAAAGGTGCGTACAGATGTAAAGCAGAAACACCTGCAAGGCTCCTATCATGGATATGAGCGTGGCGGAGTAGTTGCTGAGATAAGTCTCATTGTAGTAGTCGGAGAAAGCGCCATAACCATTCACGAGACTACATAGAGTGAGTGGATGTTAGGCAACACGTGTCTCGACAGCATCAGGATGTCAGAACGTACCCGAACGTGCTCAACGAAACCAAAGACGCGCCAACGACTGTCGACCAAGCCTTGTAGCCACCGTCTGTTGGCTCGAAGTCACCGAGGGCAGCCTGCTTGGCAGGTAAATGTCCATGATCGCTCCCGGCCCCTTTCTCCGTGTCGGTGTCATGGCCATGATGGGAAGGCGTGTCTTTGGCGGCGGGGGGTGAGTGAGCCATGTCACTTGCGCACAGAAAAGGCGCGTTGAGTATGAACACGGTTTTTCCGAAAGTCTGCTCGATAAGCAGTTGGACTCAGGACATCGGAGTTACGACTGAGTGGCAGGATGGACGGATATTCGGGATAACAGAAATAGACTTGCCGGAGTGGCAGAACAGCTGGGACCCTGTACTTACGGGCCGGTCACTTTGCTTTTGAAACCTTGACCTATATAAGTAGTACCTATGCTATTCGCCAGCGTTCTAAGTTAAGTAAAACGGACCAAAGGTCTACTCGTAATGCTTCATTATCCGCTTCTGCAGAGTCGAGCTTTCTAGTACAAGGCGAATACTCATTCACTGGTGACTGAAGAACGATGTTTCCGAGGTTCTCATGAGTCATTCTCAACATTCATTCTGCCTGAATTCTGCTCTGACTCGAATGAGCGAACCTCATTTTGCAATCACCCTTTCTTCCTCAAGACGCTTCACTCCCTGAAACATGGAACTTTGGAAGACCTGCCACCATTGGCGCCGATACATCGCACGATCATAAGTAAGGATGGAGACGCTAGACGGTGTAGTCGAGCATGGACAAGTTGAAGCGGTCGTTGTATCCGAGGTCGTCTCACGTTCATTCAATGTCAACTTCAGGATGCCCTTCCTCATGGCGGACGTCTCCAACCACCGCAGCGAAACATAGTTCGCAACTTGTTCGTCACCCTAGGGAATTAATGACTCGATTGTATATTGATACCTTGCCTGTTTCGCCACTTCATTGAACCAGTAAGTGAACTGAGTGTCAAGATCACAGCTTGGGGCCAGGTAACGTAGTATCCCACTGGCAAACCATTAGCTTAACGTGCCTCGACGCATTGAACGAAAGCACTTACCCAAGGATACACCGCCGACCCCAATTCCGAGAGTCCATCCTTCATCTTTGCCGGTCTCCGCTCCAGAAACGCCCTCGCCGCCTCATTCGCATCGCCCTTCCTCGACAACTCATCAAGCGCAGCCTTCTCCAGCCTCAATACACCTCCCACCGTCTGCGGCGAATGCACCAAGAGTCCCTTAGTATACGCCACAGCGACCTGACTGGTGTCCGCAGCCAATTCATTGGCAAACGCCAGCGCAGCGGGGAAGACATCTGCACGCTCTGGGAGGATGTCGTGGTATAGGCCAGAGAGGAGCGGCGAGGATGGTGATAGAGTCGCGCCGGAGAGGAGGACGGCTTTGGCTCGGGCTAAGCCGATGAGTTGTGGGAGGGTATAGGTCGAGAGTGCCTCGGGCGCGATGCCGCGGCGCACGAAGGGAAACACGAGCTTGGCGCCTGCCCAGGCAAAGCGGAAGTCGTATGGTAGCTGCATGCCCGTGATGCCTACTCCAGCCTAGTGCTGTCCAGTTAGATTTGTGAGATATGGAGGGATCAGTAAGGCAGACGAACAGCGTGTCCGTTTACCGCTGCGATGGTAATCTTCCTGCAGTTCATGACTGCCATGGATATCACACCTCCTGGCTCCGCGTCCTCTATAGTCTATCCATCAGCGAGAGTCACGTCCAAAGATGTGCGACACACCGAACGACGAGTCGGCTGAGCGTAGGACTTTCCATCCCCCACTCAGGTCCGCCTGCGTATCTCCCAGTCAATTCTCATAGCACATGCGCAGTCTCAGACAATAGCGCACCCCCGAGCAATATGCCGGCGCGTCGGGCTCCGCCGTCACGATCACGACGCGCACGCGGTCGTCCTTGTCTGCCAGCGCGAAGATCCGGAGCAAGTCGTGTATGACGCCTTCGCTGAACGTATTTCGCCTGAGTACCCCCAGAGGTAAGCAGCAAACAACGGACTCGGAGCACCACACGAACTGTTTGGCATTGTTCAGCGTCGCCACCAGCACAGCGCCGTCCAACACGGGCAGGACGTGCGTGAATCCGAGCTTTGTGTAGTCGAGGTTCATGGCAAGAAACAAGCGAGTAGTCAAACCCCGGCTCGATGCAAACCGAGAACCGAGCAAGCAGTCAGGCTTTCAGCTGCTTAGTTTCGTAAAAATTCAAGACCCTGCAAGCCTCCATTGTCGTTGTCGTTGTTGATGGCTAAGGAGAGAAGGCGGTGTCGCGATCGGGTACCGGTGATCACACAGAATGTGGGGTAGGTATCAAAGTTATATATTCGATACGTTGTGCGCATACTTATTGTACTTACCCCAAATGATCTGTAAAAGAGAACACCGTGGGCGAATGAGATGGCGAGTTGACCGCCCGAGTCCGCGAAAATCAATGCGCGGATAGATGAATGCCCAAGTCCCGAGAAGTCTTTCACACGAAAGTCTTGTTCTACAACGTACAATTAATTCGAGAATACTACCAAAAGCAAACAAGCTGAGTGAGGGTGTCTTACTCCACAAATACAATAAGTTAACTATATACCTACTTCTTTACTTCTTGCCCAACGTCAAACTCCTCATACTCTCCTCCAAGATCGAACACACGACATCCCTCGGCTCCTCCTTCTTCGGCTCGACATCCACAACGCGCACCACAGCCTTGCCTTCCAAGACCCGGCGCACCTTGTCGCTGTCCAACGACGACGATGGGGACGGAGACTGAGACTTGTCCCCGGCGAACGCGTCCCAGAACGCCCCACCAAGACGCTTGAACAGTGTCTGATGAGCAAGGGTGGCGATGAGCGCCTGCTCCGGCGTAGGCTGCGGACCAGCCAAGGGCTTCTTGAGCGAGGACGAGTTCTTGCCAGACAAGATCGACCCCAAGCTCGCACCAGGCGTCGGCTTCGAGTCCCGGAAGAACTTGACGCCCATGTTGCTCGCCAGCCCATGCAGCGTCGGCGACCCAGTAAGGTACGGCAACGACGGGTTCGTGAACGGCGACGGCGAGAACCTCGGATCGGGCAGAGGCGAGTGATGTGGCTGAGGCATCGGCGGAGGCGAAGGCGAGCTCGTCGGCGATGATCCCGGTATGGTGTGCTGCGACGCCATCTTCGTCCACAGTTGCATCCGATAACTGTTCAACGGTATCAGAAAAACCGAAACGTCGGAGGAAAAGAAAGGACGTACGCATCGAGGTTCTTGAGCGTGAACGCGTTACCATCGGCAAAGCCGTCGAAGCCCTTTTGCGCGAGGGTGGACGTTGCAGGGACGGGTGCAGAGGAATTGAGGGCGGGGTTGATGTTTTCTTGCAAACCCTTGTTGCCCCATTCCGGCATGAGCACGGTGTTGACACGAGCGCTTGAGAGGCCGCCCCAAGATGAAGACAGGATGTCTTTGGGAGAAGAGGTAGAGAAGAGAGAAGAGGAAGAGAATGTGGGCGACGGTTCTTGCTTGACGGTGCCACCGCCTAGGAGGACTTGCTTGAGAGCATCTATTTCTCCCCGAAGAGCTTGATTTTCGCTCTGCGTCGAGCCGAGTTCTGAACGAATGGCGGTGAGTAGCCGATCTCGTTCGGCAATATCAAGTTCCAAAGTCGAGATGTATTCTACAGAAAATGATGAGCACATGCACAAAAGAAAAGAAGAGGATAAATACATACCTTTCCTCCGAACACGGAAGTTACGAGCGCTGATTTTGTTCCGGAGCTGGCGCTTCTCCTTGCTGGTCATCTTGGCGTACACTTCGGGTGGCGGTCGCCATGAGGCTGGGATTTCGCCATCAAGCTCGTCGTGGTCGTCCTCGTTGTCAACATCAATCTCCTTGATTTCCTTCTTCGCTGCAGCGCGAGACGTGGAGACGGCAGTCTTTTTGACGCCGCCAGTCTGTACGGTGCCCTTGCGGGCTTTGCCGTGGCCGCCAGCCTTGATGGGCTCGATGGGTGAAGGTGCAGAGTACGAAGGAGAGGATTGTGAGGAGGATGCGACGGGTGAATGCGATGTTTCCGGGCTCGAATTCGAGGGAGAATGAGAGGTCATGAGAGACGGGTCGATGCCCATGGAATCGTTGGCCCCAAAGGCGTGCATAAAGTCGTCGAATGCGTTGTTCTTTATGTCTCCGCCTTGTAGAAAGTTGAACAGATCGGACTGCACACTGAGATCGGCAGCGGGAAAAAGGTCGCTGCTGGAATAAACGTCGGGGAAGCTGGCGAGAGGGGCGGGTTGGGGCGGAGTGAGGACCGCCGATGAGGATGCTGGCGAGGACGCCGAAGAGGGCGACGAGGCAAAGAGCTCCGAGTTGAGAAAGTCGTGCATGTCCTGCGACGACGACGAGAAGAACGACGGCGGGAACGTCGGGGATGCTGTCTGCATGGTGGTGGTGGTATGAGGGCAAAAGTGGAACGAACGCGTATTCATATCTGCCAAGCCGATTTCTCACGCCTCGCTTGCGTGGCCGGCTTTACTCATCTCCATTTCCTTTTGACTTTGGATTGCTATCACCACCTCCGGGATTGCTGCGCATGTCACTGCGCCATTCAGTCGCCATTCCAGACTGTAGATCCCACTCAATATCTCGCTCTTTCATGGTGCATTACACCTGCAACCCACTTAGAGAACTATTTGGTGCCGGTATGCTTGAAGGCGGCATCAGTTAATTCTCCAAAAGGAATGGATCGACGTGTAACCGATCATGTCGACGCGCGTTCTTCGTAATCTTGCTTACGGATTTCGGTTCGAGTGCATTCCATAGCCGCGGGTAGCGTTGTCTGACTCAGAGCAAGCTCACATCAAGGATTGATTCAATTCAAGCAGCCTGCAAGCGAGGCGATGCTCTCCCAAATTATACATGTCAGCGCAGTCTATGATCTTGACCCTTTGCCGTCCTGTTCTCCTCCAGAGAACACTTGCTCGTATGGGGGACACGCGCGGCCGCGGACAAGCTAGGTTGAACTTGAACCGCGCTGAACTAGGTGAAACCCATGGAAAACATATAGATATCGAGCTGAGACGACCAATAATAACAGCGGCGAGTAGAATGACCAGACCATAGCATAGATACCCAGGAAGCATAGCGAGAAGGGAGACTCGCCCTTGTCTTTATCAGTGAAGTCTGACTCTGGGTCTACATGGGTGAACAACTGTCTTGAAGCAGTGTCTTCAAACCTGGCGGGGCGGCGGTACCAAACCGGTTTGGTACCACCTCTGGAGGTTTAAACTTTACCCGTAACCCCACGGCCCTAACAAGGATTTCAATTTTCGTACGACGTAGGCCCGGTAGGTTTAAACTTTACTGCGCCTAGGGTGGCGCAGTAAACCCTAGGTTTTGATACACCTCGGGTTTACTGCGGTTATTAACGGTATTGATACGGTATCGAAAGGTTGAGGAGTAGGTTTAGAGGTTTCGATACCGGCACGTGATGGCTTCACGTGACGGCCGCGGCGCTGCTGGGCAAGGCTGAGGCCAACAACAAGACGCCGGGGATGGGGCGGGAGGGCGGCGCGCCCATCACGTGTGCACATCACGTGTCGGTACTGAAACCGTTAGTAACAGTATCGAAACCTAAGCCAAAATGAAGGTCGGTAAGTAACGGTTTCAAACCGACGGCCGAGGTTTACTGCGCCACCCTAACTGCGCCACCCTAACGTAGGGCTTGGGCAAAATGTGAAAATGGGCCTCATCGGGAATTGAACCCGAGACCTCCTCGAAAAGTTACACCACCCAAACGAGGAATCATGCGACTAGACCATAAGGCCACGCCTTGTTTTTGGTCCAAGCAGTGAGATCGTGCTACAGGTCATCCTGTCCGGAAAAGGCGCCCACAAGCTCGGGCTAGGTAACGTGATGTGGCTTCATCTGAGGCGATGTACCTTCGCCTCGAGGCATGGCCCTTTCTCCCACTGCCATTATGGAACCCATCTACCTAGACAATGACGAGATTATGCAACGCATCTCGCGCATGAGATCGATGCGCATGCAGGCACCTTTCGGCGCTGTGTGTATCTGCCAGTCGTTGCCCTGCCATCTAATCAGCCTGTAGGAATGGATACTGTGCATCTGCACGCTATTTGATCGCCTCTTTGACTGGGCGAAGTCGTCCAGCACTCCGGTCATACAAAAAAGAAAGGTGAGATCTACTCGTGGTTCCAATGATCGTGGAAGAGCTCAGGCATTCGTTCATGTCTCAAGAAGTATGTACAAAAATGCTACCACGTCTCTGCGCGACTCGAGAAATGGCGTATGAAGCCTACGTTGGACTGGATACGAAATCACGAAAGCATCCGCCGAGATATGATGTGTGCTCTCTGGAGGCCTGTAGATTGTGAGAATCCGGACGAAGGTTGTGTGGCCATTCTCTTACTGATAGATCGACTTCAAGATCAAGAGAATCGGAACCCCTCAATTTCGACCAAGTATTTTCATGAGATGTCCGATGCAGAGTGAGTTTTGCGTTTCCTGAGCTCGCCAATTTGCACTGACATTGGCGGCAGGTATGATCGATGGCGGAAGGAGGTTTTCCACTGCATCACAGACTTCACCCATCGTCTCAGGCAGAAATGTCCCCCTGGTGAATACGATGATGTGAGAAGCAGTGCGCAAATCTGTGTCGATGCTCTTGACAGTCTAATTCGAGTGAGTCTCTCTACTCAGTCGTGAGTCCTTTTTCGCATGGAACATACTGAACGGAGACTGTCTTGTAGGAGATTGAGCCTTCGCACTCACAATTTGCACCTTACTTGAGTCGCTTCTTCAGAATCTGTACCACCTTCACGTTGATTCCTAGCAGGATCATGTACGCAAAGGACGAAAACACCCTCGACTTCAGCGACAGTGTGACAAAGACTGGCGGAACGTCTTGCGTTAGAGAAGCCAAGACTCCAAGTGGAGAAGTGGTTGCGGTCAAGATTGTCCGCGTCTGCAAAAACAACTTTAGAAGTTGTATACAGGTGAGAATTTTGCAGTTTTGTACGTGGGTATCACAGCACAGGTTGACTTGTCCGGCAGCAATTCATCACGGAAGGCCTCATCATACACCGTCTGTCACATCCGAACGTTCTCCAGTCGCGTGGAATTATATGCGACACTGAGAAGTATGAATTTTGGATTCTGACGCCCTGGCAGGAGAATGGGGACATCACGACCTACGTCTCTGCACATCCGGAAGCAGGAAAGAAAGAGCTTGTGTGTATCCCACTTGCGATTATAGAGCCTGATTTATCATACAAATATGGAGTAGCTGGAACAAGTCGCTGACGGTCTCGATTTTGTGCATAGACACGGCATTATCCACGGTGACATTAAAGGAGTACGTGGACCATCTTCTACGGTGACTTTAATTGACTGTCTATAGCCCAATGTCCTTGTAAAGCTAGATGGCACTGCGTGTTTGGCCGATTTCGGTCTCTCCTTCATCTCCGCACCTGGCCCGAGACGGCCCGCAGGCGATCAAGCTCAAGCATCGGGAGGTGTCACTCATCGCGAGTTACAGCAAGGTCTCGCGCGGACTGGACTCTCTTGGACTCAAAGCTCTTCACTGGCCAGTACCATTCTCTCAAATACGTCAAGGGCGGCAGGCGGCACTGCTCGATACATGGCACCAGAACGCTTGTTGCCAGGGGAGTACGGACTCAAGAGTGCCAAGGCGACACAAGAAAGTGATGTCTTCTCCTTTGCTATGCTCGTCGTCGAGGTGAGGTTGAACTCCATTCAGAACTCATGTTCTTACCAAAGCGTTGCTCATCCTCAGGTTTATACGGGAGACGTACCGTTTGGACGCAAACTGGGCGAGATGGACTGCGTCCTCAAGATAGCACGTACGAAGGAGAGACCCTCTCGCCCCCAGGACGTGCCTGAAGCGATATGGCGTATCGTGCAGGATTGTTGGCAGACTCATCCCCAGGGGAGGCCCGTAATGAAGGACGTTTATACCCGCTTCGCGCGCATGTAACGATAACTCTTTCTCCATTGCCTTCTGTCGTGGTATATATACCTTGTGATGTTCCCCGGGGAACTTCCTCCAATGTCGCAGCTTCGTCGCAGAGCAAATAGGATAAATTGAACGTGCCATCGTACGTGTTGTCGTGCGAATGCGTAATCGAGCTAGAAGGCTCTTCTGTTTACAAGATCAGCCGAAGGCGTACATCATAAAATATCGTGCCCAAAACAGGTAAAGTACTATATCTATCCACAGCTGTCATCGTACATACAAAATCATAAGCGAAAATGAGACACACAATTACGATTACAGGTGAATCTCCTTATCCCAGCTCCTCTCCCTCCTCAAATGCAACTGACACTCGATATGCACCCCCTCTCCATCCCGATACTGACAGTTGACAACCTCGAGCCCATGGAACATCACATACCCATCCAACAAATCGAGCCTCAACTTGTCCTTTTCGGCACGTCCCCGAAGGTGTAGACGCTTCACCCTCGACGCCAGGACGGTCTGGTCCATCATCTTCTCATGCCCGAGCTCCTGACAAAGCGACCCGTATATCCCACCCAACACCTCCTTCACCGTCGCCGACCCAGGCAGCCTGACAGAGGGGAAGATCGGATGCGTATGCACCGTGAGCGACGCCGCCCCGGGGCATGCTAGCAACTCCAGCTGTGTTTGTGTGTCTCGCAGCATCATCGTGGAGGGCATGGTGACGCTCTTTGGGGACGGAGCGTCGAAGAGGGACCATAGCAGCGGCCGAGTCGTCGACAAGTCAACGTGGAGACGGTAGTCCGACGACGGAGGAGGTAGGGCAGTGGAGAGACTCTGCAGATTGAACGAGTCGCGGCGGTGGTGCGAGCGCGTACGCCTATGTCGGGCTGCCGGGGTGCGAGTGACAGTCTCACTGGTGTGGTGAAGTGGGATGTGATCGCGTTGAGGGCGAGCGGACAGCAGGGGAGGAGTGGACGTTCTGGTGGGCGGATCAATCACCATGGCTACAGGGCTGGGCGGTATGACGAGAATGTTGGCGGTGGTGTCGATGCCCCAGCGAGTTTCGATTCGCAGCGAAGGCTTCTGCCTGTCAGTGGTCTTCAAGGCCTTGTCGTGGCTGGCGCTGTTCGTGGCCTGGTTCTCACTCCTCCTCCTTGGTGGCTTGGTATCTGCATCGGAGCCACGGCGATGGTGAAGTTCGGACCAGGGCTTGTAGCTGCTTTGGCGGGTGCGTGGGTAAGCGTAAAGGCGAGGATAAGCTACAATCATCTGAATTAGATGTTCCCAGTCTCAGCATACAGGACGAACTGACCAACATCTTCATTCGGTCGAAGTCTCTTGAGAATGGGTGCGGGCATTCCGCATGTCCGGTGGCGTGGTAGATAAATCGGATCGCAGTGGTCGTTGTCTGATATAACGAAGACGACTTTTGAGCCGAATTGCACCTTGGAAGTAGTGACAGTAGCTGGTGCGTAGATGGCCATAACCATCAGTAGTGGGGGGACTGATTGAGAGATGAATCCACCGCGGCTACGCGTTTATAGACACTGGACAATGGAACAAAGGCCAACACGCCAATTGTTCACCGGAAAAAGACCCCGATCGTCACATGCACGTGAATTCGTCACGGCGCGCTGTGGCCATCGGTCGTCACCAGGAGCGACAAAGAGCGCCTGGAGGCGGTAACGAGAGACTTTGTTGTGCAGGAAATATCCACAAGAAAGAAAAGAATGACTTGATCAATTTGAAACCGGTGCACTTCATTTCCAAGCGAGACGTCTTTCATCAAGTGTCCCAAATGAGTCCCGAATCGTTTCGCCTTCGCTGTCGATTGGCGCATGGCGTCAATGAGGTGTTATTGCAGAGGCGTACTGTGAAATGGGGGGCCCAGAAGTCGTAGTAAGTCGGCGTCTAGGTCAACAAAGACGATGTCCATTGTTTGAGCGCCTGCTATTGCCGGGAAGGGAGGCGTCGTTGTTAGCAGTCCGCAAAGCAAGTGTAGCCGGCGGTGGAGAGGACGCGCTGGATGGTCCAGAGCAAGCCGGTTGGTAACGATCATTATCGTCGAGAAGGAAGCCCAGCCGAGGCCACGTGCCGCCAACAGCTCTTAGACTTGATCTTCGTCCACCATCGTCTCTATCTCGTGTTTCGCCAATGCCTCCAAGATTCCGTAGGAAACCAACAAGCAAGTACTTACTTGAATAGCGTCGCTTCTCCTTTACTAATTTCTCTCTCTCAAGAGAACTGGTTCATCGACAACTGGTTTCCTTTGGAAATCTGGGAACAAATCATAGACTACCACTTCAACGACGTCGAGACCCTCAAATCTTGTGCTCTTACATGCTCTGCCTTTCTTCCAGCTGCACAGCTGCACCTATTCAGCCACGTCTGCCTCGTTCGAGATCGCAAGCGTCGGGCCGAAGGAGCACAAGGGCATCACCACCATCATCAGTTGCAATATTATCCCCGTTTTGGGAGGCTGTACACCTGTACAGAACTGCACGAGCTACTCTCCGACTGCCCTCACGTCGTTTCCTACATAAGAAGCATTTCCTTTGACGATCATCTCCTCGAATCGGCTGATCCCTTTATCCTCGGCCTCATATTCTCTGAACTCAACCAGATCGAAGAGGCCGCTATTCTTTTCCCTCCTCACACCTTGCCAATCGATGACAATGAAGATGAAGAAGTGCTCCAGGGCCCCCATCGCCACCAGCCCTTCTCGCGAAAATACTTCCTTGAAGTCTTTTCTCAGTCCACAATCACGTCCCTCGATCTCTGCGCGTCCCTCTTCCTAAACTCTTACGAGCTCAACTCTCTCCTCCACCAGTGCGAGAACCTTGAGCACTTTGCGTGGTACCAGAGTGGCTTCTTTGAATGGGGCCGTACGCCACGCCGGCCTGATATGACACCTGCGAAGCTCAAATCGCTTCACATTCATGGATCTAGCAACGCATTTGAACCGTTTATCCAGCGAAGGGCGCCGTTCAATCTTTCACGTGTCGAAGAGCTCGTCGTCGGGTACATGATTAACACTCATGTAGCGGTCACCGCCCTCCGCGACCTCTTCCACATCATCGGCGCATCCCTTCTCACCTTCAAGATAGACGTTCACTCCGAACAGTGGATACAGTGTAAGCATCTATCCCCTCCAATCACTGTTTTACTCGCTGCTCAACGTAGCCTTATAGTCCAAACCCATGATGGCGTCTTCCCGTTGGATTTTACCGAAACGCCGAACCTGCGGTCCTTGCACTTTCACGACATGTCAGAGGCGTATCAGTATAGTCGCTGGGTGCAGGAGATCCCCATCCCGCCGAGCCTTCGATCGCTGACCATCGAATTTCCGTGCTCCTACTCCCAGCACGAAGACAAGCTTCACACATCCATGCAACTCGTTGCGGTCGGGGAGAACATCGCCGCCCATGCCGCTCACCTCGAAGAAGTCACGGTCATTGCGCACCGCGACCATGGATGTGGGCATCGTTGTGAGGGTTATGGTAAGGCCAAGGAAAAGGAAAAGGAACAGAAGGATCCGAGAGGGAAAGAAAAGGAAAAGGAGGAGAAGGAGGAGAATGATGATCTGCTCAACCAGATCCTCATTCGTCTGCCGGACTTGGGAGCTAAGCTGAAGGTCATGGAGAGGACGGTGCGGCCGCCGAGTGTTGGGAGGCGCTGGAGGGACTTTGACCGGTATCTGATTCCCCATGTCGGTGCTTCTTGATATCTCTTTTTGCAGGATTACTGCGGCGTATAGTTGTATCACTTGTGTCGCTTTTGGGTAGCGCGCACAATCTGTATGATATTTGCTCTGGACGCTTTGTGGCGCGTTGACGCATCCACTTCTTTTTCTCTTCGCGAATCACATGATGGTTTACCACACTCAGGCTGGTGCATTGAGAGGGAGGGAAAAGATACATGGAACAAGAGCGACAAGGTTGAAAGGAAAAGAAAGACAGATAAGTAAGGAAGGGGTTTAGTCTAGCGCCTCCGAGATATGTCGGAATGGGTCGCTACGATAGATGATAGATGGCTTGTTATACATCGGTGGAAGGTGTCGTCCTCCCAGCCCTTTTGGCGCATGTCTTGAAACCAAAATCTCCAGACGTTGTGTCGCAATGCGACTAGTCCGTCATGCCCCGGTACGGTGACGCAGGGATGGGACCCTACTCGGAGAGTGCCGCCGCCGCCGCCGCCGACCTTTGTTCTCTCTCCATCGTCAACAACCTCGCCATGCACAGCAAGTCTCAGTATTATCTATCTCAGTGTATCTAGGCCGTTCCAAAGGCGGCAAAATTGTTTCCTCCGGCCACAATCACCAGAAACACGACCCAGACACGACCCGAGCTCGATAGGCGTGTTCTCCGCCCACCCCGACTCCACCCGCCGTCTGTCTGTCTGCCTTGCCGCCGTGTTTTTGCCGTAGCACCCTAGCATAGTTTTTTATATTCTCTTCCCCCGCCGCTTGACCGTCGCTGCCTACCGATGCGTTGTCCTCCTTGCCCAAGCACGTCGCTGCCTACCGACGTGTTGTCTGCCTTGCCGCCTGCCCCTGCCGAATGCAAACGGTGATACCTGACCGGGCTATCATTGACAAGTCCATATGTTAAATTGCGATGCCAGCCATAACATCTAGCCTAACTGAGGTCATTTTGGAAGATGCCCTTGTTTTATAGATGCAACACGTCGCCCGCCTTCCCGCCGTGCGCCATCATTACTGTTGATTCTTGTTTTTAAGGTTTGATGGCAATGATCGGCATGCACGGATTGTTTCGCGGCCGCCTCGGCATTCCTTTTATCTTCTCTCTCTTTTGGGTCGGATGCTTCTGCCCCTCCTCTAAGTTCTACCCCAGGCCCTGCCAAAACGGCTACCTGGTGAGCTCGGCTTATTGGGGTGGTAGAGAGCGTGGCAAGACGTACAGACGAAGTTGTTGCTGACAAGAGGCGATGACATCGCCGTGTGCGCACCTTCCACAACCGGCGGGTCCAGTGGGCTGTGCCGCGTAAACAACAACAACAACAACCTGAGTTGGACTCCTTCTTCTCCAAGTCCGCGAGGTAGTCAGTCATATGTCGGGCTGCTGACTGGTACTCTGATGGACTAGGAAATGGGTCAATTTACGCTGAGTTCGTTCAGTGGCAATAAAAGATACTACACACTTCGAGTTTCGTACAACCTCAAGGACGCACTTGGTCCATGGATCTGGCAGTTTTGGGGCGATTAACTTCAAGATAATGCTCAGGAAGCCGTAAAAGGCTGTAAGCCATGAGACTTTCTGCAAGGAAGGACCCCAATAAACCAACCGTCTCTGATGGTCAAGATACGCCACAGTCATGAAGCGACCTTGAGCAAGAGGTCGGCATCTGCAAGCCGTAGCGGCTGGAGTTCCCTGACAAGAATGCATTTCTGAGACTGCGGGGGCGCGTTCCGGGGAAGGGTACTGGAGACTCTGTTGGTTCGTAGATGGAGATGTGGGTAATTCGAGGGGAGCGGCAGGTGTGAGCACTCGGAAGGACAGGGAGAGGTGAATTTGCTCAAGGCTCGGGAGACTGTGAGGGGGGGGGAAATAAGAGCTACAAGCCATTGCATGCGAGAACTTGACTTTATATATTGTTCTCTACATCATGATGAAGGAGACCAGTGGATCGATCTCAATGGGTCGCCAGGAGTAGTTAGCAAGGAACAAGACCCGACTGGCTTGAGCGAAGCAACGTAGAGCGGGATCTACACAGGACGTGAAGAGCTAGCAACCATTCCGAGGAACAAACATAGCCTGATTTGGATAGTATCAGAATTCGGTCAAGCTGACCCCCTAGTCTTCCCCTATGTTGTACCAGCATAAGGACAATCAAGAACGTCTGGTCGCACGAGTTACAAACATGTAGGTAACCGTAACTTGAGATCGCAACGTGCTACATATATGTATCAGACCTCACGCTATAATTTGTTTGCAGCAACAGATGACTTGGAACTTGAAGGCGCGGCAAGGAAATCAGCATTCGGCTACTGTACGACAGCGTTGATCTTGGCGGACAACTCCGACACAATCACTGACAACTCCTCGAAGGATCTATATTCTAGAGGATCAGGCCCATATATCCGATAATCCGTCCAATCGAACAACCGCTGATACGCCTTGTACGCGCCAATAGAGTCTACGAAGACAGAGAGCGATTGTATTGGCCAGGATCCGACCGCTATCTTTTTCGGCAGGCGTAGTAGCGTCTCATGGGACCGTGTATCAGAGATGAGAAGGATTTGGCAGATAGTCACGAGGCACTCGGGCTCCTTGGTATATTGCAGAGCGCGATCATGTAGCGTAGGATGCAGGAGATCCAGCCCATCTATCCAGGGAGCGCCGAGATAGCTGTAACCTGGAGGCCAGTCTTCGATAGCCTCATTCAAGTTTCCGGTCTCTTTGGACAACGCCTCAAAGTGAGGAGCTACTTCGTTTAGCCAGCGTCGTTCGAGCAGAACGGAATAGACTGCCTCGACTGCCTCGCGCTTCTCCGAGGCGATACAATAAGAGAGGATGAGACCGGCTATTTCGGAGAAGTGTTGGTGAATAGAGCAGCGGGCTATGAGGTTCACCAATGCCTGCTCTACGTGGGGGGTAAGCCACTCATCATCAACAGGCGTATAGTCTGAGCTCCGTCGACGGAGCGCATGGAAGAGCAGTAGGACGACTTCCACTTCATCTGGCAAAGCAAGTGTTGAGCTGGTACCGAAGCCTGCGGTCTGGACAATACTCTGTAAAGTTGCGATTGCGGCTAAATCAACGCCACTGTGCTCTTTCTCATCGGTGCCGCCAGTGGCGCATAAACCGACACAATCGAGAACCTTTCTGAACAAACTGGTTTTGGAGTCACTGTCCACAGAGGTCTTCTGTACGCCGGGTGTCTCTAGCATAGCAAGCTGCAAGGCGATGTCGGATGGAAGGTCGCCATGGCGAGTATCTGGGTAGCCAGCGTGCAGTGCCCACTTGGAAAAAGAAGGCTGGAAGGATTCGCTCAGAGCCTCGGCGAGCGACACGCAGGGTCGTGCCGCCTGAGCGCTACCCGTGATAACCAGCTCTGGACCATCGTAGGATGGGAACGCAAGACAGAGGGAGTCATCGAGCCCCGTGTGGTCTGAGCAATAATGCAGCTTGATCCCAAAGCCGAGGAAGCGACCCCATACACTCGACAGATGATCATGGTCGATGTCGATCCATGCGAGTCCGTCGCGCAACGCAGTCTCCCAAATATTGCCCCAGAATAAGACATCAAGACAGACTGGATCGGGCGATGTGAGTTGTTGTTTTAGGAAATCTATAGCCGCTTGTGTAGAGCGAGTGAGTGCTGCTTGGTAGTAGCTGTCTTCGTGCGGCATCGGTAGAGACATTTGTATGGAGCCGGTAAAGCGCAGGGATGCTCTCCGGAAGCGCTCGAACCGATCCAATGGTTGACCAGAGGAGCTATGGATGGCAATCTGATCCCCGACCGCTGTGATACCACCCGGACCGCAGAATGACGTGATACTCGATATCGGCAGGCTGCTCAAAGACTGAACAACGATGCTCCGAACGGAGGGGTTCAGCGCAGAATCGTGGAGCCAGACCAGAGCTTGGGTCCTCAGCTCAGCTTCGGTGCGACTCAGCCTCTCGACCTCTTGTTGCTCTAAGGAGTCTGACTGGGCTGCACGATGTAGCGAGTCTTCGACAGGAGTGACAGTGACTGTAGTCTCTCTGTCACAGTTGGCACGACGAGGAGTTTGTAAGAGGAGCCAAACGCGTCGCAGGACGGTAAAGACATAAGGGGACAAGAGCGTTCTGAAGGGAGCGTCGGGATAGAAGTTGAGAAGTAGAAAGCTTCCGCCGTATGTGACGAACGGTAGGCCTAGGATACAGCCCATGGCGAAACCTGCGCCTCGATGGAGCGGATACAGAACAAGGATGAATCCCAATGAAAAGGATCCGACGGATGCGTACACGCATATCGGAAGAAGACTGATGATGAGGGGTGCACGCCACGCCTCGAAGGCGAGATAGCGGGAATGGCGGATGAGGGCGTGACGACGAGGGTCATTGAACGGATTAGATGTGTATTGGTGTAGCCATTGCTTGATTTGAACGGCGAGCATGCCGGTAGAGATAGCAAGACCGAGGCTGATGATGAACAGCCAACTGGCACCATCGGTCCCATCCTCGCATCGATTTACAAGTTGGACAAGAATCGGCACTACAAATACGGCCACTAGCACCGAGAAAAACCCTAACTAAGGACTGTCAGACGGGCTCTGAGGTAGACGATTGACGTTACGAACAAAGAGAATGATGGCGTCCAGTCCATCTTTCCATTCGTGTATTCGGGTAGAATCGAACTTATTTGCCTCGTCATGATAGGTTTTCCAGACCCTGGCAGTGCTGCCCAGTTCCGTGAAGGCTTCGTCGGGCGGATACTTCTCTTCATAATCGAATACTTGATTAGCTAGAAAGTCTCAGTCATATGTACCAGAATGCCACAAGAGAGGGCCCACCGTTGTAGGCGTTCGAGAACGATGAAGGAGCAGTCTTGTGCTGCGCAGGGGATGGGCTTGAGAGTTGAACCCATTCTGCTTCACTGCTCGCTGCCGGATGGTCATGAGACGCAGAGCGCGGATTTTCGCTGGAGAACGGTGCAGACTCTGAGTCGGTGAGCATGAAGGAAAGGGATTGGGGCTTTGTCCTCAGATCGTTCCCTATTTGAATACTGATGCCCTTTTGTTACTTTTGATGGAGCAGGTTTGGCGACCGGCAGATATGGTATGGTCGCTATTGTCAAGTACGAACAATTAGACCTCAAGACGATTGACGTAAGGCGGCAATTGCTATTGTCAGTCTGTGGTAAGAACTGGGCGCTGAGTGTACAGAAACGAGCTCGAACACAAGTGGGCTGATGTTCAAAATTAGAGATGGCAAGAATCTCGGTGCGACTGTTCTGACCTTGGAACCGAGCATTGCACAATAGGTAAGCGGCGAGAAGGAAGATTTGACCAGAGTCCTTGACTGATGAGAGCCGTGTGGGAAATAGCAGCGACGGTTGACATGCGAGATTTGGTGCCGAGCTAATAAATTATCTGAAAGCCAACCACAAAGTTGCCGGTTTTCGGACGACGGAATGATGCCGCAATGTAATAAATGAGACCCGTGGTGGTCTAGAGGGGTTCTGAAACCAGACAAATGCTGCGAGAGTTGTGAAAACGGCGCATCATGTACATAGGTCGAACGAACTCACCTTCGCTAGAGCACACGGAGAGACACGGGTCTCCCAGTACGTCCCGGCACCGGTGAGAAGTCTCTCGGCTGGTCGCCTGCCAGTGTACAGTGGTACAATAATTTGTCTCCCAGGTGCGATTCCAATTTTTCTTCATAGAGGACCGTAGAACCGTGAACGACGTCGAGGTGACATCTACAATTATCGGGGCCTTGGACGCGAGCCGACTTAGGAAATTTTAAATTTGCAATTGACCGAGCAGTGCTGAGCAGTGGGCGCCTCTACACATTGCGATGAGGGGAAACCCAGCGGCTTGAACGAGTTCATGATGGGCGAGAGGTAACCCAGGTATACATGTTTGGAAGCGACTGGGAAGCGACGAGTGCCTGATCGATCATCCACGTGGCTATTTGGGTGCGCCACGTCCAGCTTCCCGTCATTACTCTATTGCTATCACCTAGTCCACAGCCCCGATGTCCCGAAAAGTCCCGTCTTGCGTGGCGGTTCTGATGGACTTCATTTTCACCATACTCGGACTTTTCTTGACTCCGGCCTTATAAGAGCTACAATCCCGCATACGACACCTCCCCTCTTCCCATACAGACCATGGATTCTACTGACCGGGGCAATGACCCTACTTTCTCTGATTTTAGAGCTGAAGACGACCGAAACACAGATACGAATGCAGCGGCCAAACTTAGGGAGTCCTTCATCGGCGATGCGTCTACTACAGCACCTTCTGACACAACCTTGGGTGAATGCCAGCGTCGATGTCGCCCATCCGGCTTGGCTCGACTCGGACTTTCACCCCCTCATAGCTCCGGCAAAGGTGTGTCCTTTCACCTCGCAAACGGCAAGCCACCGTTAAAAATCAATGACACCTTGACTAGTCCACGATCCTTTGGATTATGAGCAGAAATATCAGCCAGATGAAGAGTTCAATGAAATGGAGGAGTCGTCACGCATATACAAGGTGTACATGGACGAAAGCCGAGTATTTGACGTCGAAATGAGCGAAAATTCTCGTGACGCGCTTGATATGCTGCTTGTCTTCGTGAGTGGTGATTTGAATCCTACCGCAGATCACTTACACCCATCTCTTCTAGGCTTCCCTCTTCTCCGCCATACTGTCAGCTTTCGTAATCCAAAGCTCCCAGAGTCTTCGCCCTGACACTGTCACGATGATTGCTTTCATGATGGACGAGATGGTACATCTTCAACGCGCGATGATGAACGGTACTTCCAGCAGTGACGTTCGTAGCTCTCCTATGAATCCATATGCAGTCTTTCATCCCGATGCGGCCGATCTTTGGATGAACGGACTTTGGTTCGTTAGTCTCGGACTCAGCCTCACGACGGTTCTTATGGCTGTCTTGGCTAAGCAATGGATGTACGAATATATGTCCATTCATTCCGGGACACCTCGAGATCGTGCTCGCATCCGTCACTTCCGGTATCAAGGATGGCAGAAGTGGGGAGTACCCATTATCATTGGGCTCCTTCCCGTCCTCATGCATATGTCACTTGGGATCTTTTTCTTGGGACTCGTCATTTACCTTGCTGGCCTCAGCCGCTCGATAATGATCGCCATGATAGTGATAGCGTTCGGAACGTTTGCTGTCTACTTTGCTACCAACTTCCTCCCCCTTTCATACACGGACTGCCCATACAAAACTCCGTTGGCCGAATATTCCTTTGCTATTTTTCGCTGTGTCTATCAACGACTTGTCCCACCACCGCCACCGCCCTCTGTATCAGCATCCGACCCGGCGAGATCCCTTCATAGAATCTCTGTATCCCGCTCATTGAAGGATGTGGAGCGCGAGACTGTCCTTCTTGAAGGCAGTACGATCGATGCATACCTGATTGCATGGCTACATAACACATCCCCCAATCCGTCTGTCCAGAGTATCGCGCTACAAACTCTGAGTGGTCTTCCTTTGGAAAAAGTCGAGATCTTCTACGGGCCCGAGGGCATTGCCACAATCCCAAAGTTAATCGAAAACTGTTGTTTGATTGAACAACCTCCCGATCGCCTAGATCGATTCTATAGGGCGGCGATGCGATTCGGGGACGTCAATCTAGTTGCGGGACATTCAAGCGAGTACAACATAGCTTTTCATCCCAACCCTGAACGCGCTGTCGACCTAATCCAGAGGACACTTCTGCGCGACATCTCACCCGTACACGAGTGTCTCTTCTGGGCTCGGCTTTTCCAAGCGGCAGGGCGTTGGGGGCTGCAGTGGCTCAGACATCCCGACACCAAGACCTCGACCGAGTGGCTCTCTCTGCTGCGGTATGCTGCTCGGGCACATGCTTGTGATGTGTTTGGCTGTCCGGGGAGCACGTTCGAAACGCGCGAGATTCTTTGTGCGCCCATGAGCGAGGGCCCAAATCTCGCTATCACAAACCACCAGCCGTATATCAATGGTCTCAACATAACCCTACATCATGCGCTGGGATTGTGCATGCAGCCCTCCTTTGTTCGCTGGCTTCTGCATATTGGGTTCTCCGGGCCGTCCGCCTTGCGATCTAACGAGGACTATACTGCTGATCTTCCCGATGACGTTTTCCTTCATCTTGTCATGCTACGAGATCCATCCGTGCAGGAGTCATCGCTGCTCCATCTTGACGATACCCGAAGACTGGTGGGGCAGAAAAGATCCCTGTTCAGCGACCTTGTGACGGTTGTAGGAAGCTATGCTGTTGGACATTGTTCCGACATACATAAGAACGTCGATCAGGCGGCCATCCACGCCCTCCGAAATGTGGCCACTTCCGAATCATTTGGTACAGCGACCAAATTCTCAGCACAAGACGAAGCTGACATCGTGTTACTTCTTTTCAATGGTCTCAACCGAAATCTTCGTCTCCGTCATTTGGAAGGCCAAAGTACCAAGATCACTTGGCCAGATTCTTTACTCGAGACAATCCTCTCTATTACATTTCGTGCTGCAAATCAGACACACGAAAGGATGACGGCTCTCTTGTTCTATTTCGTACAAACTGGGGTCAATACCAACGCGATGGAGTCGATATACTCATATTTACTGGACCATAAATGGCTTGACGAGTTTGAGGACATGTTTTCATGTGTTCCAGCATCAGGTCTTCCGGGATCTGAGCTTCAGCAGCTGCTCAGTATAAATTGGAATCGCGGACTGCCCTTCCTAGCAGCAGTCTACGTCTCAGGTCTCGAGACTCTCAGGTCTACTTCTCCTACCCTATTTGACCAGACCGTGGACTACATACGGCGAGGACATTCAGTTCTCACTCTCTGCAAGGTCTTCCTCCTTTCCGACGAGAGCATGCATGACCTGCTGTGGCGCCTGGCAGACCTAGTTCGATATGACGGATGGAGTGCTCATTTTGACGCTCTGAGCATCTTTGTTGCGTCTGAACCTGCGGAAACACAATATTTCTCAAACACCAAATGCTCATCTATTGGGATCCAATACGAGAATCTAACTTATCGACCATATGACCAGCTCCCAAGTATCATTGCTGACCTCAAGGGATCCATCAAGAGGGGATGCTATAGCCCTCCAGTTCAGCGACAATCACTATCATCACTTAATGAGGTATGTAGACTCATTGTCCATCCACTTAGCTATCGCTAGTACTTCGCACACCCTAATGCCTTTCAAGGTCACCAATTTGAAGGTTGGGTACATATCGAGATGGGTGAACAGGCTGCGCCATAATCAGAAGGAAAGCTTGATAACAGCGGCGACCGTCCCTTGTGAGGCAGAGCTCCGTGGTTATGACAAAACCTAGCGTACTTAGTGAGTAGAAGGTGTATAATTACATGCGCAGTCCTCCTAGAGATCTATTTGGGTGGACCCAGCCATTAATAAGAGACGGTCCAAAGTCTGTTCTGCTCTGTCTGTATACTGTATACTGACAAACAAGAAAAAGACCGAATACACGGAAGGTGTCATAGCAGTACAGTGTCGGGGAGGAGTAGATCTAGGGTTCATTCGATAGAAGGCAATCCAAAGCCTGTTTGACTGCTTCAGGACTGGAGTTGAGCGAACGAATAAAGACCACGTCTTCCAGCGCCACCAAAAGCCCAGCTCTAGCCTTCTCCTTTGGGTAGACATCGGGGAAGTGGCGCTCAAGAACACCACAATACACGGCTCGGAGTTCGATGTTTCCCGGCACATCATCGTTCCACAGCCAAAAAGGTGACAAGGCCAGACCCCAGAACGGCATGGTCGTCGTTCGTTCCCAATCTATGAGTGTTAGATTCGAGGGGTCGTCTTTGTCGACCATGACGTTCCAGTAGGTGATGTCTGGGTGGCGAAGAACGAATAGCCCAAGAGACGCGTCAAGACTACTGAGGCGAGAGACAAACGCGGCAAGCGTGTCGTGAAACCAGAGGTAGAATTCGTACACATCTCTATGTCCGGCGAACGTTTCTGGGTCAACGTCCTTCCAGGCCTCCAATATCTCAGCTCGATGTGCGTGAGTGAACATTCGCTCATTGGCGATACACGCAAGGAAAAACTCGCGTTCGGTACGCCATGGCCCTCGGTCTAGCTCTATAGGCATGTCGACACTCCAGCCAACCGTGCCTGAGACGATGGGCCCAAGAATAAAACCGGTGCCACAGGGATCTGAATAGATACTGCCTATCCTGTCGAACCGGGTCTCTAAAAGGGACACGACGATTTTCGCAAGAGAAGCGGTACAAGTGGCTTTGTTCTCGAGGGTCATTGTCTGCCAGGCCCGCTGGAGAGTGAGGCCTTCAACCTTGGAGCCTTGATAAGCTAAGGGTCAATCGAGGCAGTGACGACTTGAACCTACTTTCTCCATGACCATGAATGCTGCGTTCGCTGGGTTTGAGGTGGTGGGGTCGTAATAAAGGACCCGAGGTACCTCGATATCGGTATTTTGTGCTACCCACGTCATGGTTGCAACCTAGATTACTGCTCATGAGGAGAAAAATGCACCGAGGGATGTACACCCACCTCCGACTCCATCTTTTTCTCCCCGCGGAAGCAATCAACGTCAAAAACCACTCTCACAACGAATTCAGAGCCATCGTCGCATTGCGCAAAATATATCTGGGAAACACATCGAAGTTGAGCATGGCGTGACGAGAACAATGGACGAAATTACGCGATTAAAGGCACCTACAGAGAGTCAATCTGTGGCAATGGCACGTACAATAGTAGCCGTACCTTCCGACTTTGCAACCAGGTCATAGCAGTGCCTTCCCGTAACTTTGGAGACAACATCCATCAAGCCCTGTAGGTCGAGTCTGGCGCTTAGAGTGACGCTCATGTCCATCTTCATGTTGCGTTGAAGAAGCTCATCGCTCGACAAGTGCGAGAAAATCGAAAGCAGTGTCATCAGATAGGAACAGGGAGAGAAAGGCAATGGGTAGTAATTGAGACAGACGGTCAATGATTGACCTCGAAATGAACGTGTCATTTTGATCGCGCCGAGTCACACACGGGCCGAGCATCGGGTCGTAGGCCACCGGAAGCGAGAGGATAGTCGGGCGGCAGTATACGAGAGAACATGCGGGAGACGAAGGGCGAAACCATCGTCGAACATGGAAGGAGGAGGACAAGATGTGATCGGTCATCTTGGATGAGTCAAGCCGGTGACACAAAGAAGAAACTAAGTCCAAGTTCTTGGATGCGCCTCCCAGGCGCCTCCTCCTCTTGAACTGCCTCTCTACCATTGCGCATTCCACATACCACATTCATACAAAGGGGACTATACTCCGGAGTCTCCGGTGCCCTCGAGCGCAGGGATGGCCATCAAGTAGTCCGACGCTTCACTCAACATTGGGTCCCGACTCTGAAGCCGAACCCAGTACGTCCTGTAGAAACCAGCAATGTAGTACGATTTAGCACGACTTGAGCCTCTGAAAGCATTCCATCAAAATATAGTACTATACTCGTCAAGCACTACAAGAACAGTCTCGCCCACTGTCACGGAGACAAAGCGGCCCGAGGCAGACTCGGTCCACTGGAGTCAACATTCGGTGTCTGTATTGGCGCGCCACGGAATGCATTGGCCCACAATCTGACTCGTGTCTTCCAACTTGTGCTTCGATAAACTAATGAGTTGTCCTGACTCCTGCGCATGGACGGACTACATATCGTGTGGAACCGCGGCGTACTGAAAGCAATGCCAATCCACCCACCTGACTATTCGCTGCTTCTTGAACTATCACAGGTGGCGTGAAATGTCTTCGTTGGATATCGCAAGTCAGATATTTTGGCACCGTCGTTAGGCCGTCAAAATCCTCATACTAAATTCCCTCAAGTTTACGCGGATTTCCTTCACCCGGAGAAACTGCACGCTCCTACTATAGTCAACCCTCGCACTTGGAGTGGAGAGGAATTCAGCAAGCTCCTGCAAGTAGTACGAGATTTATTATCAGGGAGTGGTAGTCAGGGGATCTGTCTGAGTCGCTTCCTTCCCAGTCTCGATTGTTCGCTGTCTCCGTTTCAAGATTCTTTTCCAGTGGCCTTGAAAGTCGAACCAACCACCGCTTGGTGATGACGACGACGCCTGCTTGACCTATAAAAACGACGATGAGTCAAGTTACTCTTCGTCTTGTTGATAACGTACTTGAACCAGTGGAGCCACGAAGACTGGAGGCGTATAATGTCCACGTTCAACGTCTCGGCTCAGATTCACCAACACGACTGCTAAATCCTCGAATGACCGGTAATATCTCTCTTTATTGAGTCGCATATCCATACTTCTAGTCGTCCGGACACTGTCGTAATCGCTCTTTGCACCCGCCGTAGAGAGAAATTTTGAAATATCAGAAAGACATTCTGACCAAGCCTCGCGCGAGTCGAGGGTGACGAACGCCGACAAATGCCACATTCTCTCCTGTGTAGCCACATCTGACAGTAGCAGGATTTTGAGAAGCGTGGTAAGGTTATCGGAATGATAGAGGTCCTCGAGGATGGCTGGGAATTCGGAGGAGGATGCTTGTGAGAGTACAGACAAGCCATCTACGAGTACTTCGGCGAGATTGGTGAAGCCAGGGCGTAGGTTCCTGGGTATTCTATCCTTGTGGGGATTTGACGATGTGGAGAGAACTGCAAGTCTATCTCCGACGTCTTGTAGCCACCGTTGGGAGACAAGTTCAGTGAAGACGCGCTCCATGGTATGAATATGAGACGGAGATGTTACCAAGTAGGACGAGACAAAAGCATTCAGTTCGCAGGCGTTGGAAGGCGCTGCGAGCATCACACGCCATATGTTGTCAAAGATATCTGGGGTGAGCCAGGAAGCATCGCGATCGTGTGGTCCTGAAAACTCAGACCTGCGAATGAGGCCGCGGAATAGACTTTTCACCACAAGGACTTCATCGTCCAAGAGCATGACAGTACTCGTACCAAAGGAAGCAGTGCAAACAACCTTTTTCAATGCGTAGATTGTAGCCCGGTCTATATCGAAGTGATCATGTTTCCGCGATCCACTGCTGATGGCGTAATCATAAGCGAGATCCAAGACCTTCCTGAATAGAGATCTCTTTGGTCTTCCTGCTTCAGCATTGGCGGAGGATGTTGCTTGGATGTACGGTGTCTGGAGCAGGGTCAAAGTGAGAAGGATGTCGTCCGGAACATGTTGTGTGTAGTTCTCCTTTGAACGCGATATGTTGGGAAACCCAACATGAAGTAACCATTTCACAAAAGACGGGCGCATGTTCATAGACAATGCGTCGGCTAGAGATGTCGATGTTCCATGCTCCACTAGGTCTAGATCATACTTGTTGATGGCCAGCAGGAAGTCATCCACCCCGACAGGGAAAGAGAGTAGATCTTTGTCCTTTCCCTCGCAGTTGAGTGATAGGCACGCGTGGCGGGCTATGGCTCCGTTCAATAGGGCACCCCATGCTGGGGTGATTGGAGTCAAACCAATTCCGATCCAGCCCGTACCCATCCGCATCGCATTTTGAAAGATTCGGGCCCAAAACACAACGTCAAGTCGAGAGTTGTGAGACTGTGCCAGGAGGTTATCACGAGCAAAATCGATGGCCGCTTTGGAGCGAGGAAAAGAAGATAGCATATCTGTATAGCGATTGGCTTGGCGGGTGACCATAGGATAAGACTCTGTAAACCGAATGGCTGCCCGTTGAAACCGTTCACTTCGCTCGATGGATTGGTCGAAGTGATGATGATTCTGCATCGCTTGCAGCACGGGAATCGAAGGTGTCTTGCCGAGCTGTGGAGGCCCAGGTACTGCTATGCCATCAGACCCTGCAATGAGCTTGGCAATCTGCAACGGAGCGCCGCTGAGTGCTTGCAAGGCAACGCTTTGAACGGTCAAATTCTGGGCCGTATTGTGCAGCCACGAAATGGAGAGCGCATCTAGCTTGTCTGCTTCGCGACACACGATAGTCTTCTCTACTTCTTTCATGGACTGCGGCGTGGCAGCGGGAGTTGTACAATGTCGCGAAAAGACAACCAGGCCCCGACGCAGACTAGAAAGCCAGGAAAAGAAGGATTCCGATAGCGGTGTCTTATATGGGCAGTTGGAATGGAAGAAGGGGAGGATGTTGCTCAGAAGATATGCGAAGAACGTGACGCCAGCCATGCCCCCAAGACACGCTGCGAGAGTTCCGCTTAAAGCGTATAAAAACACGACCAAGCCAATGAAGAATAGACCCAGCGCTACGTGCATGAGCACGGGAAGTAACCCGATGATGAGAGGTACGTGCCAGCTCAGCAGACCAAGATATCGAAAATGTCGGATGCGAGAGAGATCCCTGGGCGTGCCGGAAGGGACGGTCGTGTACTCGTGAATCCATTGCCTTACAAGAAGGGCAATGAGCGTGGTTATAAGGCTGATCCCCAAGCTGCTGAACCACAGCCCATTGACCCAGAGATCGGCAGACTGGGCATTGAAGGGTGATTGCGCGTTGGGATCAAGAGAGTAGCTATTTGCTCCGTTGACAAGAGCGACCTGAACTTCAAGAAGTTGTGCCACTAAGGTTGCCGTGACCTGCGTATAGTCGACACGAAGACTTTGGCACGATTGAACGACAAAAGTCGTTACAACAGCAGAGAAGAGAGACGCCTGAGACTCAGCGTTCAGAGTAATATGACTGCCGGAGCCACAATAACTTACAAAGAGCAGGAGCATATCGAGCCCGTCCATCCAGTCTTGTACTTTCTCGGGATCGGACTTGGTGCTCTCGTCAACATATGTCTTCCATACCCGTGCGTTCGGACCCATCTCCTTGAACTCCTCGTCGGGAGGATACTTTTGCTCATAGTCGTACACGTCTAGCGTAATTATGCGAATTAGGGTCAACAGCTGTCAGCATCACTGGAACCTCTCACCGTGGGGTTTCTTTGATCTGTCTAGCCCAAATAGTCGGACACGCGAACGGTGGCGGGGAGGATACTCTACCCTGAAGACAGGAGGACGGTCAGCTTTGTCTGATTCTGGAATCAAATCGTCTGCGATACAGTCTTCGATAGTGACGAAGACTGTCGATTCTGAGTCGCTTGAAGCAGACTCTGTATCTCGTCGTTGGCAGCGGGTGTCGCAGTGGCAATAACATGGTTTATCTGCGAATTTCCGCCTGTCGGTGCGCGGCGGCGGAGCCGCGTGGGGGGCCTCGGCTGGCATGTGAGAAGAGCGAAAGGAAGGACACACAAGCCTAATTATGATCCGTTGATACCCCGAGTCCGAGGCACACCAAAGGCAGGATGACACTTTGTTACGATTTGCTGATGCCCCATCGTTGGATAGGTACTTAGTACCCGGACGACCTGTACTGAAACCAAAGCTGAGTCGATAGCTGTGTCTCTCAACCGACGTTGTGGCGATGTTCAAGATCTCAAGATTATGTTCGACCTCTTCCGCATTAGAGCTAGCGATATGTCAGCGGCTATGTCGGTGGGGAGGGAGGTGTGGCGGCGGTGGTGGCGGCGGCGTGTATCAAGCAGTTCATAAAGAAAAAGAAATTAAAAGTCTACATGTAGCCATATACTTTCTACTCGTCAAGTATAACACAAACAGTCTCGCCCTCTGTCACGGAGACAAGGCGGGCGGATTCGGTTCAGAGTCAACAACCGGTGTCTGTATTGGCGCGCCACGGAGTGCATTAGTCCACAGTCTGAATCGTGTCTTCCAACTTCTGCTTCGATGAATTGAAGAGTTTCCCTGCGTATGGACGGACTATATATCGCGTGAGATTGCAGCGTAGTACGTACTGATAGAATGATTTACCCACCTGACTATTTGTTGCAACTATCACAGGTGGCGTGAAATGTCTTTGTTGGATATCGCAAGTCAGATCCTTCAGCACCGTCGCTAAGCTGTCAAAATTCCCATAGTTAATTTCCTGGTTTACGCGGATTTCCCTCGTTCGGAGAAACTGTACGCTCTTATAGTCAACCCTTGCACCTGGAGTGGAGAGGAACTGAGCAAGCTCCTGCATGCATTTCATCCAGTCCTCGTGGATGGCTCTCTCCGCCAAGTGCCATAGACGCGTTTGGGTCCTTGAATCGGCCAACAGGAGCAATTTGCAAAGAGTTGACAAAGTGCCCGTCATGGAAAGATCATCCAGAGCTCGCGAGGCCACGGGAGAAGACGAGGCTTCCAATACGCAAAGTCCGTCTACATAGGCTGCCGCTAGGTTCGTGTATGCGGCACGTTTATCCTCCGCCATCTTATCTCTGGAAGGGTTCAAAGACTGGGAAAGACGCGCCAGAGTCGATCCTACATCGGTCAACCAGCCACAATCCAAGAGATCGGAGAATATGCCCTCGAGAAAGGACAACCGAGTGTCCAAATTTGAGCTCAGAACGTATGTCAGAACGTGAGCAACCCCTTCGAAGGTGTGTTGAGCGCTGCTTCGCAGGACTACTTTCCAGACATTGTGGAAAATCGCACGAGTCAGCCAGCTCGAATCAAGGTCGTTGGCCGTGGAGAATTCGAATCGTCGGTTTAGTCCGCGGAAAAGACCAAAAGCGACGAGAGCCTCGTCAGCCTCTGATAGAGCGGTGGCTGCAGTACCAAACGATTCGCATCTGACAATAGCACGCAAAGCGCGGATGGCGGCTCTGTCTGTGTCTGTATGTGGTCCGTTCTGGATTGCGTATCGGTTGATAACAGTCACGACGCGACGGAATAACGTTTGCCGCCCGGCATTCATGTCCCAAGACGAGGTACTCTGTACCACTGAGCTTTGGACCATGGAGATCATCAGAAAAATGTCATCCGGAAGATGTTGAGTGTGATTATCGTTTGAGCGCACGACATCTGGAAAACCAACAAGAAGCAACCAACTGACAAAGGAGGGTCGCATGTTCCCAGCCAGCGCAAGCGCTAAACGTCTCGACGTGCTGTTTCTATTGGTGTCATATTGGTTGATGACAAAAGAGAAGCCGCCATGCACTGGAATGGGGAAGCAGAGCTCATCGCGGCTTGTGACGGAACATGAGAAGGTTGTGCAAGCATGAGACCCTGTCACGCAGCCCAGAAGCTCGTACCAAACCGGCGATGGCTGAGGAGAAGTGGCTCGAAGCCATCCCGAGCCTGAGCCCAAAGCGTTTTGCCAAATTTTCGCCCAGAATAGGACATCGAGCATTTTAGGCTCCTTGTCATGACCAAGTAGGTTATTGGTCACCATTTCGATAGCTGCGCCTGTCTGTGCGGGGTCTAGAAGGCGGGTATAACGATTATCGTGGTCAAGAGATGCAAACAAACACCGCCCGAAACGAAGACCTGCGCGCTGGAACCGCTCAAAACGCTCAATGGGCGCATCCAGACGATGATGAGTTTTCATCGCCCAAAAAATTGCCGCAGTACGATCGCCGGCCGCGCCTGGAGGCGCTCCCGCGACTGTGATTCCATCAGAGCTAATGACTAGGGCGACGCTTTTCAGTGGAAGGCTGCTGAATGCTTCCAGTGCAATGCTCTGGACAGACGTATTGGTGGATGTGTTGTGAAGCCAAGAAATGGATAAGGCATTCAATTCATCTGCTTGACTAGCGACCGTCGAGCTCTCGACATCTTTGAGAGATTCGTGTGTAGGCTTTGTACCAATGCCCCAGCGGCGATATATCCCGCGACGTATGTTGTATAGCAAAGCATAGGCAAAGTGAGACAGCGGTGTCTTGTAAGGACAATCGGGAAAGAAGAGAGGAAGCACGTTGCTGCTAAAGTATGCAACAAAGGCCAGGCCGGTCATGGCTCCCAAAACCGCCGCAAGGGCGCCACTGAGAGAATATAGGAATATGACGAGGCCTAAGAGGAACAGACCCAAAGAGATATGTATGAGAACAGGGAGAAGACCGATGGTGAGCGGAACGTTCCATTTCTGAAAGCTACGATGTCTGAAGTGGCGAATTTGGACACGCTCCTGTGGGGTTCCTGAAGTCACAGCCATATATTGGAGGATCCACTGTCTCGTCAAGACGGTGATGAGGGTCGTTGTAAGGCTGAGACCAAGACTAACGAACCACAGGCCATTAACCCAAACATCGGCCCGTTGTGGTCGAAAATCTGAGGATTGTGATGCGACCGAAGACACAGAAATGCCATCGATGGATGCGCCCGTCGCAACGGCGTACTCAACGGCAAGCAGATCGGATACCAAGTTGGCCGTGACTTGAGTATAATCGACGCGAAGATTATTGCAGCTGTCAACAACGAAGGTGGTCACAACCGCAGAGAACAACGACGCCTAGCATTACGAACACCTCAGCAAAAAAGGAAACCTTTTGACAGCAATCACGTACGACCATAAGAAGGATATCAAGACCATCTTTCCAGTCTTCAATGAGCCTAGCGTCGAACTTCTTGCATTCGGCAAGATACGTTCGCCATATTCGAGCAGTAGAAGACATTTCTTTGAACTCTTGGTCAGGAGGATATTTCTCTTCGTAGTCGTAAGGATCTCAACGAAATGCAAATATGAATGAGACGAGGATGCACGAACATCGAGAAGATTTAGACTCACCTGGAAGAAAGCGATGGTTTGATCCAGAGAACAGACCGGTTTGTTTCGAAGAAGAGTGGAATTCTGGGATGGGCAAATTGACGAAAGGATGATGTGAGTCGCCTGCACTCCGTATGGTCGACTCGGAGTCGATGGAACGTATGGATCCCGCGCGCGCTCCCGTGACGCGCTCATCCTTGACGCGCCCACAGCAGGAGCATTCATGCGGGCCGCACCTCTGCCTATCGATGCGTGGCGCAGATGGGGGCTCTGTGGAAGTCATGGGGTAAGTACTCGGTATGGACACACAATCAGACAGTCCATCATTCTTATATACCCGGCGGCTCGAAGTGGCAAAAACAATAGAGCCAAGGCTAATTGTTGCTGTCGGATTGGGCATCAGCCAAACACTGGTCCGTTGCTAATTTGAACGAGAGCGGACAGAGGAACGATGATGAAAGTCGTATAAACCACGAGATTATGAGATAATTATAATAATTGAAATAATAATGATAATGATAAGATACACAGTATATACACAGTGTGGTTCCTGCCCTACTAGTTGAAGAAGAAACAACAATATCATCAGAAAACAACGGTAGTCTAGGAGCGTGATCATGAGGGTGTGGGGGTTTTGAGATAAGTTAGTCCGCTAGTAATGCAATGTATGAAGGCGCGCGACCCCCAGACCATCTTCAAGCCAGCCACCAGGGCGTTCGCTCCTTTCCGAACCAGGGCAGAGCAAGTGTACGTTCCGTCACCGGTAGTGATGTCGATGGTGTCGACATCCTCTATGTTGTATCCTAACATGCCGTCGGAGCTTATACCGAAAGCTGCGAATTTCGAGGCAATTATGTTCGGTGCATGGTGACTGCGCAGAGCCCTTCAGTACAGGGAGTTCGGATAGGCGTTTGGCGTACCATCCACCGGCGACACTTATTAGCCAAAACCATTCTTCTGGCGGTTCGACCGCGACATAATCGAAGACATCTCTGTAGAAAGCCTCCGCTTGGACTTCCGAGAGTGCATTGGACGAGCTGTAACCAGTAGAGCTTGCTAGAGCAGTGTTATTTGCCGTGGAAGACATGGTGATGCGGATGGGTGGTGCGGTTGAGCGCGTGTTTTGTACATATATAAGATTGAGAGCCTGTTAACAAGGACATTGAACAAGGAGACCAGATTCTCGACTAGGAAGAAGACTTGAAGAGGACGCATATGTGGTACAAAGCATGTACAGCATCAAATGCAGATCGTTTTCAGCTGAGGTAACCGTCAGTTGCTCGTCAAGGAGTTGTACTGTTCATCGCACCTATATAGTCTCGACAAGTCAAAAGGATCGAAAGGCTTGTGGTTTCCTGGCAGCAGTTCCCCGTGTCGAGCCTTTGGCGTCCCGGAGAGAAAATGCGCCACATGATGCTTACGGCGGGTAAAGCGAGTCCAAGCGGTGGGCCACAATTTTTGTTGGGCGCACCCCGTATCACTATCCTGTAGTCCAGTAGCAATGACACGTCTAGGTGTAGCATTCCGGCTGTTTCGATAACACCGCTCCGCTCAAGACAATAACGAAGCCGAGAAGGGGACAGACGTCAAGGAATCGTCGCGATGTAGGGCAACCGGGCAGTGCGCTGACGGCGACAAAATACAAAAGACAGAGCGGAGCCACATTTCGAAAAACAATAAGGTGCGTGGGATGTCGTTCCCATGAGCACAGCAAGAGCCTAGAGCAGGAACAGTGAAGACAACAGCACGTAGACTTTGAGGAGGGATGGTCGGCACCCCATCTCAATGAAGACGCGGTGGTGCAGGTGTATCCATCGATCGCAGTCGAGCTTGTACCTTTCTCGATGCAATCGTCTGACGAATAGCCTACGAGGTCAAGCGAGTCCGAGTTGAACATGTGCCGTGACATGTGCCGTTGGAGCGTCGAGAATTCTGGCACGAATCGCGAAGCTTTCGAGAAGACCCAGATTCGGTTTTGCGTCGTCGTTCGCCTGATGTGGAGGTTTGCTGGACGAAAAGTTCAAAGAGGGCAAAGAGGGAGACGGTTTGGGAGAAATCTTACGCACCTTTGGTGAGGGCGGCGAGTATGGCTGGTCTGGACGATTTTGAGGACCGCGCCGCGTATTATTGTCGATCCGGTGGTCGACTTCTCGCGGAGAAAACGATTCTGCCCAGAAAGAAGGCGTCTGGTAGGATTTCACGTCGAATACCGTTGAAAGCAGTAGCGTGCGCAGCGTGGATCGCTAGGCGAAAGTTTTACTTTTTAAAATGTGCAGTAATGCCAGATGAACGTCTGCAGGCTGGGTTGTAGGTCACCGGAAGACAGAGGAATAGTCCAGATGGCATCATACTAGAGAATGTGCGGGAGACGAAAGGCGAGACCATCGAGGGAGGAAAGCCAAGTCGAACATGGAAGGGAGAGGACAAGATGCGATCGGTCATCTCGGATGAGTCAAGTCTGTGACACAAGAAAAATCATGGCATTGGAATTCATAAGTACGAGTACACAATATCCATATACTCGTTACTTTACTGAGAGATAGATACAATACATATCACAACAGAGGCGGGATCCAATCAAGGTCATTTAAATGGTGATGTCGCGGTTACCCGTGAGGCCTTCTTCCTGCCTCCTGGCTTCACTAACTTGGCGGTCCTTCATGAGACGAGCGATAGCGCGCTGGAGGCCCGCATTAGCAGTCTGGTCATGCAACCACGAGAGGGCACCATAATCCAGATTGTCGGCATCGGCCATGATCCTCTCATACTCAGTGTCGTTCAACGTGCTGTGGCTCGAAGACGGTGTAGCACTGCCATCAGACTTGGGAAGAGCACCTTCCTCTCCCTCCTCCGAGTCTTCTTCCTCTTCGCGGAGGGGCTGAACGGGCTTTCTCCCCTTACGGAAGAACAGGCTGTGCATAGAAGTGTATTTGTTGAATGAGTAGAACGACAGCGAGGTGCGGAACGGACAGCCGGGGTAGAAGAGCGGCAGGAGTGTGGTCACAGCATAGGCAATGAACGCCGCACCGGCCAAGCTGGCAAAGGCGAGCGCCATCTGTTGATCAAAGTTGAACATGAAGACGACGATGGCAGCGCAGAAGAGTCCCAGAGATACATGGATCATGACAGGGAGGGACGCGATGATCTGCGGGACACGCCATTTCTCGAGAGCCATGTAGCGGAAGTGGCGGATGCGGGCACAGTCGCGCGGGTCGCCGGAGGGGATGGAGATGTACTGGCGGATCCACTGCTTGGCGAGCATAGCGACGATAGCGGTGAAGAGACTGATGCCAATAGAGGTGAAGAGGAGGCCATTGACCCAGAGATCAATATTCTTAGGCGTGAAGGTGATGATAGTGCGGGGAATTTCGTCGGCGGAGATCCCTTCGGCGATGGCACGTTCGATTTCGACGAGCTCGGCGAGGAGGGCAGAGGTTGCGGTGTTGTGGTCGGGTCGGAGGCGCTGGAAGGTCTGCGAGGCGAAGATGGAGACGACGATAGTGAAGAGAGCAGCCTGGGATGGTGGGTGGGGTCAGCGTGAGAGATTAGCGAGAGCCACAAAACGTACAAAGACAACGAGGACGTCAAGTCCGTCGCGCCATTCCTCGAAGCGCTTGGTGTCCATCTTGGTGACCTCGTCCATGTAGGTCTTCCAAACGCGAGCTGTAGGGCCAAGCTCTTTGTTCTTCTCGTCAGGTGCATACTTCTGCTCGTAATCGACAATGACTTCTGCTTCCTCAAGCTCTTCGTCGTCTACAAACATGATTAGTAGATGTATGTGTTGGATGGATGATGGACGTACCTTCTTCGGGTTCATCTTCAAAGCTCACAGAAGGCTTCTTGCCTTTGCGGCGTTCGGATTCGGCGTACTCCTGCCCATCGACAGGCAGCGTGTCGACGCTGGCGGCGGGGCTGGAAAAGTTGCTCCTCGGTTGCGGGGTGGATGGAGATGGCAGCATCGATGGTGGTGTCGGTGAAGAAAGAACTGTTGGCCTGTAGAGCTCTCCCCGTCCACTTAAGTATCCCAGAGGCCGGGGTAAGCCTTATTGTCAAAAGAGAACAAGAGGAAGGAACGAGCGTCACAATGTCACGAAAGTTTGGTAATGCCGAGATGACGGTCGCGATGCAAATTGGGGCTGCTATGGAAAGCGGAAGACAATTGGAGAAGGCTTGAATACGCAGGCAGACAATTAGCTACGATTCGCAGCAAGATCTTCTTGGTCCGCCACAAACACACAGGACTTTGACTGTGTGATACGCGGCACGCCGCGAATTGCAATGAGTGGAAGGGTGATCCGCGTGTGGGAGAGGCTCAGGCAACGGCATCGCCTAGACTGGGAGTTTCCGTGATCGAGACTGCTGCGCCACAATCACCTCTGTCTTGACAGCCACCACTGCTGTAAAGCTGTGCGCTGAGTCGAACGCGTCTCTCGAAAAGTCTGCATGTCCTAAATCTCATTAGAGAGGTAGTCCTAGAGGCTTCAAGGGAGACGTGCCAGTAGACACTGAGTAGACGAGTGTCATCGTGTACTCGGCGCGAGATGGTCATATTCGGAGAACTTGAAGTTGTGGCGCACTAGGAATCCTGAATGTACAGGGACATTGATACCGAGGCACGGAGATCGGAGAATGGCCGTGCTTGCATGTGTGCCTACAGATGTTTCTGAATGACACCGTGAGCATAAGGCTAGAGAGCGGTATAGCAAACTAATATCTAGCAGGCTTCCTTACCAAGGCGGTACCCGATTGAGTGCTTGGGACCCATATATCCGATTTAGTGCCTACCCCAATATTGAACTCCGCCGTCCGGTTGCTCATTGCGTGGCGCACTATTGTCTGCGAGGACATAATTGCTGTGATAGCTGGAACGCAAAGTTTTCTGATTGTCTGTCGATCAATGGGTGTACAAATTTGGGTAAAAGTGGGGGAAACGGCCAAAAGCGCGCCTAGACAGCGATTCGACGCGTCTTTTATACATTTGACGTGTGATGCTCCGAATCCAAGATCTTCTGGACCGTCTCCAACCCTCTTTACAAGTCCAAGATTGCGATGAGAGTTGCGCCACACAATACCGGGGTCGGCCCGGTTCCTGCCACCGGCAATTGGCTTAGAGAGCGGACCCGAGTTGCACAAGCAGACTCTACCTCTCTCTGCGTGGTCAATTTTTTCAGCGCCACTTACGAGGGGCCCGTTCAGTGTTTCTGTGGTATGCGAACCTGCTGCACTGGGATCAACTTTACCAACAATCTTCGCTTCGAAGGCTTTTTTAACGTCGGCGGACCGAAGCTCGATAATGGGCCACCAGCATGCTTTCCGCCGAGACTCGCGACAGTCGCCCTCATCGCAACACCAGTCCAATGGCTGCTGCTTATTACATGAGCACGTTGGCAGTGGTCGTCATTCCCACTGCGAGCTTCTGCAAGAGTTTTCGGATGGCACACGGAAACCCGGGAATTCGCATCGCCGGGTTCACTTCTCTATTGCCATCATCCACTCCCCAACGTCGACAACTCAGCAGTCAGCAGTGAAATGCCACGAATCGAAATCAAGCTGATGATGGATTCGCAATGTCGACGATAGATTCGCAATATCTTTCCGGTACGCGATGCATTGCTGTGTAGATTCCATGGTGAAGGTTGCTGACAATTTTTCAGCCCTTTGAGCTTGGCGTTCCAAGTAGCCTTGCATTCGCAGAAGATTCAGAGAGGGCCTCTGAGTCGTCGCCCAACACCTTTCCGAAGGAGGACTTACAGACTAAGCTAATCCTCAAATTCCACTGGAGAGGAAGTCCAGGTCTATCATCAACGCATCATCGTACATTGCCCTGTGAGCCCTATTTCTCTCGCCTTACGATTCGTCTGACCCGAACCACTGTATCAGTCGTTTATGTACCTGCCTCTTCATCTCGCATGACTCGGAACGCGGCCCATTGCGATGTCGCAGTCGGTTACGCCATCCAATGCCACCCCGACCAGGGCGGCGCCATCGACCCCGCGGGCTTCACCGACTCCAACGGCCGGCAACAAACGTCGTCTACAAGATCGACGGAAACAACATGGGCAACGGCGGCAACTGCAACAACGGTGTCGCACCCATCCACTCTACTCCCATCATGCTGCAGGATGTAGACCCCTCCAACGGCTGGTCGCGCATCGGCGCCCCCGTGCAAATCCTCGACCGGGACGATGCGGACGGCCCGCTCATCGAAGCGCCGAGTGGTGCGCGCTGCGTCTTCCCGCGCCGAGGGCGGATATCTCTACGTCCTGTTCTTCAGCTCCAACTGCTACGCTGGGGGCTTCTACGACACGAGCTACGCCACGTCTGATAATGGCATTGCTGGTCCGTACACGAAAGCGAGTACACCGTTGTTGGTCACTGGCACAGCGGGGATGTACAGTCCTGGAGGGCTCGATGTGCTACCGGATGGGCTGAGGGTTGCGTGGCATGCAGATCAGGAGACGAGCGCGTCCGTCAGAGTGTTGAGGACGGGAACGATCAAAATCGATACCGCGAGCAGGACGGTCACTATCTGAGTGAGGACGAGTGTTAGCTGATATTTATACTCCTTTTGTCCTTTGCATGCCTTTCTATCGGGTCTCGCAACCGTTTACAAAGTCAACGATCTATTTTGATTACTAGTGTGCAGTCATCTACCTACCTACCAATCTAGCCCTCCCTTGAATCAGTACATATATACAGTGGACTGTGTGTTGTAGAGGCTAGCTTTCTCCTCATGGTAAACTAGGTTCAGTGTTACAAGGGCGAGGTCCGTTATAGCTGGCGGAAAGGGCGCGAACAGGATTGTAGGCGCTTGTTTGATCTTGTTTGAATTAGCGACTCTTTTCTTCCTGCCGTCATCTCAGCCGTCTCTTACCCTCCATCTCTTTCTCCTCCTCTCCTCCAATGTGGACCAGAACAACGGAAGGCGATCCCGGCGGCGCCGACGCGTCTTGCTCCTGCCATCGTAAGATACATGCCATAAAAGGACGAAAAGAGCGGACGCAATGGCAACAATTGCGCCCCGCCAGTCCCCCGACCTAGAACCGACGTGACTGACGCACCTGCGCTGGCGAATGTATTTCTATGCGGCGGCCACCATTGATTTATTGCGGTCGCTGATACCTGGAACTGCCTCAGTGTTCAAAGCTATACGTCTTGAGAGTATTGAGGTTTGTCCTGCTCTGTTCAGATCCAGGGCATCACTAACGATGGATTGAAAGCGGAAGGTAGTCAATGTCAAGCGGACGCATCCACACAAAGTCCTTTGATTCGATTATATCTTCTGGCATGGCACTTGTCAAGACAAAGTGTTACCCTAGTCCAAATCTCGCATCGGCCAAAGACAGAAATATCTACATGACGGTGGGGATCGCTCTGGGTGGGCACAGGGACGACTAGATTGTCCTTAGACCAGCCGCACATCCTCATTATCGCCGGTCCTGGCGCGAGTCGGTCATCCGCTGTGTACGGGAACAAGTGCTGTTTTTGAAACGACCCTCCTCCATACGGACTCATCAGTCATGACGAGAAAGTCCTTATTGCCACTGATATTGGTCTACTGCGTTCAAGAGATCATAGTGGCGCTAAAAGCTGTCGAATGCGAAGAAAAGTCTATTCAACGTCGCGATTCTGGTCCCCGAAACCAGATGCTGGAAGAATTATTTTCCTTCGTACTCGCCTGAGGTAAAGTTATCATATATCCACAGAATTGTATAAATGCCTCATTCAGTACGAAACAGTCGACTGTGCTCTTACCTCCCTCCTCGTTCTCATGCACAAATTCATTCTTGGGCTTTGTGCTGCTGCCGCGGTGGGACTGGCTGTCGAGATCATCCGTCCTCATGGCGAACTCAAAATTGTCAATGCGTACCTGGCCCCGGATGGCACCAATCGTTCGTGAGTCGGGCTGTGATCTGTGTGACTGTACTATGCATTACTGATTTGCGCGCATTAGCGCGGTCGTTGCAGAGGGCCGATTCCCCGCTCCTCCAATCCTTGGCCTTAAAGTCCGTGTTGCGTCCTTTCCGCGTCTAGGCAGAGACTAACGGTCGAACAGGGAGACCACTTTGAGATCAATGTCGTCGATTTGCTTCATGATGACACAATGAATCAAAGTACTACTATTGTATGTAAACCCTGCCTCAAATATCTTCTGGACCTGACCCACCTTCAAAGCACTGGCACGGTATCACCCAGCAGCATGGTTCGCTCTTTGCGGATGGTCCCAGCATGGTATCCCAGTGCCCTATTTCGCCGAACCACTCTTTCCTTTATTCCTTCCGGCCGAGTCAAACCGGATCGTACTGGTACCATTCACACGTCGGCACACAATACTGCGATGGTCTGAGGGGCGCGTTGATCCTCTACGACGGCGAGAACGGCTGCAATGATCCCCACAGATCTCTCTACGATGTTGACGACGGTGAGCTGGCTCTTCGCTCACCATGAAATGCTCGGGCTTATAATGTGTCTGATTTAGAAACGACAATCATCACTTTAGCAGATTGGTGCATAGATTGACTTTGGATCATAAATAGTCCTGAATTGTTACAATAGGTATCAACTTCCCTCCCCGCTATTACGCGCGGACCCAGCGAATAGGTTCTCCAACTCGACTCTCATCAATGGCAAGGGCCGATTTGGCGGTAATGTGAGTGCGCTTAGTAAAGGACTTTGCTCCATAACACATGCTGACTTTGTTGACCTAGCCAACAGCGGAACTCGCGGTAATCAAGGTCAAAGCTGGATTGCGATATCGTTTCCGCGTCATCTCCATCTCCTGCGATCCGCACTTCGTATTCTCGGTCGACGGACATAATCTCACTATCATTGAGACGGATGGAGAAAACACGGTGCCCATTACTGTCACAGCGATCGACGTCTACGCCGGGCAGAGATATTCGGCGGTCCTCCACGCGAACCAGCCGGTTCAGAACTACTGGGTGCGCGCCAAGCCGGACAACTCTCAATACAACGGGTTCGAGAACGGCATCAACTCGGCGATCCTGCGGTATGAGGGGGCGGAGGTTGCTGAACCGACCACGAAGAGACAGCGTGGATTGACACCGGTGAAAGAGACGCTCTTGCATCCGCTGGATCACCCTGCTGCACCTGGAAAGCCGTGGCCAGGCGGTGCGGACGTCGTACTGAACATGACTGTTGGGTACAATACCGACACATTGATGTTCAACATCAGTGGTGTACCCTTCATCCCGCCAACAGTCCCGGTCCTTTTGCAGATCCTTAGTGGAGCCAAGAGGGCGCAGGACCTCTTGCCTCGTGGGAGTGTGTTCGGTTTGCCTCTGAACAAGGTTATAGAGATCAACTTCTGGGGTATCGCGCCTCAGGGAAGTCCGGTTAGCTGTCCGGCTTCCTCCAAGAACTCCTTTCAACTGAATTTCATCGTCTAGCATCCATTCCATCTGCATGGTGTATGTGCAGCTCACTGGGGGGTCTGATCCTTTACTGAGCGAGATACTAGCATGCTTTTAGCGTGGTCAAGAATTGGGACAGCGAGGAATACAATTTCAAGAACCCTGTCAGATAACCCGTTCGTTCGGCATAGATGCCTCGACTGACGAACAGCGTTTTGTTTTGCTTCAGGTGCGCCGAGACGTAACTCCGGTTAACCAGAACAACCTCACCACCATCCGATTTGTGACCGACAACCCCGGACCTTGGTATGTGATTGTCCTCCTGGTATGACTCTGAATTAATTTTGATGTAGGTTTCTGCACTGGTAGCTCCTCTCACTCAGCAATGTCCATATCATTACTGACCCAAATCGACAAACCTCAGTCATATCGACTTCCACCTAGACACGTACGCGATCTTGTTTCATTGACGAAGAACTTCGTTAACTTCTTAGGCTTTAATATTAGCGGTCTCGCGGTCATTCTTGCGGAGGACATTGACCATGTACCTACGGCTGACGTTACAGGTGCGTATGATCTTTCCCTATGAATGATAGCTCACGAATTCTTCTCTTCCAGATGCATGGAAGGACCTCTGCCCCATTTACGACAGCCTCGAGCCTGATCAGCTGTAATTTATTTGGTTTGTATGAATTCTCGACGGACTAGTGATAGCTTAGAAGTTAGATGGAACTTGAATAATGATAGTATGGGCAGCGGCCGCGCGTGACCTTTGGGCGTCAGAAGCTTGAGACGGCTTGAATTAGATTTGCCTCGAAGGTGAACTTTTCCACCATCTGCAAGCAGCTTACAAGCGAAAACGATTTCTCTCAGTGAACTAGTGGGTCGCCGTGCCTTCATACGTGCGAGTGGTCTGGCCACATCTGCTTGGCGTCATCGATTTTCGTCTAGCCGGGAGCACCTTCGTACTTGAACGGTGTCTCGGTATCGCAAAAGCCAAATGTCGGCGCTCAGTCGAACTTGAAGGAGTTATCTTTCTGGGCCTAAATGACTATGGCGTCTAGTCGTGCATTTGTAGTCTTGAAACGTCTCGGTATTGTACGCTACTAAAGAATATGTACCCGGTTATACAGATGAAAAACGTTCAATTCGATTCCAAAGCTTCGAAGTGTTCTACTCCTCCTTTGTACGCGCCCTCTTGCTCCTCCGCTTCCCGTCATCCGGCTGCTCTTCTGCTGATCTCTTTGCATTGGTATTACTCCACTTGACTGCCGTGAAGGGGGCATCCTTCATCTTCTCTCCAATCCAGGTGAACAGAGTAAAGGCAGTAAGATAGATGCGTGTCCCAAATTCGACCGGGTCCCACCGTGTAAGTTCCGGATTATCCAAGTCCAACGGAGTAGTCGCTTCCACCGTACTGTAAGCAGAGACAAGCCGGCGGAAGAGCTTCAATCCCGCAAGGGCCGCCCCGGCATCAGGGACTGGTCTATAAAGAGGAAGTAAAGTCCTTGTGACGGCATCGCCAGTTTTTGAACCCAGTGTTTGGAAGGCCAGTATGAATTCGAGTCGTTGTATAGATCCCTGGACATCTACGTCGAACAGTTGGCTGTAGACAAGCTGTACCTGTCTGCAGGCAGCTGCACAGCCGTCGAGGGAGAGAGAACTCGGGATGGTGGTGAGAAGGAATGAAGCATACAGCCATGCGACGGACTCCAGGTCGTGATAGAAGTTGTGTTTGAACCAGTCCGTAGAATCCTTTGAATCAGTCAGTCCGTACATGTCACTAGCACGGTCCAAGTCCTCCGGAGCATCGCCGATATCATCATCTCCATCGTCAGGTGTGTATGCGGGAAGAAACAGATGCCGTCTTCGCTGCGATTCAATTGCCATGAACCCTGGGGTGCCCTATCATAAGTCCATGATGATTCAGGTGTCACCGACTGCAATAAAGACTTACCGTCAAAGGAGCGTTATTAGGTGAAGTCGCATTATACGGTCGGGCGTATTCGAGGTCAGAAACCTTGACCTGGATGGTACCGTTGACACGATACAGGAGAACGTTTCCGGGACTGATGTCGCGGTGAACAAAGCCGGCCAGGCGCATGTAGTTCAGAGCTAAGAAGTTACGACGTGAGATTCATGTCTTTGCCATTGGACGCTGAACGTACACTGACCTTTGATGACACCACAAAGTCCCAGAGCATACTCGGCGTGCCTTTCAATATCGCTCAAGGGCTCGCAAAATTCTTTGAAGATGATGCGCCGATGCGTGCGAGGCTTATGCACGTAGACAGCTCTGGGAGCCAATTTGGCCGCCGTGACGAATGCAGCATTGCCGACGCGGGAACGGATGCTACCGTCGACAGTGGTGCTCCGCGCAACTACTTCGGGAGTAGGTAAGGTGTAGTCGAACTCGGTGTATTTGGGTGGAATGCCCGCAATGGCATCCTTCCCCACCGCTTTCCAATGGACCACCTCGTCTTCTAGGATGTGCATGAAGTAGTTCCTGGCGTCAGACAAGAGGGTTCCCGAGGAGGGAAGCAGAGAGGCGGCAGAGGGATCGAGGCGGGCCTTTTCGAGTACATCTTGGATAACGCGGCACTCGCCCGCTTCGATCCGTCTATCCAATTTTTCGAGGGCTTCGAAGATCCTCTCTTGTATCCGACGCTCTCCCTCAGCGCTGGAATATAGCCAAACGTCTTTGAGCACAAGCGGATCACCGGTGGGCTTACCTCTCGGCGAGAGGAGCATGACGGACCAAACGCGAGTGGCGCGGGTAACGATGTCCTGGGCCGGGCGTTCGTCGATGACCTTGATGGTTTGATAGACCTTTTCGCCGATGGTGAATGCATATTGAATTTTGCCCTTGTCGTCGCGCACCCTCCGGACATTAGGGTCATATCCGAGGTCCTTGTCTGAGGCGAAAGTCGTAAAGATAATGAATCGCACGAATGGTTCCGGTGGCTAAGTGCGAGGGTCAGATGATGTGCCATAAGTGAGTGCGGAAGGGTACCTGCCTGATGATAATCAAACCCTTCAGTGACACTGATATGCGACCGCGAGAAATACCAGAAACGCAGCGTACGATTCTCAATGGTGAAGCCGAAGGTGAAGTCGCGGCATGGATCATTTATCAAGATATGGCTGGCGTCGTTGAGGAGCTGGTCCTGGTTCTGAGACGAAATTCAATGAGGTGACTACGACGGTATGAATGAAAATGAACGCACCTGCGCCGTATCCTTCTCCTCATGCTTGAACTGGGCAGCGACGGAAACGTCGGACCAATGGATTTTTGTCGGACGTGTCCAGTGGTCGAGAGGAGTGCCAGGAGTGGTTGGTATTATGTGTACAGCCCGACCATCGGTGACCATAGAGCCACCGTCGACTTCAGACACACCGGAATTATGGGGATCACATCGCAACTTGGTTGTGCGGGGTCCGAGTTTCTTGTATTTTTCGTTCCAATTGGTGCACTGCGTGTGGATGTGCTCGGCGAGGGTAGCAATACCAGCAAAAGTGTGGTTCTCGTTGGCTCCCTTCGGCATCGTTTCTGGCCACCCATTCTTGGTGAGATCTTTTGCCTTGCTGAGCCCATTGAGGGTGCACGCGACGAGGTCCTTCATTTCGTCCGTGGAGAGTCCGGGAAGTGTGGCAAACTGCTGGAGGAAATCGGAAACCCGAAGTTGAATGGTGTGGCCGGTAGTGGAAGATCTAAGCATGGTTTCGAGACCTAACGCTCCGCTCTGGCTGAATGCGCTGTCTCGACGAGGGGTGGGCCCGACAGACGGCTGAGCAGGCGGGGGAGTCGTGTTACGGGATCTCTTGGTGTTCTGAGTTGCCGACATGTTGGATGAGAGCGTAGATACAAAGAAAGAGAACTCGAACCTTTTAAAAGGCTCCCACGCCTTTGTCCATTGTTCGTGTCGTGACTGTAAACTTGTTTGCCAAGTTCGGTCAAATTTTCAAAAGGGATCGATTTCTGCATCAGTTCTTCGCTGCAGACCTTTCTCTCTTCTTCTCCGGTGCAGTGAGGGGAGAGACTGGGAGAGAGTTCTGTTGAATGTTGTCGCAGCCAAATACCGCCAGATCCCAACTAGCAATCGACATCGTATCAGTCAGTACATAGATGTACGGTTGGACTGAATAATTGATGGGGTCGCAGACAAGCAAATGTAAACACATTTAACGTCTTCGCGTCGCGCACCCTTTCAGACTTTTACCATCATCAGTACGCGCACAATACCTGAAACCGGTCCAAGACGCGTCGAATACCATCTTAATCAAATACTCCTCAAGTAAGATGCCCAAAGTCGACGTGAGTACGACATTGCGTCTCACAAAACCTGAGACTGACGCAGCATCTGCAGGAAACGGGCTGCAAGTGCAAGACAGGCTGCCAAGGAAATCGCTGCGCCTGTCATAAGAAAGGCAAAGGCTGCAAGTCCGGACCAAGCGACTGCGCGTGCAAAGCGACCTGCTTGAACCCTGCCAACGATCTGTCTTTTATATTCGGAACCGCGAATCAACCCGAAGAAGTTCATCCTTGCTTCATGGCTTGGCTGGTCAAGAGACAGAAGAAGACGAATGACTCTTACCAGGAGATTTGGGAGAAGGAGGAACCGACGATCTGGAAGAACTGTTTGCGGGCAGACGACTTTGTTTGGTATGACGATGAAATGAAGGCGAAAGCTGCGGCTTATGGGAAGTTGTCTGTGCAAGAACAGAAGGCTTTCGTGCGTTCCAGTGCTTATCCTTTCCTTGCTAAAGATTTGCTGAATCAACAACGCGAATCAGAAACAAGAGGCCTACGCGAAATTCTTAGAGGACAGCACTGTTGGCTATTTCTACTCCTTCTGCCGGGGAGGTGGAGTAGAGCAAGGCGACTGCACGTAGGCCATCCTTTTCGTCTTTTGGTGTACCTGCATCTAACATTTATCATAGTTGGCACTGCAAAGTCTGCAATGGGTGTAATGACTGGCGCGAATGGCATTGCAACGTTTGCAACAAATGTACCTACGGCGTGTCCCTGCCCTGCCAGAACTGCGAGAAGAAGGGCATTCGCAAGATGTCGGACCTATACGATGAGATGGGAGGGGTGTTCTAGATTGACTTGCCTATATTCGTTTTCTGCCTGTGCCATTTTCCTGAGACACTAGTGTATTTCGTATGCCTAAGCAAAGTTTTGCTTTCTTACACGTCTCTAAACCTGTACTTGCTCCTACCAAGCCTCCAGCTTCTGACTGTCACGCGCGTCGCGTCGCGGAGAACTCGCTTTCTCGACCAGCGAGCTTAACCTTGACGTCGGTGAGAATCTCCGTTTCCATCAGCGACGGACCATCACGCCATACGCAAGTCATGATCATAGCAAAAGTCCAATTCCCTTCACTTCGTTATACACAAGTATAATACACTACACCATTGTTCTTTCAGACGACGAAACTTCTCTGTCTAACAGCGTGAGCGGTCCCGTTGGTATGACGCTCATGTAATCCTCGTATCGATCAGCCCATTCCTCCGACTCGCGTCGGTTGGAGACCGCTGGAGTCTCTTCAGTTCGGGGCCTGAACAGCCTCGCCAACCGGCCCTGTCGCAGTACGGAGATGGTGCGAGAATTCCGAGATGTCTGCTCAGCTCAAATCATCGGCATCACATCTGAAAACCGACAAGACAACATACCTGGACTGTTTTCGCATGTACCGGTGGCACAAATATTCCTCTACTGGTGTCGCCTGCCAAAACCTCTACCAACGAGGACAGGTCTTCGACTCTTCGCCAATCCTGAGGTGTTATGTCGGAAGAGCGATACCCTACATGGTGTGCGTATCTGAACCACCCGTAACATTCCAGCGATGTACTGTCAGCTGCGGCAAAACGTATGAGCTCTTCGATGCAGCTCTGCCAGTTTTTCCCAGGTACGATCTCAGCCAATAGCCACAACCTAGACTGGGTTTCGGCGTCGCCGAGGAGAAGTAGCTTAGAAATTGTGTCCAGGCTCTGAGGTCTGCAGATATACTCCGCTACCGTGGCGTAAATCTTCGGGCATCGCGTTTGGAGATCACGGAGACCGTCGACAAATGAAGCAGCCAATAATGGGTACGCCGGGATTCGACTGCCTAGGACAGCATCAGAGAGTGCCTTTACAGTCTCAGAAACGCGTAGGAGTTCTCTGGCAATATCATCTAGCCAGTCTTGGTCGACGAGATTGACGTATATGTCACCCAGCATCTCTTGGAAGTGCTCAACATCGTGGAGAACATAGGGGAACATCGCCGCTATTGCTTCAATCGCACGGCTCGTAGAGATGGGGGCGGTGAATGCAGCCTTGAGAACTCTCTGCTTGACATCCACTGTCATCCAAGAGCTTGTAACAAAGCCAAGCCGCATCGAATCTAGGCCCAAAAGACGATTCAGGCCACGGAAAAGAGTACAAAGAACCAGTCTCTCGTCTTCGTGTGTGATAACAGAGCCAGAGCCAAAGCCATCGGCAGATGAAACGACGGCCTGTAAGGCGATTACTGTGGCCTTATCGACATCAGCGTGCTTAGAAGCGCAGGTCCCCCGACCGATGGCGTATTGTCGAGAACGCTCAAGGGCCGCGCGGAACAGAGACTGTGTAATGTTCGGGTCCTGGACATCAGATTTTTTGTCAAACATCAACTCTGCATGCGTCGATGAAGTCAATTGGACAGCTGGTGTTTGAAGCATGACCAGAATGCAGAAGATATCGTCAGGAAGCTCCGAGGTGTAATCTGCCGCCGAACGCGAGAAATGGGAAAAGCCAACCTGCGAAACCCATTGTACGAAGGACGGGCGCATATTCACCGATAATGCGCTCGCAAAGGAGTTCGAGAAGGCGTTGGCTTGCCGATCATAGGAGTTTATGACGAGTGGCGGAGAGTTTCGCAGGGAGAACGAGAACAGAGGTTGATAGGCTTTGTCCGGTTTTCCGGCGCTGGGACACCCCATCATCGTACATGAATGCTCGTGTAAAGCCGCATAGTTCAAGAGGGTACACCAGAGTTTCGAGGGCTGTTTCTGGCTAATTTCCAGCCATCCAGTGCCAGCACGTAGGGAATTCTGAAAAATCCGCGCCCAAAACACGACATCGATTGGTTCTCTCGGTAGTGACCGATAAAGGATGTTGTCGCGGATCATTTCAACGGCGGCGTACGGAGAGACGTGACGAAGGAGCGTATAAGCGGTAGATTCAGGGTGAGAGACAGGAATTCTTCCGTACAGCAAAGCCGTTCTCTGAAAGCGGTTGAATCGGTCGACGGGCTGGTTTGGGCGCATGTGTAGCATCATGGCCTTTGGGACCGTAGTTACCGCCCCAATACCCAGAGGACCTTTCACCAGCTCGACGCATTGCAATGGAAGACTGCTCAGCGACTGCAGAACGATGCTTTGCACGGATGAATTTCGCGATTCGTTGTGAAGCCAGGATAGACCTAGGGCGTCTATCTCGTCTGCTTGGGTTGAGATAGCCGCATTCTCCAAGTCCTCCAGGGAATGAGCTTCTGATAGCTTTGTACGGCCGTGCACCCCGCAAAGACGCTGTACGATCTTTACACAGGCGTAGGAAGATGATGCCAAGGGAGTTCGGTAAGGGCAATCCGCACAAAAGAGGGGCAGCGTATTCGCAACGAAATACGCCAGATACGCAATGCCCGCGATGGTCATCAGAGCCTTCGACATGGCGTGATCAAGACCATAGAGGAAGATGCACAATGCGACAAAGAAGAGCCCAAGAGCTATGTGCATGAGGATGGGAAGGAGACCAATGATGAGAGGCACACGCCACTTGAGCAGCCCTCGATATCGGAAATGACGAATGCGGGCTCGTTCGCGCGGACTACCTGAGGGCATCGTGATGTACTGATTGATCCACTGTTTCGTCAGAACAGCCACAAGCGTAGTGGTAAGACTGAGTCCGAGGCTTGTGAACCACAAGCCATTCACCCATAAGTCTGATGTCTTTGGGCGGAACGAGATGGGCGCAGGAGCTGAGGGGAGGTCACCCTCGCCTTTGGCCACATTGAGCCCGATGTTGACAAGATCGGCCACCAGAGACACAAGTACAGCCGTGTTGTCAACCTTCAGGGATTGGCAGGTCTGTGCGACAAATGTAGACACAACAGCAGAGAAGAGGGCGGCCTAGATGATCGAACGTCACCAAGGCGTACTGCGCATCGTCGGAATGAGAAACTTACGAAGACCAAAAGGATATCCAGTCCATCGCGCCAATTCTCTACCATCTCAAGGTCGTACTTGGTGCATTCATCAAGATAGGTTTTCCAGACCCGAGCTCGTGGCGCTGTCTCTTTGTACATCTCATCGGGCTCGTACTTCTGTTCGTAATCATAGGGATCTTTGCTGCCTAGTATTTTGTGAGATAGGGCCGATGCAGACGAGATGGACGGAAGTACTTGGAGACTCTGTAGACGAGGGCACGGACCCAGCACCGAGTAATGGATCATTGCGGCGCAGGAAGGGGAAGAGCGAGTCAACATCTTCCTTGAAGCGCTCGCTTGATTGTACGGTCGGTTTCATTTGAGACCAGCAGTGGTAGCCTTCGCGGTTGGTGGTGTGTCAAGAGAGCAGGGGTTGTTGAGTCAAAGACGACCTGTGTGTACACACTGTCACTTACATATGATAGCTAGAACGGCCCGAGGTGAGATCTCACACGGATGGTGCACACAATAAGTGAACCTGTTTCGATGGGTACAAAAAGCTAAGCGTAATTGTCCGACGTCACCTATTGTACTGTGGTTTACATCGGTTAGGGAACACTGTCAAAAGACCAACAGAGAGGAGAGGAAATGAAAGAAATGGGGCCAGAACGCCGGATCTCAGCATAGTATCTGTCGACCGCATGGTCCGTACGTCCGTGGCGGAAATGAGATGGATGAAAGAATGTGGGAATGGGGGTTGTGGGGATCAGAGTGCATGCAAAACCCGTCGCCTGTCTTCAGGTTCTGGCTGACGCTGCAGAGTACAAGAATGCGGACGATACAGACGATGGCAGCGGAGCTCAACCAGATTATCGAGATGTGATGTGATACACATTTTGAACATCTCCGTGCTCCACTTGAGATGAGACGCCCCAGTACAGATGACGTCCATGTAGTCAACAGTCGTATTGCGGACCATCGCATGTGTACCGTCTTTGAGTCGGATTGTAACTGGATCAGCCGATGATGGGTCCAACGGCTGGTTCTCAAACCAAAGAGTGAGCGACCAAGGAGGCCAGATGCTGTAGTAGCAAATATGAGAGAACTAGTCGATTTACAAAGAGAGTACGCTCACCCTCCAATGACTTCGCAAAGACAAGTAGACCATGCCGGAGGAAGAGACGTGCAGACGTAGGTGAATATGGTCGATAGATATTGGACGAGGATGGCCATCATCGTCGAACCGGCATTCTGACCAGGTTGGAGGACGTTGAACAACTCGGAGTAAGTCGCATGTTTGGGAATCGGACGGCGATTGGCTATCCCGTCCAGAGACGTTGGGTCTGCCGATCGCCGAAAAAATCTGGAAAAGCGACTAGTTTGCAGGGACATGGTGAAGGTGTTGCAGTGCCAGTAAAGCTTCGTTCCATCATAAATAGTGAGAACGGACAAGGAGCCTCGAAAACGGGACGTCCATAGGCCTGCAGAGATAACAAGGCGCACCGCTATCCAAGGCGTTCACTCACACCGACCCAGGTCCCATCACTTACTCTTGACGACCTTGTTCGTGAGATATGCAACCGTTGAGATGAAGGGAAAGACCAATCAAGTCACTAGTGAGAAAGATCAGCGGCCAGAAGCGATCAGGGAGAGTCTGAAGTTCGTCCGAAGCTCTGGCGTTGTCCGCAATGAAGCGTCCAAAGAGCAGATGACAGTGAGTTCGAGGACGCACAGAAATCACGAAAATTTGATAAGGGTATTCTTCATTGTTCTCAGTAACGAAGGCTACATGACGGCCTTTGCAATGTAACACAATAAGCGTCAGTGACCTGGAGACGATTCCATCAGTTTCTTGGAGGTGACGACGTTGTGGTCTTCCCGTACCTCCAGTGCAAACAACCATTGTGTGAGAAAAATGTGTTGATAGCGACTAAAGGCAAGGACTGACGGAGCCACACCTTGAATTCGAGAGATGAACCAACCGAGAATTGACCTGACGCCGTCGGCTACGAAGAGGGCGTAGTCCGCAACGAAGCTCACCATGAGCGAATGACAGTGTGCTTGGGGACCCACAGAGGACAAGGCCATCAACGGCTTTCGCTCGAACTCTGTGTGGTAGATGCCATATATAGAAGGGACGATTTCGGCACAATGGGATAGTGCAAAACATTGATCCCCAGTGACCTAGAGATGACTCCGTCAATTCAAGATGACGGTGTTATGCTCGTCTCGTACCTTCACGCAAACAACCACTGAGAAATAGAGAGAGAGGTGTTGATTGCGACTAGAGGCAAGTAGTGACGGAGCCACATCTTGGATTGGAGAGATAAACCTCTCTCTCTACCGGTCGTCGTCAGCTTGGGTACCCACAGGGAACAAGGTCATCAACGGCTTGCGCTCGAACAATGAGACAGTGCAAGACGATAATCTCCAATGACCTGGAGATGCTTCCATCAGTTTCGGGTGGCGACGTTTTGCTCGTCTCGTACCTTCAACTTGAGAGTAGGAGATATATATGGCGACATGAAAAGGAGGCCAGTGAACGTCAGTACAGCAACCGGGAGTCCGAGGCTTTGAAGGCTCGGCATGGACGCGTTACAGTGATTTGACTCCAGAAGGCATCCCCAAATGAGACGCGATAGGTTTGGTGTACCCTAACGAGATGTTCAGCAGCAGCAGGATGATCTCGAAGGGCGTCAGAAAAGGTTACATCTGGTTGCAGACATGTGTCATCAAATGGCGTGCGTGTAGCGAGGAGAGTACCCTTGAGGATTCTTTCGCTCTCTCAAATGTTCTCTCCGTTCTCAGGCAGAATTTGCTCCTGTGTCGTCTCGTTGAGAGCTGATGGAGGAAAAGTTATGGCGAAGAACGAGTGGAAGACTTCACAATCGAACCATAAGCGCAACCAAGCACTCAGGAAGTAGCGACCGTTCTTGGGGAACGATAGCCAAGGGAAGTTGAAGAATTGAGGAGTAGTCTCAAATTGAATGACAATCCGAGCCGACAAGGTAGCCAAGTGTACGTTAAACTTCGACGGTGACCCTTTCCGCATCTGTATCAGAGTCAGCGTTCAGCTCAGCAAGACCCCTTCAGCGCTAAGAATACTCACGCGTCGCCTGTGTTTTCTCCTTATTATGATAGCAAGCATACACCCTCTCGCCTCTGATGGTGACTCCCGTCTCGGAGTAGCTCGCGGCCACGATCTTGTCAGCCGCTGCCTGGTCTTTGAACTTGAGGAAGGCAGTGTGGTAGGGATACCCTCCAATATAGACTGGACGAAAATGTCAGGAAAGGTTCAGGTACGAGCAGCCAAAGCCGGACGCACGTTGCAGAATGGACGCGCTTCCAAACGGCTTGACGACCTCCGCCACGTCGGTCTCGGTGCATCCCAGCTGTATCGGCAGTTTCCTCAGCGCAACGTCCAGGCTGGGCACCGTGTCGGTTATGGGGATCCAGGCTTTTGGCGAGCGCTGTGCTCCAGTGGATACAAAGGTGGGACAAGTTCTCCCGGTCAGCGTTATTTCCTTGGCTTCAATGAGCTTCTCGGCCACTTCTTCGCTCTCAAAGGTGGCAATGAATCTGCCTGGCTGGTTCGGGAGCACCTGCCAGAGCCTAGACAGGGGGCCGTACTTGGTGAGTTCGGCCTCGACGTCGGCATATTTGGGCCTGGAGTGATTGGGCAGGGGGATGAAGACAGCGCGGCGGTTTGGCCCTGAGGCAGCGCTTTCCGACGAGTCCAAGCCTGTCGCCGCCGCAGTAGCAGCGTCTGGCACAGCTGACAGAGACCGGATGGCAAAAGAGAGCGGCGACTGCACGGCCCGTGCGCGGCGAGCAAAAAGCGAGAACATGGCGGTTGTCGTTTGAGTGACTTTGCGGGAAGAGCAGACGCGACAAAAAAGCTCGGCCTCTTCGGGCCGACTTGGTGATGTCCCACGCTCTTACGCAAAGACACTTACTTAAGTACCTACCCTCGAGCAAAGCTCCAGCTCAACTACCAGTTGATGCATGAAGAGCTGGTTTTCGACATTGGAAACTTCTGAGGAAAGACATCCTTTGGACCACGAGTTCAAGGAGAGCCCCCGTATCTCGAAACCCAAATGTAAGTACTACGAGCCGCCCATTCATATATACAAAGATTCCCCATTCTCAGCCGCCGTAGCGACCGTAGTTCGCGTTGTAGATGGCGAGCCGATGCTTCTGCTCTCATATCAAATTACAGAAGAAATTCAGGCCTAAATAATTAAACAACATATAAAGTGTGCGATAGTTATGGATGTTACAAGTTTCTGTGATTCGTGCGAAGCATATCAGCTTGTTGAGGCAGGATCATCAGACCGGACGCCTCAAGGCTCTTGCTGCTGAAGCTCCCTGATTTTGAATTCCCGTTCCGAACCCGATTCGTGCTCGTCACCTCCACCGATTCCCGTCGACTTGCCAGTGCCTGCTGAAAGACTGGCTTTCTCCTGTTTCGAGTCCTGCGACAGCTCGTGAGACGTTGCTTGCCTGTAGCAAGACTCAACTTACCGGTAGAACAACGAGTTCAACGTCACGGTCGCGATCGCGACGAACTGAGGTTGATACGTGAACTCGCGCTGAGGCTGAGCCCGAGGGTGTCGTTGCTGTACTGTGCGAGCTACGTTGGATGAACGTTCCAGTCTCGTCCAAGTCAACCCAGAGAGGGTGCTGTGTTCCCTCTGACTCGTTATTGATCATCGACCTGGCGTTAAGGGTGGCCAGAAGACAGTTCGAGTATCTGAGAACATCGTGTGGTTAGAGGCTGTTTTGCGAAGACCAAGAAGGCTTACACTTTGCTCAGTGTGAACAACCTGTGGAGGTAGGTTCAGATGTCAGATTGAGCGACGTGGTGCACACTTACGGTATAAAGTGTAAGTTGTTGTCGTGGAAAATGAGGAAAAGCAAGAGTTCTAGCAGCGCAGTCAACGCTGTAACGAGCCCTGTCTCGACGGTGATTGTGATAAGCCGCAGCATGGCATCTCGGGTTCGTGGCGATGGAGTCCGCTTCCCGTGATAGAATAGCTGCTCGGAAGATGAGTTCGACGTGGAGGAGTCAGAGCAGTGTAATACGAGCCTTGAACACTAGAATGAACGTGATAAGAAAATCACAGATTGTGCTTCCCGCGAGCCAAGTCTGGGGCTGGGGTCAGTACTCCGGAGGCTGGAAGTGCCGTGTCAACATACCGAAACTTCCGGGTCCATTTCTCTGAAGCGAGAAATTCCAATTTCGGCTCCACGAATGCCGGAGTATCCAGACATGGCGCAAGTGGTCAGAGAAATCTACTTCTTCGTGAGGTTCCATCCAGCGCGTCAATAAGTCGTGGACAAACCAGCATGATGGGTATTGGAAGGAGGAGCGAGTTCGTAAGTTTGTAGATTCGCCAAGAGTAGAAGCTATGAGCCATGGTCGCCACTGGTAGGTGGTTATAATCAGAGAAATATTACCGAGAGTTTGCGTTCGAGTTCTCACCTAGACCAGACATGAACGGAAGTCCGGCGGCGGTCTTCACATCCAGCAAAACAGTGGCATCACCCCAATGCCGGGCTAGGACGCGCCACAAGAAAACTGTCCACCCAACCGTTATGGCGACGTCAAGAACAAAGAGGGCGTAGACTAAACAGACAGTTGGCGAGCGCCCGCATTGTGACTGGGAAGCACCTACCAAAGGTCTGCAACCACACAGGATCCCGCTTGAACGTGTAGCGGTAGAAGACTTCGAATTCAGTGAGTATGGACGCGAGTGCTCTGGGTGCCGCTTACAGATTTGGACAACGAGGATCCCAAATAGACCGTAGGAGAATATGCCGCCAAGGACCTGACCGCCAAAGGTGAGAGACGTAAGCTACATGACTCGGCAAGACAGCACATACATAAGGTCCGGTTCTATAACGAGTCAAAGGTAAGTAGCGGTCGCGAGACAACGAATAATTCAACATACATAAGGGATATGTTTGGGGGAATGCCACACTGTGGGGGTAGGGACATGTCGGACGTTCGGTTTGACGAAACTCGGGCGAGAGACTACTTATACCTCAGTCAGCCACTCCGACTCGTGAAGTTATAATCGGACGCGCACAAAGAGCGTTCACCATCAATATTTCGGCACGGGTTGGGATCCCAATAGGACACCTAATTGAACTCTATGTCTGATCTTTCTCACATTTACTCGTGGAGCGGCTGCAATACATCGAAGAGCAGCAAGCCGAATAGATTTGAGTCAGGTGTACGCATCATACGCTGTGTTCATCACAGAGCTGATAGATGGGGATTCGGAACGTACTATTATTGAGCTTAGTGTATGCAGCCTCCGTCTGTCTCGCACTCCGTGTTGACTGTTGCTGGATCACGGCACATTTGGTATCCTGTGTCGGCACTTGAGTACTTGGGGCCGCAATGAAAACGAATCACTCACGAAGGTTAAGAAACGGATGGGTGATGAGTTCCACTGCATTGAGAAGCGCTGCCTCATACTCCCGAGGTTCTCATGAGAGATGGAGGTGATACACTTTCCAATGCTGACCAACGACTCGATGATCCCCCTCGTCTTCGAGTGTCATCCAATAATACCGTATCCCAGGGTGTCTGACGCTCCACACCTGCCACCTCGAAATTCAGGGACGTGGCGTCGTAGTGCGGGCGTGGACGTAGTTACTAAACGCCAATTTACGAGGCAAACTCATATTGAACGTGTTCCGCTGCTGTAAGCTCCCTACCAGATCCGTGCGGTCAATCCCCATGATCATTGCCGAAGGCAAGATCCTGTAATGAGCCTGTACAGTGTCAGTGTCACTTCCACGGAACAGAAATAGCTATAATCCATTCATCAATGTCACGATCAAGGATCTATGATAGTGTCAAGAAGTGCCCAGCCTACCTCGGTGCCTGATGATACGTAGATGGTGAGGCACGGTGAGCTGGTGTACTCTCGTCCATGAGAGTGGAAATGAGATTTGCCTATGCATGTCGAGATTCAGTGGCCTTCGACCAGTCGTAACATAAAAAGCGACGAAACACAGACAAGACGCAGTTCAACGGGAAAGAAAACTCACAGTGCCTTCGCATTGATTCCTTCTTGATGAGACACATGCAAAAAGTGCCGACGCGAAGCATCTTGTTGTACAGTAGAGATGGTACCTGAAATAGCGGTGAGAATGCAGAGGTCGGCCTAGTCGTTATCTGAACCTGTGGCGACGCAGTGAGCAGCCGAGTTCGTCACTTGCCTAAACGTTCGCTGTTAACGAGTCTCAACCGAAAGTCCTGGAAAGGAAGATTATCTCAGCCTAAATTCAGGATAGTAGAGACTCCACGTAGCATCGCAAAATATGACTGTCGCGGGTCGACAATTGAGGCTGGGACTGGGACTTCCAGCATGCGCTGTGTTGTCACTGCAGCCCAAAATTTAGTACAAATCGATGTCCGACGCGAACATTTCGCGCTCAGAGACTGGATAGTGAATGTACGAGTGTCCTGTTTGGTGCACAACGCCCATCGACGCCATTCGAGCACACAAATGGACGCCAGGAAATTTCATGAGATTTCTAGATGCTGTGAAGCCAGGCGTCTGGCAGTGGCAAGAAAGTATGAAATTGATCCAGTGATTGTGGGGAGAGGCGAGGCATATGTAACACGCACAAACACGATCACGCCACGATCTATCCTCTCCTCCTGCATCGACTGGGATCCAGAGCAAAGGCTTCTACACGACAATTCAAGGACGCATTACACCCCCGAGAATCTGAACCTGTTTGCGAGGCATCACGGATGATGTATAGACGCATGCTGGAGAGATTTGCCAGCTGCTACATTTTGTCCAAGCTTCGCCTACGTCGAGGAGTTCCGAGATCACTCGGTCTTAATGCTCTCACCACCTGGATTTCTCGCTCATGATCAGCTAATTTCTCTGTATGGTCCAGGCTATTGCTCAGTGCTAAATCTAGTTAACCGTCGCCTGGAAGCCTCCGACTGGGTGTACCAGATGAGATCCTCAAGCTCCGACTTAGAGACGATGTTTCAGATTCACATTCCTTATCCTTTGCACGGCGGAACTGCAGGTCTTACGCGGAAAGCGCCCAACGCTGTCGGTCTTTCCCATTGACCGTGATCTCCATCCTCGGGCGGCGGTACACCGCGAGTCTATACTCGATCAATTCTGACCATACAGTCAAGGTCGTAATCTCATTGGTCCATCACTCGCTCCCAGGGAATCCGTCCGTCTATCTGTATTCTCTTAACTGTGTGCCTGCGCCGGCCTCGTTCAATGCAATGGAGAATTATGCGAAGTTGTCGGGCAATGGAACGTTCAAAAGGCTCGGAGACAACTTTGTACAATCGACCGCCTCCAATGCAGCGCTTTGCCTCGGGCTTTCTCGTTCTCGTTCTCGCCCTCGCCGCCAACCTGGCATGGAAAGCGGCTTTCCCCGATCATAGGTTCATTGCACCTGGTCCCGACGACGTTCGCAGTCCTTGCCCCGGATTGAACACGTCAGGTTCCTCTATTTTCTGAGTATTTCTGGCCTCACGGATGCTCGATAGTCTCGCCAACCATGGCTACCTTCCACGCAATGGCAAGAACATCACTATCCCAATGGCGATGAAAGCGGGGATCGGTAAGCACACTGCAGTGTCTCCATGAATTGAAGGGGTAGCTGACTGGAACTTGACCCAAGAGGGCTTCAACGTCCAGCCAGATCTCGTCCTCCTTGGGGCGAAGTTCGCTATTATGTCCACGTTTGCATGGGACGCCTTCAGCTTGGAGGACGTCAGACTGTCTGTATATCCTCAACTTCTAGCCTTCCATCACCTTATTCTCTCCCCGTCATTAGCCACGGAAACATCGAGCACGACGCCTCTGTCTCCCGCGTCGACTTTGCCCTCGGCAACAACTGGAAGTTCAACGAGACCATCTACGCGACTCTGGCCAACTCCAACCCCGGTGTGGACTATTACAACGCGACATCCGCCGGCGCTGTTATGCACGACCGCCTGGCACAGTCGTTGAGGGATAACAACGCGACGATGAACACGCTCAGCGAGATGACCATCCGCACCAGGGAGAGCGCCCTGTACTTGAGCGTCATGGGTAATGGGACGACTGGCGAGGCGCCTAAGAAGTGAGTCCGAGTCCCTTTGGTGGGATTCGAGCTGACTGGCTTTTTAGATTCGTGGACATCTTCTTCAGGGAGGAACGGCTTCCGATCGAGGAAGGTTGGAAGAGGTCCCCCATCCCAATCGACTCCGAGGTCCATGGTCCTATCGAGGATGCTATCTTTGCCTCGGCCAACTGGGTTTCCAGTGTTGGCCAGTGCGCGTGGATAAGGACTTCGCCGAATGATGACCTGTCCATTGTTGGACCGCGATGAGCAGTTCATGTGTAGCGGTCACCTTGATATTTGCCAAGGACTTGCTATCTTACTGGGCCACTCATGATAGTGTATCCTTATTTTTTGCACCCTAAAGCAATTGTTTGATTTAGTACTACACAGTACTTACTTCTTCGTCACCACGTACGTTGTCTGTCTACGAGAGACTAATACCAAGTCGGTGGGCCATTGCCTTTGCAGCGCGAAATCCCTTGAGTAAGTACAAATTTTCCTACTTCATCTTGATCAGCGAGCTGGACTTGGAATTGTCGCGCGGAGACGCGGATGAGATCTGTGTTAGCCCGCTAATAGAAGTCCGATACGAATCATACGATTTAGTGTATACTGATTAGGAGAACAGGTAGGGTCAATCACGGACCGGGGAGCGCGCTTGGCCAAAAGCGGAGAGAGTTTCCCACGTGAATAAATTTCGAAAATGGGACGATCCATGTTGTGGTGCCAGGTTGACCAGCGACCATCATGAGCATGAACAGCACGACCTCGACGACGCCGACAGGGCCGGGCCTCTACGCCGACACCGACTTCTCGACGTTGAACTGGTTTGAACTCCAGTGGGTGGCGTGGTATATGTGGATAAACAACCCCGTCATCGCGACCGGCCTCATGAGCTTTTTGCTGCACGAGGTGTGTCCAGGCCAAGCTCGCCTGCCGCGCCCAGAGCTGACTGTGCCCCGCCCAGATTGTCTACTTTGGCCGCAGCATCCCCTGGATCATCATCGACGCCATGCCTTACTTCAGGAAGTGGAAGCTGCAGGCCACGAAAATACCGACGCCGCAGGAGCAGTGGGAGTGCACCAAACAGGTCTTGTTTGCGCATTTCACCATAGAGTTACCTACCGTGAGTTCCTCTGTCCCATAGGGGTCCCTATGTTGGCTGACTGTCTGGTGTAGATTTGGCTCTTCCACCCGCTCGCCGAGTCCATTGGCATGTCGACGTACCAGGTCCCGTTCCCTTCCTTGAAGAGCATGGCGCCCCAAATTGCGTTCTTCTTCTTCTTTGAGGACCTGTTCCACTGGGCCGCCCACCGAGCTCTCCATACGCCGCTCTTATACAAGCACATCCATAAGATCCACCACAAGTACTCGGCGCCGTTCGGGCTGGCCGCGGAATATGCCCACCCCGCCGAGGTCCTCATTCTGGGTACTGGCACCATCGGTGGGCCTCTGCTGTACTGCGCCGTCACCCGGGACTTCCACATCATCTCCATGTACATCTGGATTACCCTGCGCCTCTTCCAGGCCATCGACGCCCACAGCGGATACGGTGCGTACCCCGCGAAGCTTTCACATTTTTCTTACTAATACTACCCTACAGACTTCCCATGGTCATTGCAACACATCCTTCCCTTTTGGTCAGGTGCCGAGCACCACGACTTCCACCACATGTCCTTCACCAACAACTTCTCCACGTCCTTCCGTTGGTGGGACAGGATCTTCGGTACTGACACCAACTACCTCAAGTACCGCGAGCGCATCCGTGAAGCGAGCAACCGCTCCCAGGAGGACCGTCTCGAGATTGAGCGTCAGCTGCTGGCGCAGGTCGAGAAGGAGGGTATCGAGGCCGAGCGCGAGGTTGTCAAGGGAGGCAAGTTGGACTGATCTCAAAATATTTACACACGCATACGCACACATAGACTTATACTCAGCATAATTGAATACCTTGATCCTCTGGGCTTCTCGGTACAAGGTGCAAGTTTCGCAGGCTTGCAGAAGTGGCGTAGGACGGTAACGTGGATTGTCGATTGTTTTCTCGGCCTGGGACAAACTCTCCGCTGGTGTTCAATCACAGGCGATGCGTTTGCAGGTGCGCATGACATGAATGTATTCCAATCTATTCGTCATGTAGTACATGAATCTGTTTGGAGACTCAGGATCATTGTGCTAGACGCGACGTCGCCACCGAAGCCCAGAGAGGAAAAGAGCGACGTGGTGATGGTCGGAGAGATAGCATCGTCCTTATCAGTAGATTTCTGAATGCCTTGGTGCATTCGGCAGAAATCACTGAACGAACTTCGACGGAGAGGCCAAAGGGGCAGGCCGTAGCATCGGTACAGTACGCGGCAAACTTGCGGCATTGAGGCCAACTAACGGGTGACGTCACGCGTGAATACCTTCATCCAGAGCTGCAACTGCCACTGACAAGACCTCTTCTTCAAATGGAGCCTCAAAATTCGTCCTTGACCGACGCTCCTGTAACCGAAACAGGAACAGGTAAGCAACTCAAAACTTTACGAGATCGCGAAGTAACCACTGATACTCCCTGCAGAGTCGGCAGCATACATTCTCAACCTTCCTGACGAGCTTCTACTGCTCATTGCAGCTGCCTTAGAGAATACCAACTGGTACTCCTATCCTGTCTCAAAAAGTCACATTTTTGCTTCTGTTTGCCGGCGGTTTTGGCTGGTTCTTATGCGTGGTACATATCACAAAGTCCGCATAGATCACGACCGGCGACATGTCCTACATTTCTTCCTCGATTCCGACGTTCCTTCACGCGGGCACATTACGCAGGATCTCAGCTTGTGCATCGCATCATACAAAACCGATGACTCTTCCTCAGCGTCTCGCAGGAGAGCCCCCAAACCAGCACTCGTCGAGGTGGACCAAATTTTTGGCCTTCTCAGTAGCCTATCACGCTGCATCCACCACTTCACCCATCTTCGAAGGTTTGTATTCCAGCTCTATCCCCAAGGTGGCGAGGAGCAACCTCTTTTCCGATATCCCACCCGTCATATGCTTCCAGATCGTGCGCCGTTGAGCCAGGCAGAGCTGGAGCGAGTCATCGGCATCTTCAGCGCTCTACCCGAGTGTCTCGAGATACTCGAAGTATCCGGCTTCACGTGGGAGAACGGTGTGACTGCGTTCAAGCATGTCCAGTTGCCCAACCTTCGACGACTTTTGTTGGATCTCCATGTACCTACACAGCCCAGTCTTGTCGCAGCGACCTTTCTCTCGGGCATGCCCTCTGTGAAGGACATTAGTCTTCCGGCACAGTGGTGCCCAAATAGTACATGGTGTCAGAGGGCATTTATGGAACGTCGATTCGAGCATATCGCGGTTGGGATCGACGACGATGAGCATCAATGCAGAGAAATGGGACCTTGTCTCTGGCAGTCTGGTCTCGCCCTTATGTTTGAGGCTTCTGCCTCAACCTTAACCGCGTTGACTGTCTCAACGTTGTCATTTCCCAGTGCGAACGTTGCCAGATTTTGCACTGGACTTGTATCCCTGACAATCTACAACCTCACCTTCGACGGTGCATTCGACGCGATCGTAATCCCCTTCTTGCCGTTGAAAATCACGACTCTCAGGATGCCCGGATGCTGCGGAATCCCAGAAACCTTTGCCCAGTGTTTTGATGTCGCGCAGCGTCATTGTGCCTTCCCTTCACTATTGCGTCTCGAACTCAAGGATCTGGAGACCGAGTGTGACGTTGTCGACCGACCCGATTTTGATTGGGACGGAGAAGTTCGTGACTCGCTAGACGATCATGGCCCTCGCCCGTGTTTTTGGCATCCAAAAGTTAGGAGGAAATTTGAGGAGGACTGCGAATTACGAGGGATAGATGCCCAGATTGAGTGGGGGTGGTTTGAAGGCTGGGGCTAGATTTCGATTTTTTGAAGCTTTGTATTCGCTTGATGCCTCTCTTTCATCTTATTTATCTTTTTCACCGATCACTCGGCTGCTTTTTTCACTGTTGGTATGGTCCTCACCATGATTCCGTGGTTTGCTTCGCCCTCAGTTGGTCGGTGTCTACTGTCTAGTATGTACTTAGCGACAATATTCACAGAAACTATATATACATAGCCAATTACATTACTACAAAGGTTACCATGTATCCGTCTGTGCTGTATAAATCTATAGCGACTCGGTCAACATGTATATAATAGTCGATAAGATTCAATTTGGAGCCTTGCTTTCTCATCGACACACAATCGTGCACCGAGTACAAATTAGACCTAAGGAATACTCCTCCCACAGTGTCGCCCTACCCATGTCTCTGTGTTTTCGAGGATGGTTTTCGTTCGCACTTGCGTCCGTCATATCAGGGCAGTCATAGTCCAGTCCACTGCAATCTCAGTCTTCCTGATCCATCATAACCTCCTCCATGAACGCTCTTGAGCCGGCACGCCTGAAATCCTTGTTCAAAGATAGCTCTCAAAGAAGCATATCAGACGCTAGGGCTAGTCAAAAGTTGAGATGGTTATGGCCCATCTCAAAAGTATACACCCGAATTAATCGACTGTCATCAAGTGTCACGGATGGTCGGACTCAGGCTGCTTTCAGGTACAGTGAACATTTTGGCGGACTATATTTTTACGGCTACATACATACAAGTAATCGGATCACGATATGATATACTGTACCTAAAATATGAAACTAAAACGAGAACCTACCTGCTATGATAATATTAGTCTTTGTAAATGATAGAACTAGGGAATGTCATCGAACTACTCAACCACTACCACGAACTCCTCAAAACTATCCAGGTGGCTAACCAATTCGCTCCAGTACTGCGCATCAAGGACCTCCGGCTGTGGAATATGATCCACAAACGTCATCGGGAAGTTCCGTGGCAAGTTCAGATTCGAAGCGATCTTGGACTTGTCCGTCACGATCATGCGCCACCATTGCAGGATCGACCTGCGAGCAGCCGTACGCCGGCGAATCCTCATATCCATATGCGCCTCTATCAAAGCGACTTCAGTATCCGAGAAAGAATCAGCGTCGCCGAGGTCAAGGAGGATGACGCAGTTCTCGTAGTTGGCGAACTGATTAGAAACAGGGTGGCTGTTGGGGACGAAGAGGACATCCCTCGAGTTTAGAACGGGCTGCCTGCGGTTCACCGCGTACTCGAGGATCGAGAAGGGTTTCGTGATTCTCTCGCAAAAGAGTGCAAACAAGTGGAGGGGCGCATCTTCCTTGGGCTCCTCTTCGGCGGCGGGAACACTAGGAGGACACGGAATTAGCTTCGAGGGTTACTCTGGAACAGAGAAACGGTAATATACCTGGGAATCTCCGAATTGAAGTCTTGCGGCACGAAATCATCAACGGAAACCAGCTCGTCCTAGAAACACGTCAATAACAAGACTCAGCGGGCGACTCGTTACAGAAGACTGACCTCAGTGCTGAAGTCGTCATGAGCAGTCTTCGAATGCTTCCTCTGTAAATCATCGTCCGGCGCATCAAAGGACGTGCGCCTGTTCCTTTTCGAGCGAGCTGCACCAGACCGCCGTGCACCCTCTGGCGAATTCTCGCCTGCTCTGGCTGTGTCAAGGACCAAAGCTCGGGCGGTCGTATCATGCCCTGAGGACGTTTGGAGAGGCTGAATGTCGGACCTCGGTGGATGGGACTTCTCTTGGGGGTCGCTGGCTGGCTGAATTGGAAGAGCCTGGGACGCGACGGCGGCGCGAACTTCGGTTTCGAGAGGTGGGTGAACTTCACCAGTAGCAGCTGAGGTGCGCACGGCTCTGGTGCCCTTTGCTGGGACTGGAGGAGGACCCATGGATCCTCGAGCTCGGGGAGCCATGATCGCAGGTCCCGGAGGCGCCGGTCTCGCAGTCTGCGAAGGAGCAACCACTGATGGGATGGGTGCATCAAAAGTAACTCGCTGACCACCACGAGGAGGAGGAACGGATAATGGTCCTCGCGTACGTGCAGTCGACGTTGGGCCTTGAACTGGTGCGCTAGGAGGCGCAGGCTGAATCGCGGTAGCAGTCCTAGGGAGGCGAGCTTGTCCAGCACCATTCACCGCAGGTGTCTGTCGACGGAGCTGCGCCTGTATGAAATCGCGATAAACAAACTCATCATTACTCGACTGTTGCGCCTGTTGAACACTTGCTCTGACCAGAGCCATAGCCTGATCGACAGTGGGCCGGGGGGTGTGAGGCAGTCGGAACGTGATGTTCGCAGGCTGGGCGATTTGGGTCGGTTGCGAGTGGGGAGGTAGCTGAGCGGGGAGATATTGATGCGCGGGGTGGGGACCATGAAGAGGCTGCTGCTGGACCTGAGCGGACGCCGGGTGGGGAATGGCTAAAACTGTTCGACGCTGCAGCTGGGAAGGCCCGAGCGGCGCGTCGCCGTTGGATACAGGGTAGTTGTAGACCTGGTCGCGGTAGTGACTGCTCGCTGGCGGTCCCCTTGGTCCCTGTGGGATGAGAGTTGTCTGGCTGGGGCGGGATGGCTGTGGAGGATGGGAGATGGCGGTCGCTTGGCGCGGAGGTTGCGCTGGAAGGCCACGAAGGGTTGGGTCGCCAGGTTGGGAGTAATAGTTGGAGTTCGTAATGACAATGCCCTGGTTGGGCGTCGCCTGTCTGGAAGTAATATTATTGGAGTTGATAGCGTAGTTGGCCGGCGTCGAATTAGCGGTGGAGTTGGTTGAGCTGAGGCCGGCGTTCGAGTTCGAAACCTAGCCATTTGATCAGCAGTGAACAATGTGCATCAGAGAATTGAGTGCTCACTCGGTATTGCACAGTATGATTGTCATTCGAGAAAGGGATTGCATGTTGAGTTTGGTAGGTAGCATAATCTGGGAGCTACACATTGTCGGTCAGCATTGAACGAAGCGAATGGTCTCGAAACAATGGACTGGTTCCACTTACGCGTGAATTCATAGCATAGTAATCATTGTTGGCATAATTGGACTGGTGGCCTTGAGTGTTGGCGGTCTACGGGGTGATTAATACCGAACAAAGCGACGCGAAGCGATGAGAAGTCAAGATAAACTTACACTGCCTTGTTCATCGTGCGTTTGCATTCCGGATGCGGAGTTCATGATGAGAAGATGTACAGAAAGGGAGAAGAGGGTATGAGACAGAAAGGTGAAGAGATGATAGTAGTAGTTGTAGCTTGAGGAGAGGTTGGCGAGATTCAGGGTACCCTGTTAAGGTCACGTGATGCATTTGATCACCAAGTTTGAGCCACTGAGCAGTGACGGCTCTTGGGATCAGAGGGAAAGGGCAATGGGACATTTCAGAGGCGACACGGTAGTCTATTCCGGCCCAGTGAAAGGCTCGCGACGAGCAGAGGCATGGCTGTGGTCAAGCTCGAGTCGGAACTTCGCTGCACACGTCGTCGTTAGTCCCCTCGCTAATTTTCTGGGGCGAGGAAGGGACCTACCAGGACGGTTCTCACATCCAGGACCACGTCGGAGGGGCTCAGTGTATCGAAATACTGTGCGCCACACTTTATCGAATGTGACTTTAATCTGAAGTTGCCACGAACGCAACCAGAACATGATTTTGCCGAGCAGTTTTGAGTGTCCAGTTTCTCGCGGAGAGGTCGAGCTTGGACAGCAATAAATCTGTATGGCTGGCATAGAAGCCGACATATATGAGTTCTCGCTTGGATCCTTCGTGGCGCCTCATGTACTGTTTATCTCGGGTTAGTATATGCATGATCACAGGCACGAGCTACGTACGGAACCAAGAAAAACACATCCATTATGAGGCCACGTATGTTTCTTTGGTCGACAATCGAATATGTGCTCCGAAGGTTACAAGTCGGAACACAAAGCCCCGAGCAGGTATGAATAAGGGCGGGGATAACAGACGCAGAAACGGAGAGACCGTCGCCCGCGTCCATCCCGCGTCCGAGTCAGGCCGAAACTCATGGGCGTCAGTACAATTGGCTTGGGTGGATGGGCTGCTCTGGGTGTTCTGTAGCGGAATGGGAGAGACTGTGGAAGACATGGATGGTGCTGCAAGGAGGCCAACGTCCAATGAATGGTATTTTAGCGTCTGGCTATGTCCTGCTCAATTTCGTTCGAGGCGTGATGGAAAAAGGACATACCACAAGCTCGCATTCGACTGGATTGGGCGCATTGATCTGTCCTCGTCCGGCGCGACAGTCATAGCAAATTATGACCCTCATTCTCTATGATCTAAGCATCGTGCTTGCGCAGGCAAAATTGCCACGCGTCCATCTCAAGCGAGGAAGGATGGAAGGCGGGCAGCTCGCGTAGACTATTCAGAAATCAAGAAGTTGCTGATAGGCAATGAGGGCGCGAAACCTTGAAAGGTCCAAGGATGCGAGAAGAGTCCGTAGCGCCAACGATAGCGATGGGAAGGAAAGTACACGTCGTTGCCGCCGGCATACGAAGCCGCTTTCGGTCGCTGACGCAGGCGTCGGGACTCGGCATATAACATAGCCGCATGTTTCTCTTCAACCTAGAGAGTCAGTTTTCTTTTATGCGTATGTCTTCTCGTGTGTATCACTTGCCTGCTTAGAGCAACAACGCCTCGCTACATCACGCCACATAGGTCCATTGAGCCATACCCTGGCGTACGCCGTACACAATTTCTTCGTATTCGTACCACAATTGCAACCAACCTCTAGGTTACTCTTTGCGTCTTAGTAAAGGCTTCTGATCATCTCTCAGAATCTGTATAGCATCTGTATTCTTGGAACTGACTTGCATATGTATGTATCGTACATACAGTACTTATCACGCTTCGCGACACATCTCCCCGACGACAGTATCAAACAGACACAATAAATACAGAATATAAAACGAAAGAGGCGCTGGATATTACGGCGACTATATACTATGTTTGTAGAGTCCAGACGTTGATAAAGTTAGAAAGGAAGGAGACGGGTACGATATGTGATGCTGTCTACGAGAGTCAGAATGGGTCCATTGGTTTGGCGGGTCCTTGGAAATTACAGCTGATCAGGCGTGAGCTGGCTATACAGCGGGCAAAGATCCCGCCATGCGTCTTCACGAGGAAAAAGAGTCATTGTCGGTTGACAATAGGAAAGATTATTCATACCTGTCACGTTAAGATGCGCCACTCGGCCGATATCTTCCGCGAGGACCACGGCGAGACCCCTTCAAGAATTGAGTGAGTAAGCCGATTAGAGATGCGACAAATCAACGCACTCATCGAGATGAAAGTCGATATGACTGAGGTTTATCGGGATGAGTCAATTGTCATAAGTAGAATCACGAAGAAGAGGAACTGACCAGTGCAAGAACCTATGTCGAGTTGAGTCTATAGTCGTACGAGGAAGACAAAACGGTCACATACCATGGCCCAGCATTATCAGTCACGAAACGAAGGGAGGTGAGGTTAGACTGGTTGGCAGGAGTAACGTCTCGGCGAACCTAACAAGTACCGCATTAGTCTGACTAGCAAATTCGTACGAACGAAATTATCTCACAGGATTTTTGTAGTTGTACTCCTCACTGTCTGCGCTCTTGACTACGCTGAAACTATGCTAGAAGAAAATCGTTCAATACAGGGGCCAGTCGAATAGCCAAGTGAGCATACACCGTGCAGATGGAACGGATGCTGTCAAGTGGGCGTCAGCAAGTTGTTCTAGTGGAAGCAACCACACTAACCGGATTCCCCTGAGGGGCGAGCCCGAGGAGGTTAATCTCTATAACACTGTTCAGCGGCAATCCATACACACTCCCAGCAGGCAAGAGATCCTGCGCCAACTGTGCCCCGCTGAGAATCTGCAAAAGGACAGGAACGGTAGGCGGATGGAATGTATGTCCGCTGATGTTGAACTCTTGCGTCTCGTCGCTGAACCCAATCGTTAGATTCAGTACGTGATCCGCCCCGCCTGGGTACGGCTTTCCCGGGGCAGCAGGCGACTCTAAAGCATGCAAGTCCTTCTCCCGCAGCGGCGTTAATCCGATCGGCCTCTCCGTCTTCGGCTCAGCGTGATGCGCCCCCTCATAGCGCAGAATCGCCGAATTGGTGCCATTCTCGAAGCCGGTGTATTGCAGAAGTTCCGGCTGGGCGCGGACCCAGTAGTTATCGACCGGCTGGTTGGCGTGCAGGATGGCGGAGTAGCGCTGCCCGGCAAAGACGTCGATCGCACCAACAGTGATGGGCTCCGTGTTTTCACCGTCCGTTTCGATGATAGTAAGGTTGTGGCCATCGATGGAAAACAGGAAGTGCGGGCTGCAAGATATGGATATGATGCGGAGACGATATCTCAGTCCATGCTTGACCTTGATCACCGCGAGTTCTGCCGTGGGCTGTCAAGATTGAGGTCAGAAGCAGGAATGAGCTAAAATTTGGAGCATGTACATCACCACCGAAACGACCTTTGCCGTTGATGAGGGTTGAGTTAGCAACCTTCGGTCCTATTGTGCCACGCAAACGGCGCGATGATAGCTGATACCTAAAGATGCAAATCAGTAGTGCATCATGGAAACACAATGAACCGAAGAGATCTAACTCACCAATCAGCCAACGTGATAATCGTGTTTTCTGTTTCGCAGTCATGATCAGAATAATAAGCGATAGACAGTGAACACACCATCATCAACATCATAGAGATGTCGGTGAGGATCATTGCAACCGTTCTCGCCGTCATAAACAATGAACGCGCCTCTGAGACCGTCACAGTACTGGAGATCCAGATGCGAATGATACCAGAAAGTCCCAGCCTGATTTTTCACGTCGAACGTGTATTGATAAGAGTGATTGGCCGATATGGGGCATTGCGTTATAAAGCTGGGACCATCTTGATAGGGCGTCCCGGATTGAAAAATTCCATGCCAGTGAATGCTGGTACTCTGGAGCATCGTGTTATCATGAAGTGAGTCAGTGACGTTAAGTTTGAATCGATCTCCCTGTGTCAAGATACGATTCAGTCCAGCTGAGACGCGGATATAGCAGAAGACACGGACTTTATGGCCGATAATTGGAGGTCCGGGAAACTGCCCGTTCGCTGTGACCGTACTACATGGGCGCAAATCAGCTACGGGACATGGCTCAACCATGAAGACTCACGAACGAGTGGTGCCATCTGGAGCGAGGTCCGCGTTAACGATATGCAGGTTGCCATCGGGTCGAATTATCTCGACAGCGAGGCACGCGGAGGCAGCAACGCAAAACCCTAGAAGGAATGTATACATGAGGGCGAGTAAGGGAGAGGGATCACTAGCACATTTTTCCATCGGGCTCAGCGAGGCATTTATACGTTTTCTAGAGTCAGTCGGTTACCTCACAAGAGAGGACGGACCCAACATTTGGTTTCATGAACGAAATGTGTAACGCCGAGCCCAGACATGGATAGATGGCGCATCGGCCCACCCAAACCGCCCGGCAGACGCGTCGAGATCCACAGGTTTTAGTTTGAAACCTAGAGAGTACGGAGAGCAGCTGTCTAAGCCGAAGACGATATGGCGGGAAGGCACACAGTTCGCCGGCGAGCTATTTCTAGCTGACAAGTATCACTGTGCATTCTTGGCTTGTTTCGCGTGCCTAAAAACATATCAACGCTACATTCTGGAGATTTCGGGAGACCATCACGCTCTCTCGTGAAATGCGAAATCAAATGGGACTTGACCAATTCTGTCATATAAGGCATTCGTTGTTGTAGCACGCGCCACTTGCATCTAGAAAGCCTACCTGGCATCCCATCGAGGTACACATTATTCTAGCACTGAAGGAGTCAGTGGTACAAATCCCGTTATATCCCGCGTGGCGTCTACCTCATACAGATGCGAACGGTCTATGGTGGTTATACACAACATCATATGGACATATTCCGGGATGCGCTAACAAAGGACATCTCTCAATGAAACTATCACCGGCGACGAATGAATCGTACCTGACAAGGACGTGCTGTCCACCGGCGCTCACTTCCCGAACAGCGTACTCCTTCAAGCCTTTGCTCCGCACTCTCAAAGGTGTTTCCGCTGTTTCTACATTTCCGCCAAGGCCCAGTTGTGCCGTTATCCCGACACCCCAGGCATACAGTGTTCCCTCTTCCGAGCATGCGACGCTGTACCTGGGACCACAAGCCATAGTGACAATTTTGGTTGACGAGAATCCGTCGGCATGAGGGGGCAACACAGGTGTCGGATCTTCATCCGTCGGCGGTGGCGGGAAGGCGATTCTGACAGGCTCTCGAACGTGGAGGTCAATCTTGGGATGTGCGATCTGGGGATCGTCAATGGAGCAGCCAAATTTAGCAGCGAGACCAGCGCGGATGGCGGGTAGTTCTTCGGCATGCTTCTGGAGGACATGGAGCATGGACGGGTGGTCCTTGGCAAGACCAATGGCGTGCTCATCGCATCTCCCACAGCCCCAGAGTTCACCGTTGTTGAAGAGGAATAGAGTATGGAATTCCCTAATGCCGATCAGAGAGACGTGCGGTGCCGATGATAGAGATATTCTTACCCGCATTCGATAGCTATGACTTTGGCGCCACTATGGTGCCTTGGATGTAGTGGACCGATGGCTGTCGGTGTCAGGACGCTCTCATCATCTCTGTTTAGACCAAGCTGATGCATATGATTCAAGCCCCATCCATAAACGACGCCATCGGCATCCACAGCGAATGACTGATTTGCACCAGCACCAATGTGGACGATTCTCTTCAGGTGCAGGGTTTCCGGCGTGAGCGATGTCTGAGCGTGCTTGTCCAACCGTCCTAGCTGACAACGGGCCCCGAATCCCCACGTGAAGACGTGCCCGTCAGTAGACAAGGCAAGGATATGACTAGCGCCACACTTGATCTGACAGACACGGTGGCGGGCTAAAACAGAGTATGCTTGAGGCACGAGGACTTTGGGTGGGTGTGTCGGATCGCCGTCAAATGAGCTTGTACCGTCTTCCGCCTTTAATCCGTCGTGTGAGTGTCGACACAGCACAGATTGCCCAAGAGCGTACCCTAAAGGTTCCCCAGACGCGTAGTTGGCCCTGTGAGCCAAGTACAGCACTCATACAGTCGCCGGCGTCAGCAGCGACCGCGATAAATTCACCGAGGCCCTCGACAAGCGCTGGCGTCGCCTCGAGTTCGTCGGGCTCCATACCGAGGACATTGTCGGTAGCTCTTCCGAGTGCAAGATCGTCGTTAGAACCCCAAGACCATAGCTGTTGCATCTGATGAGCAGCGTATGAAGCAGATGGCAGCCGAAACGTACCTGTCCCTTGGCGTCAATCAGCAAGGAATGCATGCCTCCTGCGGCGAGACACTGTATTCCCTCTGAGAACTTGGCATGCAGCCGCGGACGAGCCACCTCGTCGAGGACATCCGGGCCGAGTCCCAGCTGGCCAGATCCACCGGCGCCGTGCACAAAAAGCGTCGTCGGCGCCTTGGATGCCTTCAGCAGCGGCACCGTGTTCGGTGCGCTCATTGTGCGCGCCTTCTTCGGCTGCACCTCGAGCTCGTCATATTCATGGAATGTTTTTCGTTTTTTGCCATTTTTCAGGTCCTGAATGGGTAATGTGGAGAGGTATTTCGTCGCTCTAGTTGAGAGGGAAAGTCCATCGGTTCGAACAATGCTTTTCGAGCCTGTTTTGGGTGAGACTTGCTGTAGATGATTCTGGAAAAATGCATACGAATGCGCGACATTTCTAGCGTCTATGGTATAGGATGTGGGTAGCCAACAAGTCGGAGGAGGATCATAAAAGCGACATGGCAGCAAAGAGAAAACAAGGGCGGCAAGGCGGCACAATTGTCTTTGCGGCGATCAAGTGACAACTTGCCATCCTGCCAAAAGGACACCTTTTCATTCACTTACAACTTACAAGGTACTTAAGTACTATTGAAGGGTAATAGTCGCGACACCATTTACAAAAGGTATAACACTAGCACCCGCATCGAGCGTCCAGTTCCCAGCCACCATCAACAGACCCCTTCCTCCAAACTGAGCAACAGTCTGACTGACGACCAATCGCGCATTCGGGGCAGCAGCACCTGCACCCACAGCAGCAGCGACCGTAGCCGTAGCCTGCTTGGCCGCACTGTCATACACCACTCTCGTAAACGCCCCCGCATCCAACGTCAACATCGCCGCAATCGGCGCAATAAACACCCTCCTCCGTCCCGTGTCCTGAACATTCACCGAAACACTCTGCCCCGAGACCGAAACCGTCCCGCCAAACGCCTGCCATCCAAAACTCGGATGATTGATGATGTATGTCCCGATGCCCATGGAGTGCCCAGAGAAGTTCGGGCCATAGTCACCAGAGTAGGCATCCCATTTCATCGTGTCCGGCCATGAGTGGAAGGCTTGAGCGGCGAAACCGTTTTGGTCGATGTTCGACATAGCTCCGCTGAGGCCACCATATGCGAGGCGCAAGAGGAAATAATTGGTTGGATCCCGTTGGAAGGCGTCGATGAGAGGAAGGGCATTGAGGCCCGAGCCATAATGGTGGATCATACGCTCGTATCTCATGAGCTTGCCGCCATAGATGAAGTCCCTGTTCTACGGCATGAGAAGCAAGGATATTCAAAGAACGTAAACCTCACCAGTATCGTCGAGCATTCCCGTTATATCCCCAATGCGGAATCAACGGCTGATAAGCCAAAATCGAATTGAGCGTATTCGTCGCAGTAGTCGAGTCGTTGAAATACTGGCTCCAGATATAAACGCCCTCTTGCCCTGTCGAGTCCCAAGCCATCTCAGAGCCAAACCTACCTGAATGTTAGAAATCAAAGAGACTATGAAGCAGAGGCAAGACCCACGGATATCGCTCCGTAGCCCAAATTGCATGCCTTGCCTGCATCCTCGACTCTACAAGCTGCGCCTGAGCACTCCAAGCCGCTCCTTCCCTCTTGAGGTCATCCAATAACAACTTGATCACTGTCTCACCCATCAGCCCATCGTCGGCATATCCCACCGACCCGCTCGTCATCGACTGCACAGTCAACACCGCCTGGTTCAGATAATACTCCCACGTATGCGTTGTCAAGAGGTTCGGATAATTTCTCCCCACACGATACATGGCCCAATGTGCTGCAGTGACGTGGACGTAGTCGTACGCGCGAGAGGTATCATAGGCATCGGCCTGATCCCAGGACCACCAATTCCCCCAGAACACCGAAGACGGATAGGTGTAACTGGGGACTAGGGCAGGCTGGTAGAAAAATACAGACTCAAACACAAAATGAGCATGCCGAACGACATCGAGAGCAAGGAGCAAATACCTTCTTAACGCTTGCGTCAGCATTCTGCACCGATCCTACCAGCGTCTGATTGACAAACGTCTCAAGAGCCTTTACCTCTGCCGCGTTCGGCTGCAGGTACTGCTTCATCATCGCCGTCAACCACGACCCAGCACCTGCCTCATCACTCAATCCCGAGATCCATACCCGCGGATCATTCAACACCACCGCGTTGACCTCCCGGTCATAGCTGATCACCGAGGGCGACCGCTCGAAGGGATCAGTGGCGCTATTGAACCACTGCGACGTTGTGAGGAAGTTGCCCAGGTGAGCGATGGTGTCCACAGCAGCGGTGGTGACGAAGTAATTGACTGTCTGGAGAGTACCGTCTGTATATGTGATGGAAAGACGGGCCCGACCGAAGGTGTTGCCCGTGATGTCGTAACCTTTCCAGGTGGCGCTGTCAGTGTTGGCTGTCCAGGAGAGGGCACCGGTAGGGGTAGCGGCGATGGACGAGATGGCCGACGAGTATCGCAGGAACAGTTTCCCTTTCTGGTCTGAAGGAAGTATGTATCCAGGAACACCTGCAGCCACTGGGTGGTCAGCCGCGATGAGGGTGTCCTCGATAGTTGCAATGGAGTTGGCTAGCAGGAACTGCAGCCCATATGTACGCGTCTCTCCCGGAGCGAGGGTATGAGACGTCGGTGCATTCCAAGGCGTCGTGAATCCCCATTCATTCTGCGCGTACGCCAGTGTGTGGAACATCCATTCGAAAAGACCCTCGAATGTCTGAGAGTCGTAAGAGTAGCTCGCTTCGGTCGATGTCTCAACAAGGTTGCGCCAACCTTCCAATGGCGATGATGCTGCTGGGATGACGACCAGGGGTGGAAGTGTTCCAAGCAAAGGCGTAACCTGAACGAATCCGGCATCCTGGCCAATGTATGGGTCTGTCAGGCTACAGATCGTGTTGACTTGAGCAGCTGTACGGTCCGTGAATATCTGGGAGAAATAGGCAGTGAGGACAATATCTCAACATAGCAAGAGAGAGTACCAACATTGTTGAATTCTAGCGGCACACCCAGCGACCCAATCACGACGTCCTCGGTCTGAGGATTGTTGATATCAAACGACATCTGCAGGGTTCCCTTGTCCACGACCCAGCGACGCGTCACATTCAAGAGGGTCGAATTGAGTGTCGGCGTAAGATTCGCCTGTGCGATAGTGCTGCCCGTAACGTTCTGGCGAATGACAGGGCTACGCCGAGCAGAGGAATCGATAGTGGTCCATGTGGAGACGCTGGCTTGACGCGCTCTGATAGTGATATCGCCGAGATGGTATTGGCTGTTGTTTTGGCGATTGACCATGTAGTCAGAGGGGATGAAATCAAAGGTGGAGCCAAGAGGTTTCAGGGAGTAGACCGTTTGCGAGTCGGAGACGAGTTGGAGAGCAAAAGTAGTGGTGTTGAACGATGTGAAGCCATTCTGCAGGCCCGATTGACCGCGTGCGCTGGGGAGGTGAACGAATAGCCAGAGGCCGAGGGACATGAAGGCGAGAAGCATCCTGATACTTTGTCAAACATTTTCGTCGAGAACTGTCGATTGGACCTTACTTTACTGGGCCAAACGAACGGGACTTCGAGAGTCTGAAAACCACGCGCTCCCGGTCATCCCATTTATACGCGTTTCGTGCATGGCTTCCCATGATAGTCCCGGGACGCAGGTCTGAATGCCATGGGTCATCTGAAAATCAGACTGAGAAGCCAACGTACCGAAGTTAACCCTTCTGGCTACACTTTCTCGTAGGCCAGAGGCATTCTGCGTGATCGTCAAGGTCAGAAAATCAACGAAGGCCCAATAACGTTGCGCACCACGATATCCGGGCGTTAGAAGGGGCGTCAGAAGAGGTTTCCAGCATAAAAATGCTGATGACCATGTCGAACATCATGAAGGAAAAGAGCAAGGTCGCATCGTCATCGCCGACGGCAGTTGACCCGGTCAATATCGGGCCGGGCGGTTTTCGAGCTTCGCCTTATTAGGGCTGCTCAATTCTTGCCCGTCACTTTGCCCGTCACTTCAAATTTTATTAGTAATCACCAGAGATATCATGCGGAATCCGCGACCACTTTGCGAGTGTCTTTCCTCATTCCAGGACATGGTTGTTTGTGAGCGTGTCGAGTACATGGAGTGCATAATTGATGGTTCTTGCTGTAGAACGGGCTCCGACAGTCTTTCCCGACCCATATCATAACCATCATTGCTTCAGGATTCAGATTTAGATTCAGAAGTTCATCTTCACTCCCCAACATGTATGTTGAGTGTACAAGCTATGATATCTCTCCAAACAGTCCCTGTGGGCATACTAAAAGTGTTGGTACAGCAATCCATGATAGATACGAGCGGATAGATGACTAGATCAGTTTGCGTATGATATCTCCGGTGATTACTAATAAAATTTGAAGTGACGGGCGAAGTGACGGGCAAGAATTGAGCAGCCCTATTCGATACTACATAGTTCATGTCGGATACGAAATACAGCACAGTTTGGTACAAAGTCCGTAGTTATCTATCTTTTCATACTACTAAACAAAGCTTCTGATACTTGACACGTACTACAGCGACCGTCTCGCCCATTATGGAGCCAACGCGGGCTGATTAGGGCCAGAGTTGACATTTGACGTCTGGATTAGCGCGCCACGGAGTGTATTAGCCCACGATCTAACTCGCGTCTTCCAACTTGTGCTTCGACGAATGGATGAGTCTCCCTGCGGATGGACGGACTACATATAGTGTGAGATTGTGGCGTACTGGAAGAAAGATCAACCCACCTGATTGCTTGTTGCAGTGGTTATCACAGGTGGCGTGAAACGCCTTCGTTGGATATCGCAAGTCAGATCCTCCAGCACCCTTGCTAAGGTGTCGAAATCCTCGTAGTGAACATCCTTGTTGACGCGAATCTCTCTCTTCCTCGAGATAAGTACACCGCTGTAGTCAACCCTTGCACCCGGTGTCAAGAGGAACTGAGAAAGCTCACGTAAGCACGACAGCCAATCTTCGTGATTAGTTTTCTCCGCCAGGTGCCACAAACGCGCCTGCGTCTTCGCGTCGGCAAGTAAAAGCAGCTTGCATAGAGATGCCAAATTGCCTGGCGAAGATAGTGTGTCCAGAACTAGTGCGGCCACGGGAGAGGACGATTCCGTCAATACACAGAACCCATCTACAAAGGCAGCTGCTAAATTCGTGTATCCGGCGCGCTTGTCCCTCAGGATTCTATTCGCGAACGCGTTGGACTCGGATGATTGGGAGATACGCGTCATGATCGATCCCATAGCGCTCAACCAGCCGCTATCCATGAGGTCGGTGTAAATGCTCTCAAGGAAGTGCAGCCGAGTGCCCGATTTAGAACTCAGAACGTAAGTCAGAACGTGAGCAGCCGCGTCGAAAGTAGCTTCACTGCTGCTTCGGACTGCTAGCTTCCATACTTTACAAAAGATCTCGGGAGTCAGCCATGTAGCGTCATGGTCGCCGGTAGTGGAGAACTCGAATCGCCGATTCAATCCACGAAAGAGACCAAAGACGACCAGTGTCTCGTCAACCACAGCGAGGGGGGACCTTGTTGTACTGAATGAAGTACACTTGACAATGGTGCGCAATGCATGGATGCAGGCTCTATCTGTGTCTTTGTGCAGCCCCTTCTGTATGGCGAATTCTGTGACGAGATCCAGGACGCGGCGGAACAAGGTTTTCTCCTCGAACAAGGGTTCCTCGCCCGTATCAGCATGCCGGGAAGAGGTGATCTGGATCGACGGGCTTTGAACCATGGAGAGCAGAAGTAGGATGTCGTCTGGAAGATGTTGCGTGTGATTATCTTTTGACCGCGTAACATTCGGGAACCCAACAAAAAGCAGCCATCTGGTGAACGACGGCTCCATGTGTCTGGCTAACGCGGACGCTAATCGCTTCGATGTTCTGCTATTCGTGTCATAGCGATTGATGACAAAAGAGAAGCCACCATATACCGGGACTTCGAAACAAAGTGCTTGTAACTTGGTACCGGCACAGTCGAATTCTGAACATAGGTGAGGCCCAATGGTGGAGCCCAGAAGTGAATACCAAGCTGGCGACGGCTGAGGAGAAGTAGCCTCTAGCCAATCGGGGCCGGAGCGCAAAGCATTCTGGAATATCTTAGCCCAGAAGATGATGTCGAGTGCCTTGGGCTCCTGATGAAGACCGAGCAAATTGCTTTGAACCATTTCGATAGCTGCACCAGGTTGGGATGGGTCCAAAAGCCGGGTGTAACGATTCTGAGGATCATGGTACGGCGAAGTCAACAAAAATCGCCCGAAACGAAGACCCGCCCTCTGGAACCGCTCATAACAGTCGATAGGCGCATCAAGTTGGTAATGGTTACTCATTGCCCAGAGAATCGTCTCTCTACGGTCTCCTGGAGGCGCCCCCGCAACTGTTATCCCCTCAGGTCCAAGAACCAAGTCTATGCTTTTCAGCGGAAGGCTGCTAAGTGCTTCCAGAGCGACACTTTGGACGGAGGTATTTGTCGTTGTGTTATGAAGCCACGAAATGGAGAGGGCTTCAAGCTCGTCTGCCTGATGTGCAACAGTCGAGCTTTCGACGCCTCTGAGAGATTCGTATGTCGGCCGTGTTCCAATGCTCCACCGCTGAGATAATTCGCGGCGTAAGCAGCATAGCAAGGCATACGCATAATAGGAAAGCGGGGTTTTGTAAGGACAATCGGGATAGAAGAGAGGTAGCACATTGCTGCTAAAGTACGCGAGAAAGGTCAGGCCGGCCATAGTACCCAGTACTGCTGCAAGGGCGCCGTTGAGGGAATGGAGAAAAATCACGAGGCCCAAAAGAAATAGACCAAGGGAGATGTGCATGAGAACAGGAAGAAGCCCGATGGTGAGCGGGACATTCCATTTCTGGAAGCTACGGTGTCTGAAATGGCGGATTCGAACACGCTCTTGCGGGGTGCCTGAGGTTACTGCCATATATTGGAGAATCCACTGCCTCGTCAGGACGGTGATGAGGGTAGTCGTCAGACTGAGGCCAAGACTGACAAACCACAAGCCGTTAACCCAGAGATCAATTTGTTGTGGACGGAAACTCGACGATTGTGAAGAGACCGACGATATCGACATCTCTTCAACGGATGCACCCTTTGCAAGGGCGAACTCGACAGCAAGGAGATCAGATACCAAGACGGCTGTGATTTGGCTATAATCAACGCGAAGATTCTTGCAGCTGTCGACGACGAAGGTGGTAACAACAGCAGAGAACAGTGATGCCTAGCAGCACGGTTAACACAGAAAGAACGGTCTTGCTCGGGACAACCACATACGAAGATTAGAAGGATATCAAGACCATCTTTCCAATCCTCAATTAACCTGGCGTCAAATTTCTTGCATTCGGCAAGGTAGGTTTTCCAAATCCGAGCAGCGGAGGACATCTCTTTGAACTCCTCGTCAGGAGGAAATTTCTCATCGTAGTTGTAAGGATCTACATATCAACACGACTCGCCATGAGAACAATATGCATGCGAACAAGGTCAAACTCACCAGCAGGATGGGTACGCGTTCGACTTGGCAACAATCCTGATTTTCTCGGAGGTGACTGAAATTCTGGAGGAGGTGGGTAGTAGAAAAGAACATCGGACTCGCTTGGGGCCCGTGCAGTTGGTTCAGTGTCGATCGATGGTAAGGATTCCGAGTCAAAGTTTGTTTCCTTCACGCGTTCACGGCTAGGGCGCTCCCGCGGGGAGCGCTCCTGTCCATCGATGCGTGGCGTAGGCTGGGGGTCTTGCGAAGTCATGGGGTAATACACAGTATGGACACACAATGAGGACATCCCCATCATTCATATTTATACCCGGCTGTCGACCCAAGATGGCTTCCCGAAGTGGCAAAAAACAATAAAGCCAGGCTAATTGTCTCGGTAGGTTTAGGATAGCAGTTATTGTTTGCAGCTAAAGCCTGAGGCCTGAGGAGTGGCTCAGTGGTCCGTGCGACCACTGATCGTATCTCGCGGCATGATATAATGCTTGATTAGGTAAGTAAGTAAGTAATAAAATAAAATAACGTAGGTTTAGATCAAGATAGCTAAGAGCATTGTGGTGCGGATGTTTTGAGAGCGGCTAGTCCATTGGCTATGCAGTAGTAGAAGGTGCCCACCCCCCAATGCATCTTTTTAGCAGCGACATGGGCCGCCGCTGGCTTCCGAACCCAGATCTTCAGAGAGGTGGACTTCGCGGTGTCCGATGACGGTGGGCACAGAACGTCGACGACCTCGACGTCATCTTCCTTATATCCTGGTTCGCCATCAGAACCTCTCCGAAAAGCTGCGAATATTGAGGATATTTCTTGAGTTGTGTGAAGCCTGACATAATTTTGAGAACGGACGACAGATTTTGTTCGTTCGACGTTACCTTCCAGCGACTTCACGAATCCAGAACACCCATTTGTCTGGCGGGCGAACAGCCACATAGTCAAAGACATCTCTGTAAAAAGCCTCTGCTTGGGCTTCCGAGAGTTTGGGTAATGACACAGGACCAGTGGAAGACATGGCGAAGTGGATGTGTAAAGGGGTTGGTTGCGAGTCTTGTTAGTCAACATTTGGAAGTTTATAAACCTGCTAACACAGGCATTGAACAAGGATATCAGATTCTCAACTAGGAAGAAGCGTTGAAGAGGACGCGTTTTCGGTACAAGGCCTACACAACATCAATTGCAGATCGTTTCTGGCTGAGGTAACCGTCAGTTGCTCGCTGAGACGTTGTACTGTTCATCGCACCTACTTAATCTCGATGGATTCAGAAGAACCAATGGGCCCATCCTTCTCTGGCAGGTCCCGCCGCGTCGAGCCTCTGGCGTCCTGGAAGAAATGCGCCACATGATGCTTGCGATGATCACCGGCGCGTGAATGAATCCAATGTGCATGATAGAGTATGCCTGTGAGGCGTATCCTGTGATAAATTATTCTGTAGTCGAGCAGTATTGACACGGCTCGGCGTAGCACTCCAGAGATTCCAATAACACCGCTCCGCTAACAACAATAGCGAGGCCGGGAAGGAGACAGACGTCGAGGGATTGCCGCAATGTAGGGCAACCGGGCAGTGCGCTGACAACGACGAGAGACAAAAGACCATCGAGCCACATTCGAAAAACAATAAGGTGCGTGGGATGCTGTTCCCATGGGTACAACAAGAGCCGAAAACAGGCGTCCTAGTGCAGAGAGCATCACGAAGTCTTTGATGCAATCTCGGCGCTCGATCTCGAGTAGGACGCAGAGGTGAAGTTGTAACGATCGATGGTAGTGGGACTAGCATTTCGATCCAGCATTGTCTAAACAATGCAATCGTCTGATGAGTAGCATACGGGGTCCAAACGAGTAAGCTCTTGAGAATATTTCGTCGAGTTTTCGGAGTTCTCAGCCCGAGAATCCTGAGTATACAGTTAGCACAATTCGCGAGGGCGAAGTTTCAGCCTCTTGAAATCTGCAGAGGGTCATCCGTGAGCGACCGGCAGCTAAAGCATATTCAAGGTGGCAGTATACGAAAGCGGGAGACGCAAGAGAGACGAAGGGCGAGAACATCGAGCGAGGAGATGGAAGGAAGGAGGACAAGGTACGATCGGTCGGCTAGCACGGCTTGGTCAAGTTATCGGCCCACGGACCGGGATAAAGCATGCCACCAATACGGCCACGCGTCCAATTGCCGTGGTAGTCAGACGTTGATGATCCACCAGTTCCTAAACTTATCTATCTTGACCGTAGCACTCGCGAAGGATTTGCGAAGGATGCTATGATAGGATGTGTCCCGATGCCGAGTCCCGACGCCGCGTCGGCCATGCGTCGGCCATGCGTCGGCCAAAAGTGGCTTCGTATGCCGGCGGCAACGACGTGTATTTTCCTTCCCATCAAGTTCGTTGGCGCTATGGACTCTTTCCGCGTCTTTAACGGTTGTCGCGATCTCACTGCATGACAGGAACCCCTTGCTTTTGGCTCTGAATAATCCACGCGAGCTGCTCATCATCCAACGATCCTTATTTGGGATAGACGGTTGCCAAGTTTACCTGCGCAAGCACGATGCTCGGATCTCAGGGAACGAGGGTCGTAACCTGCTGCGACTGCCGCGTCGGACGAGGACAGGTCAATGCACCCAGATGCGAGCTGTGGGGTACGTCCTTTTCCCATAACGCCACGACATAAGTTTAGCAGGACCTAGCCCAAACAATCAAATCGCTGTCATTGGACGTTAGCCTACTATCTGTCTCCGCCACCCCTTCCATTCTGCCACAGAACGCCATAGCATGACTGCCCCCTCAAGCCAACCTCGCTAATAATTTTCGGCCTGACGTGGGATGCCCGCGACGATCTGTGACTTTCATGCCCTTGTTCAAATTCTGTGCGGAGAAGCTTTATGTCCCGAATTAGACTCTCGGAGCACATTTTTGACTAGCCGCCCAAGAAGATATGCGTCGCCTTCATGATGGAAGCGGGCATTGTCGAAGATCACTTCGAGCTTTATGCTGTTTTTCCAGTTCTGTACGTACTTAGGTCTGGAATCCAGTTATATCTTCGCTGATCCGAAGTCACAGTAGATTTGCTCGAGTTTTATGAACACGAACGAAGAATCGTCCCGAGCACTTGTCTATGTCGGCAGACCAGCCGGAATTGGTGATGCTCTGAAACTGTTACCTGTGCTCGACCTGCGATACTTCGCGCCTCCGACATGGTCAGAGAATTATATATATGCATCGCCTAGAGTATAATAGGTATGTTTTTGTTCCGTACGTGGCTCGTGCGTGTGATTATGCCTCTACTGATTCCGCAGTTTACAGTAGATTTTGAAGCCAAAGGCGACATCACGAAGAATCATTGATAAAGCGTGGCGCAGGGTATCTCGATACACTGAGTCCCTCTGACGTGGTCCTGGATCTGAGATGTGGCCCAGTAAGTCTGTCTTCGTTGCAGAAAATTAGCGACGGGACTGACCTGTGCTGCGAAAGTTGCCCACAGCCATGTCTATGCTCATCGCGAGCATTCCACTGGGCCAAAATAGACGACTCTGCGACCCTTGGAATGTCCCATGGCCCTTCCCTGAATTCCAAAAGCCGTCGCTGCTCAGTGGCTCAAACCTGGTGAGGCGATTTCAACACGTGACCTTGTCAGGGTACCCTGAATCTTGCCCACCTCTCCTCAAGCTACTACTACTACTACCATCTCTCCACTTCCTGTCTCATATTATTTTCTCCCTCTCTGTACACCCTCTCATCATGAACTACGCATCCGGAATGCAAGCGCAGGATGACCAAGGCAGTGTAAGTTATCTTGACTTGCTATCATTTCGCGTCGCTTTGTTCAGTACTAATCGCCCCATAGACCGCCAACCCTCAAAGCCACCAGTCCTCTTATGCCAACAATGATTACTATGCCATGAATATACGCGTAAGTGGGACCAGTCCATTGTTTCGAGACCATTCGCTTCGTTCAATGCTGACCGACAATGTGTAGCTCCCAGATTATGCTACTTACCAAACTCAACATGCAATCCCTTTCTCGAATGACAATCATACTGTGCAATACCGAGTGAGCACTCAATTCTCTGATGCACATTGTTCACTGCTGATCAAATGGCCAGGTTTCGAACTCGAACGCCGGCCTCAGCTCGACCAACTCCACCGCTAATTCGACGCCGGCCAATTACGCTATCAACTCCAATAATATTACTTCCAGACAGGCGACGCCCAACCAGGGCATTGTCATTACAAACTCCAACTATTACTCCCAACCTGGCGACCCAACCCTTCGTGGCCTTCCAGCGCAACTTCCACGCCAAGCGACCGCCATCTCCCATCTTCCACAGCCATCCCGCCCCAGCCAGACAACTCTCATCCCACAGGGACCAAGGGGACCGCCAGCGAGCAGTCACTACCGCGACCAGGTCTACAACTACCCTGTATCCAACGGCGACGCGCCGCTCGGGCCTTCCCAGCTGCAGCGTCGAACAGGTTTAGCGATTCCCCACCCGGCGTCCGCTCAGGTCCAGCAGCAGCCTCTTCATGGTCCCCACCCCGCGCATCAATATCTCCCCGCTCAGCTACCTCCCCACTCGCAACCGACCCAAATCGCCCAGCCTGCGAACATCACGTTCCGACTGCCTCATGCCCCCCGGCCCACTGTCGATCAGGCTATGGCTCTGGTCAGAGCAAGTGTTCAACAGGCGCAACAGTCGAGTAATGATGAGTTTGTTTATCGCGATTTCATACAGGCGCAGCTCCGTCGACAGACACCTGCAGTGCATGGTGCTGCACAGGCCCAACTCTCTAGGTCTGCCACCCCGCTTCAGCCTGCGCCTCTTAGCGCGCCAGTCCAAGGCCCAACATCGACTGCACGTACGCGAGGACCACCATCCGTTCCACCTCCTCGTGGTGGTCAGCGAGTCACTTTTGATGCCCCCATTCCAACAGCGGTTGCTCCTTCGCAGACTGCGAGAACGGCGCCTACGGGACCTGTGATGACGGCTCCTCGAGCTCGAGGGTCCATGGTTCCTCCTCCCATTCCAGCAAAGGCCACCAGCGCTGTGCGCACCTCAGCTCCTACTGGTGAAGCTCACCCACCTCTCGAAACCGATGTTCGCACCGCCGTCGCGTCCGAGGCTCTTCCAATTCAGCCAGCTAACGAGCCCAAAGAGCAGTCCCTTCCACCGAGGCTCGACACTCAGCCTCTCCAGACCCCGGGGAATGATACTACCGCCCGGCCTTCAGTAGTTGACACAGCGAGAGCAGGCGAAAACTCGCCAGAGGGGGCGCGGCAGTCTGTCGCACCTCGTCCAAAGAAGCACAAGCGCAAGTCCTTGGATGCGACTGAAGATGATCTGCAGAGGAAGCATTCGAAGACGGCGCATGAGGACTCTACCACTGAGGTCAGTCTTATTCGTCGAGTCGTCCGCTGAGTCTTGTTATTGACGTGTTCCTAGGACGAACTAGTTCTCATTGAAGATTTTGTACCGCAAGACTTCAATTCACAGACCCTCAGGTACATCACCGTTTTACCGTCTTGTTGTAACCTTTGGAGCTAATTCCGCGTCCTTCTAGTGTTCCTGCCGCTGAAGAGGAGCCCAAGGAATATGTGCCCATTGTGTTCCCACACCCACTCGTGAAGCCCCTTTGGATCCTCGAATACGCGAGCAAACTCAGGCAGCCCGCGTTGAACCCGAACGATGTCCTCTTCGTCCCGAAAAGCCACCCGGTGTCCAACCCGTTTGCTAACTACGAGAATTGCGTTATCGTCTGTGACCTTGGCGACGCTGAGTCCTTCACGGATGCTGAAGTTGAACTGGTTGAGTCGGACATGGAGATGAGGGTTCATCGGGGTCCAGCCGTTCGGAAGTCCATCTTGCAGTGGTGGCGCATGATCGCGACTGACAAGTCCAAGATCGCTTCGAATCTGAACTTGCCACGGGACTTGCCGATGAAGTTTGTGGATCACATCCCAACGCCGGACGGTCCTGATGCGCAGTACTGGAGCCAAGTGGTCTCTCATTTGGATAGTTTTGAAGAGGTTGTGGTTGAAGAGTCCGATGATAGTGTCTAGTTCTACTGTACCATTCATCATTAATATAAGATAACAGGTAGGTTCGCGTTATAGTTTCATAGTTTAGATACAGTTTATGGTGTCGTGGTTCAATTATGTATGTAGCCGCAAAAATAGTATTTTAAGATGTTCCGAGCATCATTTTGTCCTTGTTTAATGGCCTTATTCTATTCGGCAGTACATCCGTTCGAGTGGGACAGTATGATATATATGGCTTGCACTTCTTGTAGTTATACAGGCACAAAGATTCCTCGCGCGAAGTCCGTCATCATCGTTTCACAACACCAATCCCACCAAGACAGCACCAACACCAATGACTACTCCCTCTGCCTTCACGCCCGTTGGTACAACTGCATTGCTCGACGAAGTGGCTGGTTCGCCAGATGTTGTCGCGCTTCCACTGGCACTTGACGTAGCGCTACTTGATGGTGATGTAGCGCTTGTGGTCGTGGTGGATACGCTAATGGATGTCGAGCCACTGGAAGAGGAGCTAGTGTCCGAGGAAGACGATCCCACGGCAGTGGTGATGCTAAGGATGGAGGCGGGAAAGGTCGTCACGGTCAGGGGAAGTGAAGGTACGACTGTAGCGCTGCTGTTGTATTGCATCATTCAAGTCAGTGAGGTATCTCGGCGGGAGATGTCAAGTCGCGCACCTCAAGCTGATAGGGCCTGGGGATACGATGGAGCTCGCACCGCTTCCCGTAGGTCTGCGATCGGTCACAGTGGAACTATGACTGCTAGTGGACGTCGCGGTTGGTAGCACCTCCGTTGGCAAAGTCACTTCAGTGACGCTCTGCTCCTGTGGACGGGCAAAGACGAGCGCAATGGTGCAAAGGAGAGTGGAGGCCGTGATGAACTTCATGATGTTCGATTACGAGATGCCCATGCAACAAATGGCCTTTATGAGAGGATGTAAATGTGGAGCATCATCACACACTGCCACTGACTGTATGGACGAGGAGAGCATCATAATTCATTGGAGTGTTGAAGGAATGGAACACGAGTCGCGACTTCTATACTATTTTAGTACAATAGTATCCGGTCAGGGTTTGAAAATGAAAGCGCAGTAAGTACTCGCCTTTGAGTGAGCGGTGCACGAGGGGAAGGCTGCATGCATCTGTGGCGTCATAAGGACCCTGCATCACATCATTGAACTCTTCAAGAATCAGAAGGCTATCCTCCTCGTCACCCTTGGGCGACACTTCGAGAAATTCACAACCTCCCACTGTTTCCTTCATCGCGCTTCGCCGTTTCCTAACCAGAGTCCAGACACCACGATACCCAAACAGTCACTGCTCCGTAACACGTTCATCCACCCCAATCAAAGCTTCAAACGCTCGCGACCGAGGCACGATTGAGCACTGGAACGGTTCCGGGTGGCTGCAACCAGCATCAGAGCAGGTCCTACAAGCTTGATAACAATGTATGCATACCAAAGCATCCCAGACAATATCCCATCTGAAGGCTCAATCACCCTTCCGTGTTGGTCAACAGCCTTCGTCACGTCAAACGCCGCCAGGATCGACACCATGGCTATCCACAACGTGTGTTCCGCCATGTCCTGCCCCGGACAGATGCGCCGCCCAAACCCGAACGCTGCCGTGGGGTGCGGGATGGAGCTGTTCAGCGTCGCGCCGTCGGGGTACATGAACCGGTCTGGGTTGAAGGCGTCTGTGTCGGCGCCGTAGATGGACTTGTCGTGGGTGATGGCCCTATGACAGGTCAAAGTCAGGTCGAAGTGAGTTCGAGTCAGTGGAAGGGCCCTAAGGGCATACCATGCATTCCCAATGACTGTTGAGCCCTTTGGGATGCGATATCCACGATACTGGTCGTCTTGGGTTACTCTGTGGGGGATGGCTGATGAAGAGACACCTTTAGGTCTTCTGGGACACGGGGAAATGCTGTATGTATACTCACCAAGAGGCGTAACCAGCTTCCAGCGAAGGCTCTCCTTGAGCACGGCCTCAATGTATGGCAGGGAATCGCGATCGCTGAAATCGGGGAGGCGGTCTGTTCCGACATGCGTATCGATTTCTTGTTGTGCCTTCCGCATCGCGGCGGGGTTCAGGACCAATCCGAGAATGAAGAAGGTCAAGGCGGATACGGTCTACGGCTACGTGTCAGTAACTGAAAGCGATGGGCAATGAAAGGCGGCTACTGTGTCAGACCCAGCTGTTTGTCATTTCTTATTGTTAGCCCGACTCGCAGTCGTGTCAGATAACATTGACGTACCAGCATACATGGCACCTAAGACGTTTCCCAGGATTTCCTGATTCGCATTATCAGCATCCATCTCTGTCAAGACCTCCGAAGCGATAGAGGGCTTGGCTGTTCCTTCAGACTTCCAAATCTTGATCAGCATTGTGTTCCGAATGACTGAAATAGATGTTATGCCTACCAAAGCCTTCTTGACAAAACTGAACGGGGCATCTCGCATACTGTCGACAGTCTTCCTCGCCTTGATCGCCCACCGCTTGAAGCTGATACACGAAGGGACATATTGAAGGGCGGGCCAGAAGTCGACCCAGAATGCACCGGCACGCCCAGCTACGGCCATGGCGTGCATGCCCTTCTCAGCGGTCACGATGAAGGGGTCGGCCTTGTCGATGACTTCGATACCGTATGCAACGCGAAGGATGACTTCGCCGGCGTATCTACATTGGAATTAGTACTGTATTACTACTAGCTTCGACGACTCAGACCAATGTACGTACAATCGCATATCGTCGATGAAAGAGGCGGGTCGGTCCAGGAGATGTTCTAGAAGGTTTCGCGAGGCTTGGAGGATATATGGGTGTTGAAGTGAGGTGAGGGTAGGCCCTTCTAAGTGCTTGTGAAATAGTTTGCGATGTTCTGTTGGGTTGTGGGCAGTGGAAAGGAAAGGGACAAACTGGAGTGATACCTTTCCAGCATTCTCCATACCGTTGAAAAGCGAGGTGCCAGGCAAAGCCAACCCTACAAAAGTTGAGAAGGACTTTCTCAAAGAGAGAAAGACTTCCCACATGTCATTGAGCATCGTGTATCGAGGTCTTCAGATTCTTGGTGAGAAGGGCGAGTACGCCGGTCATTCTCAAGGGACAGACCTGTCAGAATAAATCGCCGACCGTTTATTGAAAAGGTCATTTGTGGCCTCCACACTGTTCAACACGATGATGGACTCTCCCAGGATTCTATAGTGGATAATGTCGGAGTCTATACTAGAGCTCGTCATCTATCGAGCGAAGCGAGGACACAAACGGGCGCACTATACTGTTCGCCTACATCCCGAAAAGCAATCCATTCATAAGCGGAGGGAAAGTCGAATATGTTCCCAAGTAACGGTATGCCCTTGGGACCAGGCGGAAGCGGAAGCTTTGGTTTTCTGAAAAGAGTGAACTTGAGGATAAGTAAGAGAAAAAATCCAGCACCCAGGGCCAGACTTGGGGACGACATCGGGATAGTCAAGAACAAGGGGAGAGTTGCAGGCCTTTACATACAATGAACAGCTGGAGGCTGAACCGATCCGAGCGATACGCGAAGCGAAGAGAGAACCGAGATAACCTATGCATGGCTACGCTTTGGATACTATGCGGTTTGGGATATTGACGTCAAAAGAGGTCTGCATGGCTTATTTCTCGAGTAAAGCGGACGAGATGGTAACGGGCGCGACAAAAACTTGAAAAAGCGCATCAGTGCAAGTAACGTGAGCTGATTGCCAGCAACAGTGGCTGTGTACGAGTGTCCCTGACTCTATCAGTTCCGCGTATACACCAAGCGCACACAGTCTAAGCTGGATGCGCCCATGTCGTCGTCGTCATGCTCGTCCGGCTCGCCGTCGTCGAGCGCAGTGACGATTCCCATCCCCGGCAAGAGCATCCTCAAGAAGGCCCCGCCTCCGCAGCAGTCGCTCTTCTCGCGCTTTACGAGATTTTTGCCGACCCAAAATCTGCCCGGCGGCGGCAATGGCAGCGGTCCCGACGAGCCGCTCAAGCGGGCGCACTTTATTCTGCCCCACATCGCGACCGTCTACCCGATATCGTCGTTCAACCCGCCGTCGATGGCCGGCCTGAAGGAGGAGAAACGAGCCATCGAGGTTCGGGAGATGGAGAGGAGGAGGCGGGTCGTCCGCGGCGACTCCGTGTCGTCGGCCAGCGTCGACCTCGAGGCCGAGAACGACGAGTGGTGGAGCATGGACAAAGTCGACAGCTTCTACAAGGAGTGTTGCGCCGGATGCGACGAACAGCCCGATCCCAGCGTCAGTGCTGCCTTCAAGGTGCGTCCCCGCCGCCGTGCTCGTTGTCGTTAACGTTGAGCACAACCCGCAGCACGCAACGCCAACGCTTCCGCGCACGGTCGACATGTCTGGCATTCAGTTGACGTTAACGTCTGCGTCCATTCTGTCGGATGTATTCACCATAGAGTGGGGTTTACGGAAACTCGTGTTCAAGGAATGCGACCTCGACGAGCATGTACGCGCCCCTCCTCCGCTGTCGCCCGCTGTCACTCACTGTCTCCATACCAGATACTGAAACCCATGCTACACGCCCTGTTGATACCCAATACCCTTACCTTCCTATCTGTAGCATCTAATCGGCGGCTCAAGACAAACGCATTCAGGCTTATAGGCGCATACGTCGAAAAGGTAAGCTATTTCAAACACTACGAACACGTATTTGACCCGTCTGTGCCAGTCCGAATCGCTTCAATTCCTTGATCTGTCGCAGAACCCGTTGGATAAAAAATCTATTGAGTATATAGTGGCCGCCCTGCGCACCCCTCCGCAAACGGGACTCGGCTCACTACGGCTCGATGACTGCTCATTAAGACCAGGAGCTCTAGAAGCACTCTGTGCGTGCAACCTTCTGCAATAAGATCAAGCTTGCTAACCTTGTTCTTCAGCGCGTGCTGTTCGGACATCTTCGTTGCGAAATATATCATTAAGATACAATCGCATCAATGCGACTGGCGCAGTCGCCCTGGCTCTCATGATCAGGGACTACCCCGACGTTGTGCCCACACCCGCATCTCCCTCCCTGTCCTCCAATCATACAGTCTCCCTCAGCTCTGCGTCATCATCGCAGTCGACTTCTCCCGCGTCTTCAGTGACTTCTCTCCCCTTATCTCCAACTTCCTCGCCACTACCGCAAGCAGGCCCGATTCTTCCTCCACCGCGCCATCCTCCCACCGGCCTACAAACCACCTATACTCCCTACGTCCCTCGGTCGAAACGCGGTGTTGCTCCTCCGCCGCAAATAAACCCTCTGAGTGCATCAGGGCAGCCCGTACCCATCCTAACATCCTCCAGCCAAGGTGGCATAACCGCGCGCCAAACACCTCTCTCCCATTCCCATCCACATTCCGGCCCAAGTGCAGCCCTCCTCGACAAAGTGCGCGCGTTGGATGCGCTTCCGCGTGTTGGCGCCCTAAGGACCCTGGACTTGAAGGGCAACGATCTCAGGGCAGGCATCACATTCCTGGCGCAGGTCCTCAAGCGCAATCGGACACTCAAGGTTCTCAACCTCAGCGAAAACAAGCTGGACGTGGCTGGATTGGTGGCTGTCGCGGAGGCATTAAAGTACAACTCGAGCCTTGAGACATTGGACCTCAGTCGAAATCCTTGCGCTAATGGGTTAGAGGGTGTGAGTAGTTTGGTCTTGCCTCAACCCTAGTGATAAAATTAACATTCTCCAGATCCAATCTCTACGGACCGCGTTCACGCTCAACACAGCGCTCAAGAGGTTATTCCTATCATCGACACTACTTACTTCGGCCGGCGCCATCGCTCTAGCAGAGTTCCTCCCCGAGTCGATGTCTCTTCTCCACCTTGATCTCACACAAAACCATTTGGACCTGGCCTCGGTCATCGCTCTCGAGTCGGGCATGAAGGCCAACAAGGTTCTACGATGTCTTGATCTGGACGTCCCTCCAGGCGACGAAGAGTTTGCGCGCTGCTGTCGCGGTATCCTTGGGTCGTGTGTGCGGAACACGGAGGCGGCGCAGAGGCGGGCAGAGGAGACTGATGGGGTGGACAGTAAGGATGCGGCGGGGAAGAAGGTGTGGGGCATCCTCGATGATAGCGAGCTCGCCAAGCGGATACGCATGGAGGAGATGGTCGGAGGAGATGTTGTCGTCCGCGCAAGCGCGAGCATCACGCAGATGCAGAACCTCCTGAACCCATCGCCGTATCATCAGGAGATGACGGTGATACCGTCGCCGCAGGAACTGGTGAAGCGGGTCAGGGCCATCATCGACGAGCTGGGCGTTGTGATCCAGGCGACGGAGGATCCGCATAGGATGGAGGAGCTGTTCGCTATTCATGAGGAGTTGTCCAATTTGGCTGGCAGGGTGGAGAACATGAAGCAGCGTCCGATCCTTAGTCTGCAAGGCTTGGGTGTGAGGCTGAATGGCATGCCGTCGCCGAGGGTGTCGCCGAGGGCATCACCGCTGATAATGGGTTCTACGCTGGAGGTCGAGGAGCCGTCAACGCCGAAGATCGACAAGGGCAAGGCTAGGGCGGATCCTGAATTTGAGAAGGTGCTGAGCCCGACGAGTGTGTTGATGGAGAATGGGAATGCCAAGGAAGAGGATGAGGACGCTGAGGCGAAGAAGTTTCCGAGGGTCATTCCCGATGAGGACGAGGAGAGTTTGGAGAATGGGGAGGAGGAGAATGTTGTTGAACATCGGTGAGCGGCAACGTCGTTGTTTGGTCGTTCTAGCGTTGATATTGAGTTTCTCATTCAGATCACGGAGTTGGGTTGCTGAGGAAGGGGAGGTCTTCAGGAAAGGTGCTGTTCTGCTCGGACCCGAGGAGATGGAGGGCGAGTACGCGGGTGAGGATCTGCGGAAGGAGGTTGGTACTGGTTTTGTTAGATGTTCTTGACTAACCCATACATACGCCCAGCTTCTCGAAGCGATGGTCGAACGTCCACCGCCTAGACCTATACACGACGATATGGGCACTGAGCTCAACCCACTCGCTACAGGTGGGGGCGGCAGTCCACATTCCAGTCCACATCTGGACAAGGAGAAGGAGGACCCAGAGGCAAAGCCCCCGCCGCGGCCGTACATTTCGCGGTCGCGGAGCTCCAGTTCCTCGATTAATACACTGACGGGGAGTCCGACGTTGGTGACTAGTCCGACCTCAGCGTCGATGGCGAGCCCAAAGAATACCCTCGGGCCGTCACTTTCGAGGATCCAACAGTCGCCTTGATGGCTTTGACTGAAGTATATTACGGATGCACATACTGTTTATTATACACTTACTTACACTTCTAACACTGTAAATTATGCGGAGACTGCATTGGAGAAGGATTGGACTCGGAGGGCTCGATGCAGTGTGGCGCTTCCAGAGCTCAGTACGTGTACGTTAGATACTAATGGGCTGCTGAGGCTCGGTAGTGCTCAACTAGTTTGAGCATCGCCTAATCGACTGACGAAGAGTCAAGACATACTACTAGAATATCTCTCGGATCGTTCATAGGGCGCTATGGTATTCGTGAGCTCTTCTGTTGAAATCTTCCAGTGTAATGGTAGAGACTCTGGAGGGTACTAGGTATTGAGGGCGGCTCGGAAAAGTCACACTTTGTACGTCGTCTACTTACAAAAGATTGCCAAGTCATGGAATCGTTTGAGCTTCTTTACCAGTCCTTCACGGCCACAAACGCGAATATGTACTGTGGCCTTCTCGATGGAGACAGTAGGATGAGAGCAACATCAAAGTGTAGTCTGTGTGCAGCGGAACATAACCTGAATTCAGAGCTCAAAGTTATCGAGACCTCACAGCTATGTATTCCGGTGGATCACTTTTCGAGGGCGAATGAAGGAGATTCAAGCGACATGAACGTCGACTGCCGGAAAGAGAATCGAGTCAGCATTGTATTTTTTGTCTCAGGATACTTTCAGAAAAAATCAAGAGCTTCTACGCCCCAACATATATGAACCGACTTCCACGATACTCGTACATATATAGGAAAGACAGACGAATGAAATGATTGAGTGATGCACAGTAGCAAGCCAAGAACAAATCATATCTAGTACGGAGAACGGAAGAACGAAAAGCAAACGAGTCAAACTCTGAACTTTAACCCCATCCCTCGAACTGAGTCCATGCAACCGTGGCCTTTATCCCTCGTGATTTACAATCACTCTTGAACTTCCTCCTAACTTCTGGATGCCAAAATCCCGGAGGATAGTAGTACCCATTGTCGGACAGCGAATCCTGCTCACCCCATTCATCGATGTCTCCGCCGTGTATATCAATGACATCGTATTGTGTCTCGCACTCGTCGAGTTTGAGATACTCGAGAGCAGGGAAGGAAACATCGCGCTGGTCATCGTCGAACCATCGTGCAAAGGACGCTGGAATCCATCCGCACTGGCAAATCTCAAGGGATGTGATTCTCAGTGGTAGGAATGGTTCCACAAACGCGTCAAAGGAAGGAGGGCCTTGAAAGGTGAGACTATGTATCTTCAGAGACATCATTCTGCTACAGTACTTCGCAAGGGAAGCACTGGGGAATGAAAGCGTCGAGATGGTCAAGCTGGTCAAGGTCGAAGCAGACGGCTCGAACATATGAACGAGGCCAGAATGAAAGAGACACGACGCTTCCCCCTTTGTACAGCAGTGTTCATCGTCCCGAATCCCGATTGTGATGAGTTCGAATTTTCGTCCACTGAACGCGCGCCTGAACCATTCAGGTTTGGGACACCACTGCGCCGGCAGGATGATCTCGTTGATAGCCGGCATGCCTTTGAGGAAGGAGGCCGAAGCAAGAGTAGGACGGTCGGGCGCGTCGAGATCCAATAAAAGACGTCGAAGGTTAGGGAATGTGGCAAGAGAGAGCGCCTTGGCGCCGTCAGTCCATTTAAACCCAACAACTTGGAGTACTTCAAGGTTTGGAGTCAGACCCTTGAGTACGGATTTGACAGCCTTGGCCTCGGCGTCATTCAAAGCTGCCTGGTCGGGCAGACGACGAACATGAACCCAGACGTTTCTGTGCTTCCCGCCCTCTGGATAGAGGTTGAAGTTGAGATGTCGTAGATTGGGGAGGTACTCCACGCAGCGAGAGAAGTCCTGCACAAGGCGTAAAATGCCCACGTCGTGCACCTTCGCGTTGTCAGCGACTCGGACCGGCGCGATCCAAAGATCAAGATGCCTCGTAAGGTGCCCGTATGTTTGGAGAGAGTCGAAAAGGCAGGGAAGAGCATGCCTTTTATGCTCTGGTAGAATAATGGTACGATATATCTCAGGAAGGAGGATGCCTCGAAAACGGCGGCAGAGGGACGCAAGCCGGGAGTGGCCAATGGAGTACGGGACACCGGAAACGAAGTTGAGCGAATCTTTGCGGTCAGAGTCGTCGGAGTCAGAGTCGTCTACTCTGGAGTCAGAGACCGCGTAGTCGTCTGAGTCGCATTCATGAGTGATGAGATGGGCTTCCCTAAAAGCCATTGCTATGAGTAGCAGGAGCTCATCCGGCAGATTGAGGATGTAGGCTTCTTGTCAAGTTGTAAGTTAGTGAATCACACACTGTTCGAATGGATAGACGCGATGTACCTTGCGTTTTATCCTCCGCGAGCGTGTCGGGGAGCAAACGGAGTGAGGCATTGGCTTCCATGCTCAGCGAAACTCGTTTGAGACTTGTGAGCTTGAACGTTTGAAGTTGAGATTGCACGCTTCGTCAAACCGCACCAAATACATAAGTACGTAATCGTATTTTGTGGCTCTCAGTTTGGTCGAAGTGGATGGTAGTCCTGGAGTTCAGATTCATTGTCTATTTGTCTGGCGCAGCCGAGTCAAGTCTACAAACGGTCAATCCAGAGATGCGACGCCGCTGGGTTGAACCGAAAGTGGCTTGGACCTGCCTACCGGACCGATTTTCCGATTATTAGTCACGCCTGCAAAGTTCCCTGTGCACCCCCGGTCTGTTTACTTTCTATTGCCACCAGTTGCCAATTCACCCATTATCAGCTCGCCGCCGCGTTCGGAAAGCACTTTATTGTGACATATACTGCGACTCTTAGCTTGGTTCATCACAAGCAATCCCCAGATTTCCTTACCTGTTCGATGACCTCCCATCTCAAGGTCCGAGTCTTTACTTGCAACGTCTTGACCTATGATACGTCCCATCCACTCTAGTGCTGTCTGCGGACGTCTATAGCAATTTTGCCTCCTCTCGATGGCCTTACTGACTTTGCGAAAACGTCTGGCGAAGCTCTTAGACTCCCTGCGCCTTCACCCCGCTGTACATTGCGCCACATGCTCTACACCGGGTCCTATGAGCCTCACTCTAATAGCATCTTCACTAGAACGACTGGGAGACCCTTGCACGCGGCTTGGCGGATGTGTTTGAACGCCTAGAAGGGCTTGACCTGTTGGTTCCAGCTGGGCGGACGGAGTGAAGGTGTTACTAAAGACTTTTCTGGAGTCAAATGCTGGCGATGTTGGTTGCTCGACGGTTCTTTCATCAGCTCTCACGTCTATACATTCTCTCTTTACTGTCCGACATCTCCATTTCTACAGCTTATTGGTATTCGGAGCGCGCACGGAACGCGTCGTTGCTGTGCGCTGATGTGAGCCTATTGGAACTGGGCATCACGAGGGTGATTTGCAAAGACACAGGCTTATCCTGGCTATCGCGAATACTTGGGGACCGATCTGGAGATCAGTTAGGTTCCGAAAGACGAACAAAGTTATACCGGCTGACGCCCCGGCCGCGATGAAGGTGCGGATTTTTGAGCACGATGGCGCACTCTAAGTTTACAAGAGTTGAAATCCTCCGCAGAGGACCTGAGCGTAGCACACGCGCCTTCGACAACTTACTAGACTCGAACCACTCTTAGACTCAACGGACTGGACAGTTAATCAAGCACTCAATCTATCATCACATTGGGACTGGCTCAAGTCTCCCAACTAACCCCCAATGTACTGCTTGCGCATTCTGGCATTTGTATCGCTACCTGCTAGTAGCGAGCTTTTCATTTCGATTTACGAGGACTGAGGGATTCTTTTGGCAAGGCACGCCGTTCTTTCACCACTCCCGTATACACCGGTTCCTTGCTATTTACGTTGGATTGTCCTCAATAATTGTAGGGAATCGTTAACGTTGAGCGGCCATATTATCACATGTGGCAATCGTACGAGTCTTGCTACGCGTCGCGTCAGGGGATAGACATCCACGGGTCTCAATCCCTGGTCAGGGTGATATTGCGCATTCTGACACGCTTCTGTCGCCTGTGGAGACGCGGTGGCGAAATTTTCAGGCCTTGAGTGCGTGTGACTTGATTCGAAGCTTCCAACCATGCAGAGGCAGAGTTCTTGTGCTCAATCCGATGTTCGGTTCGCCCAAGACCATGGAGAAAGGTAGTGTCCACCGCCGCGTTCACCGTTACCTCACTTGTCCTCCAACTCCTTTGTGGGGCGCCGGCTACACAAAGGATAGTGAAATCAGAGTCTGATCTTTCGCTTTGGACTAGTATTAGTAAAAGATTTGCACGAGGCATATGATTGTGTACGGCTTCCAAGTGCGCAATCAGGAAACCTCCGGCATTCATAAAAAAAGAGACATACCCACGCGTCATGGACCTTCGAGTTGCGTAAGATAGACCTCAACTTACAGTATCGTCCGGACATAACGCATTCACAGCTTCGCAGAAACACCACTCAATATAAAACGGCTAGGGACATTTCGCCACCCCGAAGAAGATTTACGCACTATCCACCGTGTACGTAGAACGGACTCCGAGGGTGGAACTGCCCAACGACAGTTCGAGGGTGTTCGGTGCATGTGTTCTCACTACGGCGTTGAGGTAGGTTCGATCAAACCCCTCTTGTCAGAGGGGTTTGTAACAAAGTCGTTGATTTGGCAGGTGACTGTGAAGTGAACTTGGTCAATTTTTATGGCTCGACGTGATGACTTTGGTAGAAGAAGTACAGGACAGAAAATGTACTTCAGTATGTAAAGAATGTATCAGGAGTCTCTGAATAATTTTTGAGTGCCCTAACATGGTACAATGGACATTTTCTGAGCGTGACTGATATCTGATCAATTTGAAGACTTTTGAAGACTTTTGAAGGCGTGACAACTTGTGACACTTGTCCGCGTCGATAGAGGTCAATACAGTAGTCATCAAAGTTCATCGTTGTTTACTTCGCAGTCAGACGGTTGCCCAGTCATTGTCAATGAATATGCTATTTCACCTTCTAGCAGATACACGACTGTATGTCACTTTCCTGATAGGCAAGAAAATTCTGGTGACAAGACTCGGTCGCTGGACCAACCATTGCCGTTGAATGTATTGAGTTGGTCAAAAGGTAACAAAATTTGAACGGAGGTCAACAAAAGTCAAAGGGGAAAGGTAAAGGCCCAAGTAAGGCATTTCACTTCACAGTCGCCCGCTTGATCGGCGACTTTGATACAAGACCCTCCACGCGGAACGTGTCGGCAGGGTCTTGTTCCGAGACTAGGCGTTGAGGCTGCTTCGAGTCACCGCCATTGCCTCTGACAGTTTGAGGGTGCATACCGATATCGGATATGCGAAAAGCGGATCCAACCCCACACCACACCCCGCTTGGCCTCTCCAATTCCCCAGTGGGGAGTTATAATTTGAAAACCTAGGCTACACGAGTCGGAGAGAGAAGAAAGGGCAAGAGCCACAAAGAGCCACACTGAGCCACAAAGTCAAAGAGAGGAACGAACATTGCCAATTGTATAGTCACCGCCACCCGGTCATGCGGGGCGGACGGAAATCCGAGGTAACATGTGAAAACGACATCGATGTGTTTCTTTATCATTATGGTCTTGGATGGGATGGGGCCGACGAAGGTATCGGAGTACAATGACTACAAATGTATGGGCCGTGGAGAGCAATTTACGAGGATCCATTGAATCCTTCCGGGAAACAGACGTGCGTGGAGCGAAACCTTTATTCTGCTCTCTGAGAAGACAGAACGAGAGGGAGCAGCTCCACTCACAATAATCTCATGCTTGTGAAGATGAGCACAAAGCATTGGCATGGAATCTTGATGAGGTAACGTCCGAACATCAACAGCATCACCTACACGTAGAGAATCTCAGAATAAACAGGTGTCAGCGGGCGCGCGTCATCGGCAGACTTCACTGGAGCGATGAAAAGGGGGGATGCGGGCGAAACCAGCGCGGGAGAGAGGCGGAGAGGCGCGTACTGGCCGGGTCTGGACTCTGGACAAGGTCTGGAAGAAAGTTTACGCAAAAGCAGAGTTCCACGTGGGTGGCGTCAATTGCCAAGAAAGGCAGTGTGGTGATCGGTTGCCACTTGCAACCTTCTTGTTGTGTGGCGACGACCACAGCTCTAACCAGGCTGTACCAGAGCACCTCGTCAAGCTTCGCTTTGACCTTGATTCCTCTCTGCAATGCTCGGTCTATCTACTCTGGTGGGCTTGTATGATTCTGTCCAACGTCGGCCGGATGGAGCCCCCTAATCTCTGAGCCGCGATGGCTTTCGGCTCTTTGATCGCAGGTGGAGCGGCCTCACCCATCGGGGCCCCAATGCTGTTTATTCATTGCCATGACTCAAATAGGAAGGCAACCGTGGATTTGCTTTTTGCTATCTGTATCGGTCTCCTTGACGTCACGTACTTTCATCTCGTATAAAGGTGGCCAGAATATGGGCAGCATTCCCAGCACCTCATCGCTACACATTCAGCCCACTCTCATCGCATACCCTCTACAACTATCATGTCGTCTTCTCGAGTTTTCTACGCCGACGCTGTCCTCTTCGACATGGTGTGTTCTTTCACGCCGTTGGATTCCCAATCTAACTCGCATAGTGTTCCTCTTCCAGGACGGTACCCTCACCGACTCCATTCAAGCCGTCGAAGCTGCCTGGGGCAAGGTCGCATTAGACATCGGGCAGGATCCCAAGCATGTCATCGCCGCGACCCACGGCAAGCGCGCTGTCGACAATCTCGCACAATTCAAACCCCATATCAAGTCGCACGAGATGGACGACGAGGTCACCAAGTTCGAGGAAAGCATCCTCTACTACGCTGACGCGTACAACGTTCACGGCCCCGGCTCGCGACGCGGCTCTTTCTCATCCACCCCCGCCTCATCTGGCATGGCCACCCCCGAACTTCTCTCCGCTGGATCATCAGCACCCTCATCTCGCGCCTCATCCTTCGCCTTCACACCAGAGCGCCGGCCATCTTTTGCCACCCGGCTTGGCTCTGCTCTCCGCATGTCTGCCGTTCCCGAAGCACAGGTTTACGAACCGACCTTTGAGGACGGTATCGACTCCGTTGTCGAGGAGGTCGTACCAAAAGCCCTCAGGCATCAGTTCGAGGCATGGCAGATTGAGGCAGCAGCCGTCGATCGGTCTGTGCGCATCCTGCCCGGTGTAAAGCGCATGATGGACTCCATCCCTGCGGGCCGATACGCTGTCGCTACTAGCGGCGCTAAAACTTATGGTAAGATTCGTCTACTCCGTCCATGTGAATCGAAATGCTCACAGCATCTGCAGCTTACGGATGTATGACACGCGTTGGTATCACCCCACCGCCCGTCACCATCACCGCCGACGATAAGCGCCTCAAGGCTGGCAAGCCCGCGCCTGACCCATTCCTCCTCGCCGCCAAGTGCCTCGGTTTCGACGCCTCGAAGTGTGTCGTCTTCGAGGACTCACCCTCGGGTATCCGCGCAGGTGTTGCCAGCGGCGCTACCGTCATCGCGCTTTGCACCTCCCACGAGCGCTCTAAAATCGCAAACTGCGGCGCCCACTACCTCGTCGAGAACATGAACAACATTACTTGCGAGGTTGAGGGTGACAAACTCAAGTTTACCGTCACCGCTTAGATTCATTTTTACCATCATGTCGTATGCTTTCCTTCCTGTACAGCTCCCCTTTCTTGTAACATCATCGTATCGAGTTTCTCTCTTCGTTAGATATATCCCACAGAATGTAGATATCCCACTGCAATGTCACACATTGTCTAGACTCTTTGTTTGCTCGCGCCTCTGGGTTGTCGTACTACATACTCATCCTTGCATGATGTTGAGTTTAGTGGGCTTGCTATGCCTTGAACAACAGATCTGGGCAATGGCTCGAGCATCGACTCAATCCCGGGATTGCAACTGTGAGTGGGACCCTTATCTCGGTCGATCAAGGCCTCCGCTTCTAGACTAAGAATTTATATATACTATTCACCCTCAAATTCGTCTACATACGCCTTCCTAACCGAATATTGCACTCGACATGAACGAAATTCATCTCATCCTCCTCCTTCTAGACGACAGCAAGTTCATATAAACTTTCGTCACGTTGCCGGTTCTGACGTTCTTCAGAATGACATCCTGTCATGAAATGCCGGATTCATTGCCTGGGTGGGTCAAAGAGGACGATCTTGACCAAGTCTAGAATTGAGGCCGCTATATATAGTACCGCGACCATTCAAGGAGAACTGGGCGAGCTCGAAACTCGCCGATAATTTGGAATACGAATGGCGGCTGCCAGAGCGCCAGCCGCCCAGAGCGGTGTCAGCCACGGGCGGCCAGATGTCTACGGACCTCAAACTGTTTTGTGTGAAATAGGCTTCAGACACGTGAGACGCCGCCACAGCTGTGCCTATTTATCTCCGCTCCTACACTCCTTGGAACCTGAACATTCAGTTGTGTTGTCTAGTACTCGGCGACTAGCATAGAGTGGACTCGACCTTGACAGAGAAGCATTCGAGATCATTCCTCCTGTCAAGCTCACGTCGATAAAAGCCACGGCACTCGTATGAGAGCGTCAATCAAAACCTTCCATGAAGTTCACCACAGCGTCTCTTATTTGCATAGTGGCCCTTCTCATGGCCCTTCCTGGGAGCGAGTGCCAAGGCAGTGATCCCAGACCAACAAAGACGAACGCTCGTGCAAGGGACGATGCTCCAGGCGGCGGCGCTCCCAGGCCAACATGGTCATCGCAAAAAGATGACAGACTAAACTTAAGATTTGTCGGTCATCACCGGGATAAGACGAGTAGCTCATCTTATGTTTGCGGCCTCTCAAATTTAGGTCATCTTAGGATATTGGGTATATGCATTGCACGTACACTATTAGTGTCTACTACAGAGTACACTACATTTACATGCTACTCAAGCTGATCTCAAGCCCGACTCAAGTTAACCACTGTATGCGGACTTAAGTTGTACTTAAGCTCCCCAAAACTTGAGGCGAGACAGTCGTGGCTTGAGTTTCGAACTTGAGTCCGACTGAACCTGGACTAGTATTTGAGCTCTCTACGAGTCATGGATCCGAGGTTTGAACCGAGTTGAGTCGCTGGGGCAGACCGTTCGCGGGACGAAATCTAGTTGGAGTCAGCTTAAGCATAGGGCTGAGACAGTCGGGGAGGCAGTACTCACTGTTTCAATTCATCCATTGCAGCGCTGCTAGGCCTCTGACGAATGCCAGCCAGACCGTGTATGCAGGCAACACGAAACCGCAAAGCCTGTGAGCACCAATGGGGCCCGGTGGTAGGCAACACTGCAGAGGTTGAATCAGCGAGGACAGAGAAGAGAATTCGGCATGAGAGCCAGCGCGCGACGGACAAATGACAAGAAGCAAAAGGAAGACTCTCACCGTATCATGGTAGAATCCCTGCCGTGCTCGAAGACAGAAGTCGTATGATGGGCGACGCGACGTCGTAAATCGTCTTCCATGGCATTGTTTCCTGCGTCGTCGCTGTCATTGGTGTCGTTGCCATCGTGGTGCTGGGAGGCAAATGCCCGTACTACGGTACTCCTGCGGCCAACGCGACGCCGTCGGACAACTGACGGGTTCGAGGTTGTTGGCGTGCAGCGTCGTTGCTGTCCATGGCTGTCGTTGCTGGCGAGGTCGTCTTCCATTTCGTCGTTGGCGGGGGCATCTGCCTGGTCGTCGACTTGACGCGGTGTGGCCGTCAGAGGAAAAGAGCAAATGCTTAGTCATGTGGCAACCACGGCAACGTGTTCAGGCCGAGTTGATGTGCAAAGTGCATCGGCACGAGACAGGCACGCGACCGCGACTTGCCATTTTCAAAGTCCGCCCTTTGTTCTTTCGCCATCACCACCGACTTTCTCATTCCTTCTCTGACTCACGGTCGACGCCGCTTGCACACGCCAGCAATGTAACCTGGATTGACGGACGTCGTATTAATGCCGTATGCGAGCACGTTTGTGCGATGCATGCAAGTGAAAACACGCTAGTAACTGATTGTTGTCTAAGAGGAGGCGCAGTGGCCGTCTGCAGTTTTCTATGCTGTATGCTCTCTTTCTTATCTATGCACTCTCCAATACTGACATGGCAGGATTGTCCACTTCACCTCTCTTCTTGGTTACTGACACCTCTTCGACAACTGTGAGTAGCTTCTGTACAATGACCGTCTCAAAACTCACGCACCTTCCCATTCATAGGTGTTGTTGATGTCACTAGCCAAGGCATGGCCGCTTTCTGGTGATTGCTTCGGAAAGGAGATTACGCCTGTCAAGGAGAACTCACGTCCCGGCGTCAACCACCATTGAACACGTTGCTAGTAGAATATGTACTACTCGCTATATAATTCATGTCAAAGGGGATAATCATTTTGTCGAAACTCAAGTCAGTACTCGAGTCAGAACTCAAGTTTCCTCTTGCTCAAGAGCGCGGAATTGTGCCCACAAACATAAGATAAGTCGTCGGCTCAACTTATCCCGGTGATCACCGAAGAATCTTAAGTTTTGTCGGTCTCCTTTCATGTCATCGTCAGACACTCGTGCCAGTGATGATGATTTAACTCTTTCCGGCGGCTCTCCCAGGCCGGGCTCCACTTAAACCTACACAGTAAGTTACAAGTACCTGGTCTTTTAGAATTTGGACTTACCCATCCACAGAGCGATTTCATTGACAAGTTGGAGGTGAGAGCTGGCTAGAATGCGCCACAATGATGTATTTATCGCCCAATGAAGCAGTGCGTCAGCGGTCGTCAAGTGGCATGATTGCCATGCCATAAATCTCGAGCCAAAACAGTACTATGATAGCGTGTATATACATATATCTGTGCAACAAATTTATGCGACAACAAGAGGAGCAAATCGTCGAATAGGAGGGAGGGAAACAAGACGCTGACAAGGTAGAAATCCTTGCATGTTCTTTAGGCTGGTCCCGCTATAGGCATGTATTCTATACTCTTTTGAGAAAGGCGTCCGCGAGAAGACACTCCGCAGGCCAAGCAGAAATGTCACGGAGGAAGAACTTGAAGCCCAACGTCGACTTTGAGAAGCCATTTGTGGTGTTCAACGCGCATGAGAGCGTCCCAATTCGGCGTATAATATGTCCGTTCCGGCTCTCCAAAGATAACTTCGCCACTCTACCTTAGGCTTGGTAGCATGACGGTTCTATCGACAGGTAATCCTGCCAGCTCCGGAAACCTCCCCGCCGCCTTCAGCTGATACAGCGCATCCAACAGCATCTCCTTGTCGAGGACTGGCACGTTATCGACCTCGTACAATTTCCCGAATTTGCTGGCGTAGACTTCTTTCCCATCCTCCGCACGCTTCTGGATCATCCCCTTCGCCATTTCCACATAGCCCTCCGAATACTCCCTCCCTAGCTGGCGGTACAGCATGTCCGGCGAGATCTTCTTCCGTTGTAAGATAGGGCGAAGCGTCATGATAAGATACACCAGTGACTCGATGTTCCAGGGGCCGTTCTTGAAAAGATTTTGACGATGGTACACAAAGAGCATGGCGCTTTGCATGTCCCAGAATTCCAACGCCATCGGAATATAAGGGGAGCTGGGGTGACCCCAGATCATGTAGTCCGCCTGGGGGTTCATCTGCAGGTACTTGATCTGGTCCGCAATGTCGCAATAATCGGAGTGTATGTACTTCTCGTCTGGAAGGTCCACAGGAGTTGGGATCGCTAGAGGAACGTACATTGATCAAAATGTTATTAGAAATGCTAAGCATCGACTTCTACTGACCGAAGTTCGGGCCGACTGCTTTGGCACCGGTCGCCTTCTTCGTTAAGCTGGGTCGGAAAACGGTCGGAGGCGGGGCTGCGTCAGCAGGAAATTCCACTTCCACCATAACGTCCTTCTTCGGGCCAACGGACATTCCCATGAGAGAGACTTTACCGCTCCCAGGCGTGTAACCCGCCAGCTCCTCCGTAAAGCGACTCGTCTGCTTCAGATACCCAATCGTCACCTCCATTTCCGCCCTCGAGATGTTGGGCGGCTTGTATGGCGGCGAGTCCTTTTTAAGCATCGTCTGCATCCTCTTCCACATATCCATTCCATACTCCCGCTGCAGCTGTTGCTGGAGGTTCTTCTCCGACGCGAAAGTTTGCAGTACTCGATATATATAGAGTAGCGCGGCTTCTGTGCCCGGTGCGGACGAGGTGAAGAGGATGTTTCGCATGTGAATGAAGACTGCGGCACTGGGAACTTCGTCAAGGGCGATGCCAAATTGATCATAGCTACCAAATTCGGTCATGTAATCCTTCGAAGGGTGGGCCTCGAGCTCTTCGAGATGTCTGAGGATGTGGGGCGTCCGTTTGTGACCGGGAGGGCATGCTGGTATGTCTATACGTCCTTGGCTCGCTCGTTCAGTCCCTTCAACTTGCACGTCTGCTAGAGCCGCAGATGCATCTATGGGTGCAAGTCAATAAATCACAACGAAATCGAAACCTATTCTTACCGAGGGTTTTGCCACACTCCTTCTTATGCCCCTTCCAGTCCGCGAGCTGACACTCACGTCCACAGTAACGAACCTCTCTCCCTATCGCCTTACATCTGGTACAGACCATCATTTTCCCGGTGACCTCCTTGTCTTCGCGTTTCAGACACCGTTGACAGAACAGTGCCATGTCCTTGCGCCGCTTGGCCTCCTCTTTCATGTACGCCCGACCGGCTGATTTCCCACCCATGAGCGCGTCTATCATCTGTTGATGTCCCTTCAGAGTCGGCTTCGTTTTCGAATGTTCTGTAGCAAGCAGCTGGTAGGTGACCTTGGCGCCCTTGAAAGAAGCGACCACGGCAAAGACGAATGTGGCTGTTCAAATATGAGTAAATGAGGATTATGCGAGCAGCAGTAAAAATACGCACTAATGTAACTCGTTCTGGCCATTCGAATCATTCTGTGTACAGCAGCGCGGCTGTGGGACGTGTCATTTGGTGTATATCCAATGATCTTGTCGAAGCGGGCGTTTACGATCTCTATAGGCTGAGAGGGGACGACATGGTTATCCGGAAGCACGCATTGTCGCATCAGCCCGACAAATCCTTGGTTAGCTAAAGCATCCCGGTTCAGCTCTGGGCAATCCGCCTTTCCTTGGGTGAACTGCGCGTAACCCTTGCTCTGCTCATTGGCCTTGAACCCTTCGACATAGTGCTTCTCCTTTCCTTCCTCCGACAGACTGGCCCAGACGTCCTCGAAGGGGCGCACCGGATCTGTCAGGAGGTCCACGAAAAGACGCGAATGCTTGAGCTGGGAGGTAGCGGCCATGCGGCGAGCTGAGATGATCTCGAGAATGACATCCTCGTTGAGGAGCTCGTCGTAGAAGGAAAGCGGCTGATCGCGGTATCTGTGGGAGGGGAGAGGCTTATTTGGGTTGTACCGCTTGGCAGTGTGCTTATCCATGGCGGCCCACCATTCCTTGGGTTTCGTTTCTAGCGGAGGGGCGTCCAAGGTACCAAATAACGCGTTGAGAACTTCGTCGGACAGCGGTATCGCCATGTTCACGACCTGTCACAGTGCCGAGAGTGAAGGATTCAACAAGTCCTCCCAAGGGATGATGGGGGGAACAAGAAAGCGATGAGATCGATCGTAGTACGTACAATGCGGAAGGAGTAACAAATTGAAATTATGATCCCACCAAATCACACCCACTCGTTCTCAGATCCTCTTTGAGTCTCTATGGTCAGCCACATATCTGCAACAGCCTCCCTGGGTCCCTACATCGACATCGAACGCAACATCGAAACCGAAACCCCCTCCCTCTACTTACAGTAAAGTCGACAAGAAAGGCTCCAATGGAGAAGTTGAAGGCATGTGACTTCGGGACAGCCACAAAAACAGAAATGTGGCTGAGCTTCGACGGGACGATGAGATAGCGCACAGGTTTGTCGCATTATCCATGCTACTGTCTCGAGAGTAAGTTTTTGATCATAGAAACGCTGGTCGTCAGAAGGGTGGGCAAGCCTACTTCATCTGACCCAAGCTCCGCCTCGTTCTTTCTTGAGTTTCCCTAGCTATTCGCCTAGACTGGGAACGATAGGAGTATCAGCTGGGATATACTGACTGAGAGTCTGAGACTTTGAGACTCAAGACCGGTGGGCCGTGCCTTCCTGCACCCTCTGAGGCCTGAGGCTTCGACAGCGCACCAGCCTCATTGGTGATGGATTGATGAATTCAAGTTATTAGTGGTATGGGTGACTGCGTCAACAAAAAGTTTATGATTGACGTCGAGCACTGCACTTCTTTCCGCGCAAGTTTTGTCGGCCGAAATTCCCATCCGTATTGGTCTGCAAGCGTGGCATAAGCGTTGATTTTGAAGAAGAAGCAACAGGTGGTGTAATGGTCATGGGTATTGTCGTCGAAAAACGATGCCAGATCCTACCTTTCCGGGACATGCATATCATGCCGACACTTCCCCACAATTAATGATCGACGAGATCATTGCCATACACCGAGATTGAATTACAGGGAACTTCCTAATCACGCGCCAATCGAACTTTAAGAGGTAGCTGTGATCCTGTAGCTACATCACCTTCCAAGGTTGGGGTCATGACATGACAAGCCTCCCGACGGATCGACTGTGGTTTCACATGCGCAAACTCGAATTCGAACTTGCCGACGAGTTCGACAAGGAAGGCGTACAGCTCCAGCACCCTATAGGCGACGTCAAATCTTGGCTTGGTTCTCAAAGCAGTACACTTACGCGAAGCGCCATCCGATACACGACCGAGCCCCACCGGAGAAGCTGAATCTTCAAGGGAGCTGTCAGTCAACTTCCCAGCCTCAGATCAAGTGGAAAGAGTACGTACAAGTTCGCATACACACCAAGGGCAACTTCACTCCTCACCTCGTCACGTAGCCACCGGTCGGGATTGAACACATCCGCGTCTTGACCGAAGATGTCCTTCTTCCTATTCCTCTTGTCAGTACATCATCGTCATCGCTATCAAGCCGGTTCCGTGAACTCACCGGTTGTAGGCAGAGATTGATGTCGTGATATGCATACCCTTCGGGATAGGCAGCTCCGTTAGCACTTCACCATTATCCAAAGTGATGGGGTGCTGAAGTGGCAGGACGTCGTCGTCCATGGGGATTCTCCAAAGGTTGAAGAGGATTGGATGCATGCGGATTACTTCCTGCGAAGGGGTGAGTGTGAGTATTGGGATGTTAGCGTAATTATCTCTCAGCCGAACCTTGACGACAGCAGTGAGATAAGGCATGTTATCGAAGTCTGACAAAGAGGTGAAGCTACGGATCATATCCGTAGACAGAATCTCTTGACGCAGGCGATTTTGGATGACGGGTGCTTTGGAGAGTTCGATGAGGGAGAATGAGAGCGTGTTAGCAGTCGTCTCATGTCCAGCCAGGATAATCGTGCTTTATGAAGAGCGTGAGCGTCGTTGAAGCACGAAAGGGAGAGCGTTTACTTCATTTGAGCGAGAAGTTCATCCTCTGTCAGTTTCCTCTTCGGGTCCTCAGAATTGTTGGCTCGCACTGCATGAATAGCCATTAGATGGGAATTTTCGGCAACGTTGAGGAATTAGTCACCTAAGAGAGACATTATATCCTTTCGGCCTTTTCCCTGTGCGATCGCTGTACGCTTTTCTGCGATCAAATCACTCGAGACGGAGGTTGACAGCTCCTTGGTCTTGAGAGCGCGCTGCAGCCGTTTCGGAGGGAATTTTGCGAGAAGAAACCGCGATACACTGAAAGGCACAAAGTCTGTGACGGAGAGCCCAAGTATTGCACCCTTGCTCGGAACGCCGAACACATGGAAGCTGTCCGAGGGTTAGATGAATGATGAAGATGTAAGGTACCACCAACGAACAAGACATTATTGTATGTCTGCGCTAGAGCGTTATTCGGATCATCGAGGGCTCCAAATTGACAGTCGAAAGCGGCTGCGTTATAGGAGCGTTTTTAGTATGATTGCAAGGTCGGACAATGATAGTACGCCGCGTCACCTTCGCCAATCGCGTCCAGGGCGGCTCTGGACGTCCAGCTTGGAATGTCGATCACGGATGACTTAGCTGGACTGGCCGTGATCATGGCCTCCCACTTGAGGGCCATCTACATTGGGACATGAGACAGAAGGCAATGTCGCGGAGGTAGTTAGATCGTACCTTCTCTGCGCAACCGAAGAACACAGGCAGGAAGAACTTGAGCTCTTGTCCGCCGAATCCCGGAAGCATAACCTTGCGTGTGCGGCGGTGATCATCACCTAGTATACAAACACCCATCGGTGCTGAGACAATATCAAACGCACGAAAGTCGTACCATCAACATTCGTCAGCCCAGGGCCGAACAGGAGTCTGGTAATGAGTCGGCGACTCGCGGGTTTGGGGTACCTGTAGCTGGACGTATGGAAAATGTATTGAATGGCCTTGGGGTCGGTGATGAGCAGGCGGTCTTCCTAGCAGACAATACAAAAGTCGGTGTTAGCGAAAGGCTGTGTGCACGGGCGGGATTTGGATGGTGAGGTCTGGAATGAGTCAGACTTACACCGAAGGGGGCTCTGATGCGCATCACGTCGCCGTAGGCGGCCTGCCACTTGAAGTCCGTCTGTAGGAGGAGATGAGCTTGAAAAAGACGAGGTGATTTGAGCGGAAGTTATGTACCTCGCCGACTTGGGCTTGGAGAAGTTCGTGAAGATTTCCTGAAGGCGGTGAATGAGGGCATGGTAACGGGCGGTGGTGAGCGCACTGACCATGGAGCCAAGATCCTGAAGGAGGGCCGGGGATATGTGCGATGGATATGCGATTGAATCTCTTGAAGACGGTGTAGAGCACATAGAGTGCACTGGCAAAAACGAACGCTAGAGCAGAGAACATCATACTTTCAGAACGAAGGTAGAGTGGGGATGGTCTCTTATACAATACGCGGTCGAAACCTCTTATGTACCAGGCACTATCCACTGATCACGGACGGCCGTTAATGCCATTTCGTCCTCTGGATAAGATTAATTTTTATCTTGTGTGTCAGCAGAACGGCGACTCGAAAGTGGACAAGTAGCATCACTTTCACGTACGTGAGAGAGTGATGGCCACAGGGATAAAGTTCAGTTAGATATGTAGACAATCAACTGACCATGGTCGACCGGCAAGATGGGAGCCCTGCAATGGGGAGCCAGGGTACTTGGGTATTTCAGTGTGAGCGATATCGCGGCTTTGTAGCGATAGCCAACGCGAGGGAGAGTTGAGAGCTAGAAAAGACGCTATGTACATCCGGGATTAAATGCAACAAGGAGAACCGTTCCAGGTATGCCGAACAGCCCAGTAGTAATTGCCCACATTGCATTGGATCGGACCAATCGGGCTCCCCCAGGGTCGTCTGTGGCAGAGCCTGAGATCCACCTCCTATGGCGACAAAGTTGTGGCGTTTGGAATGCAATAAGTTAGGTGCATCGCGCTAGCAAGTTGGGTATGGGTCCATGCTACATGTCAGTGGCAGAGATCGGAGCGGCACACATTCGGATCAGTAATCAGTATGATGGATCGCCACGTGACACGTCCGACATGTGCTGCTAAAAAATTCTCTCTTGCTCGCCGTCTACGACAATTTACCTTCTCCACCCAAATCCCGCCTCCACGCTCGTCGACCTTGTCCTGCAAGTCGACGCCCATAAAACAGAGAAAAACACATGTCAGCGTGCGTATCCCGCCCGTCCCGCCGCCGAGGCTGTACAGCTAACGACGACGACGACGATGCAGTGAAGATACGCTCCAGGATGTCGCCGAGACCGAGATCGAGTCTAACTGGGACCAGGTCGTCGACAAGTGAGTCGGGTTCCCGCCGCCCGCCCTGGATGCGGCGCTGATGTGCCTGCGATAGCTTCGATAACATGGAGCTCAAGCCCGAGCTGTTGAGGGGTGTCTACGCATACGGGTGAGCAGAAATCTGCTGCATCCGCTGCCCCCGTCCTCATCGCCGCCCCCAGTTTTGAGCGGCCGTCCACCATCCAGCAGCGTGCCATCGTGCCCGTCGTCAAAGGGCACGACGTTATTGCGCAGGCCCAGTCCGGCACCGGCAAGACGGCGACGTTCTCCATCTCGATCCTGCAGCAGCTCGACATGAGCATCAAGGGCACGCAGGCGCTCATCCTCGCACCGACCCGCGAGCTGGCGCAGCAGATCCAGAAGGTCGTCATTGCGCTCGGCGACTACATGAACATCGAGTGCCACGCCTGCGTCGGCGGCACCAACGTCCGCGAGGACATGGCTAAGCTGCAGGAGGGCGTCCACGTCGTCGTCGGTACCCCCGGCCGCGTCTTCGACATGATCAACCGCCGTGCCCTCCGCACCGACACCATCAAGATTTTCTGCCTTGACGAGGCCGACGAGATGCTGTCGCGCGGTTTCAAAGACCAGATCTACGAGGTCTTCCAACTCCTCCCCCAGGACACCCAGGTCGTCCTCCTTTCTGCCACCATGCCCGCCGACGTCCTCGAGGTGACCAAAAAGTTCATGCGCGACCCAGTCCGTATCCTTGTCAAGCGTGACGAGCTTACTCTTGAGGGTAATTATCTCTCACCGACCAGTTAACAGTCTTACTTAATTTCCCTAGGTATCAAGCAATTCTACATTGCCGTCGAAAAAGAAGAGTGGAAGCTCGACACCCTCTGCGATCTGTATGAGACCGTGACCATCACCCAGGCCGTCATCTTCTGCAACACCCGCCGCAAGGTCGACTGGCTCACCGAGAAGATGCACTCGCGCGAGTTCACCGTCTCCGCCATGCACGGCGACATGGAGCAGAAGCAGCGCGAGGTCCTCATGAAAGAGTTCCGCTCCGGCTCCTCCCGCGTCCTCATCACCACCGATCTCCTCGCCCGCGGCATCGACGTCCAGCAGGTCTCGCTCGTCATCAACTACGACCTTCCCACTAACAGGGAGAACTACATCCACCGTATCGGTCGTGGCGGTCGTTTCGGAAGGAAGGGTGTTGCCATCAACTTTGTCACCACCGACGACGTCCGGATGTTGCGCGATATCGAACGTACGTCTTTCTCTCCTCTCGCTATCTTTCTTTTTTTCTGATTTCCATTCTTCCTTTGCTCAGAATTCTACAACACACAAATCGACGAGATGCCTCTCAACGTCGCCGACCTCATCTAAGTCCACGCAGTGCGCCCAAAAATTCATTTGCATACTCTTTTCCTTGCTCTTTCATTGCTACGGTAGAACCCGTGTATATATCGTGTACGAACGCTGTCTTGTAATGCCATTATGATTCGCCGCGCTTGTGGGAGTGATTGGGCATAAGGCAGATTCTGCCTGCCAGTTGTCTTTGTCACCCACGTCACTTTTCAATCAATCTCACGTTCTGCAACGTCAATCATGTACTTATCTCAACAGATACCGGTGTTCACAACGTTCACACACGGACAGCTTCTTTCGTCTTATTCCAATTAAACGTGAAGTGGTAGGTAGGGCAACAGGATGTATATGCTGATGTTTAGGACAGAGAGTGCTTCCCACTGCGCATGGTGGCTGCAAAGGACGTCTTGGAGGAAGCGATGATTTCTTCGTCCGGATGAAGAGACGCATCGACGTCGGTGCACAACTTGCTCTTCCAGAGTATATCAGTCGAGAAATCATAGCTGTTGAGGGATGAATAACTAAGACGTTGGACGAAGTACCCTTACAGATCTATTACTGCGATTCCTCGTGAGTAGGTAGGATGACAATTGAGGGCATTGAGGATGTCCCGCTCCGAATAGCCCTGTACTTACGCCATGCCCTAGACACTCTGCCGACGACCATTCTGGCGCTTTTGCGGAACAACGATCCACCGACAGCCTGTTTTCCCCTAACTGACGCGTCCATTGCCCGCCTGTGGCCCTGGGTCGAAATTGACAGCCTTTCTTACGGACTCCACGACTGCGAACGCATTTGTTGTGTGAAGTCGGTGGCAGTTTTTTTCCCCCTTCCGTAGTACTCTCGCGGACGGCTTGCCGTTGGTATGCGCAAGCCTTTGTTGCGTTGCGTGCGATGAAGCGCGCTGGGATGAACGTTAGCCGGGGTGCTCGGGGTGTCTCTGTTGTGTGAAGTCTGTGGCAGCTTTCTTTTCCTTTCATCGGTACGTACCACTCAAACTCTTAGGCCCTTGCTGTGCATGAATGTTTTCGATGAGCTCTGTTATGTTGTTCTTTAGTATGTGTATCAAATCTTACATACGCCTTCTGCATGATTTTGTAAAAAAGTTGTATACTAAACCTGTGTGGCGTAATTTATATGCCTCTCTTTCTTTGAAGTTCGCTGTCGAGAAAGGCACGATGTAGGCGTGGATGCGCCCCCTCTAGATCTATGCCTCAACACATTGGGCTAGAGCTCGTCTGTGGACCTGGACTGGTCGAGACAGGTCCTCGAAGGTCCAGAGATGACTGATATGACCGGGACAATACACAAAGCACGCAGATATCACGGAGACACTCTGAGACACGGCCTCACTCATTCATCGCGTCCAGGAGGCCTAATAAGGTGACGCGTTGGTACTAGTGTGGGATTTTTTGTTAGTATCGTACCTGGGCACCCGACTGGTTTCTGAAGGGTCAACAGATTGAGCGCATCGACGCCTTGGGACTGGAACTCCAAGGGAACGGACGACGCGGAGAAGTGGCTAAGTGACGAAGGGGCGAAAGTCAAAAAAGTTCCTATGCGATCAGTGATGTCATGGAGTAGGCAAAAGTACTTAGTCTTGGGGAACACGCCCGTACTTGAGCGTTCACAGAACGTTCACCCACTTGCGTCTACGTAGCCGATTTATCTTACTGCTGTTTCTTTGAACCTGGTGCGTTGAAATTTCCGAAGACTTGATGCTGCGTACCGATTTGCCTAGTTTGAAGTTCAGTCCATGGTCCAAGCGTCGCACGAACCGCATACTGGGACCCCCTTTCCCGTCGATGCCGCACGACAAGGTGCATTGATGCGCGGGCATCGATACGCCAGCGACGCCAGGTCTCCCAGCGGCGCCTCAGAAATCCAAAGAGAGGGTAAGTGAGATGATGTCACTGATATCCGGATTGGGCGCCTTTACTTTTCTGCTTTCAACGTCCATCACCTTTTCGCGACATATCTCGTGCTGATGCCCATCTTTCAGGCTCACATGCCAACCTCTCGCGGCTGGCAGAAGAAGACAATGGCTACGCAGCCAAACAACATCAGTTCCAACAGCACCATGGCGGTCGCGAAGAGGTTCCTGCTGCGCCACCGCCTCCACCCAATGTAGCTCGTTATCCTCGGCAACCTTCACTTGTCGGTCCATTCGCAGTGTCACCACGCTCCCCGTATGCGTATCATTCGCCCATGTATGGCATTCCCCACGATCATCCTTCTCCACATCCCCCTTATCCGCTCTACGCGCAGGGTCTAGATTCCAACCAACGCCATTCGTCCAGTACACCAAGAGGCACCTATTCAGCGTCTCCAGGTCACCACTACGCCCACGAGATGACATATCTGTCGGCTGTTCAGCAGCAATCGACTCAGCAGCAATACGCTCCCAACATACATTATCAGTACCCCCCTCCACCTTCCTTCAATCACAGCGTCAGCGACTCTCAGTCATACGCCGACACAGCAGAGCAGGGAACGTGGTGGTACCTACCACCACCGACGCGCTACGAGGGACCCTCGAATGTGGACTATGTCCAGTCCCCGCCGTCGCAGCAGCCTCCGATGCAGCAGCCCGTTCTACCCACTCCGCCGCCCGAGTTGCCGCCCGTTTACGCGCGAGAGAAAACGGCAATAATTCCCGTGCCCAAGGTATCGTCGGGACGCTCAGACTGGGTGATGTGGGTGGGCAACATACCTTGCGATGCGATCCAGGACGAAGCTTGGTGCTTTTTCAACACCGCTCCCATCCCTACTCCCAATGCCAATCCCGCATCCTCTTCTTTCTCCTCTCCATCCGGCTCTTCACTGCCCTCGTCATCTTCTCCTGGCATGGGCATCGTATCCGTATTCCTCATCGCGCGGTCGTCGTGTGCATTCATCAACTACGACTCGAAAGGTGCTTTGCACCGGGCCATCAAGATGTTCAATGGTGTGTCGTTTCGGGTCGCAGGCGCGTCGCAGCGGAACAAAGAGGGGTTGGTTTGTCGGATACGGCGGAAGGAGGATGATATGATGGCGGGCGTGGGAGGACAAAGAGGTGTGGGCATGCACAAGCTCTGGGTGGAGAAGAGGTATCCAAGGAGTTCGGGCGACGCGGAAGCACTTGGCGTCGAGGATTCGCTGTTCTCGTCGGACGATGCGGCGATGATGCGCAAATACTTTCCGAAGAGATACTTCATCCTAAAGTCGTTGACACAGGTGCGTGTTTTCATTGTCTTTGAATTCCCCCGTAATTGAAACTGCCTGCTCTTTTATAGGAAGACCTAGATCACAGTGCGGAAAGCGGATCATGGGCTACCCAGCAACACAATGAAGATGTACTGGACCGGGCATTCAAGAGCAGCAAGGACGGCGTATATCTGATCTTCAGTGTGAACAAGAGCGGAGAGTTTTACGGGCTTGCGAAGTATGCTCGCTCCTGCATACATCGTGCACCTCACTAATCACTAATCATGCCACAGGATGGCGAGTCCAATAACCCGCGATGAACCACAAACGTATTTTCCGGACCGAGTGGTCGAAGAGTCGCCCATGCCCATATCGCCCGGGCAGGCAACGTCCATCCAGACGGCGCCAGCCGAGCTGGCCCAGGCGTATCAGAGGTTCACGCCCGTTGCACCTCCAATGCAGATGAGCCTCGACGCTCGGCCGCGTCTCCAGACTCGTAGTCCGGACTTCAAGCTGGACGAACTTGCGCCGCAGAGGGCAGCGCTTCGCACCCTTCCTGATGACCCCGACCAGTCACGCCCGTTCCGCATCTCGTGGATATCGACGGAGAGGGTGTCGTTCCGTGCTGCGAAGCATCTGCGGAATGAGTGGAATAAGGGGAAGGAGCTGAAGGTGTCGAGGGATGGGACGGAGGTGGAGCCGGAGGTTGGGGAGAGGCTGGTTAGTGGGTGGATGGCGATGGCGCGGGGCGGGTAGGAGTGAGTGCCCAGACTCGGAGGCAGGTTTCGATGCATACACACGTTATCACGTTGGGACTCTGTTGTAGATCATTTCTTGCGGGATGTAGGTTACTATGATATAAATTCTAATGAAGATAATGTACGGATACCTATTGACTAGTGTAATCCCGGGACCTTTGCACAGGCGAGCGTATGGATCACATCGCGCGAGATTCTGATCTGATTCTGAGTCGGAGACGAGCGGTGTTGGCAGCCTCAGGCCTCTCTCCCACGGCCACGAGAGAGTGACGGGACATACATGTAGGTTTATGTACCTCCTAGTCATCACTCGAACAGTATGCAGTCGATACTATGGTCAGATATCTCGAGAAACGACGATCCCAATCTCCTGAGAAAGGCTGTCGTGCGCTTGATAGCGACTGAGAGTCCGTGGCGGACCATAGGCTCTGTACAGCGCGAAATAGCGGCCACCGTCATGGATATTCTGCAATCTGTTCGTGTGTCTCGATTTTTTGCTTTGCTGGTCCTGCGTCCTAAATTTCTTGATTCAGGAATTGGACTGCGATCCGACGAACGAAGACCATCGTGCGAAGTGCTGTAGGTGTATTCGCAAGTTAGGGCGATTACACGGAGTGCTTCCCAGCTCGCTCTTTCTTCCCAAAGTTACGCCTGATGGACCGAAGCCTGTGGCTGGTGGCGGGTTTGCGGTATGCTCGTCTCATGCTAGGCGCGCTTGCATCACTGACATGCGCTCAAGGATATATACAAGGGACACTTAGGCGACAAGGCTGTGTGCTTGAAGGTGTTGCGGCTGTACACAACCGACTCCGCAAGGGAGGCGGTACTGAAGGTTGGTTTTGTCTTGATCAGCCTTCTTTGCCTACCTAAGTTCATGCATCCTTCCCGAAGGGATATTATCGCGAGGCTCTGGCATGGGTCAACCTACGACATCCGAATGTTTTGCCTTTTCTTGGTGTCAATCCGGATCTGTTTGCTCCCAGCTTCTGCCTGATCTCGCCGTGGATGGAGAACGGAGATTTGGCAACATTTCTTGAAAAGCATCCGGAACACAATAAGTATTCTGCCGTGAGTGTCCCCTTCTTGCACGCGCCAGACACGCTCATTGACATAACGTAGGTCCTTGAAATTGCTCAAGGAATCGAGTATCTCCACCAACTAAAACCACCAATCGTACACGCGGACATTCGCTGCGTAAGTTGCGTTGACGCGCTCCTTGCGTGGCTCTCATTCAACCCCCGAGATAGGCAAATGTGCTTGTAACGGACGACCTCCATTGCGCTCTGTCAGACTTCGGAATTAGTCGTGTTGTGGAAAGTCAGAGTGGAGGTGTCAGCACTTCAACTATGAAGGGCTCCGTTCGTTGGATGGCGCCTGAGATTTTGGACCCAAGCCGTTCCGGTGCTTCTAGAGGCACCAGTACATCGAGAGACATCTACGCCTTTGGTTGCACGATTATCGAGGCGAGTACGGGCTCATGTGACGGCTGATTGATACTTATATGAGTGGTAGATATTCACGGGGCACCCGCCATTCTATTATATCAAAACAGATATCGCAGTCCTGACTGAGGTTCTCGTGGCCAAAAGGTCACTAGCGAGACCCCCACGTGAACAATTTCCATCTGACAAACTTTGGGAATCGGTTAAGCGGTTCATGGACAGACGAGCTGAAGCGCGTCCGGCAGGACGGGATGTGAGGATGACTCTCACTCGTTTGTGCGATCCGAGCCACTCTTCGGACGATGATAACGGAGATCTGCAAGGTGGTACCCTCTCCAAAGACATTGAATCAACATCGGGAGAGGCTTTCTTTCCGGGCAGTCGAATTGGACTCGGAGAAGAGACCGGTCCGAGCTACTACTCTTCGGACGAGGATGACGGAAGTCTTCAAGGTCGTATCCAATCCGATGACATTGATTTGCCATCAATGGAACCTTTCGTTCCACGCAAACGAGAACGCGCCAGGGTTTCTGTCTTTCGAGATGGAGTGTCACCCAAAATAGCTCGACAGAGTACAAAAATGAGTTCCACATGAGAGATTGTGGTGGGATGATCGAAGGTGAGTGATTCTGACCTGTTTCTATTGTCAAGAAAACCTAACCATCGTTAAAGCTATGCCGCAGGATACGCTCAAGGAGCCAACGTTACATGAACTCATCGTTATCCGAAGCGGTTTGGCGCTTCATCCTACTTACACTCGAATTACTCTATCTCATCTTCCGGTACATAGTTTTCGGGCAAGACCCAAATTAGATAGATTTTGGCCAACCAACCAACGCAGCCGCGTGCTGTGCCAATCTCGAACGGCCGTGCCAGCCTGAAGGGTTGCTCATATCAGGCTCATATACTGATTCTATCTCAGCCAACTTTCGCCTTATCGCCCACCAACGGTCTGGTTTACAGTAACCTGCACAAATATGAATTCAGATGTACCAGAGGTTTGTAACAACAGGACGTTCTCCCCTACCAGGAACGAGCCATTCGTCTTTAAACTGAAGTAAAGGCTTCACGTATTGCGCATATCCTCCCTCTGGCTGCAGCGTGCACGGTCCCGGTAAAAGGTGACAAACCACATCACGAGCAAGCAGAAACTGCCGTGTGAGCCGACGAGAAGTCGAATAGAGACCGTCCGGTGGGTCGTTACCGAGTGAGACATAAAGCGTACTGCTGTCGGCGCCGTATGGACGACAGTCATACATGACAATCAGGGTGACGAAGATGTCGAGGACGAGTTCGGACTCGCGTACGGGTGTAAGTTCTGTCACTTGTCGAGTGCATGGGATGCAAGCGGCTAGCTTGAAGAATGCCCGAACATCATTGCATAGCTTCAACGCATCGTCCGCTGCAGTAGGGTCGGACTCAATACAGTCACGGACGCGCCGAAGAAGATTATTGAAAGACGATCATTGCCTGCTCGTCCTTCAAACCTTGGGCGGGCTCCATGAGAGCACGGCCGATGATTGTCGAAAGTTCATGTCGCTGATCCAATCCACGACGTCCATCATGCCGAGGATCGTCAGCAAACAGCGTACGCCCCCGTAGTCCGATAAGATCTATGATGACCCGATATCTGTACTGAAGGCCTTCGCCGCGAAGCGCTTGTTCGTACTCCATGATAGCGAGATCCTTCTCGACGATGTACAGCGACAGAAGACGGCGACGAAGGGAGAAGGCATCTTCCGGAATTTGGCCGAGGTGGACCTGATTCAGGAAAATGAAGCAGTCATGCACCAGAGCCAAGACGAGCTGAACAGCACTCGCATCGTTGGCATCAAGGAGGCGAATGGGTCGCTGTCCTTTCACCACGAATGGCCGACGACGAAGCTTGTCCTCGGCAGTGACCAAAGGATTGACGACTATGGTTCTAGTCGCATATGTAGTCATATGTGGGAGGTGGTACGACAGGCTTTGGCGATGTGGAGCGAGGATGAGACATGAAGACTCGACCGTCGGGCGAGATGAGGATTGGATGGAGACAGACAAGCCGGTATGGTTGCTTCCTTGCAGTATATAGATCATAATAACGATTGGAGAGCATGGCGACAAGGGACGTACCAGGTTATACCGTCAATGTGTTCCAACAATAACGCTTATTGTCCTTGCGCATATCCGGGCTAAAACAAACACCTAGCAGCGATACGTACAACAATAAGGCATCGCCGCCGCCAGCAAGCCAGGCTGGCAGCGCACAAGACCACCCAGGACCAGATCTGTGTGCAGAGTTTCAACCAGGGGACATTGATTCCTCGTCAGTCTGCAATTTGAGAGGTAGTGGCAGACGAGATATAATTGAATCTATTCCAGATGGTAGTCTCGAAACCAGATGGTAAGTTCCAGAGATTGTAGCGGCAAACGCCGGACGGCTTGCAGCTTTCTCTCACTCTCACGGTCGTCATGCAATCAACCTCGACGGTCTTTCTCAACCCGAACATCGTCCGATCCTGCGGCCACAAGCGTTGTGAAAACCCTTTTCTGTCACTCCGAGGTGCTCAACATTGCGTGGATGGCGTCCGAGTCAAGGGATGATGGGCGGGCGGACATTCAGGTCACGGTGTGTATCTGCGGGACCTTCATCCAAATTCTTTTCTTACCCTCTAGCGTTAGCCATGAGCGATACCGGCTTATGAGAAGTATCTCTTGGGACGCTGTCTGATCACCGTTCTCGGCGAACGCATTCGTATTTATGGCAAGTCTTTTTCAAATGTAACATTACAGTCCATCTTATACTGTGCGCCAGCTGAAACGCACCTCAAGAGACGTGAAACTTCTCTATCTCCCCTCCCATTTGTCTGTAACACTTCCCGGGCCCATTCGACACAATCTTATCTCAGCTTGATTCCAAACTCGCGCGCTGCCAACTGTGCCTCCTGCGCTCTCTCCCTCTCGAAATCCCCCCCCTCCTCCATACGGCAAGATCGTCCAAAATCTATCATTCGGAATCGCCGGTCCCAACGACTTTTCTCGACCGGCCAGTCGTCGATGTTACCATGATCCATAACGACATTTCTCTCCCAGAAGGAATGATGAATCCAGCCTGCGTGGTGGAAACGGAAAAGAAGGGAGGCGCATTCGTATCTGACAGCGCAGGTCAGTTTATCGCAGTCGAATTTGGAGATATTCACTCACTTCTCATCGACAGTCAGGTCCTTTATCTTGACCGATTTACCGCAATCCTCCATGAGCAAGATGGGACTAAGATATTCGTCCTCCTTGGCTTCGTTGTCTTCAGGGACGTAATACCCGTAGAACTGGGGCACCATGGCACGGACCGGCACGGGTTCTTTGAGTGGCGGTACCAAGTTCCACCCAGTCCAGTGCTGGAAGAAATGTTCTGGAAAACTCTGGTAGTTCCGTGCCTCACGAGCGAGGTGGTCGTCCCCTCTCTTAGAGAGCTTCGCAGCTACCTGCACTCTGAACGTTTTTGGACGAGGGATTACATGACCCTCATCGTCTAGTGCCCAAAATTCGTGCTCGCAATATTCACCAAGCGGAAGCCAGGGTACGTCGATGGGGAGCGTGCGTACGGGTCCTGCATACTTCTTTGTGGTCTCGTCTGGTGGAAGAGGAAGGTCGCGTCGCGCCTTGCCCGTCCCTGGAACCGTCGTCAATTCCAAAATGGATAGCAGGAAATCTGTCGGGCTAAGCTCTGTGCTCCCCCGTATCTTCTGCCGCCAGATGTATCCCTCCCTTTGCGTCCCATCTCCTCCCTCCTCCTCATCCTTCCTCACCAGCTCTACCAGTAGCTGTTTGATCTGGTCTGATATAGTCTGCGTCCTGTCTACCTCAACCTCCGGCAGCAGCTCTTCGAGCGCCTCCAGTGTGGCGTCATAGGCGCAAAACTGGCACACGTGGGGCTTGTGGATGAGCGTCCGGGGGAGCTCCAAGTCGACTTTGTGCACCGACGAGTGATTGCCCTCGCCCATCTTGTCTCTGCCGGCAATGTGGAGATGGGCTTCGGGGATGCAGAGGAGCGGTTTTGGAGGGGCAGGATACACGGCGAAAGTCGCTCGAGGGACCTTCTGTGCGTCCAGATTCGTCACCTCCTCCGTGGCGAGCACGAACTTGAACCCGGTTGGCGCGGGTGTCGCCTGGCTTGCCTGTTGGCGCTCCTCGGCCACTTTCACTTTGGCTTCGTCTGTCAGATGCAGTTTGTAACGACGCGGTCCAGAGGTTTTCGTGTGGTTACCACTGCCGGCTGTGTCGACGTGCAGCGCATTGCTGGGATCATGGACGATGAGGGTTTCGGGGAGGAGATGGAGTGGGAGGTGTTGCTGGAACTTGTGGCGAAATGGGTTCTTAGGCTGACGGTCAGATTTGGATGCCTGGACAGACAACTCAACGACATGCCTTCGTCTTCATCTCGAACAGCGCTGCGATCCCCGGTGGTCTTTCGTCATCGCCTCTGATGAGAGTGCCCATATCACACGGAACCACCTCCCATGGGTCGGGCTCTCGCTTCGCAGTCGCCTCAAACTTCTCCCCGTTCTCATCCGCCCACCTCAACAAACGGCTGTTGCTCGCCACTTCCCATTTATTCACCGTTGGATCTGGCCGGAAGTGGTAAAACCAATCCAACGATGCGCCCCAATTCGCTATCCCGTTCCCCGTTGTTTTTCCTGGGGGCAAGGAATCCAAATCGATGACAGGCGCGGTGGGGTCGCGTATCCAGGTGTTCTCGACGCTCATCTGGGATATGCGTGCCTTTGATGATGAGTGGTAGTGTGTTGGGTCCTCGTACCAGTCGCGTGTGAGGGTGCGCATTGCTTGACTATGGGTGATGCGGGTACGCGCGTGGGTGAAGGGCTCGACTGGGATTGCGTGTAGGTTGTAGGACGGTTGTTGGGGTGGAGGTGCACTCGGAGGTGGAGGGGATGAGTTGTCCTCATTGCTGGGCTCTGGCTTTCTGTGGTCCTTGATGAACATGCCTCGAAACCCGTCCTCCAGATTGGCGGAGAACGACATCTGTCTTGCACGTTATGTCAATCGAAGAGTGGCGGCTGTGATGGTCCAGTGTCAAGTTGTGCCGCTCTTTGTTGCCTCTTTGTGGTACTTACTATTAGGGTCGTACTGTCGAGCATGTGACGAGCAGTGGCGAGCATTAATGACTCTCTGTATCATCTCCATGTCAACCTCAAGACTTTCAAAGTCCTTGGCCGAGTTTGGCGATACTATCAGAAGATTCAGAATTATGCTCTCATATAGTCAGGAGATGCGAAACTAGAATACACATTGATTCGTCAATTATCAACTACGAAAGCGGAGGAAAGCTGATAGTTTCAACTGTATTCCATCTCGCCTTTCGCTGCTCAGGAATACAATATCTGGATTGTCGCGGATGATGGGAAGATTCAGGTGGGAGAGCAAGCCAGGCACAGACTCTGGAAAACACTCCTGAATGAGGCTCTTGCCTTCGTACTTTACCACGACCAGCTTGATGCAGGCCGTGCAAAGCAGGCAAGAGCATTTTCGGAGGTTGAAGCTTGAAGACTTACGCTTGCCGAACTTTCGGCAGACAAGCCAATCGGTGTCGCCACCAAACATTTGCAGCTCTTCCAAGTACATTCACATCGCGCTCTTTTTTCTTAGAGAACAGAGCAATTTGGCACTAGTGAGTGGCAACAGGCTGTATATTGAATGCACGTATAACACAACATGCAAAGACTGTTCGCAACATGGACGTCGCGCGCGCGCTCATTGAGCCTAGCACTCCGTCCTCATTCGTCACGGATGCTGACCGCACCCACCGCGTTATAACGCTCTCTCGCATTGTTCTGGCCCTCGGAACTGGCTTTGGAGCGCCGCTATGGAGGCTGCTGGACGCCGTCCACTCCCGACAGCGGATAGGAATGCACCAGTACCTCCACGAGAACGGGCCATCCCACAGGCAGCTCAAGGCATGTACGACGACGTGCATGCGCGGGATATCGCAGATATCGTTGATCTGTGCTCTGAGAATCCCACAACTCGTCGCATCGTAGACGCGCCGCCGTGGTCGTGCTTTTCGTCGCTGCCTACAAATTGAGACGCCCCGACCATGTATCCGGACCGCTTCTCTACTCCACCGAGACTGGTCTCCCCATCGTTCTGCATGACTACTAGCCCGGTCTTCTCATTCTGACCTCCATCTCGCCCGGTTTACCCTCACCACACTTCTCCAATTCATCGACATTCAGTTCCTTTCCCTTGTCGCGACGCTGCCTCCAGCGCATTACGAATTGTACAACAATCTCTTTCTCTGGTCGCTGGCTAGCAATTGCGTCGAATGGAGTGACAATGGGCAGATGGTCATTTCCGTCTTGAAGTCCATGGATGCGCGGCAGGCCACGCTTCAAGATGTTGACCGACCGCCATGTCACCTCGGATCCCCCCATCTATCTTTCCGACCGCACCATCCGCGAAAGAGTCGTCTCCACCGCCTCCCATCTCGAGCACTACCTCCGCATTTTCGCGTAAGGCTGCGCCATCGAGGACCAAATATGCTATCGGGAGGAGCTGAAAAGACACAAGGCTCAACCACCCCAAACATCGATGCATTCGACTTTCTTCCCCGCCTCACCAGTCCCTCCGAAAAGCACTCTCGACCGCAAGTTTTTGCCGCGAATGCTTTCACGCCGGGCATGACCAAACGGGAGTGGAATCGTACCTTTTCAAGACTCGTCCAAAACCGAGCCAATTTTCCCGTTCATGCGATCAACGCTCATTTCACCAAGAGACACCGTGATAGGCCAATTTCCATCTACGCGCACACCACGCTCATTCGCGCCCTCGTCAAGCGCTGGAGCTACGACAAGGCCCGAACACACTGGCACACGATGATGTGCCAGGGCCATATCCTCGATTCCCCAGCGATGGGCGCCGGGCTGGAGATGTACCTCATTCAGACAACCAACACAAAGCGTTCAGCATTCTCGAACGAATCTGTGCGCGCGTCGACGTCGCCCTACCAGCCTCTTACTGTATAGCCCAGCCCACCGACCTCACCACAGTTTCTGTAAACGGCTTCGCGATAGCGCTGCTCCGCGCCCGTCGTCCGGATGCTCCGTTTTTGTTGTGGGACTGATTGACGGATCTCAGTGCTATGTTTACGAACGCGACGACGTTTGCGCTGCTCCTGCAGAGCGTACGGTTGACGCTGAGGCTCAATGTGGGGTTGATTTTTTCGTGGACGGTGTTATATCCATTCTGATCTACATACTGAAGAGTCCACGCCAGTCTCGTCTACGTACATGTCCTTACCTCAATCTACATCTACGGTGTGTTGTCGTTGTATGGCTCCGCTTGGACACGGTACAGTCCCGCATATTCACCGCTCAGCGACATGAGCTGTCGATGAGTACCTGTCTCACATATTTCCCCGTCTTTGAGACATCTATGGACGCAGACGTTCAGTGTCTGTCCTTGCAAGTATGAGCCCGTTACTTACACAATGAGGTCAGCAACTTTCGTTAGATGGCCGAACTTATGGGTGACGAAGACCATGGTGCGGCCTTCGCGCTCCTCCAGGAAATTCTGGACTATCCTCTTCTCGCCCTCCGCATCCGTGGCAGAGATAGGCTCGTCGAGGACGAGAAAGTCGACCCGAGGTCGGTCTTCATTCGTGCGTGCGTTCATCCTCATGAACGTCCTCGCTCTATAAACCAATCATGATTAATTATTCTTTGACAGAGAAAGTAGAAAACAATTGCGCACAAAGTCAGCCTCTGACACTCTCCCCCTGATACACTTCGATCCCGATATTGTAGATACAAACCGTTGATCTCCCGTTCTCCGACACCGGCCAACTCGCCATATACGCCACGAGGAGGAAAGACCGTGTTCGGGTTTACCAGGACTTCGTTCCCTCCCTCGAACTTTGCCAAGTCGATGCCGGCTTTCTTTGCCACGGATGCAATCATGCCAGTGTCGTTTATCCGCGATGGCATTCCGATACCGATGCTTTCCAATACCGACAACGGCAGGATCCGGTGCTCTTGGCCAACGATGGATGTCCGACTGCGTATCTGAGTACGATTATGGGATGCTAACGGGCAGGAGTCGATGTATATCTCCCCCGAAGTCGGCTCAAATCTCGTGGTGAGGATGTTCATCAACGTGGACTTGCCGCTGCCATTCTTGCCGACGACGACGACGAGCTGTCCTGGTTCGACGGTGAGATTCACGTTCCTGAGTGCAGGTTGAGGCCTGCCGGGATACGTGTACGATACATTTCTAGACGCATGTGTCAGTGAAACTGCTGCGACAAATAAAAGCACCCCGTACACGAGCTTTACAGATCTGCCCTTCGGCGATGATGAAAAGTCCTCATCAGGATTGAAGTTGACGGCTGAGGTGCTTTCTTGGGATTCCACCAGATGGTATATGCTCTTCAGCCTCTGTGAATTCGACACGAAGAGTTCAAACATGTCCCCGAAGGATCTAATGGATGCGTCGAGTGATCGCGAGTATTGCTGTAGCAGAGTTATCGAGCTCAAAGAAAGCCGTTTCGAGCTGAATATCGCGTCGAAGGCGCAATATATCTTATTGATAGGTTAGGACTTCGTATAAAATGGATGGCTGGAACGTACCATGGGGATCTCGCTCATGAAGTCGGTGAAGATACCCCAGATGTTGTATCTCCGAGCAGAGTACTGGACAAAAGCATCGGTGTCGGAGAGGTGGGAGCAGCGATCGGAGCACTGTCTGAATTCTGACACGAACATCGTCAGGAGGGAAGCGGTAAGAAGAAGGTGAGAAATCTACCATTCACGATATACGCCCCAAGATCAGAACCGTACACGTCGTCGCGGAATTCATTCTGGGCCATCATTTTCATAGCACTTCTCCTTGAGTAATCTTTGTTCCTACAGACAGAAAAATAGGCTGGGAATGGATTCAGATTCAGCCCAGTGCAGTACGTATATTGTCACTACACTTACGCGTATCGCCTGGATCTCCCTGGGACCTGTCCGCTAGAAGAATGTGATGAATGGGTGCAAGGAGCGATAGCAAGGCAAAGGTCGGATCCCCCATATCGAATGCCGTTTGAACGGAGAGAAGGATCTGGCTGAGTATTGAGATTATGTTCGTGAAGAAGCGAATGTTGCCGGAGAACGTGGGCCAAGCGATGTCCGCCATTTCCGTAGCTTGAAAATTTGGGCATCAGTTTCGGACGATGGATTGATATGAAGATACGCATACCTTGCTGCGACACAATGTCGGACATCTGGTTGAAGCGCACTACGAGATTCAGCATCAGCCATGTACTGTCTGCCTCTGAGCGTCGAACTTTCTCACCCTCCATCATGATGGCTTCATAATGAGAAGTGATCCGTCTCTCAAAAGTGGGTAGGGTTCGTCCGCTAGGTGGACAATCAGCTAATGCACCGGCTACTTTCGGTGAGCTCTTACATGATGACTTCCGTAAATGCCAAGAAGGATAGCCAAATAAGCTGTGCGCCCACAACGCGTACTGTGGCTGATATCTTCGCGGACAGATCGTCGTTGTTAGAACTTGAAAGGTTCCGTTCGATCTGAGGGAGTCGTCAGAACGCAACAGACAGGGGTAATCAGCGACGTACCGTCCAAAGAAGACGACTAGAAAGGTACAGAGACACCGCCGACTTCACAGACGTCCAGATCATGCAAAGGATATATAGTCCAGCTCTGACCGGTTCGAGCGTGAAGATATCGACAGCCATCTTCAAGAAATAAGGGAATCCATCTGTTGCCAAGGTTATCCGCGAATATAGGCTTTTCAGCACGTCCCGCTGTGTGAGCTTGTATAAGCGCCACACTCCCAAGTCAAAGGCTTCTATATTCGCGCTCTTATTGTGAGGTTTATCCGGGTCGACCGTTGCTCTTTGGGGGAAATTTGTAGATGTTCCCTTTGTCATGGTTCAAGGTGATTTGATAGGGGGGATGGAGAAAGGAAAAGACAAGGGCTCAGGCAGGCTTTTACACAGCACTCGAAAAACGCGGCCTTCCCTTTTCAGTGATCAAGAATGACTAGAGCCTTGTTTTCGCGACACAAGGTAGAGCGGGGTCATCGCCTCCTTTGAAAGGTGCCGGCAGGGGAGCCAACGTTGTCTATTCAGCTAGGGCCGCAATCCTATGGAAAAATAAAGAGTCAGTTACTAAAGCAGAACAATACAGCATCGTGAGAGCGACGGTGCACTGAGAAGAGAATGGTTGTAGACTTACCCAGTTTGTTCGGGGTACATCTGTGTTACTATGGATGGTTTTGTCGGTCAGTAGCCTCGCCTTAAGTCTCGGTTCCGTTCGAGCTTCCAGGAGAGAGTCCAAGAGCCTGCCAGTGATGAAAGGCAAAGCCACAAAAGATATAGCCGAGTAGTGAGAAACCGAATCATCAGCAGACCCTTGATGTGATGGGCAACATTCTTCACTTAGGCGGCTTCTGTACAAGACGGAGCATGCTGGAGGCCCCAGGATATGTACGGCAGATGTACCGTGTTTAAGTACGATGCCAAGTTTAGACCCGGCAGCAATGTTCGGCCTTCGCCGGCGGACTTCTCGACCTAATCTTTCGGATGACGCGGGTCGGCTGTTGTCTAATGTCTTCCACGACCTCTGAAGCATCGGGACTCTTGTACACGGAACGCCTTGATTGACTTAACTTTCATAAACTCTCTGCACGTTGAAAGCAAATCTCATGCCCACCCTCAACAGGCCGACAGCTGTTAACCCTCAAACTCCGACTAGGCGCTGTAAACTGAATGGTGCCGCGGAACGGCAGTCATCTGCAGCTTCTCGAGAAAGCCATGCAGCCTCATCATGTTTCCTAGCGCTTAATGCCCCACGTCACTTGACTAGCGATATCGACAATCGTCCATCATGCAGGCAAACACCCATGGCCCACCCATCGCCACATCGATGGATCCAAACCTACGAGAGCTCCAAAGACTGAAGCAGAAGGTATCGTCGTTGTCTTCGCAATGATGATTGTTATCTTTTCCGAGGCTGAATATCTCATAGGCGCGCAGCGACAAGAAACTTCGGTTTCATCTGTCTGCCCAGCAAGACACGGCTGACAACGCAACCGATGAACTTTGTCAGACGTGGTACAAGAAGATGATCAAAATCATGGGCGAGATTGACGACCACGTCAAGTACTGCGTACCGTTCCCCAAAGTAGGACGCCAATTCCGTTTCCTGGATCTCGGGTTAGTCATTTCTTTTCACCATCTTTCTTTTCTCATCCGTCCAACAGATGTTGCCCAGGGGGTTTCTCGACTTACATCCTCAAGAAGAACAAAGTGTGCACCGGTGTCGGCGTATCTCTTCCTCCGGACCAAGGAGGACATCCCTTCCTCATACCAGATACCTTGACGCCGCGCTACACTGTCTTCTTCTCTGATATCACTCTCTTCCAGCTGGGACTTGCTATCATCCAACCAGCATCTCCTTCATCTTCCTTCATTGTGACCGGACACATGGTTCCGCAGATGCTTCCCCCCGAACTAACTCTCCGCCAATACGATCTCATCCTCCTTGACGCGCACCAGTTGCGGAACCAAATCGATGCCGGCGGTCTTCTAGCCGTGTCCCAGATCATCATCGCACTGTCGACCACGAAGCTGGAGGGGAGCACAGTCGTCATGAAACTCTCCAATCCAGACGGGCATTACACGAAGCGCATTCTGTTCATGCTAGACCAACTCGGATCATCTCTTGTCGCCTTCAAACCGTATCACATGCATCGCGACAAGGGAAGCTTCTATGCCATTGCGCGGGGAGTAGGCGGGGGCATTGAACGACACGCCCACTTGCAGGCGCTTCTGCATCAATTCAAAGGACTATGGATGACTTTACACTTCAGGGCGAGACCGATGTTTGACAAGCACGATCTGGATTTCATTGCGACGGACCATGATCTTGTTGGGTTCGCCGCACGGCTGAACGAGCTTTGCAAGGATGTGGTAGCTCGTCAGAAGGAAGCCTTGGACGTCCTCTTGGCGTCTCATGGTGTCGGGGCCGATACAAATAACTCTGAAGCCGAAGATCAGTAAACTTTGTTCCTGACGTCTTTGTATCGTACGCGCATACTTTCTCGCACTTGTAACTCGATGTAAAATGTACTTGTAAACCACGGAAAGTCGCGGGTGGGTGCCCGGCAGCAAGAAATTGCCGGCCCGGGACCACGCGACAACGGCCTTCAATACTCTCTCTATGACGATCATCACCAACCAGAATTGTCAGTTCCACGACGCGACTTTGCGCCGATCCAGGAGGCACTATTGAACAAAACCTCAGACGACGCCAGCAAACTGTCCTCAGTTTCTCCGGCGCCGCATCATGGCTACAGCTGCTTCGAGCTCCGACTTGGGATATCCTGACATTGTTCCCAAAAAGAGGAGAACCAGAGGAGCATGCGACCCGTGCAGACGCCGGAAAAGTGCGCTAGTCGAGCCATCACCAGTTTCCGCACGCTGAAAAGCATCTTTCCATCTAGCAAAATGTACACGGAACCAGCTTGTTTGATAGGGCACCGTGTGCATGGTCTGATGCTAGTCTTAGGTGACAGTGCGACTATGCCTGGGAACAAATGTACGACGTGTATCGCGTTTCAGGAGGAATGCACTCATCATGCATTCGAGGCTCGACAGGTAAGCCCGCACGATACTGGATCCATGCTCTCCATCACCAACACTCGCTGTTCCAGAAACAATCATTCGAGTATGGACAACCAAGACTTCTGGCGCATCATCGTGGCTCACAACATGATCCAGATTCGTAACCCATTCAAAGAGGCCGTTGGTCGAACCGATGACCAGGCACGTTACTTCATAATGCGGCCTGGCCAACAACTGACGTACACCTACTACTCTCAGCGAGTTGAAGCGTTACGTGCCCATGTTGCCGACATATGCTCCGCCCCGGATAGTTTCGCACTCCCACAAGATCTAACTGCACTTCGTCAACTCGTTCTCGAACTCGCTCGTCATATTCAATCCCTCGAGGGCCACAAAAGTCAACAGAAACCATTCTCCCCATCTTTCTTCAACAACGAAGATGTCACACGCGCCGTCATGCAACAAAACTCGGAAGACACTCTGTCGGTTTCGGACAATTTACGGGAACTGACAGAGGACTCCGATGCAGCACTTGCAGAGAATATGCGGCACCTCACACTTTCCACACACAGGAATCGCCACTACGGCAAGTCGAGCGGGATAATGCTGATGAGGGATGCACTGGATATTAGGAGAGGCCTTACAGGAAACGCGGAAGGACTTTCCCTAGATACTAAACGCCCGCAGTTTTGGACGGATCGGCCTGTTTGTGCTTTCCTTGTTCCGTCTTCGCTTTTTGACCTTATCGCGTACAGTCTCCATTATCGTGGGACGAAGTCGACTACTCTGTCCCGTACATCTTTCCAGAGGACGACCTCCTCCATCACCTCATCGAGCTATATTATAACGAACACGACGTATTCATCTGCCTTCTATACCGTCCACAGTTCGAGAAGAACATCCAGCAAAGACTTCACGAGTACGATACATCTTTTGGCGCATTGGTTCTAGCGGCTTGCGCCGTCGGCGCACGGCACTCGCAGGATCCGCGCGTACTTCTATCGCCAGACCAGCCGTACACGAATGGCTGGAATTTCTACCAGCAGATCCCGACGCTCCCTGTTGTCTTGAACAGACCACCCAGGCTTTATGACTTGCAGCTCTACATGGTCAGTTCCTCGTACAACCACCGTTCCTAGTTCACTTATCATCGTCATCGTTCTGATCAGATGTGCATGCTCTTTTTACATGGCTCGACAACTCCAGAGGCAGCTTGGGCTCTTCCAGGCTTCGGTATTCGGATGGCACAGAGCATTGGGGTCCATCGAAGGAAACCCGCCGGAAGTCGAAACACCATCGAAGACGAGGAGTACAAAAGGGTGTTTTGGGCTTTACTCGCGATGGATGTGAACGTCTCGATTGCGGCTGGGCGGCCTGTTTCAACGACAGCTGACGAGTAAGTCGATGTGATCTCTGTCACTGTCCTCCATTGACGTTAACTGATGGCAGTTATGACCTAGAAATGCCTGTTGAATGCGATTACGAGTACTGGGCCCACGATGATCCTGATAAGATGTTCAGACAGCCAGAAGGGAAGCCTACAAAGGTCACAGGCTGGGTGAAGTATTTACAGCTTCTGGAATGGTTTGCTTTCACGCATAGAACGATGGTAAGCGGCCACCCCTGCTATATCAATTTTCAGGTGACTTTGTCACCAGTACACCGTTAAAAGGTCAGAAATGGGCCCAGCCGCCGGTCCAAACTGGTATCGTTCCGTGGTCTCCGACATCGACGCGGCACTTCATAAGTGGGTCGACACGATGCCAGACTTCTGTACGATCGGCAGTGCCTTTTGAGGCTATCTTCTCTAGACTGACTAGTCGCAGTGCGCTGGGATCGCTACCAATCCGATCCGGACCTCTTCAAGATCTCGACACATCTGTACGTGAAGTACTACTGGGCTCAACTTCAGCTACACCGGCCTTTTCTGTCGCTGATCGGAAAACTCACGAGCTCATCTATGTCTTTCGCGTCTTTGGCGATCTGTGTCAATGCTGCGAGGGCGTGCTGTCATGTCATGGACGCCTACCAGCAACGGGGTTATGCACCCCTTCCCGGGCTCCAGGTTCGTACACCACTACCGCCTCACACAAGGCTCATAGATGCACTAGAATGCGATGTTCTCCTCCGCAGTCGCCGTCTGTATCAACATTTGGCGTACGCAGAAGTCTGGTGGACCGAAATCACAGCTGCTTCAGGACATGGAGATTGTGCGCAAATGTCTCGATGTTTTGACTGCTCAGGAGAAACAGTCCAAACTTGCTGGTCGTCTCGCGTGAGTCGTATCACGTCGTCTTGTTCAACGAATTCATTGGACTGCACACAGTGACAAGATACGCGCTCTCATTGGCGACATGGGGGACTTTCCTGTAGCGGAATCCACCCCTTCTCTCAAGCGTACCCGAGATGCGGAACACGAACCAGAGCACTTCGGATTGCTGCCGCCCATGCCTTCACTGGACCAGTCGATATCTTCGCTTAACCTAGATTGGCTTGATGTCGTGACAGATGTACCCTTCCCTCATTCCGCAGACATCACACTGCCGCTCTCTCAGAATCAGTTGGGTCGACCGTTATCAGGCCCAACTACCTCCCCATCCCAAGACGAATATAACGCATGGTTCCAGCAACATTTTGCGAATGACGGCGCTAGTGCTACCGATGAAGGCTCCACTCTTTCTAACACCTTTTTCCCGACGTTCGTCGATGGTGCAGGTGAGTGCATCGTAGTGTTGTACCGTTGTCGTACATCGTGTTCATATAAACGTTCAGACTCTGGGCTACCCCAGCAAACGGATGATCTTACATCGGATGATCTCGACGCTGAGATGAGAAGGTGGCTTCAAGGTGGACAGTATACTGACTAAAGAGCCAGAGTGTGGAGGCTCGTACACCGTTAGCGAGATTAGACCACATAATACGCGACATGAGTTTGGTCCAGAGGTAGTTTTACAATTATAGGACATGCAGGAAGCGTACGTACGATTTGGTACACAGAAAATTATGCTACAGAACAATACAACAGAGCTCAACGAAAACACGCATGCACAGCGAGGGTATAAGAATCCGAGTGATAGGTACCGTACCGACGAAAGACTTCACACAACAGAGATGCCCTGAGCTCCTCGGCGGCCAATGCTGACGTCCATCCCAGCGCGCTTCATCGCACGCAACGCATCAAAGTCTCGCGCATTCAAGTTCGGTACCAACGGCAGGACGTCCTCCACTCCCTTCGGTAGACCGATGTCCAGCACAACCCCCTGCAGAACCCGATGCGCATACCGCGACCAAATCATCCGCACAAACGCGCTGTCCACCCACTGCCACTTTGTTTTCGCGTATCGTTTGTTGAGGGTGATGAAGCTGAACGTGAATGTCGTGAGGGATGGGATGAGAGGCGTGGTGCTCATGGCGTGCACGAGGGCGGCGAGAGTCCGGTCGATTAACGGTGGCTGGTCAGAGTTGGGGTTGCAAAAGAATTTGATGGAGAGATGGAGTAGGGTGGGGATGCACTGAAGCACTGATGTGAGAGAGCCGACGCTTGGATCGAAATTCATGAGAGTCAATGACAAGAGAGGAGGAGGGGCGAGACGGAAGAGAGTGTGCATGCTCGGCAGAAGAGGATGAAGAAAATTGTTCGTCGCGAAAGGACCCAACCGGAGATCTTGCAGGTGGGGAAGAGATAAGACTTCGAGAAGGGTGGGGTCGTTTGTCGTCAGGGTGGTGAGGGAATGAGTGAGACGCGGCTCGTTTGTTGGCCAGACCAGGTTGGCGGGGACGAAAACGTCAACCTCGACCTTCTGGAGGTTGGGACAGTGCTTCAAGAGCGGGAGAACAAGGGGGACTTTCGGGGCACAGAGTTGAATTTTGAGGTGTGTCAGGGCAAGGCAAGACAGGATGGGGTCCACGTGGTAAAAGTCGACGGACTGGAGCTTTGGGGCGTCTTCGAAGACATCGACGACCGCGGTCGCTTGGTCCTCATACATGGTGCCCTGCAACCAGAGATGCTCCAGAGAGGTGAGCTTTCCGCGCACTGCAGCGAGCTCGAGCTGAAAATCTTCCGGCGGTATCTGGATTGAGGCCGAGTGCCACTGCTGGGAGTGTTGTACGAGGTTGCCAAAAAGCTGACGCCCGATGTCAATATCCTTTGTGCCCCATTCGAAGCGGAAAACGATTGGGCATGGACGAGCGCGACGTAAGACATCTTCGAGAGCGGTGTAAGCAGCCATGGCATTCCCTTTGCGAATGTGGAGGTAACGCATAACCTCGCGGTGTGTCACCCGTATCCGGGACCAAAGCCGTGGACACACTGACGCGCTCCGCCAGCCACGACACACGCGACCGATGACCCACGGTGCTTCCGTCGCGTCAAAAAGGTTGACTGTATTGGCCATGGGTGATACTCCGAAGTCGGAGTTGAGCGGTGCCGCCATGATAAAGATTTCCTGGAGTACCTCGAGCGGAACGCGTCGTACAGGCGAACAGGCTCCTGCGAGTAGAGTATGAAAGTTCTGTAAAGCATCGAGGTCGCGTTCGCAGTCCGCAAGGTCGTGTCCGTGAGGAAGGCTGTTTATCTTGACCCACAGGCGGGCAATGGACGCGTCAATCAAGGAGAAACAGGCATGCAGGATGGACATGTCGGAAGGCGACGGTGGATCGTTGTTCCGCAGAAGCGCAAGGATTGGTGTCGGCAGAGTGTCTATTGCATGGCGTACAGGGCTATTCGGAGCGAGTGTAAGCTGCAGCCACGCTTCTGGTCCAGACGGTAAGTCGTTGTAGGTTGACGTCTACTTAGACGCGCTCATTTAGCGCGAAGCGGGCATGGAACGATTATGCTCACCATTTCGCATGCATTCAAATTTGTTTTGCCTCGTAGAATGAGGCTGCGTTCAAGGTGATCGTCGTGGTAGCAAGTCAAGTTGCCAACTGTTTTGATTACGCGCCTGACCGCGGCAGCAGCACCGCCACACAAGGCTTTTCGGCACTTTCCACTGCCAGGGCCCTCTCCTTCCCAACCAACCATCATCATCCTACCTTTGACCTTGTTGCACTTGTCTTCACCTACGATCAACGAGCTGGGCAACCTATGATGCTATCCCCCCACGACACAAAGCGGTCTTGTTTTCATCATGATTGTCGCCGAACGAAGGACTAGGACGAGTAAATTTCAATCAATGTAGGTCCACTGGCAACGCCATGAGGTCGAATTTAAGCCGACGTTCTGTTAGACGGCGCAACGTGGGCACTGGGAGCCCCGACGCGAAAATCCGACCTAGCTCCATCCGCTAGGTTCTCTGGCAAGATTCGTCGAAATCGGCTGGGCAGCTCGGTGCTCCCAGTACGCGCTGAAATTGGACGCAGCTTGGAGACGGAGTCTAGACTTACTCGAACAGCACGACCCATCTTCCCCATCGGTAATCGTCTTTTTGTTCTCTTTGTGTTGATCAATTGATTATTGTTCTTCACAAAAGGAAGTGGCGGAGTGTTATAAGGGTATGTTACAGCCCGTCGCTTTTGTTCCATCCCTCATCTCCCGTTAGTTCGGTGAATCAACTGTAACCTAAACACTCCTTTCTTTTGTCCACAACGTGAAGACCATGACTATAAACGCCACCACGAACGCCGCCGTCGACGCCAGCCGTCTAGACAAACGCTATGAGACGCGATGCATTCTCGAAGGACGTCCTCTGAGACTCATGTCGGAGCATATATACGATGCGGACCTCCAGACTTTCGCTGCGTTGTTCAACAAGTGAGTTTCCGATCTCTTTCGTAGGTGTGGACTCTGACTTGTCGTTCCAGTGTACCAACGCTCGCCACCGATGAAAAGAAAAAACCTACCAACGTATCCTACATCCAAAAGTGGCGCCAGAACGTAAACGGACTCGTATCCATTGACGCTCCGAAATCTCCGTCAGTCCCCATTCCACATCTTTGACTATGGTCTTTTGTGCTAAACTTGCCCAATTCCAGTGTCTTCGGAAAGTTCACCATGTCGCCCGTTGCATTCATACACCCCGATGCACTCTGTGTAACTTCGACCCCGCCTTACAATGTTGGTGCAGATAGAGATCATGATATGGACGGCGACTTGTACTCGGACTCGGACTCGGATGCCGATTCGGACATTTGCACTACGACGGAACCAGAAGACGAGGACGACGACAACGACAACGACAGAGTTATCCTGGAGCACATCATCCATCAAGGTATGTTACGCCGTCTTCTTGGTGTATACGTGGGCTCACGCGATCTACATAGCCGCGCCTTCGACCTACGCGACGGACAAGATGCAACCATCTGGTCTCACGCATCGCCTGAAGAGACTTCCGATGCAGTTCATGTTTACGCGCAAACGTCGCGGCAATTTCTTAGGCCAGTGAACCATACATATACAAATTATTATCTTGTGCATTCCGCTGCTTCGATGGATTTCTCGGATGGACTTTGCGTCTTTATCGATCTGGTATCGGGCATTCCTTCTGCTACACGACCCACCAACAAATGTATACCTTTTCGCGTCTTTGGACACTAGCATTATTTAATCACTGTTGTCATCGATACTATTACTTCTATATCACCGTGTTTTTGGGGATTTATCCTGGTTCAGTTGGCACATTATTTGCGTGGAAGGAAGGAAGAATAAATGTGTTGAATTGTTTTTGCATAACATATAAGCACCTTCCTCATGCTCAGGGCCAATGGATCGCATCGTGGGAGATGTTTCACGACGGGGCGAATCTTTCCACTGTTCAAGTCGAATACCTGTTGCCAATAAATAAACCAATTTATTTCTTGCCTTCGAAGAACGAACCAAGACACTGAATGTTGTGAGTTGGGAAAAGGGGAAACGGAACGGTTCCGAGAACCGTCCCGCTTTCCTGTGGGTGAACCGAAAAGGGGAAGGATCCCGATGACCCTTACCCTTTTGTTCTAACATCCAGCGATCCTAGCTGTCCTTCTTGCTATCCTGCAAACCTTTCCTCTTATCCAAATAGAGGTGTCGGGTGGGTGGGCCAAAGAATACGAAAGTACCGAAAGGCTGGTCCTTTTGAGGAACCAGCGCCAGATATCGAAATTCGACTGTGATGGGAAAGATCAAGGAGACAACGATCACGTGTCTCAGATGCGCTGCGTGAAACCACGCCACAATTCCTCCTACCCGCGCCAACCCCCTTGTGGCTTCCATTTCACGACGGGGCGAATCTTTCCACTGTTCAAGTCGAATACCTGTTGCCAATAAATAAACCAATTTATTTCTTGCCTTCGAAGAACGAACCAAGACACTGAATGTTGTGAGTTGGGAAAAGGGGAAACGGAACGGTTCCGAGAACCGTCCCGCTTTCCTGTGGGTGAACCGAAAAGGGGAAGGATCCCGATGACCCCTACGTCGAAGCTACTGCGCGTCGCGATCCTTTCCGGGAGTGAGACCACCCAACTCAAGCTGTTGTGTCGACGAGTTCGTGATTTGTTTGTACTGCCGTTTCCGTGCCGGTCTGTTTGCCATCATCCCCGATCTGCGCTCTTAAATACGCGTCACCCTCTCTCTGCCTCTTTTCTTCCTACCATCACTATGTGTCCTAACGAATGCTGCGCCAACTGCGCTTGTGCTTATCCCGGCTCCCTTCTCGGCGGTCCCATCCAGCGCGCCCGCGACGAGATCAAACAGCTCCTCGCTGCGCTCGTCTGCGTCGAAGAGATTGCCCTTGACCAAGCTCAAAACGGTGCGTCCTTTTTCCTTCCGTCTCCTCATTCCTCCTGACGTTTCCTAGATTGTAGCTCCGAATTTCGTACCCTTCTTGTGAGCCGTTATGGGGAGACCTCTGCCAAGTCCCGAGGTGTGTCACTCTTCCTTCGTATTTCTGTCGTTGCTAACTGTTCCTCCCTTTAGAGCATGCCGACGCTTGCGCCGCGCCCTATCCCCGCGTTCGTAGCTCTCCCATCGCCGGCCAAGGCGAAGTCGGTCTTTCCCTCGTCCGCCTCGATCGCATGAAGTGGGCTCCCGTCTTTGAAGTCATGGGGATCCGTGAGTTCATTGACCTTCGTCGTCTCTCCACCCTTTGTAAGTCCTTTCCTCCGCGTAGCCCTACGCTTCTGATGTCTGTTCAGTTCATTCTCCCTCCACCAACATTCGTCAACTCCTCCTCGTCGCCCTCAAGATCGAACCTCTTTGCGATGACGCGACCGTCCTTCGCGAGTTCCTTGACGAATATCGTTAGAGTTTCCTCCGTCTTTTCCATTCTCTCGCTTAGTTATCGTACTGTCTCGCCGCTCTTTCTTCGTACTGGTTTTCGCTAAAGATATGCCTCCAACTGTAATTTTCCAAATGAATGACTTGTAGTTTGTTATACCTCCGAATTGTTATCGAGTATCTCTACGTGTATTAAACCGAGTGTCTCTACGCTCCTCCAGTACCTAAGAAACGCGTCCGACGACCATCGTCCTAGCGCCTTGACTATGTCCGGGTTCACTCCCTGTAGCAGATAGTGTGTCGTTCCGCCAATCCTGAAACTGTGGCCAGTTATGCGCCGCATCCCCTTCCTCTCCCAAATCTGGTTGCATCTCAGCATGAACGCTTTCTTCGTCAACAATTTCCTGTTTCCTCCTTTGTCGATGTACGAGGCCAGCGGCGTATCTGGTTCGATCTGATTCGCGTCCATATGACTGAGAATGGCTGGGATTGGGTTTACGCGACCCTTCTGGGCGCAGATCATGACGTCTTCTCCCTTCGTCTGCTCTATCTTCGTGGATGGGAAATGGATTGATCTGGAGCCCGCCTCCGACATCGATTCCCCCACATCCTTTCCCGTCGGATTCTTTGTCGCGTCGAATCGTTCGAGCTTTGCCGAGTCCGGTAACATCTCGCCTAAGCGTACTTGTCCAAAGAAGGTTGCATAGGCCGTCATCTTCACCGACAAATCCTTTGCATCGTTCATGTCCAGGCCATCCTCCAGCGCCTTCAACCGCCTCATTGTCACTGGTCGCCTCTTCGTCTTCTCACTCGCCTTCGGCGCCGCCCTCGAAACCCCTTCCAGAATGTACTTCATCTGCACGGATACCTGCCATTCCAACCGATTTCTGATGTGGAAAGCCCGGACTCCATAGATCTTTGCGGCGATGCTGGCACTGCCTGCTCTTCCTAACCATGACGCCGCGAAGTCTTCCATGTTTTGTGCCGTGGCCGGGAAACGCGTGCTCCGTCCTATATGGTTCGCGTCCGCCCATTCCAGGTAACTCCGAAGTCCTACTCGATGTTGCTTCTGTGTGCTGATAGCCCAGGCTCGATCCAAAGCCGCTCGTGTCTGCGCCGGAATTTGAGGGATATAGTCGCTGTACTCTCGACGGACTTGCTCCTCAAACGGTACAAGGTTCGCTACGTCCAACGCTTCGTTAGGTGGATTCGGCCTCCCCGCGCTTTGTTGCGCACCTTTCTTCCCACGTCCGTCGTTCTCTCTTCCCTTAGTCTTGTAGACCGTCATAATAGAAATTTGATTCCCGTCCAGTGTAGAAGTTTGTAAGACCCGATTGTCGTGGTACCAGTCCAAGTTTGGTTATACCCTAACCCTAATCCATTCTAGCTATTATAGGGCGCCGTACGGTACAGAATTTTCTACGTATGGTTTCAAGTGCTTCGGAACCTTAGGCGGGTACGGTAGCAGGTCCTCCTTGAGCCCCATTTCCCCCCGGGAAGGCGCGTCCGCCACATTCTCCTTCGTCGCCACGTACTCGATCGTTAATGAAATGTCGTAGTCCTGCATCAGACTCACTATCCTCCTCAGGATCAAATTCTGTTGCTTTCCCCTCGAGCGACCCGCCCGTAAACCTCCAATCACCCCCTAGTTATCCGACCGCAGGCGGATGTGCGATTTCGATTTTCCGGCTGCCTTGAGCGTCCTAACCGCGAGCTCGATTGCGACCATCTCGCCCCAACCAATATCTCTTCCTTCTGACTTCCAACCGCTCTTTAGTTTCCACGCCAGCCATTTCCCGTTCATCACCAGACCTATTCCCCACGAGGTCGACGCGTCCACCATTAGCGAGACTCCTTCGTCTATCGGTTTTGGTTTGGCGCACGTCATCCCGACAAAGTCCTCCCCTAGCTTGTTGTACCACCACTCCAAGTCCTGTGCCAGAGTCGCCGATACCATGTGCTTCGTGAAGTGGGGCGTGTTGTCCTTGAAAGAAGCTCGCATCCTATAGAGTGAAGGCATGCGCGAGCGACCGTCCACGCAGACCAGGCAAACGTGGTTCAGAGTTCCCGCAATGGAATCCACCTCCTTCCGCGACATCCACGACCCCTTCTTGATAAACCCTTCGATCTTTGCCCTGTACTTCGTCTTTTTCTTTTCCGGCAGCTGCACCACCTTCGTTTCCAAGTCCCAGTCGAAGCCTATGTATGTGAACGCTGAGGCGAAGTCCACAAACTTTTTCCTTGCCCAAGGCCATCCAACCCTGTCCGCCACCGACCAAATCAACGATGCGTCGTAGCCGTATAGAAAATCGCCGTCTTTCGTCTTCCCTTTTGGGTAACGAAAGAATATGAAGTTGTCCACCCACTTCAAAACGGCCTGGATGCCCGCGTATAGGAAGATGACGACCATCGCGTCGGCGATGCGACCGAAGATACCAGGGGATGGCGAGGCACCAAAATCCAACGTGAGGTTGATGTGTATGAGGAGGTTGATCAAAACCATCGTGAACATCCGCTGCGAAGGACGAGTCGGCACATTCCTGAAAGCCAAATCCACGTCGAACACCGCTACCTGAGTTCCCTCCGGCGCCTCCGCGACCTTCAGCAGACAATCTGAAAAGGTACCCCAGTCACATTGGAAATCATCGGTGTCGATTACAGCGTTTATCGAGTTGAGCTGTGGGTCTAGCGGAATCTTCTTCAGCTCGCTCCTCTCCTCCGCTGTCATCGTCTTCCTCTTCTCCAGCTCTTCCACTGTGTCCTTCGGTAGGTCGTTCCGCGGGAGGAGTGATCCGTCGTAATCCTCAACTTCCCTGGCCTTTGCTCGACCACGTTCATTGGCGCTGTGCGAAATGGACCTGATTCTGCGTGAGCAACCGGTCAACCCCGTTAAGCGTACTTACCGGTGACCTTCTCAATCTCTTCCCTCGTATAACCCTTCGATAACCTCCCCAGCTCGATCTCCTCCCCGTATTGCTTCTCGATGAAATCGAGGTGCTCCTTCTCCTTCGCGTGGTTCGGTGGGATGAACGTCGTCGTCAAATAGAAGTCCTCCAGTCCCAAGGAAAACCCCTTCCTCATGCCATCCGTCACGTCCCGAAACTCTTCCCATCTCCCTGCCGCTTCCAACTCCTCCTCCCACCTGTCCACCAAGAACGGCGTCACGATCCTCTCCAAATCCTCCTTCGCTGACGACCTCCGTTCCTCCCCCTCCCTTCCGCCCCCCTTTGCCTCCCCCCGTCCTCCCTCAGGCGGTCCTGGGGACCACTGTGCAGTCCTGCGCACAGTGTCCTCCCCCTCCACACAAAGAGCATTCGTGGAGGAAGGCTCCGCAGTCTCCTCGGTGACAGTTCCCGTAATTGAATCCTGAGCAGTATTCCGCGCGGGTGTGTTTGTTTCGCCAGCGCCCATTGTTTCCGTCGGGGGGAGGGCACCAGATGCAGATGCATCGCGTGTTCCCCTTGCAGTGTCTGTGCGTATGACCGGTCGCGCCGCAGGTGATGCATCTCTTGTCCAGAACTTCACCTGTTCCCGGAGCTGCTGCGGCGTGCGAAGTGGCCGCCGTCCCTCCGCGACCCCCTCCTCTTCCTCCGCGACCGCCCCTGCTTCCGCCTGTTCCACCGTGTCCGCCGCCCGAGCCCCCCAGACCTCCTCCGCCTCCCCTAGGCGCCGAGTACGAGCTTCCCGCCGGCGCGGAGTACGTGCTCGAAGAGCTGTAAGCGTTTGATGAGCCTCGCCCGCCTCGATAAGAACCTCTTTGACCTTGCTGTTGGAAGGCTCCGTATCCTCTGCTCCTTTTCTCTGCGAGTTTCTTCGCCTGCTCCTTGCAGGACCTCCAGCGCTCTTCGTCCCAGTCCGCGACCAGGAGCATCCCTCGAGTCGTCACGAAGTGCCGCAGAATCTCGCCTAAATAAAGCTTCGAGGCGCTGAAGATCACATCGTCGTCGTGCTCGTCGCGCTCCATCAGGTCGTCGTACAACCTCTTGAAGTCCACTACCGTGTCCTCCACATCTGGAGCGTGGGCGTCCGAAGGGACGTAGAAATCGTTGAGAGCTCGGCAGAAGATGATCATCACCTGTTGGACGTCCAAGCGAGTCAACGCCAAGTCCTCCTCTGCCTTCTTTCCGTCCGCCGACTTCAGGACCATACCTCCATCCGCGTCCACTGTAATCTTCTTTCCCTCCGACTCCTTCCTCGCATCCCTCAAACAAGCCGCCTTCGTCAGCTGCGAAAGGTAGATGTCCTTTTCGAAACCGGTCTCCAAGTTCTTGATGATGTAACGCGGGACGGCCACCTCGTCTCGCGATGGCAGGTCCCTCATCCTGACCAATTTCCCCCCGGTGTCAAAACGGCCCGACGACTTTGACTTGAACCTGGCGTGCATCGGGGAGAAGATCCGATTTCTCTTTGAGTAAGCGGGGGACGCAGAAACGGAGCGTTCCCTCTTCCGCATCGACTTACGCACCGCCGGAGTAGCTGGGGCCTGCGGGCTGCTGACGATCCTCAGCCTCTTCCTGTAGACGGGGGAGGACTTCTCTCCCGGCGTAGCCGGCTTGCGCTTCTGAATCTCCTTCCGCGGTTTGAGGTCGCGCAACATGGCTTCCACCGACGGGTACCCCAAGTCCGCTGCTATCTTCCTAGCTAACCAAAGGTGAGCTCCCAATCCCACGTAGACCCAAGTTGAACCTACCCGGCGTCGTCTGCACATACGAGTATTTGTCCTCGAAATCCTCGTCCCCGTCATCGTCTAGAGTGGCGGGGTGTCCGTCCAGAAACTGGACGTGTTCATTGTGCGCGGCCGCCTCCCTTTCCGCGTCGGCGGCGAGTCCCTTGGCCCGCTTGTCCGCCGCCCTCTGTACGTCCTTCGCCAAGCGTTCCTCCTCCTCCCTATGGGCGCGCAGCCTCTCCCTGATTTCCGCCTTCTCCCTATCGAGTTTCCTCTTCCGCGCGGCCGTCTTGCGATCCGCCTCGGCTTCCTCTTCCTTCAGCTGTGTTAGCGTCCGTCCTAGGATCCTAAGTAGGTCGGGCCGTCTATCGAGATCGAGGGTGTTCCGCTGGCAGGAATCAACACGAGCGAGGATCGAGATGTCAATCAGACGGACTCCCCGAGTCGTCTATTGGTCTGTTCTCGCGAGAGGTCGTTCACTTTAGAGATCGACCCGGTCGATATCTTAAGAGGACGGTCTGTTTGGATGAGGAGACGGGGACGAGGACGAAGAACGGGATGGTTAAACGTAAAGTCCACTCTAAGGTTTTACAAGTATGATAGCGCTGTATTTATACGTCGGGCGGCGGGACCGCGCTGTCCCGCCATCTACCCAAAAGGGCGCTCCTGACTCATTCTCCAAACATCGAGAACCTTCTTCAAGGTTCCGGCTAAAAGCGTAAACGACCCAGGCCTATCCGGCGATGGCGGGTTGTCAGCCGACGCGGCGGGAGTCGATGCCGATCAGCGGCGGGATTCACCCATGCGGTCGCGAAGGCGGAATCGATGGCGATGGGCGCGATAGGGCGGGCGGTATCATGGGAGCGCGTGGTGCTTCTTCTCAAGAAGCGCCAGCCAGCTCTACCAGAGGAGAGAGCCCTCGTGAACATAGTTGTGCGAAGGGCGGGCGATCGGGAAAGGTCCTCGGCCGAGCGGAGACGGTCGGGCGCGCCTTTCTCCTACGGTGGTCGACCGCCCTGCTGAGTCTAGACTCGTACGAGCGAGTTCGGTAGGTGATGTGGCGAGAGTATTCCTTCGGACTTCCCTGTAGTCGGACCGAGTGATCCGGATGTGGGCGCGTATGTTACTTAGTTCGCTAGGGTTTCCCTGAGATGTCGAAATGACGGAGAGAGTCCGTAACCTGATTGCGCTGGCTTCTCGTAAGGTCGTATCCAATGGTACGTTTGCAGGGGGAGGGAGGAAGACGGTGCTTCCGCGGAGGTGATATCCGTGAACGGAGTTCGTGGTGGAACAAGATATAGGTTTCGCCCGCGGGTACGCTCCTCGAGCGCCCCGAGGGGTTTCCGACGACCTTTCGGGAACCAGGAGGATGGCAAGGCCTTGTGCCTGTCGGACACCCGGACCAAGATCATAACAAGCTGCTTCGCGGCCCTAATCTCCCGTTCCCAGCGAAGCCGTTCCAAGAGGCGAGCTTCATCCTCCCGGAGAGCGCGTAGTTCCGCGTCCTCCTCCCCGTCCGCCGCCATATCTCGCAGGCGCTCCATCTCCCTCCGAATGGCTTTCTCGCCCGTCAAAACGGACCCGTCCTTAGCGCGGACGGCTACCGTACCCTTTGCCATGTCGATGGTGACCGTACCCGGAGGAAGCGCCGTCTGGAGCTGCGTCCACTCCGCCATAGGGACGTCCGCCCAGCCCTCCCATCCATCCTCCTCGTCGGCTTCTGTAGCCTTCTTTCCGGCCACGCCGCCCTTGCCGCCCTTCCTCGTGGGCGCCGCAACCTTCCCCTTCGGCTCCTGCGGTGGAACCGTTGGCGCGGCGGCGGTCTTCTCGCCGGCTAAGACCTCTTTGCGCTCTGCCAGACCTATGGCGGCGTGTCAGAACCAGAATTTCCCCATGGTAAACCTAAACCAATGTACCTTTCTGGATGGCGGCGAGCCGCCAGCCTTAGCTGTACTAAAAATGTAATAAAGGACTGAAGAGGTTCGGAGCCCCCATTGCAATATTGGTGGACTTGTGTCGGAAGCCCCCGATAATGCAATACAGGCTCCTTGGGGGGCAATACGGGTTCTCGGCATGATAGGTGAGCTGCTGATGCCGTTGCGGATGCACGGCACCCGGATATAACGGTGATACTTGCCCTGTATGTGCCTCGCGCGCGATCCGAGATCAGTTGGTGAATGATGTCACTGATGTCGGGTCGCAATCAAATGTACGCGGCGGCGGCCAGCAGGCCCAGGCAGTATGCCTTGTAAATACGATGGAGGACCAGTTATTTTCGTCGGGGGCGCGGAACGCTCAAGAGAGCGAGCCACATACCCACGACGAATGGGTGGCAGGAGCATCTGGCGGGAATGCAGGGCGATGCAGGGGATGGTGGGGTCAGTGGGGATGACGGGCGGTGGCGGGCGTGAACAACGTGGGGTGGTGAAGGGTGATCGATGTGCACGGGTGGCAGAGTCGACAGTCCATGGTGGTGGGGGGGTAATGACGGGTGTCGGTGATGGACGTACGATGTGCAGTCGTAGTGAGTGAACGACACGCTGTGTTGGGGGATGGACGACGCACAGTGGTGGTAGCTGTATGTCGCATGGCGGTCGGGGTGAGCAGCGTGTCGTAGCAATGATTTCGGCGGCGGTGATGCTATCGAGAGCGGCGTGTGGCTGGGCGGCACGTCGAGGGTAGTGTATCATCGCGTGGGCATGAATGGGGTGTCTGGCGGCGGCAGCGGGGGCTCCAGAGCGTCAACTCGTCATCCGCATAGCACAATGAGATGGAATGAAACATACCACATCGACTGGAACGTCCGCGAACGTCCAGTCGATGCCGACATTCTTTCTTCACGCCGGCCCCGCAGGCAGTCGCTTCTGCGTGGGTTTGGGCTATCGAGACCCGATCTGAATCTTCCAAGAGTAAGCTGCCTGCATTGGCAGGGCTTACGCGTCACGACGCGTCGTCGAATTGACGCGGATGCTACGCGTGGAACGTCATCCACGGCTGCTGGTAGCTGTGGAGACGTTCAAAGGCGGCGGCAACGGCTGGATTTGATGTGGATAAACCACAGCAAGCCTAAGGCAGGTGCCTGAGGCTGTATGGCTCGCGCTCGTGGTGGTACGAGCGAGAGAAGCGATCCGAACATTGATTCGGATCGCCGGTCCGAGTCGCCGCGGCCCAATCGCGATGTCGTCGAACGCGACAGCGGGCGGCCGAGTAGATTGGGCGCGCTATAAACTTGCTAATAAATGTATATGACTATTTACATTGGATCTACAAAGTCTTAAAGGAATCCATCAAGATAAGGTGTGCACAACATTGACTGTGCATCAGTATGGATTCTGACGTTCAGTCCGTTATTCCAGCAGGTGTGTTCGACGCGCCTCAGAGCAGGGAGGGCTGGGTAGACTAGTATACATCATAAAGGCAACTCCACGGCGTCAGAAGTGTGCTCCGATGCTTGTGAGAAGCCCAACACCGTAAATGGGTGATAGGCTACTCACCAGGTAAGGGAGCGGATGGTCTAGCGATGTGAGCAGGTAATACAATGATCTAATTCTTGCTTGATTATATTTAAGTACATTCTATTTTGGATATCCGAAGCATTGCAAAGACTCCCGACGCCGTCGTCGCCGCTGAGTGCGACGCCGAGCGACGTCCGAACGCATTCCGGCAACTGCCGGAACGTGATCGGACGACGTTCCGTCGTCGTCTCTTGGCTCTTGCCACCACAGCACGGCGACAACGCTGTGCCATCCAGCCCCAGGCTTTTGCCTGGGGCTTATTACTTCTATTCTCTTCGACTTTCGACAGTCGCCGGTTCCGGATCGACCCTCCACGGCTCACGAGAGCTGTGGATGACGTTGGCGCGCAACGACGCGCGTCAACCGTCAAATTGACGAACTGCACGCCGCGTAAGCCCTGCCAATGCAGGCCGGCGAACCCAGGAAGATCTGGATCGGGCTTCAACAGCCCTAAGCCCCGCAGATGCGATTGCCTGCGGGGCGCGTCGTACGATGGATTTAGGGACTGGCTGGACGTCCGTGGACGTCCAGTCAGTCAGGTATGTAACTTTTTGTCTTCTTATCTAACTGAGCGGCGACTAAACATTCTTAGCCCGTACACCGCCGCCGTTCCAGCAGCCCCGCCACGCCACCCAACCTACCAGCGGAACCCATACCACCCACGGATCGACGCGCCCTCGCACCGACCACCGCGTGCGAGTTCTCCACCACCACACACCATCTGCATGCCGCCCCCTGCAAATCCAATCCCACCCCGCCGCCGCTGGCGAGTACGCTAACGACCCCGGAGGGCACAAAGCCAGCAGCAGCGGGAGGTACTGGACCAGCAACGCGGCAGCACACCCCACCACCCCCAACACGACAACGACCCGGAACGTCGCCATCCCCGCGTGCGCACCGACACCCCGCATGCGCACCCGCACCCCGCACCCGCGTCCCCCCCCCCCCACCCACATCCTCGCCCGCCTTCACCCTCGCCACTCACCCTCACCCTTATCCCTACCTCACCTCCGAATTCACCCCCCCCCCCCCCCCCCATCATTCCCCCACTCGCATCCGCACCCCCCTCATCATCATGCGCACCCTCACCCTAACATCCCACGCTCCCCCTTGCCACACCCATTCATCGTCGGTATGTGGCGCGCTCCATTGAGCGCTCCGCGCCGCCGATGAAATAACGGGTCCGCTCCCCTACACCGCCACCACCCCACCACCCCGCCCCACGCCCATACAACCCCGCCCCAGCACGTCCCCGCTGACCCCCCTCATCCCCGATGCCCTAATATTCCTTTATAAAAATCTTTCGGAATCGTGGCGTACCCGTACTGCGAGCGCGGTGCTGCCTACATCACGGCTAAATTAGGCCGGACGACGATGTCGTCATTTCGGGGCAGGTGCTCTTACGCCCGTTAAACCCGCTTGCCCCTCGGCTCTACCACGGCATGGGGCTACACCTATGATGCCGAGCACCCGTGTGGGGCTTAGAGGAGCCCATATTACATTACGGGGGCCATTTGGGGGGCTTCCGACACATGTCCACCAATATTGCAACACGGGCTCCGAGCCTCTTCCACTTATATTATATTAACAGTACAGCTACGGGTGGAGCCGCGCATCCTCCTTGGTATCTTTGCGCTGGGAACGAGTTCCCTCCGGCGCGAGACGAGGCTGGGACTCTACGCCTTTCGCAGTACCTCCCCCAGTTCTCACTCCACCCTGGATGCGGGTGTCGTGAGTTCTGGTGGCGGACGCGTCTGGCGGCAGCCCACTGCGCGCTCTGGTCTTGCGACCTTCCTCGATGACTGGGGAGGGTAGCAGCGAGCTCCCATCCACCGGCGCCTCGAAATGGACCTTCGAAGGTGCCTGAGGGCCTGGCTTCGAAGACTTTGACGAGGCCGTGCGCGCTCCCGAAGAAGCGCCACGCTTCTCTGTCCCCGAAATCGCCGGTCCAATCCCAGCGGCCGCGTTAGACTGCAACGCGTCCGCCCCGTCCGAAGATACTGCTCCGCCAGCGCGAGCGCCGACAGAACCCACGTCCAGGAGCCCAGTGTGCTCCCTGACGAACTCGTGGCTCTCCATGTCCACTGTGATGTCGGTCGCCTGAGCGCGGCGCAACTGTGGTCCGACGTCGGCGTCCTCGATGGGGTCGTCGACGTCCCCGTCCTCTGTGAACTCCGACAGCGAGGAGGTGTCCTCCGCTACAGCGCCCCCGCCACAACCCTCCATAGCCTCCAACATGGCCTTGGTGACCGGCTCCGGCTGCACCTCCCTTCCCTGAACCGTCCCTCTCGCCCCGCCCGCCTTGACCGTCTTGCTGATTCCCTGGTACAGGGCGTCGTCGACGTTATCCGAAACGCCCGCCAAGCCTCCCGTAGAACGCGTGGTCCGGCGCGTCGCCGCGACCCTGGGCGTCGTTCCACCCTTCTTTCCCCGGCCCCTAGTCATCTCGCCCGTGTCGAATTTGATGCGAATCGTCCAAAGAATACGAAAGTACCGAAAGGCTGGTCCTTTTGAGGAACCAGCGCCAGATATCGAAATTCGACTGTGATGGGAAAGATCAAGGAGACAACGATCACGTGTCTCAGATGCGCTGCGTGAAACCACGCCACAATTCCTCCTACCCGCGCCAACCCCCTTGTGGCTTCCAGGCGCCCACCTGCGCCCACTGGAACGTGATGTACAGCCCGGTGTCCTCCCCTGTCCTCCCCTGTCCTCCCACGGCCGCGGGAGAGTGACGGTCACAGGTTCCTTCCTCCATCTCCTTCTCATCACTCGAGCAGCATGGAGTCGATACTACAGTGGTCGGATATCTCGAAGGACGACGATCCCGATCTCCTGAGGAAGGCTGTCGTGCGCTTGATAGTGACTGAGAAGCCGTGGCGGACCATAGGCTCCGTACAGCGCGAAGTAGCGGCCACCGTTATGGATATTCTACAATCTGTATGTGTCTCCGTGTGCTTTGCCGTTTCTACGTTCAAGTTTCATGCTTCAGGAGTTGGATTCCAATCCGAAGGACAAACAGCATCGTACGAAGTGCTGTAGGTGTATTCGCGTGTTAGGGCGATCACACGGAGTGCTTCCCAGCTCGCTCTTTCTTCCCAAAGTTACGCGTGATGGACCGAACCCCGTGGCTGGTGGCGGGTATGCAGTATGCTCGGTCTCATGCTAGAGGCGCTTGCAGGTACTGACATGCGCTCAAGGATATATATAAAGGGCACCTGGGCGACAAGGCTGTGTGCTTGAAGGTGTTGCGGCTGTACACCACCGACTCCGTCAGGGAGGCGGTACTCAAAGTTGGTCTTGTCCTGAACAGCCTTCTTTTCCTACCCTCATGCATCCTTCCTAAAGGAATATTATCGCGAGACTCTGGTATGGCTCAACCTACGACATCCGAATGTCTTGCCTTTTCTGGGTGTCAATCCGGATCTATTTGCTCCCAGCTTCTGCCTGATCTCGCCGTGGATGGAAAACGGGAATCTGACAACGTTCCTGGAAAAATATCCGGAAGTTCACAATAAGTATGCTGCTGTGAGTAACACCGCTTGGTACGCGCCAGGAACGTCTATGAACAGAAAAACAACCTAGGTCCTTCAAATTGCGCGAGGAATCAAGTATCTTCACCAACTTGAACCACCGATCGTACATGCGGACATTCGCTGTGTGAGTCATTCCCAGGCGTTCTTTGCATCCCTCTCATTCTGGTTGGCGGCGCCGCGCTAGGCAAACGTGCTTGTAACGGACAACATGCATTGCGCTTTGTCAGACTTTGGGATTAGTCGTGTTGTGGCGAGTCACAGTGAAGTCGGAACTGTCAGCAATTCAGGTATGAAGGGTGCCGTTCGTTGGATGGCGCCTGAGCTACTGGACCCAAATATCCCTGCTTCTCAGGGCACAAGTACATCGAGAGACATCTACTTGTTCGGTTGTACTATTATCGAGGCAAGTATCTACATACCAGATTATGCGATGGATACTTACCTAAGTGAGCAGATCTTCACGGGGCACTTGCCATTTCCTGATCTCAAGTCAGATGCTGAAGTGTTAATCGAGGTTGTCGTGAAGAGAAAATCCCCAGCGAGACCCTCCCGCAAGCAGTTTCCATCTGAGCAACTGTGGGAATCAGTTGAGTGGTTCATGGACAGACGCCCCGATGCGCGTCCGAACGGACGAGATCTTACAATGATTCTCGCTTCTTCTTGCACACTGGATAGCTTATCACCATACCGAGATTTTTTCTGGCAAGGTCTCGTCGTCCCCATCGTGCCCAAACATATCGATGTTGAGGACGTCGAATCACTTACAGCAATTTTGGGAGTGGGACCTCCCGACGCGACTTTTGATCGGGTTAGAACTGTGGAAACCATGCGGCGTCTCTCACGTCGGGAGGACAAGTCGACTGGATGCCTCGAGCTCTGCCGCACACAGGCCAGGAGCTTTGGCTTCTTCATGAGTTGGGACTTCATACAGAAACACCCGTTGCATGATCCTTCGGTAGTCCAAATGGCCGTTGGCACGTTCACTCTGGAGGATATGGCCATCAGCAACGCCATGTTAGGCTTCATTGTGCAGGCACGCAAGCATTGGGAAGTGGCTATGTGCGTCTGCACCACATCAGGCAATGGCTGCTGTCTTGAGTTGGCGAAGAACGACTGCAATGTACCATCAGCAGCAGTTGCAGACCAAATCAAGAAGGACCTTGGTCTAGTAGGAGAGCCAGCATGGTACTACACTATTCGGACATTGTGAGTGCCCGTTTTTTACCATCCTTACAGGGCTTACTCACTTGAAGGGATTGCAGCAATAGATGATCTTTGTACGACTCGGAGCTCGAATGATCCAGTCATTCTCCATCGGCGATGTAGTTTCTCGACCACTTGATGTACTCAGGAAACAATGAATATCTGAACAATATCATTATGTGCATTGCATATGGCGCCTGTTTTCCTCCGGATGAGAAAGTCATCGCTTCCTCATGGCCTAAAATCATGACGCTGTCATCACACCTCTTGCAATCAGGACTTGATGCCATCCCATCTTTGTTTCATACGCCCGTGCCCTCACCTTTCCCAACTCACTAGTAGTCATCGTTGTGGAACCAACTTGACGGCCTATCGAAGTAAACAGGTGGGAAGGACTCTCCGTTCTAACCATCCTCATGCTCTTCCGTCCTATGAGTTGTGGCACTTCAAAGCGAGCCCGTGCTTGGAAGGCACAAATTATACCAGGGTTTTCATGTCTCCCCAGGAGCACGTTCAATGCTTCCTTCTGGCGAGCCCACGAAGTTTGTTCAGTGGCTGATTAGTGATGTCTAAGACTCCAGTGACCTGAAAGAATTCAGATTTCTCGGCATTGTCCCATACACGGAGGACATATCAACGGTAAAAGTACTTCGACTGTGTTCAAGTTGCGGCGACGATGAATAGATGTGCTGGAAGTGTTTGCTCTCAGGTACAGACAAGAAACTGATTTTGATGCGATGAGTAGTGGGGTTACATTCCATTCACTGGACTAAACATTTCCAGCAACAATTAGATCCAGATTCGCCGGGTCCATATCCGTGAACGGCATATCTTTGATCTTTCTCGACTCGCGCTCCCGCTTTACCAGCCATCTGTACAGTAGCTGGAGGCAATCGCGCGCCTGTAAATCAACACATGAGCGATGGAAGACATATTGACAAACGAAACGTACCACCGCAAAGACACCATAACCCAGCGAATTTCGCCACCAAACAGGATCCAACTGCGCCCACGGACTCACACCGCCCCAAAACGCCCTGAACACCAGCGAAAGATGCGCCTTGCCACCATCCTTGTTCATCCAGTACAATGGGAGCGGGAGCGCTGACCTCTTCCAGTGTGGCTGAACACCGAGGAACTGGCGCAGGAGAGGCGCGCGCTTGGACAGGTGGAGGAGGAATGAGCCCATTTTGTTCGCGATGGTAGGTATGAGGAGCGCGGTGGCGATCTGCCACCCGAGGCGGTCGGGCAACGAGAAGACGAATCGGGCGTGGTTGTCGCCAATGTCGACGGCGGGGCGAGCATCTGCGTCTTCGGCGGCTGCATCTCCTGCGTTGGCGTCGACGACCCGCCTGGGCGGCGCCTCGTCGTCGTAGTCTTCTATTTCCCTTGTGCCGAGCACTCTTTGCGAGATGCGGTGGTAGACACGGCGGTACAGACTTGTGGAGAGAGGAATTAGGAGAATTGAGCTGAGTGAGGGTGAGGGCGGCCAGAGCGAGGCAATGGCGGGAAGCTGCTTGGCGCTGAGGTGGAGAGTGTTGAGGGATGGGGTGAAGGAGATACACGAGAGTATGGGATGCATGAGAGGCGAGTATGAGGACAGCTGGGACGCAACCAGGTTCAGAGGAATGAGCGGGAGCTGGATGTACGCCATGATGGGCCAGTTCTTCGGGTCGTCGGTCATCACGAATTCGAACACCCTGCGCATCGTCAGCAAAAGTCTCGAGGCGTAGATAGACAGCACTCACTCCTCCCCAAAGAACAGCTTGATGGCATGCGCGCCATAGCTCGTGAGCGACAGATATATCCCCACCGCCACGGACGCCGTCAGCCCCAGGAATCCCGCACCCAGAAACACCACGCCCAGGCGGGGCATCTGGCGGCTCGCCCAGTTCAGCACCCGCAGAATCAGCGGATTCCTGCTCTCAATCTCGTAGTTCGTCCCACACTGCGGACATTTTGTCGCATTCTTCGCGGCCGCGTCCCCGCGCGTTTGTGCGGACTGTATCCAGTCGAGGAGGCAGGTCTCGTGCGCGATGAGGGCACAGCGGCATGGGTGGATCCAGACTCGAGGCGGGTTCTCGGGACCTGTGGATTGGCGCTGTCAGAAACGTTGGCGTTGGGCGCGAAGGCGGGCGTACGATCAAAGAGCTCCTCATCGCGGCAGATGTAGCAGAGCTTGACGCGCAGGTCGTCGATGGACGGCACGTAGTCGCTCATCGTGGTGCAGGTCGAAGAAGAATTCTGCCGGATTTGGCATGCGGCATCTTGGCTCGCCCCAAATTTATGGTAACCGTACAACAACTTCGAATACGTCTAGGTTACACTGGTAAGACTAATTCACAGGCCATCTATAGTTCCGGCGACACTCTCGATGGTCGTCTTCAAGTTCAAGGCCTCCCGACAGACCATATCATTCTCATCCTCACTACATTCGGCGATAAACGTCGAAGTCTCAGCAACGAAACCTATCGACAATTGTCAGTTGGCTCCGAGAACTAGATTGTGACGAGAAAGTACCAACCGAGTAGCTTTCCACCATGCGCGTGCCAGATAGCCTTCGAGCACAGTAGAGCGAACAGACGAACTTGCACGTCCTCCGAGCGAGTGTGCATCAACACGTCCACGTTAATCGACTTCAAGAGCAGGTCGTCCGTAGTGTTATCCACGACCGCACATAGCGTCTCTTGCAACAACGCCTTGCTCTCCTCTGGCTGTTGAGCACCCACTGGTACTTGCGCGATAAGTGGAGCGTAGACCTGCTTGATCTTGTCGTCTTGCCAGAAGGCTATTACAACGGAGTTAGTCAGACCACCTAGCATGAGTCGTAATAAGCCATACCCCCATCATCATGCACCATACTCTTCGTGACCGTCGTGAGGATGCAGAACCACAGCGTGGGGTCCGACACCGATGCAGCTTTCCAGTAGGCGACGAATTCTTCCACGACGAAGGATATGTACGGTGACATCAAACCCTTGGAGTGCGTAGATTAGGTATAACACATCAATGAGTCGTCCGAAGGCATACCTTGAAGTAGTCCAATAGGGCCGAGAAGGCCAGACAGAACACGACCTTTCGCTTCTCGTCTACGTCGAGATTAAGAAAAGTCCATGCACTCGATTAGAGCACGTACCTGTACTACTGACAAAGGCCCAATCATACAAGCGCCTGAACAGAGGCCGGAACGTGTTCTCGTTGATGTTCACGACGAGTTCCGTGAACGCGATGATAGCCGGCGCCTTGAAGTCAAGCTTCGAAGAAAAATTAAGGACCGACTCGAAGAAAAGACGACGAAAACAACTCACCCCTCCGTCAACATCAACTACATCGAACGCTTCCAAGAACATGCTGAAAATGGCCCTCAAATTCTCTTGGACCACAGCCTTGCTAGACGTGCGCAGAGCCCTTCGGACCACCTCAAAGAACAAGTCGTATTTATCCTACAGGTTCAAACGTCATTGATCAGTCAACGATCCACCCAAGCGCTCATATCACCCACCGAAGCAGCTGAGGACTTGAGAAGTGCAGACCAAGTCTGCGCCAACGTCGGTATCACTACCTTTTCCGGTGCACGCTTGGTCATAGCCTTGACGAGGGAGGCCAAGGAAGTATCCTTCGGCCGTTGGGTGATGTAGAGCATGATCACTTGCGATATCTCCCCGGATGCCCAGAAGGTGGGGATCGAAGTCAAGAGCCCATGTAGGACGTTCGTCGCCTCGACAGTCAAATCTAGTGAGGAGATTGGAATGAGAAACTAAGTGAAAGGTATATGGGAGGTGCTTTACCATCCAGCCCCTCCTGAAGAATCGCAACACACTGCCCGACGATTTCGCGGAAGAATGGTATGATCCTCGGTCCCAATCTCGACCTGCGAAAAAGGTCAGTCCAAACACCCTTCTAAATCGCATACGAGACGACATACGCGAAAGGCGCTAACGCCGGGAGGGCATGTACGGCCATCTTTCGTCCAGCGACCGCAGAAAGCATGAGCGGGACGATATCCCCAGCGGCGGATTCCTCTCCCGCGCAGAGTCCATCTCCTACGGTCTTCAGACCCCGGAACGCAGAGACGGCAACGGCACTGCCTGGATGCGCAGCGAGGAGGTCCTTGATGCGGTGGATGATCTTGACGAGGTTCTCCGTGGACGCTTGGCGGACGTGGTCCGATACCTGTGGGAGGCGTTCCGCTAAAAGGTCCAAAGCGCCGATCTGCACCTATGGTGACAGTGAGTGAACGCTATTCAATACAAGAAGTGAAAGTGACAAACCATCTGCTCCGACGACTGGAGCATATTCGTCGTGGACTCGACATAATCCAGCGCGGACATCACTCTCAACGTCTTGTCCAGGGATGCACGGGCAACCTTGTTGATATCATCTATGCGTCCATCTGCTCCCTGGCCGCTCTTGAAGGTGGACATGACGACGAGCAAGGAGACGAGGGACGACTCTGACGAGGAAGAACTGACGCCTGATACGGCCCTGACTGCGTACCCAACGAAGGCAAGTACCGCTTGTGCTCGGCGTTTGAACGCAGTGATGACAGAAGTCGAGTGTTCCTCGTTGCTAACAAGCACGGTTGTCAAAAAGCTCAAAATAGAAGGAAGTTTTGGGAAGCCACTCACAGATGATCATCCATGAAAGTCGGTTCGAGGTTTTCGGAATCAGTAATGCGGCGAGCCAGGCGTTGACTTTCCAGGACCATTTCGGTGAGAACCTGTTGGGTTGACGACTTCAGCTCAGCCCAAGGACATAGAGACTACACTTACCGAGTTCTGGAGAACACCATCATAGTGATGTAGTATGCTTATCGGTAGCGCGAAAGTGCTCTTCGCCTCCTCGGCGCTCTGGCGTACGACGCGATTCGCCGCCTTCTCCACCAGTAGCAGACACACTGGTAGTAGATAGTCATCCGGTCCAAGTACGTTGACGAGGTGCACGAAGAAGCTGCGAAAAGAAGGATATTAGATGGCTGGATTAGAAGAGGAAAGTAACCACGCACTTCGTACGGCGGTGTCGAGGGATATGGTTCGCTGCATCGGAGAAGACACGCAGGAACTCGCGTGATCCAAGTAGGAGCTCCATTCGGGACTTGTGAGAGCTCTTGAGCGAAGCCACCATCACGGGCACGATATTGTCGATGGTCTGTCAAAATGATAAGGCAAATTTACAAGACGGGTAGGGAGTCAGCGAACCTTCTGGACGACAGTGAAACTGTAAGTATCATCGCGGTGGAAGACTTTGGATCCCATGAACGTGAACACAGGCATGATGTTGTGAAGGACCGATTCGGGACTGAGACGCGCGAGGGTAGCCATTAACAACAAGGCCTGTTGGAAGGTCTGTGGGTTGTTGGCAGCTAGGTAATATCAAATCAGGATCGGAGCCGTAGACGAATGAGATGAAACTCACTCCGAATCAAGTCAACCAAAACCTCCAAACGGATCGCACCAGGCGACAAGTTCGGTACTTCCTGATGGGATGTAAGCATCTCATAGTCAGTCATGATAAGCGTTCATACCGTGACTTTGTCTGCAGCGGTAGCAACGGCTGACATCAAGGATTGCTCGATGAAGACAACGTCGACGACATCCGAAGTCGTCGAAGCTTGAATGACGTTGTTTAAGGCTTGCACGAGCGCCACGATGAGGTCGAATGAGCCGGGAAGGGAGGCGGTCGCTAAAACTTCCGCGAGTACGCTTAGCTTGGGAAGTGTCTCTTCCGACGTGCTGAGGAAGGTCAAAAGAGCTCTCATCACAGAAGTGAGATAAGACGTACTCAGTAGAGACTCGAGGACGCTTAGTGGCCGGAGGAGCGTCGACAGGGTCCGGTTGATAAGCTTGCAGCAGCTTGACGATGAGAACAGGCTCAATTAATAGAGCGACAAGGACTTTCGTCACAGTTGTATGCTGTTGTTATAGTGAGCGGAATATTGTTTATCATGGGCGAAGACGTACGACGTCTTGATCGTGGTTGCTCAGTTCCAGTAGGAGGTCACAAAGCTCGAATTGACGGTCAGCAGTCAGAGCCTTGAACAGGCCACGCTCGAGGTTCTGAAGGATAAGATTCGTCGCCGAACGGTAGGCTACGAAACTGTTAGAAAGCTAACAAGGGGAGGCGGAGATGGCGACATACTGGACTTGACAAGGTACGCCAGAAGGTCGCAATACGACGACCATACGCCATCCTTGTTGGCGCTGAGATCCTTGTGGGCTGTGAGGTCAAAGACAGATGCGACCAAGCCCACGAAGTCCGGAGTGTTGTGTCCGTAAGTTTCCTGCAGTGTCTCTGGCGACGTCGAGAGAAGTTCCTTCACACAGGGTTGAAGCATCGTCGCCTTCGAATCATCAACAATCGGAGTAACAATCCTGAGAAGCGAATGTCGGGAACGCGAAGGTGCTGCGTTGACATGCGACGAGAGACAAGAAATAACGTTGCGTTTGTGACTGCAGGTCTGTCAGCATCGATAGGAAAGTACGGTGTACTGGAACTCACTCCGCCGCCTTTCGCTTGTCAGTCTTTGATTGTGTCAAATACTCTTGATGGAAAATGATAACATAGCTAGGATCGTGGAGGTAATGATCCCGGTGGGCCACCAGCGCGGCAAGGTACTTGGTGAGATCCTCTTGAGAGAGGTACAACAATTGGCCTACCAATCTCGTGAGTAAGTACGTGGTGTTGGAGCGTCAGAGGAACACATACTCGCACTGGCGCCGTAGATATTATCAAACGCGTAAACGCGTTCCAGCTTGCCCTGTGTGCTCTCCGACATGAGCGTGAGACACTGGAGAGCGGATTCACGAATCTTGAGGCTCGGTGACTGGAGCGCGACGAGAAGGGAGGGGAGGATGGTCTGGAAATCGACTGCCGAGGAGGTGGACTTGAACGCTTCCAACAACGCGACGCAGTGATTCAAGGTCAAGGCTGCAAGGTCCTGGTCCTCCAAACATGTCAACCAGATGCCAGTCAAGAAGGCAAGGGCGTCATCCTGGATGTTACCGAAAAGGACGCTGAGGATGTTCATCATGATCGCTACAGAAGACGCCGTCGCTGCTTCGTAAATCCTGCGCATGAGCGTGACGTATCGATAGTCGCGAAGATCCATTGTGTTCTGCTTCGCGTAAGGTTAAATTTAGTGGAAAGACGAATGAGATGAGCGTAGACTCACTGCAGTAGAGCCTTGCATCAGCCAATTGATCACGATCCCTTCTGGTGGCTGAACCTCGGCAGCGATGGTCACTAAGGAGATCTGTAACCAGTAGAGCGTATTCTTGCTGTTAGGCTTCATGGCAATGCTCCTGCCGAGTTTAGTATCGTCGATATGCTAGCGCAGGAAGGATGAGCCGAAAACGTTAATAAGAGCGACATGACCCACCTCTTGTAATTCCTGAACGTTTGACGAGGGGTCTTCGAGTTTTGATACCTGATCTAAATCAAGTGTCTGGACGATCTTGAGGGCAGTGGCGACTTGGTGATCGCCAGTTAACCGACGAAGAAGTGCGCGAGCCACGACAAGAGCGAGTAGGCGTATATGAGCGTTCGTGTTGTTCAACTTGGTCACCAACTCGTCGACGTGAGCTGTGAAATCGTTGGAGGCCAGGATATTCTCTGCGATCCGCGACGCCATGGTCATGTTGAACGTCGCCAATTTCTCCTGGAAATCCGTGGCGCCATCAGCCTTCGTCGCGGCCCAGATCTCCCCACATCCGTTTAGCAATTCGTAACATCCAGTCCCGGTCTTGGGCACGTTCTTCTCGATCGCATCCCACACCAACTCCACACTGTGTTGCCTCGGTTTCGAATAGAGCATCAGCGGGAACAGGATCAGGTGGAAGACGTCCTTCAAACCAGCCTTCGGAGAGAAGTGGGACATGAGGAAAGTCAGATGTGCTTTGAGCACTGGCCGTTTGGGCTTCGAGTTTTGGATGAGAGTCGAGAGTTGCGTCAAATACGTTGTCGAGTGGTCAAGGAGAACGGGTACGATCACTGCAGGTTTCGAGTACAACGCGTCGAGGACCGACAGCTCGGTGTCTTGAGTCCTAGCAAGAAGCGCTGAGCAGGCAGACTCCTAAACGTTGTGAGTGCAAGTCAACTTGTACGCTCGAAAGTCGAGCGTACCCTGTCAACTCCAGACAAAGCATTCTGCTCGAGTTTGCTGAGCAGATTCTTCGTCGCGATAGCGCGCACTTTGGAGTCGGCACTAGTGGCAGCAACGAGCATGTCGGCACTGTCCTTGTCGTTGGCTGCCCCATAAGACTGATTCTACAACGAAGTAAGCGAGTCGTCGCTCGGTCAATCATCCTACATACCATCGACAAAGAAACGATCAACTGCTCAAGGCTGCTCTGCAATTCTTCGTTACTTTCGGAAACGACGTCGATAGCATCGTGGAGAATGGCGGGGTAGCGTTGATGTACATGCTGCAGCAGACGACGCGAGGGAAGCACGACATCAGACGTGTCTACTGCCAACGTGAGGAGGTATCCGGTCAACTGCTTGATCGTCGCTTTGGGTGCATTCGGGGAAACGAGAAGGGTCTCGAGGATTTCGACGGCCGACGTGACATCCAATCTAAAGCATAGGTTAGAGACCGTTCGGCAAGACAATTGGAAGTCCTACTTTTGGGTTAAGCCAGGCAGCAAGGGGTTCAAAAACTTTTCGATTCCGACCCATCCAGAAGCTACGCTCAGTTCTTGAGACAAACCGCTTTAAAAGACGTGAGATATTATCATCGAAACGGCGGATTCACATACGAAATTCGGGTAACAGTTGCGACAGTCTTTTCTGGTAGGGCCTCCACCTCGTCCTGAGCTTCACAGACAGACACGACTGCATTTAGGAACTGCCTCGGCGATACACGTTTCGCGCTGTTAACCATCGCCGCCATGATAGTTGTGACCGCCTCAGAGCTGAAACGACACTTGTGTGAGAGGGCGGCGAGGAGGATGTAGCTTCCCAGGATAGCGTCCTTGGGTGCTTCCGAACGCTTGTGAAGAGGTTGGAGTAGGGCTGGAAGTAGATGAGCGACCGTGCCGTCGTCGAGCTCTTTCGCGTGGGCCACGTAGTCATGAAGGGTTGCGGCATTGAACGCAAGGAGGGTGCGATGGGTGTGACCGCTTTTGAGGGCAGTTGGGAGGAGGTTGGTGATGAACCGCGCGAGATCCGAACTTTTGAGCATCTCTTTGACAAGCGCGAGACGAGGCACGCTCTGCGCAGCCTTTTGGAAGGGTAGTAAAAAGTCCCATGTTGAATTCGGCCTGTATATGTATGAGCTCGTGATATTGGAGATAGCAACTCGACGTACTTGAGGTGGAGAATAGTGACCATTTTGGCGAAATGAGGCGATTCATGGTAAGGCAGGAATAGAGTCAAAATGGACTCCACGTTAAATTCGTTTATTCTGGGCCTCATTTAGTCTTCGAGAATTATCGAGCGTTTCAATACGCACCTGAATCGCCTGACAAGCCATTCAAGCACTTTGGACGTCGGCGCCTCCATCAGGTAGGGCCCAAGCCGAGATAGGAAGCCAGCAATGTTGCGATCCAGCTCTTGGATGTCCCTCAAAGGCAACAACGTCCTGTCCATTTCCTTGGACGCGTCGGAAAAGAGAGCCGCCTCATAGACGCCTATCTCGGGATCGACCGATGCAAGCTGTAATAGCCCGTTATTGCCCAAGGCATATATGGATTCGAGATCATGCAGGTCCGCGTCTCGGCCGGTGAATAGGTAGGATTCGCTGGCTTTTCTCTTGGATCGGTCGACAAGAATGGCGCTATTTAGTGAGGCAGCCTGCGCTAGCTGCGCAACGAGACTGGACATTGTCGCCGTTGATGAGGGCACGTCGACGCTGCCAACGATGAGGTAGGAGGCAAGTTAGGAAAAAATTGTGATCGACCCACATGATTCCGATGGCTCAGGGCCCAGGCCGAGGTCGGGACTCGGGCCGACTCTGATGTGCAGGGCAATGGCGGCGCATTCGAATCCTTGTCCTTCCAACTCCCAGTTATAACTCTCGGTTTTGCAACTCAGATACGCTGACTCAGTGTTTACGGTGATTCTGATGACCAGAATCCATCTGCCTCGGACCGCACAAGTTCTCATTTTCCGGATGCTGGAGATACGAATGTGCGCAAGGTTCATGAAGCACTGAGCGCGGCGACCGGGAGCAGTGTCGGCGTCTCATAATTGAACATATATTCGGCTTCGACGCCACTGCGCCTCAAATCAAGACTGACGAGACAGCACCGTCCTTCCAGAGCCTGAGGACACCTCTGCGTAAACTTCTTGGCCTTGTGAGCTGCCTGGCTTGCTGGCGGCAGCGAAACCTTATTGTTGCCCGTATCATTGTCCATCATAGGTGGGACCCTTCTGTCAGCTCAGACATACGCATAGATTAGACATGGACAATAAGCGTTATTGTTGGATCACATAAGTACCCAGGTACCCTGGTATGTTCTTCTCGCCTCGCTTTACAATTGTTCTCATGGTCTATATACTGCAAAGAATCAATCACGCCGAACTTCCCGTTTCCATCCAATCCTCATCTTGTCCGACGCATAACCGTTCATGTCCCATCCTCGCCCTACATCACCAAAGCCTGTCGTCCCACCTCCCACTTATGATTATGCGACGAGGACCATAGTCCCTAATCCTTTGAATGCTGTCGAGGACAGTTTTCGTCGTCAGCCATTCGTAGTGAAAGGACAGCGAGTCATTCGCCTACTCGATGCCAACGATGCTAGTGCCGTTCAGCTCGTTTTGGCTCTGGTGCATGACTGCTTCATTTTCCTGAACCAGGTGCATCTCGGACATATTCCGGAAGACGCCTTCTCTCTTCGCCGTCGCCTTCTGTCGCTGTACATCGTCGAAAACGATCTCATGGAGTACGAAGAAGGGCTCCTTGGCGAAGGCCTTCAGTACAGATATCGGGTCATCACAGACCTTCTTGGACTACGCGAGCGCACACTGTTCACCGCCGATCTCCGTCGTGATGAACGTCGCGGGATAGATCAACGACCTGAACTTTCGACCATCATCGGCCGTGCTCTCATGGAGCCTGCCCGAGGTTTGACGGACTAGCAGGTATCATCCTTCAATAACCTTCTTCGGCGCGTCCGTGACAGTATCGAATCGGGCCCTACCGCACCCGACGATGCGTTGAAGCTATAACGATGTTCGGGCATTCTTCATGCTAGCTCCTTGCACCCCAAGCACTCGACAAGTGACGGAACTCACACCCGCACGCGAGTTGGAACTCGTCTTTGACATTTTTGTCGCCCTGACTGTCATGTACGACTGCCGTCCATACGGCGCCAAGAGCAAAACTCTGTATGTTTCCCTCGGCAACGACCCACCGGATGGTCTCTATTCGACCTCTCGTCGTCTCACACGGCAGTTTCTGCTTGCCCGTGACATACTTTGTCACCTTTTACCGGGACCGTGCACGTTGCAGCCAGAGGGAGGATATGCCCAAGACGTGAAGCCGCTACTTCAACTCAAAGACGAATGGTTTCTTCCTGGTGAGCCTCCTGCCTCGGATCCGAAGACTCCTCCATCAATCGACTTGATTTCTGTGCAGATCATAAACCGAAACGTTGGTGGGCAATAAGGGAAAAGTTAGATCAGATAGAATCAGCATTTGAGCAGCCATTCAGATTGGCACGGCCTTTCGAAATTCCCTCAGCTCGCGGTTATGTGGCATTATTTACCAAAGTTTACATGGTTTGGGTCCTGCCCGAACACTATGTACCGGAGGATGAGACGGAATAGTTTTGAATCTATCTTGTAGGATGAAGGGCGGAAACGCTTCGGATATCGATGAATTCATGTAGCGTTGGCTCCTTTAGCATACTCTCCATAGCTGGGCACAACACTTAGGTCTTTCTGACGACAGTAACTGGCATTCGCTCACCTTTAATAATTCCACCACAATCCCTCATGTAGAATTCATTTTCATACTCCTCCACGCAACACCTCAAGTCGAATGAAAGAAATTCTGGTATGTCCTCGTCTCCGTGCATAGAAAGTGTCTTCCACCTCTTCCAGGCGTCGCTAACATGGAACTGCTGCACACCGAACTCGGGCAAGCATACATACAGCGACGTAGAGGGCAATGGCGCGTTGATTAGAACAAATCTCTCCACTGTAAAAATCAGTCTGTTAGCGAAGCCAACATTTGAACACTAGGTAAGCTTACTCCATTCCCTGTATCGAGCGATTATCTTGACTGCAGACTGGAGGAGGAGAAGGTCTGGTATCATAACATGAGAGCTTATCGATGAGTAGGTCACAAGCACACGCACTACGCTTCAAATGCCCCCATCTCTTGTTGAGGTGCATCTGGACAGATTTGACCCACAGAGTAGGCGAGTGCCAATGCAGGCTGAAAAGTCGGTTGTAAGCGGAGATTATGGCATCCTCTTCTCCAGATGGCCATATTACCCTCCCGGATTTTGTGGGCGTCTTGCGATTGGCGTCCAGCCACAACATCACTGTTTGCGAAAGCGCAAGTCAGATCGAAAAAGCAGACAGCAGACATTACGCGTGACGCTACCGTAAATATCAATGAGGTCTTCAATCGTTTTGCTAGGAGAAAGCTGATTCATGTATGTCGCACAAGCTTCTAGCCGCTTGCTTCGCTCCAACTCCTCATCTTGCCTGAGATACGTTGTAAGTGTTCGTACCGATACAAGAAGGCCGTCACTTGCATCTCTACTATCGGGGACGATTCGTCTTCGTGCTCCATTGAGGTGATCAGGGGAAAGGAAGTATCTTGTGTGTGGGCATTTGCCGCTTCACATTGCTTATATTCGATCTTTCATGCCAAACGGAGAATAAGGCGCGAGGACTTTGTTCGAGTTATGGACAAGGTGCCTTCGGGCCTCTTCGGCCACGAGATGTCGGCGAATCGGCGCGTAGCGTTAATGCCGAGGTAGCCGTGATGCCGCTTACGACCGTATTCACTAGACCTTTGGCTGCACATCTATGTGCGTTGCGGTCTTATACTCATATCGTGCACCTTCCTCCAGCTGTAGAACCCCGCCATTGCCGAAGGCATGAATGGATTGGCGCCTGCTCGATGTCATATACATAGACCCGCAACGGCGGCATCGTGGCCGGTGAGTGGGCAGGATTTGAACACTCAGCCACACTGTCATTCCCCAGAATCGGCCGACAAGGTGCTGTTGGGTGAGGCAGCCTGCGCCAGCTGCGGACGAGACTGGATATTGCTGGCATAAAGAGAGCGCCGACGATGCCTGGCGCTAACGATGAGAGAGATCGACTGCCATTGGCCCTGGCCGCTACACTCGGGCCGAACCTGATCTATGCAGGGCAGTGGTGGCGCACACTCGTCACTTCCAACTTCCAACTCTCATGTCGAACAATTCGATATTTCGGTCCTGATACACAGACACTTGGACTCAGCGTTGCCGCTGACCGCGATCGCTATCGTCTTTCTCCCTCCGACCGCCCAAGTTCTCGTGGAATATGAATCGAACATGGGGCGCAGTAGGGACAGTACGGGCGTCTCATAGTCCGACATTGATTCCGCTTCGTTTTCCACTACTCTTCAGGCCTCGGACGGCGCAGTCCCTCCACACTCTAGAAGCTAAAGGACACCTGGATCAAGTTTTGCGCTGTTACCGTGTTCTGACCTGATGTGGTCTTGTCAGCTGCGTAGTTTGCGGGGGGCGGCGAAGCGTTATTGTTGTCCGTATCATCGTCTGCCGTTGCTAAGATTTTTGCTTCAGCCCGGGCATATGCGAAGACAATAAGCGTTATTGTTGGAGCACATACGGTGACGGTATACCCTGGTACGTTCCTTGTCGCCATTCTCTACAATTGTTCTTATGAGCTATATACCGCAGGTCATTTCAGCTTGTCCGTCTTCATTCAATCCTAATTTTGCCCGACGCTCAAGCGTTCATGTCACATCCTCGCCCCACATCGCCAAAGCCTGTTGTCCCCCCTCCCACATATGATTATGCGACTAGAACCATAGTCGTCAATCCTTTGGTCGAGGCCGAGGACAAGCTTCGTCGTCGGCCATTCGTAGTGAAAGGACAGCGAGTCATTCGCCTACTCGATGCCAACGATGCGAGTGCCATCAAGCTCGTCTTGGCTCTAGTGCATGACTGCTTCATTTTCCTGAATCAGGTCCACCTCGGCCAAATTCCGGAAGATGCCTTCTCTCTTCGTCGTCGCCTTCTGTCCCTGTACATTGTCGACAAGGATATCACGGAATACGAAGAAGCGCTCCGCAGCGAAGGCCTTCAGTACAGATATCGGGTCATCACAGACCTTCTCGCGCTACGCGAGCGTACGCTGTTTGCTGTCGAGCTCCGGGGCGATGAACGTCGTGGAATGGATCAGAGACATGAACTTTCGACCATCATCGGCAGGGCTCTCATGGAACCCGCCCGAGGTTTGAAGGACGAACAGGCATCGTCTTTCAGTAACCTTCTTCGGCGCCTCCGTGACAGTATCGAGTCCGACCCTACCGCACCCGACGGTGCGTTGAAGCTATGCAACGATGTTCGGGCATTCTACAAGCTAGCCGCTTGCACCCCAGGCACTCGACAAGTGACCGAACTCACACCAGCACGCGAGTTGGAACTTGTCTTCGACATCTTTCTTGCCCTCAGTGTCATGTACGACTGCCGTCCATATGGCGCCAAGAGCAGCACTCTTTATGTTTCTCACGGTAACGACCCACCGGATGGTCTCTATTTGACTTCCCGCCGTCTCACACGGCAGTTTCTGCTTGCCCGTGACGTGGTTTGTCACCTTTTACCGGGACCGTGTACACTGCAGCCAGAGGGCGGATATGCGCAATACGTGAAGCCCCTACTTCAACTCAAAGACGAATGGCTTCTTCCTGGTGAGGAACAACTTCTGGTTTGTGGAACCCCTTCGACATCTGATTTAACATTTCTTCAGATTACAAACCAGAAAAATGGCCCGCAATCTGGGAGGATTTATGCCAGATAGAATTAGCATTCGAGACGCCTTCCGCAAGTCGCACAGCACGCCGTAACGTTCAAATGTTTGCCAACGTTTATTTGAATGGGGTCCTGCCTGAACACTATGTACCGGAAGACGAGACAGAATGATTTGAGTCTATCGTATGGGATGAAGGGCCGAAACACTGCGGATATCAATGAATTCATGCAGCATTGGATCTTTTAGCATATCCTCCATAGCTTAGCATAATAAGTAAATCATTGTGACGACAGAAAGCGGTAAATACACACCTTCGATGATCCCACCACAATCTCTCGAGTAGAATTCGCTTTCATACTCCTCTATGCGACTTTCCAACTCAAATAGAAGGAATCCCGCTGTCTCTTCGTCTGTATGCATAGAAAGTGCTTTCCACTTCTCCCAGGCGTCACCAACATGAAACTGCTGGACACCGAACTCGGGCAAGCATACATACAGCGACGTAGGGGGTAGGGGGGTGTTGATTGCAATGAATCTCTCTACTGTCAAAGTCAACATAAACGACCAATGTTTGTACACCAAGGGAAGTCTCAAGCTTACTCCATTGCCTATATCCACCAAGTATCTTGACCGCGGACTGAAGGAAAAGAAGATCTGGGAGAATCAATTCATGAGAGTTCATCGAGGGGAGGGTCACGACAGCACGGACTCCGCTTCAAATGTCCCCATCTCTTGTCAAAGTGCATTTGGACAGCTCTGACCCACATAGTAGGCGACTGCCAATGCTTGCGGAAAAGTTGGTCGTAGGTGCTGATCATACCATCCTCTTCTCCCGATGGCCATATCACATGTCCGGAGTTGGCGGGCGTTTGGCTATTGGCGTCGAGCCACAGTCCCACTGTCGGAGACAAGTATTAGTTAGATTGAGACCGGCGAACACTACACGCGACGCTACCATAAGTATCGATTAGATCTTCAATTTTCTTGCTGGGAGAAATTTGATTCATGTATGTCGCACAGGCCTCCAGCCGCTTGATGCGTTCCAATTCTTCACCTGGCCTGAAATACGTTGCAAGTCGCCGTACTGTCAAAGAAGGCCATCACTAACCTGTCTGTCGGCGACGACTCGTCTTCATGGTCCATTGAGGCAATTAGGGGGACAAAGGTATAGGACTGTATGACTTCAACCTTCATTCCTTATATTTATGTCGCATTCCAAATAGGGAATAAAGCGCGAGGACTTTGTTCGAAATACGGGGGATAAAGCGCGAGGACTTTGTTCGAAATACGGACAAGAGTCCCTCTTCGGTCTTTGTACGGCATCGGCGACGGCAGCAATGCCGAGGTGGCCGTAATGCCGCTTACAGCATCGATTGAATGTGGCGACGTGGACCTTTGGCTGGCGTCTACTTGCATTGCAATCCTGTTTCTGTATCTTGCATAATCCTCAAGTGAAAATGAGAATGCTTGTCTTCGGCTCGTACGCAACCTACTAGGACGAGATTTGTCAGCTCACCCTCCGCTGGACCGTCGCCCGAGGTCTTTTTTGTCTCGCATTGGGAACAAGGCATCATTTCATCCGTTCCTCCCATGGCGGAAGAGCAAAGAGCGACAACGTGTCTCGTTATGTACCCTAGAACGAGGACTTTCTGCCTCGGCTTGAACTCTTGTGGGTCCTCAATCCCAGCATCATGGGAAGAACAGGAACGACAACAAATGTATTGAAACAAGGACCTCCTGTCTCGGATAGATTTGTGGGTCCTCAGCTCTAGCTTTGGGATCTCTGTTATTGTTGGTTCATTTCCTCTTGTTCTCCAAATGATGGGGAGAACAATAATCTCCATGTGTATACTGATCCTCGCTCTAGAACAAGGACTTCCCTATTCAATCCTGCAATTCCGCGCGACGTTATAAGAGCAGTATATACGCCCTTGGACCCGACAACCATGGCTCCCAATCACTCTCGCAAAAATCGCCCTAACAACTCTACCACTGCCTCTAGCCCTACTGGCGCAGTATCACTGTGGAATGGCGACCACACCATGAGCATCGACATGATGCGGTCGCTGTTGTCCATCCCGAAGCCGCTCTCGTATGCCATGAATTTTGTGGCGCAGAGCTTCTCCGATGTCAATGACAGCATGGGCTTCAGCATCTCGATTTTGCACGTGTTCTTCTCGATGGGTTTGTTCTGAATCTCCGATATATTCCTTAATCTTGATCGTATCTTTGGAGCCATGCCTGGACCCTTCTTGAGGCAGACACCAGCCACTCTGGGCCTGATTGCTTTCCTAAACTCGGTCTACAAAGTAACGGAAGGCAGCCGCCCCGAATTTCGGAATGATGGCACAGCAGCTTCGCCATCCGAAATGGCAAAGTTGTACGGGCATCTTATTGATAGTGGCGGTCCCGAAATGAAAAGACTGTTGGTGCGTTCTATCTTATCACCGTCTGACTGACGATTTGAGTCTGATTGCCGATCGTTCCAGACCAAGGATGGCTCAAATTTTTTCGCTCTACGGCATGATGCAGCCGAGTTCTTACATGCGCTTCTTTGCACTCTCCAGCACGACATGGAAACCTTGCTTGAGCCAGTATTATCCCCCTCCGCCTCGGACAATTTCTATGCGCACACAACTTCGGTGTGGAAGGTTTTCCGAGTTGAATACATCACCTTCACGGCACTACTTCTTCAACGTAGCCCGAAGGCAGCGGACTTGGTCGAGTACGCACCGCGTACAACCAGATACTCAAACTGGATTCTCGATATTCCGTTCGAAGTAGGTTCTTGGGCACCTTCGAATCTAACAGTACTAACAGAAACTGTTCAGAAAAGCATGGGGTCCGTTCAAAAGGCGCTGGAGAAATTCATAAGGGGCCGCAAGACAGGCTCTGACAACAACCTCTGGTCCCAGCCTTGTTTCGTCACCCTTCCGCCCATTCTCATCATTGGTCTAAAATCCGAGACGGATGATCGCTACAAGAGCGGAAAATCGAAATGAAGTCAAACGACTGTATCAGTCGTAAACTCAAGATCCTTCGGAGTGAGCTGCTCTTTCGAGCCGCGGTTACATCGCCCTAACATCCTTCACAGAAGACCAAATCGATAAGACTGGCCACCAGGTGTTTTACCGACTCATTGCATGTAAGTACTTCCTGGTATGTGATGGAATGGAGGGAGACTCATCACCCTTACGACAGTCGTGTGCCATGACGGAGCAAGGACGGACAGTGGCAACTACTGCGCCTACACCCTCCATCCAGAGGATGTACATCGGTACCTCAAGCAGGGCTTCAACGAGACTACCAGCAACAGTGATAAGTGGCTCCAATATGTCGGCGCAGAAGTCATAACTCACACAGCCGACGTCCTGTTCAAGGAAGACAATACTTCTTTGTTCGGACAGCCCTACCTGCTGTTCTACGAACGGCTGGAGTTCGAGGTGAAGCCGCACGACTTCTACTAGAAGAGGATGGCGCTCTATTTCAATTTAGTTTATCAATAACGTATTCGCTGGGTTTGTTTTGTATATGCTATCGTTGTCATCTATCACTGTTAGGGTCCAAATCAACGGCGCTACTTTCCTTCGACGTCTCGTCTCGCATACAGGTTACAGCGGGTCGCCAAATCATGAGCCGGAACCGAGATGACAGCGATGGCGGCGTCCTCGGTCGACTCAGACACTCAACGTCAATCATTCACGACGCGACGCGCGCGTATCCCGATGTCATACACAAACGCTAGGAGAGTGAGTGTCATGACGGCTTGATTGATGTTGGGTGTCGTAACTTCCCACAGTGCATGTAAGTACTATGAAGATGGACACGTTGTGACAGTGCACGGGGACGACGGAGTCGAAGGCAAGTGTCTCCATTGATGGTATGCTACAATGTGTCAACCCGAAGAAACAGGTAACATGAGACTCGTTGATGGCACACGAAAGATCGTTGCTATTCGGAAATCTTAGCTTTACAGGACGATTCCCGAGCGTGCTCAAGCCCTTGCCCCGCTCATCTTCTGAGCTACTACTTATAAAAGGATGTGTCAAGATGATTGCCAGGTACACTCGCCTGAGACTCGGCTACGGCTTTGACATCCTATCTCCCACATCTCGGCAATTGAACGCGTCGTCAGGCAAACGTTATTGAACGCGTCCCGGTGATTTGTACCATTATTGATCTTCGGGTCTTCATCCGGAGGAATAGAATACATAGTCCGGCGAAGCGGTAAGGTGCGGTACGCTGCCGGAAAGTATGATTGTGTCGTTGGCACTTGCTGGCGGGATACGGGTGTTGCTCTATGACTCGTGCTGAGTTTGTTTGTCGGGCATAAGACTCGGAAATTGAATATGGATGATCAGAGAGCAGGATGTCGTTTGACCTGTGTTCATAGATGTCAAGAGGGTAAATGTATACTGTGGTCGGAGAGTGGTTTAATCAATACGCGTGTTTGTCGTCTGCGACTGTGTGAATATTGACAAGTCAATCCCGGTTATTATGAGCGTGCATGGACATCCAATCCTACACTGGGATCGAAAGCGATACTGCCGCCTAGTGATCAATGTAGCGTACAAAGGCACATCCACAGCCCGAATAGCGTCACGGCTAGCACGACAGCACATATGATGAACAACACCAAGCGCTCCAGGCGTTTATCTGCTTTCCAGTCAGGATTCACTGCAAGCCAACACACCCACCGACACTTACAGGCATCGTAGTTGAGCATCCGCAGATCATATCGAGGTCCCTTGGACTCTGGCGTACACTCAAAGCACTCGGCTTGGCAGGCCGTGCAAAAGAGTGAGTGGTATGCGTCTGTTCCATTTTCATGCATGGGAGACCAAAATGCATGGTCCATGGGACAACCACAGCGAAGTAGGACGTGTGTGGACGAGGGGTGAGGACAGTCCTCGCAGATGGGTGGCATGAGGATGAAGTCCATGTTGAGGAGCCAAGAGGCCGCAGGCCAACTTTATAAACTAGGCTCGGAGAAGCGAACGACGCGAGGAAAGGAGGCGGAAAGCGTGGATCGGCTCGGAAACATCACTAGTGACCTACGGCGTCTTACTTGACGCGTCAACCATGCGGTTAAGGTTAGACAGAAGGACGAGCGGACCGATATCCCAGCAGAAGATGGAGCGAGACAGGAAGGCAGACTGTAGATCGTCGGTAACTACTCCAGGATGGGGACGAAGATCCACGATGAAGACTGGAAGATTTCGCGATGCAGGCCCAATATCGACTAGTGCAAAGATTGACTCGAGTTCCCCGTGAGGCCATCAAATAGTACGCCGCCTAGACCGTGAACAAACATCCGTGACCGCCACAAATGAAAAGAACAATAGGCAAGAAAAGGCACGACGAGGCTGCGCGACTTGAAACACGCTGGACTAGAGTAGGATGCAGAGCCAAATCAGCCATGCAGTGTAGGCGTCAGATGATTCGTGTTGGAATGACGACTACAGCCCCAGGCATTGCATTTAGAGGCGGTGGCGGGGCGAGCTCAAGTTTTGATGGCGCGATCGAGCTTGGCAAGGGCCGGCAACGTGGGTCCTGTGACCATCACCTCAGAGTTGGACCTCGACGCCCACGACGTTCCGTTCCCTCCGCCCATCGCCCGCGGCAACGACGACGACGGGCCAGTGCGTGGTGTGCTGCCGTACGTCTCCCACAGCGCCTTACGACAGCGTCCGGATCAGTGACAGTGACTGGCATCAACGTTAGGCCACAATTGCATTCGTGCTGGAGACCATTTTAGGGCAGCATACGGGAGGCAGCGCTCGGCGTCGACGACAGCAGGCGGACCATGGCGACCTCCAGCGCCGGCGCGAACGGCAAGGCGTCGCGGTTCTCGACGTTCAACGTGTTCAAGCTTTCCAAGAAAGACAAGGACGGGTCTCTTCCGCCGCCTCCACCGCCAAAGGATCCGTACTACCTTAACAACCGGTCACTTGCGTCACTCACTCCGGACTCGCTCTCTGTCCCCAGCTCCCCTCTGTCGACGCCCTTCCAGTACCAGTTCCCCCACAAACAGAGCACCATTGCCCACCCGAGCAGCTCCTCCATGTCTCTCGTGTCCTCTGCGGCGTCCGCCGTCTCGTATTCCCCAGACACGACCCACACGCTCGCGCCGAAAAAGTCTGGCTTTTTCAAGTTCAAGCGCAGCCCGCGCAGTCCGTCCTTGAAAAGCACGGCGGAGCCCTCAACCCAGTCCCCATCGCAGTCCTTTGACTCTAACGATGATGGCATCTCACTCCCATGGAACTTCCAGGTACGTCTCAGTGTCTCATTCCTTGAAGGATCCTGCCTCACGCCTTGCAGCACAACCTACACGTCGACGACAAGTACGTCCTTCTATTATTTTGATTCTTAATCCTGGCTGACCCCATCTAGCCTCGCGGGTCTGCCTCCCTCGTGGACGACCCAATTGGCTGAAGCTGGGCTCTCGGAGGGTGAGATTGCGGCAATACAGCAGGCTAGAAGAGCAGGAGCGCGTTCGCCGGCTTCGCAGTACCTATACAACGACCGACCAAACTCCCCTTCCACCTCCATACACACCTCGTCCTCCGCCTCCGTATTGACTCGACCCACACCCCGCTCGACCTCTCTTCCGAGGCAGTACTCCGAAGCCTCCCTTCAAAACCAGGCCAGGCCGCCGATCCCGGTCATCACCTCGCCATCAAATGCATCGCTACCATCATCCACCCATACCACCCCACCCAGCCGCTCCAGAATACGGAACGACTCCAGCTCGTCGTTCTCGCCATCACTTCGGTCAGACAGCCCCGCGGCCAATCTTGATCATTCCGCATTCCCGGCCGTTGCATCTATCGGCACTTCTTCTACTCCACCCACCCGCAGATTTCATGTGGCCAATGGCATGACTAGTCCACCACCCGCATACGACAGCTCTGTTAGTCCTATGGGGCTCGCTTATCCCGCAGACAGAAAGGACCGGGCCCTTTACGACGCACCCCCACAGCCACCGCCACCACAGCGCACACCGAGTGACGCCTCAATCGCCTCTTCGAAACGCAGCTCCAGGAGGCGCTCGAAACGGTTCACAGCCTTACCTCCGAGACTGTCATTACACGCCGAAGATCTATCGGACTTGAGCCTATGGAGCGAGGCATTGATCAGTTCTATACCAAGCGAGATGTCTGACAGCCCTAAGAGTGCGAGTGCGAGTGGAAGTGCAGGGTTCAGTAATCGAGCGACAGCAGGAACCACGTCGCCATCTTACTCGTTCATGTCTGGATCCTCTCCATCAATCAGTGCCACGGGCAGTCCGAGTGTCAGTCGAGCGCCTCCACTGATACCACCGGTCCTCGTGAACGGGGGCCTAGACGAGGGAGAGGAAGGCGAGACGCTGTCGATGGGACCTCCTTCATCCGCGCCGCTTTCTTCAGCGTCTTGGGCGTGGGACCATCAGTTCCAGCCTGCTTCCGGTAAATCGTGCTCCTCGCCAGCGCTGACTGCGAGTCAAAGTCCAACGTTGCCAGAGTTTCCTGGACTTTCGGAGGGGGCTAGGATCAATCCTGATAGACTGAGCAGTGGGTGGCTGGATGAGGAGGATGACACCGATCGACACAGCTACTTGAGTGCTGGGAGCGGGGACGGACGGAGAGATTCTAGTCGGAGCAGCTTGTCTACGACGTCGACGGTGACGGTGACCGCTACGACTATAGTGCGGAATGCGAGCGTCGCGAGGAGGGCGGTTGCTAACATGGTGGACAAGAAGCATTCACCGATCCTGCCTGGGATGGGAGAGGAGGAAGGAACGGGTGGATTGCTGCCGTCACCGACGACTGCAGAGTTTATGGGGCGAAGGCCGGACAGTTCTGGGCATCCGGCTTCGCCGTTGAGTTCGCACTTTGGGAGCGAGGAAGGGTCGGGGAGCACGTCGTCGAGTCTGAGTCAGGAAACGCCAACTGATCCTGATAGGGAGTCTTCTTCGCTCTTGTACTACACGGGAGAGCTTTCTCCGGACCCGACGCGAATCAAGTTCGAACCCGAGCACCATTCACTTTTGCGAACTGATACGTTCGGTGTCAAGGTAGAGCATCACGATCACGATCATGAACTAGACGACGAAGAGGACGAAGAGGAGTCGGACGGAGGGTCGTATGAGATGGAGGAGGAGGTGCAGCATATGAACGTCTCGTCTCGGACGAGCATGGCGATTTCGCGGCCGACGATTATGATCAGTGCGGCCAGAGGGTCGCCTGGTCCGCTGACAGGCGGCCTCACGCCGATGACACCCGCGCCGCGCTACCGCGGCTGGCTCTCGGAGGTGGTTAGACCCTTAGAAGAGTTCATCGACGAGCCCATAGACCCTCGGGATTATTATCTCGACCTGCAGGAGATTGCGGAGGGAGAGAGCGGGTCGGTGTATGCTGCGACGCTGGGGCGCGAGAACCTGCACAAGCTCAAGCTGCCGCCGCTCGTCAAGGCGCGGGACAGCGAGAATGTGGCGAAGGGCGTCAAGTCGCTGGTGGCGATCAAGTGTGTGGCGATCGCGCCTTCGGGGAGCGACAAGCTGATGGACCTGGAGAGGGAGCTGAGGATGCTCAAGGGGTTGGGACACACGCATGTTCTTAGCTTGGATGCGGTGTATGTGGACCTGCAGGACGATGCGCTTTGGATACGGATGGAGTTGATGGAGAGGAGTTTGGCGGATATTATTGGGCTGGTAGGGGAGGGGTTGATGTTGCAGGAGAGGATGATGGCGAGATTTGCGAGCGATGTATGTGTTTCTGTTTTTGTTGAACTCTTCGTTTGCTGACATTTCTTAAGACTCTTGAAGCACTACAATTTCTTCATGCGCACGGCATCGCGCATCGGGACCTTCGTTCAGATAACCTACTTATCAACAGCGAAGGTTTCCTGAAACTCAGTTCGTCTATTCTGTCTTGAGGTTCTTTCCGTTTCTAACCGAACTGCTAGCCGACTTTTCGAATGCTGTCCAAGTAACGCCATCGTCACCTCCATGCACAGATCAGGTCGGTGTCTTGTACTGGCAGGCACCGGAAGTCAGAGCGTACGCCGTCTTGTCTGATCTCCAATCCACGTTGATGCTCAACTTCTCACAGAGGCCCTTACGACCCCATGAAAATCGACATATGGTCCTTCGGCGCGACAGTATGGGAAATGGCCGAAGCTGAACCGCCCTTTTCCAGTGCATCAGCGGTGGATGACCGATGGCCACCGCTGACACAACCGGAGCTCTATTCTCCTGCCTTCCGCGACTTCTTGCGTGCTTGTTCCGAGCCCGCTCCCTCACGACCAACGCCCGCTGATCTCGGCAAAGTACGTCCCTTCCAGTCCATTCCGAGCTTCCGCAGTCCCTTAACCATTGTCAGAACTCTTTCATCAACAACGCATGCGGACGCATCGTCATCGTCCAAGTCTTGTCGCAGTGTACGGCGATTGAAAAGGTTCTTCAGGAACGCGAGGAATCTGAATATTTACCCCCGTCATGATATACCCTATGGTTATCTTATTGTTCATCTACCCACTCTCAAGTTTTCTCTCTCTCCATCTACGCAAAGGACTTTAATTGCACTCCTTTTTTTTATAGCTATGAGCGTTACAGGTCCTATGATTGCTTTAGATACATCTTGCATATATTTAGTGTGGAACATGGTTTGCTGATTGGTATACTCAATTGCTGACAGTGACGCTGAGAAAACATCGTCGCGTGACGTAGTACGAGATTGTCTGAGGTGTAACAAGACGTACATACCCAAAATGGGACTGTACAGCCTTTCCTTCCGTACCCTCACAAGCAAAAGTCAGCCCAAACGATGATTGAGTTTCCCTCCGAGATGTGGATACTCATATTTGAGTATACGTGCACAGACGATGGCTCCTCTGGACGCGCCCTGTCCAGCACCTGCCGACACTTTCAAGCGCTCGTAGAACCACTTCAAATGCGTTCATTACATCTGACGAGCGCTGCGCAAGTGATTGGTCTCCGGAACCATCTCGAGGGGAGAGCGGTCGATGTCTTCCATCTCGCTATCGCTTTTGGCTTCTCTCCCGGAGTGTCCAAAATTACCTTGATCGAGGCGTTACACGCCGTGTTCAACGCCCTTTCCGCTACGCTGATATCCCTCACCGTCCATTTGCTTTTCCTTGACTCCGGCACGTCCATTTTTCCCGAAAGGATCACGATGCGATGCCTAGAGGAGCTCACGGTGTATGGTCTGTTCCTCTTGAAGACGTGTCACCTCCCTTCACTTTCGCGTCTTCACGCGAATCTATCGGGTCATCTGAATAGATGGACTCCCTTGCGCACATTCATCCTGTCGATGGCGCCCAGGATCACGCATCTGTACGTTACGGAAGGGTGCGTCACGCTGCAAGACATCGAGCGGGGACTGGGATTGCGCCCTGATTCACAGGCAGGCGATGAACCGAGTCAGCTTCTCCCTCCCACCCTCAGAAATATACTGGTGGAAGTGGACTTTTCCATAACGCGCGATCCGTCGCCTGATCCGCCGCTCGGTGGAGCACCTCAAGTTGACGAGGTGGACCATCGCTTGAACGACATGTACATCATGGCAGAGAAGCTGAGTATGCTCTCTGGGGTGGAGGTTCAGCTAGTGCAGAGACCTGCAGGTCGCTTTGGTGATGCAGTAGAATCCTTGAACGATCACAAGCAACGCTTCGAGTTTGGTAGAGAAGGGCGATGGACTGTTGAACGTGGTCGGACAATCTCTTAACTTGATATTCATTATATAACGTATGCAGTTAATGCAATTATATGTATTCTTACGACGGATATGTCGGTACCTCGAGACTAGCTGTAACAGTAGAAGATGCGGTACCATAATAAGACTGAAGAACGCCTGAACAGGAGTGAAAACAGTCGGGAGGGAGCGACGGACCTTCATGTTCCTGAAGTAAGCATATCCGCCTTTGCTGGCGTATTCTTCGGAGCTACCGCCGAAGAATGTAGAGAAGAAGATACTCGTAATGTCCACGGAGGGTTTGGTGGTGAAGATGAAGTAGTTGTGGGTGAATACATGTTTATCGTTGAAGTAGATGGAGAGACCTCCGTTAGCTTCCGTCGACAATGAGTTGGGATCTGAGTTCAGAATCACAATGATGGAGACTTTTTGCCAACTGTAGGTGGCATCAGGACGGAAGATCATGACAGTCGAGTATACAGGCGCACTCGCCAACCGTGAACTGCCAACTGCCGCGATTGACAGAGTACCCGTAGGAGGAAGAGCTTGCTATGATATCACTGGCGGTGTCGAAACCATCATAACTGGGAACATAGGCATAGACTATAGTGCGTCCACTCGTCAACGAAAGATTCGCAAAGTTTTGTGAACAGACCTTCTGCGTTCCCTTCAGCTCGCCAGACAACTAACTCGGTCTTCAGTGCTTGAAGAGGAGGTACCTTCTTGATCGACACTCACTTCGCGTTGAGAAGCAGGTAGCTGTATAGATGCCACCCGAGCAGTGTTCGCCCACCTGGCCTCCAAACAAACCAAGAAGCTTTCCGCCTTTAACGAAGTCCCAGCCTGATACCAACCATAAACAACACAGGGAAGACTCGACAAACAGATAAGAAAGCACCTTTGCTGAACGCAACCTCGTAGGTGAACATAGCCCTCTGGACGCCCTTCTCGAACGGGTTGAGATACAGCCCAGCGCCACCTTCGCCCACAGGACTATGCGCATACGAACCGTTTGGATACTCCACGCGTAACACAAATTCAGTGTTGCTCGCATCGTATGGATCCTTCGCAAAGGAGATGTACTCGGATTCGCCGGTGACATATCCCCAATGGCTCTCAATCCATGCTTGGGCAGCTGTCGCCGATGGGATAGCTGTTGAGGGTAGCGTCAACGACGCTATACTGGCCGGAGTCAAAGAGTAGCTGGCAGCAATCTGGTCGTCGGTGGCTCTCTTCGGAATTTCGTGCGATTTGTGAGTGGCTGAAGCGAGGCCTACTGCGAGAAGAAGGACCTGACAGCTCCTCATATTTATGTGGAATGTACTCGAACACGTTCAACTCACTAGTGAGGACAACATCGTGGGGACTGGACGAACGAGCTATTGATCTCCGATTCAACTCCCTCCCAGAGTTTTATGGAGCTTGTTTCACGTCATAACCAGTGGGCTTCGAAATCGTTGGCCCTAGTTAACTTTTGACAGATGAGAGTTCTCTTGGCAGCAACGGTGATGAATAGATATTATATTCACGGACCGTCTATACTCGAGTACAAGGCGTAATAACGAAAGGATGCGCACTAGTCATCATTGAAAGCTTCCGCTTGTATGCGGTAAAGAGAAGCATACTCCCCGTTCCGCGACATGAGCTCGTGGTGTGTGCCTACCTCGTGTATCTCGCCATTCTTCATACAGCTGGAGACGTCGCATGTAAATCAGTGAACGAACAAGTCACGGAGAGAGACACTCACACAATCATATCAGCTGCCTTCGTGAGGTGCCCAAACCTATGCGTCACGAAAACCATCGTTCGTCCTTCCCGCATTTGAACCAGGTTATCGATGATCGTCTTCTCTCCTTCCGCATCGGTCGCAGACATCGGTTCGTCCAAGGCCACGAAGTCTAGATGCGCTGCATCGTCCGCATTGTTATGCATTCGCATGAACGTCTTCGCCCTGCAGAGAACAGTCAGCATGGGTTCAGAAAAAGCGCCAAAGCATTTACGCTACGATGCGCTGCCTCTCGCCTCCAGAGAGGTTTTGCGCAGCGTAAGATTGCATTCGTCTTGCGTTCAGAATTGAAGCGGACTCTTCGTCAATGTCGCTGTCGTACGGGAGCCAGTTGCAGACCGGATGGACAGGAACCTCGACGTAAGTATCAGCACCATCCTTGAACTTTGACATGTCGAGGCCACTTCGCTCAATAGCAAGATCGACGAGGTCCCGATCCTTGATGGACTGAGGCCGCCCGATGCCAATGTTGTCCACCACGCTCAGAGGGAAGAGCCTGTCCGCGGAGGTCTGGTTAAAAATACAAGTCGCCCGCCGCAGATCCGTCGCGCGATACGAAGACATAGGCAAAGAATTGACCAAGATTTCGCCCTCTGTCGGCGCCACTTGCATGGTGAGAAGGTTCACAAGACTAGTCTTCCCGCACCCGTTTTTCCCAACGACGACAACGATCTTGCCGGAATCGATGGTCAGGCTTATGTTCTTGAGGACAAGGGAGTGACCATCAGAGCCATTGGGATGCGAAAGGCAAACATTCCTAGGTCGAGTCATCAGTAAATAGAGACACGAAAAAAGAAAAAGAAAGCACTTGAGCTGTAGTGCCCTTCCTTTCAGCGAAGGCTTGTACTCCCGCAATTCCTTTGGAGTTGGATTTGTGGTCGAAACCACCGAGGAGGAGGGTGGCCGTTCGTGTAGCCGACAAAGTCGAGATAATGATTGCAAACTTGTCATTTGATGCTGGTAGTGCTCGAAATCCGCACCGAGGCTGGTGATGGTACGTTCGAGAGACCACGAGAACTGCTGAGACACGGAGAAAGACGCCAGGGAGAAACTAGCCGGATCAAAGATCGCTTGACCTACATAATAGATCTATTGGAGTATATAGCTCCATCATCCATTTCGCGGTGGGTAGCATAAATTGGACTGACCGTTGTGATATCGGCTGACAGGCAAGCGAGCAGAATGTTCGCAAGAGACGTAGCATTCGCTCGCTGATATTGGAGGTCTGGAACATCGTCGTCGACCTCTTGGACCTCGGCGGACGCCCGTCGATATTCTGTAACACATGAATCACAGTTAGAGATGGAGTGGTTCAGCTTACCATTTGAGACATATTCTCTTAAGCGAGGATCAAGCATCTCCGATCGATGATGTTTCGAACCAGCCATCGTTTTCATGGCAGCTTTCATTGCATAGGCCTTGTTCGCACATTCAGCAACGTAGTCTTGCAAAACATTAGCCGGCATTCTGACTCTGGAACGGCTGTTACTGACAAAACTTAGCGCCGAATGACCTGTTTTCGGAAAGGAGATGCCGGACCGGACCAACAAATGAAAGCGCCACAAAAACTGGATCGTTGAGCGACTTGGCCAACTGCGCGGAGAGAAGAAGCTGGCTGAAGGTCGAGACCAATTGTAGAAAGAAACTTAGCACGGTCGTAACTGTGCGTAGGATATCAGTCTTCGGTAGTGTGTCAGCCACACTGAAGGAGACATTCAGACTCGATGGCGCATTGAGGCGATCTACTACGTCGTCAGCACCTGGGCTCCAAGCTGTAGGTTGTCGTAAAGTTAATTACCGTCGAGCTGAAGGGCCTCAAAATAGGCGTCCACAAGACGGTCGAGCTTCCGAGACGTCTGATCTCTGTTCAAATGAAGTCAGATATCATAACTACGGAGGGAAATTCGAATAGTGCACTTGTACCAGCCTAGGAATGCCATGAAGAGCATCCAAATAACTTGCGCCAACAGCCATGAGACTGAGGGAACAATCTGGCGATCGTTATTGGCATGTGAGATGGCCGTCCTTTCGAGCTGAGAACGGGGCGGATAAGCCAGTGGTCGAGGCAAAATGGCGCCACGTACCGATAGTATGAGGCGACTCGATATAAACATGGCCACCGGGACATTGAATGCCAGACACACCACGACAAGGCCGTACGCCACCGAGAGTGTCGGGTGCAACGTGTAGATGACTGTTCCGAGCTGAAACAAGGTCGGGACGGCCTGGCGCAAGTCGTCCGTGTGTCGACGAAATGAAGAGTGTCTGGGGAGTGTGTGCACGCGCCAAACGCCCATAAAAAGCGTTCTCATCCTGCGCTGGAGTTTCTGGGTAGTGGGATACATGATGGAGATCTGCGCAATGTGGGTGCGCCTTTTGTAGAAATTTGGACAGGCCCGTGTCCACTTCCGGTAGACGGGACATTGTCATTGATCCGAGCACAACGTCTCTCCGTTACAATGGTCCATTATGCATTCCCGAGTCAGGCTGGTCATGATTTCGAGGTGAGCCAAAAAATCCCGGAGGCGGTGCCTAGAGACGCACCTGTCAGTAGGTGTAGCCGTCCGTCATTGTGTGTCCTGAGCATTGCTGAGCTGACAGAAGATTGTTGGAGGAGTGTCATGAGGAATGGCGACGAGGAAGTGACAATGACTCTGAGGCGATGGTCAAGAGCAAAGTCCAAAAATGGAATCGGCCCGAATCCCGGAGCCGTAGCCCTCTTGAGCAATGACCACCACCGTTCCCCGAACGATTCTTCTCGTGCTGGCAGGAGCCTGTCGCTCACTTCTCGCTTTTCTACTCAGAAGAATAATTGTTATTTCTAGCTCATACCTTGGCATCATTGTCCAGCACGAATGCCCACTTCTGATATTTTGCATCTTGGATCGCAGCATTCTTCTGGTGTCTGCCTGCCGTCCATTCTTGGGTGTCTACATAAATGCACCACTGGCATCTGAAGCCCCACAACCACAATACATCTCCCACTATCATGTTCCTGATTCTTCGCCTCACGCTCTTTACAATCCTCGTCTTCTCAGGCTTCACGGCTGGCCGCAAGCACCACGCACGAGAAAAGAACCCAAGTCTCTCCAGAACATGCGGAGGGCAATCTCGCATCCCGACGGCTTTGAGTTCTACCATCTTGAATCCTTCTCCCACATCGACTGCACACAGGCACTCGTCGCCGATTCCATCGGGACTCACTTCCACTGGCACGGCGACCGTCGCCAGCCCGCCCACTGCCCATCACCACACGGAAAGTCGTTGTGAAAGCCGGACAATGGGCGGTGTTGTCTATGCCCAGACGCCCGTTCCGACCGCTGATTATACCTCAACACACACCGGGCAACTGACGTTCTACGACGTCGGCATGGATGCGTGCGGGAATACTGACTCCCCGGACGACTTCATTGCCGCTGTCTCTTTCTGCTTGTTTGATGGTTTCGGGTAAGCATCTCATGCTCGTTGCTGCTGCCGCATCTGCGAATGCTCATAAATGCAATCAGTGGTTCCAAGATTCCCTCCAATCCAAACGACAATCCCATCTGTAAGAAGCAGGTCCGGCTTACCTGTGCGTGTCCCAGCTCTCTGGCCCGAGTGATTGACCTCACATTTACTCTCACAGATGGCAATGTCACCAGAGACCTCAAGATAGTCGACCGTTGCACAGGATGCGCGACATGGGATTTAGACCTCTCCCGGGGTTTGTTTGACCAATTCGCGGATGAAGACAAAGGAAGGTTGTACGGGGCGCATTGGGAATTCTTAGATTTGGATTGAATGTATCGCAGATAGAAAAGACATCCGATGCCCAATGCATGGCGCTTGATGTGTCGTGAACGAAGTATCACCTTTTGGCATCAGCAGGGTGTACTGCTCCTCCGCGTGTAGATATACTTCGCCTGAAAACCTCAAGAAAGAGTCCCGGAAACGCGAAAAAGCGTCATATAGGCCCGTTCTACACCTTTTTTAAGACACAGAAGCCATTGTGCTTCCACTTTGGTCTCATTCCGCTCATATTCCCATCAGCCTAGTAGTCGTGAGTAAGAAAGGACGAGGACTGAAGTGTCAAATTTGGTGTCGTCGGGTACAGGCTGAGGGGATTCAGAATTCGAATGACGGTCGCGGTCTCGTGATGAGTTAGTTAGATTGAAGAATGGCAGGAAATTGAAAGACTCGTGCTCTACAAGGGTACGAGGAGCTGACACGGACGAGCCATGATGGCGATGCTGAGCCGAGGTCTTCGTTCCACCTCAAGGTCGGGAGTGCCTTCCTGGATACGACTTCAAGGCGTCCGAGTGTGCATGCCGGGATGAGCCGGGAGCCCGAGTATTCTCACTATGTAATTCAAATGGCCGATTAAATCGATAGTCGCGCGACTCGGGTGTTGAAAGGACTGCGCGTAGGTTGTTGGGAGAAAGACTTAGAGAGAGAGAGCCGCGGCACGCTGCGCTGGATTTGCCAGGGGCCATCGGGCCGATAGCCGGCACTTGACACCTAACCTCGACCTCGAGTCCTCGACCCTCGCTGAGCCTTGAACACGTTCCAGCTCTCTGAGTCCCGCGTTGGTCGAGCAGTGAATACATCAATATGAGCGCCGCGTATGTGTATGCGGCTCCAAACTGATCCCAGTGTCACTGACTTATTGATAGTCCATGTTCATTTTGCGGCGCCGGTAGCAGGAACTTCACTGCGCCGAGCTACCTGTCGGATGTTCGCATCGAGGAACTCCTGGGGACCAACGAAGCTGCAAGCCTGGACGATATCTCTTTCCTAGAGCGCGGAACCCAAGATTCATTCTCCACCATCCATGCCATCGATGCCAGAATTGCCGAATTACAGACGACCATCGATGAGCTCAGAGTCGCTCGGAACCAGGTGGAATCCCAACTAGATACCGTCAAAATTATTCTCCATCCATTGCGCACCATCGCAGCAGAGATACTGCGCGAAATCTTCTTGTGGGCCGTCGAGCTTGTCTTCGAGCCCGACGTCTACTGGCGGCCCGAGGCCATAACTTCTCTCGAACCAGCACACCCATCTTGGAATATCTCTCAGACCTGCCGGCGATGGAGAGCGGTCGCACTTTCCTTTCCCGATCTTTGGTCTTCTGTCTGCTTGCTTTTCGTGCGGTACACCGAGATCCCCGTGCGCAGGTGGATTCATAGGCTGGGCATAGTCACAGAGAGATCACAGGATTGTGCCTTGTCGGTCAATCTGTCGGTCGATCTTGTCTATGATCATGGCAAACTGGCAACGATGCTGCAGTCCGCTTTACCCATACTTGAGGTTGGCATGCAGCGGTGGCGGTGTGCGACCTTGGATCTCCCAGCCTGTGTCATTCAGAGAATGAACGGGGACATGTTTCCTCGTCTGGAGTGCCTTGAAATCGCGCTTCAGAACAGCGATCCAATCCATACTTTCAGGTCTGCGCCTCGCCTGTGCAAACTTCGTGTTCTCCCATTAGACAATACCCTCTCCGTTCTATCCCTTCCTTGGGCTCAGATCACGAGCTATGCCTACGGTCGTGACGGTGGAGTGGAACTGGAATATCTGCGCAAAATGGTGGGGCTCAAAACACTGTGCATTGATATTGAGTACTATGAATACCACTTTCCACCACCTCTCACGCAGATCACTCTACCACTCCTCACCTCGTTGACAGTGTGCTTCCACGATGATTTGCGCTGGGTGATACCTAGCTTGGACATGCCCAATTTATCCCATTTGAACTGGGGCCACGTGAGGTGGAACGAGGGGGAGGATTTTGACATACCGCTCATCTTTCCCACTGCTGTCGGGACTGTCATCGAAAGACTCCAGTCCCTCTCTCTGTACGCCCCACACATGCATGAGTGTGTTAGGGCAAACGTCAACAACATGCTCGTGTGCCTGCGGTCTGCGACGAAGGTGGAGACCTTGCATCTCGTAATGGACCCAAACTGCCTTGCCAGGGTCTTCGAGCAGATGACAGTCAGCGTGGATGTCGATGGTGAAAGGGACTTGCTTCTTCCCTCGCTCCGTGTCCTTAGCCTCCAGGAAAAGGTAATTGTTCGTAGCGTTGATTCGGATGGGTGTCCCCTGGATGAGGAGATTGAGTATCCTCTTCTGGATATCAGGAACGCTGAAAGGTTTCTTGAGATGCTGGAATCACGCTGCTTTGGTCGTAGCTGCGTCGAAGTATCTCCAATTGTGGAGCTGCGCATCTCACACTCGCTGTCGGAGTCGTTCATAGGGGAACGATGGGATCGTGTTTGTGAGGTGGTCAAAATCGTGCACCACGCTGATTTGACCTATTGTTCGTACGGGGTTTGATATCGGTACATTGTACACGCCAAACCTCAATCTTTGATGTACCGCTTATATTGTTATACCTATCGTGAGCGTTGTACAATCAAAACGCTTCTTTCGGCAGGGTGTCGAGAGCTCCTTTCCTGACACGACTACCTCCTCGCCTTTGTATGCAAGCTCTGTCACGACTCAAATCCACACGGCACAATTAGCAGTTGTTGCAAAGTCTGATCTCGGAGCCACTTTAGCTACAAGTCCAGGAGATCAGACATCAAGTTCATCGTATTCTTTTGTCAGAAACGATGAACATTTCCTCTGCGGACCTGACCTGCGCCTCTGAGGCTGTAGCAGATGTGGCGCATAATGCACTGGAGCCGGAAACCCCTTCTTCCTCGGCAGTTGATTCCAAAAGGTCTGTAATTGATGTAATGTATGTACTAATCACAACGGGGAGTCGTTGTCTACACAATTACCATCCAGGAGTCTCTGCAACCGCGCGCGCTCGGTAAGTATATCATGCGCCTTTGGATGTAAATGAGCGTGATCGAAATCGATGAGAGAGACATCTCCGTGTACGTTGACGAGCATGTTCCACGTTCTAATATCGCCATGAAGTACACCCGCGTTATGAATCTCATCCAAGACACGAAGGTAGGAGGTTCTATGAATGTCAACATAACACTGACTCGATGTCGAAGACGGACACACCTTTCGTCTTCGGACACAGTAACACACGCCTCGTATGTATCAGTGCGCATTGCAAGCGTTTGCCCGCAGTCGCTCAACACCAGCATCAGGAGGTCGGACTCCTGGCTCTCGAATAGACCGAAACAATGCGGAATCCCAGACACGGAGCGCTCCGACGTAATCAGATGCTGGTAAATGGAGTACTCGTGCTCGAGTGCTGCTCGAGCTTTTGAAGTACGCGTCATCTTGACAACGACAGTCTCCTCGCACCGATTAACAATACCACCCGGGCTGGGGAGGTCCAGGCGTCCGCGATAAGCGTCTCCAGCGGCTCCTTCACCGACTTTCTCGAAGAGACGCAGGAGGATACATTCTGAGTGTGGTATAGGCCCACTCGCGGAAGAGCCTGAGCGACGTAGAGGCAGCGGAGCGGGCGAGGAGTAGATACCAAACTGGAAGTACAGAAGCGCAACATCGCGCTGATTCAATGATTCCACGAGATTCTGACATTTGATTAGGAACGACGATCAACGATCAAGTAGAGACAAATTAGCATACTTTCAGAGGTAGGGTATGAATTTTATTTGTCCCGGCACCGTCCAAGCGTCGACGAGCTTGTTCAAGAGGTTCAGGTACGCCATCCAGAGACCGCTTTCGCTTCCGTGTTTGTACTGGAGGGTGTTCGAGAAGAGGCAGGCGCAGTTTCGCATCGTGGACCGCTGCGAGGATAATGGAAAGAACTGTATGAATCATGGCTGGGTGGTTTGTATCCGAACTGACATTGACGAGTTCTGATAGATACAGCGTTTGACGAGTCCTGTGGCGAATACCAACCCGCATGTAGTTACCTGCATCAAAAACGATAACAGTCGCGTCCAACTCAACGGCACGGGCCCAGGACTATTGGACTGAGCATCGGCGAAGCGCTCCGCGCGATTGGGTAAAGACTCACCCTCATGATAAAGTCCGCGGGTGTTTGCGTCGCAGGCGGGACAGACGTTTTGCTGCCGGATACTGGTGGCCAGACAGTGCAGTCGTGGAAAGTGCCAGTGCGGCCCGCCAGTGTACTCTCTTTCGCCCGCGCAGCTCCATCAAGGTCATAGGCTTCCATGAATCCTCGCGTGCTCGTCCACTTTGCCTTGGGTAAAGCCCAAATGCCTTTAGTAGGTGCGTCTACGACCTGACACTTGGACTGCGGATATCGAGGATGACCGACGGATGAGCATAATCGCCAAGGAAATGCATCTGCGAGTCCGTCCATTGCTTCGAGTACAGCCTTCCCGTCCAGTGCGAATATGTTCCAGGCGACCAGTGTTGGGGTATGTGTCCCGAGAGAGAGGATGGTTGCCATTTTCTTGTCATTGAGCGAAGCCCTGGCGGCATCCATGATACTCGATCGCTGATCTCGCATCCGTATGGAAAACGCCTGCGTGAAAGATTGAGATGCATCAACAGCAAGTGGGTCTTGGAACATCGTGACAAGGGAAGAGTGCTCAGCATCAAATGATAGGATAGAGGATAGCTGCAAGGCCGAGAGAATGAGGTCCCTGCGCAAGTGTCCCACAGACGGCGCGGAGGACACAGGTCTGGAGACGGTGTAGTCGACGGGTTCGGAAATCTTGCTGGCGTTCCACTGTGGATTCTCTTTACAGAACGAAGCAATCTTGAGGTCTGAGTGGCGCAAAAGGGAAGGAACCAGAGACGGCAATAGTTCGACGCGCTTCAGAAGAAGCCCTTCGTGGATATGCTTATCGTGCATTATCACCGGAGAGACATCCAGACGGGGTGGCGATTCCTCCCTGTCATGAACCATCGGGCTTGGTGAAAACCCGACGAATCTGGTAATTCTCTCCAGGGCGGTCTCGGTTTCAGCTCGTGTGCGCGCAGTAGGACTTCCCGACCCGGACCTACTAAAGGTACGCGTCACATCACTGCAGCTGCTTTCCTCCGAGTCGGACTCGGAATCTCCTCCAAAACGATCCCGAGCCATGGAATATCTATCACCGTACATGAACGGGAAGAGAGAGATGCGTTGAACAAAAGATCTCAAGCGACCCTGACCGCCTCAATCTGGAGACTCCGACTCCTAGTCCTCAAAATTACATCCCAGCTCCCAGCAGTCGCAATTTATCGTCAAATATTATAATGTACCGAGAAAATATGTGTCCCTGAAGTATGACCGTCTTTACGCCTTGTACTGTATTGGCATCCCCTCAGTGTGAGAGTGCCGCGGCACGCTGCCCTAGATATTATCGGGCCGATTGCCGGCACTTGACACCAAACCTCAACCTCGACTCAACACGTTCCAGCTATCCGAGTCCCGCGTCGGTCGAGCATTGGACACACCACTATGAGCGCCGCGTATGTGTTTGCGGCTCTGAATTGATCACCCAATCCCTCTGACCTATCGATAGTCCTTGTCCATTCTGCTACGGAAGCAGAGACTTCACCGCGCCGAGCTACCTGTCGAACGCTCGCATCGAGGAACTCCTGCGGAGCAACGAAGCCCCAAGTTTGAACGAGATCTCCCTCCTACAGCCTGCAGTCCAAGAGTCATCCTCCACCCTCCATGCCATCGACGCCAGGATCGCCGAATTGCAGACGTCGCTCGACGAGCTCAGAGTCACTCGTAACCAAGTGGAATCCCAAATCCATACCACTAAAATCATTCTTCATCCATTGCGCACCGTTTCAACAGAGATACTGCGCGAAATCTTCCTGTGGGCCGTCGAGCCTTTCGACACCCGGCACTGGTCAAATTTGAGTTCCTTGGAACCTGCCCACCCATCTTGGGCTATTTCACAGACTTGCCAGCGCTGGAGAGACGTCGCGCTTTCCTTCCCCGAACTCTGGTCCTTTATCCGCTTGCATCTTGGACGCAACTCCGAGATCCCACAGCGCAGGTGGCTGTATAGGCTCGGTTTGGTTTTGGAGAGATCCCAGAACGGCGACTTGTTTATTGATCTTTTCCTTTCGGGTGGTCATCAATTGGCAAAGAAGACGCTGCATGCTATCATGCCCATACTTGAGATTAGCATGCGGCGCTGGCGTCGCTTGGCCATCCCAGGCTCTTTCATCAAGGATATCAATGGGAACACATTCTCTCGTTTGGAGGTTCTCAAGACGAGAGACCCTGATGACAACGACTCCATCAGCACTTTTGCGTCTGCGCCCTGCTTGCGCGTACTCGAGGTTGACTGGTGGACATACTTTTGCAATCTATCTCTTCCTTGGTCCCAAATTGCGAGCGTCAGCTATGCTGGCGGATGCCAACAGGATCTTTTGGAACTGGAGGATCTGCGCAAAATGGTTGGGCTCAACACACTGTGCATTGTGTTCCATAAGTATCAGGCACATACTATTTTACCACCTCGCAGACAGATCACTCTGCCACTGCTCACCTCGTTGACGCTGGGCACCAGCGCCGCTTCGCACCTAGTCCTAACTCACTTGGACCTGCCCAAGCTATTCCATTTGAAGTGGGATTTCGGCTGGCATTCAAGTCGCGACTCACAGCTGTTTTTCCCCACTGTCGGGACCGTGATGGAAAGACTCCGATCTTTTGCTTTGCACGCACCAGCCATGCACGGGATTGTTGGGCCAGATGCCAACAAGATGCTTGCTTGCCTGCGATCTGCCACGAAGGTCGAGACCTTGCATCTTGCAATGGACCTAAACTTCCTCACCCCGGCCTTCGAGCAGATGACTGTCCGCATGAATGTAGATGGCGAAAGCAACCTCCTGCTGCCCTCCCTTCGTGTCCTCAGTCTCAACGAAGGGACAATTGTATCTGTTCAATATGCAGAAGGGGAAATTGAGCAGGAATGGATTGAACATCCTTTGCTGGACGCCGAAACCGTTGAATTGTTCTTCAACATGCTGGAATCGCGGCCTGGGTTGGAGGAACTGCGCATCTCCCACTCGTTGTCAGAGTCGCTGAGCGGCGAAGGGGAGCGATGGCATCGTATTCGTGATGCGGTCAAGGTCGTGCATCACACTCATTGCGAGGGACCAGGATGATGATGCGCTGTGCTCCCATTGCCATCAACCTTTTGTACCTACCATCGTGGCGATTGATATCTTTCCATTTTCTGAGCCATCCATGTACCACATACTACCTATGTCATAAATGTCCGTTCACGCCGCTCCCAAACTCGAAGAGGCCGCATCGTTACCTCGTTTGTGATATCGGAGGTGAGTCGTTGGTTCAAGACAGATCTTCATACCTACCACGCTGTGGAGTCAGATGCAGGAGACACGGAGGAGCGCACTCTATTGTTTCTCGTCAAGCTCGGATTTTCTCTCGTCATCCTCACTGGCAACGGGTCCAGGATTTGTGGGTCCCGGCCCAATCTTGTGCACATGCACGGACCGGCCAAAGAACCCCGTAGTACATGCCAGATGAAACGCGGGAGGCAATGAGTGCATTCCTTGGATGGTGTTATTATGATATCCTACTACCACGAGACCGGCGCAAAGGATTACAACAACTGAGGTGTGAATTCGAGATCGAGATTTGATAGAGTTCGTACACACTGCCCTAGTGGCACACGTGGGTCTTGTGGGCGGGTGAGTGGGGGTAAGTCCAGACTTCCAGTGGCACGCACCCGCTGCTGTCTAGGTAGCCAGCGGTCGATGCCGTACCGATGCGCTGTCCAACGCGCTGTCCAACGTCCAAGGCCCACGGCGCATGAGCCGGAAGAGTCAGAGAGCTCCAGTGGCACACGTCGTGGTAAGAAGACAAGAGAGAAAACATCACGTGGTGTAGATCCTCGAACAAAGGCCTAAAATGTTCCCTTCGCGACGTCCTCTATCACATGGTTGTGTTTCGCGCCACTTGATCATGCCCTCTAATCTGCTATCTTATCTTGGGGCTGTCGGCAACAGAACATAACATTTGGCGGCCTTTGTTCTCAGATCAGTCACCACGTGAGCCTTTCTGCCTTGTCCTCTTACCACAACCATCACCACTCGACCACCGCCAATCAACTACCTTGCTCCCCGGATCGAGCCGCTCAACCAACTTTACCATGAACGCTCAAAGGATCTTGGACGATGGCGGCGCCGGGAACGCCGTCGACACCAGTGAAGAAAGGGAGGTAACGCTTCTTGTGGCCTAAAGGCGCGTCACTGTTTCACACTCGTGCAGATCGCGCTCACCAACGTTCAGCCACCTAAAGTTGACCAGTGAGCATCCGTCGTCTCCTCTGGGTCAACGGTCGCTCGGCGACGATTGGACACCGTGTCTTCTTTCTGCACCCTTTGCTCGAGTAGTCGGTGTCCTTGAATGTTGCTACTGGAGGAGTATTTGATTCCCTCAAGTGTTCTTCCCACAAGTATTCCGTTCCCTCAAGGATCCCGGGTAATCCACCTCCTCAAGTGTACGATTTCCTGATCCGGTACCCTTGAGTGTTACAAGCACTCAGCTACTCAAGTGTTAGTCAAGTATTCCTTCCATACATATAACATGGCCAATATTCATCATTCAAGTTTCCGTACCCTCAAGTGTTAGAATTACTCGAGTGATCGTGGTTGCTTAGATACTCGATGTATTGTTAGGTAGGACTCAATATACAGTGTATTCGATACCCCGGGACACTCGAGTGTCCCGTCCAATTACCTTCCCGGACACTTGAGATCCCGGATCTGGATACTGAGCGATGTCATTCCCAACACGAACTCCCAAGTCAAATCCGAGTCAGCGTGGTGCACGATTTTGACCACCTCACGATTCACAAACACAATCCCAGCGTTCCCCTATGAACGACTCCGAAAGCGAGTGTGAGATGTGCAGCTCCAAAAATGGAGGCGGGCCGCAGCTACCACCAAGACAGCAGTGTGATTCCAGCATGATGAGGAACGATTCCGCGTTCTCGGTGTCTAGGAGACTCGGAGGATACTCGCTCCATTCATCTTTGGGATACCCATCTGAATCCGAGTCGAGGATACGAGCGAGTGCCTCCTCTTGAAGGCTGAGAACACGGAGTGATGGCAGAAGGAGGCACCTACGTTCGTGCTGACGGTCATCTGCTCACTGGCAAATACCTCGACAAGGCAGTTGGGAACCGGGGTCCATTGCGAGATGCGAGATCTCGACCTTTGTGGCAAATCGCAGGCATTTGGACATTTGCCTGAACACTCTCCGAGTCGTTCATGAGTGGTGCGCGAAAGGCGAGACGCTGGAGTCTTTCTATCACGGTCACGGTCCCAATAGTGGGAAAGAACAGCGGTGAGTCCGAGTCGCGCCGAAATCCCACTTCAAGTGGGGTAGCTTGGGCATGTCCAAGTGAAGCGCGAAGCAGCGTAGGTCAACAAAGTGAGAATTGGTAAAGTAATCTGTGCGAGAGCCTGAGGTGGCAGAATATCCTGGGAAGTGTTTTGAGCCCGGGCCCGATCATTTTGCGCAGACCTTCCAGTTCCACAGTTTGGCAAGTATAGCTTGCGATCTGGGTCCAAGGAAGGGATAGAGCGGACTCGGAGGGGGTATCTGACGAATCAGCACAAGACCTGAAAGTATGGATTGGATCGATGTGATGATCAATCTCGACTCGGAGGCACTCCAGACGAGAGAACGTGTTCCCGTTCATGCACCGCCGCATTTCAAGTCCAAGTATATCCCGACAAGATGGATTGACCAATCGCAGTGTGTGCAACCACCTGCGCCAGGGCTGGGGAATGATGGTATGGCAAGCGGACAAAAGACCAGAATTCGGGAAATGACGACTGATCTCCATCGCCAGCAAGGTGTTCGAGGCCCAGAGAGCAATTTGGGGTGCAACACAGCCTGATCAAACGCAAGCTCGTCGGGGTCGAGCGCAAGCCTCGACGGCCCACGAGAAGATTTCGCGCAGTATCTCCGCGCAATGGATGGAGAACCGTGACGATGCCGGTTGTATGGATATGAGATTCCTACCTGCTTCCGGGCATGGAGGGTCTTGGGATCCGCGCTGTAGAAGGGAACGCTCGCTGCTTCGTAGTTCCCCAGCGGTGACCGGACAAATACTCACGCGGCGCTCATTTTGTTGTAGGACTCGAGGTTGAGGTTAGGTGTCAAGGTGCCGGCAATCGGCGGCCCGATGAATATCTCTCTCTCTCTCTCTCTCTCCCAACAACCTACGCGCAGTCCCTTCAACACTCGAGCCGCGCGACTAGCGATTTGATCAACCATACCGCTCCTTCTAGGGCGCTTTTACACAGGCAGCCCCTCCGGACGGTCGCAGTGTGCCGATGACATGCAATTATGCACCCCGGGGCCCGCGCGGTTTGGGGCTAATTGTCCGCCGTACACTGTACAGACCATTTTGAGTCACACTGATTTTTGCAATGGCTTACTGTATTTGAAGAAACAAAATATACGGCTATGTACATCAATTGACAGACAGGATACTTAGTAGGCTGGGGGAACGGGAAATTATCCATGAAGTCAACAGTGTGACCAGCAAACAACGACAGCGAGGCTCAGGGAGAACCGTCCAAAGCTTGCGAGAGTAGAATTGAAAAAACTCGGATGGATATCTCTGTCCTCTACTCAGGCCCACGACTAGTATTTGGAAGTGCAGTGTGTTGGCGGGATGGACGAACTGGCGCGTTCAAGCTCGGACACTCGGCACTCCTTGGATTTAGTTCCCGTAGTGAGGAGTGCGCCCACCTTGGACGGTGTGGTGTCCTACAACTAGACCGGGGGTTACAACAACAACAACAACAACACTTAAAATGAGATTCGAAGGTTCGTACACAAAGACACCCCCCCACGTTCCTACCACATACAGTTCTCGCCTCGGACTACCGCCTCCCCTGCTGCGCCTTCGTCTTCGCCGCCAGTTCCGCCGCTTTGGCTAGTACGAGAGTTGGTTAGTATGTATGGGAAGGGAGGGATGTAAGACAAAACGAAAACGAAAACGAAAGCGTTCAATCACCCATCCACCCATCCACCCATCCATCCATCCAAACTCGCCGCCACACCCCAAACGCGCCACTCAAAACACCAAGCGCGCACTCTCTCGGCACCAAACGCGCTAAACACCCAAACCCCAACCAAAACATGTACTCACCCTCCCCCTCAGCCTTCCGCCGCGCCTGCGCCGCCTCGCGCTCCTCCCGGATCTTCGCAAGCCGCGAGAGGTCCGCTTTGGCCTGGTCGGTCTTGCCTGCTAGGTGTAGCTAGAGGAGCTTTAGCGAGTGTACAAAGGGTGCAAGTGAGTGTACGAATGACAAGGGGTGCAAGTGAGTCTGAGGGGGAAAAGGTAGGGGGAGAGGGTGAAAGGGAAGGGAGAGGGGGAAAGGGTAGGGGGAGGGGGAGGGGGAAAGGGTAGGGGGGGAAGGGGAGGGAAGGGGGACATGGGGGGGGAGAGGAAGAGAAGGGTGGGGGGAGGGAAGGGGGAGGGGGGAGAGGGGGAGGGGGGAGGGGAAGGGAAGGGGTAGCGAGTGTACAACAAAAAGGGAGGGGGTAGTGGGTTTGAGGGGGAATGGGGAGGAGGGGGAAGGGGCACGGGGGACGGGGAGAGGGGAAGGGAACAAAAGGGCGGGGAAAGGTATGTGTGGAGGGGTCTAGCGGCTCACCTTCCAATACCGCTCCTGCGCGTCCTTCTTCTCCTTCGCCTCGCGCTCGCGCCGCGACAGCTCCCGCGACGTGCCCAAGTCGGAGATGTTGAGTTTCTTGGTCACGTGGTTGGGGTTGATGAGGTCTTCGTCGGAGGAGGCTTCTTCTTGGGAGGTGGGGTCTGCGCGAGTTTTAGCGAGCGAAGAAGAGGAGGAGGGGGGTTTAGCGAGGGAAGAAGGGGAGGGAGGGGTTAACGAGCGAAGAAAGGGAGGGAGGGGTTTAGGAAGTGGAAAAGAGGAGGTGGGGGGGGGAGATGGAGGCGTAATAGAGGGGACGAGGGGGAACGGGGCCGGGTTGGACGGGATGGAGCGGGAGACCGGGAGAGCGGGAGAGCAAATGAGGCAGGCGGGATGGACGGGGGGCGGAAGTATGTGGCGGAGAGGCGGGATGGACGCACCCTTCTTAGCCTTCCCAGCGGCCTGCTTCTTCTTCAACTCCTTGCGCTCCGCGCGCGTCAGCTCCGGTTTGTCTTCCCCTCCCGCTCCTGCTCCTGCTTCTTCCTCCTCCTCGGATTCCTCCTGGATGTCCTCCTCCTCTTCAGACGAAGAGTCGTCCGACCCGCGTTCGGCGTCGTTCTCCGCTCTACGTGTGATTAAGATCGTTTGGTGGCGATACTTATAGATGGAAGCCAAGACAACGCACCTCCGCCTTGCAGCGCTGACCGCCGTGCCGTTCTCGTCTAGGACCATGTCCTTCCTACCAATTCAACATCCCAATCAGCCTACATCACACAACACAAACGAAAGAAAGTAGGAACGCACGAAAAGTTCCGCCCCCCGCCGCGTTTCTGCTTGAACTTGCCTAGAGCACACGCGGACGTCAACACAGCAAGATCGACCAACAAAACCAAGCAGAGGCGTACCTGTTCCACGAACCATGAGGAGTGTGCTGTGTATGGAAGATGGATGAGATGCGATTCGGATTAGTCAGCATGCCCAAGCCAATCACGCGCCGGGTAATAACCGGCGTTCCCACGGCTGCTCCTGCTTATTCCGTTACCACTTAGCCACCAAATACCAAATACCGCTGCTCGCACGGAAACAGGACCATTCGAGGCTAATCGCTACACGCAACCAGCCCACGGGACGCTCTTTCGTAGTGCTCGCCAACCCACGTGTCTCTTCTGTCGCCCATGTCCGCCACGGCATTCACCATCCCCGCGCGCCTCGCCCGCCCCGCCTCCCTCTCCCCCGCCCTCTCCCCCTCCCACCAACGCACCCGCGCCATCCAGCTCTACCGCATCTGGTACCGCTCCGCGCCCCAAATTGCACAACTCTACGCTTTACCCATCCCGCCCTCCACCATCCGCGCTAGCATCCGGGCGCGGTTCGAGCGCAATAGGGGTGTGACGGACAAGAAGGTGGTGGAGGTGCTGTTGTTGAAGAGCAGGCAGGAGTGGCAGGAGTGCATGAATGTGTGGAAGTTGCCGGATCATGTGTGGGATATGGTTGAGCGGGGGTTTAGGGGACCGGGGGAGGGGAAGGGGAATGGGGGGAAGGGAGGGTTTTTGAAGGAGTTTTATACGGGTGAGTGCGCGTGTGCTTTTCTTTTCTTATGTGTACTGATGACCCCGTGCGTGTGTGTAGGGAGAGACGAGCAGGGCGTAAGGCCTGCGGCGAGTGGGGCGCATTAGAGGGAGAGAATGAGAAGAGACCGAGCAATCACTCAATCAATCCACTTCGTTCCCCGTATACGCTTCGCGATGCAACCAAACAACCACGTCCCCATATACGCGAACACGAACCGAGTGTGTGTATGCAAAACCCGACCCGCAACGCCAATATAATCCCGCCTCCGTGACGTACTGTACGTTTGACCAACACGAGTCCCGTATCCCCCCGTCAGAAGTCGTACGGTGGGTTCTGGATTCTGGATTCTGGAGCCGACCCAAGAACGAGTAACAGCTTCAAGTACTTAGGAAGACAGTAACAGCTTCAAGTACTTAAGATGACCGGTGCCCACCTCACCGAATCCCGATTCAACTAACAAGTTGAAGTTCAGACTGAATATAGAAAGGCTCAAGGCTCAAGTTGAAGAATTTATGTAAATGTGAAATTTGAACTTTGAAGGAACGAAAAAAGATCACATCAAAGATCAATGGGGGATTCGGATACGGGGAATCGAACCCCGAGCTGCCGCGCCACGGATGAGAGGCGGCAATGTTAGCCGTTACACCATATCCGATGTCTGTGCTCCGGTTATTTTAGGATATACAGCAAAAGTGACCACCCCACCCACTGAGCCCTTTCCCACAATCAACCGCGAACCTCCCCAAGTGTGTTCCTTTCCTTTCCTTTCCTGGGAGACAGGATGCTCAAACACTCTTTGCTTGCAAAAAGAGAAGAGAAAAAAAAACCTTCCAGTGATTCAGAGAACAGAACGCCTCGTGAGTCCATCTTCTCCAGGCTCTCTTTCTGAGTTCTCCCTCGTGCCTGCAGCCATCCAATTTTGAGGAGAAACAACTTTAAAGTGCCGCGTGCGCTTCTCCATCTGACTCTTGAACTAACAACAACATGATGATGATGTAGTTCACCTCCAATGTCGCTCTCCCCTGGCAGGCAAGGCAAGAAGAGGGAGGGTGAGTGCCCACTTTTTTTTTTTGGTGCGGCGTGGGATCCCAGTCTTCAGTCTCTTTCTTTCTTTCTTTCTTGGGCTCTTATGGGCGCTCAGTGGTCTTTTTGCGCATTTGTGTTTTATTGCGCAAGCGAGCTTGGTTTTGGTGGGCTTTTTACTAGCTAAACGAGCAGGACGGCCGAGGCGTGACTCTGAGTCTTAGTCCCAACGGTGATACGCATTGTAGAATCCTAGTGCCAGAACCAAGGAATTTTGCGATTCCTGTAGGAGTCTATGCCAGGACTTCCAGTCACAGCACAACGACCAGAGAGACACACGGAGAAACTACCTTAACGCAGGCAAGTCTCCAGGACTAAGGGAAACACCATACGCGCCTTAGAACGCGGTATGATTGACCGATCGTACTCCTTAACTCCAAATATCCCTATCCAAGCGTTGTACTCTTGAAACCAGGAGTTCATTCAACTGTGTCGGTCATGCAAAGACAAGTGCTTACCAGAAATTGCACTACGGAAAGTACCCAGGAGATACTCTACCAAGAAGGCTCAAGGAGTTTACTCGTGCTAAGTCAGAACTCGTGCGACCGAGAATAGATCACGGAGAAGATCTCTCTTCCAGGCCATGGCGCCTTCAGAATAGTGATCTCCGCTCCGACGCCCCGCACCAAAGAAGAAAACGGACTTCGATCCGCCGCCGCCGATCACTAAAGATAGACCTGGCTAAAAGGCCCGATCATAAGTCTTGTACCTTGCAGGAACTCGCATATTGATATGGCGTCACTGAGTTGTCAAAAACAAATCACCTTCCAAGCGCTAAGGACATACCCAACCAACGCCTAAAGACACAAAAGAACTCATTAAGGAGTTTTGCCAAGACAAGCGGGACCTCGGGAGACAGAAATAGACTTAAGGAAGAGCCAGATCGGTGTTGTGGCGCACTTGGCGCTGACCAAGTGCTCAGTCTTCTCCCGGGTCGGCTGTTTCGAACAGGGATAGCCAATCAGGACGCTAGTACAGAATGACTCAACCTCCAAGAGGCCCGACAGGTAGTAAACCCGCTTACAGTACAGAATAGTAGGAATAGTATAAAAGGCCAGAAAGCGCCAGTAGATAGGTAACTTAGTGCCCCCACAGTATCCGCTAGTAATACGCAGTCGCTGTAGTGAATCTAACTCGAGTTTCGACTCAACTTACTCTGAATTTGAGAAAACCCAAAAGACCTTGAAAGCCCCAAAAAGACCTTAGAACCATTTAGGCGATATCAGGTGTTAGCAAACTCCTTGAAGAACTCATCGGTTCCTATCCTCCAAGTCACTAAGACAATACTGAACGACACCACTTGGCGTTAGACCCTTGTGTTTGTTAGAAGGCCGGGTTGCAAGTAGTTCTGCCTTGCAATCACGCTCTGTTGTGAAGTATTCGCCTTTGAGGAGTTTAGTTGAGTTTGAACGAGTGTTGTTATTGTCTGAAACACCTTACGGAACCTTTGGTCCCAGTCCAAGACACTAGAAGTTTGGTTTAAGGACAAGGAAATCGCCTTACTTGGTAGCAGTCCAGTAGCATAAACACCTACGGTAGCGGCCTGCCATAAAACAATCGCCTTGTACAAAAGAACAAACAATAAGAAGGAGCTACATTGCCTTGCGCTGTTTAAGGTCTCCGTACGTTGTGACTTCGGCCTACGACTTTCAGATTATCTTGTTCAACTTTGTGAATCAATCTCCCTACACCCCCTAAAACTACTCGAACACAAGTTTGGAATACATCTCTATTGTTCCAATAAGAAAAGTACTTGTTCCTTTGGACAACTACATCAGCCTCGCTCCCACAAGGAGTATTAGTGAGATATAAGGATAGATAGGATAGATTTCATAGTCCCTTTTGAGAGGTCTATTTCGAACGTGCATATCAACGGGAAATACAATTTTTTTAAAAAATTCTACGCGCACATGTAGTAGATCCGAGTCTCAAATAGTATAGTAACCAGTAGTTCAAAATGCACAGAGTGGGTATATGCGAAACGCAAAACAGAAAAAGCATACACTGCTCTAGAAGCAAGATAGGTAGGTTACAACAAAAATGGTACACGGGAATCCTGGTCTCCATCATGATAATTGGAAGTGGACTGACAGTGGTGCACGACGTTGACCACATCCTGGATACGATCCCACTGTTCCCCGCTGAACGACTCCGACACCAAGTGCGAGATGTGCAGCTCCGAGATCAGAGGAGCTGTGCTGCGAGATTCCAGCATGTCAAGGAGCAAGTCAGCGTTCCTGTTATCCAGGAGCGGATACTCGAAATCGATCTGATCATGTTCATCTTCGACCAATATCTCCTCTCGGAGGCTGAGGACGCGAAGCGAGGGCAGGAGGATGTCCCTTTTGCCATCGACTGTCATCTGCACGAAGGCCTCGGCGAGGCAGTTTAGGTCCATCACGATATCCAAGGTCTCGACCTTTGTGACAAGCCGCAGGCACGCGAGCATGCTTTCGAGGTTGGCGTCCACACTACTCTCATGCATGTATGGGACGTGCAAAGCGAGAGACCGAAGACTTTTGATGACAGTCCGGACAGTGGGAAAGCACAGCAATGACTCAAACCTCTCGTCATTGTCCCACTTCAGTTGGCCCCACTTCAGATGGGATAGCATGGGCACGTCCAAGCTAGGTAGGATCAAGCGTGAAGCCGTGTAAGAGCACAGCGTCAATGAGGTGAGGAGTGGTAGAGTGATCCGCGCGGGAGGTGGTCGCGGATGCTCCTCAGAAAAATGATGTATAGATATGATGCAGAGTGTCGTGAGCCCAGTCAGTTGGTGCAAATATTCCAGTTCCTCCGCACCAAGATATTCACAGGTATAGCTAGTGATTTGGGACCAGGGAAGGGAGAGAGCGGGGAGGGTCTTTGTCCAGCCTGAGTCAACATGAAGTCTACACAGACGAGGCGCAGACGCAAAAGTGCGGACTGGCTCGCCGTTATCGCTATTGCCGTGATCTCTCACGTCGATTCAAAGGTCCTCCAGACGCGTGAACGCGTTCCCGTCCATTTCCTGGATATCACGAGCCGCAATTTCCAACTGCGCAGAGCGCCATCACCGCATGCTAACCCTGAGCATGGGCATAGCGGCCTCCAGTATATCTGATGAATAAGCCCAGTTAGTCTCGTTTCAGACTTTGTTGTAGGAAGATAATCGTTCCTACTGTTACAAAGTCTGGAGTTTGATGGGGGCCCGTAGTAGAAGGCGCCAAAGTCCCATGCTCGGCAACTCGGCAGGAAATTTGGGGAGCTTTGGTGGCAGTGCAACCGGCGATCTTTCGATAACCACGACCGTTCATCAACGTTCATCCTCCGTATATTCACTTCAGACCTGCCGGCTCCGAATTCGATGGACCCAGATGGAGACGAGGCAATATCTAGGCCATCTGCGAACCCTCGGGACCTCCCAATGACGCCTGGTCCCAATTCCACCTACTACTACCCACCACCTCCCGTACTGTATCACTCTCCAGGCTACGGTAATGTACCGTACTATCCATCCCAGGTTCCTCTCCATTATCAATCACCATATCCTGCTGCATCACACTCTCCTGGTACAATGCCAGTGAGCACCTCGACTCCCAAAGACCCGCTCTCCCGAGAAAGCTTAGCCATATCGTTTGCTTCTACCTTTTTCGATGGAGTGCTCACAGCGAAGCCCACTCAACGAGTCCGGAAGACGTTCAAGTGGCCTGGCGGTCAAGTCACGACCGAGGATCGTGTTCTTGTTGCATTGCGCGCTATCAAGAGCCTGGGTTTCCCGACACTTGGTAGCTTCATGGCTGCTATCTTCGGGACGAAGCATCGCACACACCAAGAAGTGATCCAGTCCGTTAGCTCCTTCGTCCGCTCTGCTGAGAGGAACCGACGCAATCATCCCACACAAATCGTCGACATGATCTATCGTCACTTGGATTCGCAGCGGTACCACAACCATGTACCCGAGGAACCATCCTTCACCCTCCCTAGACATGCTCTCCCACCTTCCTCTCGTTTGCTTCCTCTCGATCCAGTTCTATCCAAGAACACGACGCGAAACGCGCTTCTCAACTGGGCGCTCGGCATTGTCCTGGAGCGTGTCGATAAGGAGGGAAACAGACTTCTAGAGTCCTCGTTTGGGTTTCGCCAGAAACTGGACAATACCTCGGTCACATGGGATGCAGTTCTGGCATGGAGTCTTCTTGACAGCCAAGAGAGCATTGCAACTCACGCGCCCGTCATGTTTAGCCTCTTATCGACATTCGCTGTCAATAAACGGTCGCGATTACTGTTGGGCAAAGCAGCAGCTTTGAATGTCTTGTCGAATCCCTCCACTGTCCCCCAGAGTACATCTCCCGTGCCCTTGACTACACCTTCAGCACCGTCGACTGCTGACAGTGGTGGTGCTATGGAGATCGACGAATCGACTATGCAGGTTGATGGATTTTCCCCAATGGATATCGATCCAGCTATCGCTGTATCAGCGGCAGATGCTTCAGAGTCATCTGAAGATCCTGCTCTGCTGTCAGCGCCAGCCAACATTGATGATGGCGCAGAGGATGCAGGAGAAGACGTCGGGCATAGTGATGATGTAGAGGACGGAGACTCCGGTACCATACCCAGTCCCGTCAGCGGACGACGCGATCCATGGCAGGTAAGCGTGGAGCTACCATTCAATGCCGTATCTAATGACTTCTACAGGCAGTAACTGTTGTTATTCTGATGTTATTGTTCCATCGAAATCGATATGCGTTGCTTTTCCCCATGATCATTGGCGTATTCCTGTTCACGTGTAACGCCAACCGTGATATCATCAATACACTCTCTCGCCTCGGACTATCAGTCGCACAACCCACTATCCTCCATATTCTCCACCTACTCGCCGCCGACGCAAGCGCCCAGCTGAAGGTCTGGGGTGCATTCTCAACTGCGACCGGTCCAATGTTCCTGTTACTGTTTGACAACGTCAACAAGATGAAGCGCTCGTGGCAGTCGACACTTCTTCATCTGGATCAGATGAATAACGGAACTGCTTCGACATTGATAGGACTCGAGGATGTGATTCCAAACGCGTTACTCAGCGCTCCCTTCCTCGAGAAGGTTCGATCAAAAGCGCGTCGGTGGTTGACAGTGAGACAGTTGGAGGATGATATCGATTGGACGCACATCGAAGGAGTTGGTGCGGGTATGGTTCTACGCATTCTACTCAAATACGTGCCGTCGTTGGCTCGTCACAAGGCCGCCATCGAGGAGTTGTTCTCTAAAAAGCATTCTAAACATCCTCTGCGCCTACGGAAGAGTCGTATTCATCCCATGCGCCCATCCAACATTGACGAATCCTCTACCGTGGGCATTGGCGATGTCATTGCCAACCTGGCGGATGGCCAGCTCGAGCTTGCAGCAGAGCAGATGCGGGAATGGCTGATCATCTTCTGCGGCGATCAGCTTAGCATCGATCGAATGCGAAAGCTGAAGCGCTACCTCTGGAAAACGGATACACCAGAGGAGCGACGCGAATGGGTGCTGCCGCTGATTCAGCTCTGGCACCTGAAATGGAACTGGCAGAAGTGTATCTTCCGACTGCACTGGCATGCCGATCTTGCTAAAGGTGTATATGGGCTCCACTATGATACATCCAGGCTCTCGAGAAAGTTCAATCCAACAAAGTGCGACTTTTATCCCGCACATCACATCTTAGAGGACCGCTTCGAAGCGCTGATTCTTGAAGCCATCCGGTAGATGTTCAAATCTCGACTTGTGACTTATCAAGCTAATACTTTGTCACAGTATCTTATGCGAAGAGAGGTCCAAGGTTATCTGCAACGATGAGATTCTTCTGATCCCCGCTGTTCAATCATACTTTGCGGTCGATGGTAGCCTTCACGACGTGTCCTTCAACGATCTGATGCAGATGGCGCAGACTATTTATCGACGATATCTCTGTACAGCTGCTGCTGAGGATGCACGCGGCCATTCACCACGCGATCCAGCCACTTATGGTCCCGAATTTGTACCAAAAGGAACGGGTAGTGCGTCTGTGGACGATGATCTTACGACATCTTCTCAGACCAACCTACCATCTCAGAAACCTGCCAAACGTTCGCGTACGCAAGTTTCGGCTGCACCAGCACGGAATTTTCTTTCCGAAGGCGATCAGGATCTTGAAACTCTCCTCAACTTCATGAGGATGACGTTCTGGTATCTGGAGCTATGTGCAGCAACCGCAGAGGGTGACATCGGACGCGTCTTTGAGATTATCAAGGTATACACCTTGCTCTGATATTGATCACGGTTGCTCATTGACATCGACTGCATTCAGCTCCTTCGTTTCTCATTCTGGGGTGCTGGGTCCACGAATTATGGCAACGAGCTCCTAGAGCTAGCGTGTAACTTTCTCTACGAGTTCTCAAGTGACCTCCGGACAACCATCCTCAACAACTATCTAGTGAATTCATGGGGACGTGCCGGACATTGGTTCGAGCTTGATTTGCTCCAAGAGCATTTCAACTTCTGGATCAAACGGTTGTTCAACTCGAAAAGCCACGACTTCGATAGTAAGCATCTCTCTGAATGTGTTGGGCTGAACATCGGCGGGATTGGGACATTGCGCGATCGTTTCCCAGGTATGTTTGGCCTCAAGAAGAATGGACAGACACACACAAAGTCGTCGACAGCCAATGATATCAACTACCTTGGCATCCACTACCGAAATCATCATAGCCTTCGGTGGATTCGTGCTCGATCACAGATATATACTGTTGGGAACGAGTGGTCTGCCGGATGGAACATTCTTGCCGGTGGTCAACTCGAGACGTTCTTGGAGCGTACAATGCGTGATGGATCAGTGCAACCACCTGTTGAGGACGCTCTTACTGCAACGGAATCGGGTGTGGCTTCGGCTGAAGCGACAGATCTACCAGCCAATCCAATCATTGCTACAGACGGAACAATGGATGTCACTGCATTTATTAGAGGCGATGAATATACACAAGAAGAGTAGAGTATTTATATATGCAAAATCGATTATATTGGTGTGGGAGCGTTCTCCTTTCCGGGTGTAGCTTTAAATAGCGGTTTTGGCTGAGGGCGCGGGCGCTTCAGTGGACTCGGCGACTGGATCGGGGTCAAGACGCGTTCTGGGACAGGAGGAGCCTTGTCGACGTTCATCAGCGTTGACTTTGCCTGATCGATGTCGCCAGGTGTTGGAACAGTTGATCCAGCGCTACAGAATCCAGATTGTGTCAACGGGATACCAGTCAATCAGGTTGGTCGACTCACGCTGCATGATACGCGAGCAGCCTCTGGAGGAGATCAGGCTTGTTGCCACTGACCTTCAGAAGACGGTCACGACAAAGAAGCTTCAGAACATCCTTTGTCGCGTGGTCTCTGAGATACCGGGCATCAGCGCTCAAGCTCTCGTCATCGTCAGACACTTCCTCAAGCTCTCCTTCTTCGACGCGTCGACGACGTCGGTCATCGAAGATCTCATTAAATCCAGCAAGAGCAGTGCGCATATAGTTGAGAAGTTCGTCACTGTAGGAGTCAATGTAGGGCCATCCAGCTGCAACAATCTTGAGCCGCTCAAGAGAGCTGCAAAGATGAGCCTTCTCGACAATTCGTTTGAGAATGAATGCGGGTAGAAAAGTATCGCAGGATAGGTTGCAGTTTGTTCGAATCTCTGCCCATTTCTGATGTCGCCAGCGGTCAATGATGGATGTCAAAGACTTCTTCATCTCGGGTTCCAGTGTATGAAATTCTTTGTCCGATACTAATCGCTGTTGCGAGGTAGGCACAGATTTCTGGAGAAGGTAAAGTCGCCACTTCTCCACAGTCTGCAGATCCTCGTCACGAGCATGTGGGTCGTGAATGGGATAGCAGCAGTTGTCGCGAAGAACAAATGGCTCAGCGTTATGATGGCACATTGCACCGCGAGGACAGAGCGTTGTTGTGGGATTGTAGAACTCCAACATCACCGGAGGAAGACCAGCGCGTCGAATAGCATTCTTCTTCCCTTGTGGAGTTGTACTGGCCATCTCTGGATCAACATCACGGACCCATGATTGCGCGAATGCATAGACGCGCGCAGAAAGATTATCTCTTCCCGCTCGGCCCATGAGCTGATCCTGTTTGGCAAAGGTGATGCACATGTCGGTTAACAACATCCGTCGAGCATTTGGGACATCGAATCCATATGCTGCCGTTTCGGTGATGATGAGGATACGGACATCTCCTCTGGCGAAGTCTTTCTTGAGCCTCTGGCGATATCCGGATGGCATGACGGAGTTATAGAGCTTGATAAGGCCTAGACGGCGAGGGAAGTGGGAAGGAAGGAGCGCGTCGAGGTATTGCATGATGTTGTAACCCCGTTCGATGAATTCGGCATAGATGATAGTTTGTTCGATGTCGTTGGGAGATTGGAAGCCAAAGGGAAAGACAAAGGTGAAGTCAAGGAATTCTGTTGTGCTTGATGGATGTTCGTAGTAGCAAGGTATAAACTCGAGGTTTGTGCGATCCACGGGGTACCGCGAGTTTAAGTAGTCGGACTGTTGGTATCCTAGCCGTTTTGCGCATGTCAATGCTTTCTGGGGTGTCGCTGTCGCAGTCACAGACACCCAGACTATGGACGCAGGCATGGAGACCCTCCGAGCGCTCAGAGTCTGATAGGGAGTTACGAACACTCCTGCTTCCTCATCAATGAGATGCGCCTCGTCAACAAGCATCCATCTGAGACTTTCACAGAATGAAGCTGAGTCGAGAAGAGTTTTCATTCGAATACTGTTCAACATCTGAGGCGTCATGATGCCTATACGGATATCGGTTCCAGCAGCTAACTCCTCAAACAGGTCCCTTCCCGTAAGATTGGCAGCGCGTACGGAATCCGCATTGATGGCGAGGGCCCTAAGACCACGCGCCGTTGCAACTTCAGCCTTGAAATGATGAGTTCGTGTATCCCAAGCAAAGAAAGTAACTTACATGCTGTTCTGCTAATACTTTGGTAGGAACAATCTGCAGCGCGATGCCCTTCTCTCCTCGCGCTTGAGCTGCCAGTGGCCCACTGTGCAGCATGACAGTCTTTCCAGAACCCGTGGAGTTGACGCAAAAGACATCTCGACCGTTGACAATAGCAACTCCGACGTCCAACTGTGCGTCGCGTAATTTGTCGAGCTTGCATGCCGTTCGGAGGACTTTGTCGAGCCAAGCGCGTGAATTGACTGGTGGTGCAGCTTCCATTATAACGTCGCGGTAATATAACGATGCATTGGAGTACGGGAACGGTTTCCGAAGGTAATGCGAGGATGGTAAGAAGGCAAGGAAAAAACTTGTACGCGTTTGATTAATACCCCCATGCATGCCGTTCGGGCCTCTCTCGGAACGAGCAAATTTTCACACTCCGCGTGATGGATTGGCACCTCCTACTAGGGCCCCCCATCAAAAGCTAGACTAAAGCCCAGTCGGTAATTCCGATAAACAGGTCACAGTCCTGTAATCTCTCCATGACTAGGCCGAGCCTATACAACCACATGCGCTGTGGGACACCGATGTACCAGGACATGAACAAGCGCACAGAGGACCAGAGTTTGGGAAAGGAAAGTGCGACTTCTCTCCATCGCCGGCAAGTTTGAGAGATAACCCAAGATGGGTGTAATTGCTGGGGAGAGACTCGGAGAGCGTCCACGATGGCGTCGGGTTCGAACGCAAGCTCGACGGACCACAAGAAGATTTCGCGCAGTATCTCTGGGGATATATCATATGGTGCGCAATGGATGTAGAATGGTGCGAGTGGTCTGCATGTGGGATTCGACCTCTTTTCGACTGACTCTGAGCTCGTCGAGGGTTGTCTGCAGTTCGGCGATCTTGACGTCGATGGCATGGAGGGTGGAGGAGGCGTTTCGGGCCGCAAACTGTAGAGAAGGAAGCTCGTCGCTGTTGTTCGCGGCTTCATTCGTCTCCAGGAGCTCCTCGATGCGAGCATTCGACAGGTACGCTTCCAAGTTTGGCACGGTAAAGTTTTTGCTACCGCCGCAAAAGGGACAGGGATAAGTCAGTGAGAGTGAGATGTGCTTAGAGCCGTATACACGTACACGGCGCTCATATTGGTGTATTCGGAGTGTTTGGTTCAGCGACAACGTTGCAAGTTGAAGTTGGGGTCAAGTACCGGCAGTCGGCCCGGCCCCGATGCCCAGATTTTTGCCGAGGAATATGGGCCCCGGCCGGCGGCGCAGCTTGCTTTCTCCCTCTGTTCACAACCTCACGCAGTCCGTCTCAAGCTACAGTATACACAATTCATCATCCGGGCCAAACACGCACGCTCAATCAATTTTGAGCATTGTCCTGTGTTCAGTGTTCACGTTGTTACGCTGGTGGGAAGAGATTTGTGGACGGCGGCGGTCCCACGCCTCAATACCCCAGCTCCCAGCTGCCATCCGCCATTTATTCATCACACTCCAACATCCTGCTATGGTCATGCGAATTTCAAGTGCTTGCCTCCCCGACATTGGACTGTGGAAGTGTCGTCTTTCATCGACGTCAAAGCTTGGAGTAGAGCCGCTAATTGGTCCTTCCCTGTTTGCGATGCTTACAGCTCAGGCCATGGACGGACTGAGTGAAAGGAACGGTATATGTTGGGACATCGAGCAGAAACAATAAGGTATGAATCCCTCTATCACCGGATTTACTCACCTCGACATCAGGCTTCGAAAGTCCTCTGTCTAAACCGAGAGTCGTGCCATGCCAACGCGGACAGACCGTCATGGAGACGTGAATGGCACAGGATGGCCGTCGTCCGGGTAGTGTTTTTGTTTTTTATTCGACGTCGCCGGTCCTATTGTTACTATTGTGCGCAGGATTATCGATTAGGACACAGGGCCACAAATCCAGGACCACGGAGACGCCGTTGCATCAGATCGGATACACGACGGGAACTGGACAAAATGGAACTTGGAGATTCAATCTCGAGAAGAAACGATACGGTGCGTACCTCCGTGTGTCTCTTTCGTCGACGATCATCTTACATCCCCGAAAATCAGAGCGACAAAAGTTCCCTGTCCAGATTGGGAGTGCTACTATGCCAACGCGCATATATCATCCGAGCTGCAGATCATGGAGACGAACGTTGCACGAACGCGCATCCGTCACAGCTTTATTGTCTCTCGTTGATGGGTCCGTCTTATTGTTTCTTGTGAGAGATTGGGTGCTTTCTACCTCGGAACGTGAGCCCTTCGGCGGTGCGGAGGGACGTAGAGCTGAACTATCTGGATGGAATGGCTTCGATTAGATTCAGAGAAGTGTTTCTTGATGCTCTTGGATGTAAACATCATGTATAGGGCATATATCATCCTTTCCTCTCAGTTCGCGCCGTGAACCGCTGTGCTTGACCTTTACCTCGCCATCCTCGACCACACTGGCATCCCTCAGCAGCCTCCTCGACGAGTTCTGCCATCTTCGGCACCGTCGGCCTGTGGCGCAATTTCAGGTACCGACTCGCATTTCCATGTAGAGAACAACAGCCTGGTCCCAACACTCGTCGCAATCATCAATCTGCGCTACAGCGTCATTATACTCTTTCGGTCGTGATTCATTCGGGGGTGCGCTCTTTCATGCGAAAGCGTTTGAAGGCGGCTCTTGTTCTTGGTGTTTTTAAGGAGAGGGTGCGATGAGAGAAATGGCATGCCTTCATTCTCCAAATTCTTCAAGAAAAACGCATCTTCGCTGGATCGAGATGCGTCCACCAATGACCCGCCCCCTGCGTACTACACCCTTTGCCCGCCATATTCAGCGACACTCCCTCCTGCCGCCCCTGATACCATAAAGACAGCTGCGCGGTACTGTCATTGGTCAAACTTGAAGCGCGATGGCCACTACCCGAACCTCTTCTGTCGAGTAGAAGAACGCTACCTTGCTTTCTTGAAGGGCTCCCTGTTGATGGTCCCGGATTGGTACAACGCCATTTCGTCCTCTCAACTGGAGGAAGATCTGTGGAAAGACGTTGTGTCAACGCATCACAGATCGTACAAACAGGAGGTCGATGGTGTAAGCACGGAGACTGTCTACGAGTGGACGAATGACCCCAACCGCTTCGGCGGCCAAATCCAATGGCCAAAAGAAGCTGATCTCCCTCACTGGAGTCTCGAACTCCTCCGATACGAACGCGTTGAGAACAATCGTCGCGTCTCGTCCCTTTTCGCGACCGCTATCTTCTATGAAGTGATCTTTGTTGTGTTGAGTCCGGTGGCTGAGCAGTGGCCTGGTCTTCCTGGGTTGATGCAGTGCCTCACAGAAAGGTATGTGGCAATCTTCTGAGCTGAAGCGTTCTAAATTTTTTACCCCCCTTATAGGAACGATATGCATGATTGGTTTCAGCGCCGTCGGGAGACAGAACAGCACCTTGTGCTGTCTCCTGCTTTAAAGTCTATCCGGCAAGTCGAGAGTATACGGACGGTCAGTGATGACCACCTGACTCTCAGGAAGGGAGCTGTCCAGTACCTTTCAGAACGATACAGGTCAAACTGGGCGTCACAAGTGATTGTCCCGGCACGCCTAATATACCTCCTCCGCGGCTTGGCAAGTCACCACGCTCGAGAGCTTGCAAAGCTTTCCTCCGGCACTGGCATTGGGACCATCAAGAGTTCCGTATAGATCATAGCACCGGGACGTGGATTGCACCCGTCCCTGGGGGCTGTGTTACCGTGGTGGACGCCACATCGACAAGAAAAATTTGTTTTATCTTTTTATCAATATATGCTCAATACATGCACATACCCAATATTGGTCCGATGTATTCTGATATCGTCATACTCAAGACAATTGAGGGAGTCAGTGCTTTTTGTTTTTACCCAATTTGGACTACTTAATTGTAAGTATGTCAATCAAAGGGCGATGCATACTCGGAGTTTGTTGATCTCACGGTTCCGGGACACTGCTAAGTGTTCCGGTTGTATACACTAACGTTGCCATCAGTGAGACAGGGTCGCGTTGATGACCCTGAGTCCCAATAAGGCAATCATCTGTCCGACACCTACCTATCCGTTACTTTCCTCTCCTCTTCCTCCTCCCTTGCCTTCACCGTCACATTTTTTGGACTCTCCTAATACTCGTCGTTCGCTCCTCGTTTGATAGCATCATCCTTTCCCAGTCTTTTTACAATAACCATCCGTCGCCCTCGGTTAACTCCGAAATCCTTGTTCGATCATGTCGCAGCATCTTTCCATCCAACCTCCGCCACTCCTCTCCTCTCACCTTTCTCTCTCCCTACAGTAGTAACTGTCAGTCAATACATTATCATCTCCTCATTCTGACTCTTTGTCCCTTTCCTTTTGCTTGAAAGTCCTCGGAGCCGAGACAGGCTTACGTGTATTAAGCTAAAATACAACGTTATCACGTTCGTGAACTCCTTCTTAACTTCCCGCAGCGTCTGTTCTTGCTCTCATTCCCTCCTCTGCTCTGTCCTCAACTATGGATGCTGAATCTGACTCTGATACATTGCAGGTGGAAATTATACGCGAACGGTGCGCCTCCATTCAATATTGTTCGCACTTCGCTTCCCCCTCCCCCTCCCCTTTTACTGATGAGTTCTTAGTCTATCACCCTTTCTATTTGGATCGCGATGAGACCATCAAAGACACAGCCCATGATCTCAAACGGTATATTGCTGTTTTGCGTCCACACGACCCTCCCCCTCCTTCCGACAACCCTCTCCCTCCTTCATCGGCTGCTGATCCTACCCGTCTATCGTATGACCTGGCCAATGAGTTAAAGACATTGATCGCCTCCTTCGTCGACCTTCCACACACACACGCCCAGTTACGCGCCTCGTCCAAGGCATGGTTTTCTGTCACAAATGGCTTGTCTTTCTCCACTATTTACATGAACGGTCCTCTACTCTCCTGGTCCACCATGACCTCATCGGATATGGAAAAACTTCGTACGATGACTTGGCAGCGCGAGATTGCTTGCGCCTGCTTTCTGTCTCGTGAACGACTCCGTAACTCTGTCCGCAAAGTCGTCTTTCGTCGTTGGGCCTTCTCTCCGAACCGCCCTTGTTGGTGGTCAAATTTTCTTCCCAACGTTCAGCGTGTGGAGATTCTCGGCTTCTCCTCTCCAGCTGCCAGCATCATGACGATCTTTCCGTCCTTCATCATTCCAAAGCAAATCAAGTCCCTGCGTATTTGCTCCGTCTCTTTTGAGGAACACAGCCTGCAAAATCTTCTGGCCCCTTGGTCCCGTTTGGAGGATCTGATTCTACACAACGTTCAAGGCGGAAATATTGTATGTTTCCACATTCGTATCAGTTCACTCGTCTTGCTCATGGAACAATTTCTAGATCTTCCCTCCTAACTTTTACCAATCCTCCGGTCTTGCGTACGACCGATGGATTGCAGTCCACGGCCTCGACACTATGGCTTTTAATGAAGCTGGCGCTGGTACTCCTACCGCCTCGATATCCTCCATGGACCTCGACTTCACCCATTCAGCCTCTAACGAAGTCATCTCCTCGCGCAACTCTGGTTGCATAGACTTTTCCTCGGAGCTCATTGCTTCTATGGATCGCAACTCCCTTTTTCACCGCGACATTGATTTTATAATGCCTGAGGAAACGAACTTCCCTTGTCGCATCTTTGTTCATGTCCTGACGGTTCTTCGGGTTTCCGTTCACGACTTTCAATTCCCTGCTCTGGTGAGGCTACTGGAGTCATGCCCCCTGCTCCAAGCCATTCAACTCCGTCTTTGTGAGTCTCCCTACTACTTGCTTACGCATCAATTCACCTCCTTCTTAGTATCGTCAGTCTCTCCGATCACTGCCCGTCGTGTGCGGTTTCCCAGATTTGCAGATCTTGCCTCTTTGGCCTTCGAACTTTGCGCTTCCAATATCAATATTGCTCTGTCCCTGTTGGAGGTATGGCCGTTGCCAGTCTCGATAGACTCTGTCCTTATGCATGTATTGCCTAAACCGTGCGAGCGGTTTCACAACTATGAAACGGTTGTTGTTTACGATAGCTTACTTCGTATTTACCTGCCTTCTATTTCTAACTTCCATACACCGTTGCCCATCGGCATTGGTATCAACTCGCCTCGTCACATATCTCACTGTACCGCATGTGTCGCTGTTTACTCTGCTATTGTTCACGAAGCTCATAGTCGATACCCTACACTACCAGCCATGTATCTAGCACCATATCTCCCAGACCCTTGAATATTGACTTTTTTCTTGTTCTTCAGTGTGTTCATCTTGTGTCGAACACACCCTTGTTATCGTCGGACGCAGTCTCATTTCATCCTCGTAAAATGTGTCACTTGATCTCGTGATTACACCCAATAAGGTAACTGACTGTCCAACATGTCTGATGCCTGCGTTTCGATTTCATTCCCGCCCAATCTTCTAGAGTCATATGTACTCAATTGCGTTCCTCTCACTGCCTAATTGCTCACAGAGCTCCCATTTTTTACGCCTCTACATCTCAATTTTTTAGCAGTCCTCCCACTCAGCAATGTTGAGCTTCTCCCCGCCTATTGTCCGATGGTAGCCGAACTCTCATGACCTCGGAATAAGTCGGTGGTGGCGCGCCATGGGTATAGGGTGGTGGTGAAGCATCACAATACATCGGAAGTCTATCCTCTCTAGAACAGTCATCCTGTAACAGTGGTCAGTGCCATCGACTCGTCCGCAATGGGCTGCGTACTCCGAGTTCCAGGATTGGTGTAATACTGGAAGCCACGGTCTGAGAATTCTCCCCTAGTGCTTCCAATGCCTCCCATCTTCGAATTCTTGCCTGCTGTCTTCTTTGCAACGTCGTCGGCGACTGAGGAATGACTTCATGGGTTTGCGACATGGTTGAAGTAAGTAGCAGTATTGAAACCTGATTATTTAAACGCTTCTTGTCCATGTGGGACAACAGCCTGCACTGAACTCTTCTTGACCTTCGAAGCGCTGTTTACCCTCCCTTCTCTGGCGTTTCCTATTCCATACAGTACCTGATCTGCGCTTTCTTAAAAGTCGCTCCCAGAGAATTGTGTCCGTTCAGCAGCCATGTCTTCCTGGCCGTCATCATTGCCGACTTCGTCTCTAGGCTCTACAGTGGAAGAGATTGATACTAATCTTGTCAGTCTCTATAACGGTATGGTTCTCCCATGTCTCTCTGATATCTACCTATCTCACATATGACAGGTGACACGGCACAGTACAAAGTGCGGAATGATCATGTTCGAAGAGACCGCTGTAAGTCAAACCTTCTTACGTGGCTTTCTACTATCTTTCCTGATCCTTTGCTTGACAGTTACCATTATGCTACCTCTGCCTCCTTCGAACGCTACCTCTACGGAGGGCCTTGTACCATGGGAGTTGAAGAATGAGATAGCCACTATGCTTCCTTTCCCCGACGCTCTCACACTGCGCCTAGTGTCTCGTAGCTGGCGAGCGGCAACAACACCGGTCACTCACGCCTACATATATCTACGTCGGACCCTCTGTTGGACGTCACTCACGGGAGATGATTTACAGAATGTTTACACTGACGCGTGGGCGGAAACTACTGCTCTCTGTGCTCTCTTATCTCGCAACAAGACCTACAGACGGGTCAAGCGCATCACAATGGACGGTTGGCCGCTCTCACCATCAGATCCCTGCTGGTGGCTTGGGTTCGCACCTTGGGTTTCCGAAATCCGCCTACTCCATATTCATCTTTATCCCGCCTTCTTCCTCACGGCATCTGTCACGTCTTTGACCGTTCAAAACTGCACCTTTTTTGAAGGCCACTCGCTCCAAGGTCTCTTGGCTCCACACACCAAGCTTCAGACTCTGACGTTTCATAATAATCTGGGGGGTCATATGGTAATGTCTTTCTCCGTTTTCCTGAGTCCTGTCTGACTATATTCCTAGTCCATTCCTCGAGCCTACCTTCAACGTAACTCACATATCATGCAACTTTGGTATGCCCTCTACGGCTTATCCAACATCGCAGAAGAGGAATCCATTGTATCTTTGGAGAATCCCACTCGTACACTTCGATTCCTGACTGTAGACTTCACTCAACGTCCCGATGGTACAATCCGTACTGATCGCGACGATGATGACACAGACTCCTCTGTCCCCTTTTGTGATTCGATGTCTGCTCTATCCGATCTGCAGGCGGCGCTTGTTGCTTGTGTCATACCTGGCCGTTCCTTTCCACATCGCACGAGCATCAGGAATCTGCGAGAAGTGACTATCACCATCACCACACATCAGTTGCCCGCCTTCAGGATAATCCTCGAAGGATGCTCTATCAGGGCCTTTCTTCAAAAGATTCGCTTGACACTCAGTACGTCTTCTCTTGAGTCATGTCGAAATTGATCTTTATGAATTTTGATGTTTAGTTGACTCCGATATCATCGATGGCAACTATCTTGCGCGTTTCCACTTTCCTGAACTTCCCAACGTTTCCGATCTGCACATCACGCTTCCGTTGCTTAACTTTGGCTGGGTGTTTGCCTTTCTTGCGTCGTGGAAAGGCATTAACAGAAGACTGTCCGTCGTTGTCGCCCCTTCGGGATCAGACCATGTCCACCACTCCCTTGTGGAGGCCTTCCCTTACGGCCTGCTGCCGGAGCCCTTCGAGCCGACTGGTCACAATAACCACCGGCCCATGGATGTTCCTATCACCTTCTCGAACATGCAGTTACCGTGGAGCAATGCTACTCACTCCTGCGAGATGTGTTGGGAAACACTGCAGGAATTGGCATCAGCATGCACTGAAACATGCCCTTTAGCCACGGTCTACGCGGAGAGGTACATTATCAGTTAGGTGCAGTGGGATTACGCCTTGTTGTAGCCTAGATTTTACTCCTTCTTACCTGGCTTCTTCATCTTGATCAATTTGAACTCGTACTACGAATTTTGATGTACAGTCCCAAATAGGTATTCTTGTGTCCAACATAGCTCCATATAGTATTCCCATGTCTGCCTATCTCCAAAATGGCATTTACATGTCCCTCATTCTTTTTGTGGCCGTGCTAAGTACAAACTTACGACAACACTGCTCAGTTAGTCTGGAATTGTCACTTGGATCCTTCTCAATTGGATTGCCTTGACATCTTGATCCACTCTCGTTCGGCTGCTTCCCTTGTTCTCATCTTGATCACCTCTTTCTAGCCGAACGGTACGGCTTTAATTACGTGGCACCGATGTTATTATACTGGCCGGATTTGGTATTCTTATTTCCAACATGACTCAATATGGTACTTGCATGTCCCTATATCTCTCGGCTATGACTAATGACACATTTCCTCTTTCACCCCACAATGCATGTCTGATGTCTAATACTCGTACTTGCGCTTCATGGTCTCCCCGGTACCCGCGGCCTTCTTAATCCCAGTGGACGCTCTCAAGTCTGCATCTTCTGTACGGAGACGCTTTGCATCCTACATAGCGGTAAATATTCTGCTGTTTCTCGTACGTATCACAAAAGGACTCACATTGACCAAAGTTCCATCAATCTGTACGACAGCTCGCAACTTGAGACGCATGCGCCACTTGTAAGGGGCTACACTTAACAGTGCACTTCCTCCATCCTTCTTGCGTCTATCCGTTTTGAGGGGTACGACGAAGATAGATACCTTGATTTCTACAAGATCGCCCAGTCGAAACGCCTGTGGTTCCAAAACCTCGAATCTAACCCTCTTGTAAGTATCACCGTCACAGAAACATATAACACACATACTTTTTGTCATCTTCGACACGTCTCATAACATAAAACAGGACCCGATTATCATCTGTGTGCTTCAGATTATCTCGATCCGCAATGTCCTGGAGAATATTCTTGGGATCAACTCCATACGTGAAAGCAACAGGCACTTTTCCGTCGTCATCCTGAGCTCCTTCGAAGTACCTGTTTGCAGCGTCGACGGCAGGAAAGTTCTCGAAGGTGCTAAATTGCCATGGCTCCAAAGTTCCGCTTGGAAAAACACGCTCAAACTTGATGTAGGCCTCTCGGATTGTCTTGATTGCCTGAAAAAATGAGGCGTCCCCAAGTCCACAGATCTGTACAGTTTCCTGCAACACGCGACCACGAATTCTACAATATATTCAGCGCAATATCTACGTATCGGCCGTTACTTACCTTGGAGCTTTCAAAATAGGCGGCAACTCTGCGGCGACGAGAATGCCGTTCATCACGAAGCACTTCTCGGTGGTCTCCATGTCGTCCTTTCCTGTCAGACGCCAAGTAATCTGGTCATCTCCCAGTCGAGTCTCGCTATTCATAATGTCTTGAACCTACATAGCTCAGTTCTATCCAAGCATGAAACGAGAGAGGGACCGACCTGAGCTTCGTTACTCAGGTGATTATCCTTGTCTTTGCAGCGTTCAGCAATAATATCGTAGACCTTGATAACTAACAGTCCTCTTTAGTAGATTGACTGCGCCATACAAAATTTGCGCTTACCGGCTGCTTCGCGATTGTAGAAAGCATCCATTGTTGAAGTCTCTGTCGTATGAGCCAAAGTACTCATCCCTCAAGTACGAATTGGCCTCGGATAGTACGTTCCCATTCTAGTGCGAGGACAATACATGCTCATTCTAGTGCGAATAGGCCTTCTAGCTTTGGCGTCGCATCGCAGTTAGCAGCGCCGGTTTCCTTTGACAAGTTACTCCAATGATCTGCACTGTCCTTGTGACCTTGGGATGCTCATTATTTGAGGTCTTCTCTCCTGTGACAACGGAGCATGTGTGCTTCTCCTTATATCGCAAACGCGTTATAATCACGGAGAGGTGTCTCTTTATTTCCCCATCACTCTCTCTTGCCTATGGCACCTACTGGTCGTGGTCGTGGTCGTGGACGCGGCGGCAAATCTCAGAAAAATACCCTATTGGACATGCTCCCAGAACAGGGGTAAGTTGGCCTTCATGTTTTATCGTCGACAAGTCTCTGATTATGTGCATATTTGTAGGTTCAATATGGACGCCGTGTTCATTGAATTCCTCGAGCGTGCCAGTGATGCTGGTGCTAAAAAGTACGACACTCTGTCCTCCTTCATCAATGACGACTAACTCTTACCTAGTCTCGACGTTCAAACCCTGCTTGGTGCGGCCAAGAACCGCACACAGCCGACCGGATCGTCTCTTCCATCAACGGCTACAGTTCCTATGTCTCAACCAGTTGTTTCCTTCTCATTGCCCCTGAGTACCGCTGCTACGCCTTCTGCACTAGGGTAAGCAACATATCTTCTTCATAGTGTTGAATGTGACGTTGTTACCAGTGCGAGTATTGCGGGACCTACTGCTCATTCTCTCCTACCCCAGCCGCGTGTCTTGACCAATGCATCCCATTCGACACCTGCCACTCCTGTTCGTACGGATCCGGCTCATGTACAGGCCTCCGAAGCCATTCATAAGGTCGCGGTTGTGGACGATATGCTATCCGACATGTTTGGGACTTGTACCGTGGAGCCACCTGCTCCTGCGTCGAAATCTGTTCCCCCAACGCAAGATGTCTCTCGGGCTACAGTCTCGTAAGTTGTTATTCACAACTCATCTGACCAACACTCAACTCTTTGTAGTCCAAATCGTTCTGACAAAAAAGGAACCAACGCCGCTCCTTGTACTCCGTGAGTTTCTTCTTCTATTCGCTCTCTTTAACCCTCCTCATACGTGATTGTCAGACAAGCCCAACAACCGTCTATCTTTCCGGCAAAGTCAAGCACTCTCGCAGTAGTTCAGAAAGCTCTTATCGAGAACGACTTCCTCGACGCCTTTGCACCTCCTGCTTCTGCTGCCCCAAGTCCTGTTAAGAGGAGTACGCTTGCCATAGTGTCGACTGCTCTGAAAGAGCTTACTCCCACCGTCGCTTCAGGTCAACCCTCATACAAGGGTATGCCCGTACCTTCTGCGGTAGCTCTTCGCTCCCCACTCGAGCTAAGACAAGATGCTGTGAGGGCGCCGGGCTCTCCCACAATTGAGGCTGTACACCGTCGTTCCAGAGACGAACGGCAACGTCTGCTTGATGCGGAGAAAGAAGTCTCTCGTCTCAAAATCCTCGTGAAACGTAAGGCTATGGCAACTAGTCTTGCTCCTCTGTGAGTTGCTCTTTTATTTCTTGTTGACCGCCATCTGACTCTTCTCAGGCCTTCGAAGATCAAGACCGAACCTGTTGAGCAAACTATCAAGATAGAGCCGAGTGACCGACCGCAGTTGGCGGCCAAAAAAGTGTAAGTTTAAGTATGATTTCCGGTTTCGTATTTGCTGATTTGCCCACTAGGAAAAAACCAGGCAAAATTGTCGAGTCCATCGCGGATGAACTGTAAGTTTTATAGTTATATTCATTGATTTAGCTCTAATAGCCGTTGTAGATTCCCCAGAGGAGAAAAGCTAATAGACGATGAAGCAGTTGAAGACAATGGCGAGGCTGAAGAGCTGAGCGGACCGGAGACAACCGAGGACGATTCCGCCCTTCCCCAATCCAAGCATGGGTACGACCTCGATGGTTTCATTGTCGAGGACGATGTAGACCACGATGAAGCTGGTAACGACACAAATGACGAGGTCATCGATTTGTGCTCGGACAGTGGCGAGTCTGCTGTCGACATGGACTCGGTTTCCAGCTTCACGCCAGCTATGCTGGCTCTACTGGAGACTCACTACGGCATTTCGACGAACGATCTCCAAGATTTCAAGAACCTAAAGCGCAAGAAACGGGACAGTACTGGCAACGATGTCCCATCTGTCTCATTAGGCTCTATGTAAGCCATCGGTACTGATTTGAACATCACTCCTAATCTTTGATTCTTGTCTCCAGGTCTAAGCGTCCCCGTGTTGATGATAGTGACGATGGTCTACCTGAGGACCCAATGACGGGTATGTGGCATACCTCTCTTGGTACGACTATTGTTCTCATTGTCACGTATCTCACAGGTTTCCAATCTGTATCTAACGCGAGTGCCTCAGAGCCTGCCCAAGTTGACTCGGCGGCCTTCATCTCCACTGAAACGTCCACCGAATCTCTCCCTCCTGTTGCCGTCGATAAGGGAAAGGCCAGAGCTGTTGACGAAGGGCCGGGTTTACCCATGAACTTGGACAATCAGCAACCGGATAACGGTCTTGAAGTCAACGGCGGTCTCGCACCAGAGCCATCTGGGGCCACTGACTCTGATAAGCCTTCTGATTGTGAGTCTACTACTTTTGCCGATATACTCTCGTCTGACCCATTAACAGTTGGTGCCTATGAGGGAGACCTTGCCCACGAGAATCCGTTCAAGGCAGCTGGACCGGGGTCTCAGCCCGTCATGCTACCTGAGTTTGCTGCTCGCAAGCTCTACAAAGATGTTCCGAATAAGAACTTACCGTATGTGATTAGCATTTGATGTCATGACACAGCTCTCAACGACATGCTTCAGGTTTTGCGAGTTTGCCGCATCTTATACCCAAGACCGCAAACTCTTGGTCTACAGGACGGATTTGCAACAGTGTGGAGAACACTACAGTCGAGCGAACATCGCGTAAGCTAACACTACTGTTCGTTCTTCGCGAAACTCATTACCGCATAGGACGATTTTCCTGGGTTTGACCTTTGAACGGTCGGGCGATTATATCCACCTAGCTCGCGTGGACCCCGCCATCCTGCGGGTAAAGCCGTACAACACTACGAATTCCACTATTGGATCGCGTTTAGCCTTCCAGGGATCTGAGCGTACTCCGCTTGCCTGCACCTTGGCTACCGTTGTCGTATCATGTCTTCGTGGTAGGTTCCCCAAGCCGCCCTCTTCTTCTACAAGAGGAATAGCCTTTGCACCTTTTACCCAGGAGGAGCGTCTGGCGAATTCTGTCCTTGCGAAGGTTTTCAACAAGAACAGCGGATTGGAGTCTGCTTGTATTCAGAACGCCGGAGACAATGTCTACGCTTACTATGTGGCGACGACCATGGCGAAGTACACTTCCGATTTGCAGAAGAGTGGACCCGACAAGCCTTGGCCTGTGTGGCCAATGAAAAGTACGTCTAGACTTTCCTCAACTTTGATTTGATCTTCATGCTTTTCCAGTTCCTCCTGCGCCACCGAAGCCCGGGAACACGCTCGAAGTACCCGGATCCACCGCTGACATTGCATCAGCGATGCAAGCTTCACCCCGTCGGGCCTTCGTCAATCCCCTTGGTGCACAGAGTCAGGCAAGCCTGCGTTATGTACCACAATTCCAGGTTGCCGGCTTCGATGACGCCAGTATGTCAATTGTTTATGCATGACGACCTTTTTCTAAACTAGCGAGTAGTTCCCATCTATGACGGTAGAGGTGCAGGCAAGTATAAGCCGTTTGCCTTCACAGACCAGGATTTCGCCCGCCTGGCATCGGACCCAGCCGGTTGGCCAGTGTTCGGAAACGGCAACACTGAGCTTCCGGTGGACGCCCTTGTACTCATTGTACACTCAGTTCAGACGTGGATGAAGAAGGATAAACAGCAGTATGGGGAAACCTTTGCCTTCAATGTCCAGTGCGTCGTCTTGCTGGGTCTTCGTAAGAAGGATGAGGGAACTGCGAAAGACTTGCCCTTGCACACACATATCTTGGACTCATTTGTCGACTGATCTCACCTGCTACGTACTTGTATTCCGTCTTCTGTATCTGCTTTTATATCGCTCTCTTGTACCTGCACCATGTCCCTTTGCTACCGTCTCCGCTCCAAAAAAGTCGTATATCTACGCCATCGAATAGTTCTGTAGTCTCGATTAGTTGTGTCCAATTGCAATTGAATTGTCATTTGCCAAATGCTTGTGTAGCAAACCCTCATCATGTGAAATGTTTGTAGATATCGTACATAAATAACGCTCTTGTGAATGTCATCGACGGTGACTGCGAAAAGTGATATAGAGGAGATAATTCAATGGGGTTCAATCTGTCGCCAAAGACGAGCTGGCGAATCCTTAGAAGCGTGTACACTCCACAATCAATGTCATTGCTCTGCCTGAGCGTCTACAAACGCTGAGCCATGGATCGACAAAGTTACAGAACCCACTTACAAATGGATGTGTACGAAAATGCGTCGCAGGCTGCCATTTGATCGGCGAAAGTCCACAATGAATATACAGGCGATCAACGAGAGATCGAACAATCTTACACAAGGGTGAACAACATGTAGATATCACAAAGGTACACCTACTTTGATGAGAGCGCCATCCACCGATTTTGGTTTCCATTCCATTGCGCCTGGGCGCTGGTACCAGCTGTCGTAAATGCTGATGGAGGGTTTTTTGAAGTCCACAACGACACTGATCCAATGGTTCCCGCTTTTGTTGATCGGTATAATAAGTCGCCGCCACTCCGAAAGCTCTGCCAAGTTTTCCTGTAGGGATATCAGTGGGATGACGACGCTTTGTGATCATGCTCATACCACAAGTGGGCGATCTTTTAAGACCTTCTCGAATAACTCCTCTGGTATTTTCTTCAATGGGACAGTCGTCGGTCTAGTGTCGCTAAGCTCATACAAAAAGCGGGTAGCGAAGTATGTGGTGAGGATAACAACACGGTGACTTGCCACGTAGTGGCCGTCAAACCATATCAGGAGCAGACCATTGACAATAGAGTCATTCAGAAGCGCTTCGCTCGTCAACTTGAGAAGGTCGTTGCGCGTGAAATTGTGTCGGTTGTTCTTGCTTTCCTGTAGAGTTTGTGCGCAACGACGAAAGACCTGGGAGAACACCAGTTGATATCAGTGACCTTAGCAACGACACGCTAAACCAACGAACCGACTGTAAGATCTTCTTATTTGCTGCCGCTTGACTGACAGCCTTCGTGACGATACGAGCCTGCACGGTGGCAGAAGATTGTTGCGCAGCAGCGCAGAGGCTGATGGTGTCTGAAGATGCATCGTTGGAATAAGTTTGAACGAAGTGGTCCAGGAAGTGGATGTGGTCGCGCAGCTGGAAGAAGGTGACGGCGTTCAGAGTAGGGAATAACTGTTCCATCTTGGCGGTATGAGCAGCCAGATGAGTTGCAGCATTTGTCCGAATGGATGGCCTGCCGTCAACATCACAGTAGACGGTACGTAGCCAAGCTAACAGTTGCGCAGCGGGCTGTGATATGATTTCTACGCCTAGACTGGATTAAATTTGACGGAATATGGAACAATAAGAATCGTACTTGGTAACGGAGGTGTATCCAACGGGGCCGAAACAGCTGTCGGACTAGCGGAATCTTCGCTCGGTGGAAAGGAAGTCGTTTCAACGTCAACCTGATTGTCCAATTCAGCAGCACGTAAAGGAGTCTCTGCCACGGACTCCTCGACTGCAATTGCAGATTGGTCACCCGGTGCGCAGTTGACTGATGAGGTGTCAGGCGGGCAAGATGATGACCGGCTGCCCTCCGGGAACTCGCCGACTGACAGTGTCGGTTGGAGAGACAGGTTACTGAAAGACGGTGAAGGGGGGGCACTGGTATATTCCTCGGGCAGATCCGTTAATGGACTCATGGGGACATCATCCTTATCTGTGACGATATCAGAGTCGCTATCAAAGGCGTTGTTTGGAAGAGGAGTAGACGGAGACGCCGATGGGAGGAACGACATGGGAACATCATTGCAATTCGATGCATTTTCTGCGTGAGGGGTGGGTGAAGTGGTCGGAGGAAGGATGAATGCGGAAAGACCGTCGCCGTTTGAGGCGTTGTCCAGAGGAGAGGCGAGTACAGTCGCCGGACCAAAGACTGGAGTACCGTCGCCATTCAATGCATCTTCTGCTGGAGGGGTGAGTAAAGTGGACGGAGGAAGACCGTCGTCGTTCGAGGCATTGTCCAGAGGAGAGGTGAGTAAAGTCGCCAGAGGAAAGACGGGAACATCATCCCCATTTGAGATGTTGTCTGGAGAAAGAACGGGTGAAGTCGCGGGTGAGAGGAGAGACATGTGAACATCGTCGCCATTTGAGGCTTTGTCTGCGAGATGAGTGGACGAAGTCGGCTGAGGATGACTGAACACGGGAATACCATGGCCGTGTAAGATGCTGTCTGGAGGAGAGATGGGTGAAGTCTCCAGATGAGGGGTGGCTCCGGGAACGACGTCGCCGATCAAAGGCGTAGTGCTGTCTGCGGATGGGCAGGATGAAATCGATGGAGGAGGAGTGAACGGGACAAGGCCGTCACCGTTCAAAGTGTTGTCTGAAGGAGAGCTGGGTGAAGTCACCACATCAAGAATGGCTTCGGGAACACCGTCGCCGTTCGAAGTCGTAGTGCACATAGGTGCGTCGATAGTGATACAAGCATGTTCGAAATCTACATGAGTGGAGACCATGAAAGAAGAGTAGCCCTGCAAAGCCAAGGATGGCGACTGCAACGACGCCTGTTCACTCTGTAACGGAAGCTCTGATGTGTTGCATGATCAGCCCATGTAGATACCTCCGAATGTAGATCAAACCTTTCTTATAGCGGGCGGGACGTCCTCTTCGTGCCATTGTTGCCATATTATCCGGAGTGAGCTGTACGGCCATCATGTCGTCCGCTCCGAAGGTTTCGAGCCGTTTCCTAGAGCACAATGAATTTGTGGATTGAAGGCTTTGTTGGCACCTACCTTGCCCTAGGTTCTCGTTTCAGAGCGTTTGCACGTTGCCGTTGCCTGCATGAGAAGTAAGACATGATACACAATAAGAAATATCTATACACACTCTTCCGTGGGTGGGGGACGTTTACGGCCAGACATCGAGAAGGAAGGTATATGAGTGGCACGATGGTTAGCACGACCCCCGTGAATTTCCGTCACAGTGCGTTAAGCTACTCTGGAATTCAGCGGGCGAGAACCGTAATTCGCGTGCGAAATGACAGCCAAGGCCGCTATGCAGGGGAGTTGGCGTAACACTATGTCGTGGTATCCAAGCAAAAACAGCATGGAGACGATGTGGGACATCGATTTGCCATATCAGGAAGTCTATGCAAAGGCGAGGGATTGATCGACCTTGTCTTTTTACTAGTACCACCACGTCGATCGCGTCCACTCGCGGCCATGCATTCACCGACCAAAGTCTCCGGCGCCCACGCTGACTACGACGATAACATAGCCGGAACTGACTGGGACGCGGTGCACTCATCGGTTGAGCGTGCACTGGGAGACGACACAAGCCGCGACTCATACGGACATCCATAACGCTGTCGAAAGCGTTCTCGTTGAACGATGCCCAACAATGACAATGAACTCAACACTCATCTCCTCACGACGATCACTCTCTCACCGTAACCACGACTCCAGCAACAACAACGACGCTAGCACAACCATGAAGAAGCCTGCGACATGTGGAGCGAACACGAGGTGCGTGTTCCCCACGTCGTGCACAACGGAGGATTGACGCGCACCAACAGGAGGGAATGGGGAATGAGGATGGCGAGCGCCAGGTTGCGTGCAGCAGGGCGAGGAGATGGTGCGTTTATCGTCCTTCCGGTCATCATCACGCTCATCGTGCAACAGTACATCGGCAACGAAGCGAAGCAGCAGCTCGTGAAGAACGCAGGATCCGCAGAAAAGTACGGCGACCTCAACAACATCATAGTCTGCCTCGGCGCCTGTGATACAGCGTCCCGACCTGCCGGATCTACCCACGCACAACGTCGAAGTACTGGCACCGTCGCCTGCCCCATTGCCCAAGACGCCGTCTAACACCCTCGCCGCATCTCCTGCCGCCACATCCCGCTGGGGTATGGATCTGGGCCTCGACCTGGCCGGCGTCGCATAGCATGACTATTTTGCTCTTTGGCACCTGCGCATGGACGAGGCCGACGGTGACCCTCAGAACGACACCGAAAACTTTCAAGACACTGCCAGGGAGCGTGAACGGCGACGGGAGCTACGGGCAGCGCGCCTAATTACCGCGGATGCGCAACTGGGATACGCGCGACGAGACGGCGATTACACCAAGTCTCAGGTTCGAGAGCTATCCTCCCGCTGCCTCACCGAAGCACTTCAGACTGGTAGCACCTCGTCCAGCACCGCTGCCACACCGTCGACTTCAAAGACTGCACTGAAGGCTCACAAGTCATCCAAGTCCAAGGCGAGGACTGCGAGCGGCACGGTGACTGTGCACACGACACCATGGATTGTCGAGAATTGAAGGAGGAGCGAAAGAAGAAGAAGAGGAAAGGAAAGGAGAAGGCAAACAGAGCAGACGAGTACTCGTCGGACTCAGACCCTGAGACGGACTCCGATTCAGACCAGGAGCAAGGTCGTACTGCTCGTGGGAAGTCATAGAAGTCATCGCGCGTGTATATCTCCCGTGAATTGAAGTCTCGCATTATGGGTTACATGGCGTCTGATCCTAAGGCTGCAAGTCGCCTCAAGCTCAAGTTCATGGACTCCGGCGACTCGAGACACACGACTCCAAACCAGAACTGGTTGTTGCCCAAATCAATTCGCCCACTCAAGCGACGTCGCGAAATACACCTAGGAGACGACTCTATCATTTATGCTACCGCCGTGGGCACCATGCGATGCCAGAACCAGGACGGCTCTACCCACGATCTTCCAAATACGCTTCTCGTCCCCGATTTAACAGTCACCTTGATTTCTGTTCATGAACTCACCAAACAAGGATACCGTGTACGCTTCGACAACCCTCAAACTTGCACTGTCATCGACTCAAAGTCCAAACGCACCATCCTTCAAGGGAAACATAAATATGGGCTTTGAAACCTCTCGTCTAATCCCCTGGAATTTGCGGAGTCAGCGTACACTGTTGTTGACATCAATGTCCTCCATCGGCGTATGGGCCATCGATCCAAGGCTACCCTTCGAAAGATGGTTGCTAGAGGAGAAATCCAAGACGTCACTGGTGTCATGGGGAAGAACGAGTTCTGCGACTCATGTGCGCGAGCGAGCCAGGCCTATGATCGCTTCATCCAGTTTCGCAAAGATATCCGCGCTTTCTTCGGAGAGGAACCTGGCGAGTTTCACTTCTCTGACTCCTTCATTGAGTTCTTCCGAACCGATGGTGGCGGAGAATACACAAGCGATGAATTCGAGGCACATCTACGAGAACATGGCATTGTCCACGAGACCACCGCACCATACACGCCAGAGCAGAACGGCCTCGCCGGCGGCCGAACGCATGAATCAAACTCTTGTAACCACTGCTGCCGCCATGCTCATTGAATCGGGCTTACCCAAATCGTTCTGGAAGGAAGCCATGGCACAAGCCGCGTATGTTATAGCTCGAACCCCTACACCTGGCACCCGCGGAAAGATACCACACACCGTGATTTTCAATCGTCGTTTTGACCCAACCTTTCTTCGCCCATTCGGTTGCCCAGCATACGTCTATGTACCAGAGGAGCGACGCCCTGGAAAATTCACAGACAAGGGTCGGAGGTGTGTCATGCTTGGATACACACCGGGAAAGAAGGCCTATTCACTCCTGGATCTCACATCGCGGAAAATGATCAGTTCACGCCATGTCAACTTCAACCAGGAGAACCTCATCGCGAACTCCGTTTACGAGACCGTTCCGATTCCTGAAGGCGTAACACCCTGCTGGAAGCTCAAACGTTCACTATACGGATTGAAGCAGGCCGGACGTACTTGAACAAGACTCTAGACAAACGGCTCCGAGAGCTTGGCTTCCAACGTCTTGACGCAGAAACATGCTTGTACGTGTTCAAGGACGACGATGGCGCACGATGCTTCCTTGTGGTATATGTCGACGACCTCCTGCTTGCTGCATCATCACGTCAGTTCATGGACAAAGTGAAGGAGATGTTATCACGCACTTTTCGCATGCGAGATCTCGGTGAAGCCAAGTACATCCTCGGCATGAGCATTCGACGGGACCGATCCAGACGTCAGATCTTCCTATCGCAGACACAGTACATCCGAACTGTTCTAGAACGAACAGGAATGGCCAACTGTAAGCCCATCTGGACACCAGGAGCACACAATCAGAAACTCACGATGGATGACATCGGTGGGGACAACACCGTCATTCACGAAACCACCATCGAAGGCAAATCCGTCTCAGGCGCCAGCGTAATCGGCTCCCTGATGTACGCCATGCTTGGCACGCGCCCCGACATTGCCTACACTGTTGGTCTGCTGGGCAGATTCACATCAGCTCCGTTCCGTGCTCGCACAAAACATATCCAACGAAAATACCACTATGTCCGCGATGACCTTGTTGGTCAAGGACACGCTGTTGTCAAATATGTTCCCACCGAGGACATGGTTGCCGACATTATGACAAAGTCACTCGACCACGAAAAGCACTGGAAGTTCACCAGAGCCATGGCCTTCGACTGGACTCGAGTGGGAGTGTCAAGAAATGATATATAGCGAGACGCAGTCTACGCCCATGATGGATTGAAGGAAAGGTGGCCGATGTAGATTACCTAATGTACTCGCGATATTGTCGCCGCTTTTGGATGCACATCTCGGTCGTTCGTACCGCCATCGTCGACTGAGGTGAGCAAGTCTTCTCTTTCATTCATGTAGCATCGTACTTATAACTACCGTAGCACGTCTCCGTGGCTATTCAGGTAAAAACAAGTCGTTCGTACCGCCATCGTCGACTGAGCACACCTCACGCCTCCGGAGCACTATCTTTTACCGCCCTACCATCGGGACGAATGCCTCCCGTTTCTCGATCCGCGACTCTCAAACGGAAAAGGAACACACAGGATGACAGCGAGGTGCGTCCAGATTTTACGAACCCGCATGTGCAGGTATAACAGCTTCTTGCACAGCGACCTTCCAAGATTAAACGTTGGAGCCCGCCATTTGCGAAGGAGGCTTCGGCTCTCGAACGCAAAAATGACAGCGAGGTGCGTCCAAATTTCATGAATCCGCATGAGCAGGTATAAGAGCTTCTTTTACAGCCACCTTCCGAGACTATACGTCGGAGCCCGCGATTTGCGAAGGAGGTTCTGGCTGAACAGCTTGCCGTCCCTGTTCAAGCTCCTGACACACCGCGGCGGAGCGCTCGTCTTGCAGACTCGCATCTGGATTCAAATAACCCCGCTTCATCTATGAATTCACCACTCCTTTCTGCATCCCACCAGGTTGCTCACCTGGGCGATACATCGTCCTCACTTGATACGCGAGGCGATTCAGACAATGACACGACTCCAATCGTAATCCCTCACGGTGCCAAAGGTCGTACGTCCGCCGCACTTCAGGAGTATCTTTTGCGTCCTCCAATGCCAAAACTGCCTGAACGTTGGCCACCTTTGCGAACAACCGGAAATTCGAAAAAGCCGAAGATACCGACATCAGATAAAGAGATTGCGCAGGCCGCCAAACGAGAGGAAGCATTCTTTGCAAAGCGTATTCGGCGTTGTGTTCAGGATCTCAACAATCCCGCGGATGGTCGAAGTGAGTTTAATTATCTCGGAGTTCATTATAAACTGAGTTATCTCATTCAGAGAGTATTGTCACCTGCGATGTTGAACTCGGTCATTTACAACGTCGACCACATTCCAGGAAAAATCTCGCTGCCGCAGAGGCCAAGGTGGCGGCCATGGAAGCCGCGGGCACCAATTGTCCAAAGTTTCGATCCAGCACCATCTTCAAGGACAAGAAGGGTAAGACGCTGGTCGTGTACATCAGTCGCCACATGGAGAATGGCGAAGAGATTATAGACGGACTTCTTGTAAGATACACGGTTGCACTGTGGCGATACATTTTGATCTGTCACAGCCAGGCGAGCAGCATGATCTTCTCGCACACGCTCAGGCTGTCGTTCATATGACTGGCGTCGACAAACCGCAATCCACTGGTGATAAAAGGCACCAAGCGAATTTTGACAAGCCCGTCATGGCGTATACGCGCGAAAAGGCCGATGGCACCACTAAAGGTAGCTGCAACTTCTTGATCATATTAATCGCTTCTGATGGATCGTTTACAGAATGCTACGAAGTCGTAGGCATCAAGCATCATGTCGAGGCATGGTTCCAGCAAGGTCGCGAAGTAACTTTTCCGTCCTCTGACTGTAGTACGGGATGATTCACATGTCCATAGGATCTGGGCCTAACTCCATCAGTTGACATGGTCGGTACCTCGCGTAACCACACTGCTGCATATCGGTATGGTGCCGGTATTGATAGGGTTTCCTCCCTCTTCAATGGATACACCGAAAAGTTGCTGCCAGAGATATACGGAACGGAGAAGCGAGCAAGCCTGGCCGGGCGTTGGTTGAAATTCTTCAATTTTGTCAGCTTAGGCCTTGCCACCGTATGGAAGGCTCAAGTGGGGACCCACATCGACTCGCAGGACGCGTGGTGTAAGCTCACGAACGCTGGGAACTTTACAGGCGGTGCCATCTATCTACCTGATTTGAATGTATCACTGGAGTAAGTTGGCATTCATCGTTTATCATAGCTGTACTGACACAGTTTAGATACAATGCCGGTGATATCGTGATCTTCATGTCTCAGGTTCTCTATCACGCTATCGGAGAGTGGAAGCCGGGGATTATGAAACATGGAGACAACCTGACTCCAGGTCGAGTCTCGTGGGTATTCTTCAATCATCAGAATGTTCTTGACGCCTTGAAGGACAAACCGGCTGGGTGGATGATGAACTATGGGCCTGCGTACGATGGTTGGGTAGAGTAGATACCTGCGTAAATGACTTGTAAAGACGGTGCAGACATTGAATTGCCTTTTTGAGATCAGGCCACGAGCGAAAAAGGAAATTGAGTTTTGCTCTTCAACCACGACTATCGATACTCGCAATCACCTCTTCTGGCCTCAAAGCTCTCCTACCGTCCTCAAGATGTTTGATTTTCGAAGAACTATGTCTCTCATGTCACTTGGATATGTATTCTGGTATGATAATCGCCACACGCGCAGAGAGAGTCGTAATCTTGACGGGAACACTAGGCTATGTTGGTCTTTGACCATGGTGTCTACTGGACAGAAACTGGTATGTGTTTTGTACATGTAGTAGAACCAGACCTGTGATCTTGGCTCAATCTCAATAGGGCATACACGCTGTCATTGCAAGCTCCAGCGTAATTCCTCCTAACAAATTACACGTCAGCGTATGTCACTCAGTGCTAGTTTCCATGATTATTGTAACTGATTCACTGGGTATTGCCGTCTCTAGCCATGTGACGTTATTATTCGGATTGTCTCCGGTGGAACCTCTCCCATTGACTCAGATCACAAGGATCCAAACGACAGTGAGTTGTCATCTGTGGTTGTAGCAGTAACTGACGATGACTTTGATGAATGCAGGAATCTCTCACGTTGCTCTGATTGAGCTGTCCCCGTACGTGACTCTGCCCGAAGCTCCGACTGAGCTGTCGCCGTACGCGACTCTGCCCGAAGCTCCGACTGAGCTGTCGCCGTACGCGACTCTGCTGGAAGCTCCGACTGAGCTGTCGCCGTACGCGACTCTGCTGGAAGCTCCGACTGAGCTGTTGCCGTACGCGACTCTGCTGGAAGCTCCGACTGAGCTGTTGCCGTACGCGACTCTGCTGGAAGCTCCGACTGAGCTATTGCCGTACGCGACTCTGCTGGAAGCTCCGACTGAGCTATTGCAGTACGCAACTCTGCTAGAAGCTGCGCTTGAATATTTTCTGTCCATCGCTCATAAAGATATCATTGAAAGTAAACTTTGGAAAATAGTTTTTATAAAACAATATCAGTTGTTTATCGGGACTATAATTGTCCTATGCTTAGTGTTGATGCACGTCCTTTTCAGAAGAAGCTTCAATATGGCAGCTCCTATGATGTTATGCTCTGATGGTATTGTGGGTGGTGCCCCTCGTATTGTACGGTTTAAGGGAGAAATATTGAAAGATTTCAACCCTACTCTAGTTGATGAAACAGAAATTTACAAGTATGTTGGATACGGTTATCCTACAGAAATGGAAGAAGGAGATAATGAGCGTATATGCGTACAGATATCATTTGAATTTTTACTGAATGAGGTGAATATTACAGAGGTTAAGAAAATTATGGCCGCTCATCGTGTTAGTGCAAAACGGTCTTATAAATTACGAAAAGGTGATATGATAGATTTGATGACTGCTCATGCTTGTAATGATGAGTGTGAAACATTGACAACTTTTTTTGAAGTCGATCAGCCAAAGGCTAAAAAAGTAGGACCTCGAAAACGGAAAAATAACATAGAAATGACTTCTGTGAGAGCTCCATTGCATGACGCTCAAGGTTGTACAAGGAATTATCGTTATGAGTCAAGTCAAAAGAGTGATATAGATTTCCCTCCCCCACCTCTGACACAAGCAGCCCAAATAGAGATCGTTAGAGGTGTGTGCAAAGACTTAAATCCAGATTCCTTTCAAGAAGGAGGATGTGCAGTATGTGGTCAACTCATACCTTTTAAAAATATGTCAAGATTGAGTAGTATGAAAAATATTTTGCCTGTACTTTCTGTAGCTGGAGTGACTCGTAAAGAACGTCATACACTTCGACAGCCAATAGAAGAGATAGACGGCCCTATTATCGATCCTACCTGCAGTAACATTTGTGATACTTGTCGAGCAACAATTCGCAAAGGGGAAATTCCTAAATATGCTTTGGCCAATTCCTTGTGGTTGGGTACTGTTCCACCGGAATTATCCGAATTAAATTGGATCGAGCAGATTCTAGTTGCACGTGTTAGACATAATGCATGTTTTGTCAAAATTGATCAGGGTTATAGAAAAATGATCGCTCATTGTGTAGCATTTGAAAATCCAACTCCAAAAATGTATAATTTTCTTCCGCCTCCAAAAGAAGAATTAGATGAAGTTTTAGTAATTTTCTTTACAGGACCAGATAAGCCTCTTGAGAAAGATTTTGCTAAAATGCCATTACTGGTTCGGCATAAAGTAGTTATGAATGCTTTAGAGTGGCTTCTTTGTAATCATGCAGGATATAGTGATGTCGAGATTTCTCCAAAGAATATGGAAACATATCCAGAAGATATGCCACCGGTTGGTGTTATTTTCCGTGAAGGAATTTCAGATACAAATACTACAGTAAATCCGGCTGTACATAGTACAGCTGATGAAGATGGAGTTGAGGGTGATCAATGTGCTTTCATCATGCATGGTTTAGTTGGCGAACAACTGGAAGGCATGACATGGGAGGCTGTTCGCAAAGAAACATTTCGTTGGTTTGATAATAATCAAGGTATCTTAGCTGTTGGCAGAAAACGACAAGCACAAAATATGTACAGAAATCCAAGTTTGTACCCATTAATATTTCCGTGGCTTTTTCCATATGGTGTCGGGGGAATTGGCCATAGTACTTTATCCCCTAATGAACATTATCGATGGCTGTTGAATTATCATGATAAACGATTTCAAAAAGATAAAAATTTTCCGTTTATTGCTTTTAGTCATCAACAAATGAAACAAGCTAATACAGGGGGATTTCTTCTAGCAGAAAAGCCAAAATTTCATGATATCAGTAATCGTTTACTCAATTTGGATCATTCTGTATTAGACAATATCATTGAGGTCACCAAGGCAAGAGGACATTTCAAACCAGAAACTCAAGATGAAAAAGAATGTTTTCAAATTTTACGAGATTTAGATCTTGTAGCAGGGCGTGTTGATGGCTCTCTTACAAGTAAGAAATTTATGCGAAATGAATTATTCTCTTTAATGGCTTCAGAAGGTGCACCATCTTGGTATATCATGTTGACTCCTTCTGATTTTACACATCCTTTATGTCTTTATTGGGCAGAAACAAAAGAGACGTTTCAACCTAATCATCCATTATCTGTAGATGCACAAAAATTATTAGTAACTGAAAATCCTGCTGCAGGTGCTCGATTTTTCAACTTCATGGTAGAAACATTTATTACTCATATTTTAGGTGTAGATGCACAACACAAAGGAGCTTATGGTGATGTATCCTGGTATTATGGGGCTGTTGAGCAACAAGGTCGCTTGACACTTCATTTACATGCATTAGTTTGGATACGAGGAAGTTTATCCCCACAACAAATTCGTGATCGTATCATCAATCCTAATTCTGAGTTTAGAGAAAAACTTATAGCATATCTTGAAGCAGCGCATCAAGGATCATTTATGCAAGGTCCGAGACATATTGTAAGTGAACTCAACAGTGAGTTTGCAACAGCTTCTGATTTCAAACATCCTCTTACGTGTCTTCCTAAAATGCCACCTATAGCTTGTCAAATTAATCATGATGATGAAAAGACAGATAACGGAAATGATGATGATGATGATGATAATGATTGTCAATTCTGTCAGGCAACAGATGATTGGTGGACACATTTCATCACAATTGTGGATTTCTTATTAGAAAAAATGCAGATACATACGTGTTCCAGTATGTTTGATTCTGAAGGTAAAAAAACTGCATATAAAACAGGAAAACGATGTTTAGATAATAAATGGAAAAAATGTAAGGCAAGATTTCCTCGAGAACTGTTTCAATTTACTGACATCTCAGAAGATGGTCATATCAACATGAAACAACTTGAGTCTGCATTGAATATGATTACAGCTGTATTAACGTATTGCATGAACTGTAATACCGATGTAACATCATTAAAATCAGGAACTGCAGTCAAAGCGGCTTTGATGTATGTATCAGAATATGTTGTCAAACCAAGTCTTAAGACATATGTAATTTTTGAAGCAATTAGATCAGTTTTTAAACGTAGCGAAGTTTTATTGAATGGAACAGAGACATCAGAAGATAAAGCTCGAAAATTGATTACACGTATTGTCAATACATTAGGCGTAAAGATGGAGTTTGGAAATCCTATGATGTGTTCCTATCTATTAGGGTTACCCGATCATTACACTAATGCAAAATTTGAGTTGTTCTATTGGAAATCGTATGTTTCAGATGTACGCAAATCGTGGAATAAAGATGATATCCATATTTTAGCAGAAAAGGTTATTATTCGTAAAACAAAAGAAGGTCATATTATTGGAATATCAAAAGTTGAAGACTATAAATTTAGACCACTCGCTTTGGAAGATATGTGTCTTTGGGATTGGATCCGTTTATGTAAAATGAAAGCGCATAATAAAACAAATAATCATAAAATCCTAATACCGGAGGATGATATCCCTATTGACGGAAATATCTTGGAAGACGATTTTCAAATAGATGTCACAAATGATTTTGACGATAAAATCACATATGAGGATTTAAATTCCCCAACAAAAACTCTTATAGGTGATGATATTATTGATTGTTCGTCTGATTCAGATGATACAATTGTTGATCAGAATGAGCTGTTACATCAAACTTTGGAAAATATATCACATAATGAAGAAAACTTCATTGTCAAGAATGATAATCTTGAATATTTTGAACAGGGAAAATATGATTTGCATCCAGATCACAATTATGTTAAAACACATTATATATCATGTGTTCATGAAGTAGGTGCAATTATTCCTAATATTGCTGGTGATATGCTACCAAGAAGAGATATGGGTGATCACGACTATTATTGTTGTACAATGTTAGTATTTTTTAAACCGTGGCGGAATGGGTTAACATTGAAACAGGATAAAGCAACATGGTCAGAAACTTTCAATGCACATAATTTTACCCAACGTCAAAATCAATTGATGGATAATTTTCAGTTGCGTTATGAATGTTTAGATGCAAGAGATGATTATCGAGCACAAATGAAAAAAGGAACAGAAGTTAACGTGGAATGGGAAAAAATGGAGGAATATCTACAACAGCAAACTCTTATTGATAACTTAGATACCTTAGAACATTTAGATCAAGATTTGCACAGTGTTGATTTGAATGAATTAGGTTTACAGAATTTGACAAAAATGGGATTTGGAAAATCTTATTTGAACCGTAAAACAGCAGCTCGAGAATTATGGGCACTACTTTCAAATACTGGTTGGACGGATGCAAATTCTGACATGTTGCCAATTGGTGTTAATCTTTTACCTGATTGCCGTACAAAGGAACAAAGTGCTCATCATTGGATGATGGATTTGGGAAAACTTCGTAGTGAAATGCAAGAATCTTATAAAGTAGGAATGAATTTACTTGATTCAAATAATGATGAAGAAAAGCCATATTGTGAATTCAAACCTAAAGAACGAGAACCATTTGTAGAAATTACAACGAAAGAAGATATGCGAAATGAAGAAAACTCTGAGGTGAAAAACTTCAATGAAAATATACGAAATGATGTAGTCAAAAAATATAATTTGAATGAAGAGCAAGAAAGAGCATTTAAGATTATAGCAGAACATGCTACAAATATTTATGCAGACTCTTTGAAAATGTATATTGCAGGAATGGGTGGAACAGGAAAATCTAGAGTGTTGGAGGCATTAGTTGAATTTTTTTCTCAACGTAATGAAAGGTATAGAATGGTTATAGTAGCACCAACGGGTGCAGCTGCAGCATTGTTAAACGGTATGACATATCATTATTTATTAGGTATCAATGGTCAATACTATAGTGATTCAGTTGCACCAACAGTCATGGCACAAATACGATCACGATTAAGAGGAGTTGATTATATTTTTTTGGATGAAGTATCCATGCTTTCATGTGGTGATTTATATAAAATTAGTGTTCGACTTGCTAAAGCTAAGGAAGCAACTGATTTACCATTTGGTGGTTTGAACATAATTTTTGCTGGTGATTTTGCTCAGTTGCCACCTGTTAAAATGCATATTCATAAGCCACTTTGGAGCCGTAAAGTAGGACAACATGAAGAAAGTAATTTTGGTCAAGCTGCAGCTATTGGTAAAGCATTATGGCATCAAGTTAATCATGTTGTTATTTTACGTAAAAATATGCGGCTACAAGGTAGTACAAAGGAAGACTTACAATTTCGAAAAGCACTTGAGAATATGCGTTATAAGTCTTGCACTCCTGAAGATATAGCTTTTCTTCGAACATTAATTCATAGTGAATTACCTGGGCGGAAGTCCTTGAATGATAGAAAATTCAGAAATACAGCTATTATCACTGCACGCAATGCACATCGAGATGAAATGAATCGATTAGGTGCATTGCGATTTGCACAAGAGACTAATCAATCTTTAACTCATTTTTTCTCTGATGATTCTCCATGTGAAACTATGGATGAGATCAAAGATAGAAGAGGGAAAGGTCTTAAACATAAAATCAAAACAATAGGAATTGACTTACAAAAGGTTTTATGGAGTTTGCCTTCAAGTAGTAGTGAAAGTTTAATACCAGCAAAATTGAGTTTATGTGTAGGAATGCCTGTTATGATTCGTAAGAATATAGCTACCGAGTTGAATGTTACAAAAGGACAAGAGGGACGTGTTCATTCATGGAAATCGAAACGAGGTTCCAAAGGTCAATTAATGCTAGATGTAATTTTTATTGAGTTGATAGATGCTCCGAAACAGATACAGTTAGAAGGATTACCAATAAATGTAGTACCTGTTAGTACAACTACAAGTACAATGACAATTGCATTACCTACTGATAATACAATCAAAATTTCTCGAACACAAGCCGACTTGTGCTTGAATTTTGCAATGACAGATTATTGTTCACAAGGAAAGTCACGTATAGAAAATCCTGTGCATATTAATGATTGCCCAACTTATTTTGGTATTTATACAGCATTATCTAGGGGTAAAACAGTAAATGGAACCTTAATTTTACAAGATTTTGATTCACGAAAAATATCAGGTGGTTGTACTGGCGATATCAGACAAGAATTTCGTGAACTTGAATTATTAGATGAAATTTGTAAACTACAATTTGAAAGAAAATTACCATATAATATAACAATGGCAACACGTTATACCATGATAGCAGATTATCGTAGTTATAAAAAAAACAAATTATATATGCCAGAAGATTTACATGAGGGTATTGCAAAATCAGAAATACAAGAAGATATATATCCTGATCAGATAGCTTGGAAGATTCTACCGCCATCAGAAAAGAAAACTAGAGAGACAAATGCAACAAATCCCGTTAATGTAATTCAAGAGGAAAATGACATTATCAAGACTACTACCACAATATCTTCAAAAGTGGTTAATCATACGACAACACAACCTGTTAAAAAGAAAGTACAAAAGTTGCAGCAAGTACAAGTAAATCGATTAGAACTTTCAAATGCACCATATGGTCCCAAGTGGCAGAACAATAGTTGCTCTTATGACAGTATTATATTTATTATATTCAGTCTATGGCGACAAAATCCTGATTTTTTTACAAATGAGCAAGAACATATAAAATTGAATAATATCAATGTATTGGAACAAATGTTTGAAAGAGAGACTCGAACATCAAATATAGGTATTGATAACGTTAGAAATGAGTTTCGAATCAATTTGATTGCACAAGAACCAAGAAATTTCCGTTTGGGAGCTCAAGCAACAATTGAAAATATAATTGATATCATCCTTTTATACATGGATGATTCAATACAAGGGATCCAGCAATGTGAAAATAATCATGATAATTTGAGATTCACCAATGGTGATGCAACATTTTGGATAGGAATTGGATACTCATCAATACAAGAGTATGTAACTAATAACATGGCTCGTCCAATAGAGACACCATGTCGAGCATGTCAAGTCAGAGGATGTAAAACAATATATGTTCTACAGAAATCTATACCTATAATTACATTCTCAGTATATGCATATGAACATCTAATATTAAATCTTGAGATAAGTATTGTTATTCAAGGACAAATTGTAACATATCGTCTGATAGGTATTGTGTATCATGAGCAGATTGGACGAGGAGGTCATTTCATTGCTAGGTGGATAGATACAAATGCATCAGTATGGAAGTATGATGGTTATCAGCGACGATTAGCAAGTGAGGATGGTACATATGATGAGCGAGTGAATGATCTCATGAAATGTGGTAATGCAAAAGCAAGTGTAGCATTTTACCAACGTCAATTATGAATGCAGGTAACGTTTTGTAATAACAGTGTCCCGGTATTGCCACGCGTTAGCGATGGCCCATCCTGGTTCTATTTAAGCCATACGAAAACCTTGGTCGCTTCGTAAGTTCCCTACGCTACGCTACGCCACGTCAGGATCAGTCTAAGCGCGAGCTCCCATTATGCTTGGGAGCAACGATTCAAATCATTCCACTGCCACCATGTGTCAAACTACAAACCATACTTCCGTGCGTTCAGGGGCCTCCAATTCGCGCTATCGGAAGCCACGGTACCTGCTGGGCCGTCGCAGCACGCGGCCCCGGAAGTCTAGAACAGGTTAGCAAAGCTCTAGCTCAGCGTTGCTCTGTATCTTATAACCATACCTCGACATCATACTAGCGGTGCACGATCCCAATGATTATGAACAGAAGTACCCTGCGGACGAGGAATACCAAGAAATGGCACCATCAGCTAGGGTCTACCGGACATATGTTGACGAGGCTGAAAAACACGATTCCGAGATGGTTGAGGGCTGGCGAGATGGCCTCGATATGTTACTCGTATTTGTGAGTGTTGATGTGATCTATATCTTTGCACGAATCTGAATGGTGGTTAGGCTGCGCTTTTTTCTGCGGTCGTAACAGCGTTCGTTATACAGACATGCCAATCATTACAGGTCGACAACTCCGATGTTCTTGTTTCCATGATGGGGGAGCTGATTGGCATCGGGCGAGCCCTGCCCGGAGGAATGGAGGCCGTTGACGTTGTACCCAAGGCTGAGACATCTTCAGCATCGTTTCATCCACGGACTGCGGACCTTTGGGTGAACGGCCTGTGGTTTACGAGCCTTGGTCTCAGTCTGACCACTTCACTGTTTGCCATACTGGCGAAACAATGGATTCATCAGTACATGTCCATTCCTTCTGGAAGCCCCCGTAGCTGTGCGCGAGTCCGACATTTTTGGTACGAAGCTCTGAAGAGGTGGCGGGTTCCACTCATCATCGAGCTACTTCCCGTGCTTATGCACATATCATTGGCCCTATTCTCCATTGGCTTAGTGCTATATCTCTCCGCACTGAGCATCACCATCGCCATTGACCTTGGCATTCTCTGGGGTTTCACCTTTCTTGCATACGCAATCAGCCACATTCTTCCAATCTTCTATTCCAGCTGTGCATACAAAACACCACTATCGATATTCTCATATTCCCTTTTCACCTCGTTGGGTGAAGCATTCTCCTCTTTCTCGGATAACTCGGGAGACGATGAGGATCTGAAGTTCCGCTCCTTGCGAGATGTTGAACTTGACACCGTGGAGTGTCAAGCTGATCTTCTAGACGTATCTGTCATAACATGGATGTTCAACACAAACTCAAATGAGTCCGTGCAGAGCATAGCTCTACAGGCGCTCAGCAGTCTCCCTCTACAGAGCATCGAGCTCATCAACCGACCAGAACCTGATGGAATCCCCTCGATTTTGGAAGCCATCAACTATCACTATTACTACGAACAGCCTCTCGACCGTTTCGAGCGGTTACAACGTGCTGCACTTCGGTTCAAAGACACAGATCCCGATCTTGAGGTATACTGCGCCTGCAGTGAGCCGAGCAAGTACACGCACTATAGACATAGCCCGGGTGCCATCGAGCTGATCGAGACGAATCTCCTCGGGCCCGCTACGCCCGAGACTAACTTCGACGCCGTCCTTTGGGGGAGGATTTTCACAGCGGCTATGTACGACGGCATTGCGTGGATGAAGATCAGCCAAAAAGAGCCATCCAGAATTTGGTCAAAGCTCTTGAAGTGGGCAGTTCAACCGCACATATGCGAAATGTCCAACTGCGCCGGTGATCCGTCTCGAGATCGTACCCTACTTGCTTTCGAGTTCGAGCGCCTTCGAGATTTCCCTCCTCTAGTCATAAATAACTACGACCTCAACTCGAACGGAACATCTCCTTCCGTGGGTTTCGCCCTAGCTGGTAATATGTACCCATCTTTCATCAGATGGCTGACCCGAGCTGGTTTTGCGCACTTCTCTCGTTCTGCAGCCACCTATACCGAGGCTATTCCAGATGACATCTTCCTTCTTCTTTGTATGGTGCAGACTCCATCGATACAGAGGACATCATCTGCTCACCGACAATGGGAAGGCAAAGATAACGAACGACAGTCCCTATTCCACCAACTTCTAAGTCGCCTGCGGGATTATGCCGTCGGCTGTGGAATGTACGATGCCCACAAGAACGTTGACAAGGCAACTGTTATTGCATTGGTCAATACCCTCCGATCAGACTGCTTTGGAACAAGTACAGACATCGTACTCGACGACGAAGTTCTCCTGGTCAGGGCGACGTTCGCCGGACTTAACCACCAGCTTTCTTCGCCGAGCTCTGGACCTCGTGACTTCTCGTGGCTCACTGCAGACATGACCCGCAAAATTATGAACGTGGCCTTCGCCGAAACCGATCTCGGTGTTGGTCGTATCTACGTGACGATGAGTAACGTCATGTCATATCTGCTCTGCTCCGGCACATACCTTCCTGGAACGGAGCTGATTTACAGTAAGCTGCTCGAACGCGACTGGCTCTGTGGTCTCGGAGCCATCATCCAGAATGCCGACGATCCATCGCTCCCTGCCGGACGAACAGCGGACATGGATTACATAGACCCGCTACACGCCTGGGATCCTCGCTTTACAGGCATATTAGCGGCTCGCTATATAGACGGATTACCTCTCCTTGCCTCGAACGCTCCGGACATCTTCACGAAGGTCCTGTCAAATCTGAGCACACAGGCCAATCTCACCACGATGCTTAAAATTCTTCTCATTTCGGATACCGACACACAAGCGAGGCTATGGAAATTGGCACAGATCCTTCCCGTGGATCATTGGCATCAGTGCCTCAGCGATCTTTTTGGATTCGCGACATCCAATAAAGGGCAGAAGATGTACGGAAATTGCTGCCTGACACTACCCGTCGGAGTTGGGTCGAAGATGGTGCAGCATCTGCCGAGCGAAAAGCTCTCAGAGATAGCAGCGAAGTTTGCAGTGGACCAGGGACTTGAACGTTATACGCCTCCTTCCTATTTGACTACTCACCTGGACTCAGTCTCGTAAGCTCTTCGGGGTAGTAGGTCGGCACTTATCTTCCTCGATGAAACGATACACATAAGGCGGAATTCGATTGATATGGCTGAGGTGTTCGGTGACGACGTTATCATAATCGAGAGAAAACGAGTCACCAGTAAAATGGTTATCCCGCCCACGTAGCCTAAGAGAGCGAATGAATGAATAGCCCCGTATCCTAGCAGGTTCAAACATCCTCCCAACGACGCGGTCAAACGGTTCATTGCCTTCGTCCTCGAGGGCCTTGGTAATGCTCTTGTACCTTCGCACGTTGGTTGCGTAATTGAGCCGGCCAGAGATAGGACGATTGAGGGTAAGCCCGCGGTGCTTGACAGATCCATTTTCGCGCTAAACATCAATATGAGCAAGGCGCGTAAAAGACGTGATCAACCAGCTGTGCTGGTCACAGTACGAGCCCCACTGACTCTTCGCGACTTCACTCAATGCGACGACGCTCTAAAAGTTCATCGACAATGCCATCCTTCGCTGAATCACCGACTTTCGCCCGCCGTACCGACTGAGGACCATCTTCAGCTGATCTTCGCTCAGGTGTGACTGCAACAGAATCTACTCTTCAGCGCCGCGGTCGCTGTACGCGTACTCTAAGCTCTACACGCTGGAGGAATGCCCGAAGACCCGCCAATTGGTGTACAGCGATTATAGGGTACGCAGGGTCAATGAAGATCTGACCCGAAAGCAACTGCTATAAATTCGAGGTGGGAAGCCTCCAGGGCACCAACTGATGGGCGACTGTGAAAGGAGCGCGGCGGAGATGATGACGCGCTGGACGACGATTGCGGGCTGGTTTTCTCGTTCGTCCTAGGTAGGTGCGGAAATACACGGAGAGGAGGAGGAGCGGAGCAGTAGCGTCAGATGGGGGATGAATTTTATGCAGACAGTCCTCGCCGACCCCGGAATCAAGGGTGTATTGTCCATGGAAGAGTTGATACGGAGGCCGTCAAGTCGGTTTGAGGCGTAGAATCGAGGGTCACCTCAGACGAGGGAAGCGTGAATCTGACGGTGTTGACAAGGGGCACAGAATGCCTGGGGAGATGGTCTCCTTCAATTGCGAGAGTCCTCAGACGAGGCAGGACAAGAAGGAGCAGGTACGGTGATAAAGGGATTCGACGAGACTTGAGCACGCAAGGGGAAACCGTTCGTTTCTGAGAGGAAATACCCTCTATTTGGCTGTAAGTATGACCGACTTGCTCAATGAAGAGATATCAATCACAAGTAGACCATGATCATAGCACCGGTCCCGCCGTCAACCGCAGTTTTATAGAAAGAAGACCTATGATGTCCGAATGCCACTTGAGTGCAGCACATGAGAGCCAGAGCGCCCGAGGTGGCGAGAGCAAAAGCGGCTGAACCAACTATTTGGCTCATGCGTGCCTCTCTTCCGTTCGCAATCGTCACTGATAAATTCGGCTCTCTGCCATGGCGACAACCGCGCAGCTGTCGATGCACTTCGACGATGATGGGCTCGTAATAGGCGGAATAACGCGCTCCACTACCCGCGGCGAACGCTCTGTGGACAGTCTGGAACCTGGCCGGGAACGAGGGCCGAAAGTCTGGGGTTTTGGGCGGCGGTACAGATCCTGCCGTTCAGCTTGGACCTGTCCGTGGAAATGACGGGAATTGGATCGAGAAGTGGACGGTGACAAGAACCGATAGTTTGAGGTTTGGGTACAGAGGTGTAGGTCCTGGTGTCTGTGGACAGTTGATCCGGCCGCTGAAGATGAGCGACTTTGGAAGCGGGGCAATGGCGGGTTTTGTGAACGAGGCGAGCCGCGTCGGTGCTATGGTCTCATGATAGAATGCCAGGATGATATGGGCTCCCCCGAAGCGTGCCCGTGTCAGGTGTTCGGTTATGGTGAGGAAGGAGAAGGGGGATTGTCGCGGCAAGACGGCTTTGGGGGTCGAACATAAGCTCAGCGACCTAGAAGAAGGTTTTATAAAGTACCTCCGTTGGAATGGTGCGCAATGGATGGATGGAGAATGTTGCTTGTGGTATGAATCTGCGCTTCAACTCTTCTCAAGTGACTCTGAGCGTGACTATGAGCGCGTCGAGGGTCGCCTGCAGTTCGGCGAGTTTGGCGTCGATGGCGTGGAGGGTGAAGAATGCCTTTTGGGCCGCGCACTGCGAAGAGGGGCCTCGTGGCAATTGTTCGCGGCTTCGTTCGTGTCCAGGAGATCCTCGATGTGAGCAGTCGCCAAGTACGCGTCCAGCGCAGGGACGTTCTTGCTACGGCCGCAGAATGGAACAAGGACTATTATTAGTTCAGAGAGAATAATGTGAGCTTGGAGTTTTATTAGCTTACACGGCGCTCATATCGGTGCATTCAACGCGTTTGGTCCAGCGAGAAAGGTGCAAGTCGATGTTGGTTGTCAAGTACCGGCAGTCGGCCCGATGCCCAGGCTTCGGGAATCGGCCGAACAATATTTGGCTTGCTTTTTCCATCTCATCACAACCTCGCGCAGTCTCAAGCAGTCTCTCCAGGGCGCGTGTCACCCTACACAACCTTCACTCTGTCTTCTTTGTAGGCCTACTCAAGTATGCTCTTGATTGGACAGCAGTCAAGCCTCAGCTCATATGTCGATTCTCTCGGAAAGCAGCCGAAAATCGCACTTCGTACTAGGTTTGTTGTGCCGCTATCCGAAATATACTCGGTGCGCCATGAAATCAACTCAATCACCGGCCTTGAACGAAATCGTCGGCTCAGCATTGCTATCAGTCTACGCGCCCCATGTTGCGAATTCCTCGAATACAAGAGAACAACCATGCTCACACTGACGGCTCCGAACGTTCAACCAGACCCTCATCCCTTTGTGCGCACTCTCACTCCCTTATGAATGATCTTCTCTTAGCTGGATTTTGCGTCGCTCATTGTACACTTCTCACCAACTATGTCTTCTCACCCACTGTCGGCGCCGATAGAGGCCGTACCCACGTTGACTGCAAAAAGATGACAGACTTTTCTTAAGAATTGTCGGTGAACACCGGGACAAGATTAGATGCCAGCTTATCTTATGTTTTCACTGTGCTTGAATCTGGCTGGTGAGACTGGGAAAACAATATATATTCCATTTTATCTACTACACACACTACTTGAATTAATCTAATGCTAATTACAGCTCAAGTTCAAGTCAGACTCAAGTCCCAGAACTCGAGACACCAGCTTGAGCCCGACTTAAGTTTGACTTGAGTTTCGGAGTTGAGTCTGTCGTGATCTTTAGCACCTCAAGACACTTAAGTCGGACTTAAGATAAGACTTACTTGAGCTGCACTTGAGCCGCCAACTTGAGCTGAATTTGTATCAAGGCGGAAATCCATCAGTCGGGCTTGGGATTCCAGATTGGCGTCGTGAGCTCAAGTTGGGCGAGCGGACCGGCCATGCCCCGGCGATGCCCCGGCGAGACGGTCTAGACCTATCATCTGGTCAGCATGGGATGGTAGGCGTCGAGGGCAGCAGTCAACGCGCAGCACCCAGAACAAAGAGAATGCATTTAAAAAAGGAAACTCACCTCTTTCGACGCTCGTCGTGCTCACAACGTTGACCTGCTACGGCGGGCGAGCAGCCAGCGTGACCTCGTGGTAATGTAAGGGCCTGTCAAAATCCTCGGCTGGTGAGACACCGAGCTGGCCCTTGTCGAAGTTCTCGGCTTGACGTCGTCGTGCCGTTGGTAGGCCCTCGCCGTCCGTACAAAGCGACCGCTGTCGTCAACACTGTCAGCGCGAAAACGAAAAAAAGACTGACGCACCAAACGGTCCTGGTACCATGCCAGCAGTCCTTCGTGGGTTCGAGACACACCCCTCCATGCAATGGTCGTCTCGTTCGTAACGCGTAGCCGGCGGGAATACCAGTGAGGTCGTCGTTGGCGTCGTCGCTGCAGAGCAGGTGTCTTGGGGCGCGACGGCGCTGTGGTCGTCGTCGCGGTGGTGGTGGTTGAAGGAAAAGAGCAAATGCCGAGTCAGCTTGGCAACCACGGCAACGTGTTCAGGCCGGGTTGATGTGCAAAGTGCATCGGCACGAGACAGGCACGCCACCGCGACTTGCCATTTTCAAAGTCCGCCCTTTGTTCTTTCGCCATCACCACCGACCTTTCTTATTCCCTTCTCTGACTCAAGGTCGACGCCGCTTGTACACGCCAGCAATGTAACCCGCATTGACGGACGTGGTAATAATGCCGTATGCGAGCACGTTTGTGCGATGCAAGCCTGCAAGTGATTGTCTAAGCGTCAGAGGAGGCGCAGTGGCCGTCGGCTGTCTTTGTATGTTCTCTTTTCTATCTATGCACTGTTTAATGCTGACGTGCCAGTATTGTCACCTCTCTTCTTGGCTACTGACACCTCATAAACAACTGTGAGTGGCTTCTGTACAATGACCGTCTCAACACTCACGCACCTTCCCATTCATAGGCATGGCCACTCTCTGGTGATTGGTTTGGATCGGAGACTGCGCCTGTCAAGGGGTGCTCACATCCCAGCGTAAATTATTATTCAACATAGGTATAGTATCCATTATTTCATCGTTCATCGTCTCCGGGATGTCGTTAGTAGAGTATGTACTACTTGCTATATAAATATTCTTAAATTATTGTTGCCTTCCCAGATCTCACGGGGACAGTCCTCTTGTCCGAACTCCAGTCAGTACTCGAGTCGGAAGTTAAGTATGCTCTGGCTCAAGAGCTCGGAAATTGTGCCCACAAACATAAGATAAGTTGTCGACTCATCTTATCCCGGTGATCACCGAAGAATCTTAAGTTTTGTCCGTCTCCTTTCATTTGACTGTACATAGGTGGCCCATCGATTATGCTCTGACAGTGACTCTGCGCCCGTTTCCTGCGCTCGGATCATCTAAACCGAGGCCGTGTCCGTTGTCTCTTCGCGAGCCAAGTTCCTTTCCCGCCTTGGTGTCCGAATGCATGACTTCTTGTGTCATGTATTCCCTCATTGGCCCTGCTCGAGCTGACAGCATCTCCTCTCTATACCGAAAATGTGTTCACTTTACGGTATATTATAACAATATCATATACCGCTTATATATAGGCAAGCTTACAGGACAAGAGTAGCGGCGCGTACTGTGTACTACAACAAAATAAACTGGACTTCTACGTAGACCTCGAAGCAAAAAAAGCAAGTCATCAACAAGAATAGAGTCTCCCCCAGGACGTCCTAGCCAGCGTGGTGCACGACTTTCACGACATCGCGAATACGCTCCCATTGTTCCCCTGCGAGCAAGTCAGAGACCGCATGAGAGACGTGCAGCTCTTCCAATCGAGCGCATCCGTGCGATGCATGACAGCGGGACTCCAGCATCTTCAAGAAGAACCCAGCATTGTCAGCTGCAAGAGGACCGACGCTAGCACTGTCCGGGTGACCATGCTCAGGCTCCGAGTCCATGTCACGAACGGCCTCCTCGAGGGCAAGAACGCGAAGGGAGGGAAGAAAGAGGTTCACGTCGTCTGACTCGTCTCGCTCATCTCCTACTGTCACTACCGTCATGAGCTGAAATGTCGTGGCGAGAGAGTTCAAGTCAATGGTGGCATGCAGCGTCTCGACCTTGTTCGCGAGGCGGAGACACGCTAAGAGGTTGTAGACATTTCCTTCCCCTCCAAAATATCCTGTCATGCGCAGCGTGTACAGAACCAAGGATTGCAAGTTCCCAACGACGCGCTCATAATCCGGGAAGCACAACGGCTGGTAGGGAAAGTCCTCCATGTCCCACTTGAGATACGACAAATTGGGCATGTCCAGATGGTCAAAAATGGATTCACCGTCGGTGTAACAGTCTCTGTGACGCAGAGTCAACGAGGTGAGGAGCGGCAATGGGATACGCGGGTTGCGTCTTCCGTACTTGAACGCATCGAAGTCGAGCTGGACAACCAGCGTAGTCAGATGTGACATTGCGCGGAGAATTTGAAGCTCTTTGTAGGAAGATAGGTAGCATGAGTACGTTGTCAGCTGGTGCCAGGGGATGTATAGGACCAGGCAGGGAGTATAGTCAAAGCGTACACTGAAGGTACGAAGGCAAGGCGTGTCTGCAAAGGTGTCAAGAGCCCGGCGGGCCCTGGGATGTAAATCAAGATCAACAAGCTCGTCTCCGTCGATTTCGAGCAACTTGAGACGAATGAACTTCCCGCGCATGTCCTGCAAGGTCGACAACGGGAGGTCCAAGAAGAGATGCGACCACCGCCGCATGGTGCTCCGGAGTACTGTCATCGCGTCAGACCTGACCGTATCATCGTTGTCCGAAAGAATGACGCAGAGGTCGTGGCCTTGGGATCTTTCCAGATACAGACGCAGTCTGGAGATGAACCTGTCTCGGGGAATGCGTACATGCGTGTACGCCCGGAGGCGCAGCCGTACAAAGGACCACAGTTTGGTGAAGGCGAGCACGACATTCCTCCAGCGCCTGCAAACCCGGGAGAGAACCCAAGGCGGCTGACGAGGACTGAGCGATTCCGACTCGTCCGGGGCTATGTGGTTGTCGGTTTCGAGATCGAGACAAGACATGAAGATCTCGCGTAAGATCTCTACAGGAAGGATGCGTACTGGATGGAGGATGGTGGTGGTGGTGCAGAGTTGTGATTCGACGTCTTTTCGCTTTGCCCGCAGCGCATTGGCTGCTGTCTGCAATTCAGAGAGCTCCGCATCTATAGCCTGGAGAGTGGAAGATGAGTTTTGAGCTGCGCGGCGAAGAGAGAGGATCTCTTCTGGGCTCGCGACTTCGTTGCTCTGCAAAAGGTCTTCGAGGCGAGTGTCAGGCAGACAGTAATTCAAGTTGTCCATGGTGAATATTACTGGAGCTCCTTCTCCAGCTCAAATTTCCGAGCAGAGACCCGTGAGGCAGAAACGCGGCTGCAATATGTCCTAGGACGATGATCGAGTTGCTGTAAGATGGACAAGGCCTATCAGAAAAGGAACTGACTGCAGCACTGAAACGCGGCTCACATGGTATTGTTCCCTGTCAAGGTGCCCCAGAGGCAATTGTTTTTAAGGTATGATGGGGGTCTGGCTTAGTCGTCGTCGGCCTTGATGATACCCAAATTTAAGGTTGAGATGCCGACTCAAACACGTAAACTCAAAATTTTCGTTATGATCACAATAGATCACGTATGATCCTTCAAAGCGAAGCTATGAATGCTGCGCGAGTGACGCCACAGCCGAATTGAAGGGACAGGCGTAATAGAATTCATCTTTGCAAACACGAATGATAATTCCATACACTGAGCCGACAAGCTACGGGTAGATTGAGACGGGAAGAGTCCATAGAACCATTCCCGTGAGTCAGTTACATCGAGCCGCGAAAACGGCCTGTACTGGACAACACGTCCGTCAGGAATCAGGATGTATGACTGGAACATAATTGGGAATTGGATAGAGTCTCCTCCACCAAGAGGTTTCCTTTGCCCTTCGACCAGCCAACGCGCGGATTGTCAGGCTCTCTGATATGGCCGCCTCGCCTGTTCTACCACCCGTGGCAAACGCCCTGTGGAGGATTGGTGATTGGGCGGTGACGAAGGTCAATGGTCTGGGGTTTGCGGCGGTGTAGATACTGGCGTCCACGAACGACTTGAATCTGTCGGTGTATATAAGTCTGAATGGCTTGACAAGTGAGACGGTGACAGGGGTCAATAGTCTGCATTTCGGTGGCAGACATGTGGCGGCTGTTGTCCGTGAGTAGCTTGATCCTGCTGGTGAACATGAGCGGCTTTGAGACTGGGGCGATGGTAGTGTTCGTGAACGAGGCAATATAAGGGTAGTAGTGGTTCCCAGATACTAGATAGCAAGCCAGGATTGTACGGGCGACGGCGTTGAGGCCATCAGCAGCACAAAATAGGACGACGATGTCAGGCAGTACGACGATGATGATGCAGGCCACAGGATGATACTGAGCAGTGAGGGTGGATGCTGCATCATGCTGGCAATGGCGGTTGCGGGTATGGGGTCGAGGTCGTGGCAACGGTGGAGTCCATGAAAGACCATGTAGCGTAGGGATGGTGGGTCATGTAGCGCAGCTGTAGCGGAAGATTGCCTTAGGCAACGATACGACGGGGGCGGCTCTCAGGCATACATCAACAGCTTCGGAGCATTTGACGAGCGTGTGTTTGATTTCAGCGACATAGGAGCATTCAATGGGCCTAGAAGGAGAGCCTGGGATCGCTGGCAATTCTGCAACGTTGTAGAATAGAAGCAAAGCCAGACTGGATCAAGAGCAAGACTCAGAGCAGCTGCAAGAGGTTTCGGCTTCTCGGCAGTGTGTCGCTGATGTCATGCATGCAACCCTGAGCCCTGGTTGACCATAGACCGTCTAGACGCGTCAACCGTGTCGGCCTCATGTTACGACAGTCCCGCGCTCCGCTACATAACATCGGACTTTGGGATATACTTGACCGCTCAAGTTGGCCTCCAAAGTGAGCCAATTACGACTGTCCCTATATCGTCAATTTATCTGTTCTTTTGCAGATTGTCCGATTCAGTGCCACCGATGCCGAGGTAGGACTCAGTGAAATTCCTGACCTTCTATTACTATGAGCTCTTCACGGGCGCCTGAATGTTACAGCTTTGACGCGGCGAGTTCCTGAGCCCGGAACTTTCCCCCGCTAAAAGCGTGCTCGCCTCGTTTTCTCCCTTTCACGCACCACTATCACCATGTCCGACGAAAAGGTGAATCAAAAAATAACGGAGTGGTATGCGAAGACCGCAAAGACGGCGCGATGGATGGATCTCGTGGGAGATTACGCTGGAGACGAGCTATTCATCGTTGACGGTACGATCTTTTTCACGAGAGTGGCATCGAGACTCACAACTTTCCGTATGGCAGGCGAATCTCTCATTCAAATGGTCCTCGATGACCCCTTGCTCGATGTCGGACGCGACAGCGGTACGTTGCCCATTGTCGCGGCAGAATTTCAGTTACTGAGTAAAGCTTTTGAAGGTTGCGGATTCCAGAGTACCCACGCCATCTATGCGATGGAGTTCTTCCTCCACGGACTCTTATCTAGGAACACGAACATTGAGATCGTCTTTTTCCGAAGTAAGTCTAGTGGCTTCCTTGGCTGCCTGTTCGTTGAGGTCATTTCTAGTGACCGAATTTGCCACCACGCGCCCGGAAACAGAAGCATTTACCTCCTCGTCGCGGCGCTTAGCTCGCCGGATTCTAGTACGACATCTCGACCGATTGCAGGTCTCTGTCTTCCACTTTGACGATCTGGACGACCCGGCATGGAAACACCACGAGAATCAATTCAAGGTGAGTAATCTTAAACTCAATCTCACATCATCGTTGACTTTCTCCCAGCCCATGTTTGTCCTCATCAGTGATACTGTCAAGGCCCTCGGTGCTGATGCGCGCGTCGATGACTACAACGCTGCACAACGGGACCTTATATTCAATTGTCTAAGTCGCGGTATTCCTGCGGCACTGATGAACGGAATCCAGCTCCAAGACTCCAAGGTCGACATAATCCCAATCCTGTACATGATTTTCGTGCTGATATTCTTCGTGTTCAGGTTTCCACTTTCGTGCTTGAGCCCAGTCGCTCTATTCCTCCTGCTCGTTGGTCCTTCAGGCCTCCTCCCTCTCGGGACAATCGCGTCATGGCTCACTCACACACCCGTGACGAGCTACTGATCAATATCTGCCGTGCCGCCGTCGAACACTGGGAAAGCGGTCCACTAAAGCCGCTTGTATATGTCTTCATCTTGCATGTACACCTGCTCGATGTGCTGTCTTTGAGGGACCGCGTTCAGATGCAGTACCGTGTGGATGATCCCAAGCTCCGCATGTTGTTCTTCTCCCCTTTCTTCGACATCGTGACGGACACGCTCAGCCAATCCTCGGTCAACATCGAGATCGATAGCAATGTGTTTCTCGCCGTCCTGTACCATCTTCAAAGGAGAGAAACAGTCAATGACTTCCTCCCTCCCGATGTCGTTTCCGCGGCTTCCGAGAACTGGCGCAGGGCCGATGTTGGACCGATTCCCGAGTGCTCGGAACTCGATGAGGTCGACATCTACCCTCTCATCCATTCATGTCCCGTCGAGACTGACGAGTCTGTCTCATTGCTCCCTTTCAACCACCCTGTCTTTGATGAGGCCCTGTCGTCCATCGAACTCGAGCCTGGACCAGACAGCGCGATGGTTCGGGAGCGCTTCTTCGATCTGTCTCAGGTCTTCACGCCGGACAAGCACTGGCATAACCGGAATCCGATCGAGCAGACGGCACCAAAGAAGCCCACCTGGTGGGCACAGAAGAGACACCAGCGCTATATGTCGAGTCTGCAACGACAGGCGGAGACGCTTACTGGCGCGTTGGGTCGGGGTCTGAAGCAGATTACCATCACCACGCAGCCTGCTGTCGTTGAGAAGAAGAAGGTCAACCATCACGCCGTGAGTTCATCGTGTTGTCTTGTCATGTTTTTCGATGATAATCTGCTAGCAGGTTGGCAAAAAAGCAAAACCAAAAGCGCTATCAAAGAAGGAGCAACTAAAACAGAATATCGCGGATGAGAAGGCGGCAAAGAAGGACCAAAGCAGCCGCATCTGGTTCCAAACCGAGATGAAAAAACACGAGCAGGAAACCGTCAGTCAAAAGCTCGCGTCCCTCGAGATTATCATGCGCAACCGTCGCTTTCTGGAGCCCTGGCTCAGCGTTGAGGCGCGATTGTTGAAAATACATTTAACGATCCTGATGTGGATTGACCATCCCAGCTGCGATTCCGACCCTACTCGCGATACTTTCACAGTATCCATCATGGGCCTCATCCGAGAGATCACCAGTCGGGGCTCTTCGAGTGCTGAGACCGCCGCCGTCATTGCTAGAGTGCTGACAGCGCTTGGCTTCGGGTCCTATATTCCGGACATGATATCCTCATGCCCGACTGATGCTGAGCCCACCCCTCTCTCCTTCAAATTTGTCAAGCTCTTCAAATCGTCGGTCCATCTCTATCCTTGGATGACGATAACGGAACACCCTGTTCGATGGCAGCTACGACTCTTTGGCGAGCATATGGACCGAAGCATGGATGGTGCACCCGATCCCCGAGTCGACTTTGTTCCTGATGGGTGGCAACGAAAGGCGCTGGACTGTATCGATGACCCAAACCATTCAATGTTGGTTGTTGGTGAGCGTTATCCGTCATTCTCTCGCGAAGACAACCTCAATCATGATGTCTTGCAGCGCCCACAAGTGCCGGGAAGACCTTCATCTCGTTCTATGCCATGGAGAAGGTTCTTAGGGAATCGGACGATGGAATTCTGGTTTACATAGCGCCGACAAAAGCGCTGGTCAATCAGATTGTCGCCGAGGTTTACGCTCGTTTCACCAAGAAGATGCCACACGGTGCGAGACACTGCTCATAGTTTTCACGCAGATACTGATAATCGTGCCAGGCACGCTGTGGGCCATTCATACTCGCGACTATCGCATCAATGATCCTCAGAACTGCCAGATCCTCGTTACGGTCCCCGAGATTCTTGCAATCATGCTGCTTTCGCCGCCTATGGCTGCCAAATGGACGCCACGGATCAAGCGGTATGTACTACGATCCAAACACGTACACGGTGACTGACACGGCTCTGATCAGAATCATTCTTGACGAGATTCACACCATCGGACAGCAGGAGGGTGGCGCTGTATGGGAGCAGATCCTTCTGCTCGCGCCTTGTCCATTCATGTACGTTACTCCGGTGTGTGTGTTTGGTGATCTCGCTAACATTGTCCCAGTGGCTTGTCTGCGACTATCGGTTCACCTGATCGCTTCAACGACTGGCTCAAGTCTCTTGCAAAGGCCCATGGCTGGACGCATTCATTCATTCTTCACAAACACCGATATTCGCATCTGCGAAAGTTCTACTATCGCCTCGAAGACATACAACAATCGCCTGTGTTTCTAGGGCTGACGAATTACGAGTCGACCGACAGGCTTCGCTTCCTCCACCCAATCGCCATGCGCTCATTCGCGCAGAAGGCTCTTCCAGATGACTTGGCTCTTGAGGCACGCGATACCTTGTCGACGTTCGATGCTCTGTCACAGTCCCGGACTTCAGCAGATGTGATCACAGGTCTTGACCCTGTCGCCTTCTTTGCACCTGTAGGTTCGAAGCTTCTGAAGCAAAGCGACGTACTCCGGTATGAGGTAGTCCTCAAAGAGCGCTTATCCGGTAACTCCGCCCTTACCGATGAGGTCGTAGCCGCCCTCCAAGATGGTGATATCCCCACGAGAGAACCTGACGATGAGAGCATCTCGGCTGGTGTCCTGTCCCTGCTTGCAGACCTCCACCAGCAACAGCTTCTCGTAAGTGTATCTCGCAACGACGCTCGTTCAGTTCTGATCTATATCATAGCCGGCGATATGCTTCAATTTCGATCGCCGAAAGTGTGAGCGGATAGCAAAGGGCCTGTTACAAGAGCTTGTTGCGTGTGAGAACCGGTGGAAGGAGGAGAGTCCCGAATGGCAGCGTAAGCTCGCGCAGTGGTCCAAGTGGAAGGACGGGGAGAAATGCAGGAAGCGGGAAGAGGAAAAAGCCAAGAGACTGGCCAAGAAGAAAAAGGACGAAGAGGATCGAGAAGACCCGGCGGAAAGACGAACATGGGAGAGCTCGTTTGATCCGGCGGAGCCTCTTCCAGATTTTTCATTTGCAGGCCCTTACTCTCGCAGCGAACTTGAAGAAGAACTTGGCGATCTTTGGAATGTCCATGGTTGGCTCATTGATGCGGCGCTTCGTGGAATAGCCGTACACCACGCAGGCATGAACAAGAGCTACAGAAGCCTGGCGGAAAAGTACGTGATTTAGATGCATCCCTCGGTTGCAATGTTTGATACTTCATAGCCTATTTCGAAGAGGCATTATACGTGTCATGATATCCACTGGTACGCTTGCTTTGGGGATCAATGCCCCGACCAGGACATCTGTGTTTTGCGGGGATTCGCCCTTCCTCACCGCATTGATGGTAAGCAATGATTTCTTCCGAAGATCCCAATCTAACTCCTCGGCCGTCTACAGTATCGACAATGCGCTGGCCGTGCTGGTCGACGTGGTTACGATCTGCTGGGAAACGTTGTCTTCTACGGCCTCTCCATCAGCCGCGTACAGCGTCTGATTCTGTCAAAGCTTCCTTCCCTCGGTGGCACGTTTCCTTTGACGCCGACATTGACTCTCCGATTGCTCAGTCTACTACATGGCTCGAATAACTCGCCCGTTGCTGTCAAGGCGATACAAAGCCTCATGGACCTTCCGCAAGTTAGCTTTGGATCAAGCACCGGGCGGAGTCAACTGCTGCATCACATGAGGTTCAACATCGAGTATCTGCGACGGGCGCGCCTCGTTGATAGTAAAGGAACACCCGTCAACCTTTCTGCAATTTCGTGCCATCTCTACGTAAGCTCCCTCGTGTGTCTGGATTCCTTCATGTGCTGACATCTTCTTCCTGAAGTACACCGAGCCCGGCAACTTTGCGCTTGTTCACCTTTTACACAGAGGCATCCTACACAGCATCAGTAACGATGCTGACTCCGAACGCGAGTTCATCGCTCTCATGAGTCACCTCTTTGGTCGACGATATCTCGCGAGTGCCTTTTCATGCAGCACAGAGATGCAACAATTGAGGACGAAGTATCCATCTATGATCAAACTTCCCTCCATCCGCGCCGATGCGCACCGTTTTCTTGCCCGCCACGATAAGGAGGTGCGGCGCATGTTCACCCAGTACGCTATAACGTACGCCGAACAGTATGGCCACGAGTTAGGAACGGACAACACGCTCCCTCTTAGTGGGATCCAGTATCCACCAAATAGTGAAGGCGCCACCCCCTTTATTCCTCTTCTTCGGACCAGCTCAGAATGTCCTATCGTACGGTCGCACTTCATCGCGCTCTCTGGCCATACAGACACTTTTACATCCATCGACGAACTGTCGCGCACCATTCGGAGTGGCATTCACTTGAACAAGTATGCCATCCCTGATATGTCCCGCTATATCGTCCAGGATGATGGAGAACATACTCTGAACTCTTATCTCCTCGACTTCTTTGTCCATGGGCAGGTTCAGACACTGGAAAGAGCGAACGGTATTCGCCAGTCCGATGTGTGGTACTACCTGCAGGACTTCATGTTGACGCTGCTCACCGTGAAGGCGTCACTGGAGCAATACTTGGTTCAGGTATCGAAATCTGCCGTCGATGATGAGAGTATCACTGCAGTTGAAAGCGGAATGGACGACGATGACGATGGTGGCGTGAAGGCGGACAATTTCAGTCGACCGGAGGGAGTAACAGATGCGGACTGGCGTGTATATGCTATGGTTCGTGACGCGACTTCAAAATTTGACGAGAAGTATCGCAACATGTGGGCATGAAGTACATGTACACGTGTGTAAATTGACTACATGCTGCTACAATAGACATCGTCTTGACTATTCCTGGTGGATCATGACGCTAAGAAAGGCATTCTCTCTCGTATCATACATATCTTTCTGATTTACTTAGTCGAAATTAGGAAGAAGGTGTGGAATAGATGACTGTCCATGATAGAGTATTGTACGTCTGAAGCTAAGTGTCGACTAAGTGCTTATGTATTCGAAGAGTATAGGATCATAGTATGTGGTCCAGGTCTTCCAGACAATATGGAATGCTTGGTGTCCTACTTCGTTCTCTCCTCTTGGTACAGCCCTGAATGCTGTGAGGTCCCAAAGTAAGCCTTCCCCTTCCGCCATAGCTCTTTGCAAAGAGCTCTTTCCACCGCAAAGGCGGCTCTCCGACATACGCTGCAACGCAGAGAAAATCCAATCCATCCCCGCCAAACTCTCCACCGATCCATCCGCCCGAGTGGACTGTAAGTCGACCGTGAGGTTCTCGAGCCGAGGGAAGACCGCCATGTCGCCATTCTCGTCCAAACTCCCAAGCTCCTGTAGAAGCTCGAAGAGACCGTGCTGATACAACAACGAGATAGTGAGAACCGTCATTCCCGACCACTGTTTGAACACGCAGAAAAGCTGCGAGAGGTTCCTCGAATCGGCCAGGTAGAGAGCGAATATCTGGAGCGCACACTTCGACCGTTTGAAAAAATCCACTAGACCATCCACCGATGTCGCCCAGAGGTACAACGCTGATAATCCTGGCAACGTGATGTAGCTAAGGACGCCTGGGTCGACAGTGCAAGATAAATGCTCGAGACTAGTGTTCACAACGGTAGGCGTCTGTGGTGGAACATTGCCTATGAGCACGGGCGCTTGCAGGATGAGGGAGCGGAGTTGTTGGCCAGCCGATAGGATCTCTAGAAAGATCCTGAGTGGGAAGGGCGGGAGATCTGCATTAAGAGCAGTGTTCTGCCGGAGAACCAACACGGTCAACTGGGCCATGGGCAGCGTCTGGAGGAGATTAGCCTCCAACCGCGATGCCGCAATGCCTGAGACCATCACTGTGTGGAGACGAGGGGCGTGTGCGAATGACTGGAGTATGAGCGAGTCAAAGTCGGTATGAACTTCAGGCTCGTCGTCGAAGAGACAGAATTCGACATGCTGAAGGTGAGGAAACTCATATCCGTTGAACAGCCAAACGGACGAGCTCTGCCCAATGAACGTCAACTTCTCCCAGCGTCGTGCTTGCCCAAGAAGCATCTCGATGATGGTGTCCTGCACCGACGTGACACAGATCTCTCCAAAGAACTCCAATCTAATGGAGAGCTTGCAGTTCTTCGAGCGCTCCAAGATATCCTCCAGTCGGGCGACCATCCGTGCCGAAGATGGTACAGAACAGGCCGACGAGAGGTGGATATGCGCCCATAGGGAGGCATCTCCATACACGGCTGCGCTCCAGGCTTTGCAAACGGCAGCGACCGTCTGAGGGTATTGCAGTCCCAAGCACATGTCGGTCCCAATGAGTAGCGACGCGATGAAGCTTATGAGTTCCATGGGGACTCTGTCGATGGCGCGACTGGTGGAGTAAATCGCAAAATGCGGAGGATGGGCAGCTGGCGAAATGATTGTAGGCGAGCCATCGCCATTTGGAGAGTCCACGGTCGATCCCGTGGCAGCTGAAGGCGGAGCGTCGTCGTTGACTGGGTTTGGCACGCAGCTAGAGGGTGGTGGTAGTAAAGCCATAGCGGGACTGCGGGTTTGGTCGTAGGAGGATGTGAGTATGAAGGTGGAGAGTAGGTTCGTCGATAGCATGTGACAAGCGTGTTGGCTCGTTTATTTATGTTGCTCTGTTTGGTTTGCTCAATACGTCGCAACCCTTTCGAGTCAACAATGGGCTTACGGGTGGCCCAAGAGTCTCACGAGGTCTATCGTCGCAAGCGTACCGTAGAAGCTTTCTAGCAGCCGACATGCATGGAGTCCCGACACTTGGGAAGGGTGCTTCGCTCAGCCAGACGAGAGTCATTCCCAAGGCGAAGATTTAAGACACGGAAAGTCGAGTCGGCGCTAGCTCGCAGGGCCAGATCAGCACCTTGCCAGTGTGGCGCATTTATGCCTACAAGCGATATTAGAGGCCAGGAATCACAGGTAGCGGGCACGGGGCATTCCACTCACACATTTCATCGTTATTTGTGATTCCGCACACCCTCTCCACCAAAGCATCTGAGATCGGGTTTGAGAACGATTTCGTCATGTTGCGCCGGAGGCTGTTGGCGTCTACAAATCGATTGTCTAATAGTGTGAGTGTCCAGATAGAATGGTGGTTCTCCAGAGGTTGACTGAGCACTCGTTTGCAACGTCTACGCGAGGCACTGGATTGTTAGTGACGATGACACAGGAGGCAGTTGCAACTACTCACGAGAGCTGCGCAGACGAAGACTTGTTCGGGAGAGTTCGGCATCCAGAGTGGCGGAAATGACAAGAAGATCCTGCAATAGTGTGCCAGAGACGCTTAGATAGAAATGAGTATTCTTCGGCAAAATGCGTGTGTCGTTCACTGACCTTCAACCATGATTGAGAAGGGCTATCGCCAGGCAGAGCGCCTGCGGTGTATCGACACCAGCAGAGTTCCACTTCGACGAGAGGATGAAACTGACTACGAGAGGATCCCGACGAAAATTTCTGGGAGAGGTGCCATACGCGACTCGGCGCGTCTGTCTCGCGCCCAATTGCTCTGGATGATCCGTCTATCTGGGACCGGCTTTGGACTGGTGCTGCCAGTTTCCGAGAGACTATTGACGAAGCCGAATGTTCGAACTTGAATCTGATATTCCATGCGAGTGGATATACATAATCACCTGGATATAGTGTCAGGACTTCTGCGACGCCGCGATGTTTGCAGCACGTACTCGTTTATGCCTCTCGTTGGCACAGCGGCATGTCTGGCCACTTTTGGTCCTTCGTCCCATGCGTGATTTGGGAAGTATTTGCAGATGGCGTCGAGCGTCAGCATTAGGGCAGGACCGTCCGCTGGCCGTATGCAGAAAGCGTGGTAGTATCGGTACCCAGGTAAGGAGTTATCTGCGCTTCCTGCTGCGAATTAACGATGGGTAAAAAGTAGCAGGAGGTCGACACACTTTTCCTTCCTGGACGTTCCGGAGGAGGTATCGACAGTGGCCAAGACAGGAATCGCCCTGAGATGGTCCTGAAGAACGCGGAGCAAAACTGCGCACATTTTGAGTGTATATCGAGAGTTGTACAACGATGTTGAGTGGAGGTTGCAGTATGAGAAGGAAAGGTCGGGAGGGTTAGGGTCACGGGGATCTCGGAGTTACTTTGCATTTCGGCGATCGATCTTCCTCTTTAACGTTCACAACCTCTTCCTCGGCGGTTGTACACGGTACAGACGTGCTCAGCCGTTTTTACCTCTCGATGATATGTGGGCACATCATACCGACTTCCGAGAACCACCTTCTGAGATCAGTGGTAGATGGGATTGGCGGTCCATATCGAACTTCAAGCTGTCAACTTTTCAAAAGCCGACGCGTTGTTGGCGACCGAAACGGGGCCATTGACCCTCAATAGAGCTGAGAGGGTGCCTCCATTTCTTTAAGACCTCGTTGAACTGACTTTCTCTAGTCGGCAGCCATGACGTTGAGTCCAGCGACGCCCAGGGGAAATTTGGGCGAACGGGAGCTCAAAGAAAGGTTACCATTCATACACAATTTGCAGTGACATGTCTGCCATAGCTATCAGCAACCTGTGGTCACATGGACCCACAATGCCGTACCCATGATCCAATAACAGTGTCGCCGTTTCAAGTCTGTGACTTCTTACCACCAGCCTCTTTACTGCCCCGACGCTCTAATCATCCTGCTTCGCCTACGGAAATTTTGCGTATATGCCGTGGTCTACGCTAGCCGTGGACGGCACTCTCCACGATGTCACCGTGAGCGTCCAGCAGATCCTTCGGACGAACGAGTGTCCTTGGCGGACAGTACGATACGTTCCGCGCGAATTGGCGAGCATCGTCATGAATATCTTGCAAGACGTGAGCCAAATTGCTTGCTTCTCTAATGTATCGTGCTCATGGCCTTCACAAGGAGATCGACTCCGCTGGGGTCAAGGGCGAGCTTCGAACTACGTGTATCAAATGCCAGCGCTTTCTAGGGCTGCAGTATAGTGTCATCCCCACCTCACTAGACTGTCACGATGTAACTATTACAGGGTCTGGCCCCGTTGCTGGGGGTGGATTCTCGGACATATGGAAGGGAACGATGTACGGCGAACCTGTCTGCTTAAAGCTCCTTCGCTTCTTTCCTGAAAATCAAGAGAAGGAACAACTGTGGGCGGTGAGTGTTTGCTATACTTCCTGTCCACCAGTGATATTGACCGGGTCTCATAGGACCTTTGTCACGAAGCCTTGATCTGGAAGCAACTCAGTCACCCAAACATACTCAGGTTCCTCGGCGTCACCACCACTGCATTCAGTCCTCGTCTCTGCCTGATCTCTCCCTGGATGACCAACGGCAACATCATGCAGTTTTTACACACCTGTCCCGGTCACAGTCGTTTTCAATCGGTGCGTCATGTCCTCACCTTTCAATGATGTCCTAGAGCCAGACTCTGCCTATACTCAGGTAGTCGATATCATAACCGGCATCGAATACTTGCATGGACTTGAGCCGCAAATTGTTCACGGCGATATACGCGGCGTACGGACGCTCTCGTGCTTTGCTCGACTCTTCGCTTATTTACGTTAACAGGCCAATGTTCTTGTAACCGACGATCTACGGTGTGTTCTGGCCGATTTTGGGCTAAGTAGTGTGACGGAGTCCCAGGCGGTGGGATCATCAAAGTTCTTCAATGGCGCGATACGGTGGCTGCCACCGGAGATGATGGACTTCTCTCTCTTCCAGGAAGCACGTCTGTTGCGCAGTGCATTAGATATCCACTCCTTCGGCTGCACGATTATAGAGGTGGGTTTACTCGAACATCTCTGGTCTTTGAATAACTTGACTGATCCTCTGCATAGATATACACCGGAAAGCCCCCATTCTCGTACATCAAGGCGAATGCAGCGTTGATCAACGAAGTTGTGCATCTTAGGAACAAACCCGCTCGGCCGTCAGGAAGCGATATCCTTTCCGATGAACTGTGGTCTTTGGTCGAATCTTGTCTTTCATTCGAGCCTCAGGAGCGCCCGGCAGCTTCCACTGTTCTTTCGGTGCTCAGCACAATGGGACGGGAAGCTATCTCCACAGTCTCCCATTTCCGGTGCACAATATGCGGTGTCGAGTTGCCGATTGGCAAGGAACATTGCGATACTTGTGAAGTCATCCGTGTAGCTCAATCAGTGCGTACTTCGCTCGTGCAGGTACAAGCTCGAGTCCTGATCTCAAATTGCGTAGGTCTTGGTTAACGCAAACATGGCGAAGTCTCCGCGTGGTGTCAAACGGAAATCTCCCAGGGGGAAAGGTGTGTCTATAAGCCTCGTCATAGCGCGCGTTCTATTGCTAAACACAAGGCTTAGAATGCACAAATTGCTCCACGAAATCGACCCCGTTGTGGCGATTGGATGAATCCCGCAGGACGCTCTGTAACGCGTGAGTGTCCAGTTCGCTTATTATCGGTGCATGTTCATATTAGACATAAGATGTGGCCTCCACAACAAACTCCATGGGTGTGCGCGCCCGGTCTCGAACAGAAAGCGCTCTGCTCGTTCGCATGCATACCTCTAACGTCTGGTCTCGTGCGAAACCAGGTGTAATCCGCTGTGCCTACAAAGTGATGTAAGAGTATGCAGACTATAGCAAAAACTAGTGTCGTCATATATATATTTCTCTGAGGTCCAGGAAGACACTGAGAGTACTCAATCCTTCGTACAAACGTAGCTGAATTCATGTATACAAGCGAAAGTTTAGACCGTCGAGATGTGATCATTTGCCGCGAAGCTCGTGGCGCATAATCTATTGCACGTCGCATGGTATGGACGACAATTGCCAAATATCTGCAGCTGTATACGAGTGCAGGTAGATTTAGAGTACTGTATTGGCTCTGAAGACGGAAGTTGTGCGCTCGATTTCTACGGCGAAAGGAGAGCGGCCCGGCTGGTTCCGCTTCTGAGACCCTGACCTTACTCTCTCAAACACTTCCTTCTGGCCGCGTCACAGACCTCACAATTGTTGTCCCTCTTTTGCTCTTTTACTTTTCTGTACTGCTTCTCTTGTCCTCGGAATCTCTCGATGGCGTGCCGAAGTTTGGGCTGCAATACCGACGTAACGTCGCAGGGATTATCTGGATGGAAGGAATGCAGCCTCGAGTCAGGCATGGAAGAAGGTGCACCATCCTCGGGATATTACTCCGCCCAGTACTTATAGTGACAATTTTACTTCTGGGTCATGACCACCAGCATAGCGACGCATCTTTGAACATGCCCTTTTCCGGTTGTCTGCAGAATTTGGACGCTACAGGCTGGACTTCTGTATCCGCGACAAGGGAAAGCGCGCTGTACTGTCGTCCATTCTATGCTCCTTCCCACATTTCCTTCCACCGGATTGTGTACGAACCACTCCAAGGTCGAACCGTCTATTTCCTAGCGTTTTTCGCCAATGGCCCCAAGGCAATAACCAGGTATGCATCGTTCATAACCTCAACGGAAATCGAGAACTGATGTCATTTGCCAGATTATTCTGGCGCAGGAACCAGTCTTGAATCTTGATTAACAATTGTCGCAATGACGGCTGGGCACTCTGCCGTGCCCCCTTCCGACTTGACCGACCAATGCGACTTCTAGCGCCCCCTTTACCTGATCAGATACGCGACGACCTGCGTTGGCGGTAACTCTACCATGCAGCCTCACCGCCGATGACCTGCAAGCGGTTGTGGTTCCCTCCGGTACCGCTCTTGAATCCACCGGCCTATGCATTGCGCATGGTCGACCACGCGGCCGTGTTTATATTTCAACGATGCTAATAGTCAACTTCAGCAGCTGTGGTAAGCTGTGGTGCCATTTCGCTCCTAGTTCAGAGCCCGGTGGTTCTTCCAATACGCCCTCGATCACCGCGCGCTTTATTGGCAGGCGATGAATATCGCAATACTTCATCGAGAACCCGTATCTCGGTGTGTAGATTGCCACCCTCAATGAACCGTGAGATGTCTTAATGTGCTCTTGCAGGCCCTGTTCGCATTCGCAATGGCCAGTTTTAATGCGCCACATCTCCACTCCACCGATGCTCTGATTATCTGTGTCACTGATCGGGGTCCCTCTTGCATCGTAAATTTCTCCACGCTGTGGCGTATCAGGGCTTTCCGTTTTTGACCACGGTCCACAAGCAAGTGATTCCATTGTTATCCCGAATTGGAACTAACGAGCACAATGGTATTGTAGACCAAACACCACACAACATCAACCGCGTAGTGGTCGCCTGTACTTCAAAAAGACTCAGCTTGACGCGCCCACCATCGTCTCATCCGCCGTCATGACCACCACCACCAGCAGTAATGGAGCCCTCGACGCCAGTCCACTGTTACGCACATCTACACCGGAACCAACCGCGGAGACCACCACGACCGCTACAACCGACTCATTCAAAGCTCTTCGTCGTGTTCCACAGTCGCCGGCATCTCGCCTCGGTCTCCCCATAGAGCGATCCACTCCGACATCTTTCCTCCGTCGCCTACCTCTCGAGCTCAAGGGACTGATATGCGAGCACCTCATGCCCCCATACGAACCCTTCGACATCCTGAGGGCATATCCCAACATCATGGCGTATGTGTCCATGGATTGGAACAGCGTCGTGAAGGGCCACGCCGCGCTATGGAAGCATGTTTGCATTCCACTCAAGTGCGGCCTCTCTCGACAACGCGAAGAGGCCTACATCGATCGATTGGAGGAGGTCTTAGCCCTTTCGCAGAGGTGCAAGCTTTCAATCACGGTCGAGGTACCCGAGTACTTTATGACTCCATTGCATGAGAAGATCATGAAGGTGCTGCTAGAGCCGAGGACGGCTGGGCGATTGGAGTGGTTCAAGTTCACTGGCGCGGAGAGCTACCTCCATGAATTCAACCACGTTCCTGGACTACAATTTCCCAATCTCCGCTTTGCGAATATCAACCTACCTGGGATTTTAGAAGGCGACGACGAACGATTCGCCCCGTATGAACCCATCGTTGTGCACGCAATAGCAGATGCGCCCCGCTTGGAAGGGATGTTTCTTTTCGGAGTATGCCAATCCCAGGCGTCGATGTACCACTCTCTACCTCTGGCGAGATTGACGATGTTATCCGTGACAGAGGGTTACTGTTGCGTGCGCGTCGGACAAGAATCGGCAGATGCGTTCCTGCAGATCCTTGCTCAAGGGACGCGTCTGCAGGACTTTTCTTTCTCGTTGATGCGCGACACTTCAAGGCCTCCGCAGGATGCGACACACATCACCAACACATCTCTCAGGCGGTTCACGCTGACGCCTGGCTTCGACCGGCGGCTTCTGGAGCACTTGACTCTACCAAACCTGGAGGACATGACGGTCTCCCTGGAAGTGAAGGCGAGGATCGTACGGTTCTTCGAGAGGTCGGGGACCAACCTCACAATGCTTTCTCTGGCGGCGGACAATGTGGAGGCAACGAAGATGCGCCATCTTCAGAAGATCTTTGCGGTGACGACGAGGTTGACGGATCTCACACTGTATGTATCCGATGATGAAACGGTCAAAGATCTGATTGTCGATCTTGGGCGAGAGAACGACCAGGGGGAGATGGTACTGTTGCCATTGCTTGAGAGGTTGAGGTTGGAAATACGCGGTCGGGGACCGATATGGTGTGCGGATGAGGCGTTGGTGTGTATGCTGCGTCGACGTGCTGAGCACGGGCTCAAGGTCGCAACGGTGCGTAGTGATTGTGGGACATTTCCAAAACTCGAGCTTTTTAGGCAAGAGCTCTCTTCACTGCTGTTGGCGGGGTTACGCCTCGTTGTTTTTGGGCATGATTCTGATATAGTTCAAGGTGGATCGACTAGTACCAGGGAGAGTATTTATTATGCTGGGGATATGCTAGAGTTCGACTATTGATAGTATCTCAAGTGAAGTAATCAGTACATATACATGATTATAGGCATTAGTAGCGCTCGGCTTGTAATAGTTAATTGATTTCTTGTATAGTTTTGATCTGACAAAGGTACAGGTCAAAGTGAAGCTGTTCCCAGTCAAAGACTACAAGGGTTTGCGCGCGCATGAACGGGTCCGAGAACATGTCATGCTAAGGGCGGGAGTAGCGGTCATACAACACATGCCGACAGGGCGCTTTCCCGCCACCAAGTCTAGCGTGATGCAACGCGAAAATCAGAACCGCGAAGATCCCATCGTATATGTTGGTCATTAGATAGAATACTTCTACTGCACTCCTGCTGACTTCAATTTGAGTATGTAGCAGTAGAAGGAAGTATATCAAGCATCGTCGTCTACGGCTTCCCCGCCGAGAGAATATAATCCGAGTTCTCTGGGGTCCATGGCGACCAGCCGCTCCCACAGGCCCTGTGTCTCGTCTACGGATTGACCAAACTGAGAGCCCCATCGACGGTGATGATGGTACCATTTGTGTATTCGGACGTCGCAAGATACATCACTGTCATCGCCATTTCACGAGTACTACCACAAGATCTCAGTACTGCACCAGAGCACAAAGCAAAACCGTGACTTACTTTCCTGCCCTTGCCAGAGGCAAAGGTGCAGGGAGCCCTGGGAGGTGTTGTGTATTCTTCAAGCTTTCCTCCGGCAGTAGCTCAGAGGGGAACAGACCCGGATGTATTACATTGACTCGAATCGGCGTCTTTCTGGATGCGTAATCCGTCGCAAGTCCGACTGATATCTTGTCGAGCGCGCTCTTGGTGGCAGGGTAGGCGAACTGTGTAGAAATCAGAGTCGAGCCTTAGCACTGGTTCTGAAGCTGGGGTGCGGTATCACATACACTTCCAAGAGGTATCCATGTTCGGCAGTCGGCGGCGTTTGAAGAGATGTTGATGACAGATGATAGACTGTTGCGCAGCTCTGCTCCTCTGATGAGAAGAGGTTTGAACGATTTGATCATGAAGAACGCGGCAGAAGTATTAGTCGCGAAGACCTCCGCCCAGCCTGCGAAGCTTTCGTGCTCGTACTAGTCACCGCCCTCGACAAAGGTGGCCTGTTTCTTCGCCAAGAACTTAGGATCCAGAGTCACTGGGCCACTTATCCCTGCACTGTTACTACTAACATCAGGTAATCAGGAAACAATTAATTGTTCACAAGAATATCGAGCTTTCCGTCCGTGTCTTTAACGTGTTTAACTGCTTTGTTGATGCTCTCTTGTTTTGTGACATTAAGCACTAGTCTACAATTCGTCTGAGTCGATGAACGGAAATAGCAGTAAGGCAGGACTCACGGCACTAATGATCCTGGAAGATCTTTGACGTCAGGGAGCGCAGCGGCCTTGTCCAGTACGTCGGCCCGTCGTCCTGTGGTGTAGACTTTGACGCCATTCGCTGCAAAACCCTTCGCAATCATCAAGCCTCTGAGCAGTTTGTCAGTGATATTTTAACGGAGAGCCAAGCGAACGTTGACATACATTCCAGTCCCACCTCCCGTCACAAGAGCTACTTGTCCGGAAAGCGACATTGCGGGACCCATGTTGAGCTCAGACATTCTGATGATAAATTTTCGGTCTCTCAGCTCTACGATAGGCTTTTATATGCCACGCAAACGAGATCATGATGGTCCTGTGGTAATATCAGCGCTGAATCTCGGGCAATTTGGACAATCGCAATCGCTGACGTTTGAGAAGGATAAGGCAGCTCTGCAGGCGAGTCGACGTAATCTGGACGTGACGCAAGAGTGCCAATCCACAGAGTAGCGAAAGCACTACAACAAGGGACTGAGCGAATGAGAGCAACCAAGCTATCTTTGACTTTACACGGACCTGTAGGCCAAGTGAAAGTGACTGTCATTCCGGGCCTCAGACATCATGATGGATTTGAATAAACTCAGCGCTGACACTCGGGCGATCCGGGCGGTTGCTACTACCAGCGTTTGGGCGTAGGAATCAACGAGTCGCAGAAGTGACGCAAAAGTCCTAATACACCGTGCGATTATTGTGCAAGAAAATGGAGGAACCGAGATATTCGAAATTTGACGTGGAGACTCGGAGGCAGAGAACAGAATCGTCAGATATCCGGGTCGGATACCGGTATAGTCAATGGTACTCGAACTATGGGAAGTCATGGCTGTGACACGACGTGTCGCGATGGTTCATCGAGGACCAACTACTTAAGGATGTTGACAAACAACCTACAATGACGCGACGCGTAACGCGTGACTGACGCGACCTTCCAACTTTCCTTTCGTTCCCATGGCGGTCGAGATACCAAAGGCTCTCCCTGCCTGTATTCCAGATCTGATGCCCTTCAACATTGCCTATAATGGCTCTGCACCCGTTTCGACCTATATGCTTGTCGAGGAGCGCCACACAGAAAATCTCGACCTTCCTGACTCTGACCCGAATGAAGGCGGCGAGACTGCGGTATCTCACGGGTCCGAAAGGAAAAGCCTTCTCCGTCGTGCCGCTTCCTACTTGGCTTCAGCATTCCGTGGGCGGGCCATCCAAGGCACACGCGTTCAGTTGCCTTCAGGCTACGTTGGAGTCGTTTTTAGGCGTGGACCGGAGGAGGAGGAAAGAGGCGCGTCTAGTAACACAAAGCGGGTGCTTAGGGCACAGAAAATGGAACGCGGACGCGCTGACACACCGAGGTCGACGCGTCGTTCTGCCAGGAAGGCAGCAGAGGAGGTGGTCACCGAGGACGAGGCAGAGGCGATGGACGTCGATGAAGAGAAACCGAGTGATCCTTTGCTCGAGCTTGCAGCTATCTCCACCTTCTCAACATTCAACTTATGGCTTCCTGATAATCGCACTCGCGAGCTAGACGACGAATACGTTCGAACGCTCAACGAGTGGGTCCCACTTGCCGAGCTGGTATGTTTCCCTGTCTGCTTCTTGCTTACTCTCCCGCTGATGGCCTTGCCAGATTCACTGGATACCGCCCCCCGCAGGGTGTCAGAGCACGAACTCGAGCCCCGTGGAGACTAAAGCTGAAGGTTGAAAGGTAAATACATCAGACACACCTTCGCCGTTCGATTTTTTGATACTCCCTCACGAAGGCGACACTTCGTATTGTTACCGGCGGTCAAGTATGATGTATATATGTATATCTTACAGTTATAATCATTCTCGATTGCTAACTGTCCGATCCCCCTCATGATCCTACATTTTGCCTGCTTCTCACTGTGTCGTTGCTTTGATTTTGCTTGCTCCGTTTCGTCCAGACTCCGCAACCTCTTTGAAAGATGCAGAAACCTCGTCATCCGCCGTCGTACGAGTGAAGTAGCTGTGACCACCAGGTCTATGGCGGGTGCCATCCAACAACACAGCCGCACTCTTTACCTAAATGTCTGCGTCTGGCATCACTGATACAGCCGGCTGCGAAACAGCGAGACGCAGACATCCGCTAGAAACGTCTCCCGCATTCCAACGGGCGGTACCGTCGATCTTCGCATTAACCCAAAGACAAAAGCGTCTGCGAGGGAATCAATTTAAAGAATGGACCTGTCATACCAGTGATCACAGGCAAGGGACTCACGGTCTCAAACTCATCATAAAGCAGTTCATCAACCAAGGTTAAGTTTGTTCTTTTGAATACCGCACCAGCGTCATTGAGAGTCGAGCGCAAGCCAAGGACGTCATTCGTTAATGAGACCTTCTACTCTGACATACTCTGTACACTCTTGAACATCTTATTTGGTCGCCGGATAATGCGGATTCCAATAGCAAAGTCCTGCATGATACCAGATCGAGACATGAACACCAGTGCACGCAAGTACGATCAATGAAAGCGTACCCCAACCAGCCCATTTACTATACCCATATGAGATGACCCGTTGACAGCGGTTTGCCTGCTCCCCGTATAAGCCCGTGAGCATGGCGTGAAGTATACCCGACTCGGCGGCCGGCATCTAGCATGTTCGTGCTACGGCCCTCGATAGAAGTTAGAACGGAGGAAGAATCTGGGACCCGAGCTACATGACTGCGACTTACATGAGATGCGAGATCCTTCCATTAGCTTGGAATCTCAACTACACCATGGAGTAAGTGCAATTGCCACACCGAACGCGATTCCCCTGGCGAAGACACGCATTGCTCCAAGTTGTCACAGCCCGATACCTTGATACGTCCTCATTAATCATTAACGACACCGCTCTCCCACCAGCGACCATCCCCAAGCCAGATCAATGGATCTGTGTGAATCCGCGCCCTCGCCATACAAGAACCTGGTGTTCATTCTCATCATATCACAGCGAAATGCGAAGCCACAGATTTCATCTCCACCACACCGCACACACTGCCACATGACTGAGAGCTCCGACAGCACGCATGGTCTTTGTGATTCGCAGAAAGTAGCCGTCGTGGCTCAGAGTTCATAGGGCCTAGACCCGCACGTACTCGACGACAATCAGAAGTTGCGAACGCTACTCACCCTCAATCAGAAGCACCTTAAATTACTTCCTCGGCTCCTTGTCCCACACCGAAGGCAAGAAGTTGTAATACACTGATCATATTCTCTTGTACCCTATACTTACGATAAGTTAACGAAAGATACATTTTTGGGGGATCTGGGAGCGCGCAGACCCTTCGCGTACAGATAGAGTACAGGTAGTACAATGAATGGACGGATGGAGCAAATTTAAATAAGTAAGCAATAAGAACGGCGGAGGAAGGGAACGGCAGGGAGAAAAGGATACGGCTAGAGTGTACGTGTTGTGATGTAGCTGAACCTTGGAGAGCAATGATCTAGTGATATGGAAATGTGGACCAGCTGAGATGGATGTATAGATGCTTTGAGGGGATGGAAGGATGATGATATGCAACGAAGCCCATGCAAGAAAATCATAATGGCAGTCAAGAGTCATGCGTCGTCATAGGTGGTCGGAGAACATGCTGCGCGCTCGGGAGGACAGGTGCCAGCCCGTCGACTGTCCCAGCTGCAGGAGGCCATACACTAGTACACTCGCATGTGCGAGTCGTACCCATCATGCGGGCTCATGCTCGGGTACATCAACGTCGGCGGATTCGGGCTCTGCGCACCCGCTTGATCCTCCGACGGCAGGCTCATCGGCGGGTGGAGATACGAAGAGAAGAAGTTCTCCTCGTCTTGCAGCGGCAGGGTCCCATTGGGTGGGTGCAGGTAGTCCATGGGCGAATCCTCGCTCTGCGGAAGCATCGGCGGATGGGGGAACTGCGGCGAATTGTCGTTCTGGAGGAGCAGCGGAGGATGCCAGAAAGTGTTCCCGTTGCCGCGAAGAACCGGGCCAGCGTTGAAGCCGGACGAGGATGAGGAGGCGAAGGAGCTGAAGGGGAAGTCCATCGACGAGCGTTGAGAGTGCGACGTAGCAGAAGACGCGGTAGAGTAGCCGTCGAAGGAACTGTACGAAACAGCGGAGGAAGGGGGCTCCGACGCAGAGTCGACACTCATCCTACGGCGTTTGCTCTTCCGCTCAGAGTGATTCTGCTCAGCCTCGAAATCGACAGAAGCAAAGGGAAGGGGATCAGCCTGGCTGACCAGCTGAGAGATTTGATCCGGGTGGTAAGGACCAGGGAACTGGAAGTTGAAGAGCGAGTTATACATGGGCGTGTCAGCGCCAAGAGCACCCATGAGCTCGGACTGGGAGGATGGCTGCCTGAAGTCGTTGTTCTCCTCGAACTCGTAGCTCATCTGGGTCGTGGAGTCGGGAGCGAGGGTGGGAGAGCTCTCACGAGCAGGGGAGGCACGGCGACTGACGCCAGGACTTGCTGACGGCGTGTCGCTACTGCCGTTAGCAGCTCTCCGTGCATCATGACGAGAACGCTTCCTGATCACGTCGGACTTCATAGAAATCGGTCGTGCAGAACCATGCAGTTTGTAGTACAACCCGCATCTGCCAGAGAACAGTAACGTTAGTTTACCTCGCGACTATAGGGAGACGTAAAACTTACGCGTTGCAGACAGTCTTACCCTCATCGTCCTTCCTCCAGAGAGGGGTTGTGGTAGTGTGACAGTTATAACATTGGGCTTAGGGCAGAGGTGGATGAGAAAATAATGAATGGTTCGAGAAAGCGCTTAAACATACCCATTACGTCTATGCTCTCCTGTCTAGGCGCAGACTGAGTGCGCCCCTCGCCATGGGTGTTTCGCATCGTCTTCGGCCGAGGACGCTTATGCTGGAAAAAGCGGAAACAGAATCAGTGTCCGACCCGGAACGTAAAATGACAAATTGCCTCACCAATTTGCAGTAAAGACCGCAGGCATTGCAGTTGAGCTCGTCGTTGAGCCCGCGACGCCAAAGCGGTGTGTGAGTGGCGCCGCAGTTGGAACACTCAGCCTTGACACCGCCCGGTGCAGAGTTGGCATTGGCGGTAGTGGTGACGCTGCGCAGGACGTTGTTGGCGGTTGCGCTGGGGGCAGAGCGGCTGGAACCTCCGGAAGTGCGGACGGTGAGAGTAGGCCGGCCATTGGCAACTGGCGTGTTCTCTCGCGCCTGATGGTTCCCAAAGAAAGCATTGACTTTACTCGGAGCAATCGTAGTGGGAGTGGGAGCATCGGCAATGGGAGGAACCTTGTCGAGTGGCGACATAAAGTTGTCCTCGCTGTGCTCGTCGTCGCTGTCATTGCTGCTGTCGTCGGAATAGCCGTTGTCGTTGCCAGAAGAGGATGAGGAGGACGAAGAGGAGGATGAAGAGGAATCCATAGCCATGGATGCACCGGGCTGCGAGGTAGCGTTATGAACAGGGACGTGGGTATATTCTTGATGGATGGGTATTTCGTAGCTGGGCGCTGGAGAGGAGGACCGCGAGCTCGCGTCGACGCCGGTGAGCAGCTCGTCGAGCGGCAGTTCTATGGTGGGGCGGGAGATGCTGAAGCCGTCGTTGGCGTCGGCCGGGTTGTAGCCTTCGCCGTAGTTCATGCGAGTCGTAAGCGTGGGAGTGGCGTAAAGCATGGCAGAGGGTCCAAAGTCGTTCGAGAAAAGCGGCGGGAAGTGGAGGGAAAGGTCAGCGCTGCTGCCCATGCCGCGGCGCACGTCTGAGCGGCGGCCCCGCTGGGTAAGCGGGGGGTCCTTGTCGTTGCCGTCGTCGACGATAGCCATGCGATGATCGCCATCGTCAGCGTTCTGCCGTTGGGTATGGTACCTAGAGCGGTTGCTGAACTCGGGCGAAGGCTTAAGGTCGGGCTTGCGGACCGGTGCGCTGTTGAAGGCGGGCGAAGGCTGGTCGACGCTGAAGGTGAATTGCATGCGCTTGATCGTGCCGGGCTGCGCGTTTTGCGAAGCCTCGCGGCTGCGCTCCTTCTCCTCAGCGCGCTGCCGGATGATGTCGGTGGAATGGTTGCGTTTGAAGTCGGGCGCCTCGAGCTCTTCAATGCTCCTGCGAAGCGTTGGCATCGGGGTCCACAGCAGTGAAAAAGCGCTGCTTACCGGCCCTTCTCCTTGTCGAGCTTGTCGCCCATGCATTTCGAAAGCTTCTTGAACTCGCGCTTGCTCTTGGCGTTATCCGTGTCGACGATGAGGTTCTGGAGGTGCCATAACCGCCAACTCAAGTTCTCCAGGCGCTGGCCTTGTTCGAGGTAACTGGCGACCTTGGTGCAGACCTGTGCATGGCCGCTGTCAGCTGCGGCGTCGGGAGTGGCGAAAGAGCGGGAAATGGGCACCTTCCAGGTCTTCGTCAAGGACTCAGTGTCGTTGAGGTTGCTGAATGCAACGAAGCTCTTGTTACCCTGCGAAAAAGAGCGCAAAACAGCGTCGGTCATCGTCGTCGGCAGTGGGCTCGACGTCGCGGGCGCACCTTGAACTTGAGATTGAGGATATTGGGCATTTATTCTCGAGACGGTGAGGGGGATAAGGGAAGCAGGGAACGATAGGCTCGGGGCTGGATTATATTAGGCAAAGTCACAGGTGTGTCACATCGGCCGTGCAAAATTCGAACGTTTGCAAATTTAAATATTATTATTCGGCACTGAAACTCCGGATATCTTCCTGCCTCTTCTGCTCTCAGGCTGAGAATACCTCTTACTTACTGCCACCATCACCCAATGTTAGCACATCTGCCATGGCCTCGACTGCAACACGTGTAGATGACGCCGCAGAGTACAGTCGCGTACTATTCAGTTGTATACGTACCATGCCCTGTCCGTTTCCCCAGACCCGCTGTCCAGTTCTATGGGCGCCTGTGGAAGATCCCTGCATGGACGCGGCTGCGGATCCCCCGTCCGAGTCGCCCGTGAAGTGGACTTACTTCTCTCCTTGACTCCCTCCACACTTCCTTTGCGATCTGCTTGCCTCATGTCTCGCTCGCATCTCCTTCTACGACCCTCATATGAGCTTCCCCGCATATCTCGCGTCTGCCGTGCACACACAAACTTAGACGATCGGGCCTTTCATTAATGCCCATAGCCCTACCCACCAGATTCATGTGCCTCATACGCAAATTCGAATACATCCGGCCCTGTCACACTCGTCCTGTCTTCCCGCCTCGAGGCGTGTCTCTTGCCCAGCATCTGAAAATCCGCCCTTCCATCAATTGCGCAATTCGTCCACTTGGCTTACCGAGCTGGATCGTCGCATCACGCGCTATGTCGGCCCCGCGCCGACTCAGTTCCCGCCCATTCACTCAATTTGCGCCACAAAGACGAAGGCCATGTCAAGTTGCGCTTCTCAGCCAATCAACCTCGACGTCAGCGCACGTTCCCTCAAGCGCGATTCATCTTACAACGCGCGGCCAACCACAGCTGTCAGTCCTAGATCCGGTGAACATATCATGGTCATTCGTCTGTTCTCCATCATCGGGAGTTCAAAGGCCTTCCAGTAGAACGAGCTTGGGAACGGGTATTTCGATGTCTCCGGCCATAAAAGGGCAAAAGTCCCATCGATAACACGCCATCGATTGCGGCAATCCCCGCACGCTAGTTCGGTCCGCGCAAGAACCAGCGCAACGAACATTTATCCCACCAAAAATGAGCACAGGCAGACGAGCGGAAGTTCTACGAGAACAAGATGGTCGGTTCAAAGATACCATGCCAGCGCTGCCGACTGAGGGAGATGCTCAGCTGGCCTCAATCGATTCGTATTTCGTCCACAAGCCATCCAGGGATGCGCGTACACCTTGTCACAACTTCCCCGAATGCTGACCAGCTTGTTCCCGCTGAGTTCGTATTCTACTCAGAGGGGTAAACGCCACAGTGACAAGGAAAAGAGGAACACATACGACTCGAACTCGCGGTTAGCCTCATGTTCTGCGGACCCAATAACCACCTCGATATCGATGGACGAGGACCAGGTTCCGCCCGATCTGCGATCGAAACTCGGGGTGTACATGAACACAAACATCCCCCGTCTAATTCCTTGTATGGCGATTGCGGGGGTAATCTTTGGGTCATGTTTGATGGATAACATGAGTCGCCAGTCGGAGGCCTCTCTTATCGTAATCTAAGCGCGCCTCGCGGCACTACCCCGTATATGCGCCTCAGAGAGTTCCCCAGTCCTCGAACAAAGCTTATACGCAGCATCAGTGTCATTCGCACATAGAACGGAAAAGAGTCGGAGAACGTTCGGTTTCGGGTAGAGAGACACCGTGTACCGAACCTCACATGGAGTCACAAAAGCATAGCACATTCCCAGAGATTGACTACCGAATGTCCGCGACGCGACATGTCCGCCCTCGAGCACCTTAAAGGTTAAAGTCAAGGGGCAGGGCGCGACGTCACTTAAATTAACGCGTCCAGCACATGATTGACGCGTAGCACGTGCACCGGTCCGAGCCACCGGTCCGCTCTTCCGCTGACAGATCCTTCTGTCCGTCTCATCCCCACCTCCTCCTGGGATACTTGAGCCAAGGTTTCACTACGCGCGCTATCTTCGGCCCTCAAATATGCACTGTCAGGAGACCGCCTCGGAGATGTACACCCAGCGCGCTGTGACGGCCTCATGATACTGAACAACAGAACTGTGTTTCCGGCTATAACGAGGGCCTGCTCGAGATGTTAGATCCGCTGAGGTTAGTTTGGACTCGCATGACGCTCGGAATGCGAGAGATAAGACTATGCGCTAGAAAGCAACGCTAGACTGCACGGGGTGAACTGCTTGACATCGCATTCTGATATCAGACCCAGAAGAGGAGACCATCACTGGCCTAAGTGATATGAACACATTACTTTGATGGATAACGTTCGTGACAACCCGACATTGCGAGACATACTTACACTTACCCTTCCAACAGATCCCTTCATCTCAATCTCATTCTCTCATATCCGCTTCCCCGCGCTCTGTCAATGACGTGAGTGGTAGTCAAACCAGCCAGGTTTCCCTCTCCTTGAGCGTCGGACATAAGGGACTCTCGATTTCCGCGGGTAGGCGGAGATATAGCCTATGTATCACATCGTAAGTGAACGACGAACGTCATCATCAATAGGAAACATACATAGACCGCCTCTGTACCCGCGTTGCTAACTCGTGCCAAGCCAATTTGGTACGGTGGATGCCATGAAATGATGAATGATCAAGGGATATCTCTCATCGCATTGAACGGATTGCATGAGCGTGTGTTGCGCGAGGCAGAGGCGCATCTTCCTTCAACATAGATCCATACCCCGCTGATACACTGTCGCGCTAGATATAGGTCGAGGTCCGTCCGCGAACGCATCTTGCTCAAGGCCTAGAACCAGATGAATGAATTGTGCCAGCCTAAGGATATCAGGCTAGCGGACAGGGGAAGGCGGGCATGGAATATGATCCCTGCAGTCGAACCCCCTGTGCAGTATCGTAAGTCATAGACCATCCAGTAATAAAGTCGGTATCACGTACCGGCGGTCACGTATGTCGCCGGGTAACGTCGACACTGCCGGTGGCCACGGCCACTGAACAAAAAGGAAAGGAAATGCAGATGCTTTTGCAAGACGATGGACACAGTAAGACGTACTCGCCAATCTTCGTGAGAGAGTCCGAAGCATTCATGGAGCCCTAGTGGAAATTATTCATATTGTGAGCATGTGCACTTGGAGAGAGACACGGCCTGTAAGAGAAAGCATGTCAAGGATTTGACGACGAGCATGATAGGCAGATAATTCCCGTCGAAACAGGGAAGACAAGAAATGTGCTGAAGATGTCACAGCAAAATGGCGGTAGTTGGGATCTACTTTCATGTCGGTTCGGTCCGACCGGGAACAAGTTTTAGAGCAGCGAATAACCGAAAGCTCTAAACCACAGGCAGCGCGTCGCGTCGTACAATATGGTGCGTTCCGTTCGGATGGTCCATAAGAGATAGAGGTCAGAAATATGCCACTTGCAACGCCAGGAGCAGCGGAAGCCGAGGGCAGAATATAGGAATAGAAACCTAGAATGCGTAGAGTGGCTCCCCGCAATCACCTGTAATTTGACATCATGGTCAGCGCATCGCGTAACGGAGTATAGCGCCGTCTGAACAGAGCGTTGGCCTGGGTCGGTCCGAGATGAACAGATGCAATCCGGTAAAGCGTGCGTACAATTCCCAGCGATTATACAGACAATGATAAGTTAGAGTGAAGATGATGGTACACCTGCACGAGGGTTGGTCAACACATGAGAAGGTCACAAAAATGGCCACACACTAATATGATGCGAAAATCAAGCGTCGTCGGACATGATGGCGTAAAATTCCTGCTCGCTGATCTCGCCGTCCTGATCCAGGTCAAATTCGTCTATCATAGCTTGCCTACAAGCCCTTGAGCAGGTGAACAAGGCGAAAAAGTGGATAGGGCGCGTACAGCTCGTCGTCTTCGAGTCGGTCGCCAATCTCCTTTGCGACGCGCCGTAGGTTGCGCAGGCTGATTTTGCCCGTGTGATCGTCGTCAAACAGCTGGAAGGCGCGTCTGAGGTCTTCCATCGGGTCCCTTGCCAATATTCGCTCGCTCACTGTCTCCAATTAGCACGTGGAGCGAGCATAGCGGGGGCCACTCACTTATTCTCGCGAAATCCTCAAAGTCCATCAGCTGATGGCCTGTCTTGTCGTTTTCCCGTAGTAGCTTGAGCACCTCCGCCTTTTTCATGTCGAAACCAAGGGCGCGCATGGCGACCTTGAGCTCGTGGTAGTCGACGGCGCCGTCTTTGTCGGTGTCGAACAGCTCGAACGCCTCCTTTATTTCCTGTTTCTGTTCTTCGCTGATTTCAGGGCGTGAATGCGTGCGCCGCTTGGCCTTTTGCGCTGCTACCGAGTTTCCGTACATCGTGGTTCGGGTTCGAGTCCTGAAGCGTGTTAAACCCGTGATCTAGATAATCTAATCGTGATTTGTCATCTCTCCTGTCTGCCAGCAGCCACGTCCGACTCCCAACAGTGGCAACACTGCACCGAAGTACCCAATTCAGCCGTTTCAAATCGACGTTCTGAGATTGATATCCAAGTGTCAGTCTAGACGACCCTCTGAGATCCTTCCCTCGCTGAGTTTGACTTCCTTCCAGTAAAATGGATCCTTCAGATTGCGATATGATCGCCCACGTCTCGCCTGCGGTGGACGGTGTCCCAGATGATATTCTTCGCGAAATATTTCTCTGGTCTATGTCACGGTGTAAGCTGGACTCGGATGACCATATCCCGTGGACCCTCAGTGGCGTTTCGCGACGCTGGCGCGCTCTAACTATCGGTACGCCACTTTTGTGGTCTTCCTTCTCACTCGACCTGGTTCATTCATCTCTCTTCGATGATGATGACAATGACGAGGAGGAGGAGGAGTGTCTAAAGCACACCATTGCTGGCATCCATAGCTTCAATCGCTTCATGATTCAGATCGAAAGATCACAGCAGTGTCCAATCTCCCTATCCATCAAAGCGACCGATGTCCTTCTCCCACCAGAAAATCCTTTCCATGCCATCTTCGACCACCGGCTGGATTTATTGTCTCGCTGCACTTGTCTCACAATCCGGGGTTTCTCTCGGAGCGAGGAGGACCAGTCCTTACAAAGTCTCGTATGCCGTAGCCTAGTGCCGACATTAAAACACCTGGAGTGTTTGGACATGTCTCGCTGGGAAACGGATGATCGCAGCATGCTTCTACCTCTTCATTGGGATGTCCGTCTTCGTACGTTGAGGGTCGACGGGATTGACGACCTTTACGCTGGCCGCTTCGACCTTTCCCAGCTGACAGATTTGTTCATTGACGCTTTTGTAATCGACGACTCAGCCAGTAAAGTCTTGAACGAAATATCTAGGCGGGCGATTCACCTCCAGTCTCTGACCCTAGCGGAGGGCTTCGCTTCCTCACAGACTCATTCGCCGAAGGACCCCAGTGCGAGGTTATCCTTCCCCAATCTACGAACGCTATCGCTTCACCAGGAGTATGGTAGGTTTGTTCGCCCTAGAGTCAAGCCTATCACGGCCTTTCTCTTCATTCTTGATTCCCCATTCCTTCAAAATTTCATTTTCCAGATCGGATACGACATTTACTCCGAGCCTTTCGCGCCTTTTGCGCAACCTATCCTTCCCAACACCAGATTCATTCCCTCAGCCTCGAATTTGCACATCATCCTCAAGCGCGGCTTCACCGATCTCGTCAAAGACTTGTTTCGCGCCACACCTCACATTGTCGAACTCGTTCTCGAGCCATACACGTATAGCGACATAGAAGAACTGTTGTATGAGAGGCTCCCCTCCCTTCGGCGCCTTGTGATCAAGCGCGCCGGCTCGGGCATTTATGCCTTGAGACCGATTGCCAACATGTTGTTGGAGCGCCACAAAAGCGGGCTTCCGCTGCCTAGCGTACGCCTCGATGCGCGAGTGGAGGTGAAAATAGCAGAACCCGAAGAAAAGATTTCTATCCTGTCGGTTTGGCACGCGATGTTGGAGACGCTGGGTTCACGCGTGGACCTAAGAGATGTGGTCTTTCGTGATGAAGAATGATCTATGTATACATGCCATGATGCACAATCCGTCGGCCGTTGACCGATTCCCTATATCTATCGTACGGTCCCAGAAAAGAATAGTAGTACACAATGCAATGTCTAGAGTTTCGCAGTCTGTTCCACGGCGGCGAGCCCATCCAGCAAGCAATCTTTCACAGCTTTGGCGGTTCCCCTGGGGTTCAGTTGGTAGAGCTGATGTGGATTGAGATCAGCACCGCTGGTTGGCACACGACATGCGACGGGCAACTTACGAGATGTGGGCCTTCTACCCAAGACACCGAGGATGGCTTAGCGCATTTGATCGTAAGCGTCTTCATCTCAAGAGGTCTGGGAAGCTTCGATGAATGGGTGTAGACATTGGGTGGGGAAACACATACAGAAGCATCGGGTGATGAATGGTGCCATAAATAAGATGCAGGTACGTTCGCTTTTCAAATGTGGGCAGCGCGTCGAAGATGGCGTAGAGACCATCATAGTCAGTCTGCGCAGCCTGCAATCGTGGTAAACGCCGTGAAAAGTCTACGAGCGCGAGGAGCTACATACGACTTCCTGCGCAAGGGGACAAGTCAAAGTCACACCCGTTTTGCCAGGCTGGTAGTGAATGCCGGTCGGGAGATCACGAAGTCCATATCGCTGTTCACAGGTCGTATTAGATGACAACATACTTGCGCAACGAACATAATGAGCAGCTCACCAGGTACAGATCCCAGACGCCTTTGTCATAGTACTTCCACGGCCCATATCTTCTCAGATCCTTCTCGGCCGCCTCCCTGCTTGGCCACACGTCCCGCCGGTTGGCAACAATGCCGTTCATGGCATTTATTGTCGGCACCATGGTCTTCATGTACTCCCTCGATCCCGCATACAGCTCAATGAGGATGACACGTTCCAAAGGAATGTGGGGCTGCATCGCAACTGCCAATGATCTAGATAGTAATCGTTAGCGAATAGGCAGTCGGCACGCTGAAAGAACTGACAGGAAGGAAGCACCAGCCGATTGCGCCAACATAACAACCCGTCGTTGGCTGAAATCTACGTTGAGGCCGGTACCGAACCCATTCATGAATGCGTGAATTGTTTGGGCACCGTTATGAAACGCGACTAAGGAGCATCGTTAGTCGTGTTGCTGAGACGGCTACGGATAACGCACAATGCTGGTTGAACGGCGCTGACAGTAATCTCCGCTCGTTCATGATAGCCGCCTCTCCGTGGTTGGGTAGTTCCAACGACCACACCTCCCGTATCACATTTGGCGGTGTAGTCTGATACAGCTCCTGGATGAAAGGCTCCCATGCTTCCTTGTGCGATGCATTGGAGTGGACGCAGACAAGCGTAACGCCAGATGTCGCGGAATCAGACTTCCAGTAGCGCTTCGCGGTGGTGGGAAGAATGTTCGAGTCGGTCGGGTAGAAGATGAAGCGCTCGGAGTGAAGTTGGAAGGGCATCATGGGCGATCAAGAAGGAGGCTATCTAAACCGAAGTATAACGGCTTGGTATATATCTACCTGTCAGAGGAGAATATGAATCACATAATGCCGGTGCTACCGCGAACGCATCTTCGTACCAGGTCTGGGGCCCGAATAAGATGCGGATTGAATGAAAGTTACTCCTCTGAGTGCTTGGGAATCGTGAGGAAAGCGGCATCCCTGCAGAATACGAGTCCTTGATCACTGATGCAAACCCAGATCCCTATTGACTTGGACAAGCCAACGCGCGTCTGGGCAGAAAGAATATTCGGCACGTCTCCGAGTTGGAAGATGATCAAGCATGGCACTGTGACACGTCGTGCTGATCCTGAATTCAAGCGTGGTCCACCACTGTTCAAACGATACTCACATTTGGCCGCAGTCCAAAATCAGAGTGTCCCCTAAGATGGTCCATTCAGGACCGCAAAGTTCGTACGGTCAAACGTCTTTATTTGGCGGACTGTAACGCCATCAGCCTCGCACCGACATCGTAATCTTAACAATCCTGTTTCCGGGCAGTCAAGACTCAACACTCAAAGAGATGATAAATTTAACGGGATCTTCTCACCAGGGTAACTTTCTGGTGGAACTAAATCTTTGAGGGGACAGATGTCGTATACAGCCATGAGAAAGTCGGCGATATGAATGGTCGTAGTGCCGATCTATAAGAGCTGCGCTGCTCCAGGAAATGCGACTCGGACACCCTCGAGGGATTGGTCGAGCACCAGCGTAGCTGCCCGCCCACCATCGTCGGAAATTTGTTTTTGACCGGCCACGCGTTGTATGCCGAAGACCACGCCTAGAAGATCCATTATCGCGGACGGTCCTGGGTGCATTCAACACCAGATGTCGAGTTCTTCGTTGTTCCACACTGCTCTCCTACAGAACAGCGTTGGCGTCTGAATGGCGTGAACGATTCCCATCGTCATGGTTCGGGTCCAAGACCCAAAGAAGGGCCAGTCGAAGCCGAGAACGTGAATAAAAAGGCAATCCCATTATCCCAATTATCACAAGTATCTGTTGCATCCTTCAACTGTGGCCTTCTAAAACTCAAATCATCCGTACACATCCATTCGCCAGTCTATCAGTGACCTGCTATCAAAAAGCTTGCGCGCATGTTCCACTCCATGGCCACTCGGGTCCATTGCGTGTTCGAGGCTATTGTTAGCTGCACAGTGAATTGGTTACAGCGCTCAGGCTCTCTTGTGTTGCCACCGTCGGCTATGCAGTGACAAGAACACCAAAAGTGGGAAGGAATATATACAGGACTCGGTTGAGCTCGTCGAGGGTGGCATATCCGCGGCGGAAATAAGACTCCGCTCATGTTCATTAGACAGATCAGAGCAGCTCGGTCTGAAGGGCCACGACCGGTGCCAGAGTAGCACCCCGCACCCAGTCAATGAACACTCTCTCGAATCAATAAGACGCTGTTGTGTGAAAGGTTATGGGCATGTAATGTGCGCCCCGACGGCCCTCCAAAGAACGGCCTCTCTGAAGACACATTCAACACAGTGACTTCACGCCGGTCGTGCATAAGAAAGAACATATATACAGCGCACACCACCATTTTGGTGGGACCTTGGGCCACGTTCCTGCCAGTTCTGCTGATACAATGCAGATCTGCGGCCAGAACATACTACGTCTTCTTACTGTGGTGTCGAGTAAGCAGGAGTCCTGCTTTTCCAGCATTGCATAGACGAAGAGACGTTGCGGGCGAAGAAAGCTCGACTCTCGAAGGGAAGTCCACCGACGTAGTTCGAACCGCGGCTCAAGAGATCGCCGGAGTCCCATCTTTGACAGTAATCAAATGCAAGAAAGAGATGCTGTAGAAGGTCAGAAACACAACTGATAGTTGGCTTCGAGATGCACGAAACATTTCATTGCCTGTAATGACATGGATTCATCAAGATTGTCGCCTTCGGAAAGACGAACAGCGAAGGTGTATTCAAACGAATCACCTCTCAACCTTCCTTCGCCGGGCCCAGGTCCGTGTTCTGACACTCTACGGGTGGCGGTATCCAGTGAATCTGGCAAGGCCATCAGCAGGAGAGTAAGCAAGAAGCAGACAGGGTTAAAACGTACCAGCTCGGCAAGTGGGACCCACTCGTTGAGCGTTCGCACGTATTCGTCGTCTAGCTCGCGAGTGCGATTATCAGGAAGCCATAAGTTGAAGGTTGAAAAGGTGGAGGTAGCTGCAAGCTCGAGCAGAGGATCACTCGGCTTCTCTTCATCGACGTCCATCGCCTCTGCCTCGTCCTCGGTGACCACCTCCTCTGCTGCCTTCCTGGCAGAACGACGCGTCGACCTCGGTGTCTCGGCGCGTTCGCGTTCGCGTTCCATCTTCTGTGCCCTCAACACCCGCTTGGTGTTACTAGACGCGCCTCTTTCCTCCTCCTCCGGTCCTCGCCTAAAAACGACTCCAACGTAGCCTGAAGGCAACTGAACGCGTGTGCCTTGGATGGCCCGCCCACGAAATGCTGAAGCCAAGTAGGAAGCGGCACGACGGAGAAGGCTTTTCTTTTGAGGACCGTGAGACACCGCAGTCTCGCCGCCTTCATTCGGGTCAGAGTCAGGAAGGTCGAGATTTTCTGTGTGGCGCTCCTCGACAAGCATAAAGGTCGAGACAGGTGCAGAGCCATTGTAAGCAATGTTGAAAGGCATCAGATCTGGAATACAGACAGGGAGAGCCTTTGGTATCTCGACCGCCATGGGAACGAAAGGAAAGTTGGAAGGTCGCGGCAGTCACGCGTTACGCGTCGCGTCATTGTAGGTTGTTTGTCAACATCCTTGGGCCCCTCGGTAAAGCGCTCAGCCACCGCGACGCCTTCGAGTCGTATCATGGCGATGACCGTACTCCTCTCATCAAATTCTCAGCGACACAATTGATTATACTGGTCTGATCTGTACGATTGCCAAGTCTGGTCTTTGCCGAGTCTCCGCGGCAAATTTTCAGACAGTCACGGTATCCTCTTGTTTCTTACATCACGCCCACCCTCACCATACCCCGTGGCCCGTGGCCCGACGTATAGAATCAGCTCTCCGACTGTCTTCTTTGCTCTGACAGCAATGTCCTTCAATTGAAGAAGTCTCGCACTTTGAATCGCACGACGGGATTATATCTACGTAACAAAGGTAGCTTGGTCGATCTTATTGAATTTCTTTGATTCTTTGTTGCAGTACCTTACTACTCTTGCGTCACGTCTAGGTCACCTCGACGACTCGCTGCAGCACTGCCTTATCATCCTGCGACTGAAGTATGGCTTCTTCGAATTGCGATCTAATTTGTCTGCACAGTTCTTTACGTTGATCATCGAGGAACGGATCCGCCAATGGGCTGACGCCTATGACTTCCTGCCTGATTCACAGAATGGTTTCCGACCGAAAATGAGGACTCACAACAACTCTTTCGTGCTACGTATTGCAATCGAACGGGCGGCAGCAGCGCGACTGTCCCTCTATGTCGCCTTTGTTGACCTAAAGAACGCGTTCCCGTCAACAGACATTAACGCCCTTTGGGTGAAGATGTTCAAGGCCGGGATCTCTGGGCCCATGTTTGACTGGCTGCGAATGATATACGGGCGCATGGCCTATGTCGTTCGTCATGATGGCGTCGTGAGCGATGCCTTCAAGTCCTTGATTGGCGTTCTAACGGGTGACTCTGCATCCCCCATACTCTGGACAATCTTTTTCGCTGATCTCAATAACGCCATTGGAGCCGAGCCTGATGATGTCCTGTTGGCTGGACGGGCCATCTCCCACGTTGAGCAGGCGGACGATGTCGCTCTGTGGTCCACTTCCCTGCGCGGTCTACAAGCCAAAGTAGATGCTTTTTTCTCTTGGTGCTGTGATAACTTCATGACGCTGAGCGTCGCAAAGACACAGTGGATGATCTTTGGTTCTGCCCGCCCGACTAAAAGCTTACTGGTTGACGGAAAGGCACTGGAGTTGGTTGCTGCGTACAAGTTCGTCGGAATTCGCCTCTCTTCCAGAAAGGGGTCCCTTTTTCATCTGCATCATGTCGAAAAAGAACAGGCAGCCCGAAAAACAATAAATGCAATCCTCTTACTGGAGAAACACGTCGGCCCTCTCTTGCCCTCATACGCAAAACATTTATACATGGCGCGGGTGGACCCTCTGCTCACCTTTGGGTGCGAAATCGCTGTCGCGGCAACAGAAGCCAATCTCAAGGGATATGAGGACGCACAGAGGTATTTCCTCCGCCGGATGTTGGGCGTCTCCAAGCGAAGCATCATTGTGCCGCTCTATACCGAGACGGGCATTATGCCTATACGATACAGGAGGCTGATCATCACCTTGGGGTTCATGAACTACACCCGCGCCCTTCCAAACCGTACACTTCCTTTCAGCGCTGCCTGTGAGGCTTCGATCCTCTTCCGCTCCGGTTTCTTAGGCTGGATCACTGTCGTTCGAGATGCTCTGGAAAACTTACCTTTCCCTGTCACAATAGCCGACTGGAGTGAGGAGGCTAGAAGTGTGGACAGCTGGTACAATACAGCTATCTTAGGGATCTACCGGTCATGTGACGCTTGGCTAATGGACCAGGTAATGACCAATGCCAGACTTTGGTCGCTCAGGACGAGGCTCCAAAGCCTTACCACTGCGAACCAAGACACTGGTGCCAGAGCGTTGACTATGGCACGTTTCCAACCCTACCTCTCGCTTGGATGTGTCGACAATAGAAGAGCCATCACGAGTCTGTTCTTCTCCGACCACCGCCTAGCAATCGAGGTGCTCAGACGCGGGGACGGAGATCACAGAGACCCAATCCCTCGCGAATGGCGTTTATGCCGTTTCTGTCATGCTGAGGTCGAGGATGAACCCCACGCGTTGCTGGCGTGTAACGGGAATCCAAACCTGATAGCCTGCAGAACGGAATTCTGGAAACAAGCGCGCCTGAAGGACTCTAACTTGGGAGAGGTGGATCATGATACGGTATTGAACAATCTTCTGATGGCGCTAGCGCTCAACGATAAAATAACTATACCATTCGCTCACCTGGTTACCTCCGTCTTCAAAGTCTTCGACTCATTGGAAGTCTGGGTCCCGGCGAGAGACCTGTATACTCGAAGCGACGAAGGCATGACCCTGTTATTGGATGGTGACAACGGTATGGACAGTTCTGATGAGGAGGACTCGTATCTCGATGGCGGATATGGCTAGACCACGTCTTGACATATCAGCTTCGTTGTAGAAACCTAAAACAAGGCGTTCTTTGTATGCGCGAATGTTCAACGCGTTCTTTGTATGCACGAATGCACGTTAACAACAAAGACGGAGGTTGATCCTGGGTCTCCCGACGTCCTGCAATGTAAGCCCGCTCTGAATATATATGAGCACCGTGGATGCTGTATGTACACTACACTGACAATATTGACATGAATTACAACTATGGACGTTTGAGAGTTGTTCCATTTGACTTGAATAGCTCTCGTACACACAAAGGCTCACCCTCACGAATGGCGGGGTATTTTCCCGGCTGACTTCTGGGTTCGTACCACGAGGGGTTGGCGCGGACTGTACTCGGTGTGGGATGTAATGGGAGGCAGTAGCTCGAACTACTGATCAAAACATTACACTCCCCCCCCGATCGTGGGCGTACGGCGCCGGCGTACGTTTGCACGAAGCCATGACTGTCTTTCGCGGGACAGCTCATGCACCCCTCACATCATCATCATCATCATCAAACGTCAGCGGTTGCGATTGTCCAGATTGCCCGAGCTTCGGCGCTGGCATTACCCCAGGACCATCATGATCTCGTTGGCGGGGCATATAAAGGCCCTACGTGGAGACAGACACCCCGCTATCAAGATGTCTGAGCTCAACATGGGTCCCGCGATGTCGCTTTCCGGACAAGTAGCTCTTGTGACGGGAGGTGGGACTGGAATGTAAGTTGCCCTTTGATTTGCCTCTCCAACACAATGCTGACGACCCGCTCAGAGGTTTGATGATTGCAGAAGGTTTTGCAGCGAATGGTGCCAAGGTCTATATCACAGGACGACGGGCCGACGTACTGGACAAGGCCGCTGCGCTCCCTGAAGTCCAAAATCTTCCGGGATCGTTAGTGCCGTGAGTCCTATCACTACTCCCGCTTATCGACTCAGACACATCATAGAATGGTACTCAACGTCACAAAACAAGAGAGCATCAACGAAGCGGTCAAACACGTCAAAGAGACGGACGGAAAGCTCGACGTCCTTATTAACAGGTGTTTGATTCTCCCGTCCCTTTGATGACTTCAATTCCAACGGGCTCAAAGTGCAGGGATTGCTGGACCACATCAGCAACTCGTCCCGATCGGTTGTCGGAGGTTGTCAGAGGTTGTCCCTGCCAAAATTTGGCCGAAAACCTGACAACTGACAACCTGACAACCTATGTCCCAAACGGCAACAACCTACCCGGGGTTTTGCGAAACTAACTGGTCTGTGTCGCGCGAGGTTTCATCTTTCCACTGATGAGCACTGAGGGATATGTTCCAAAAAGCCAAATTTTAATTTACAGCAGCAAAGTGCGGGTGACGAAAGCACAGGAAGAGGTACAAAAATGAGTGACAACCTCAAAACCCCAAAATGGGACAACCGATCGGGTAGTCTTGCTGATGCAGTGACTCTAGATCCAGACTTTCATGCCAAGAAACAAGCCAACTTTGTGGGGGCGGTGACTGGTATGAGCATGAAAGCTTCGAAGGTTGGGCGGAGGTCTTTGCCACCAACACCTCTGCTCCATTCTTCATGATCAACTCGTTCAAATCTCTTCTCATCAGAGGCGCAGAGGCCCGCAATAGTCTTTCATCTGTCAGCAACGTCTCTTCAAACGCCGCCGTTTACCGATCGTGGACACCCCTTGCAAGTGTACGTGACGCCGCACCACAGCTTCCGAACTACTGTCTAATTTGCAACACAGTTCGCATACGGTCCCACCAAGAGCGCACTCGATAAGATATCCGTCAGTCTCGCGACTGATTACGCATCTCGAAAGACGCCGATTCGGGTCAATGTCATCCATCTGGGGCCGTTCCCTTCTGAGATGTTACCGGAGGAGCTCTTGAAGCATGTACAGCAGATTCCAGGACTGCCTGGGGTCTCGCCGTTGCCAAGGGCGGGACAGTGAGTCGTAGCCTTGTTTCCTTTACATTGCAATTCTGAGTCTTTGTAACAGTCCTCGTGAGATGGCGATGACAGCTACATATCTCGCGACTTCCGAGTACACGAATGGGACAATTATCACCGTCGATGGGTCCCAAGGTCTTGTCAATCCGTGGCTCGTCCAGGCCCCAGGGACATATCTTGCAGGTGATAGACCAACTATGATGGAACATGATCATTGTCGGTACCTTTCTAAACTCGTATTGATCTAACAAAAAGTCATTCGAAGTACACTCAGCCTGCTAAAGAATCTCTATGAGCTTGTACGGCAGTGCCTGTCACAGCGGGCTGGAGCTGAAACAAGCACTTTCCAAGAAGGCGAAAGCGAAAGACAGCAATACCTACGGCAACAGGCCCTTCTACAGCTTTCATTTTGACTGCTTCGTAAAGTTGTCCACGTTCTGTACGGCTACGGCGTGATGTACAAGCCCCAGAACCAACAGAAGTTTCAGTCGAACACGACAGGCTCAGAGAACGCGTGCAGAGACAAGCTGCAACGCACTCACGATTATGGATCGAGACCAACAGAGACGAATGCATATCATTGTTGCGTTTAGGCTGTTCGGTCCGAACTCTGACCAGTAGATCATTGCATAGACTACGTACACGTGAAATTTATCCCTTACTTTCACACCATCACTGCCGTCTTCATCGCCGTCCGGTCATCCCCCGAGTCCGCGCTTTTGCGCCCGTCTCATGTCGAGACGTTAATTCGTCCTCGCGGAATACCCGCGTTCAACAGGTTATGGGCCCCGGCAACTAGCACCTCATCATCCTTGTTCCTCGCACCCTTCTCATTCCAACACCACTACCGTGTCGTTGTCTTCGAACGGTCTTCGGGTCTATTCACTCCCCACTTCTTCTATTGTCACTGCATTGGTGTCTACCAACGGTTTCCCCTTTATCCCCAGATTTCCTGTCCGCCAATCGCTTCCAACTTCCATCCACATCCATCGGCATCATCTCACACCGTGTCGGCATGCGCGAACGAGTGTTGTCTAACCCACGCCGGTCCTCTTCTCCCATTCCCTGCAGTAGCAAAATTCAATTCGACAATCTCTGTCCAGCATCCTTCATCCACCGGCTCTGTCCCTCCTCGACCGTGTTCGAACCAGTGGGAGTACTGCATTCCTCCATGACGTGCTCTGGTCCTCATTACAGCAATCCCTTTCCTCAGTGCCATCCGATATGGACTGACTTCCCCGACATCTTCATTCCTCCCTCTTGTGCTCTCATCCTACGACAAACTCCACCGTTAGTGCCATGCGATATGGACTTCCTGGTTGCTTCTTGTCCATTGTGCCACCACCGGAGTCATTGCAGCCTTTGTGCTGTTGATGTTGACCTGCTGTGTCAATCCCCGACCACCAACACTTCTCTCCTCCCATTGGAGTCCCATGATCTGTCTTGTCAGTGCCTCCGGGCTGATCTCGACCAGATTCCAGCCTCTTCCATGCTGTCACATCTTTTGTCCATTCACTAGACAACCCCCTGGTTATCTTTGCCATCACAGGTTGTGTGGCGTCTAGACCTCTCCCAAGGTTAGGTCTGAGATCTTTCTATTGTTGTGTGCCACTATGTGGCTATCCTTCACCTTCTTTGCATACTCGTTGTTTTTTTGTCTTGTCTTAGAGTCCTTCGTTCCTCACATCCAGTGGGAGTGTTGCGTTTAGGCTGTTCGGTCCGAACTCTGACCAGTAGATCATTGCATAGACTACGTACACGTGAAATTTATCCCTTACTTTCACACCATCACTGCCGTCTTCATCGCCGTCCGGTCATCCCCCCGAGTCCGCGCTTTTGCGCCCGTCTCATGTCGAGACGTTAATTTGTCCTCGCGGAATACCCGCGTTCAACAATCATTAGGCTGAGTATCAAGTATCAACAAGTCATGAGGACTGCTATGCATACAATGATCAGCATACGTCTAATATCAGCGCCCCGGATTTTCTCAATGACACGCGTCATCTACTGCGCTGGTCAGAGACAGGCACAGATGGTTTGTGAACTGTTGCTGTATGCGTTCGACTGAAGGCAATGATTGATCCTGCAAGAAATTTGTGATTGACGTTATCAACAACTTGAAGATTGGAAGGTGCATTGACATCCGTTTTGTCGGTCTGCTATCCTCCGATGTCCTTCGTGTTCGTGATCTCATGCCCAATCTACCTCAACAACATCCTCCGCCTGGAGAAGTATGACACGCACTGCAGTAGTACGTGTTTGAGTGGCAGATCATGATTGACAGAAGTCGTATGGGTGGCAATGCGGTGGAACGGGATATCAGCAATTTCGGGAGACCGTCCAAAGATCAACGTACAGATTTTTGTGATGTTTGCTCCGAGCGTGCTTCTGGAGCCATACCCGGTATGTTCCTCATTTCAATCCCAACGATGTGCCCTGAATGAAGCGATTCATCTGTTACGCCCTGACTTTATCACTGTGATGATCAGCATGATAATCATGGGTGTTCAAATCCCGGAGGTCTTCTGCAGCCGTACATGGTATGTTTCTCTCTGCATGTTTATCAAGGCATATAGTGAACTTTGTATCAATCAACATGTCCTGCGCTTTGTGATATGATACATGCATCAACTGTGTTCGGGCCAGCTTCCGTGGCTAATACTCGACCAAGGATAGAACAGTGGTGATGATGGGTGATCCGCGGATCACAGTCCGAGAGCACTCATAAGACGAGTGAGGGCAGGTCAGTCAATTGCTATCCAACAATGTTCTCCAACTCATCAGACCCAAATCCCATTGACCCTCTCACGCCAGCACAGGCTGAACTCATCTCAGAGAGAGCTTTTGCTACCTACGGCAACGTGGCCAGTAATGCTGGTGCTGGTTTTGTTCTCTATGGTGAGTTAGCGCAGTTTCTTGCATCTGAATGCTCATTGATATTGATGTCCACAGGTATATATCTTGTGTTGTTTGTCATTTGCCTTCGCATGACTGTGTTTGTCCTCCAAGTCTGCAAAAAGATGACACTCTAGGCTTAAGTTACTCCAGTGATCACCGGGATGAGCATGAGCCATTGCTCATCTTATGTTTCAACCGTGCTCAGGTGTTGGTCAAAGAAAGGATGAATGTATTTCAAATAAAACTGTGCTACTTATATTAGGCTTAAGTTAAGGTAAGAACATGAGCAAAACTCGTGCGTGGCCCAACAAGCGAGACTCGAGTCGAGATATCGCAATACTCAAGTTGAGACATTGCAACACTCAAGTCAGCAGCTTAAGCCAAAACTCAAGTTCAAGTCTCACTGGAATTGAGCTTAGGCTCAAGTGTCGTACTCAGCCTAAGTCTTCAACTTGAGCACTCAAGTTGGAGTCTGGTTGCGAACCGAGCTAGTCTCAAGTTTGGCACTCAAGATGAACTCAAGTGCGGCACTCGGACTCAACCCGAGCCGCTAAGTCGTCGGAAATTAATATGGCCCAGACCAAGGGTAGCACAGCCGAAGTCCAAATCGGTTGGAGTTGGGGAGGAGGGGATATGTCGAATTATGCGCATGATGTCGCTATCGTTGGCAAAGTTAGCATTCAAAATATAGTAGAAAAAACACGCACGCAGCAAGCCATCCCAGCGTCACGCCAGCAATCCTTCGTCGTGTTCGCGACACACACCAGACCCGAATGTACCATTGAGGTTGTCTGTCCGGTGATGTGGTCGTGGAGCGCGGTGGTCGTCATCACCGTGTGAGGGCGTCGTCGGTGACGAACTGTGGTCGTGGGGCGCGCCGTCGAGTTGGTCGTTGTCGCCGTGGTTCTCTGAGGGCATCGTAGGTGACGAGGGCGTCGTAGGTGATGAGCTGTAGTCGTGGGGCGCGGCGCCGTGGTGGTCGTCGTCGTTGCTGTACTGGTAGTCGTCGTCGTCGCCGAGGTGGTGGTTGTTGGAAAAGAGCAAATGCTTTGTCAGCTGTCAAACACGGCAACTTGTCCATGCCGCACTGATGTGCAAAGTGCATAAGGCACGACAGGCACGAGACCGTGTTTCGCCATTTTTCAAAGTCCGCCTTTTGTTTCTTCCCCTCATCACTCCACTCACCGACTGGAGTCACTGGACAGCCTGACCCTCCTGGAAGCCGAATACAGAGACACGACGTCGTGTAAGGCGCTCATTTATTGACGGGAGCGCACACATTGCGGCTGCCGAAGACTCTAACGCGACTTCTGGGATCTCCGAGGACCACCAGCGCAAAAGGTATCAACGGCTCAATGTCATTGTTAGGGTTTTAAAGTCCAGTCCATGTGGACCGGTAAGACCGGTGAACTGGACGGACTGGACCGGTCACATGACCAGTCCAACATGGACCGGTCCTACCAGTCCTACCAGTCCTGGTCCTAGGTCCAGAGCTCAACCCAGATTTATTAGGACTGGTAAAGACTGGTCTAGGACCGGTTTGGACTGGTCTAGGACCGGTTTGGACCGGTCTATTCAGGGTTCAGTTAGGACCAGTCAAATATCCTTCAAAAGGGTCGTTATATATGAGTTCATGGTAAACTTACCTTGACTTAACCGGTCCAATGGTAAACTTACCCTCATTGAGGCGTTCCTATGGTAAACTTTCCATGACTTATATACTCATATGGTACATTTGGCTGCACATACTCTCTTACATTTGGAAATGTCATCTTGTTGTGGCTAAAACATATTATACAAGCTTCACTAATCATTCATTTCACTGTCATTGACTATATGATCTATCTGGTAAACTTATATGATGGTAAACTTACTCGAAAATGTGCAGAAATATAAATTTAAGCTCGTGATCCTTTGGACCGGTCCTGGACCGGTTTAGGACCGCAGACCGGACTGATTAGGACCGGTTTTTGTGGTCCTAACCAGTCCAGTCCTAGGTCCAGCCAGATTTGGAAATTTTCTGGACCGGTCCAGTCCCCAGTCCATGACCTCAGAGGTCAAAAGACCGGACCGGACCGGACTTTTAAACCCTAGTCATTGTCATGCTGATCTCTGTTGGTTTACAGACAGAAGCGCACTACGTATGCGTATGTGCATCCATCAGAGGTTCCAGTACCTTTATTCAACACTGGGGTCGATACTAGTCTCAAGCGCGGCGCGCGCCGAAGTGATTGTTTGGTTCTCCGTAGATCTACTTGAGTGTGTAAACCATGAGCTCAAGCCGGCGCTTGAGATGAAAATCAATTTGCACTCATGTTGACTCAATGAGGCTCGAGTTCGAACATGAGCAATGATCTGAGCCGTGACTTGTCTTGTGCCTTAAGTTGGGACTCGAGTTGTGACTCATGTTCTGGTGGTTTGACTTGAATGGATTATATTGATTAGTAGTTCAGTCACAGAAACATAAGATGAGCGATAGCTCATGCTCATCCCGGTGATCACCGGAGTAGCTTAAGTTAAGTCGGTCTCCTTTCATAAGTCTGTGCTCTGTGACTTGCAACTGAGTCTTTCATGTAACTCAGAATACATCCCCTCACTTCACGGGCATCAAAGATTCTCTTTGCAGCAATTCTCCTCCTTGCCATCTCCACCTCAGGAGTCAGCACACTTTATTCTGGACATTGTTTTTCTGCTTGCACAGATCAAGGGCTACTTTGTTGACAGTGCAACTCTGGATCTTGAAGAGCGTTTTATGCACTCCGTGCTTTATCTCAAGATTGTTAACGCTGTGGAAGAGTGGCCTCCTTCAATTACTGTATGTTGCATATATATATCTCTCCCCTCTTAAAATTATACTCATCATTTCTAGTGGATAATCTCTGACAGCATTGTCATCTGGAAACACCATATGGAATCGAAGCAATTCAAAGAGAATCAAAGCTTTTCAAAGGTTGGTAAGCCCTGAAGCAACCAAATTGCTTGACACAAAGGTTAAGCGAGACATGTGTTTGAAAGCACCATAAGACACTTTGAGCACCTTTCACAGTGCTTTGTGAATCCTCCTTGAGCATCATCAAGTCAGTGTCTCTCTCAACCTTTGTGTAAAGCCCTTTCATAGAACTTCTCAGATGCTTAGCATTTGCTTAGACATAGACCTTGAGTGCTCAGAAAGTGTTCCTAAAGCATCCCAAAGAACATCTCTCAATCACAATGTACTCAAAGCCTTCAGGCAATGATTTCGAAGCTATTACTAAACACTTCATTGTTCACACATAACCCACAAAAGACTGCAACAAATTCCATCATATTCGCAGTGCTGCGTACATGCAGACTAGGTAATATACAAGGGCTACGTAGTGACTACCACATCATACCATGAGCGAGAAAAATAAAAATTAGTCTCCTCAATGCATCACTTGAGTGTGGTGCACATGTTGCTGCTCATCCCGCTACCGTCGCGCTCGGCGTGGTGTTTGTCGTCATCCTCGTGCGTTGCCCTGTATCCTACTGTCGTTGTGTTCCTCGTCCGCTTGTGTTTGCCGTTGTACTCCTCGTCCCGGTGCGTCGTGCTCCTCGTCCCGGTGCGTCGTGCTCCTCGTCCCGGCGCGTTGTGCTCCTCGTCCCGGCTCGTCGTGCTCCTTGTTTTCTTGCGTTGTGTGTCTCGTCCGCGCGGTGGTCCTCGTCATCCTCGTACGTTGTAGTCCTCGTCTCTGGGCGTCGTGCTCCTCGTTATCTTGCGAGGTGCTCGTGCTCATCCTTGGTCGGATTGCGGATTGCTCGGGAGGGGCTTGCTGTGCTCGTTCATCGGGTTGTCGGTCGGCGTGCTCATGCTCGTCCTCGTGTGTCTTTCTTGGGTGAGGCTTGCTGTGGTCGTTCCAGGTTGGCGTCGCTCCACTATACGCGAGCCAAGGCCCAACGTCAGTGCGCAAGTTTGAGAGAGAGGAGATAGCGTGGACGCACCATTGATGAAGCCACGTCCGACGCTTGGTGCAGGTAGTGTGCGCTGGGCGTCACTACCGGAGTGTTGGGCGCTAGGCTTCAACGTGAACAATGGCTGGGCACTAGGCTTCAACCATCGTTGGCGTGGTGGTCGAGGTCTGGAGGTGTGGTGAGAGAAGGAAATGAAGAAGAAAAAACGAAACAATCGAAATTTAAACCAACGGCACGTGAGGCTGACGTGGTCTCAAGTGCCGGCGGCATCGACTTAGCGGAATTTTGGGGAGTGGGTGGGGGCGACGTAGAGCAGACGGGGAAAGGGAAAATGAATGAAATGAGATAAAAGGGTGGCGCACCGTTGCACTGCCGTCCTGCTTGTCCGCCGTCGCGGCTATCCAGCGCGCCGTCCCGCCTCTGCTCCCGCTCCCGCTACCTCGCCCGCGCTACTCCTACACCTAGCCATCCCAGGAATTCGCGTCTGGGAGGCTTTCCGCTTCGGCGTCGTCCTGCGCTTCGAGGGCAGCGTCGTCGGCGACGGCTGACGCGCTAGAAGAATTCCGAACGTCATCCACGGCTATCGGTAGCCGTGGAGACGTCGGCGGTGGTCCAGATGCGAGAAGGAGAGCGCCAGAGGAGTACAGAGACCCCAGACATAAGTCTGGGGCTGGATGGCACATCGGCGTTGACGTGCCATCGCGGTAAGAAGCAGAGAAAGCCTTGGAAAAGGCTCTTGATCATGATCCGGCGTTTGCCGGATCGTGAACGGAACACCCTCGTCGTCGTTCGGAACGACGACGAGGGTCTCGGAACAGTATCGTAAGCATCGGAATGTAGTCTAGTAGCAGTACTCACCTACATCCAGGTAAATCCAGCGTCATATCAGACACCGAATGGCGGAAACTCACCTTACGTGGTGAGTTCCCCATCCAAATTTGAGTTGGCCTGCGTTGCAGCCCGCTGCGACTCACCGGCTCGCATAATTCTACCTGGAACTAACATGGGACATCATATGCTCCCTTTTGAGCATAAAATCGGGGCAGTCAACGCCCATCTTTGCTTGCATTGCACGTCGAAATCGGCGGAACGTTGAACTGGAGTGACCTCCAGTACACGGTTAGTCTTCTCCCTTACAATTTTGCGACACATCCGGGATACCCTACTACACCTGGCAAGAATGTGTAGACAAGTTTTTAAGCTCCCCCGACGACGCGCTCAGCTGCCATCGTCGTCGCCGCTGGCCAGATTTGGTGCCGGCGACACGGTCCGCAAATCCGAACGCTGTTCGGATTCGTTCTGTTGCCCTCCTACCACCACCTTCGATCTGCGACCACGCCTGCGAACACGCCCACGACGACTGGAACCCTGGATACCGACTACAGGACGCGACACGACGACTGGAACCCTGGATACCGACTACAGGACGCGGTGCCTTGGCCTCTGCCACAGACACGGATGAGGAAGACGCCGCGTAAGCCCCCCGTCAAGCGGGCAGCATGGCATCGAGGACGTCGGGCAGCGTCCTGCCCGACGACGGCGACGATGAGCCACCCAGTCGTGCCGGCGAGCACGTCAACAGCGCGGGGGCGGGGATTTTGGGCATCCAGTGCGTATTTCTCCCAGTCCGCTATCTGTTTTAACTTTCTATTCGATTGACGTCGACGGCCACAGCGCCGCCGCCGTCTCATTTCTCTACTGACAACACTCTCAGGCCGGATACTCGTTTCCGATCAATACGACGCCGCCGCCCACAGGATGACTCGAGCGCCAACAAGTGCGCATCTGCCGCGTAAGCCCTCCGCTCAAAGCAGGGGCAGCATACATTTTCTAACCACCACCTCCTCTCTTCCATTCCACCACCCTCGCACCTAGTGCTGCCTCGCTGCTACGGTTGCCGAGCAGCACAGACGCGAGGGCTGCTATCATGCCGGGCGAGATGCGGGCCGCACACTTGTGCAGCCAGTGTCACCCAGCATGAATATGGCACTCAACATTACTCCATGCTCTCCGGCTCCCATCCATCATCCACCATCCTTTGCACACTCGCAAAGCCATTTCAAACGGACACGTTGCATGGTCCGTGCGCGTTGCATCATCTTAATTATCACGCCGGCAATTCGCCCCGCGTTTTGGACCCACCTGCTCTCATCATCCCCGCAACCAGCCGCACCCTCAGACATTGTCCCATACATCACGCCGCCGCCGTTGCACATGCCGAGCACTATTGCTGACCGGGCAAGACAAAGAGACGCTGAAAAGCGTTACGAGAAGGCACATGCTGATGAACGACGCGAGAAGAAACGTGTCGCAGCCCGACAGCACGTATACAAATTTGCTTTCTGTGTGTGTGTTATTAATATGTACATACTTAGACGTCGCGAAAGAATGTCTGCAGCAGAACGAGAGAAAGCGCGTGCTCAACAGCGTGGCTATGCAGCCAATTACCGCACAAAGCATCGTGGACGCCTGCGCGGCCAAAGTGGTGTGAAACGCTACCAGTATGTATTCTCTTCTGAATTCTTTTGCTACAGACTTTGACTGATGCACTTTGTAGTCTTGACCCCAATGCTCTACCTCGTCAAGGAAAGCTACAGTATCCCAAACAATACACGGAGCGGCACCTTTTACGTCATGAAATCCTCAACAAAACAAAGGTCCTACGCCGACAAGAAATGGAGGCGGGCACAGCAATCCATTGACGGGGATGTGAATGTTCTATCAGATACTTTTACATAGTTAGAAGTATTTACAAGGACTTAAATATAAGTGGCGAGAAAGCTTGTGAATCAATACGCTCTAAAGTAAATGGAGAATTTACACTTGTTTGATAGTATTTTCAGATGTGTTCAAGTACTTCAAGCTAGTTCTACAGGTGACGCCTGCATCAATACACTTTGAAGTGCTTTGAGCAGTTATAAGTACTTTGACAGCTTTCAAACCACTGTTTCTGATACACGTGCTTTGGAATACTTGGATCTTATAAGGTGTTTCCTGATGCGTCGTATGGCGAGCATGGATCCTGTATCCTCACAACATTCTACTCCACGTTGTTCTTGGAGGCTTGACAATTACCAATACAGGTCTGGTAAATTTCTGTCTTCTTCAGGGTATATGCTAATCTGTTGTCAGTGACGTAGAGTCCCCAACGAGTATATACCCGGGTATCGCGATACTCTACCCGCCGGGTGTTCACTCATCAGAAGGCTAGCCCAATCCATACCCGGTACCCGAGTACCGCTGGAGCGGGTACGGGTACGGGTATGGAGCGAGTATCCTTGGTGATACTTGAAGCCAACTTCATGCACGACGAATCCCCCCGAGCAATTGCGCAGGGGGCCTCAGCCGGGCATGAGGAAGTGGAAGATGATGAGATGGTGAACATGGCAGGCATTTGGCGAGGGCAGTGGAGATATGGCGGGGCAGCAGTGGCAAGATGGCAGTGATTGTAGTGGTAGTTGCAGTCGCATGTAGTCGTTGTCGCCGTCGTAGTGGGTGGCTGTCCTGAGGAGTGGAGGTGGGATCGGGTTGTGATTGACTTCCAGAGCCTAAATTTCAAGTAGTCAGAGGTAAAATGAGACATTAGCTGCGCGGTGAGCGCTGCTAACGTCGATGAAATGGCAAACTTAGAGTGTGAAAAAAGAGGACACGCGCCTGAAGCCAGGAATCCCCGCCCCTGCGTTTGAGGCATGCTCGCCGGCACGGCGGGATAGCTCATCGTCGTCATTGTCGGGCAGAACGCTGCCCGAACGTCCTCAATCTGATGCTGCCCGCAGCGCAGGGCTTACGCGGCACGTCCGGTGTTTGTCTCCATAGCGACGGCTACGAAACGGCGTCCTGGAGGTTGGTGTTGTTAACTGTAGGGGTCGGGGCCATCCTAGGCGTTGCCGTCGAGTGGATGGTGGTGGTATGAGGGAAAGAGAACAAATCCGAACGCTGTCGGATTCTCGGTCCGTGACGCCGGCGCCAAATCTGGCGAACGGCGATGACGATGGCGGCTGAGCACGGCGTCGGGGAGCTGCAGGATTTGCAAGCACAGTCCTATCACATCTATCAAGACATTCTGCAATTTTACTGATAATACAGGTGAAAAGAGTCACCATGTATTGTTGATCCCTCCAAGTCAACGTTTGAGTGATTTTGACTTCTAATACAATCTAAGATGGGTGTCGGCTGCCCTGATTTCACGCTGAAAAGGAAGCATACGATGCCCAACATCCATTCTAAGTGACTTGAGGCTAGCCGGCGCATGGCAGCGGGCTGCAGCGCCCGTCCGGTCAGATTTTGAATGGGGAACTCACCACGTAAGGTGAGTTCCTGCCGTTAGTCACAAGGAGGGGCCCAAATATACTCGGAAATGGTCAATATATACTTACAATGCGTATCCCGACAGCTTACATGCTACTCCGAGGTCGTCGTCGACGTTCCGAACGACGTCGACAATGCTCCGTTCACGATCCGGCAAATGCCGGACAGTGATCGGAATGCTTGCGTCGTCCCAACTCTTGTCTTACCGCCATGGCACATCGTCGTTGACGTGCCATCCAGCCCCAGGCTTCTGCCTGGGGGTTTCTATATCTATTATCTGACATATCCGACGCTCGCCTGCCTTGGATCGGCTCTTCACGGCTCACGACAGCCGTGGATGACGTTGGCCCGCATCTATGCGCGTCAACACCCATTGGACAACGCAGGTCATCCAAAAGCCCTGCTAACAAGTGGGACTTATGTCTAGCAGATCCAGATCGGGGTTTCAAGCACCCAGGCCTCGGCAGATGCGACTACCTGCCGGGCGCGCGAGTAGATGGACTGGATGACTGGCTGGACGTCGGAGGATGTTCCAGCCAGCGTGGTATGCTCCTTTTTATCGCCTTGCTCACTGCTCACAATAATACCTACGGCTGCCGTTGCCAATAGCGCTACTATCCCTGCCATTGCCAACCTCCGCCCATCCTCTCGCCCGTGGCACACCATTCACCGCCAACCCTCACCCACCCCCATGCCGCTTCTGGAACCGCCACCCACTCAGTGCACATTTGCTCCCACCCACGACGTTAGTCATTGTGACTGCATGCCACTGTTGCCCTCCCTCTCATTAGCGACCCCGCCCCCTCACCATCACCACACCACACCGCGCACACCCTCCCATTCCTCATCACATCGCCACCACCCATTCGTTGTGGGTATGTGGAACGCTCCTTTGAGCGCTCGGCGCCCCCGACGAAATTAAAGAGTTCCCCCGCTCGATGTTCAGCTCCCCACCACCAAATCCTCTACTCTCCTACCAGCATCCTCCGCCCACACCCCGCCCGTGTCCCAGTCACTTCCCCTCACCCTACTCCCAGCCACAAGGTATCGGCAGGTATCCGGTGAGCTGAGCGCCTGGCTCAATACTTACCCGCTACCCGGGTATTACCCAATACCCGAGTATAGCATACCCGAGTAAGGGTCTACCCGGATACAAGTGTCGCACACGGGTATACCCGTTTTTGCGGCACTTGTTGGGGACTCTACAGTGACGTGGATAGTATACTCAGCTCTTGCAACTTCTGGAGATATAAGTCAGCATTCCACTGGAGAAGCACTTGCAAACAGATTTCTTGTGGCAAGTTCTGTCATATCACTGGGAGCAAATCTTTTTGCAACAGGTTGTATTGCGGTGAAGACATGGTATGTAAAACATCTTGTCAAATTCAAATTCTAGTTCATTCTAAAGTTGCTAACTGTACTGGTATCTAAAATAGGCAGCATTATGGGCTTCTCTCAAAACGACATTCTCAAGTTACCAGAATTTTGATTCTCCTTGTTGAAACTGGAGGCATATTAGCTGGAACTCAGGTGCTTACCACTCAAATTCTAACTTTATGACTTTGCACATTAATTCACATTGCCTAGCTTCTACTCACTATTTAAACAGTTCTGTACAATCAAGATCCAGTTGTGTTCAGCTCTATTATTATGCCATTGGAAATCTTCAAAACTATTTCTTCATATCTTGCAGTGTGTATCCAGAATTTGACACATACTAGACTATATTGACTAAGTGTATTTAGGCAATCTTACCAACTCTGACCATAATTCTTGTACAGTTGAACAACAGCGTTGAGGCATCAATCCAGACATCCAATGGCAGATGCCCAGTGACTGGTGTTGTCTCAACCATCCAGTTTGGTGATAATCCAAATCGAGGGACCGTGAATGGTACACGGTCAAGCCACGCAGTTCCCAACTCTGAGCAGGAGTTGGATGTACAGTACAATAAACCTGCTGGTCAACAGAACATTACCCATATTGTGTAAATGTAATTGGCTCAATTGTTACCATCCTTTACTTGTGAATTACAGCAGAATATTAATACAGAGTACTGCATTACAGTGTGTTATGTTTGCCTGTCATTGTCATCACCGTTATTGCTGGGCCTTGTCAGCCCTCACACTTTACAGGAAAGAGAAGATGTCGTTACTTACGGAGATGCCGGAAGTGAGTCAGCATGGGCGCTTATTTGTGCTAATACCGCCCAGGAGGTTGAGTGGACATGCACATGAAGGCCGAGAGGGAAGAGGGTTCTCGAGAGCAACACATTACACGTCGTGTACGCCAGAGAAAGAGACGGCGACAAAATCTCAGCCACCTAGCCATCTACTGACCACTTCTCATAAATCTTCGACGTCAATAGATTTGGTTCACCGACCATCGGAAGACATGTCCGAAGCGCGCCAATCGCGCAAAAACACAGCGATGTCTGAACAGTTAATAGAGGCTGTAAACTAAAATACATGAAGCAATTACACAAAACAAAAGTCCCCGAGCATATCCCTCTACTGGTTCTTGTAGATCTCCTATAATTTAGAACGTCGATGAGTTATGGCCTGTCCACCTGTGGAAAAACATGCCTTGATTTCCTTGTCGAACTTCTTCGCAATTGCACTGCGCTGGATTTTCTGCGCCGCGGTGACGAGCCCGTTCTCCGGCGTCCACTCGTCCGCCGTGAGGATCACTGCCTGCAGCAGCTCCATCTGCTTGAACCCGTTCTTCTTCCCGATGGCGTTGCACTCCTTCAGCACCAAATCCGCGACCTTCTTGTTGTGACATAAGGCAGACAGACCGGCCTTGGCATCGACGCCAGAGACCGACTCGAGGTGGTGCCGGAGGTGCGACTCGTGTGGGATGATTATGGCGACGGGCTGCTTGGCCTCGGCGGTAGCGTACACGCACATGTTGTTGATGAGATTGCACGACTTGTAGGTGGCTTCTAGACGTTCGAGCGCGATGTACTGTCGAAGTATTAGCCGGAACTGTATGCAAGTTCATGTGCCGTACCTCTCCTCCAGCGAGCTTGACGAGGTTCTTGATGCGGTCCACAAGAGTGAGCGTGCCGTCCGAGTTCCACTGGCCTACATCGCCTGTGCGCAGCCATCCGTCTTCGGTGAAGATGTTGGGATCCTCGTTCAGATCGGGGCGCTTGTAGTAGCCCTTGGTGACGGAGGGCCCACGGATGCACACCTCACCCTGCGGTGGGTCACTCTTCGACGTGTAACCCGCATCGACCACGTCGAGGAGCTTGATTTCGACAGAACTCATCGGGAGTCCAACGGCACCGTACCGGAAGACTTCTGGTGGCATAATAGCGCACATTCCACACGACTCGGTCATGCCGTACCCTAAGAAATTACTCAGAGATTGACAGCATCAAAGTGGAGGCAACTAGCCTTGCAAAAGGTTGAACAGCGCAACGTTCAAGAATTCCTGGGTCTCGCGACTGATAGCAGCTCCGCCGGAGAGTCCGACGCGTAGACGACCGCCAGTGGCGGCGCGAACATTGCTGAGGACGACGCTGTCGGCGACCTGGGCAAGGACAGGAACGTTCTTCTTCTTGAGAGTCATGGAACCGTTGAAGACGCTTTTGCGGATGGCTCCACCGGCTGCAATCTTGCTGAGGATACCCTTGCGGATCATCTCCCACACCGCCGGAACACCGACCATGATACTAGGGCGCAGTTCGGCGATGTCACCCTTACAATTCCGGACAGAGGCGTCGGTTAAGGTCTTGACCTGCCCGTAGCCGGAGGTGACACCGGCGAAGAGCATGGCAAGCTCTACGATGTACTCCAACACGTGTGCGAGCGGTAGATAAGCCATGTAGGTGTCGTCTGTGGTAAGGTGGTGGCCCAGGAGGACGTAAATGGCACCGATGGATGCAACGAGGTTTGAATGCGTCAGAACAACGCCTTTGGGGGACCAGTGCTGCCGCTGGTGTACATGATGCAGGCAACGGTGTCCGGTTTAGGACGCCGGTCGACAAGAACGTCGGGAGAGACCTTCTTGCCAACTTCGACGAGATCGTCTATGTGGAGGACGCGGATAGAGTCGCGGACGGCGTGGAGATCGTCGGCGAGTTTGGGGTTGGGCTCCCCGTCGTAGATGATGTATTTAATGGTGGGAGTGTTCTTGAGCACGTTGTAGAGGGTGGGGAGGAGGACGGCATTTGTAAAGAGACCGACGCATTCAGGCTCATTGAGCGAGTGGGTGAGGCCCGACTCGCCAAGCGTATCGTAGGCGGTCGCTATTGTGGTACCGATGAGCCCGCAGGCGTTGGCCATGAGCTGCCAATTGGCGCTGGCCGCTCCTGAGCAAGACGACGGTGGGATAAAATAGGCGCACATACCTAGTCTGCGCGTACACGTTGAAAATGTCGCCCGCCTCGACCCCAAGGTCAACGAGGCCGCGTCCAAGCGCCGATATCTTCTCCTTGAAGTCGATGTAGGACAGGAATTGGTAACCGCTGAGCTCGAAGTATTTCCACTTTTTCTTCTCTGTAGTTTCCTTGCCGTCCACAATCTTCTTCACCTCCTTCTCCTCGGTGTGAACGTCGACTACGTTCCGCCAGCCGATGGCGTTCCGTGAGCCGTAGGTGCGCGCCGCGTAGTCGAGAACGTCGGGAATCACGTCGACGCCTTCGAATGGCTGCGTCACGAGGCGGTCAGCGGTGATTGCGAGGCGGCGGATCCCGCCCTCGCCCTCGCGGGCGGGCGGGGAGACTTCGACAGAGCCTTTGCCATAATAGCCAGGTATTTCAGTGTGCAGCGGCATAGTGGTGGTGGTAGACAAGAAAGAAGCGTTATGGCGCGGACCTTAATGGGGCAGCCCGGTGCGTCATCATGATTTATACAATCGGAATGACGTTTCCAATTGACGCACCCCATTCATTCAAGCTGGTGGCGTTTCTGGGACGCAGCCGTGGCATTGACTCTGGCAACTAGCAGTCATTTACATGAAGCGAAACAGTATTCTAGAAAAGGGCTTGCTACAGGGGATCTTGGATGGAATCTGGCGGCATACACAAACGCATACACTCAGCAACAACACGCCACATTTGACATCACCTGGCGCCGTAAGCGCCCCCGAAAAGAACTCGAGTATTCGTCAACGCGACGTGTCTTCCCCGTCATAGCCAAATTATCCGGCTCCTGGAAAGCAAGCAAGCATCACTTGAGTTTGACTGCTACGCGAATCGAAAAACATGAAAATGACAAAGCAGACCACACGAAGCAGCAGACACAGCGCCCGATGATAATAAATCGCATGCGGCTTGAGTGAGACTTAGCCAGAGCACGAGGTCCCGATACTCCCGGTGAACAAAGTAAGAGAGACATGCCGCTGTCCAGCTGAGCTGAGAGTCGAGGTCGTGGCACAGGGGAGGTATAACCCCATACACAGTCGATTGGGGGGACGGAGCACAAGAGCGTCAGTCGTGATGACAATCAGAGCCATGAGCCACCGGGCAAGATGGGTTGGGGCAGGGTTGGGGAGCGTTGACGGTCAACGTCGAGACGGTGATGGCAGTTGAAAGCAGGTTGAAAGCTGCGCAAGCGCAAAGGAACCGGCTCAAGCCGGCCCGGCCTATTCTCCACCTTCACCTGGACCAGTCATCGTTCGACAAGGTGGCGTACGGACGAGACTACCTATCCCTGCTTTTAATGGCTTTCGAGTTAGATTGCATATCGAATCTCAACATCCTTGCACGGAGACCTGGCACAAGCTATGAAGATGGCCAGATACAGTGCATCGTTTTCTGCGAACCTAGATGTTGGGTGACAACTTCATATGGGATAAATTGGTGAGAACCCAGACTCCTTCCCATTCGCCCTAACGCCTAGAAAAATGAATCTTGGATACTGTGGCGTGGTTTCACATGTTTTGTAATTGATATGACATGTTTTTATCTTATCCTTATCTATCATTGCCCTTACCTCTCTCCGCAAACCTTATTCATTTTTCTAAGGCGTTAGGACGACTGGCATAAAACACCACGTTTGTTTGTTTGGCGAAGCCTTCCAGCGCGCAGCGCGCCTCCTTTCTCAGCCTCATGTCTTCTATCGATGGCACAAAACTTCCACATATGCCTCGTGCCCCATAGCTATAAATTCTCGAATCAATAAATCATTCTAGAATTCAAATTAACCAGTTCCGGTACGACTACTATGGCCAGTGTGCAAGTTACATTCTACTTCAATATGGTCTTCCTCTCTCTTGCTAGCGAAACAACCGCACCCGATGATGGACTGGAAGATTTGCCGCCACCACTCGTGATGCCCGACACCAATAGCTCCGAGACTATCCCACAGGAAAGCATCCCTGTGATGCTGGATCGTGTTGATGTGGCGCCGCCTTCCCATGGCCCGATTATTTGGGTGGCCGGCGATGCGATGACCTATACACGTCTCCAACATCTCTCAAGTCAGATTGCATCAGATGGGTGAGTCGATTTGCCTACCGAGTCATTCTGCCTCGTGCTGATGTCAGGATAAGAAATCTGGATGAAGAGAGGGACGGATGTCAGTCGGGGTCGGAAGCGATGGCGTAGATACTTGACTCTCTGGTTTCATCCCCCACTATGTCCTCGATGTACACCTCCCACCGTGTCCCTTGGATCAATAGCATTGTCAAGATCCTTGATGACAACCACGCCTCCTTGTTGGATCTATTTCGCGAGACAATACGGCACGGCCAGCATATCATCAACATGCAGCGCCATCGGAACAGCATTGTCTGTAACATGGAGCAGGTACTCGATGTCTTGACAGAGCGGCCTGATGAAAGCATCACTGTTCATATCACCAAGAAAGCGGTGAAGGTCTACCAGCTTAAGCTCATTCACTGCATGAAACATATCATATTTACGCTTGAAATATGGTGAAAAAATGTAAAATTTCTTTACCATATTTTCACTTTAAGAATGATGAAAATATTATAAAAATACATGAAAAGATAATAAATATATGCTATATCTTATTATAATTAAATGCATTCATCATATTTTTACTCAATTTCATGATAATTTTATCATTCTCAAAGTGAAAAAATGCTAAATAAATTTTACATTTTTTCACTATATTTTTGGCGTGAATACGGTATGTTTCATGCAGTGATTGATCTCATCGACAGGCGGTCCGACCTTCATTTTGGGGCTAAGACGGTTGCGCTCAGCCAGCTAGAAGGGTTTGCCATTGAGGAGTTGGCCGTGCGGATGGAGAAGACTTGCCCTCACTTGTGGGAGCTCTTGACGCGCTTGCTGGATGCTCGAGAGGCAGGTCATCAGGCTGCTATCGAATTGGCCGAGGAAGAGGAGGCGTTGGAGCAGGCGCGAAGAGCCACAAGACTTCTCGGAGACGACGGGGCCGATGAACAGGATGCAGACTCGGAGATCATGGACACGGACATCGATCCTCCGGCCTTTCATGGTGAAGCTGACATGGATATTGACCAAGAGTCCATTCGAGTCCAAGCACCGCGTCCTGAAGAGGACGAAGACGAATCAGACAGCGAAGAAGGAGCGGAAAAGAAACGACGTTGGCGTACCCAGGACCGACTGAAGCGAGAAAAGGAATTAGCATCAATCGTGACTTCCTACATTAATTGTCGTGGTTATGTACTGAGATAATGTTTCTAGAAACGCGTGGTTGTTCTTTCAGTGCTAGGGCATAGCTCGAATCAGAAATTCAACTCACTGCAGTCTGCTATCGGGTTCTTTCTCGAGTCCAAGCAGTGTCCGGAGGCGATCATGGAGTTGGTGTCGCACATGGGCATTTCTGTGCCGACGGGTACTGTGCAGAATATGGTCGACTCGTTGTATGTCAAGGCTCGAGAGCGGTTGGCAACCCTTGAGCCCAGCAACAGCATCTACGACAACTACGACATGGATTTCCACAAGGGACAGATAACGCTAGAAAACAATAAGTACCACTGGAGTGCGACAGCGGTGACCTACCTACCGTATCGCAACGTTGACATCAAACGCGACCTCAAGTTTGTGCCTGAGCTTCGTCTCACCAGTGAACACAACATCGACCTCGACAGCGATGATCCGAGCATCAAACGTCCCGGGTTCAAGGACCTACTTCCAACGCCTCTTCCGCCCCCGTGAACACTCCCCCCTCCCAATTCCACACCCTCAGACTTTCCGCCTGAGACATCGACATCGGCAGCACCATCGACACCGGACCCGGGGATGATGGATGGGCTGATCTGGCACGTCCGCGCCATCCTGGTAGAGCACGGAGCAGGGGGTGCTTTCTTGGTGTTCAAGGATAAGCTGGGCAAGCCAGCCAGCGTACGACCTCTTTCCTTTGCAGAGAAGGATCATCAGATCCCAGGTGCGGCTGTTGATGCAGATGAAGGGACTTACAATGGAAATTGAGAGGTCTTGATCGAGATCTTCAACAAACAGCGCCGGATCGACGTTAACTTTCACGCAAAGTACTTGTCGCTGTTCCATGGAGATCTGGGTACCAAGGAGAGGATCGATGGCATGCGTCGGACGCGTAAGATTGAGGCGACCCCGTTCCGGCGACTGGAGAATATCATCTTCATACCCGGGTTGTTCCATGTCAAGATGGCATTCGTGAACGCGTACTGGCGTATCCATGTACAGCCGATTGCGGATCGACAGGAGCCCCTGGGAGTCTTCGAGTATGTCAATCGCCTGAGACCCAAGAATACAGGTGAATTTACCTCGAAGAATGGTCCTGCCTTCCGTGTGATGCATGAGACTATCCACCACGTAACCTGGGCCGATTTCCTGGACATCTGGACCGTCGAGGTCAAGGCAAAGTACAAGTTTGACTCCCTCGAGGCCTGGGCCAAGTCATTGCCTGAATGGGAGGATATCGTCGTGCTCTCAGAGGCTATCATGGCGAAGCATCTGCCAGGTGACAATTTCGCGGATACGCAGGAAGGACCAGCTGCAGAACACGATCAGGTCTTCGAAAATATGTGCCTCCGGAATCAACATGGGCTACTGTACCTCGAGTTTGCACGATCCATGAACTATGGCGATGTAGGGCGGATCTTGCAGCTGATGCCGTACTTGATCACCATCTTCGCAGCTACCGGGAAGCATAAGTACGCCGCACATCTCACGAAATTCCTATCGGACCTTTTCCATGTCTATCCACCGCGTTTACGCGAAGCCGTTCTCCGGAATTGGCTCTACAACATCAAGGGCACCCCAGATGGTTTCCGCGCCTTCGATTGGTTACAGGAATTGAATAATCTGTACACAAAGGTGAGTAAGCTCCTAACCGGCTATGGATTCAAGCTTACCTTCAGCAGGTGGTCTTTGCTGGCAAGGGTGTCAACTGAACGAAAAAACTAGTGTTGAAGCGTTCCGTCCTTGTGGAAGTCTATCAGTCAATGCATAAAACAATCGAAGACAATTTCTACTTGACGCTAAGGACCCCCACGAGTTACGCGGGTCGCGGATATACCCGCGTACCCGACTCGTCGGACATCTCGGATACTCGACCCGTTTGATCCGCGGGTTTAGGCAACCCGAGTAGCAAACGGGTCGCGAGTACGGGCTTGGAAGCATGAGTACTCGAGATGGATACTCATGATCACCCGCCGTTACCTGCTCATGTCAATGAGCGGGCAAAGAAGTGCAAAGAGCGTTGTTCGCAGTCACGAACAACGCCCAGGTGATTGATCCGATCATCCGAGATGACAATACAATCATCTTGGTTGATCAATCGTGGTCTCTTTCAACCACCACCACCACACCTGGGCCTGACAATTGTCAGCCCAGCCAGTCTGACGATTGTCAGCTGGCCTCTCACTGGACGACCCCTCGCGTGCCAGAGGGCAGAGACGACATCCGCGGGCCGTTGCTAGGGCGTCGCGGCCCTAGCAACGGGCCAACCACGACGCGTAAGCCCCTGCAAACGGGCAGCACTCAATGGAGAGCAACAACGACGGCCCCCAATAGGCCATATTGCAGAAGAGGGACATTTTGGCGGCTGCAGGACAGCACCTGAGTTATGCAAGGTGTGCGTGCGCCGCGGCGCGTCTGCTGACGACACCGTGTCAGTTACGGTATGTTCAATTTTGTTCGTGGACGGTGTCGATTGATGCTGTCATTGTATGTTGATCTTTGCAGATACTCTCACTACTACCTCCCGCCATACACCACCACCCCGCCACTGGCATACCACCACCGTCGGTACAATTCCCCAACGCCTTCCTCGACTCCCCTCAAACCCCTACCACCTCCCCCAACTTACTGGGATCATGCACGGCTGAGATCTCCGGTGCCATTGCCCCGGGGAGATCATCGGGCATGAACTGCGGGTATTTTGCGAGTACCCGCCTGCGGATACTCGACCCGTCAAACTCGCGGGTATACTATACTCGAGTATGACGCGGATCGTGAGTATCAGTTTGTGGGCACGGATACTTGCGCAACGAGTCACGGGTTTACCCGAGTATGACTCGTTAAGGTCCTTACTTGACGCATCGCACCGTTCGTCATTCGTTGCCGAGGATGACGAGTACGCTACGGCGCCTGGGAGAATACATCACCGAATATTCGCCCCATGTATTCAAAGCTGGGCGTGCGACTAGCTTCAAGACCGTACCTGCAGGATCAAAACGTCGTTGGAATATTCAGGATGCCGTACAGGTGGGGATGGGGATGTTAGTGCAAAAGAAAGATCTATTTGCTGTGGGAACTGTAACCGACGATACTAGTGAAGATGGCGCCAATGAGATTACGGGCGACGACATCGGTGTAGAATAGACTCACCATAGACTACGAAGAAGATTCAATTTCTGTTCCAGCCGCTGCTTGCGTGTTCTCGACTCCAGTGGGGTAGTCCGGACAGTTCTTGTTAGTTTCTACCCCGGCCGTCAGTAGAGGTATTAGAGTAAAATAGACCGTGAACTTACTGTAGTGGCCCTGCCTTTTACAGCGCCCACAAGTTGGAGGTTTGCGTGTCGGGACCGCCGGATGATGCAAAGGCAGCGGTAAATTCTGAGACGTGGTGGTGTCCACAAGAATGGATGAGGGCGTGATTGGCGTCGTCCATGCAACTTGGCGCAAGCAAGAAGGCCCAGCAGGTGTCGGTGTAGCTGGGATGTGAGGTGAAGATGTGTTGGAAGAAACTCGTCCTGCCCGAGAAATTAATGGCGTGCTTGTGAAGGGCGAGGAGATCGCCGCCGTTGTCTTTCCGCTTGCGAGACGAGGGAAGTCGATTGCCTCGATGGCAGTGAGAATGTTGGGGCCAACGGTGTCAATATAGAACCAGGGCGTTTGCTTGCGTAAATCTTCCAGAGTTTTGAGTTTGTGGTAGTGGGAGAGGTCGACCATCCGATCCAAGAGCTCGGTCGGCCATATTGACTGGGGCCCCATCATCCTGCCTTTCCCAATCTTCTCCTTCCACAACTCCTTCCTCATCTCCACTAGCTGTGCCCTCAAAGCCACCTCCGGCGCTCCTCGCTCGTAGTCCTTCGGTTTGTACATCCGCGTCGTGGTTGATGCGGATTTGAACTCGTCCTTCCGCAATTCAATGCGCCAGTGGTCGGGATGACATATATCGCAGCAAAACTCGGCTGTCTTCGGGGCACAGCGCTGGCAGCACGGGCGGTCGACGACGGGCTCTGCAGAGAACATCAACATCGGCGGAACGAGAGCGGAAATCAGACGTACCGAGGTTGATGCTGCCATAATGAATCAGTATCACCTTACGGCAACACTTCTCGGGTCTGTTCTCTGTGTTGATGAAGTCGTCGAGAGGGCGGTCAACCTTGATCTCGCGATTGAAGATATCGAACTGTTTCTCGGGAACTGCCTTGTACGTCTCTGCTCTGGCCTTCTTGCGTGCTTCAACAGCATCCGCGTTCTTGCGCTTCCTTCCATTACCAGCCGCCGCCGCGCTACTTCCACCACGTCCAGCGTGCGCCAACGCAATTGCTTCCTCAACCTCCTTCCTGAGGGCTTCCTCTGCCAGTCGAGCCTCCTCTGCCTTCTCTGCAGCCCGCGTCGCAGCTTTCTCCTTCTGATCATCAAAATGACACGGCTCTGCCAGCAATATTGCCGTTCCGTGGAGACTGAGATCGCGTACGGCGCGTCCAGCGCGCTGCCACCACGTATTGATGGACTTGGGAGCACCATACTGGATGACTTGATAGACATCCGGCATGTCGATACCCTGTCGACACAGGTCAGTGTACGTTTAGATGAATAAGAAGGATGATACTGACCAAACCCACAGCTTCCGTCGCACACTCTCCGTCAACGTCCCCAACCTTCAATGCATGTATTTCGTCTTCTCGGAATTCATCTGTCATGCCAGCATGTACCCATTTCACGCGATGCCTTTCCTCCTTTGATAACCGACTCCTCAGGAATTCCGCGGCCCCCTGCGCCTGATTTCGCGAGTTGAAGAACATGAGAAACTTCTTCGGTCGCGAGCCAGTTGGGATGTAGTCGGCCAGGTCCCGGAAGGAATTTGCGGCGTGCTGCATTCGTTTGACCTGCAGGAAGATGTTTCCCCTGTCGATATTCAGGCAAAAGATCTTGGTGTCATTTTGCATGCGCAGGTGAGCCTTGATCTCGCGTGTGGACGTGGGAGACAGGGTAGCGGAGGCGATGTGAATGGGAACATGGCAAATCATGAGGTTACGGAAGACTCCTACGCGTGCATACGCGTCGCGAAACGTAGTACCCCACTCTTTGATGACATGGGCCTCGTCAAATATCAGGTTCGCCACCTTTTGCATGAAAGTCCGATGTTTGAGTAAGTCCTCGAAGTGGGGATTGTTGACCATGATTTCGGGACTGAAGATGGCCGCTCGATATTTTCCTTCTCTGATGTCCTGCAGGGGTGTGTGAAGACGCGTCAAACAGAGAGTTCTGCATCACGTACTTTGAAGAGTTCATCTGTCGAGTTGCTTGCAGTGACGGAAACTGCATTAAGCTTCTTCAGCATAAGGTCCTTCTCAAATTGAGAGCCCAGTTGTTTGAGAGGGACTACCATGAGAATAACACTGTCCCCTGTGAAGAGGAGAACCATCCAGTATGTCAGTATCTTCCCGAGCCCGGTAGGGGCAATGGTAATGACATCTTTTCCTTCGAGAATGGCACGGACAACCTTGAGCTGCCAAAGACACGGTGTCACTCCGAAAGCTTCCAAGACAACCTTCTGAGCTTCTTCGTCCGACTCGGGCATGCAATGCTTCCGGGCTGACATGAGGCTCGCAAGGAAGACGTTTTCTGATGGTGGATCCTGTGGCTGTGAAGCGAAATCCTCTGAGATTCTGGACCGCGCCCAAGTCCGACGCTGTCGCCAAACAAACAAACGTGGTGTTTTATGCCAGCCGCTTAAACGCCTTAGAAATAGAATTAAGGTTTGGAGATCAATGGATAGGTGGAGGGTTCGAATCATGATCAAAACATAATTATATTCGACTACATATTTCGCCACAGGATTCAAGATTCATTTTCTGGGCGTTTAAGCGGATGGGAAGGAGCCTGGTGAGAACCGTCCTTCTACGGGTTGACAAGACTAATCGCCCCATCGACAGTGATAATCGTCCCATTCGCGTACTCACACGTTGCGAGATATGTCGCTGTCATCGCCATATCGCGAGCGCTACCACAGAAAGACTCAGAATCATGCAACAGCAGAAAAATCGGGGAACTCACTTGCCCGCATCAGCAAGTTCGGAGGTGTGTAATTTGGTGTAATCGTATAACCGGTGTAATCAAGGGTCCAATCTTAGACGTTTTACACGAATATACTCGGATTACTGTAGTGTTTCGACCATAGGTTCGCGGCATGTGACGCGATATGCTGCGAACTTACAGCGAACAGGTTCGTGAACCCTTAAATTGCCTTATTTGGACGGTCCCGCCGCAGGCGGGACCTGAAATTACCACTTTTGGCCGCTTGTGCCTGATTGAGAGGCACCGTGATGCGATATGCAATATGTATAGGTTCAGTTCACAGAGCTGCGTGACCCAATATGCGAATATGCGGTCGAAACACTACAGTACACGTCTACACCCTTACACTCTATGCACCTGCTTTACACTCTCTTAGCTCAGATAGATGAATGCGATTGCAAATGTAAATATGGTGACTTAGATTGTACTAGTAATGCACATTGGATGATAACACCATTCCCATTGCGGATTGCAGACAGTGAGATTGTATGGAGGACAGATGGAGGACGCTCCGTGGTAGCAAGCGCGGCTCTGCGGCGTGTTGAAGCGGCAAAATAGACAAGTCCGAAGAGGTGACGCAAACGATCGCGGCCACCACGTGCATGTTGGGCTTGGTTTTCAAACTCCGCGCTCACTATTTTCGTTCCTTCCCCCATCTCCGCCTGCGAGGTGCCCTGCCATGTTCTTTCCGGGCTCCTTTTCCTTCTACGCGACCACCCAACTGTGAATCTGACTGACCGCGGACGAGGATAACAGCCCGCAAAAACGTTCGAGGACCAGGACGGCACCCTAGACGACAACGACAATTTATGATATCTTTTGGACGAGCACCCCGACCCCTTGGACGAGGACATCTCCCCCCTGTGAAGCTACGCGTAACCCCTACCGTGGACGAGGCCGTATCCCTGCCGCGGACGAGGATCCACTCTAAGGACGACAACCACGGGCGAGGATGTGCTCCAAGGACGACGACCACGGGCCACGGCTTTTAATGGAAACAGCGAGCAGGACGCGCTCTGACGACCAGCTTACCATGAGGACGAGCGGTGTATATCGGACGATGCAAAGAATACGATGAATGGTATGTCCGTTCTCCGTAGTCGTCCGATTTTTCTCACTCTTGTTTTTAGTGTCTCGATGGTTCGCGCGACGTCCGGTCTGTCAGGTCTGGCGAGTCTCGGTCCGGTGCGAGTCTCAATTCTGGGTGCGTGGTGTGTCGTGGATGCTGGTGTCGGTGTCGGTGTTGGCTGTGCGTGTGTGGGTGCAAATGTTGGATGGTGTACCGGGCAGCACGGCATATGAGTCCTATATACGTAGTCACACCGTTTACTTCAGTATCTTGTAATTTGATTCGCATTTCTGTTCCTCCTGTCGCTGTGTGATCTCGAATATGCACCACAAGATCCCTGAAATCTGGGTGTATAAAATATGGCTGGGTGCAGTATTGGTGTAAACCGTGTAATCTGGGTTTACACGATTTACACCGTGAACGCTGCAATTACGCATGTACCGTGTGAAATTACACGTCCCAAAAAGGTGTAATCGGCGTAGGATTACACCGATTACACCCCTCCCGACTTGCTGATGCGGCCTCTTGAACGGAAAAGGCACAGGATAACCCGGGATCTGCGGCTGCTCACCATCTTTCAAAAAATCCTTGGGCGTACTTTCCACGGGGAAGAAACCTGGGTGGATAACATTGACTCGAATGGGCGTCTTTCGAGCGGCGTAGTCAGTCGCGAGTCCGATTGATATCTTGTCCAGTGCGCTCTTCGAAGCAGCGGTTGCAAACTGTACGAGAAAGTGAGATGATAAGTCTGAACCGATGGTGCAGCGGAGTCACATACACTTGCAAGCGGTATCCAGGATCGAGTGTCGACGGTAGCCGAAGAGATATTGATCACAGACGAGAGACTATCACGTGCCTTGGCGCCCTTGATGAGGAGGTTCTTGAACGAGTTGGTCACGAAGAACGGTATGTGTTAGTTGCAAAGACCTCCGCCCAGCCTTCGAAGCTTTCATGCTCGTACCAATCACCACCACTGGCAAAGTTGGCTTTTTTCTTTGCGTGGAATTCAGGATCCAGAGTCACTGGACCACCAATGCCTGCACTTCATAACAGTTATCATCTGCCCCGTAGTAAAAGCAGAGACGAATAGCATTCACCTGTTCACCAGGACGTCAAGTTTTCCGTCCATTTTCTCGACGTGTTTGACTGCGTCATGGATACTGTACATGTCTTGGTTTATCACATTGAGAGGCAACCTACCAGCGACAGTTTGAGAAGTTAGACGCATATGAGGCGCATGATACTCACGGCACCAACGATCCTCCTGTAACAAGAGCAACTTGGCCGGAAAGCGACATCGCGATACCCATGTAAAGTGACATCTTGGGCGTAGATGATACTAGAGCTTGTGCAACCGTAGTCTTGGTTTTATATATGCCTTGAAGATCATTGTGATGCTATTGTGATGGTAAGTATCTCAGCTCGGAAAGCGAGAACCGACGGACACAAGATTTGCCTAGATCCGCTTGATGACCAAACATGGTGGCGTAAGATGTTTGGTCCTATTCAGGCAGTGGATAGGATGTGCGACATGAATTGCATCTCGAGCATAGAAAGAGACTAACATTTCCCCTCTACATACAAGCAAGCTTGCTAGTCAAAACACACGTACACGATGGTATGAAAGCGGAATCAAGAAAGGCAAATCAACCTATCATAAGTTATCAGTTCTCATCGGGTATACCACATTCACATCATATTCTAGTAGACACGAACAGAGCGCTTCTTCACGCCCTCGATTGCGCGCCGCCTGTTGGCCGCGGTGCCCGCCACGCTATCAGCTGCACTGAACGCGTCGGCAAAGCCCAGAGCGGTGTTGAATGTGATCGCAGTCTGAACGTTCCTCTGTGTTGAATCGACGTTTGCCTTGGCGGTGAGGCAGGCGGCTTTCGCGGCTGCGTTGGCCTCGCAAACGTTAGCTGGTAGGATGATGAGCACAACCCCTCGCGAAGCAGACATCAGCTCGTACTCAGCTGATCGCAGATCCGGTTGACGATGATGGCCGGGTTGAGGGCCTCTTGCTGGCCTTTGCTCACAAGGGGATCGATTGCCTAAACATATGTGGTCAATGTGGTCGAGTGAAATCGAGAGAGATGTTTACCTGGAACGTGAATTCAGTGGAAGGGCGTCCACCCAAGCCGCCGAGGAACTCCACAGTAGGGACACCTGCCGCATATCTCAGCCCGACTCTCAAAGATAGATAGCTGGCCCTCACATAAGCCGAAATCAAGTCCCGCAATAGTTGACTGGGTCACAGCGCGGGTCGAGACAGCTGCTCTAGATGCTACCGAGGATCCACCTGCGAGCTCAGCACCAGTGAGTCCTACATTTCCACTGGCGTCCTTCGTCGTGAAGGTCGTGAATCCTTTAGCGGCAAGGATGTCGGCAACAGACAGTCCGGTTGCGTCGAAAGGAGTACCCTTGGAGGTCGCTTCGAGCTGATTGGCTATATCGGCATCGGTAACGTCTGGGTCGACCAAGGGTGTGATACCGCGAAGAACAGCCGTCTGGGGAAGAGTGGCGTCGTTACAAATAGCCGGTCTATCAGTTGCTGCAGGTAACCGATTAAACTTCGGTTAGCGACCTAAGGTATGGGAGCCGCACCAAAGTTGTTGAAGTTCTGCTCCGCGGCGACGAGTCCGATAGCAGCAGCAATGCTGTCGGCACCAGTGCCGAGCTCAGAGATGATGGAATCCGCGAGTTGGAGCTTAGCGCAAGGATTAGCAGCACCAAGAAGGGAACCGGGGACGGCTCCTGCGAGTGTGGCTGCCTGGCCAGGTTGGCCACCCTTGACACTTGCGACAGCGGCGGCGGGAATCTGCTCCTGGCCGAAGCTGGAGCATATACAGGATGAGAGTTGTGGAAAATGAAGCACCGCACGACAACTCACCGCGCTTGGACGAAGGCGATCATGGTCGCGACGAGAATGAATTTTGAAACCATGTTGATATGAAGATGGGACGAAGGAATGGGATGCGTGAGGCGATGGAGGATTCAGGAATGAAAGAGGCAGCCAGGCCAGAAGAAAAGTGGGGAAATGAGGTGGAGAAGAGGAAGGAGAGCAGAAGGCTGGGAGAAGAAGACGCACACGCACAAGCCTTTTGTATCCGGAGCAGATAGAATCATAGATCAGACGATCGAGTTACCGTCTCATTGACTCCGATGATAATTGGGTCCGGGGCGAACCTACACTTTGGGATTGTACTGTAGGTCAATGAGTAGTAGTGGAGGGTTTGCTATCGCAGGCCTTCGGAATTGGAGTCTTCTGTAGCACATCGTAGTACCCAGATACATACCACCTACTCAGATCCAGACTCTGAGCGTGACTCTACACGGGGAAGAAGGAAGGGAAGGAAATTCTTCGGTACGTGTTGACTAGGATCGTCGTTGCCGTTGCCAAGGTCGGATAGGACGGACTTCGGGCAACACGGATCATAGTCGTCGTCCTCTGCCGGGTTGTGCCGGCGGACTCCTTTTCATGAGCAGAACGACTCCATAGTTGCGCCTCGCATGACTACTATCTCACTTGTAGTCTGATAAAGCTTTTTCCGCTCTCTTCAATGCTCAAGACAGCCCACGATACCTTTATCGAGTCAGACAGACTATCGGTGACTTGTCTTGACTCGATCTCTCTTTCCGAAATCGCGCTTGTCCACCGATTGTGCTTGTAACCCTTTGTAACCGTTGGGTCAATATTACCGTATGATTGGGTTGATAAAACTGGTACGTCACTAATTGCGCTCCAGGATAGAGGAGACTTTCAACGCTGTAATGACCCGAATTAGATGAAATAAAATGCATGTACAATTCGGCCTAGTAGTAACTCTGCCCTCTGTTGTCGATTGCCTAGCTGGTCGTGATGCCCTCCATCTGAACGTGTGTTTAGAGCACGTCGGCAGCTGACAGCGCGTGGGTGCATGTTTCCTCTGTCTTCTCTTCAATCCAAGCGTAGCTCGGCTCCTGCCACTCCCCGAAGCACTTCTCGAGAAGACCTCGACCAGAGGCACGCCCTTTCGACGGACAAGGCTCCATACTAATACAACTGCGTCTCAGTTTGGCAGCAGAACCCCTTTCAATTTCCGAATTCATCCTCGATGGTGCTCCGCTCCATGCCCCGAAGCCACGAGAGACGCGTTTCCTCCCGCAAGGCGTGTCATTTCCCTGCTTTGGCCGGTTTTTGGCGTCCTCAATACGTTGGCGTCGCCTTTCAGCGCTGGCCCGCTCATACGAGCGCGCTGTCTTTCCGATAATCGTTGTGAGGAGGTCCTGCAGCGGAAACTCTGGTGGTAAGATAACGGTCAGGCTTTCGTAAAAGCACAGGTCAAAGAGCGGATTGGGCCAGACATCTGCATCAAGCTCATATCCAGACTGAATAACCTCGTCTGCCAATTTCCAGTGCTGACGACATATCTCCCTGATCTCAGCGTTCCTGGGAGGATTACTTGGGTCGAATGTGGCCGCGTCGGACCAAGAGAAGAGCATCTCATGGACAAATCGAATTTTGTTTTGCGCGACGACCACTCCGTCAGGGTGGAAGAGTCTGCATCCAGGATGGATGCTTTCCCCCGGAGGATTGGGATATAGATAAATTCCGCTCCTTTCGAGTGTGTCGAAGGCAGCAAGGATCTGGTAGTACGAGGTCAGAGTGAACATATGTATCTCCCAAACAAGCAAGAACCCACTAAAGCACCGTCAGAGCCGCTCAGCTGGCGACGTCCAGGTTCTATCTCAAAGACGAGACCAATCATGCGGTTTTCGTCGTCTGTAAGGCATCCTATGAGAGGAGCGATGAGATCCAAAGGCAGCAGTGCTTGTGTGGCTTTGACGGCCCACCACAGCTTCTCCGATGTGCTGTAATCCCATGCGTATATCACCTCTACATCGGTAATTCCATCCAGCCGTGCACACTTCGTGAGCACTGCCAGTCGCCAATGGCTGCTCTGGAGTCGTCGCTCGTGTATCCTGGGCATCCCAGGGATGAATGGAACCGGAAGCATCTTGAAGTCTTTCTTGATCAAGCGATTCGTTCCATTTGCATTTGTGATGAGGTCCAATCTCGCTCGAGATACCCCATCATCCAGAGTGATATCTTTGAGCAAGATCTCCTTTGAATATAATGAGCACCAGGCACTAATGAAGCCTATGAATCTATGAACGAAACCGGACACGTACGGCGATCTGAATCTGATCCACAAAAGAGTCTACCACCTCGGGCTCCTCCCATAGGCTCTCCATGACTCTGGGTATAGGAGGCCCAAAAATAAAGAACTCTTGCATATTGCGTACGACGTGCAACAAAGACTTCTGGTCGTTGACAAAATGACCTGTTCGATCCACAAGCAGAGAACCGTCAGGGGAAACTGCTGGGTAATCATCAAAGCAAGGTCCAGAATCATCTGGCGAGTGATCAAAATGTACATTGCGGCCCAGCGGTTGTAGAACTACTCACTGGTAAAGACAAACACGTCACGAGGAACATGAGTGAGAGAGAAGGCCCGAAGCCAGTAGAAGTTATCTTTACTGACTGGCATGTCTGACTCGGGGAAGTTGGTGATGGAGTGATAGAGAGAGATATAATGCGCCACATCATGTGGGGCCCGGGTTTTATACCCTCTGATCGACAGCATGATCTCACGTGATGTCCTCAAAATACGTTACCGTGACCTGGTCCCAAGGGTCTCTCGTCGATGCCTTTCTGCAGCCTGGCCTCTGAAGGGCATTTCAATGTACAATTGACAGTAGAGTAGAACCGTGAAACGTGAGGGTATAGGACATGAAGAACTATTGCTACAAAAGATGAGCCCAGAGTCCAGATTACTTGAAGAACGAGTACTGCTACAAAAGATGAGTCCAGAGTCCAGATTCCCAAAAGATCAACGCCAGAGGAAAGGTGTAACTTGAGCGAAGACTACAGAAGAAGAACAAATTGTACCCCCGCCACAACCGCCCAACGATGAGCCCGCGCGACATTACGCGCGATGCTCTCGACTTTCTCGCAATGCACGGGCCACGCTCACACCAATAACACCAACCGACCACCGGGCACAGAGCATCCCAAGCCTGAATCCAAAACAACCTTCCAAACCAAACACGCGATCTACCGCAAATTACGGCCGTGGAAGAAAGAAGCGGGCTGCGGCACGGAAGGGCTCGGTGACCGTGATGGATATGGGCTGGGGGAGGATATACTCGAGTGAGGAGAGAGATATGCGGTGAGGAGCTGACCCCGAGTGGGAGCGCGAGCATGGAGGCGACAGTAGCAGAGCGCATTCCGCCGTTGGCTTTCGTGGCACATTAAGATGTTACAACTCGAATGAGCTGGATCGGATGCACGCGATGTTTCCTCAGCAAAGAGGAGCAGCCAACGGTGGAGCGCAATGAGGGCGGGCGCGGGGCGGGGGTGGAGGTGGGGGGTGAGTCAAAAACAAGGCATTGGAAGTCTAGAGATTCTCGAGTTTATAAAGCCAGAGGTCCGATGAAGGACCAGTCTTGGTCTCGAGGCAACGACGGTCTGTTCCAGCGACGATCCATAGGCAACGAAAAGTCTCGTCGACCGTTGAAGAGTTGAATGAGGATCCGCGCCAGGTTGGGCCAGCAACTTGAATCACTGGCATTGACTTGGATGCAGACCACGAACTCGAGATACACCTGGAGCCATCGAGCCTAGCAGAAAAGTTTTTGTAAATGCCACTGATGCCATTGCCATCGGAATCTACAGCACAGTCGTTGCAAAAGGTCCGAGGGTGTAATATGTGTAATGGTTGACATTGGGTTGTCGGGAACCTGCGCTCTGCCGCCGGCCCTTGCCGCGATCAGGATTACATAATGAAGCCTTTCTTTTTCTTTCCGATGCCACCTTCAAGTTCCTTTCCAGTCATAGTGACCCGACAGCTTCCGCACGTCCCAGTTCTCTTCAGGTATTGAGACGACAACTGAGTAGAAGATCTCGCCATGTTACTGATGGACAAGCAGCGCTTGATTACGAAGGATCGCCATGACGACACTCTGCGACTCGAACTTGATCGGCAATCCCTTTGTTTTCTTAACCGTCATGAATGCTGTTCAAATGTGTGAATTCCATGTGCTCAGTGGACTTCATGGGTACGGCGAACTTGCTGTACCTTCCTCCCATCTGATGTAGTGGACGAGGATGACAGGTGATTACCTCGCTCCCCAGCCCTTGAAACGAGCTTTTGCGGCGCTCTTGCCAACTATCTTCACTTGTACTCCTCATTCACAGATTCTCGATATGATGTCTGGCGAGGAAAGCGCCTTTCTGACACGGATGGGGAAGACACTGCGCATGAACGCATGCATGGTCGGTACAGGATTGATCCTCTACGGTACGTAGTACTTGCTAGGAAGCTCGTGATCGTGATCTATAATGTACTTCCTCCTTCAGGAGCGTACTTTGTGGTCTTCCTGGTCTGTATGGCAATGGCAATGTACGTTTGGTATTCACTCGCTGGAATGCTACTGACGTCTTCCCAGAACACGCACTCCCAAGACGAGAGCCGTCAAGTTCCTTCTCGTTGCACTACTACTTCTGTTCCTGTCTTCCACCACACGCTGTGCCACCGAGCTTGTGATCCTCGTCTCGCAAATCGATGGTTTCATACTTCGCTCTGATGTTCCCTTCGAAGAGCGCCCGCTTCTATTCGAGCAACAATATCTTCCTGCACTTGTTATTGACGATTGTCCGCCGATTTTGAACGTAAGACCCAGACCCCCGGCTGTTTGTCTTCATGTGTACTGACTGATACAGTTTCTCTTCTCAGACTGCATCGTAATCTGGCGAGCCTGGGCGTTGTACCCCGACAGCGTCGCAATTCGGACAATACTAGCTGTGGGGATATTTGGAGACATAAGTCAGTACGCTTCGATGCTCCAGGCTGCCACACCCTGTTCCTTACCGCAATCGATTTAGTTATCGCCATTACCTACCTGGTCATCACAGTATACAGCACGGTTCTTTTTTCACTGCAACAGAACAGAGCTGGCCTGCCCGACAACCTCGCCCTGCTCACTGGTCCACTTCTGCTTGCCTTCGCGTTTATGTCCTTTGCTACGAATTTGTTGGGAACGGGCTGTATTGCGTTCAGAGCATGGTGAGCCGTCCTCTGTAGGTATTCGACTCGGAGCCTTTTCTGACCAGGCCAGGCGGCATCACAAATCGTCGAAGATGTTCAACTCCGGGGGCGTAGTCTTGAAGGTCTTGCTGGTCGTGATTGAGACTGGCGCTATCACGGCGGTCATCCAGGTGTGCAATCTAGCATCTGGTCTTGTCTCTCAGCGTTATAACTGACACTGCGAATCATTTGAACTCCAGCTTGTCTTTTGCATTCTAACAACACTAGATCTGAATACTACTCAGACGAGTTCTGTAGAGTTCGGCTCTCTGATATTCTACCAAGCCTCTCTTTATCTGGCGGTATGAGATGTGACTGCTCCGTCGCAACAGTCTGGAACTCATCGATATCCTGACTTTCTAGGCAATACTACCGACGGCCACTGTCATCGTAGTTTGGTCATCCCAGTCGCTGGAGGTCTTAACGAGTCCAAGTCCTGTGCGCGCTGTAATCGCAGCCCCGGCACGGCAAGCAACAAAGTTATCGACGATCGAGTTCGGTGTCAAACCAAGGGCGGGTGTTACTTCTTCGTATACGGAAGAGTCAGAGGGCCTTCTCTCAGAACGAGCGACCCAACACCTGTCATTGGAATACACATCGAACAATGTGATGGTAGAGACCGATCGACTCTCGTCAGACGATACGACTCAACGAGCCTCCGTTGCTACTATCCCGTCCTTCGTCGAAAAGGTTCCCTCCTACACATTGGACGATGTGAAGATCGAGACAAATGGCCTTCTTTCTGAAGAGGTGTCCCGGCAGTTGAGACAGCTCAGGTATGAGAGTGGCCAAAGCGGTAATTTATAAAAGTTCGGGTTTCAATAGCTACTGTATCATGGGGACTGTTGAGGACAAACATGTAGTTATCCGCCAATATAAAGCCCTTCGCTCAGAAGCACGAATTGAAAATCTTGTTGAACTCCAGGTTGAATGCAGTATTGAAACCAGAGTTGTAGGCGTCCAAGAGGTCGCCGGATTCGCAGCCTGGTGCGGCGCGGCCTTCGAGGCTAATTCGATCGTCAATCCGTGTGCGAAGAGTGGGGTAACATAACAGCTTACAGCTCGCGTTTGCCAAAGTCGGCGCAGGTGAAACGACTGGCGGAATTCTGGCCATCGATGTTTCCGGCGGTAATGCACATGCCGGTTCCATCGTCGCGGGCGGCGCTGGAAATGTGTAAGAATAGGTACGCGGCGTTGACGATGGCTGGGAGACATACTGGGGAGCAGCGGACGTCAAAGTCGACGAAGCCAAGGCGACTACAACGGCAGAGATGAAAGAAGCAGAAGAGAGTTTGAAGAAGAACATGATGAAGAGTTGAAGACGACTGGAAGAAGGTGAAAGGTTGAAAGTTATGAACTGCAGTCGTCTGGTGAGAAGTTGAATGCCGGACATGAGTCGAGGAGAGCGAGGATTTTATACTCGCTAGTCTAAGCTCCTGAAACGCTCAACAAGCTGTACATGGGGCGCCCGGCCTGCGGGCTGAGCGCTGAGCGCTGAGACGTGACAGTGCAGACCGCTCAGACCGGCCGAGTCCGACTTTTTGTCCCAGGGTCGAAAGAAATGGGCGCAGAAACATGAAGATCTCTAGGGCACAGGATGAGGGTGTTCAACTCTAAGGTGCGATAGACGATCTCTAGACAGGGGCAGTTCACTAGGACCCTTTTGGGATCGCGGAATGACAGCAAGACTCGGAGGTTTGCGTTCTGATTCGAGTAAGATCAAAGTCCATGAAAGAAGCTAGTCCTGTAACCGAACCCTATGTTGTGAGACAAGTCGACAATATATCAACAGCGTGCCTTCTCATATTCGGTCGGTAGTGAATCTAGAAGCCGCATGGGGGGAGCAGGTGCCAAGCAAGGAAGTAGTGCTAACAGAGCTCGGTCCAAGTCTGGTCCAAGTCAGGTTTGAGTAGCTCGGTGACCGGTCAGGGACGTACCCGAGCCGGCCCTAAACTGTCGTGTTAAATATCATATTCCCGCTTGCGCAATAATACTTTTCTCCGCCACTACTGCTTACACGTCCTTGCATCCTACTCAATCAAATCCAGTAATTTGCTTTCCTTCTTTGTGTTCTCGTGATTTCCTTTCTCCGTCTGTCCACTCGTACTGTGTGTTATCACCACCCATATTATTCACTCTGCGTCCGACACTTCCTATCGGACGCGGAGTTGCTAACGTTGGGGAGAGCAACTCTTGTTTTCGGAGGCATTTATTTCGGTCGCGTTCGTGCTAGAGGAATGTCGGCCTTACGAGGTGCCTTACATGCATTCGTCTATTTTAATCTCATTGTTTACTTCTTAGTCTTGGAATGGAATGCACGAGTAGTTTCAATCTGTACATTGAAGGGAACTGACGACGAAACGCCAGCGTTGGCTCTGATAAGAAAGGAAGTCACAAGTTGGCCGCGCAGGTGCACTCTGGCGACTCTTGGGCGTACGTACAAACTTGTCCCGGGAAACTCTTCGTGTCTCGCTTGAGCTCGGCTCCTGAGTTAACTCAGCCTTAACAAACGACTTTGCCACGTTGTCCATGCTCCCTGCGCGGAAATCGACAGGAGATCTTGATCAGTGCGTATCTGTTGCCCCAGATGAGTCTATCCCCTGAGCTAGAACTCTGATAGGCAGAGGATCGTTATGCGCCACATATGCGCTTCGTATGGCATATCAGTTCTGCTACCACGCATTCTATATCCCCTCAAATCGAGGGCTTTATTTAAGAGTGTGTTGGGCTACGAAAGCTTTCTCGTGTTGTACCCTGAATCCCTGACTTGTTTACCGTCAACGACTCTGTTCAGTGAGACAGGCCAGACGTCTCGAGCTGCCGAAGATTACAATTACATAGCTCCTGCCAGTGCTATGTGCCGAGAGTCCCGGGACTTGGCTTTAAACGGTTATTTTTAGAAAGGCGCGACGCGTAGCAGGGCGCGAAGGATTTGCAGCGCAGCACTTGTCTTTTTGCAAGATCTTCATCATCAGGGCGGTTTGTGCGCACTTCTGGGCATCGTCCCGAACAGCCTGGAGTCGGCGGCGCAGGCGGCATGACGCACAGCCATCGATTCCCACGGTGAGCTGAGCCCGTGTAAAATTGTCACATCTGTTTCACCACAACCAGCATTTAATAGCAAAGCGCCAGCGGCGTTTTCTGACCCTCCTTCGCACCTTTCACCCTTCCTTCATCGCCCTTTTCTTTTCTAACGACGACCACGACATGGTCAACTACAACGCCGTGCACGGCGACGAGGCGGGCGAGGGCTTCATCAACGGCAACCACGCCGCCAGGGGCAAGAAAACCAGCAACTGGATCAAGTTTGGCATCCCAGTCGCTGTCATCGTTGTCGTAGGCGCCGTCCTTGGGGGCGTGCTCGGATCACGGGCGGCAAACAAAAACAACGACAGTTCCTCGTCGTCGTCTTCGTCAGCAGACAACAGCGACAGTGGCGGGCACACAGGCAGCAGTAACCCGTCATCGGTTGCCTCCGTCAAGAACGATATCGGCCTCTTTGCTACATCCACCGCCACCGAGTTCTCCATTCCAATCTACCCCAGTACCACCAATACCGCCGCCTTTGTCGAGCCTACCGTCCTCTCCGGACTAGCCTGGCCGACCGACACGTTCACTGCCTCCTCCCCCAACCCCACCACCTTCCGCCCTGACCGTCCTCGCCTCATTGCGCCCAAATACAAGTGGGATGCGCTCTCCGACAAGATCAAACAGGACCCATACATGTCCAGCTGGAATGACACTATCATCGCCTATGCCACATCTCTCAAGAGCCAGGATGCCACAAAATACAACTTGGACGGCGATTCGGGTATCCTCGATATCTCCCGCGAGGTCAAGGAGCGGGTGAAGGCCCTTAGTTATGCGTACCGTGTGACTACCGACACCTCTTACGTCGACCGGGTATGGCTTGAGCTGCAGGTATGATCTCACAATCTTTTCAAGTTCAAACCATGATGACATTCCTCAGAACGCCGCCAATGGTACTGATTATCCCTCGACGGACAGATGGAACAGCGGTCATTTCTTAGACACCGCCGAAATGGCCTCTGCCTTCGGTATCGCCTATGATTGGCTTCACGACATATGGTCCGACGATCAGAAAGCCGCCATACGCGATGCTGTCAACACCAACGCCCTATCGCTCGGTGTGGCCGCCTACAACGGCGCCTCGTATGGGTGGTGGCGCACCAACACCCAGGGCAACTGGAACTGCGTTTGCAACGCCGGTCTGACCCTCGCTTCTCTCGCTATCGTTGATGAGGACGACGCCGGCTATGCTTCCACTCTCCTCGGTCTCACCATCGATAACGCCAAAGAGAACTGCGCACAAGCGGTCAGCACCGATGGCACCTGGAAAGAGACACCAAACTATTGGTACTTCGGTACCACTGGTCACGCCGAGATGGCCAGCGCCCTTCTCACCGCCACCGGTTCCGACTACGACCTCATGACCGTCAACTCCGACTTTTACAAGACCGGTGAATTCCACATGTACGTCTACGGAGCGACCTCCATGTTCGAATTCGGTGACTCTGGCCCGAACAAATTCTCCTCCACCGCCAACTCCATGATGTTCTATGGCGACTACTACGACATCCCCGAATACCCTCTCTACCAACGTGATCGGTGGGACGCCGCCGAGCCATGGGCTATGTTCTGGTACAACCCTGGGCTCAGTGGTGCGTTCTGGGAGGGCAAAGAGGTTGATGGGTTCTTCAACGACGAGCTAGATCAATGGGTGTCCATGCGGTCTTCATGGACAGATCAGAACGCACTCTACGTTGCCATGAAGGCCGGCGAGAACCAGGGGCACCAGACGCACAACGATCTCGACGTTGGTGACTTCGTTCTCGACGCCATGGGCACGCGTTGGGCGGGAGAGTTTGGTAACGGCGACTACCTAAGCCCCAACTACTTCAGCTCGGATGAGCAGAATGCGACCAGGTGGACGTATTACCGCAAGGGCACTGAGGGACAGAATACTCTGCTGATTGGCGGTGCGAATCAGCTCGTCACTGCGAAGCCCGAGATCTTGAACAGTGGGACTTCGGGTGAGAAGCAGGGATCGAGCACGGTTATGGCCTGGAAGGGTTCCGCTTTCTGGGTCGTGGATATGACCAGCGCTTACGGAGTGTATGTTCCCTTTCCTTCATTTTCGCTTCGCCCTTTCTGACATCCGTCCAGTTCGAGTGTGAAGCGCGGTCTACGCACCATCAACAACCGCAGACAAGTTCTCATCCAGGACGAAGTCGATTCGGACCAGAGCGTGCAGTGGCAGATGCACACCAACGCTACTGTATCGACGAGCGGGAGCACTGCAACGCTGACGAGAGACGGCAAGAAGCTCGAGGTGAAGATCCTGTCGCCGGATGGCGCTTCGTTCAGCAGCGAGCCGAGCACGGGCACGAGCATCGACCAGGCGAACCCTGGCATCACGACGTTGATGATCAAGCTGGACGCCGGGACGATTGACCTCCAGGTGTTGTTCAACCCGCAGTGGGATGGTGTGGATCTTGTTACGCCGAATAGCGTCGCTCTGGCGGATTGGAGTGTGACGAGTCATGATTGATTGTTGAGATATAGGCGGAGAGGAGGTTCTTGATGAGGATGTTTGCATGGACTACGTACGATCTGATAGTATTTTTTTGCATCGTTTTGGATATACATACCCCGAGGACTAATGCTTAGTAGTGTATTCAATGTTCGCTCGTTTTGTCATGAATGGACAGTATTTAATTGTTGTATATGAAGATCTCTTTCTTTCCATGACAGTGTGCAGGGAGCTTGACGCTAGTTCGACAGTGACAGGGTGATTGATAGATATGTGTTTGACACTTCATCCTCCTCCGTCATCTTCGCTGATCTATCGATGGCTCGTCTCGAGGAGCTCCCCACTGAGATACTCATAGACATATTCCGCTGGATTGGAGATGATCGTAACTGGACCTTGAAGAACCTCTGTCTGGCTGGAAATCGCCGACTGACGACCGTCGCTCGACAGTTTAGTCTAGAGGACGTCCACATCTTCCTCAAGTTCCCTCTCCCTGATGATCATCCATTCTATTCTACCTTGCGTGGAATCGTTGCGGAACAGCCTTCCGCTATACGTTCCCTTTCGTTTGAGGACAACAACGTCTCGGATGAGCAGTTCTGCTCTATCGTCCCTTCGCTTCTCCTACAGCTTTCGGCGCTCACGCACGCTTCGGTTCGTGCGCAAGGCGAAGTCTGGCATACCCCAGATTGTGCCTCCGCCGTGGCACAGGCGATTCTCTCTCTCCCATCCCTCAGGAGCTTCGGCTTCAGCGGAGAGCTCAACCCCGCTACGTTTAACTTCGTTTCTGACACCGGCCCCTTCCTCCAGAAGGTCACGATCCTACCTGCCAATGGGGGTACCCTCGCCGCACGCCTCCTCGATTCTCTCCAGGGCTTCGAGGCGATGGAGGTGAATGGTTTTGTGTCGCGGTACAGAAGACAAGCGCAGCCTGCACATGTAAGCAGGTTCACAGAACCTGATTGTTGCGAGTGCACCTGGGCAGCGCTGGGGAATCTGTTCATGCTCCATGATGCTAAGCGGGCAAGAATCAGGAAGCTGGCGGTGTCGTGTACCTGCGCGCCAACCTCGACGCGGTGGGCGGACCGCTGGAGTCCTGCTGAGGCAGCGATGGGGAGTATTTCGGTATGCCTCTCACTGGAACTCTACACCCCCGTTGGATATCGAGAGCTGACGCTCATGTTCAGGCCCTCATGTCTAAAACGGCCGACATGCGTCTTGAAGAGGTTTCGTTGAGCTTTCCCTTGGACGAGCTTGACTCGAATCCTGGAGAGGCGTGGGCTTCAGGTTTACGCGCATTGGGGGAGTCTGATGGCGGATCCATCAAGCATTTAGCCATTCACCAAACGTACCTGAGCGGCGTCACCACTCAGATCAAGGAATTCGTGGCGTCCAGGATATGCCGGGGTTTGACTTATTTGACGGGCGTAGAAGAAGTCGTCATAGACGACTTCGAAGTAAGTACATAGTCCGTTAGATCTGTTGCCTTAACCTCTTTGACACATCTTCGTTCCAGACTGTGCTCGAGAAACTCCAGCTACCATCTCTCAAACGGCTGTATTGTGTTTCCAGCGCCATACAATCGCCTCCACAGAATTACGCTCAGAATTTACACGGCATACTACGATCAAGGGTCACTACATTACAATCTGTATCCATATTGAGCGCGCAAGGGCCTGTAATTTGCAGTTTCTCGTTGGACGGAGATGGAAGGATCCCGGACTGGTACGATTGGAAGTCTGGATAGCTTGTAGAAGATGTACATGCCTTCATTCGTTAAGCAGAATCCCCTAATGACTGCATCTCAAATCCTTCGCGCTCCTGCCCATTGACGAAGTTGATCGGTTCCAAGGACTCATTCGTCAAAGTTGACAACCGAGTAGCATTGGTCGTACGCCTTGCGTTCCGCCTCATATGGAGAATCATACGTCCGCTGATTACGGAGTGCAGGCCGTGCTGCAGACTGCCAGACATGAGCAGCATCGTCCAGCCAGGAGAGACAGCTTACCCGAGCAGTAGGGTTGTATATTCCAGCTAGACGGCGACGAAGTAATGAATCTCTGATCAGACGTTTACGGTGCGAGAAGACATGTCCACGTACTGGGACACATCCAGGAATGTCAGTGATCATATTGACCAGAGAAAGCGCTAAGTAGTAAGCGGCGTGAGATTGACAGTCGGGCCAAAACGATTGTCACTCGCATAATGCAAAGAGAAAGTACGCGAGGCCTAGAGGCGAATTTGCCTTGAGTACATTCCACATGCATGGGTGCTTCGTACACGTACCATCCCTATAGAAGGCGAAGAGGAAACTATCAGGTCCCAGCAGACCACCTCTCCCAATGCGCGATATGCCGCACGTCTCCTTCCCTTCGGGTGGATGGTTTCTTCTGCATATGATATGCGGTTGTGCCGGTGGTGCTTACATTCAGAATGTGCTTTCCTGAGAGTCAAGAAAAAGATGACTTTATCAACACGGTTAGCAAGTCGGAATCGCCTGCATTTCACGGCAGACATACATGATTCAAATCCAAGCAATATCGTGAATGCCACGAAAGACGCCTGTAGCCTAGAGTCCGTAGCACCCATGGGAAAACATCCTCGTAAATAAGGTACGCGGGATGGCTCCGTGTCTTCCACTTGTTAGCAGGTATATCAATGCAGTAGAGAGTTGCAGCGTATACGTACTACCTCTTCCGGTACCGACTACGAAGTTCACAAACATGGCAATAGCACAAACCAGCGCGGCTGTAACGATGAACACACCAATCCTTCTGGTCTGTCTGTACAGCGCGTATACCCGGGCGGCGAGAATAACTACAAGGCACATCAGAGGGTAGAAGGGCAATGAGGTTAGGCATACTTTCAGAGACTACAATTCCTATCATAATCAAATCTTGGGTTACGGTCTCCTTGAGCACCGTCAAAGGTTTCAGTGATGAGCACGTACATGGCCACGTCGAATAGATTCTGCGACAGGCAGATAGAGATATAGAAGATCTGGATCCTGCTGGCTCACTGTTGATGTGTGCTACTGAAGTGATGATGATGGGCGTACGCAAAAGACAAACTCTCGGGAACTGGCTTACAGTACGCGCCAAGAATTTGCCCAGGATACACCAAGTACCTCGTTGAGAGAAACAGAACCTTTCCCAAGTTCCAAGGCGCAGACCAGACGAGCTCCACTTCCGAAGCTACATAAGCGCAACTATGAGGCTCCCAATCATCATAGAGGCGGAAAGACTCACAGAAAGTCAAGAGGTAATCATATAGCTGTTGCCGCATCGCCGTCGTTTAGCAAACTGACATCCTAACATGAGTCCACGTACCACGAGGGCGCAGCTAGCAGCTGTAACGACGCATCAGGAGGACGTATCGGAAAAGAGAGCACCTGCTTACCTTGAAATTCCTACCTGAGGGTGTCAGCGCTGCCGCGGACCGGGAAAGAACGACCTACCGAGTACACACGGAGGCCACGCAGCGAGTACCCCACTACTGCGTTGCTGAAAGACATGGTGGGTTTTCGTCAAGGTACGTGAGTTCATGACGACACAAAACATATTCATCATATCATGATGATGCAGAGCCTCTGCGAACATCCTCGGATCTTGGCCCGCGAAATCGTAAGGTTGTTGCTAGAACATGATACAACTATATCAAGACTGAGTCAAGATTCAAGTCGCCCGATAGCAAAGACACATGGTCGTTCAGAGGGTCAAGCGATTTTTAGGGCCTCCGAAAGAGCATGTTCGGCAGCGGCGGATCCGGATCCGGATCGTTCGGCAAGTTTCGATTTCCGACAAAGACCGGGTCAATCGGGCCTGTCATTTTCCTCGAACCGCCACGATCAGCTACTTATAACTTCATCGGCCGCTCTCTAGTACGCCGCCGTGATCTTCACACAAGGCTCACTATTCTATATTAGCACTCGATGACACAAATTCCTGGCAGACTTGTACCATGGTGAATCAATCAGTACGAGTCAGGAGGCTGGAAGATGGACATTTTGACCGCAGGATCCCGTCTGGATCCTGCATGACGATCACGTTTACTCCCCAGGCGGCTCATCTCTGAACATAAAACAGGACGGCCTAATAGACTCCTCACGTCAGGCTGAAGTGCCCTTCTGGTCTTCTGATTGATCATCAACGTCCCAACACGACCGTCGACGACTTACCTCGATTCTTATGCCCCCGATTTAGCTCTTGGAGTTTTCTTGTTCCCGAACCCTCTGTTTCTTTCTTGGTGTTCTGTTTCCTTCTTGTGAAAGGTCTTACGACTGCGAAACCCGAGTATGTCCTTCTCCAAGTGCCTAGAGCTCTGATTCTCCTCCATAACTGATTTGATGCAGAATTCGGAAACCCAGGACTGCCAGGCTTCACTTGTAAGATCTGTCTTGGGGCTAGGTATCATGACTTGTGTTCTCCCGCCGTTCTTCTTCCAATACAACGGCGCTTTAGCACGAAGACTCTCCCGATCACTTAGCTTCTCAGTTCAATTTCACTGGCTGATATAAAACCTTCTTTCTGCACCAGTTGCTCCTCCGGATGCCCCTTCTTAAACTATGCTCCTACAATCCCTTCTGTTGTCACTAATCGGCGTCACTTTTGCTGCCACTAACCGTACTGGACCTACTACACAATACCAGTCGCCGGCGGTTTACCGTTCTGCCATAACCACTTTCCTGGATGAGTACGCTTGAGCCAATTAAACAATTTCATCATTTGCTGACAATGTTTTACCAGCTTCATCAATCCCGGTCCAATCTTATCTGCTGGAAGGGCACCTACTCTGGCAGATAATTGTGTCGGTTGTGTGGATATCACAAACGGCATGTCTCACATTCATTGATTGCGCTCGATCTGCTTACTTGAGTCGCAGACTTTGTCGGAATTGAGCTGAACATCGGTCAGTGTGGCTTTCATGTTCTGGATCTACTCTCAAGGACAAGCAGAATATCTGTATGGTTTTTTCAGCACGGTCGCCACGCTCAACACCACTCAACTCTTCGGACTTCCCAAGTCATACACAACTCAATCCCTTGCCATCGAGGGACCCATTGCTTCCGCTAGCATTATCTTGACCGTTGAATGGCCGACCATCAATTATTCCCTTCCCCTTCAGATTGACTTCTGGATTATCTTTGACAACAACACAAAGGTAGAGGGCTACGACGCCACACTGAGGCGCTATCCCGCAATGGTCGAGTACGTTCTTCCTGTGCTTGCTCCGCAAATGGCGGAGGAAATGGGAGTACCGTACAACGCTACCGAGATGAGCAACATCGTCGCTCAGAGAGCGATCATTGACGTGTGCACTGCGGCACAGCTGTATTGCGTTGGTGAACTCGTCCAGTATGATTCGTGAGTTGTTGCCTCTCATCACTTCCTCCGTGGAGATGCTCACTGCGTCTGGATAGCTTCGAATCTTGCACAGCCTTTCTTTCGACGCAGGTCCCTTTCGGCCAGGTTTGGGAAGGCGGGCAGAACACAACCATATGCAGGTAGGCCTGTCACTGTCCCGTATCTACATGCACTGCTACCGCGCCTGTCATTCAGGTATATACACAAGAACATGCTCCCGTATCGACCTGACGTTCATTGCCCTCATGTTGGTACGAGTGGGGGTGATATGTGCAGTATGCTTCATCTTCCGTCCTTTGGATGTTATACTGATCTCACCATATCCAGTTCCTCGAGACTATCGGGCAGTCGTCGATAATTATCCATTCCCGGTGACGCTCATGGCGCACGACCTCCCTGGAGTGGAATAAACATGATGGACAGTCCTCTGGTGAATCGTGATACCGTAGCACAAATTCCGAATGGATATACACGACAATTCAGTACTGTATTGTGACCAGCCTACATATCCTGAAAACATAACTTTGCCAGGACGTTCGCAATCCGATGTCGAGCTTTCCTCTCCGCCTCAACAATAATATCCTGAACTCATCCTTCGGCGCCATCTTATTTGGAGTTATTCATAGCCCATTACTGACAAGAATACACACTCCAGCAGAAACTAAATCGCGCTGTTCATAGCTCTAGTTGCTGAATCAAACTGGCTGTAGATGGTGGATTGGAAAGGAGATTTAGGAAGGGTACATGTCATTTAGTCTCGGAACCAGACTCAACGATGTGTGAAGATAGTCGTTCCACATGCATATGCCAGTTCATCATCATGCTGATCGGACGGCAAAACAGCGACAAAGAGGCATATCAGACAGAGGGAACGTATTGGAACGGTCTATTCAGTAGTAGACGGTGCCGGTGGTATGTCCGTGTCACTAACTGACACTTGGTGAGGCAAATCGACCAATGTCGGCGCTGCGTTATTGTTCCGGGCAGGCATAATTCGGGCCGGTGCCGTTTTTTTCGAACCTCCACCGTGCCACGTAGGTTTCTCGTTCATAAGTATGTTGACGCGTCGAGGCGCATCAAAAAAGTCTCAGCGCAAGAGGCATCTCTTATTGTATGACCGCCCAGACTCTTACCTCGGATCCAAATCATCAGCGAGCATAAAATCACACATGGGGCGAATATGACTTTGGTAGTAGTACAACGTTTGTTCATTGTGCTTGCTAGACTTTGTAGCATTCACAGCATTAGGGTATATGGTAAAGAGCGGATGTTGTAATTACAAAGCAGTTCAAAAGCGTAAAGAGGTCAACTCAATAGCAAACTCCTCTGGACAGCGACTAATGAAGTCGATAGTGGCAAGCGCTCCCGCCGAGTTCAGCGATATAGTGGGCACGTTTGCAGTCTGCTTTGCTCTCCGCTTCATGTGAAGAATCATCCGCGCACTGATAATCGAGTGAAGACCGTGCTGGAGACTACAGCAAAGATTGATCAGCAACATCGCGGGGCGCAACGAGCGCAATCACTGTCAGAACGTACCCCAATAACAAGGCCGAGTAACCTGCCTGAGGAGTGCGTCAGTGACCCACTTGACTCGGAAGTGGCCTCAAACCTACAGGAACGTTGCCGGGGATTCCGGTGATCATGTTGACGAGGGAGAGGGCTGCGAGCGGTTCTCGATGGATACGTCCGTGATGATACAACGAGCTGTCACTCACTGAGTACAAAGAAGAAGTAGGCAAAACCTATCTGCAAGTATAAGCTCAGGCTCCGTGAATATGTGCACACTTGCCGTCCGTGTAGAATACCACGATGAATGTATGACTTCCACAGAGTCCACCGCTCCTTCCACGGGAAGCATTCCCTACAATATATGTCAGGTGAACGCCTTAATGAGACAAGTGCGCCCGCTTTTACAGTCGGAATATGCTCGCCAAATTGTTAGCACAAATATGACTGTCAGTGGGAAGCGGTTAGCTAAGCCTTGTCCGCAACAAGATCCGCTTTGTGGGACTTACAACACTCAAATACTAGCCCGATAGTGAATGAAACAAAAGCTGCCCGCAGCTCTGACTCTGTCGACCCGAATGGGAAGCATCCTCTCAGAGAAACCACTCGGATCGGCTCTTTGCCTGCAAGTTGAGGAAGCAGATAAATCTTCAGTGCGGCAACCGAGGAATTGTACGAACCTTGACCAGAGGTAAGAATGAAATTGACAAGCATGCCCACTACACAGACGAGGGCCATGACGATGAGGGCTGCAATGACCAGGCGCCTCTTCCTGTATATGATGATTACACGATTGATCAGGATGACTGGACAACAAATCAGAGATCATCTTCGGGCACGAAAGATAGGCTCGCACGCTCTGAAGCCATGATCCCAACCATGATGAGATCTACAGGCGGATTAGTTATAGCCGTGATCGACGCCACTGAGCCGGCTCAGTTACTCACAGGGATAAGTCGAATACATTGTCCTACACGTGCTCAACGACACCGGCGGTCCCTCCGTCACAGGTTGGCTATTCACGTATGCCACTACCGAGTGGCATCAGACCCGGCACAGTGGGGTGGCTCAAAGAGTTTACTCACGATAAGCGCCCAAGATTTGGGCCGAGAACGCCATATATCGGGTTAGAAAGAATAACATTTTGCTGGCGTTCCACGGTGCAAACCAGACCAGCTCGACCTCGTCCGCTCGTGGAGAATAAGTGGCTCAAGTGCGTCGAGAAAGAACTCATTCTCACAAAATGTCAAGAGAAAGTCATAGATCTGTCGTTAGTGTCGATCAGGAGATGACTGCGAGGAGAGAATTCTCTGAATGAAGATTCACGAACCACCAGGATACAACTAGCCACTGTTCCGAACTCCATCGTCAGCATGAACACAGCTGCAAGAGCTGATGAGGCCTACCTTGAAATGACTGGAAGGGTCTCGTCAGGACGCGGCGAAACAGATCGATAATGTTCTGCGCACCGAGTAGACGCGCAGGCCGCTCAAGGCCTCATCCCCCGTGAACATGGAGACCTTGGTGGTGGTGGTGGTCGACTTGAAGATGAACGTGAACGCCAGTCCCCACGCAGAGAACAGAGACTGATGACCCGACAGGAACGACCAATGGTGAGAAGCGGTATGTCATTGTTCGGCCAGTCCACGGAGAAGTATTGAATTGGGATGTCGTTTTTGCCATGCGCGTGTCCGTGGACGTGACTACATCAACGATTGCACTTGTATTCCGTACTATCGTGGCAGAGGTGTGCTAGCAAGTGGATGTTGAAAGGATAGTAACTTTTTCGAGCAGGCATGGTGGGAATTGGAATGGAGCACGGCCGATATATGGTTGTTGTCAGGTTGTTGTCAAGGAGAAATCCACTGATTGTGGATCACAGCGATCCTTCCGCAGCTTTCGCGTCTAATCTGTGTCCATCATGATTGTCAAGGTTGTGCCCTTCGGGCCTCGCGGCACCATGTCACCGAGAGCGATGGAAGTAGGCGAGTTCGTGTTTGTGACGTTTCGCAGCGGGCAGCAATCGGTCCGACTGTCAGGGCAATTATCGGGCTCGTGCTACGAATGAATCCAGACCAGTGCGACACCATTATATCCGTCATGAGCCGTAGGCGCTAGGCGCACGCATGGGCTGGCGAGTACAATGACAGGGCTTCATTTGGAGTAGAGACTCAGAGTGCTCGTCCATGTTGCCGTCATCACGGGTTCACTGACTACTACTCACTGTCCACAGATGAGCGAGAAGGTACCAATGTGACTAAAAGCGTAGGAAAAGTGTCTTTCAGGTTGTCTTCTGACGGCCTGAAAGCATACAGAGGTCTGAAGTTGTCCGTTGGAACGATCTCCTCCCGGAGGAAGTCGGACCGAGGCACCGGGTAATGGCCGGGGCCGCTCTTATTCTTGCCTCTGACGTTCATCCGCCTTAAGGCCATGACTTTGGAGGTGTCTCAGCCCAAGGTCTATGTGACTACTTCATCTCGTAGAAGTTTTCGCGCTCTCTTTGACCTCTAGTAGGACCTGTTCCATCCCACAATAAACTGTACGTTATCACTCCCCGAAGAGAATACCGACTGACCGTGCCTAGGATTTGGCGACGAATTCCTGGGGCAGATATACTGGTCATAACAAAGTGGTTGTTGTGCAAAATTCAATCGTGCATAATCATAGCTCAGGCAAGAACTCACACGCAGGCTCCGCCAGGAATAGTGTTGCTCTGCTGCCGGAAGATTATACGATTCACTATTTCTTTGTTGATGGACCACCAGACTCAACACGAGGAGAATGTTACGTTATAGTGGCGGCGTTTCAGATGCACAGTCCTACATGCCGCTCTTTTCCCGAAGACATCTTCGGCGATATGCAGTTATCAGGTAAGACTAGTGTCCAGCGGCCCAAGGCACCGATACCCCATCTCGTCTTCACAGTCTCGGTTGAGATCGACATGCATCCTTCTTCCCTTCTGCTGTGCTGCCTTGGTGGAGCGCTCTCTGTTACAGCTACTTGGACAACGTCAGACTACGAAGCTGCTTGCATTCGAGTCCTAGATGAGTACGTTGTTTTGATCTGCCATTAAAACTTGGCCTTCAGCTAACGACTTGGATGGCGCAGCACAGTGAACCACGATGCTATTACAGCCTCTGGGGTCTCACCTTCGCTCGCCGATAACTGTGTAGGGCGGGTAGACGTTACGAACGGCAAGTTCTCGTGACGAATATTCTCCCCAGGCGGCTCACGCTCAAGCCGACAGATTTTGTTGGCCTGCAATTGAACATCGGCGAGTCGCATCTCTTCTAATCTGACTTCATACATTGAACTCTTCCTAGAATATCTTTACGGCCTCTTCAGCAATATCGACACCCTCAACACAACCCAACTCATAGGCAGCCCGTCGTCGTACAGTGTTCAGTCGCTCGCAATCGAAGCAAACATTGTCGCGGCCAGTGCCATAATGGCATTTGAGTACAAGACAATCAACTACTCCCTCCCTGTTCAGATCGACCTTTGGTTAATCTTCGACAACGACTTGAAAGTGGAGGGTTATGATGTGACATTCCGTCGCTATCCACAGGCGTTCGATTATGTCCTTCCAAAACTAGGACCTCAGATCGCGTCAGAGCTCGGGGTGGACTACGATCCGTCGCAGCTGAGCACCATCGTCGCCGAGAGGGCCATCATCGACATATGCACAGTTACTCAGCAATTCTGTGTTGGCAATCTTACACAGTACGACTCGTATGTGATGCACATCATTCCACGAGACACCAAAAACTGAAATTACACCAGATATCAATCTTGTTCCCAGTTCCTCGCCACCCAGATTCCGTTTGGTAACGTTTGGGAAGGAGGACAGAATACGACCATCTGCCGGTACGCTCTAGCTGACGGTTCATGGGCAATCTATTGATGGAACTTGTTCGTTTGACGTAGGTACATTCATAAGAACATGTTGAAATCACGTCCAGACGTGCATTGTCCTCATGTTGGTCCCACGGGCGGTGACATGTGCAGTGCGTTTCATTCCTTCGAAGATCAATGTGCGATACCTCATTCTGAATGATCAGTTCCTCGGGACTACGAGGCGGTCGTAGCCGATTACCCATTCACTCAGACGTTGATTGCGCCCGATCTTGACGGTACCAATGATGCCAGTTAGAGACACACTTATTCCGTGAGGAGACGATGTGTACCACCGACATTTCTGTAACTTTATCACTACCAAATCGATCAATATAAGGATCTCTCGACATCGCCCTACGCCACCAATGGCGTGGATTTCGGAGGAGCGCCTACTGTATGTCGTCCAAGAAGACCTTTCGTTTAGATGCCTCAATTAGTACTAGCTCCACTTACGCATAGTCAACGGTGTGCTGATACCCGATCGGTAAATTAGAGTCCAGTGTCTCTGTTATACACCCCTGCCAATGAAGCACGATCACGTTACAGCGGTTACTGGTTTTCCTTCACGCAGCGGATGCGCTGAACGCGCCCATCGGCCAGGGAAGGGCGCGGAGCGAACCTTACCGCTAGTAGAGACATATAAGGCTCAGACGTGGGCCCGGGCACGCCCGACGATGCTTCAACGTTCGTAAGAAGGGAGAAGAATCTTAGAAGGAAGGTCCCGGGCGCGGTGTGCGGAACAGTTCGAAGGATGAGATCCAGTAGCCGCTAGTGAGCTTTGTGGTAGACGTCAATTCCAGGCCTGGTTGTGTGGCGTGGATTATTGTCCAGACAGCCTAGCGCAAATCTGACCATATGTATGTGGTCCTCTATTCAGGTCTATACGATAGACACTGCAAAAGATCTTGGGGACGTGAGTCGCTCAATGTGTCTTGCTGTGGTACTAATCTCAACAAGCAGATTAGAGAGGCATAGTGACGTCGTGACGAAGATGCATCCGCTGAGCGCTTACGTGCAGAGGGAATCGGCAGTCTCAATTGGCCGAGAGCTAAGTACCTTGATGGGCATGCTAACTGCCACTTTGATACTCTTTTCCACGACGACGACAGCGTCGAAGATCGAGATGTGAGCTGGCACGCGTCACCCTGCAATCTCAATTCATTTCTCATCTTCCTTATCGTACGCGATTGCGTTCGAGTCGATGAGCTCGCAAATGAATCGAATACAGCTGCTGTCTGGCAACACCTTCGAAATCTGCCAGCGCTTGATTCAAACTTAGTTTGGCCCTAGTCCATCCATCGAAGTCGAATCCAGGCTACGTCTGGTCTGCCGCTCTGCCTTTATCTGAAGAGAAACGAGAACCTGAAGGACTCATCGCGGGTCGCGTTGTGAGCGAGACCGAAAGTATGAACTCGCTTAATTCTTGACAAGTGGACGTCAAGAGTCAAGTCAAGACCTCCCTATCGAGACGGCGCTGACGCCACGCGACAGACGTCTTGATCGAAGGCGGTCTTATCGCGCGTTTGTCACAGCGACGTCGTTGCCACTCATTCCGAGTAGGCACTGTGTTGCAACGCGAAGCGGTGCGAAGAGCCGCACGCAGTCAGGGTTGCGTTATTAACGGCATCTTCGCTGATAAGGCACGCTTCCTCTCCCTTTATACCCAATTTATACCAGCCGCGTTGAAACGTGCATTCTTTCCTTCTTCGCCCGTCACCCACGCGCCCATCATCTACCGTCCCCATTCCATGTCGTCGTCGGCATCCGACACAGCCAGGCTCCCCATCTATGACCAAGCGACGCTTGCGGCCGCCATCGCCAACTTCAAGCCGACGTCGAAGGAGGTCATCAACGGGATTGCACCGCATGTGTTCGATGACCGCCGGCCAAGGCGCAGGCGTAACTCAATGGGGCGCTATCCGAGGAGGAGACCGAGCATGGGCTTCCAGTGCGAGATGCGACCTCGAACGTCGGCCGAGACCCCGTCGCCACTGCGAATATCAGCTATCATTACTGTGGAGGAAATGCAGCAGCTTATCGTACCAGTCGAAAAGGACCCGCCCATTGGTGCGTCGCTTCCCGCACCTCATCATGAAGCTCGCTAACATTGTGTCGCATAGTACAAGGGTCGAAGACTGCGGTCGCCGACGGTCGGGCGGTACTCACAGACCCACCGCCACCCTCCGAGAAGCCCAGGAAGCCTAAGCGTATATTCGCCATTCGCATCACAATCCTCAAGTTAGTCTTTCTCTGCTTCTCCCCCCAAGCATTCGCTGATCTCCTCACAGAGCATTAAGCACAAGATTCAGGTCAGCTTCTGTCACCGACGTCTTCCACTCACAACATCGACTGACTTCGCATTCACTGACTATAGACCGCCACGACTTTAGAGCGCCCATCAAACCAATGTAACATCAGAATCCACAGCGCGCCACCATCAAATTATCGTTATTGTTCTCCTGCGAAGGCATTCACTGCCGAATATCACTCTAATAATTCTGCTTGCAGGCGAAACTGCAGCAGCGCGTTTTACGTACTACGCCTGCATGTGGCGCAAAGGCTCGATCGCGTTCCACGGACGTAGAGCGTGAGTCTGGGAGCTGTGTATGAATCTCGGACACGATACGGCGACGGCAAAGCGCCGTTGTGCGGATGTACCACATCGCTATTAATTATTCATACTCTAGGGTGGAGGAAGCTAGGGTGGCCTTATTTCGTGAGTATAGAGCGAAATAGAGTGGGTCCAGGTCTTAGAATGATAGCGTTCTATTGAAACAGAATGCCGTCCGAATGTTATTGTTACAGCTTTGGAGCGTCGTGAGTACGGTGAAGTCTGACTGTGCTTCTCTTTGTCTTTTCTTATCGCTCGAGCCGTTCTGTGAGCTTGGATTGTACGTTGGCATGTTCGTTTCTGATCCTTTGTATCACAATATGCTCTGTTTCTGCTAGTGATAAGTGCATGGGTGTTGGAATGGAAGCATCCCCTAGTACATTAGAATACTACTTACTGCGTAGAACTCATCGCCCTTGCGTGCCAGATATTCATTTTGCCAGTGATTTTCTCTTTCCGAAACCATTCCATTGGTTCTGAGATACATCACACGAGCTCACTGCTTGACTACCCAGATCATGTCGAACGCCTGATCCGCACGTTGACGGTTGCAGGAAATAGCAAACATTCACCCCGCGTGTGAGATCCGTAAGTTCCTGGACGGAACAGCAGAAATACCGATGTATTGATTCTGTGGGAGACCTGAGAGGAAGTAAGAATTGGTTGAGTCATATACGTAGTCCAGTACCTTCGGTGCTGTCAGCAGTGACCATTCGGTTCCGAGCTCATCAAAACGCAGAGAGTATAAGGCAAGCATAACGGGCATCTTGAAGAGCAAAAGTAAACGAGCATCGCATCGCCTACCCTTCTCACATATCACGATGTCCACCAATCACTCGAACGAGTCCACCGGCACCTTCTCATCCACCACGCCGTTGCTGGCATCCTCCTCCCAGTCCAAACTGAAATCTTTCTTCAAGTCGAAGCCGAAATCATCCACCGCCGATCCAGTTCCTTCAGCCTCCACAGCCGCAGTCGAGCCATCGACGGCTGCCGCCACTGAGCCACTTAAGGCTCCCGCCACAAAGCCGCTTAAGGCTCCCGCCACGAGGCCCGGAGACAGGGAGTGGGACATTCTTGATAAGCTTTCGCGAGAGTACGGCCCTGGCTCATCTGTCGGAGGATTTGGAGGGAGGGGATGAAACGAGTCTGTGAAGAGTGCCCAATATCTTCGTCGCACTTAGGAGAGAGAAGGAGGGGGAGAAGAGCAAACGAACATTTACATAAGAACAGAGGGCACAAAGACACGGTCGCTCGCAGACTCTATCTAGTTACGGGAATGTGGTCAGCACATACATCCAATCATCTGTACAACCCCAAATATACGGCTATATGAAGACTATTGAGAGATCCCAACGCACCTGTATACGAACACGCCGACTCGGATAGATTTGTGTCACGAAACTGCATGGAAGCATGACCAGTCGAGCAATCGACGGTGAGAGTAGTACAGGCTGACGCTCGCAGAGAACAAAAGAACGTGTAGAAAGGAATGAAGATACGGAAGAACGGCGCGTGGAGTGGGTAATATGCTCTGTTAACGATCATGTCCACCTCCCTCGAGACTCAACCGGACGATGGTCCGCGGGTATGAGAGGACGGGTGTCCCGACTGAAGGGTGGCCGGCGTGAGGTGCCCTTGGCGTGGGCCAGGATGGGAGTTGGGCATATATGGTGGTGGCGGTGATGCGCCGAACTCTCTGGGCGGCTGGTTGCCGTGACGGGAGGGTCTGGTGGGATCGTCAAGGGAGGTACGTGGATACGACGCCATTGGAGGAGGAGGGCGCATGCGGTCGGGTCGTTTGTACGGCTGGTTGGTATCCGCCATCGGGTATACGATCTCATCGTCGTCGGCATCCGTGGTTTTCTTTTTTCCACCTTTGCAAAGAGATTAAGGAATACGGCAGACGTTAAGTGACCCTCAGCGTACATAGACCTGATAAGCATGGGATTCGACCACAGGTCGTGGCTGTTCCGTCTGCTCAACATGCTGTTACCACTACTAAGGTAAGAAGCACGTACCAAGACATACAAAACAACAGCAACAAGCACAGCAGTCGCTGGGATCCATAATGTCAGATTGGCTGAAAAAGAGTGTTTCGTCGAGAAAGGGAAGTAGAGTAGCGGGCAAATGCGACCGTCAAAGTTCGAAGCAAGATGCAGATTGAATTGCCAATCTGATGGCGATCACCGAGTGCACCGCCTCGTCCGGAAGGCGATCCGGTGATCCGAATCGCGAACTGTGGCGGACATGCCTTCGAAGTCTTGCGGTATTCAGCTCATGGCCCGACGCGAGTATCTCAGTGATGGAGACAGGCGAAAGTATAATATGCCATACTTGAAGCATCTCGCTAATTTGGACTTAAGCTCTTGCATCGGAATATGTGCAGTAATGCAAGGCTGAGGCACTACTATTCAGGTTAATGCCTCTCACCCGGTCCAGAGCTTTGACTGCTATAACCTCAGGAATCTGGCACCATCAAGGGAGAGTCCGGTAGACTCCTCGATCGAAGTGGCAAATACGCGGCTCGAGCCAAGTCGAACACACGCGATCTTGGTCATACATAATCAGAAGGAGAGCTCGTGGACGTACATGAGCTAGGAAGACTATAGAGGTACCTCAATTACGTTCTACAGTGGTGTCCAAGAGACGTAAATCAAGTCCGAGAGAATAAAACCAGTACATGCTCGCAGTGAACGCTGCCTGGGTTTGGCATAATTGAAGCAAAGAACAGGAAAGCGAAGCGACGACAGGCTGAACGCGAATCTGAAGCAAATCAAATATATATCTAGTATATCCTAGAGTTTGACGGTATGCGACCAAATGATCTGTTCGACCGGTCTGCTGTCGGGTGATGCTGAACTAGAAACTTCCCCGCGATGATCTAAAACAAGGGTGGCACCTTTCCTATCCCTCAAGAAGGCCTTTGCCGCAGATACAAACTCTTTGACCTCCTCCTGCTTCAGGACATCTTGGAAATTCGCCGGGACTGGTAGTGCACGACGGACACACCAGTGGGTCCCAGCCGTACCGGTGAGATGCTTCAGTGACTTGAATGGTTTCAGCTTATCCAAAGTGTCCTGGACGCCTAGTTCAACAAGCCTTGAAATTTGCCTATAAATCAGGTACGAACCTTCTCAGGTAAACATCTGAATTGTATACTGGTGAGATTGGGTGCAGCCTTGAGGAGATCTATCGCGGATATCAGTTACGGTGCAACGATACCAATAGAGTAGAACATACTTTTGACGTTATTTCCCTCTAGCCGGAAGTCGTTCAATTCTTGAACTTGTTTACACGACGACGAAATCGCTGTAATGAGTTTCGAGCACTCGTGGTTCATGTCATTCGCCGTAACACTCCTCACACCCGTACAGCAACGCAAAACGTTATGCGCCTGCGTGGGCAGTATGACGTTGCGTATGCCAGGGTAGGTGTACCCTTCAAAGCCTTTTTTCAGGTGCGTGGTCATGGCGGTGTGGGCATGTGTGATTTCTAGTGTGGTGACAGCCGTGAGCTTGTCGAGGCAGTCAGCAAAGGCGGTCAGCACCTGCCCCGTGCGCCGGCGGGTAAGAATGACGCGAACAGTTCTGGTCGCCCAGTTAGCGCCAACGTCGAAAAGAGTCAGGAAATCGCGTACTTGACAAGAGAGTGGACATGCGTCAGCTTCAAGATGACTTTGCTTTTCCGCTCTAAATCATTCGGCAGCCCTACCGACCAATCTATCACATTTTTTCAGGCGCGTGTCATGAAGATCGCAAGGAAAGACCTACCCCCGCTATAACGCGTCCTCGTCACGTCAAATAAGGCCCATTTCATGGTGAGCGTAATATACCTCGACCTTTGACACGTCCTCGAAAGCGCGAAGAGTAGCTCATCCCTATCCAGGGGCTCGTTGACGTCGAGTGGGGCGCCGAGGTCGATTATGCGCAGGATAATCTCGACAGGGAGGGTAGGAAAGAGGGGCTTTCCAACGCCGGCAGCAACAGAGGGCGCGCGGGGAATTGCAGCCACGGAGCGTGCTTTTTTCTTGGGAGGCATTGGTTGTAATGGAAAGAGGGACCATTTTCAAATCACATCGGGTGTTTAAATTCGCCACGTGGTTTTACTGCCACCGACTTTTCGGTCGTTTTGGCGCGTTCATTTCGATGTGCTCTGAGCCATGCGACCGTCGTGCCTATGAACTCAGGAATTTCTGTATACGCTCAAGAGAGCTAGCTCCGGGAGAATCCATTTCAAAGTCAGCAAATGAAACAGGGGGGCAAAGTGTACACTAATGTTGCATTCTTCCAATCATTCACGATCTAGACGAGTACATGTTGGACTAACCATGACTTTGAAATCCTCACATGAGTAACGGTTCTCAGAGGGATTCATACAACATCCGCATCATGATGCCGTGACGCCTCTCCCACATTCGTAGTATCCGACTCTCTCCTGCCCAAATCGACAATCGACGTGGTTCCATCGCCACCTCGAGTGACTGTCAGCGAGTCAGACCCTTCCCCGTTCGAGCTCCAAGGCAATGCGGGTGGGGCAAATTGCATCTTCTCCAAAGGCACGTCCTTGACGGGGAATTGGTTCTGTAGGTCACGGTCTACGATAGAGAAGAAGGTCTCGGAAGAGCTCTTGGAAATGACGACGGCCAGAGCAATCACGGAGACGTAGATTCCCTAGAGCATCTAATAAGCATTACCGGACATATGATATGGAAATGGACTGACTGAGAAATGAGGCATGAAATACTCCATCCCAAACTCGGGACCAAGGGGGCCACCCGAGAAATAACCATAGTCACCGAGCATGAAGAGCAGCTGCAAGGTCAAAGTCAGCCGAAGGACAGAGCACAGCTCATATACATACCCAGAATACACAATACAAAGAGCCTGATTCAACAAGAATGAGGAGAATGTTCTCTACAAGCGTCTTCCTCCGGCGCCCTCCATAAGCCGATTTGATAAATCGACGATAATGCCTTATGTCACGGTGAGCATGGGGGAAGTGAGCGAGCAAGATACTGGTTCTTACCAGACTTTGTAAGCACACAGGACTGTCGTACTGAAGTTCGTGACTAGGAGACACACTGTGCCGAGAGGATTTGTGACTTTCCCAGCGACGTGATACTGTATGATTCCTGTGGCGATTGATGTTCCTAGGAAAGGCGCTGTCAGCATTCCGATTCGTGATATAATAGGGAAAACGCTCACCGCCAGTAGCAGCGAGAACGAACACAAGGTAGATCCTGACCCATATATTGTCGTAATATATGCACCACGTCCGCCAGACCACGACCGCATCGCTGAGGAAATACTATGCCCCACGCACTGTCAGACAACGCCCCGATCAGTTTTTGACAAGCAAGAACTTACGCAGATACGCCTAAATATCATGCCATCGATCCTTAGCCTATCGGTTCTGTGCAACAACCACTCCGGATTGTATGGTTCTTGGTCGGAGGTCAAAGTCGGGAACTGGATGATGTAGAACGTAGAATCGATATAGACATGCCCCGTGCAGAGACCGAACATCACAATCGTGACAAGCAAGAGCCCAATGCGTGCATATGAGTTGCGTAAGCCTTTGTGTCTGCGTTGGAGTTGGAGTCAGGGCCATGAAGTTGTGGGAGCGGGCGAGACGGGGAGACACTCACATGAGGAGAGCTGAAGACATGAGTGCAATGGCGGCATAGAATCCTGGAAAGACAAAGCCACTCAGGAGGTATTCTTTCGGGCGACACCGGACAAACCATAGAAAGCTAACTCGATTTCCTCCTCGATGAAGGAAGAGATCACCCAGTCGGCGTCAGCCTGTGCAATGAGAGGCATAGGTCAGAGGTCAGTGTCTCGTCCAGAGTGTTCAGTATTCACCTTTATACCAAAATGAATTTACGGGATGCCGCTCGGTATCAAGGTTCTCGGCGCGCCAATCAAGGATCCTCATACGCGGGGACAATCTGGAATTGATGTGATCGCATCAGGGAGGCGATGAGGGCGAAGGTGGAGGGCTGGTGGAGCGGGTGCATTTGGTCAATGCGGTCTTCCAGTACCTTTTTGTAGAGAAAGCACTGGTTGTCACTGGGACGTATACCTAGTCTTGAATGCAGATGACTCGACAACAGTCTAGCCAGCCCCTCGAGTCTGAAGTAACGACCATCATCAGTCCCCAGTCGGTCCGGAGTGGGGTGTCCTAGACTTGGTAAGCGCGCCACCATCAGAGGCACATCCACCTACCTTTGGCATTTTTAGAACAGAGTCAGCGGAGGCTTCTCTCGCACAGCGAACACATCTATATGGGCATAAATTGTTTCGGGTCAGTGTTGCAGTAACATCTTCATGTAAGTGCAGCGAGTACAAGACAATGTCGAGAATTCATCGAGAAATTCCTACATTGAGGGACTACTAGTGAGCCCCGGCGGCGTAGGTAACAGGCTCCGGACGGACAAGAGCACTGAGTTACGAAGTTTTGGCTCGGCTATGTAGGGTCATGAGCCATGACAATCGTGCGATTTGACTCGGAGGCGTATGTCATGTCTGCAGATAGCGTCAAACTCGCAAACTTTGAATGGTCCGCCGTAATCACACGTACTTCGCTCGGTGAGCGCCACAACGGCTTGAGCTTGAAGTTAGCTGGCTCTGACGGTCATGAGACGTCCATGAAAGCCCAAAGACTACCAGATGGAGAAGTCGCAGTTATCGAGGCAAAAAAAGTTGAGGCCGGGTAAGGCATAGTCGTAAGCCTGTTAGCCCATGTTAGCCATCCCAGCCGTGGCCGTGCATTCCCGGTAAGATAATATGCCCCTCGTGAGCGTCTTCAATAGCGACTGCTGCTGAATGATGTTTGGCCTCCCAGCCCAGTGACGATTCATGCGGTGGACTTTGGTGGTCCTGGAGTGAAGAACGACAGGGGACTCGTGCGCAATCACGGGATGATAGTTTGCTTGCTCTTGTTTGTGCATGGGGTCCCCGGATACAAGGTTGTCCTGCTAATTCCACTAAGGAACAATGTTTACAACGTCCATAGGAAGCATTCACTCACGACTTCGGTCTGAACCTTGTGTTGGGCTTACCCACCCACAGGGACAATCCTCTGCGATCCCGCTACTGAGCACATCAAGGGGATTCGCCTCCGTTCCTCTTGCCAAAACCATTTTCTGGACGTAGCGCGGCTGGTGAGCACTGGACGACGCGGATAGCCACGCATTTCCACTACCCTACACATCAACCGAGGTTCTCATGCAGCAACGTATGTATATGATGCTTGTTCCAACCCGTTTCAGATTTTGATGCTCTTCGATTCAGCTTCAGATCAGGCAACAACATTCCGTCCTGTGAGCAGTGCATCCCATTTGTTTAGACTAGCCTTCCGATGGGTACAACTCAATCGGAACGTGTGTGTAGCTGTGCGCTGATCTTGGGCGTCGACAATGAGACCAAACAACCGTGACAGTAGATTACTATCTCTGAATTATTTGCTTCCCTCATCACCCATAACGACGTCTGAGCTGTTGCTTCAGCAGCTGAACAAGCTGTGTGGCCTGTCGGGAGACGTTGTTATTGACAGCGTGCTGCCTAATAGCATCGGCTTTCTGCTATGGTTGGTCGTCTCGCATGCTCCTGCCCCCACTGCCGGCCCTCACGGGCACGATTGAGGAGATTGGTCCTTCTTGTGATGTGCGCCCGAACGATGAGATCCGTTTTTTCTCCTTCGCCAATTGGTGTCCGCTGGCTCACCTAGTAATACTAGATGCAAACCCTCCGATCGAAGGCGGACGTGATTCTCTTCGCTTCGCCTCTGGTCCTCTTTGCTTCCACAACGTCGAGTGCCTTCTAAATCTTACTGTTGACGTTGCGCGTATACGAGACTACATCACTCATACAGACACGTCATTTTTGGATCGTGATCCTCCCTCCCTCCCAATGCTGATCACTGTAGGCACCTCTTGCTGTGACAGCCTGTGAGCCTCGTGTATGACCGCAAGTTCTCCGCAGGCTCTCTAGGCCATCTTTCCAACGGCGAAGGTATCGATTGTGCGATGCTTCCGATCGGTCGACTATTCAAGGCATCGGTGCCGCATGACAATGTGGTTGTCGGGACTGCGTTGTCTGCCATGCAATTCAGTTGCAGGAGAGACAGCAATACACTAGTGGAGCCACTGTCCTTCCTTCCTGTATCTATGTGCGGCCAGCAGCCCACTGAGCAACACGATCTCGTGGCTGAGGATCTGCCCATCGACGTACACATTGTTTAAGCTCATGGCGGTGGTTCCGGAAGGTGCAGCAAGACAAAAAGATGGGCGGGTAAGGAACGTCCATTGGCCGAAGCTGGCCTTGAAGTCGGATATCTATGGTCGATTCAATGTCTTTCGGGGCTTCGCTTTGGGTGGCATCTATTTAATATATGTGTTCTGGAGAGCCCTAACGCCAGGCGCCTCGGCTATTACGATCTAAGAACAGAGAGATTATATTTAATGAGCACGCGAAAGCTAGAGCACTGGCAGGGACAACGGTCCTTGCCCGGCCCTAAGTTTCGGCTCTTCCCGCCCAGATGCCCAGACCGAAGTTTTTCTGACATTCGTTTCACACTCAATGAACTCGTCTCTGTAAATCTTCCGCCGCTGAGTTCGTATCTTAAGGAAACGTCAAGGTCCACCGACCTTGGCTAAATGACCATCAGGTGACCCTTATCGCCTGCGCAACTTCCGACATCTTTCCAGAGGGTGGTAGAAAGTAGTTCGCACTGCCACGAAGAAACGGGATTAGAGCGGTCAATGCGGGCGAGCTCGGGAGTTACCCAGCATTCTTAAGTCAGGAACGATTCATGACATTATCACGGGGGGTGAGCGAGGCACGACACCCGCATTTTTCTGGTGACACAGCCTCTTTGCCCTACAAATTTGACACCACGAATCAGATGGTGGAGAGCGTGGGCGCTGCTCAGGCTGAGTTGTTGGAATAAAGGTCACCGCCACAGATAGGCAAGTGTGGCAATCTGAACTATGAGACGAAGCAATGGGTCAGTATCAATCACTTACCACTCCGCTATCACTGATGTAAACTCGGCTTAGCTTGAGACGACGAGACGGCGGGGATAGAGCAATGGGGAGGGAGCTTTACAGTCCTGAAGTGCTATCTTGACTTCCAGACTCGGATCGCGCGTTGTACCCTGTCGTACCTGCGGTCGGCGCTCTGTCGATCCTTAAATGGAATCAATTGGTTGTTCGCAATCGATGTATTGATCCACCATCATGCCGTCAGAAGGCAAGCGCTCATATAATGCTGGCATCCTCCCTGAGCGATTGCCTCCCACAACTTCTCAAGTCTCCAACGAATACCGTGTCTATGTCAACGGAGCAGAATGAGCTTGTGGCGACTTTTGGGCTCATTCTTCGTGCCAACTTGGCCCCAATGAGCACGGGATTCATTCTGTATGGTACGTTGACTTAAAATCCTTCGTTCTACGCATTTATGTCCAATCCCAGGCGTTTATCTCGTTGTATTTGCCATGTGTCTTCGCATGTGCCTGTACGTGGCCTTCCCACCCGCATCACCTCTTCTGACGGTCTCCATCAGGAGATATCCCCTCACTTCCCGAGCCTCGAAATTCCTCCTTGCCGCGATTCTCACTCTTTTTGCGTCAACGACCATACAATGCGCCGCAGATTTAACATACATCGTAACGCAAATTGAGGAGTACCTCCTCAATACGAATACACCCATCGCTGACCGACGGCAACTCTGGCGGACACGACATATTGCCGTGACTATTTTGTGCGAATGGCCTATGCTTGTGAACGTGAGCTATTGCCCCTGCTCACCGCCGTCAACCTTGGATATTCTGACCCCACGTCGGCAGTTCGTGGTCTCCGACTGCATAGTCGTGTGGCGAGCTTGGGTCCTGTACCCCGGGAGCATGGCTGTCCGGACTTTCTTGGCAATCTTAGCATCAGCTGATGCCGGTACGCGTCCAATGTATCCGGAATTATCCCCTTTCTGATCTTTGCCAGTTCTATGGACGTACGCGATATCTCTCGAGGCAAAACATGCCACTCATGTCAGCAATCCCGCAACCGACGCAACGCTCTTTACTGCATGTACATTCACGTCTTTCGGCACTAATCTTCTGGGAACAATGTGCATCGCCTACAAAGCTTGGTGCGTCGATTATCGTCGACTCTTACTTTCATGAATGAGATAGATTGTCAATAGGCGTCACCATAAGGTGACAAACAAGGTCTTACAGCGACATCGTGGCGATGTGACACGAATTCTGCTGGTCCTCGTCGAAACTGGTGCTATATTCGCCGTCATTCAGGTGACTATCCACTGAACACACCAAAAACGTTCCCCGGCTCATATATAACTTTCCAGCTTACTGTTGCCGTCACATACACCGTCGACATGGAAGCGTTCACCCCACTCGACAGGGCCACAGACATCTTCAGCAAGATGTCAATATATCTCGCAGTACGTTGGGCCACACGGCTTGAGATGATTGTTCTGATCACCTCGCAGGCAATTCTACCAACGATGACAGTCATAATTGTCCGTTCACGGCAATCACTCGATGTTGCGATGTCCGATTGGAATAGTTCAACCGCTGGCAGTGGCTCTCTTCCCTCCCCTCTGACGGGAACGAGGGTGTCAACGATCCGTTTCGGGGACAAAATCAAGCCAGTGAAGGAGGAGTCCACTATTATTACCATGGAATCTCTGGCTATGGAACGCCATACTCCCAGAGAGTCGGCGGACGACCCCGATATCCATATACGCAGGCACAACGGTATTGTTTGACGGGATAACAGTTTGGCCTCGTCCACTCCTAACGAGATCATCTGGGATGGTATTCGCCATGAGCATTGTATGACCTATCTCTCCTGTATTCGCTATCTAATGTATCGTGATCGACATCGACCAATCGATACGCAGCAGACCTCTGCATGAGCGCAGTTTCTTTGAATGACATAACAAGGGTATCACCTTCCGGGCCATGGGACAAGCTTCGGCGCTCAGATGGGAAGGTTCTTGTGACGTTTTTGAGCAAGCAGGTGAGGATGGTCGTTCCTCAACGACGCCCTGTCCGTGTTCAATCTCATCCAGCCGAATTCTTGAGGTGAATAGGGCTTCTTGCTTGATTCCTCCTGCATCGTGAACCGGCGGTGACATTCTCATCGGATTATTATGCAGTTTCGCGGTAGATCCTCGTGTTGCATCGGATCTCGGTCCTCCGATTCTCGCGGATCTTTGCGTCTGTTCAAGTAACGAACAATTCGATCCAGCGCTCTCTCGGCACTTTTCATCTCTGCTTCATTTGTGGCGACGTGAGTATCACAAGAATCTCAGGCGCACATCACACCTGTCAACTCCTTATGATGTTGCTGTATCCCCTGGGCGCTAGCACGACGGCGGTGAGCATTTGAACACACGGCGCACGACCGTGCAATCATCACGCATTTGTTGGGCGGCTGCTCGTGACTCAATGTGGATCACTTGTTATTCTCCCTCGCTGTAGTAGGCCTCATGCTAATTCTGCTGGTTGTCACTTTTGTTGAGTTATCAACACGCGACCAAGGCCACCCCGAAGAACGCGATCTCGCAGTTGGGAAGCTGGTCACGACTGTACAGGTTGTCTAGGTCTCGAACGTAGCGTGTCGCAGGCGAAGACAATGCGCGTCTCCGCTGCTTTGACGCTTATAAGTCGACATCGAACGGAGAAGTTGGCTGACGTTGAGCGAGTGGCCAGCTTACTGCCTGACTGCGACCGAGGATGGCGTTGAACTCACGGTGAATACTCATCTTCACTCTCACTGTGTGTGATCAACTCTTGTTAGTGCTTAATAGTAGCAGGAGAGTTTGATAGCTCAACGAACATGATGGACATACAGAGCATGACTCTGCTCACATGAAAGCATTGTTCTTTGGAGAAAACCATGATTGCACACATGAAGGACGTGCAGAGAACAGCCACTGATACCTGAGATAAGTTACAAATCCAGGGTAAGGTAACTACGCAGCCACTCGCTTTCTCTTCGTGCGGGTTTGCTTTCGCGCCGCTACAGGTATTGGATCATCATCGACCTTACTCGTCGCCTGACCTCCTTGCGTCTTCCTCGTCGCCCCCAACGCCTCCTTCACCGACCTGGATACCTCGGACGCGTAGGTCCCTATCTCATTCTTGTCGATGAGAGCGGCATCAAAAGACGAAGAGTCGCATTCGCTTATCCACTTTCGAACGTCCGGCTCATCGTAGTCACTGTCGGAGGATGTCGACCGGGATCGCTTTGAGGATCGATCCCAGTCGCCATCTGAGGACGACGATGACGAGTATGGTTCAGGACTGGATCCAGGTGTGGAGTGCAGCGCGGAGGATGGGAAATGGTGGCGATGGGCGAACGGAATGGAGCGGCCGAATTGACCATGAAATGCTCCTGCAAAAAATGCGAGGGGAATGACACTGTGCCAAGCGTCATACATCGCTTCAAGATTGCTGAACATGGGATCAGGGAAGAGGTCGTATTTTGAACCAACAGCAGAGCAGCCATGGGCAAGGACGAAGAGGGGATGTGCGTCGCATGTCACGAGAGACACAGAATTTCCGGGCGCCCGCTTTTTGAGAGGACAGACTTTGCCGGTACCAGGCTGTCGAATGTACATGGCAACGGACCGCTCCAAGGGTACGACTCTGTATTGGTAGGTTCCGAGAGGAAAAAGCTGGAACGCGGCATGAGGAATTTGTTACACTGAGGCAGAGACTAAGTAGAGGTTACCTCTGTGAAAGGTTGCCGCTGGTCGACAGGACGCTGGTATTGATTTCGGTCATGCAAGTCCCGAAGGCTTCGAATGAGAGCGTCCGATGGAAGAAGTGCCACTCTTTTCGACATGATGGCGGCCTTGAGTGCTGGCTGAACTGTTGTCACAGTATTAATGAGACTGAGACGGTGATGACCGGAGACCTCACTATGCAGTTGATTAGAGGATTGTTCAAAGAAGGCAACCAGTTGGCCTCGTTGCAGACCCCAGCAATACTCGTACCAGTCAAGCTAGTAAGAATCATGAGTCAAGCTACCAGGTCGACGACAAAGACCGGCCCTTAAGTTTTTCCTGAAGAACAGTGGCATGTCTGTGGCTTCGACAAATACCCGTTCGACATTCAGGAGCTCAAGGGGGACTGCCATTTGGTTTTTGATGAGTTGGACGAGGGGAGTTAGTACTAGTACTAGTAGTACTAGCAGTGGTGATGGTTGAACAAGAGTGCGGCCACGTGATGTTTGTCGCTGCTACGAACCCAGAGTCTACGTGGTATGACACACGGCGAGACAACTAGCGCAAATCAATCTCCGCACGATTCGTTGCCCCCGCGTTGGTTGTCAAGATCTGCGGAAGCTCGGTGAACTCTTTGAAGCCCAGGTCGCGGTCCCCGCCCGGGCCCGCCGGCTTTCGCTCAAAATCTCGCAAGCGTGGTCGTGATATTGAGCCGCCTTGTGAGGAGATCAAGGAGCGTCACAAGCCCCTCAAAGCGCGCTCTGCTAGGCTCTGCTGCAAGTCTTCAGAGAGGGTTGGATCCTTCACATATGCCACGCTGTACCCCTGTTCTTGAATCCCATAATGGCCTACACCCACGAACTCGCAGTGATTAACGATACCCAGTATATACATTATTCCCCCCGTACATCCATACATCCAGAAGATAACATAACGTGTACAAAACAACAAAGATGAAATGAAGCTATGCAAACATTGAGCATGATCCGAACGTCTCATTTAATCCGAGTCCCTGTTTCTCGTCGCCGGGGCGTCGACCATAACGACGTCCCCATCGCTCCCGCCCGCGTGTTGGGTGATGACCGTTGGTCCACCCATGGGTACGATGACTGTGGGACCGCCGATAGGCGCATCTGGGGATCGTGTCAGTATGGAAGAAAGAAAACGGAAGAACAGAACGAAGGAAAGGATGGATAGTGAACGATGGTGTGAAGACGAAAATAACAACGTCGCACAGGAACACAATATCGAACCGTAGTACAGTAAGCAGGACGCAAGATCGAGGGCGACGAGATGTATAGTAAGGAAACAAGAAAGGACGAAAACTCGAAATGAGGTATGTAGCACGAAAGACGAAAATACCACTTGTAGGAAAAGACTAACCTTCACCTCGAACCTCATCGTCATCGTCATCTTCCTCCTCTTCATCCATCATCTCCATCCCCTCCACCCTACCCGCCCCACTACTCCCACCCACATCACCCTCCACCTCGGTCTCCGCACCCGCATCCACAAGCCGCCGATTCTCCCTCCGCTTCTCCTTCTTCTTCGCCTGGGCCGCGCGAATCATGTCCGCGGCCTCGGGATGAATGAGGCAGTCCGGGCTGGGTATGACCGGTGTAGCATCAGGCAATGCGGGGTCAAGTGGAGGGTCGACGTCCTTCGTCGGTACACCAGGTCCTGCTTGCTCAGTATCACCGCCGCTATCTTCGTCTGCTACGGACTCTTCGTCGCCCTGAATGGTTGATTGATGAAACGATTGACGGTAAGAGCAGCAAAGAGGGACAAACCTCAATCTCGACATCTTCATCTAGATCTGCAAATGTTCGACATAATGGGCAGCTGAATGCGGGATGATGGTTCTCTAGTAAAGGTCTGATGCATTTATAGTGAAATGTGTGTGAACACGGGGCGATAAACAGCGCTTGTCGGATCGTCACGGCAAATAGACCTGTAAGTACAGAATCAGCACTGTGTGGAATGAGTGATAGAGGCGACGTACATATGCAACAATCCGGTATACTCGATTTCCCATTCTTCTGTACCACTTGCACGGGCGCGCCGAGCGTCTTCAAGTTCTTCAACGCATTCGTATTGAACGCATTTTTCCCGCCCTGCCACTCCCTGCCCACCTCGACGCGGATCTTGACGCTCTTGTAGATGTCCTCCGTCCCGCCCTGGTAGTCAACGCCAAGCTGGAGGATATCCCCATCGCGCAACGCACTTGGCCTGCTCTCCGTATTGGCGGGACTAAGCCTGACGTGGTTGAGGAATGTTCCGCTCGAGCTGCGCGTGTCCCGAACGTAGAACGTCCCGGCTGCCTCGACCCAGATCTCGGCATGCGCTCGACTGACGACCTTGGATTTGAACGCGATCTTGCTGGTGCCGGCGGTAGGCGGTGGGTTGCTGCGCTCGGTGAAGCGGCCGATGCGGAGCGGGCCATCGCCTTCCTTCAGCTCGCGTGTGATGGCGTCGAATTTGAGGGAGCGGCGTGAGTCGAGGTGAGGCACGAGACGGATGCGGTGGGCGGCACCATTGCTAGTGCCGGTTGCGACGGGGGCGGGCGCTGTCGACGATGGCGTCGGCGCTGTGGGAACAGCAGGCGGGCCCATGCTCCGCCGTCCTCTGAGCATCCCGCTCATGACGTGGGGTAACCCTGGGCTGGGCGGATCTGGACTCACTTCGCGATCCCGGCGGCGCAGGATGTTGAAATTGAGGATCGGGTTGCGCGATGGCTGCTGGGGCGAGTCGGGCGTGGGTGGCTCCATGCTGTGTGCGGTGTTGGTGGAGGTGGTGTTCACCAGGCGGGTCACGAGCGCGGGCGAGTGGATGAGACTGGAGTGCAGTATGCTGGGCGATCTTTGTGGGTCGGGGTCACTGCGCGCCACGTTAGCCGTTCGCCGCCGTCGCCGTCGATTAGAGCCGCACCTTGGACTCCTCGGACTCGAATGCAGAAATTCCAACACAGCGGCCTCCCTGTCCTGCTGGTACTCTCTTCCCGACGATCTCCCGCTCGTAATCCCGTCTATCCCTTCGTCGTTGCTGTGGTAGCCGTTGCTGTGGCCGTGGTCGCTGTTCTGGGAGCGTATGGGTGATGTCTCGCTGTAGAAGACTGGTGAGAGGACTGTTTAGGCAGCTGACTAATTTCGATCAATCAAGGGTGCCAACCCAGGGACGCAGCGTACAGATATCTGGTTCCGAGAAGCACGACGCTTAAGTGTGGCGTCGCGCGCGATGGGAATGGGCGCTTGAACTGACGTGGAGCTGGACGGGAAGGATGATTGATTGCGGGCGCCATATGAACGCGGCCAATCTTGCTACGCGTTGCGGCGACTTATAGAAATGTATCACGTCACCGTTTCAATTTGTTACGACTCAACCCTACGCATTTGTAGTATACATTCAGAGAGCTTTCAGACACCGTGCAAGCCTTCTCTACTTCATATCCTCAAATGCATCCGATGTCCTTCGGATAAGTATCCCTGCCCGAGAGCAGCAATCTTGCATCCGAGTACGGTTGGGTAGTCCAGTGTGGCGCAGAATCCGCGCGTAAGCGAGGATCAGCTGGCTCCAGACGTACTTGAGATGCAACACCCAGTCCCATTTGCTTGGCATGGTGCATCGAAAGGTTACGGGACTTACCGCCAACCAGTATAGTATATCCACGGACCGTTCCGCAAAACTTGTAGGGCCTGTCGAACAAGCTACCCCAATCGGTACTCACGCCAGCTGTGACCGAGTACCCTATCCGCGGAAGAACGGTCAAGCTTGACATGCACTGCGAAAGGACTCTATCTACGAATCGACATCAGCATCTGTGTATCCCTGGCACTCAATCTGTGCTTCGTGCATGAACCGCATCTGCCTAAGCATCGTACGTCCCGTAGCCTGCAGATCCGCCAGCGGTAATACTCAATGAGTCCATATATGTCACCGGCTGCTTTGAAGGAGTATGCCTGCTAACCGTCCCAGTATCTACACCGGTATCATCATCAGAGTGAGCCTACGGTACAAAGATGACGATAACATTGAACGTACAACTGTTGACTCGAAGTCACTGAATTTCTTGTACTGCTGAAACCCGCAGACAATCTCTTTTTGAGGACGCGGGGAGTCCAACTAATCGAAGGTAAGGTGATATACGTCCAACAGTAGTTTGTAGTCGTCGTCGAACGGCAAGAGCTCCTCCATTTGATCTATTGCAATGTAACCGGTGGCCTGTGTGATGCGTAACATACACCAGCCAACAAGGGAAGTCTACATAGCCATAGTGGAAGCGCGAGTAGATGCCCACACAGTTTGGGCTGCGACTGGGGCGTTCGAGCCTCTGCCCAACGTTTCACAAGTCGAGTGGCAGGCCAAAGGACTAATTCGTACGCATATTGTAGAGATATGAGGGCAAAGCCATTTAGCTTGGCTAGCATCGAGTCGACCTGAAAAGACGACGGTCGAAGAAAGAGATCAAGTTGCAAAAGAGGAGTGGCTTCGGCTTGATCGCGGCACGGAAAGTGCCGCCGGCACTTTGCAGGTTCAACCGCAACCAAGACGACGTTGTGCAACAATAACTACTGGACCTACGCTGGACCGAGGGAGCCTCTTTCTCCTTGTTCTTACATTAATGAGGCTCGCTGGGAGTTCTTTCATCTTTGCCTCTGCCTCTCGCCCTATGCGTCGATGTTCGTTGACCCCGACGGTTGCTGTAACATCATATGGGGCAAGCCGCGCCTGGTTCGTCTCTGATTCATTTTATGGCTTTGCTCACCTACCAGAGGCGCCTGCGTCCAGTGGCATCCACACAACCCGATACTTTGCTGTCCAGTCTGGAGTCCACGTCACTCGAAGAGGCGCTTCGCAATTTGATGGGCATCGAGGGTGGTGGTGACCCAGCAACCTCATCGATGATCACTTGTACTCTCCGTGATTCATAGCTCGGGACCAAGGTCGCAGTTGTTTGATGTCGCCGTTGGTTTGATGATCCGTCATGCACCTCAAGTACGGTCCGCGCTACATGACGTCAGGCTGTAATTCCTCGTTGGTGGCGAGGTCGACTTCACGTCGAGAGGAGGTCGAAATCGCGCGATGTTTACGCGTCAATGGAGACTATGGATATGTTGTTCCTCGGGGGTTGCGTTGCCCTCGTGGAGATGGAGTGAAATCTCTGTCGACGAGCAGGTGAGTGGCACTCAAGACGGGGACGACCAGTCTTATTTCATGCCTCTCCTTCTAGAAACTCAGGAGCGACCAGATTATAGTGCAACTGCTGTAGAACCCGACGATTTTCGAGTCAAATTACGCGAAAAGTGCTGTGTTTTTTCGGACGACTTTCCAAATCAAGAGTGGCGGGTATCAAAAAGACCATCGGCGCGCACATGTGTACCCGGCCCTGGTCCGCCCTCCATCTATAAAATCTTGCCGCCCCTCTCGCCATCCCTCCAGAACCATCCTGTCTCCCATTGCCGGACTTTCCCAGTACTCCCTGCCAGTGGCTCAGTCTTCACACCGCTTGCGATTCGCGAATCACATTCGACATTCAGCCGTCTATTATCATTCAGTGTACGTTACTGTAGACCGCCACTTGCCCGCCAAACTAACGATTCTTGCCGACGTCGTGTGGTAGCCTAAACGTAAGTCAGCCCACATCGCTCCATGGCTCTTCTAACGTCCATAACACAGAGTCAAGCTCGTCAAGCTGTCAAGTAAATCCCTTTGTCTTGCAATTAAGCTTGTATGTGCAATCACTGTCAAAATGGTTGCTGCTCCCACTGTCGATACTCCCAACAACGAAACCAAGCGCCAGCGACTGCCGTGCCCACCACTCCAAGTCCGCCCTCCGGCACGTCTCTGTCTGCCTCAAAACAATCACAGGCGCCACCATTCACAACTTGCAGCTACAGCGGTACTCCATCGCACCGTTCTCATCGTGTTCATTAGTTGGGTCACTCATGTTTCGGGCTGGATGGAATATGATGGGACGGCATTCGAGTCCCGAGTGTGGGCTGTCTCGAGTACGGACCTTCTCTGCTTGCACAGAGTGTTGGATGCATGGAGGACGCCACTTTCAAGAAAGTGGCGCCCTCTTCTATGTGTGGGAGATGGTGTGTCTCTTGCCCTCGTGGGGTCCTGTCTCGGGAACGCAGGTCCTCATAGCGTCGTACTGGCTCCCGTACCTTGTCCTTGCCATTCGTGGCATGTTCAGGGTATATCGCATTTGTTACAATCTTTTCTGCATCGAACTGAACATCAGTTAGAATTGTCCCAGAGGGCATTCAGGCGTCTTAACGCAGCTATCATATCCCCAAACTCATACTCAGTGCTGTGTGAACACATCGCAACGGTGGGTCGTGTCGTAGTTTGGCGCTAGTAGGCGCGCCACGTACCGCTGTTGAGGAGGAGGACTTATTAGCACGGTCCAGATGAAGACACATCATCTAATTCCTGCTATATATCCGTCCTTTATGTATGTGTATGTAGAACTACATCTTAAAGTAGCAGCTAATAGACGTAGACTCTGTTGGCCCCTCGATTTCCGAGATTGTGTAGGGTGATAGAACTCTCGACTTCTCTCTCCTTGAGGATCCCGATGACACACGCTTATGCACTCCAGGGAAGGGGAGAGATGTCTGATACATCAGATTTACACAAACGCGCACGCAGACTATTGGCCACAAAGAGCAGACGGCCCACACAAGCAACTTGTCAAACTTACTAAATTATGTGGTTAACTATTGATTGGTAGTAGCTCGTAGTTATGGGCCAATCCCTGTGTACCGTGTCTCGCCGGTGTTCCTGAAGGGACCGACCGTGTATGTATCCTATCCCTAGTTAGCGCTGACAATAGGCATAATGGAGTACTAGTGATTGATCAATAGCACTACGGTGTTGATAGGAAGCCTGAGGTTACTCCGCATACATCGTCGTATAAACTTGGTCCGCATCTGCCGTCAGCTCGTGGATGGTCCAGCGAGAACGTTGAGAGGCCGTAAACGTCGTTGACGCTGAGAATATGCGCGCCTTACCCAAGACTGCTGAGCACCTTGCTAGTCGTCGCCCTTCCTGAGGGGAACGCCAGCTCCCGACTGCCTGTATGGACACCAGCATCATCTCGGAAGCGTCGCGGCTGCGGTTGGCAGATCGAGAATATTCCATTCGTAGCCCAATATTACACCTTTGGATATGGTGCGGCAATATACACACTCTTTGTACGCCAATGGCCTCCTGCTTATAGATGGTGCTCGGTGAGATGGAGGTACCAGTCTCGCGATAAGCTCACTGCCGAGGTAAATCGCCGCATGACAGATCCATTATCTGAGAGCTTTTGCTCAGTGTGCGATGCGCCGTTGACGGCGTGGCCATCGATGAGCCACTTTGCCTTGGAGGCGGCGACCAGCGATAGCGATGGTCATCAAGAGCGCAGTGTGACCCAGGCATCCTTCGGCACTCGTGCTTTTGATCAGATGCGGCACTCGTCAAAGCCCGGGGTCTGTTTGGCGACAGCTTCTACTTTCCCTCATGACCTTGACTTGCTGCTGGAACGTGGCTGGAACAATACCCACACACCATGCCGCCCGCCAAGAGTGCCCATGTGCCAGGCCAAGGGTCAACATGATTCAGATCATGAAGTGTCTTTCCCATCATACATCCGAGAGGAAAAGGTTTACGTCCTGTGTGTGCTCATGGTGCAAGATTCTTCTTACTGGCAGCATTCTGAGGCGTAGGAGGCGAGTTTCGATAGCACACGCGAATTGGCTGAAAGCGGGACGTGCTCTTGCCGCCAGTGATATCAAATCACAAAAAGGAATAGAACTGATGATCAAGGGATGATGTCAAAATCATCCCTTGATCTCCGATTGCATTATAAATGACACTCCGCCTTACTGTGGCGCATTCGATCCACCATCGCGTCGTTTTGGCCCCGCAAGCATCATGCCAATCACCAGTGAAGGAATTTACGGGTTTCGCTCACGCAGTCTCACGTTTGTTCCACGAAATGTTTTCGTGTATACCCGTACGTGGCACCCGGCGAATTCGCTCAGAAGCCCCTCATAATTATGGGAAATGACTTATACCGTTTAGCTATGGTACGACCTTACTACTGGGACTTCCCCAGAGTAAATCCCGAGCGATATGGCTTCCTGGACTACACCACCGGGTTGATCTGGCACAACGAATGTTCCTTGGTTCACATAGTACGAAACAATCTGGAAATATTCATCTACGGGCCCCCGGGCTATCGACCAATCTTGGAGGATGAGGCAGACACTTTTGTACTACAGCTCGAGCTCATAGTGAGTTCATTGCATGCCGACGTTCGATATACGTTGCAATTGCAATTGCAGGAAATACTTCTCAAAGAGGTACAGGGCGACTCAAACTTCGGAGACGTCCGAATGAGATTCAATTTCATCGTGGACTCTAATGGAGCGGGCCGCTTGGCCAAACAAGATTTTACGATGCTCGCAATTCCCTTTCTTGACGTCCCAAAGATCAACGAGCATAGATTACACACCAGGCAATGGCAACCATACCTACAGACAAAATGGGGGCTCTTGGACGGAACTATCGAGGTAGAGGTTCTATACGCATGGGACTATTTGACTTCCGAAAAGCTTCTCTATGCCACCGTGGCTTTTCTGGATCTCACAAGACTTGATCTGGTCGCTCCACTTCTTGGGTGCTTAGTGGACGACAACCTCCGCATGGTGGGACTAGTCTTTCAAGTCGAGCCGGGAGAACGTCAACTCAGCGGTTCAGACAGTGGTCTGGTGAGTACTTCAGGGTCCGCGATTCTGTTCACTTGGTCATACGTTGTCAGATTCTCCAAGCTTTCGCAGCTCTCGAGGCAGAGAGTCTATATATGTACGCCACGGAGGAGCAGGATAGCAAACTTGACGAATACTACGGGCCGTGGAGGGTTTTCGACAGCGACGGCATTGTAGTTGCGAACGACAAAATTCGCTTTGTAAACAACATGCTCTTTTCGTGGTCCCATATTCTATATCTGCCAGCAGATGTATTCGATGGCGATGCCATTTTGGCACAGGCCAGGCGCTATCATTGGAACATAGCAGAGAAAGTGGTGCAGGCCGGAGTAGACAACGACAAGGACACCTGGCCGAACCTGAAGTTTGACTTGGTCTTCTATGAAAGCCTCACCGTTATATTTCCACCCGAACTTCTTCTCGACGATGACCTCACGACAAGGCTCGGGACAACAATGCGCTCGTACGAGCGTGCCAGCGCCGAAAAACGGAGACAGCGTATCGAGAGCGCCAAGGGCCAGAGGCGCGAGAAGGAAAACTTGGAGGACCACGCTACCAGTGTTACCAAGATAAAGCTCCATGCCCAGGGCTTCGCGGCTTGGAGTGGGGTATCTGTCAGACTTCGCTCAAAAGAGCAGGACGGCATTGAACGAAGAGCAGGACGCCGCTTGCCCACTCCAAGCTCCCAGTCTCGCTCGTACGAGGCGGGCTCTACGGGCTGGCTGTTCAAGTTGCGGGAGGCGGTGTGGACTGACACGAAAGAGGCCTCGGAGGGGTGTCACGCATGGATCGAAGAGGTGCCAGATGAGGTTAGCAGTGATGCTGCCAGTGGTGTCTCTGCTGTCGAGAAGGAAGGTGGCACGGAGGGAGCCGAAGAGCCGTAGCTCAAGAAGATGTAACTCCCTTGTAATTTTTCAAAAAACATACTTGAATGCTTCCCAAAGAACCGAACACGATGGCGCCAATTTCGATCGCGTTGTACGGCTCACCATGCTCTCATCGCCATACCCATACACAACATTCAAAAAGAAACTTGTTGCGAAGGTTGACTACTGTATGGCTTACTATCATGCTCGCAACACTTGTACATAGATACTTTGCGAGCCGTCCTGTTCCTTTATTGGGACCACCTGACGGAATATACTTCCTTCCTTCCTTCCGCAAGATTGGTACTCGGGTCCAGCGCACACTTGCGCGCCCCACAATGCAAATCGAAGTACAGCATCACGACGTTCTCCTTGCCCAAGAGAAGCATCATGTCAATTGAGGCTCGAGCACGGGCATAATGTACACACATAGCCTATGATAACAATGGCATTACAAACCTGAGGAACAGTACACTGGGAGACAAAGACGACGAACTTGGATCACGTACGCTTCCCATCTCTTGTGATAGCGCTATTCCGTTCATTGTGCGTTCATTGTGTTAAGTCAAGATGGGAGTAGATTGTCTTGTAAGTTGTGTCGCAGGAGCCATCGGCCAGAGCTAATGGATGGCGCAGACTTTGGTGCATCCTGAGTAAGGAGTACGAATACACCAGAAGGGTGGATCGACAAAGACCATTGATAAACCTGGGGGCACCACAGCGTCACCTGTATCAGCGGAATCGCGAGAGTGCGCGAGGGAAACATACACACCGACTTGGACATGTCGCAAATCAACATATATGTACGGTGGCCAGCACAATGACATTGACAGTTCAGTCCAGTAGTCTACCATCTGCAAATATTCAATAAGGAGCTGGTAGTTGATGCCATCTGCGCTCGCGCACATAGCGCACCTACCCCGGTCCTCATCAGCGCGGCACATTAGCGCACCAGCGCACCCGTGCGCTGGCGAGTTGCGCTGAAATCTTGTGGCCCGATCCAAGGAACTCGCTGCAAAGGCGATGCTACCATGTCCCCAAGCTTAGAACCACAAAGGAGTTAAAACTTACATTGACACAGACGCTGATCGGAATCTTCATATACGTGCTATACGCCTTTCCACCGGCCGCGGCCTACTCTTCTCTGTATCCTTCACACCACCGCCTCTCTGTGGTCATGACAAGCTGACAACCCGTGAGTACAGTCTCACAAATAGAACCACGAATGAAATCTGACCAGAAGCCTATCAAGTTTACCATGCGTGGCGTCATGACCCCGCATTTGCATTACATGCATCTCCTCCATCCGGACACGCGTCGCGTGATGCAGTTCCTGCAAGTCCTTCAGCACGCGCGCAGTCGAGATTTCATGACCGATCTGCACAACCAGTCAGTAATGTGTCCTGTTATAAGGGTGAGCGGTAGACGCACTGTAAACGCGACGAGCGCATCGTCCAGCTGCTGTCGGAGGTCTTTGATCTTGCCTTCGATCTTGGACCGGTGTAGAAGGAACTGGATTCCTTTGAGCTTTGCGTAGGACTCGGTCGTTTGCTTGATGTTTTTCAGAGTCCTATTTATGATGTCAGTCACTGACAGTGGCCGAGAAGAGTATTCGACGAACGCCCAGAACTCCATCACCCTCGGATCCAAGCACGCGCCGTCGGTGGAACGCGTTATCTCATTGATGATCGTCAAGGTCACGTTCGCAGTGCGTTCCGCGAGGGACTTGTATGCCTCCTTCAATGATTTCGCGCTCTACATTTATATATTGAGCTTTTGATACACGATGTGATAAATGATTGATCACCTTTGCAACCTCCAGAATCTTTCGAACAGCTCCGCACGCTCCTTCGACGAGTGAACCGACGGCCGGGATCATCTTTGCTACGCTTTCCGCGATGTCGAGGCATAAGAGGACGGTGTTGCAGGTTGCGATACCTGACACTGACACTGTGACTGTCTCCGGGAGGACGTTGGTGGCGCGTAGGAGTTGTGAGAGGCTCTGGCACCGTGCGCTCTTTTCGCGATATAGGGGAAGAAGAAGTTGGAGAACAGTGGGGGATAGAGTGTCACAGAAAGTCTCGGCCCATGGCCATTCTCGAATGTCGGCGAACTCCCATAGAACAGGATACCCCGGCTCATGTAAGATAGGCGCACTGACAGAGTCTAACATGTCGGAGGAACATTCCAGAATAACCGCTTGGCGATAATACGTTTCTTCAGTCTTTATGACTCTTAAACGGCAACCATACTGTCACAGTTGTTAGTTTTGAAAACAATGAACAGTTGAGTTGAGTACCTACTCCTTTTACGATAAAGCTTTCTGCCGACAACTGAACACGAGAAGGGTCCCGTACAAGCCGAGGCTGCTCCACTTTCTCAGCATATACAATTCGAAGTGCAGACTTCATCTTGATAAGCCCTACTCACTTCATCTCCTTCCAGCGGAAAGTCTTGAGCTGAATTTGCTGAGTTCGTCGACCTTGTTGTCTTCAAATGGGCCAGCGGAATATTACATGCCGTGTAGCCGTCGAGGGCCAAGGTACAGGCATCCAGTAAAGGAGAGAAACGCAGTATAAGCTCGAGCTGCCTCTGCCATTCTGAGCCGCTGACGTCTCGTCGATCGATGTCAGTTGAGTCGCCACAAGACGTATCTAAATGCGCACTTGCATGACAAAGTACAAACCAGGAAAATCGGGTATCGACCACGCCTCTGTTGCCCGTGGAATAGCGGCTTGGATTCGCTTCCAGAGATGGACATGTGCTTGTACATGAGTCCGAGTCCAAATCTACTTCAGATACCCATTCAGGAGGAGTACTCTCAGGCGGCACGAGCATGAATGAAGAGGAAAGGAAAGCGACGGAGCGAGCATGTGCTGTTTGGCTGCTGTCGAAAGGCGATGCAATTAGATCCCCACGCTTGGACCCCCAAAGCGATTATCACGACGCCGCGGCATCTTACGTTACCGTACTTTACGCCTTTTCGACCTTGTCTCCCTTACAGGCGGCGGTGCCTCTCTCCTTCTCTCCCTCTTCCCACCCCCGCTCGTCCGTATTTCCCCGGCGGCCATCCTCAGCACCCTCTGCTCATACTCATAATCGTCCCTTCCGCCGCCGCCCACCAAGAGCTCGTTCTCATCGTACGAATCTTGCCTGTTCAGTATACTATCCAACAGCCTATACGGCGACGAATTGGTATCCGAAGGGATGGTGGGAGTGGGAGGAGGGTATGGACGCGGGACGGTGTACACCGTGCGGCCGATCTGTGCGGGGAGGCGGGGGGACGCGGTAGTGGCAGGTGGAAGAGGGAGAGGTGGCAGATGTGAAGAAAAGGCGGAGGCCTCATGACGAGTCTCCATATTCCGCGAATTCGCTTTGGCGCGTTCCCGATCTTCTCTTACTCGCACGTGCTCCCGCTCTTCTCTCCTTCATCATTTGATTCTCCTCAAAGCGCCGCCGTCAGCGCCTCCAAGCACTTTTCGCTTTGGACAGGCGGAACAGAAATGGTACGGCACCACGCCCATTCGTCGTCGTCCTGGCGGCCGTGTTTGGCGGGAGAGAGCGAGGAAGCAGGCGGGATTTGAGCTTTGCGCAGTTGGAAATCTTCGTCACGGGGCCGTTTTGACAACCAAAAGGCGGTGACTATCGATGCAAGTGTCGAGTTAGGCAGATAGGGATAGACGTTCTGCTGCTGCCGAAACTACGCGTAGCCCCGAAGTGGGGGTAGTGGATAGTTAGATGGCTGCGGATAGGGAATACAGAGGGGGAACCAAGTAGTCGCTGGACGACGTAGCCGACGATGTACGTGACACACATCGCGCATGACTGGACTGCCAGGACTGGTGGATATTAATTCGAATAGGACCCATGATGGTCGTGTCAAGACCTGTGATGTTCGTGTTGAGACCTGTGATGGTCGTACCGCGAAGACGAGGGCGTCGTATCGAGGCGTCTGGTCGAACAGAGGATGATGCTTTGACGCTGGCGGTAGCGGCGGCGGCGAAAATGATCCATTATAATGGTATGGGCGAACTTGGACTCCTAGGGGGCGGGGTGACGCTGCTCTATGCACACGTCGGGGTACGTGTACGGAGATGAAAGCGGGGCGAGTCCGGCCTCACTTCGCGATCCCAGCGGCGCATGTTGTGGAGATCGATAATTGTGTTGCGCGATGGCTACTGGGCGAGTCGGGTGTGGATGTTTGTGGTGTTGCGGTGTGCACCAGCCTGGCGGGTCACGAGCGCTGGCGAGTGGAAGAGACTGGAGTGCAGTAGGCTCGGCAATCTCTGTATGTCGGGGTCACTGTCCGCCACCGTGACATTAGCCGTCTCGTCGCCTTCGAGGCCGATTGGAGCCGCACCTTGGACACCTCGGACTATACCAACACGACAGAGACGCTGCTTCTACCTGTCCCGCTAATGCTCTCTTTCCTGACGATCTCGCAGTTGCTCCTCCTCGTAATCCCCGACTATACCTTTGCTGTCGGTGTAGTGGCCGTTGCCGTGTCTGTAGTCGCGTTCTGCCGTCAAAAGTAAGACCGAGAGAAGTTTTTGCAGCTGACTAACATGCCCGATCAAGGCAGGGCCATCTCGTTTACCACGTGGACGAGCATTGTGTGGCGTCGGGACTCGGGCGCGATAGTAGTGGGCCAGCTTACACTCAAGAGGATCCGCATGATCCCGAGCGCCACTTGAGATTGGCCAATGCTACCACGCGCTGCTCAGGTCAGGAATGTAACGAGTCGCATCGCTCTTTCCTCGGGACTCAACTTTGGTACACAGCATACAGAGGTGTATCAAACTTACAGCAATTGTAGCCCAAATAAGCAGAGAATGGCAAGGAGGTTCACACATTCAGTGTCGGAAAGTCAAGGGACCCACATAGTGACTGATCATGGGATTTTGATGGCTGTCAAAAATGAAAACTGCCTTAGTGTGGCGCATTCGATACACCCTCACGTTGTTTTCGCCCCGCAAGCGTCATGCCGATCACCAGGGAAGGAATTCATGCAGTTCGCTTGCGCAGTCTCACGTCTGTGCCGCCGAATGTTTTCGTGTATACGCGTATGTGGTCATTCAATTCGCTCAGAAACTCGCGCCAATCAACGCAACGGCTCATACCTTCTAGCAAACGTACAGCCTTATTATCAAGATATCCCCAGAATAAGCCCGGAACAATATGGCTTCTGTGACTCTACCACCGGTCTTATCTGGTACAACGAATGGTCCCTACTTCACGTTGTACGAAACAATCTGGAATTATTCATCTACGGGCCTCCATCATTCAAGCCGACCCCCTCGGAGGATACAGACAGCTATATACCACAGATGGAGCTCATAGTGAGTTTATCGCACGGCGACGTCGGATTTACATTAAATGGCAGCTGGAAATACAGGAAATGCTTCTCAAAGACATACTTGAAGCCGACTCATACTTTGGGGACATCCGAATGAGGTACAACCTTATTGTGGACTCCAATGGAGTGGCACGATTTTCCAAGCAGGAATTCAAGATACTCCAGCTTCCCATCTTTCTTGATCTCCCGACGATCAACGAGCATAGATTACGCACCAAGGAATGGCAACCGATTTTACAGACAAAATGGGCTCTCTTGGACGGTACCACCGAGGTAGAGGTTCTATACGCATGGGACTATATGACTTCCGAGAAGCTTTTCTATGCCACTGTGGCCGTCCAGGATCTCACCGAACTTGATCTGGTTGCTCCACTTCTTGGGTGCTTGGTGGACGACGACCATCGGATGATAGGACTGGTCTTCCAAATCGAACCGGGGGAGCGTCAACTCAGCGGCTCCGACAGCTGTCTCGTGAGTAATTCAAATACCGCGATTCTGTCCACCAAGTCATATGTTTTCAGGTTCTCGAAGCTTTCGCAACTCTCGAGGCGGCTAATCTATATATTTATGCCACAGAGGAGGATGAGCGCAAATTTGAAGAGTACTACGCGCCCTGGAGAATTCTCGACACCGACGGCATCGTGGTTGCCAACGACAAAATTCGCTTTGTAAACAACATGCTCTTTTCGTGGTGCCATGTTCTATATTTGGGATCACATGTATACGATGAAACGGCAGCGGCGCTAATGCCTCTGGCAAAGCGTTATCATTGGAACTTCGCACAGAAAATGGTCCAGGCCGGGATAGACAACGACAAAAATCCCTTTCCAAATCTGAAATTTGACTTGGTTTTCTATGAAAGCCTCACCGTCATACTCCCACCCGAGTTTCCTCTTGACGACATCCTCACGACAATGCTTAGGAAGACTGCGCGCTCGTATGAGCGAGCCAGCGCCGAGAAACGGCGACAGCGCATCGCGAGCGCCAAAGGCCAGAGGCCCGAGAAGAAACAAGACGAGACTGCTACCCTTCCAAAGAAAAAGTTGCGAGCCCAGGGCTTCGCGGCTTGGAGTGGTGTACCTCTCAGGCTTCACTCAAGGGAGCAAGAGGAAGTCGTAGAAAAGGGAGGACACCGCTTCCCAGCTCCAAGCTTCCAGCCTCGCTCGCACCAGGCGGGCTCTACCGGTTCCCCGCTGCGCGGGGCGATGTGGACTGACACGAAAGAGGACTCGGAGGGGTGTCACGCATGGATCGAAGAGGTGAAAGATGAGGTGAGCAGTGATGATGCCAGTGGTGCCTCTGCTGTCCAGAAAGAAGGCGGCACGGAGGGACACGGAGAGCCGTAGCGAAACAAGATGTATCTTCCCTGTAATTTCAAACATAAATGCGTCCCAGAAATCTGAAAGCCGAATACGATGACGGCTCACCAGCTTTCAACGTAATACACAAGATTCAAGAAACTCGCTGCAAAGGTTAGAGCTTGAAGGCGATGTTGTCATGTCCTACGGGAACCACAAAGTGACAAAAAATTACATTAACACCGTACACGGACGACGCCAATCGTATCTACATTGACGTACTATGCGACCTCGTTTGCCTCACAGTCGGCAGCCGTCGCCTCCTCCTCTCTGTATTCTTCATATCACCACGAATACTACCGCCTCTCTGTAGTCATGACAAGCTGATAAACCCCTAAGTACAGCGTCCCGAATACAACCATGAGAGTCATCTCACCAACAGCCTATCAAGCTTGCCATGCGTGGCGTCATGCCCCCGCATTTGCATTACATGCATTTCCTCCATCCGGACACGCGTCGCCTGATGTAGCTCCTGCAAGTCCTTCAGCACGCGCGCAGTCGAGATTTCATGGCTGATCTGCAAAGCCAGTCAATATTGTGTCTGTAGAAAGGGCGAGGGGGTACTACGCACTGTGAATGCGACGAGCGCATCATCCAGCTGCTGTCGGAGGTCCTTGATCTTGCTCTCGATCTTGGACCGGTGTAAGAGGAACTGGAATCCTTTGAGCTTCGAGTAAGTTTCGGTCGTTTGCTTAATGGCTTTGAGAGTTCTAGTGCTTGACGTTAGCCTGTGGAGAGATTGGCGAGGAACAGTATGCCACATACGCCCAGAAATCCATTACTCTCGGATCCAAGCACGCGCCATCGGCGGAGCGGGTTATCTCGTTGATGATCGTCAACGTCACGTTCGCAGTGCGTTCCGCGAGGGACTTGTATGCCTCCTTCAAGGATTTCGCGCTCTACAAATATCTTGAGCGTTTGACACACGATATCTATGATAAGTGATTAATCACCTTCGCAACCTCCAAAATCTTCCGAACAGTTCCGCACGCTCCCTCGACGAGCGACCCGACGGCCGGGATCATCTTCGCCACGCTTTCCGCGATGTCGAGGCATACGAGGACGGTGTTGCAGGTCACGATACATGACACTGTGGCCGTCTCCGGAAGAACGGTAGTGGCGCGTAAGAGTTGTGAGAGGCTCTGGCACCGAGCGCTCTTTTCGCGATAGAGGGGGAGTAGAAGTTGGAGAACAGTGGGGAATAGAGTGTCACAGAAACTCTCAGCCCATGGCCATTCCAAGAGGTCAGTCCACAGCACTGAAGACCCCGGCACATGATGGATAGGCTTACTGATGAGGCCTAACATGTTTGAGGAACATTCCAGAATGACCAGTTGGCGATACATTTTCTCGATCTTGAAAACTCTCAAACGGCAACCATACTATGACAGTTAGTCTTAGAGGACAACGAATCATTGAGTCAAGTACTCACTCCTTCTATGATAAATCTTTCCACTTGATCCGCCGGCAATCGACTCGGAGCGCGAGAAGGGTCCCGTACCAGCCGAGGCTGTTCCAAGACTCAGCATTCATAGTCTGAGTGGGCCTTCCTTCTGATAAACCTTACTTACTTCATCTCCTTCCAGCGGAAAATCGTGAGTCGGATGTGCTGATTTAATTGACCTTGTCGTGTTCAAATTGACCAGCGGGATACTACATGCCGTGTAACCATCGAGTGCCAGATTACATGCATCCAATAAGGGAGAGAAACGCAATCTAAGCTCAAGCTCCCTCCGCCAATCTGAGTCGCTAGGGTCTTGTCGATGTCAGTTGAGTCGCCACAACACGTATCGGCCAGTGAGTACATACCTGCATTACGATGTACAAACCAGGAAAATCGGGTCTCGACCATGTCTTCCTTGCCCGTGGAATTGTGACTGGGATCCGCTTCCAGAGATGGACATGCGCTTGAACATGAGTCCGAGTCCAAAGCTATCTCAGATTTCCACTCAGGAGGCGCGAGCATGGATGAAGAGGGTAAGAAAGCAACAGAGGAAGCATGTGCTGTCAAAAAGCGATGCAATCATATCCCCACGCTTGGACCCACAAAGCGATTATCACGATGCCGCGGCATCTTACGTTACCGTACTCTACGCCTTTTCGACCTTGTCTCCCTCACAGGCGGCGGTGCCTCTCTTCTCCTCTCCCTCTTGCCACCCCCGCTCGTCCGAATCTCCCCAGCCATCCTCAGCACCCTCTGCTCATACTCATAATCGTCCCCTCCACCGCCGCCCACCAAGAGCTCATCCTCGTCGTCCGAATCCTGCCTGTTCAGTATACTATCCAACACCCCATAGGGCGACGAATTGGTATCTGGGGGGATGGTGGGAGTGGGAGGAGGGTATGGACGCGGGACGGTGTACACCGTGCGGCCGATATGCGCGGGGAGGCGGGGGGAAGCGGTAGTGGAAGGGGGTGGGGGGAGGGGTGGCAGATTTGAGGAGGAGGCGGAGGCCTCATGACGAGTCTCCATGTTCCGCAAATTCGCTTTGGCGCGTTCCCGATCTTCTCTTGCTCGCACGCGCTCCCGCTCTTCTCTCTCCTTCATCAACTGATTCTCCTCAAAGCGCCGTCTTTGCGCCTGAGTCAGCGCCTCCCAGCTCTTTTCGCCTTGCACAGGCGGAACAGGGATGGTATGGCACCACGCCCATTCGTCGTCGTCGTCGCGGCCGTGTTTGGCGGGAGAGAGCGAAGAAGGAGGCGGTATTTGAGCGTCGCGCTGGTTGAGGTCTTCATCACGGAGTCGTTTCGACAACGAGGAAGGCGGCGACTGTCGAGGCAGATGTCGAATTTCGGGATAAGGATAACCATTCGGCTGATGTGGATAGACGTTCCTCTGAGGCTGCTGGTGCTGAGGATACGCGTATCCTTGAGATGGTGGCGGTGGATAGCTGTATGGCTGCGGATGGGGATACACAGGCGGGACCCAGTAGTCACTGGACGACGTCGCTGACGACGTGCGCGACATGGTTCGCGTATGACCAGACTCTGGCGGATATTGATTCGACGAGGACCGATGATGGTCGTATTGAGACCTGTGGTGGTCGTACTGCGATGACGAGGACGCTCTGTGGTGGTTGTATTGCGATGAGGAGGACGATGGGAGCGAGTGGTCGTATCGGCGCGTCTGGTCATACGAGAACTGAGGATGATAATTTGGTGGCGGCGGAGGTGGTGGCGGAAGTGGCGGCGGCGGTAAGTATACAGGATGATAGCTTGGGTGAAGTTGGGGGGCGGCGTGGTGCTGCTGCATGCGCATGTCGGGGTACGGGTACGGAGATGGGAGCTTGTCACTGTGCGGATACGGCGGCACGCTCTCGCTGGGCTGACGCGGTGACGCTGGTTTTTCGTTGGGCTGTTGCTTCGGATCTCGAAGCGGCTCGAATGGGTCGTCCTCGTCCTCGTCTTCTTGCCCATCGTCTCCATCCGGAAACTCCTCGTCCGCATGCGTTCTGAGATGCCGCCTCATGTTACTGTTAACGCTGAATGTCTTCTCGCACCCCTTCCAGGGGCAGAGGAATGCTGTTTTGGGGCGCGTCAGTCAGGGGAAAACTCGGCGGCCGAAGCAAGAAATAAAGAAGAGCAGGGCCTGGGGCGAGAAAGGCGCGCCTAGCGCGACAGGATAATGACAAGAAAACGCACGTTTGGCACCTGTATGGGTGTTCATGTGCACCTTGAGCGCGCTCGGGCGATGAAAGGCTTGGCCGCACGACTGGCAGACGTGGATCGGCGCGGACATCCCCTTTCGTAACTGTTTTGTTGGCTGCTCGGTGTTTCGGCTTAGTGCGCGTAGGCGCCGGCGATGGTGGTGGTGGTGGTGGAGTGGCAGTGATCGAAGACGTAGGTGCCTCGGCGGTGTGTACACGTACGTTCGTCGCAGTCCTGATCCTAGCTCCGGCGCGTCCTGCTCTGCGCGTCGTCTCTCCCCAAAGAACAAAAAAACCTCTCCTGAGCGTCGGCCTAAACTCTCCTTAGCGCGCACCGAATGCGTGTGCACGACACTGTCGTGCACACGGATTTGATACGAATTCGGTCGGTGTTAGCTGGCGCGTCCTGCCTCCAAGAAAAAAGGCTCCGCTCTGCCCTCGAAAAGACCGCAGCGAGCGCGGGTGTACACGTCTTGTGTACACGCGCGGTCGGTACAGGATCCGGCGGCACAACAGAACAGGAAGAGAAAAAAGAAGAAAAGGCTGGCGCGCGTCGCTCCTCGTCTCGTCGGCGTCAAAAGGGAAGAGCTCTGGCAGACCCGGGTGGGCGATCTGGCAAATTTAAACAGCGCGTGTCACGGGAGTCTTTTTGATAGGGGCTTAGATGCCGACGCGACGCGACGAGAACTTCATGGCACGGACCCAGCATTGGCCGAGCAAGAGTATTTGCTACTATACAAAAAGCTGGGATGCACTCGAAGCTCGGTTGGTACCGGGTGACTGCCACTGACGGGTCATGAAAAGTTCAAGAATCAACTTCAAACCTAGAAGTAACAAGTTTGTGTCAAAAGTTAAAAGTCTACCAACACCATATCAGTGGACACATTGGGAATTGAACCCAACACCTCCCGCATTTCTACAAGCATGCTAAGCGGGCGTGATAAACCAACTACACCATGTGCCCTACACCAATCAGCATCGGCGCAAATGAGTTGCGGGGGATCAATATGTTAATTATTGGTATCGATACGTTATACTCGATGATATCGAAAACACACACAAACTTGCTCAATACAGCCCAAAGGTTACAGCTACAGGCTCTGTTCAGCACTTCATGCAGTCGAATGAACAAAGAACACACTCACCACTCTTCAGTTTGCCGCCCATCTGTTTCCTCTTCGCGATTTTATATTCCTTCCTGAAGGCCGTCAAGTTAACGATCCCATGCGTCTTCGAGAACAGCACATGCTGTACGGAAGGAAGTTCCTCCTGCGGAGGAGAGATGAACAGCGAATGCGTGACGGGATGGTGACGCATCCCATTCGATTGTGCAGTCGCGTTCATCAAGTGAGTCCGAGAACGCTTGGAGCCAAGTGGGTAAGGTCGACTAGGACCTACACGGCTCCGGCGGCGGCGAATTGTATGGCCAGACGCAGTGCTCTGCACACCACCACCTCCCCCAGCACTTGGCGACGTCCCGTAGACGGCAATGCCGGAATCGGAAACGCTGGGCGGCCGTATGCCGCCATGAGCCTCAGGCATTGAATCGTCCAGCTGGTTCAGGTTCATGTTGAGCCGGCTGAGTGTACTGTCAGAGGTGGATTCGGATGTGGGCCTGTTCGCTTCTTGTGATGTGGTACGACTGGGCGTCGGACGATTGCTGAAGTCGCTGAAGTCATTGGTCCTCTGAATGGGGGGAACATCGGAGTTGAGAATAGTCGGAGGGACCTCGCTTGACCTATACGAGCGCTCTCTGGTTCCGGATGAAGTCGTTTCCCATGTATCGGAGCGTGAGGCGCTAAGAGTTCGACCGGAAGGCTCAAGAGAAATTGGAGGATTGTACGGTGTTGTTGGCGGTCCGGACCTAAATCGCATGTCCATAGGCGATTCGGTTCGCACAATGGTTTGGTCCGGGAAGTAAATCATAGCCTCGAGCATGGCTCGATTATCAGTTACTCTTGGAGCTAAGCTTGCGGTTGCTCGGTCCGTAACATTGAGGCGGTTGTCAGGTCGAGAACGCCGCCATAGAGCGGGGACATCCTCGTCTTGGGTATTTCCATTACGACGTGCTAAGTCCGAATTTAGGACCGAGGTTTGGGGTAGTTCGTGACACTACGCACCTGCAAGACGCCCACGTCGAAGACGATGGTCTGAAGACGGATATAAGTTTCCAACGTCTTCCTCTGGCGAAGACTGAAGATCCTGTGCTCTTTCACCTCGTGGGGTGATGAGTCGATAATTTATGTTTGTATCTAAGTTATCAAAAATTAGAGAGCCACAAAGTTAAAGGATGCGACTAATGATTTACCGTCAACACGGGCTGTAGCAGTGGTTCGTGGTTTGCCTTGCGGACGTAGCGAGGACTGTCGACTCGTAGTGGAGAAGGGCATGGATGACTCTGTGGTAATAGAAGAACTCATGGTTGGTGGTGGAGAGGTCGATCGTGCTCCTGCAGGTAGCAGAGATGAAGAACGGCTTGAACGCCGTGGGGCACTAAGTTGATCCTGCGGCTCAGTGGTGTCTGTAAGACGCACGTCAGTCCCAACGACCAGCTCAGTTGGTGGTGACAAAAATCACCTTCATGTTCAGCGGGGACTGACGCCGGAGGAGCCATTGCAGAAATAACGATTTCTGCCCAACGTATCACAGCCTGGTCTACGGCTCCAAGAGCAGAGCCAAGCTCAGCGCGTATGCCGAGGAGAAACGTGATTAAAAAGAGGATCAGCTGCGCCGTCAAGGTCGCAACTGAATTCGACGATGGGGGTACATCCTGTGGAGCCACGGGGGTTGGAGGTGTGGATTCATCCGGTGCAGCAGTGTGGAATGATCCTGAAGGGGTCCGAGATCTAGCAATTGGAGCGTTCCCATCCGAGGGATCGTTGTTGTACATGATGATGTTCGTGTAATCGTAATGGGCGTAGGTCGTCAAGTGAGGTCGTGGTAACGACTTGCGGCGCCATGAGCAAGTACTTGTATGAAAGATTCCTTGTTCTATTGTCGGAGAACAAGGGACGAAAGCAGAAGACAATAAACGACGGAAAGAAGGACAAGCGACGCCGAAAGGAGAACAATTGAGGTGAGTCCATACCGAGAGCCCTGAATGATGGGACCCACAACGCCATATGAGAACTAGAAACGTGGCCAAGATATGGGAGGATATGGGCCGCCCGGTGTCTAAAAAATCGAAATCGTCCTGATCGGGGAGGAAGGGCGACGCAGATCGGTGGCGAATCTCGTCTGTATATTTAGGATAGATACTCTTTCAGACGACGCTGGACACGCGAAGTTAATCTTCGGGCCCTGGAAGGTCGAGCATACCATCGAATCTGTCTCCGTGTAGAACAACGCTGCTCCGCGAGTATTCATGTTGATCGTTTGGGTCAAGGGGTCGGCAGCCGGCCCGACTGCCGCTTCTTTGCCTCGAACCGTCACGCTCTTCCGCCTCAGTTTGGACCAGGAGTCAAGGGTATTATAAGGCGGCTCTAATTTATCTATCTCATTCTCGAGGTCGAAGACCAAATTAATCAATACAGGCCAAGCGTAAAAACTGTTCGTGTCCAGTTAGTCGGAAAGCTCATTCTCCACAACGATTGCACTTACAATTCATAGTTCTCCTCTTCAACTCTGATCTCCTCGCTTTCTTGCAGTCTTTTCTCAACGCGGTTACGTTCACAATCCCATGCACACTCGAAAAGAGAACCTCTTGAATCACTGGATACGTCCACTCCATGGGACGCGCAAACGTCTCCCACCAATCTTGGCTCGGCGTGTTGGGAACCGGTGGCCAACCTGCCTTGTTTGAATGGTCTGTCGAGACAGCAATTTCTTCGAACGATGGACTACTACCGCGCCCGCCGTCGAGACTCGCTTGGTGGCGTAACCCATCGATGGCACGAGATCTGCGCAGTGCAGGTGAGTTTCCTCTACTGGAAGATTGATCGGAGGGAAGTGGCAATAGAGTTTGTGCCATCGTCGACGGCGGAGCTCGGGGTGACTGATGGACAGCACTGCGCACAGTGTCAACTCTTCTTTGCGCCGGAGGTCCCCCTGTCAGGTGTGTTGGCTTTGGGGTGAAATGTACACATGTAGGACTCACCGGGTGACGTCGATGTAGGTGGTTGTTCTTCCAGACCCGAAAACGATGGGAGCTGGATATCCCGAAGCATCGCCATGTCATCCGTGGCTGTACTGCAACGGTCGCTTGTAGCCGATATCATTCCCATCGACGAAGCCCGAGTCTCCGCTTGACTGGCAGTGTCGAAGTTCTCGAAGCGATTGCCGAGACCGCGGTTTCTCTGGGCGAAGTCGCCTGCCCTGATTATACGGGATGGGATGTTGGTTGGGATAGCCACAAATTCGTTGTTGACCAAGTGTCCAACTTGGCCCTGGGTCATCCGGTCGGCTTCAACTGCGACGCGAGTTGCAATGGCTGGGACTGGCTCAGATAGCGTATCACTGGTCATGGTCTCTGCCCTTGAAGATGCCTGGTATCCAACGCCAGCGCTTCTAAAGGCGAGATTCGGTTCGAGGTGTGAGGTTCGTTGTTGGACTGGTGGAAAGGGTCGCTCCAAATTATGTGAAGAGTCGCCAGTGTTCGTTCTCAAATAATGAGATCTACGTGAAGATTTAGAGGTGAGGTTGAGCGAAAGGCCGAGTGGGTGTTTTGTGTATATGAGGCGCGCTCCGTATGCAAGGCCCGATACAACAAGGATAGTCAAGCATGCGTAGATGCTGATGATAATGGCAACGGGAAGGACGCGATCCGGTTCAAGTAATCTGGGCGGAAGTGACGGACAGCTCGAGGTATTCATCGCAGGATGTTCTTCGTGGCTTTTCGTGGCGTGGGTCGTGAGGGCGTGAAGTGTGATAATCAGTCTCACAGCGTACGATTTCTCACTCATTATGTAGCTTTTGGAACGTCTCTTGTTCATCCAGGAAGAACAATAGAGCGGACTCGAGTACAAGGGACAATCAGTAAACAACACGGACATGGCAATCAATCAATCAATCAATAAATACACGGCACGGACCCTGCAGGATCGCCGGACGCAGCGTAGAGTACAGATATGTGCAACTGACCGGATTGGGACAATAAACGTTGGACCCACAAAGACATATTTTGCGGGCCGTTCGGAGATCCAAACTACAATCTCATCACCGAACGCTTGAATTGAGGCCACGACAATGGCGAGTGCATTCATAGATTGGATTATAGGAATACGTTTAAATCACGTCTTAGCTATGTTTTACACTACCCGTACCTAAATGAATCGTTGACTAGTGAATTGCTCCTTCTGAGACTCCGAGTCGTCACCACTTGCCCACCTAATCCGCACGTCGTAACTAGCGCCTCCGAGCAGATCTCATCAGTTGTAGTCCGTATGTCATCGCTGAGGAGTCTCAATAAAGATAGGCTATATGACCGAACTGGACGCACCGTTGGCCATTCCGACAAACTGTGTTGATGCCTGCATGAGCTGTAAAGCAGGTGCACTCTTTCCCGCCAGCTAAAATGCCGAGGAATGAGCCCACATCTCATTCAATTCCGATTTTGAAACCCGCACCTCAACAAAACGATTCAGGATCCCCGGAATCCACAATACCATGTAGGCCACAGGATAAGCGCGCAGTAACAACACTCGTCGTATGTTTGAGTCGAGTGGATGCACCTGCTGCCGTTGGCTCCACTGTGCAGGCGAAGAATGTGGCATCGATGTGTCTGACTTTCCAGGCGTGACAGACGACTGGCTATCAGACCACTGAGAGTCAGACTTGGCGTTTTGCGGCGGGTCCGTGTGGAGTTGGACATGGTTGGGGGGTATCCTGGTCGAGCGGCCATGATGCTGAGTACGTTTTAGAAAGACGTATAGGTAAGTGTACAAGCCTGGCAACAGTGTCAGCGTAGCTCGGAGAAAAGTCGAGGTCTACCGACATATCTCAATGACTATGAAGATGATTCGCCATCCGTGCGTTAAGATGTATCGGAGATAGACTGGATCCGTTACCAACCAGCTGGACAAGCAATCAGAACCATTCTGCACGCAATCAACTGTCTCATTACCACCAACTGCCAGACACAGGGACATAGTATCCTTTTCCCAAAGCCACAAAACCTGACCAGACATCATTCGAGACGAAGTACACCTTTGGAAGAGAAGGCTCACATACCCGTAATACATGGTAAAACCCAAGTTGCAGCGCAAACAGCATATATTCTCCTATTCGCGCTCGGCGAGCTGCCATCTGGCATACGATTCGCATTGACGATCATGTAGACTGTGACAATCGCAATAGACAGAATCGCACAGTCGGTAGCCTAGACGGATGGTTTCTCTTGTCAGTCTCGGTAATCATTTTCCCTGTGGGTACTTACTTGGACGGTTACTTGACCTACGAGGCCATTGATTACACAGGCAGGTCCAGCCACGAGGTCTTTCTGAGTCACAAGCACATATGCGCCTGAGATAGCATTGCTCGTGGAGTTGACGAAGTCTAGTATAATCTTTAGTTGGAAATCCGGGGCAGAATTGCCAGAACTCACCTGCGATGGCTAGATTGAGAATGAGTTTATGACGAAAATGTGACCGCGACATCGACGATCTGTAGGACACAAAGAAGTAAAGGATAACAAAAGCAGTGCTCAAACTTGATAGAGCTGAGCCAATGAAGTTCAGACTGGACTCGGCGAGCTTGAACGGAGTGAAGGACGACATTCTGGCGGTTCCTGGCGGTTCGTGTATGTTCATCAGCAGGAGGGGTTGTCTTTATAAAACGTGAAAGCAACTGATGCAAGTACGATGGGGCCATTCAGGGACACCACTCGACAGCAATCCAGTGAAGCGCCCGTGAGGTCATGGAAGAGAAGCTTGATACAAGCGTGCGGTGTTTTAGTATCTATACTTGCGCAATACATAGCCGGCGAGATCAAAGCCCGAGAGGGCCACTTGACGCTATCTGACTCGCACACCATCGTTGCGTGACGTGTTTCATGGTGCTGACAAGGTTACATCATGTTCAAGCTGTACAGCTCTCAAACAGCTCTCCGGCGTGATGTCGACCGGTGTACCTCCCCTCTCCATACGGCTTGTCTTCGACCAGCTTCGGATCAGGCTGAGGTTCTTCATGAGTATCCCCCCCGAGAGACACCGAATATGTAAACCTGCTCTCGCCTCTTCAAAAGTGGCCGTTCACCATCAGTGTTGGATGTCATTCGGGCGTTCCCTATCACATGTGCGGTTACCGACTGACATACAATGGCCTCGTAGGAAGGCATGACAGAAATCAGTAACTTTCTCGCTGTCTGGCTCCATTGGTACTGTTCCTGTGTTCCTTTGATAGCAAAAACCCCAACTCAGCCCGTCTTCGAAATTCAACTGCCGGGCTCAAGCGGCGAGAGCTTAGCATCTTGACGGGAGCGTCTAGTAAGCGGACTGAAACGACCTACTCGAGTAAAGGTTCGGTGCGCGTACCCTCAGCCTCCCTGGTCCGAAAGTCGTGCTTCCAGGATATTGGCGAAAAGCAAAGTCGTGGTTGGAGAATAAGAGTGATTACCGGACTGATCGCCGGCAAAGAGCCTGTGCGGCATTCGGAACGGCGCATCCGAACTCTTTCTTTGTCGTGCATGCGAATTTGCGTCGAGCAGTAGAAGTAGAAATGATATAGAAGAGTATTTCAGATATACAGCAACTGCGGTGATCTTCGTAAGTTCATGGTATTTACTGCGCACAGACAATCAATAAAAGTTAGGACCTTGGGCTAGAGTTCCGGGAGATATCAAGTACATCTGAGGGATCCAGATTCGAAGACGCAGAAGAGAAACTTGATTCTGTCCCCTGTGAGGTGAGTGGCGATGATCTAGATGACACTTTCTCGACAGATCTTGGAGTTGAGGGTCCCGCGTCAGAGCTCTACACATCGTGTCATTTCGAATAAGTACTGAAAAGGACAGAATTACTTCACGTACATGAACCTCCTGCATCATGCCAGAACCTTTGTAGTGATGCAGACGCCACGGGCTCACAGCCTGGATTCTATTTTCGCCGGTGTCCCTGATGGGCTCATTCCTCTTCTTCTTCTTGGGACGTAGAACACAGAAGTGCAGAAAGACCGCAACAATCATACCCAGACCAACTACACCACCGACGGCGCCACCGGCTATTGCAGTACCATGAGAGCCTCCCTTCGGCGAGGAGGAAGCCGCTGTTACCGACGGCAAAGGTGTGGATGCGGGGAATTGTATGACAGTAGATGTAGCGGGGGAGGTTCCGGCTTTGACCTCGGGACCTATTCAGGTTCTGTAGGTGGACCGATGTGGAATACCGAAGATACACGAACCTCTGTCATTCACAGCGGATCTGAAGTCAAACGTCCCGTTGCTGAGAAGCGTCGAATAGGCATAGTGAGGGACGGCGGTGCCATTCGGGATAACTTCTGGATACGTGGTCAAATGGAACGGGCAGTCCGAGCTCCAAATCGTCCAGCTATACGCGACATGTTCATCAATACGGACGATTTCTCTGTCGATGGGACGCACGCAGGGACTCCACCGCCTTGACAAGCAGCACATACGTTAAGAAGTGACCAGTACACCATGTTGCATACACAGAGCGTAGCAAAGGCAGCCGCAACGACAGCGTATTCCTCCTTTTCAGCAGTTGGTTGGATGGTAAAGTCTAGAAGAACTTCGTTCCTCATAGCGGGCAGATCATTCGGTCAGAAGCGCACCTCCATCACTGACACAGACACCTCCCAGAGCCTCGCCTATCTGGCATGGACTCTGATGAAGCGAATTGAAGGACTGAAGCAATCTTTCAGAACACGTCGTGGATGGCAGATCTGAAACGCACCCAATCGAAGTCTGACTGCGAACAGACTGCATGCGAGATGTTCTGTGCGCTGGAAAGCCTGGCGGTCGTGGCAACCACTGCGGTAATGAGCGGCAAGCGGGGCATGGTCGCAGAGCGAGGAAAACAAAGTGCGAGGAGCTCAGGACACGCCGATGTCAATCACCTAGCGCTTAAAGAATGGAAAAGAACACCATTTGAATGAGCTGATGGGTGGCGACGAATGAAGGCTTGATGAAGGATGAGGGCATGATGTGGTAACGCGTCAGCTGCTGATACCAAGTGGGTTGCAGAGCTAGGGGATGTTTCTCACGGTTATATAGCCAATTCTCTACCGTCTTCATTTGGCATCATGAAAACGAATGGCACGCACACCTGTTGAGATATTATGCTTTTCCGACCTCAGTCATTCTTCAAGTATGACCAGAATGAATGACGCAGCTCAAAGAGAGGAAGATAGGCAGTAGGCCCAAGAGTTTCGTGTATGGTATTGAGTTGGCGTGCCAGTGATATCAGAGTCGCTCAGTAAGTACCTAAAAATACCATATCTTGTTTGCCGCCCATCTTCCGACGAGCCCCGATGGAATTCGTTACAGAATATCTACACGTCACGAAAAGCGGATACGAGGAGTCTCGTAGGTAACTCGACAACGCCGAATGCTTGACTCAGTCGAGCTTGCACGTTCAAGAGTTCCGGAGGTTTTTTGTGGGAGGGATCGTCACAGACAGTGGGCGAGTGGAGTGGGCCTCCGACATTGCAGAGTCATACGACGGCGGAGGGGGCGCGAAAGACATTTCCTGAGTCTGGTGCGTCGTGACACTGACGCTAGTAGCAGGGTGGAGTGTCGTCGCATCATGAGGATCTGGGCGCTACACAAGGCCGTATGTCAATAAAGAACTGCAAGAGGTAAAATGAGTTCGAGTTACGCACGTCGACCTGCAGGATAGCAGTCCCCGAGTCTTCTACTGTACCAGGGCCGTGTCCGAGATATGGACGCGCTGCCCAGTCGTGCATATCATCGCCATCATCTTCGATATACTGGAGCTTCCTTTCCTCCTCTTTCCTTTTGCGCATCGGACGCAAGAAGCTGAAATAGAAAAGGGCACCACCCATGAGGGACATCGCAGCCATACCGCCGACGACACTGCCTGCTATCACACCGGCATGAGAACTCTCACTGGAGGAAGAAGCAGCGGTGCTGGACGAAGATGCGATAGCGCTGGTCGATGTTGACGATGATTGTGTCGAAGTAGTGCTGGAAGGCTGACTACCTGCGGTCACTTCGGGGCCTGGTTGCTACATCCTTAGCGTGCTATGGGAGTCGAACATGATGCATGTACGCACCGTGATCCTTCGTGGCGGCAAGGAAATTGTATGTCCCATTGGCAAGGAGCGGCAGATATGCGTAGTGCGGCACGGCTGTACCGTCTGGTATGGGGTCCGGGAGCGTCGAATAAGAGAGTGTGCAGTTCTGACTCCAATTCGGCCACCTGCGTGTGGATATGAGGGAACAGTGCGATGGACGGCACAGACGAGTACTACGTACGAGGATATTCCAGCACCTTGGCACGCCGCGCAGACACTGAGAAGTGAGTAGTAGACCTCGTTGCATACGCAGTGGGTCGCGGCCTCGGCGGGGATACCAGCATAAAGAAAGCCTCGGGAAATTGACTGGATATTGAAACCTGTCCAAGCGAGATCAACCTTGACCGTTCTTCAGTCGAACGTAGGTCGGAGACTCACCTCCGTCACTCGTACAACCGTTCCCCAGCGCCTCCCCCATCTGGCATGGACTCTGTTTGAGAGAGTTGAAAGACTGATGAAAATACATCGTAAGCGCATACGGCGAGCAAAGAGAAGAATATGTGCCCAATTGAATGCCGGATTAGAGCAGACTGCATGAGATATGTCTTGCGCTTGTGTGCTGCCCAGAACAGCAGACAAAGCGAAAATCAGTGGGAGCATGAGGGGATCTATATAGGAAGCAGTGGGTTTTAAAGCCCATAGAAAGTGCGGGTGGACGTACTCTTATACGGAGAGCAATCAAAGATTCGGAAACCTGTGCGCTCCAGACACATTGATAGCTCTCACTTCGAGAATCATCCTGATTGGACCATTGCCCTTGTCAGACAACGCCGAATCGTGTAACGGGACGGGTTCGGGGGTTTCGGCCCTTGAGGCGCCCCGTCGCTGGTTCACGATGTCGTAAACCCGCGCGCTCGAGACACACTGACAGCTCTAACCATCCGGGCAAAGCGTCGCTGTCTTGAGTACTGCGTTCGTCAAACAACGCCGTGTCTTGCGGCCCATGAGAAGCGCGCCGTCGCTGGGCTCCCTCAATCGCACCACCCAAAACCTAAAAGAACGATAGAATTATAAGAATTGGCATGTATGTTAACCTGACAAATATATATCCTCCAGCTCAAACGGGAAGAACCGTGTTGAACACGACATCCCACATCTTGCCTACGAGACTGGTCAGCACTGCATATATGACAGAAGGAATGAAGACATACTCGTCACGCCAAAACCCAACTCGTAGTTTTTGTAGTGATGCCCGAGGTGGTATTTCTTCATCTCCTTCAGATAGGTAGGGAGGTTCGTGTGGTGGAGCGCATAGTGCATGCAGTCGTAGAGGACATAGAACGTGAACGCGCCGGCAATGATGCCGTTTGCGACTGCGACGGGGAAGAGCTTATACGCGAGCTGCGTGAATGGGTATTGGAGGATGATGAAAAGCGTCGGGGGCATTACGAGTCGGAGTCTGCGAGAAGAAATGTCAATGGAAGGCCGGAGAGTGATACATCGGACTCGCCTATCCATGGGTAGGTAGTGGTGCACTCCGTGTAGCAGGAAGTGCAGCGTCAACGCGACGTTGTTATCCGGGAGATACTCGTCCAGATGGAAGAGGAAGCGGTGAAGCACATATTCGAGGATCGTCCAGATTAGGTTCCCGAGCAGGAAGCAGGGGAGGAGCTTCAAGTACGACTCCGAGGGGATATCGGTGACGGAGGAGAGAGGAAGGTAAGGGTTCGTCCAAGCGTTGGGGAGCGGTCCAGTGAACTGGAAGAGGGAGCGGAGGAAGAGGTAGGCGGTGATGGGTAGCCAGAAGCTCGGCACGACATACCACGCCGCTTTTGTGAATACCTGGCGGGGATTAGTGGACGAGTCGGGCGTACGAATGAACGAACGCACCTCTAGATAGGCGGGGCCAAAGAGTCGGGCCGAATCAGGGAGATGCCTCGGCTGGTGGATCTGCTTTAGGTAAAACGATTTACTGTTAGGGGAGTAAGATGTCGTTGGTCACCATCCAAAGGTGGGCCGACAGACCTAAAGTTGGCCTTCCAGACTTGGGCGAGTAACGGCTGGCGAAGGTCGAGGAATTCGTTCTTCTCAAAGTCCGCAGCAAGGTCCGTGTCGTCTGGGTGGTAGTCGTCGGTAGCAACCCAGTCTGGCAGCGGTGAGTAAGTACCCTGTGCAGCTGCCAGCGTAACAGACAACGTACCGTCGCTCACAATTGTCTCGTCGGTGCCCAGTTTCCCGATGACGAATTCCTGAAGCATGCCGTACGCTGCCTCAGAGTGCTCGTGCTCGTCCTTGTCGGACATGACCGTGTCCACAGATTGTCCGCCGTATTTGAGGATGATGTCCTCACCGCCGGGATGGTCGGCAAGAAAGCCAGTCACGTTGTACACACGGCCATTGTACGAGAGCCAGCAGCTTGATTCCGACTTGTGCGTCGCAACGTCCTCCGCGGTGAAGATTTTCACCCGTTTCGACATGGACATGATTATGGCAGGAGGAGCGCGTAAGGCAACAACCCTGGCCGTGTTTGTCAGCCCTCAATTCTGCCACGTGTGATCGCTGATGGCCGGACACGGCTTTGGATCTTTTCTCCGCACTCCGGACCGTCCATGCCATTGCCCAAATTCTGCCAGATGCTCACACCTCAACAAGCTATTCGCCGTCTGTCTCGCTGGCGATAGACGTCTTACCACCACCGCTTATGGTCCTGGTCCTCGAACTGAAACACGCCTATGTACCCATTCACTCGAGCTGCATCGGGTACGACTGCATGCGGGACTGTTTTCATTGCCAGGTGATCCACACTCCCACACATTGTCTTCGACGATAGATTACCAACATATCCTCCGTTATCGTCGCTTGAATTCATATGATACACACGCGTCTCGGAAGATGAAGATCTTGGCAGTGCACGGTGCACGGTGCACGTATCTCCGTTCCTGCCAGCGCTTCTCGGCGTTCCAACGGAATCGTGAAACCTCCATGTTTATAGCGTGGGCATGACCTCAGAACGCCGCTTCTTCCTTTTCACGCTCATGCAGGTCTTTCTAGCCATCGCTCTGAGTGCCGTCCTACGAGGCACATGGGCTCAAAATGAAACTCACGCTGTCTGCTCTGATCCGGAATTTGACTGGGTACGAATTGTCTCCGCCGCTGGCTGCAGATGCTTACAGGCGCTTGTAACAACAGTCTTTCAACTCTCTCAAGCAGACTCCGTGTCAGATAGGAGAAGCGCTTGGGAATGTCTGCACGACCGACGGAAGTGCGTCTATCTCTGGCTACAATGAATACCATTGCTAATCTCCATCGGACAGGCTTCAATATAGTGCCCATTCCTGAAGGATTCCATTACGCTGGTATCTCAGCCGGTTTCGCGACAGATTGTCTATGCAATCAGGTCTACTTTTCTCTTCTGAACGTCTGTGCCGCGTGCCAAGGTGCCGGCGTGTCTGCGTACGTGCTCATCGCTGGCAGATCATGGCGACCACTAACCTCGCACAGCTGGGACAGCTGGAGCACAAACTGCACAGTTGCGTTCTCGACGTTCCCAAATCCTATACCGAGTGGTACCGCCGTTCCGCACTATGCCTACCTGCCACTCTTTGCAAATGGGACTGAAGACTTCGCTGCCGCTGTGAATGATCATGGTGCGTGCATCTATCATTCTGATCTTCGAGCACCGCATCATAGTTTCTAGGCCCGGAAGCGACAGCAGGCACTCCTCCTTCCAGCACCTCGTTGAAGACATCTTCAACATCGACCAGCAGTGCATCATCGTCGAGCACTGGCTCGTCATCTTCTGGTGGTGGGCACTCCCACGCTGGTGCGATCGCAGGCGGTGTGGTAGGCGGTCTTGTGGGGCTCGCCCTGGTTGGCGGTGCTCTGGTGTATTACTTCGTGATCCGCCCAAGACGCCAACGGAAGAATCAAGCACAGGGGATCAATGACATTGATGATGGCCACGATGGAGATGTTCGTCCATTCCAGCTGCAGCATCCTGGTGGAGCGAGTGACTCGGGCATGATTCAGCGACTCTATGTGCGTCTTTCGTTGTGTTGATAGGGTGCTGAGCTGATTAGCGCCCGGCGCTTGTGCAGGACCCTAACGATCCGACAACCTTCCCTCCCAACAGCGCTGTGTCCCCCGTGTCCCCCTTGAGTCAAACCGTATTCACAGGATCGCCGCCACCGCCAGGTCATAAAGGACCATGGACGCCGCCTCCAGTGTCGAACTTCCAGACACCTAGTGTGTCGGCGCTTTCCGCGTCTACTGGAGCGCACACTTATCGAGGAGCGCCGGAAATCTGATCTTTACCGTCTACGTAGTGCCATTCTCGTTGGTCTCTCGCTGTTATTCTATAACTTTCTATCTACGTTTGAAGCCTATCAGAGCGCTGGGCTCAACGAATTTCAATTACAACGCTGTATATGTATGTATCGGGACATAACTTGAATGCAAAGACGCGACACATCTTGTGGGATCAGTATGAGAGACTGTGAAGTCATGTCGTCGGTTTTGCTGTGCCGGGTCGTTACATGGTACTGTCAGGATGATTTGCTGGAGACGGTACACTGATCGATGGCTCGCTTTTTCCAGTACGGACGCGCAGCATTCTGAAGATGGGGGAATAGGGCATGCGACTAGCTCGGGAACTTCTCCTCTTCGCAGCCTCCAGTAGGAATATGAGAGAACTTGTAGCTTTTCGCCCTATGTGCGGTTCTGTAATCTGCGTCAGACAGACAAACAGACTTCATTTAGCGGAAGGCTGGACCTCTTCGAGGAGGGCGGCGGAGGGCCACTTGCGTTTCTAGTATCAACGTCTGGAATCGTCTCCCTTGACGAACGAGCCTCGAGCACCTCAGTTCCAGAGTTATAACCTCCGGGGTAGAACATTGTGGCTCGTCGCCGTACAGGCCCCGTTGAAGAAGCTGGGAGTACTGTCCTCTCACGGATCGACCCCGTTGAGACCCTGGAAGCACTCGAAGACCCGATTGTAGGAGATGTTTGCGGAGAAACTTTCTACAAACTGCAAAAAGGAGATGATGGCGGGTTGACAAATATATTGCAGCTAAGAGTTCCTCATCACTGCGGCCACTAGACTACAATACACGGGTCTTCTTCTCAGTGAGGAGTCCGAGGAGACGACTAATCTTTCTTTTAACAGCACTGAACAACGATTTTGGGAACGTCAAGGCCCCATGCTGTGGCGACAATGCTATCATTCACTGTTAGACGGATTGGTGCATGATGAGACTCATCATACCTTTCGTGAGGCGACCTGACATCTTCGAAGATCGGGCAGAAGGAGTGGTATGACCAGAGTCTGTGACCACAGGAGCCTTGGGACTCGGATTTTCAGTTTTTGATGGCGACTCGACTGCAGGTGAGGCTTCATCTTTGGAAAGATGGACCTCTTCCTGCTCGCTCGGAGATACATCACAACGCCCTGTCACAGAGATGCTGATAGCATTTTTCGTTGCCAAATGGGAAGAGTATAACGCGTCGTCTGCTTCCTGCACAGCCGCGATTCGCTTCTTCACACGCTCTCGATGCTGGTTTTCTATACTGTACAATATCTTTCAGTAACAAGGTCCTCCAGGAGGGAAAGAAGAGCGTACCGTTGCAATTCATTGACCTCCTCAAAAAATTCCCAAGCATTTGAAAGTTCCTCCGCGGCCAGCGTCGAAAGATCGAAACAAACGTTGACCACAGGAGATTCGAACATCCAGATGCCGTCGTCAGACTGCTCCGTATTCGACGTGCTAATCGAGCTGCCGTCGCCGTCGTCGTCGTCATAGTCCTCCTCCTCGTTGTCCTCATCCTCGACTTGGTCATCGTCCTCGTCAACTGCAGCCTCGGCAGCGGCAGCGGCAGCTCGCTCGGCTAGTGACTGCTCTTGACGTTTGCGGTCCTCGAGCATCACTTTATTTAATTTCATGAATTCCTCCTTTGGCCACACTGAGTAAACACCACGGTCGCGTATATCTATCCGTTTGTGCAGGACCTGTATTGGAGCGAGGGCGCGTGTTGGGTGGTAGCAGTCACTCCATGGAAGTGGCGGATCAGTCATAATGGCTTGGCGTCCAAGCGGGTGAGGGGAAGTATTTGGATGTATGGGTATGCTCATGTCGGCTTCGACGCATTTGTCGTCATGGTCAGCATGCATCCCTCGCGACACTAGTATGACACTCATGGGATAAAGAGCGCCAACGCGTGGGACGTAACCCATCCACTGAATGTGAAGTTGATTCAACATCGAACTGGAAGACGATAGAAACGCACCCTGGTCACCATCGCCACATATTTCTTGGTCTTCATCGCTTTGCACGCAGATGTAGCTTCCGGATCATTGAGGCGCTGCAGAGACGCGACCGGGTCTATCTCGAAGACAAAGTATTCGCAGAACTTGGGAAGAGAGGGTTCGCTCATGGTGGGGTCTTGATGGGTGTATGGACATGGTGTCACTCGCAATAAAAGACTACGGCTCAAGAAGGGGATTCGCCTAATAGTAACAATAACATGCAGGGCCATCCGGGGCGGCAATCAATCTATCAAGCGGCCTGAGCCGAAAACAACAACGAGCCAATCAGGTCCGCCCCACTCCATGTCGAGACACACATACTTAGTCTCGTTATTTACGGAAGGGTTCCCTTTTAGGGTAGGGTCCGCTAAACGGATGGCAACGAGACTACATAGTCGAGACAATTGCATGATTTTCAGCCTTGTCTGCCATTATTGTCAGGTTGTTGTTCTTTCCCGTTGCCATGCGAGTGGACGCCGGCCCCATTTGGTACAACAGCGCACCTTGTCCTGTCATCAAGAACAATACATCGGGAAGTTCGCCGTCGTCCAGAACGTGATCGGTGATCAACGCTCTATAGAATCCATTCCATGTCTATGACAAGAAACTCTACCTATCGAGAACAACATGCCCTGCATAAGTTCTTCCATAAAAAGCCACATCATCTCCGTACAGCTTCAGACAACGACAACCTTCCCATGACCGCACCATCATTGAGATCACGACGCACCGCCGCCAGCTCGCGATCCCGGAGGCGTCGCCAGCCTACGGTCGACGCCGAGATCGATGATTCCCTAGTTCCACTCGAGTATGGCGCAATCTATGCGGTTAAGGAGTCTCTCATCCTTCCTTACTACAAGCTGTGTCTCTCCACAATCTCCGGGATTACTTCCATCCACAGCGGGGACGCCGACACAATGTCCAGGTTGACATCCGTCGAATCCCGAGCTGATACTGCTGCCAAAAACATAGAGCAGGCGGTGAAGAAGAAGAGATTTCCACGTCCTGCCGTGTACTGCGAAGCGCCAGTATTCTATTTTGACAAGACAGGGAAGTACGAGCATTGGGTGTTTCCTATGGGAACATTTTCGGGAAATCAGACACTTCATCCCAAGCTCGAGAGCTTTGTCATGCCCATCTCTCTCACTGAAAGCCACGGGGTGTCTGTGAACGGAGCGCTTCATACCTCTCCTCCCTGGCAGGTTACGCCGCCAAAAAAAGCGCGAGTCGTCGTTCTCCCATTAGCAACAGAGGCTCGCCCGTTGCGATACTGGAGCACTGATAGTGTACCCATGTTCAAACTTGAACCCGAGGCCTACCAGGCTCTGCTGTATCAGAGCATGCTGAAAATGGACGACTTCTTTAACAAGGCACAGGCTGATCCCGACTACGTGGGCGAAGTCCTGGAGGGACTTTTGCAGAGTCATGACGATGTGAGCTGCTTGAAAAGCCCATATACAAAACATCACTGACTGGCCTTCTAGCTATACATCAAGACGGCCGAAGGAGTTGTCGTGAAGAAGCCTCTAGAAGATTCCAGGACAGACAACGCGGTAAGTACTTATACGATGTTGCGAAATAACGCATGTTCAGTCAACACTTGTAGGCCGTTGACAACAGGAGTGTTTCACCGTCACCAAGCAAGCCGTTCAAAAAGAGTCTTGCAAACAGAGAGAACACCGCGCCGTCCGAGTCCCGCCTGAAGAAGGTACGTTGTGCCACTGAGTCGTGAGAGCGGGCAAACGCACTGACCTGCACCCAGGTGGCGAGCGCTGTCTTCACACGCTCTAGAAATCTGCGTGTTCACGCACCGCAACTTGCAACCATCATCGAGGTTCTCAAGACCCCGATGAGTCCTTCGTTCCGGAACACATAACCAGGTCCTCGCAGGACGTATCATCTATGCCTTCTCCTCTCATTTTTCTGCCTCTTCCCACAGTCCACTTTTCTGTGCTGTTCATTTATCTAGTGTTGCTGCATGCTATCGTATTTCCCCCGCTCCTAATCGTGTTCCTTCTTGTCATTATGAAAAAAAGGCATTACTGCACCGTACATCTTACCATCCAGCTACATATAGTGTTGGTTCAGGTCACCAGCCGGCGCCGGCGTCAGATGAAACAGGAATATCTGCCGCGAGGACTTCGACACAACTGCCGAAGTTACGGATGGTCCTGTGTAGCCTTGTTGCATCCCGACAAATAAAAACTAGAAAGAAATACGAGATAATCACCGAGCTGCCCTTTGTGTGCACTAGTAGGACGAAGAAGCCCCCGAGTCGGAAAAGGCTAGTTATTTGGGGACATATACAGGACGATACACAACCCGACTCGATCAGGAATGCCCAATGACCGCCTGCGCCCGATACGGCTCTTCGAGGTATTTCATCTCGGCCTCCGTCAGTTTAAGATGCGTTGCAGCTGCAATCATAATCAAGACCATTATCCTCCACAGTGTGGAAGGACTCACCAATGAGCGCCTTCAAGTTCTCGATCGACGACGTCCCGACGATGGGTGCAGATACACCTGGCTGACTGCACACCCACGCAAGCGCGAGCTGTGCCATCGTTACACCCCTCTTGCCTGCAAGTTCCTCGACGCGGTTGACGATGTCCTCTGTGCCGGCTTGAGACTTGTAGCTTCTTTGCATACTATGATGGAAGGGTTCAGTGACCGAACAGTTCAGAGAGCTTGTCAAGCAAACTTACAAATCAGAGGCGCCGCGCTTAGTCTGTTCGCTCAGAGGGCGAGTGAGAATCCCCCGCGCGAGCGGAGACCAGGGGATCGAGGCAACTTTGAAGTGCTGTGATTGCAGAGGTGTTTGTGGTTAGTATGAGCAGGTACTGGAGAACAGGACACTTACGTCTAGTGTTGGAAACATCTCCCTTTCCTCCTCCCTGTACACGAGATTGTAGTGGTTCTGCATCGAGATGAACGGCGTGAGGTTGTGCGTGATGGCGTAATCTGCACCGTCAGCTCGCCTCGAAATTGCCGGGCAGTTTTCAAAAGACTCGGACGTACTTTGCATTATGTGAACTGTGTGACATGATGAGTCGAGCGGAACAAGAGGTGTGAAAAGAACGCACATTGGTACGCATGACAGGAGGACATGCCGATGTAGCGCACCCAGCCGGCCTGTACGACTTCGTGCAGAGCTTGCATCGTTTCCGCGATGGGCGTCTGTGGGTCGAAGCGATGGCCTACAAAGACCTGTGTCAGCGAGGAAGAATGGACGACAAGCAACTTACACTGCAGCACGTCAATGTAATCGAGCTGAAGACGTTCGAGACTGCTCTTGACAGAGGCGAAGATGTGCTACAAAGTCTTCAATGAATGACAGATTGGAGCGACACAGTGCCAAACCTTGCGACTGAGCCCGTATTGGTTAGCGTAACCTTTGCCGTCTAACTCTGGCGCACCAAGTCTATAGAGGTGTTCCGACACGGACGTGGTAGATATGGGTGCCCAGAGCTACATATACTCGGAGGTAAGAGAGAGAATATGACAATGGAATCGAGGTTTACCTTGGTCATGACAACGATTCCTTCCCTCGGTATATTGTACTCCTTGATAGCGCGCCCAAGAAGTTTCTCGGATACGCCGTTGGAGTACATATTCGATGTGTCAAACGCGTTGATCCCTACATCGTATCTAGTGCAATGTTTAACAAAATGCACGGGGGGATCGATGTTTCGAAAAAAAAACTGACGCGGCCTTCACGTGCTTGACCGCCTCGTCGCCCTCGAGCACCCAGTCGGCCCATGCTGCATCTCCAAGGGACCCGCATCCAAATATAAGCTTGGAGACTTTCAGTCCGGAATTCCCGAGGCGTACTAGACGTAGATGGGTAAGCATCATGAGAGTGAGAAACACGACTCACCATATTCAATTCCGTCAGCCATGATGTCTCGTTGTGGATTGCCAGCCCCTGGGCTTCGCTCTTTTATACGCCAGTAAGGGTTCCCCTTCCAAAGGAGCACGTAAATCTGGACAGTCATTGTCTCTTCGCGGATTTGCTGAGAGATGACAGAGCATCGGGGACCACTAAGCAAACGAGTAAAACCTCGGGGTTCCGGCGACAGGAGTAGTCAAAGATGTATAAGAACGGCTACGAGGCAAATATCAACACGCATACCCGGGAAAGAGTAAGAATAACACATACTCTTGAACGCTGTAGAACGTCAGCGATCTTGCATCTTCAAGGCCGGTAGGAAGTCGAGCGTTTTGCTCCGTTCAGTACTATGGGGGCGATTGAATGAGTGAGTACTTCTAGAGAAAGGAATGATCAGTGGGATTCACCCAGTTTCCACTGTCCTTCTACCTCTCATTTCATCGCGGCTGCGTATAGGTCCCACCTATAAAGAACCACGGCCCCGGCCACGTAGCCACGCGTCTGCTGCTACCCATGCATCCCGCGGCGGCGGCAACCCAACTAGCGGAGCACCCAGAACCATCCCGAGCTGCGTTGCATGATCCCGCCCGCCGCCCCGGTAATCCCTGCCAACGACAAACCCGCGCCTCCTCCCGCTTCCGACAACCTCCTCATCGTCGTCCACCATTATTCCGCTTCCAGGTTGTGGCAACAAAGGTGATGTGGAGGACACTCCTGACGAGGATGCGCTCTAGGGTGCGGTCACAAGCGGCTTGATCGGGAAGATGTGTGGTGTCCGTCGTAGAGTGGGATGTCGATGATGCTGACACCAGCGGGGCCCGCGATAGACGCGACGATGGACACTCTTGACGGAAACAAGGCGCCGGAGGGAGAGGGTTAGATGGGCCTGGGATGATATTCGGCATCATCATGAGCTTGGACGACCCGGGCGCCGCGGGGCGCGTAGTGCTGTGATCTGTGGTGCACTGGAAATCAAAAGTGAGATATCGATAGATAATCCACCAGCCCCTTCACCAGCCACACCGGCAGCGCAGCAAAAGTGACAGGGCAACAGGGCGAGAGCGAAGGGAATAAGACAAGGTACAAATGGAAGCTCTTGCCAAGCATCACCAAGCGCGTCAGTCGCCACGTGTTGCCGTCGCTCGAAACTTTTGGTTTTTCAACTAGAACGTCCCGGCTTCCAAACACATACTATTAGAGGCATACTAATTGGATCATATAACATGTACTACAGAAAACTATACACACATCAAGCTCCTCATCTGCTCTAGCACACTATCTTAGTTGCGCAACTAATTTGTCTCCAACATTCATTATTCTGCTTGACAATGGTGGCTTTTCTGGTTCTTGTATGCAGATTATATTGCGCTCAAAAAGACATAGAAATACAAGTACTCACTCTTAGATGCATTCTCATGAGATGTGCGCGTGCGGACTCTCCATGATGGAACGGGTACCTTCGGAATGTTGTTTGCGTGCTGTAGTCTACTCGCGAGGGCTCGTATCCTTCTTCCGATGTGTAGGTCTGACTCAAATATTAGACTTGTATCTGTGCATCTGGGGCGTTCGTTCACTCACGTCTCGGGGGCATGTCTTTCCGACTTTTCTCGCTACCGCAGGACGGAACCTGCTCTGCGCGATGACCAATGGAATGCTGGCACCGCGAAGTTGAGGGCGTCTCGACGGCGTCGAGCGACTCTCCGTCAATTGATATCGTTGAATCTGATCGATGTGTATACGTCGGGGAAGACCTCCCGGACAACAAAGAACCATCTATTGCCTCGAGTCCAGTCGGGCTTGATGATGGTATCTGTACCGGGCAGTCGCTGCGGCCTAGCGTGAGTGACGTATAGGCTTTGTTGTCCCGTTCGCAAGCAGCTCTGATTTGTTCTTTAACTCTCTCCTTATGTTCATATACAATTCTGTCGCAATATGAATGTCCATTTTGATGTAACATGATATCTCACATACCTTTCCAGCTCATCTAACTCATCCCAGAACTGCCACGGATTGCAGAAATCCTCTTCCTGGAACGATTCAAGGTTGAATGAGACGTTCACGAATGGTTGCCTGGAAACCCATTCCAGGTGGCGTTCGTCGAGATCGGAATCATCTACTGCTGCCGTTCGGCCTGAACGGGCCAAAGCGGGAGTGCAAGACAGAGTGGAGGGCGCGCTGGAGGCAGATCGGCTCAATGCATTGATCACTGTCTTGAGAGTTTTGTGCCATAGTTTGTCCTCGTCTGTAGCACGGGATAGCTTCATCAACTGTTCCCCCCCATCCTTCATGATGCATTTCCCTTTTGTCCTCCTATCGACTCCGCCCACAACAAAGCGAACAGTGGTTCGTGCAAGTGTCGCATGATAACAATTTGACCAAGGCAAAGGGGGTTCTGTCTCTATGGGTAGACGGCGGAAGGGGTGGGGGCTTGTATTCGGCGAGATTGGGATAGTCATCTGTGGCTGAACGCATCTTGGGCCGGGGAACATCCCCTTTGATACCATGATCACTCCGATACAGCATGTAAAACTTTCAATTGGTATTCCGTCCATCCACTACAGCACAGTGAGCTCTCTCAAGAGAGAAATTCAAGAAGAGGATCATGCTCACATTGGTCACCTTAGCAACGTATCGCTTGCACTTCAAGGCCTTGCATGCATTTGTGGCGACAGGATCATTGAGATCCTCCGTCGTGGCAAAGGGATCGATCTGCAGAATGAAGTATTCATTGTGCTGGGGTACGAAAGCAGGTTCTTCGACATTCGAGGGCATGATTTGCGGTTGCGAGTGTCAAGTGAGAGCAGGAATGGACTTTGATAGCGAGCCACAAATGGTTTTCTTCGCTCACAAGGGAGATCCATGATGGCAACAAAAAGACCCGCGGATTCGGGCGTGAAGTCGCCATCATTGTGAACTTTCGGGGCACAATGTCGACAATAAAGAGAGGTTCATACGACGCTGTCGCCAAACAGTACCAAGCGCGTTCCTCTCCACGTGCCTCAACTTGATCTCGGTGTAAAACCTCAACCTCTCAGATCACCCAAAGCTGCATATAACCTCGTTCTATTCGTAGAAACGACGGGCGTACAGCGACGGTGACGGTAAGACGGTAAGAAAAAGACTAATCTAATCTAATCAGAAACCGATCACTTATCAGGTTTCCGCCACGGTCCTTCGACGTCCTGGGTACGGCGACCACCCTTACAACGTGGTATCATTTTCGTCGACTGCGGCCTCGCCATTGATAGTGATCTGCCGGCTCTGGCTTCAGGCCAGGCCAGCCGTGGGCCAGGCGTACTTGGGCCAGAGCCAGGCCGGGCCGTGGAGACGGCTTCGCAAAGCTCATGGCCTGGCTTGGTATTCTGCAAGCCGTAAGCCAGCCGTCGAGCCGTGGCTCAACACCATGTCAGGTATTGGATCAACCACACTGCAGGACTTCAAGCGAGCTCCGCTTCGACGATACCGCGACATTTGACTGCTACTGGTAGCTTCCCTGCAATGGCATCCCAGTCGCGCGGTGAATTTCTGAGTCGCGCGGTGAGTGATGTCCGTATTAGGAAAGACAAGTCCTCAGTGCTCACTTAACGTTACGCGACGCTCAAGTGTCCAACGTCGACGTCCAATTCAAAATGTGATTGATAGTGCTCAAGCTCAAGTTGTACCCTATAGCACGTACCGCTGCATCCCGCCTGCATTTGAAGCCGAAGCCAGGCCAGAGCCAGCCGTGACTGACGGCCTTGGCCTGGCTTACCATTTCGATGAGCCAGAGCTTTGCGAAGCCAGGCCAGGCCAGCAGATCACTACTCGCCAACGACGGCGGCTCGTATCACATCCACTATGAGTGTCTCAAGTTGACCAAGACTTTGTACTTACTGAGGACGATATACACCCACCTCGCTACATATTTCCTGCTCTTCGTGACTTTGCACGGAGATGTAGCTTCTGCATCACTGAGGCACTCTTGAGCTCATCTCGAGAAGATGTATTCGCAGAATTCGGGAACAGATAGTTCGCTCGTGGTGGGTGTTCAGTAAGTGTACGAACGAGGTGGCCCACAATCTGATACGGAAGCAACCAGGGACACCACACAGGGCCACATCAGACAGCATCGGGATCGCATACAAATGCTTTGTTGTGCTTTGCGTTACATGGCGATTGGGCGCTCTGTATCAACAGAACAGTAAGCTGAGCGTGTCCCAGGAGAAGCAGATGTCCCATTACAGTAGACGTATACACGACCCCAAACCGTCGCATTCATCAATGCCCAAAGACCGGCTGCACTCGATACGGCTCATCGAGGTATTTCATCTCCTCGTCCGTCAGTTTGATATGCGTCGCGGCTAAGTATCCTCTTCAGCACGATGTAAGTAAATAGTGAGAGTTATGTGCTCACCGATGAGCTCCTTCAAGTTTTCGATGGACGACGTGCCGACGATGGGCGCAGATACGCCTGGGCGGTTCAACACCCAAGCCAGGGAGAGCTGCGCCATCGTCACACCCCTCTTCCCTGCAACCTCCTCCACGCGGTTGACGATGTCCTCTCTGCCGGCTTGGGATTTGTAGCCCTGTTGAAACCTTACACGATCGAGGTAAGAAGGGGAGGGTGGGAGAAAGTAGACTTCAACGTACGGATCACTGACTCCGCGCTTTGTGTTCTCTCCCAGAGGACGGGTAAGGATCCCGCGCGCGAGCGGAGACCAGGGGATGGAGGCGACACCGAAGTGCTACAGCGAGTTTCAATATCGTCAAGAAAGGCAGGAGAAGACGCACGCTCAAAGTAGGGAACATCTCCCGTTCCTCCTCCCGGTAAACGAGACTGTAATGGTTCTGCATCGAGATGAACGGCGTGAGGTTGTGCGTGATCGCGTAATCTGCGCCGTTATCATCATTGGGCAGCGCTGAAGGACTTGGACCTACTCTGCATCATGTGGACTGTGCGGCGTGTCAAATGAAGGAAACAACAGGTGCGGAGAGAGCCTACATTGATACGCATAGCAAGAAGACATGCCGATGTAGCGCACCCAGCCGGCCTTGACGACGTCGTGGAGGGCTTGCATTGTTTCCTCGATGGGCGTGTTAGGGTCGAACCGATGGCCTAGCGAGACGTGTATTAGTGAGGGAAAATAAACGTCAGGAAACGTACATTGCAGCACATCAATGTAGTCGAGCTGGAGACGTTCGAGACTGTCCTTCACAGAGGCAAAGATGTGCTAGAGAATCTTCAGCGAATGATCGGTTATGAGGGACGCAGGGAACGCAAACCTTGCGACTGAGCCCGTATTGGTTGGCGTAGCCCTTGGCATCCAGCGCCGGAAAGCCAATTTTATATAGTGATTCCGAGAGGTTGGTAGAAACAGGTGCCCAGAGCTACGCAAAGGTAAGAAAAGACAATGTGATTCTGGATTAGAGGTTGGGTACCTTGGTCATGACAACAATTCCCTCCCTCGGGATATCGTACTCCTTGATAGCGCGCCCAAGAAGTTTCTCAGATACACCGTTGGAGTACATGTTGGCTGTGTCAAACGCGTTGATCCCTGCATCGTAACTGATGCATTGTAAGGTCGAGAAAATGGATATTGGGGAGAACTGACGCGGCCTTGACGTGCTTGACTGCCTCGTCGCCCTCGATCACCCAATCAGCCCACGCCGTATCTCCCAGAGACATACATCCGAAGATGAGCTTGGACACCTTCAGCCCCGAGTTCCCGAGGCGCACTGGACGTCGGTGTCAGCACGCAATGGAAGGGAGGTGTACTACGACTCGCCATATTCTATCTTGTCAGCCATGAATGTTGGTTGAGCTTGAGGGTTGGGGCTACCTTCCTTTATACGTTCTGTACATGTACACGAGAATTTAAATAGTCATTCACTTCCTGCCGAAAGGACGCGTTTGTTAATGGGATGACAGGCATCGGAGACCTAAGCGAACGAGTCAGACCTCGCGGTTCCGGCGACAACAATCGGGCAATCATCGGTCCGGTGGTATCGAATGGGCAACTGGTCATGCGAATCTATGATTACGGCTGCGAGTGGAGGATCAGGACGTATAGCTGGGAAAAAATGGACAATCACATACCCTTAACCGCCACAGGTCAGCAGCTTCGCATCTTCAAGACCGGTGGGCACGTCGAGCGTAAACAAGCCAGCGTTACAAATACGGCACATGAGGCCCACTGTGTAAAACCACTGGTCAGTCGTAGTCCCAGCGCCACCACCGATCACCTCGCATTCTTACCAGCCCGAGGCAAATTTTGAACTTTGAAATTTTCATATCATTCAGTATGAGTGAGTGAGTGAGTGTCAGTAAGTAAGTAGATGAATGCTCCTCCTCCTCCTTCTACTTCCCAATCTCATCGCGGCGGCGTATACCTCCCGCCTACGAAGAACCCCTGCCCCGGCGCGCCCTGCCACGGGTCCTGCTGCCACCCATGCATCCCAGGCGGCGGCCCAGGCGGTGGTAGCCCAACTGGCGGCGCGCCAGGAACCATCCCCGGCCCAGGCGGCTGCGGTGCATACCCCCACCCGCCTCCCCCCGTACTACTAGGCCACCCGCCACCAACTACAGGTCCGCGCCTCCTCCCGCCCCCAACAACCTCATCCCCGTCGTCCACCAACGCTCGGGATCCAAGCTGCGGCGACGTATGCGACGGGGACGACCCGCCGGACGACGATGCAGCCTTTGACGCGGTCGGAGGCGGCTTGATGGGGGAAACGGTCGATGTCGAGGCGGATTGGCCGATGACGCCGACGCCGACGGGGCGCGCGATGGGCGCGACGCTGGCACGCCGTACGGGCACGAGTGGTGGTGCGGGTGCCGGCGCTGGAGGGAGAGGGTTGGATGGGCCTGGGATCATATTCGGCGGCATGGGCGACACTGGCGCGTAGTGCCCGCCGTTGACGGTGATCCCGTTGACAAACCGCGGAGGACCGACACCAAAAGGAACACCAGGTGGTGGAAGGTAGCTGTGCGCTTGAGGCGTCCGCTGCACTTGGGGCGGGATGGAGTAAAGGGGTGGCGGCCGACGCTGCTGCTGCTGCTGCTGCTGGTGAGGTACCGAAGGTGTCGGTGGCGCGGGGGTGTGCGCCTGCATTGGAGCGGGCGTCGGTACCACCGGCACAGGAGCAGCAGGAGGAGGCGCAGGCTTGCTCATGATCTTCTTGACACCGTTCGTCTTCATCGTCGGCGTCTTGTCGGGCGGCGGGCCAGTCTGCTTGGGAACCTTCTCCGCCCTTTCCCTCTCGATGCGCTCCTTCTCTAGCCTCTCCTTCTCTAGTCGCTCCTTCTCCGCCTTCTCCGCTTTCTCCCTCTCCAACTTCTCCGCCTTCTCCCGCCGCTCCCGCTCTTCCCTGCGCTCCCTCTCCAGCTTCTCCAGTCTCTCCCGCTCGAGGCGTTCCCGCTCCTCCCTCTTCTCCTCCTTCTCCTTCCGCTTCCGCTCCTCCTCCTCGCGTTTCTTCCTCTTCTCCTCCTCGCGCTTCACCCGTTCCTCCTCGGCGGCCTTCTTGACGGTCTCCCGGCGTATGCGCTCCTCTTCGCGTTTACGCTTGGCCTCGGCCTCGGCGACTGCCTGCTTTGCACGGATGGAGGCTTCTTCGGCAGCTTTGGATGCGGCCTTTTGGGCTTTCTCTTGCTCCTTGGCTTCCTTCTGTTGCCTATCAAGATATCAGCAAGAGGAAACACGACGATCAAAGGAGAGTAGTTCGTACCGCTTCTTGTCCTTCTTCTTCTCCTTCTCCCGCTGCTTCTTGAGCTCCCTCTCCTTCGACAGCTTATCCTCGTCCTCGAGTTCGCGTAGAAGCTGAAGCTGTCTCTCCTGGGCGACCTGTTCACGATACGCCTTCAGGACGCGTTGCTCGAACATACGCGCTGCGAAAATGGAAAACATGCGTTTGCCCTCTTCCATCTTCTGCTCCTCGGTGAGAATCTGCGAGGAAGAACGCGATGAGCATTGGTATTGACGACGGACAAATCATGAAAGAAGATCGGAAAGAAAGATCCGAGAATGAGGAGAGCAAAACACACCTCCTCCTCCTCTTCATCTTCATCCTCGTCGTCCTCATCGTCGTCGTCCTCATCATCCTCATCGTCGCTCCCGCCCTCGCCGCGATCGCCATCAGCGCCATCATCGCTGCCGCCATCATCTCCTTCACCGTCACTATCACTCTCGACGTCGCCTGCTGCTTCCTCTTCTCGCTGCATCCTCCGTTCCGCAAGCTGCTCCATCATCTCCAGAAACTTCTGACCGTCGTTCTTCAATAGATCGTCCGCCACAGTCAATATGTTCCCAGGCCCCGTCACGGTCAGACTGCCGCCGAGGCTGAATAACCCCGGCTTTGCGAGCGGTTCGCGCGCTTGGCCGCCCCCTGCGCCATTGTCCCGCGGCGGCTCGCGTACACCGCCGCCGGCGACTTCTTCTGGCGGCGGATCGTCTTCCTCCTCCTCGTCCTCCTCCTCATCCTCCTCGTATTCCTCCTCCTCTTCCGGGACTTGCCGCTGTACGACCGCGCCATTCCGATCGAGCTCGACACTGCCTGGAAAGGGTCCCGGGCCGGGTGGTGGAGGGATGGTGCCGCCAGAAGAGACGTAACGCTGCTGGTAATGCGCGTATTGCTCGAGCTCCTCGTAGTAGGCGTCGTATAGAACCTCGAGTTCCTCCTCGATTGCATTGCTGTGATGACGAAGAGGAGATAGCCGGAAGCGTGGTAGTGGCACACGACGAAACAGCGAGTGGCGATCAAGGATAGATAGACGTAGCAGAAGGTAGACAGAGAAACGATGAGCAAAAGTGCGCCACAGCCGTCCGCGGACAGAGAAAGGAAACGCACCGCTTGCGACCGCACACGGCACACCCACAACTATGCCGTTGCTGCTCCTTCATCTTGCGCAGGACCGTCTCCTTCTCGATCTTGACCAGTCCCCGCCGCTCATCCACGCTCAAGCCGAGCCAAAACTCCTTGATCCGCTCGCGCTCCTCCGTCGACGACGTGCTCCAGATCTTTTTGCCCTGCTCGCGGTCCCGGTCTTTGTCCCGGTCCTTCGGGTTCGCCGCGGCGGTCGGCGTCGCAGACGCAGGCGGCGGCGGGTGATGATGCGGATGCGGCGGCGGCACGCCTTTCCCTTTCCCCTTCCCATTGTATCCCGCCCTCCCGCCCCCTCCTCCCGTGTTGGCGTTGGCGCTCGTCGGCGTGGCATTGGCGTTCGCCCCCGTAGTGGCATTGTACGCCATCGGCTTTTTCCCAATAGAGACCTGCGACGGCTGGCGTCCCACCGGCGCCATCGTATGCAGTTATATGTGGTGTAGTGGTATTGGAAAAGAGAAAACGGATAGGCTTGGTCAGCAGGTACGTGCTTTGTCGGGTTAGGGGCACGCTTTTGGGCATGTGCGTCGGGCCGTGGCTGTGCTTCCCGCCTCCTTTGATGTGACGTCCATGGTGTTCTCGTTCGATATTCATGTGCTGCTTCACCCTCGTTCCTTAGCCGCGATTGTCGCACGACCGGAGAATGGAATTCTGCCTGCTGACCTCCTTCTGACTTTTTCTTTGCCCCGGATCCGTATTTTTGGCCGGTCGCTATACATTTTTCACTAGTTCCACTGAACGCGTTCCCTCGGCCATGACTGGACCCCTTATGTAGGGATTCAGGCTTACAAATGAGTATTCGTACTCCGTATATATAGGTCGACTCACTCGAGAAACAGCTTTCCAAAACGCTACCACGATGTCTGACCATATGATCGTCGACCAGAAGATTCAATACGGTACGCTCCTCCCAATTCACCGAGCGTGCGATGGACGCTAATATGCACTTACAGTCCGTTTGGGTACATCGGGGCTCAAGGTCTCCAAGATAATCATGGGCTGCATGTCCTTGGGCGACACGTCCTGGTATGACTGGGTGCTTGAGGGCGACGCTGCAGTCCAGCACGTCAAGGCCGCGTAAGCTCCGACCTCTCTTGTGGTCTAGACCTCAGTCTCGAACCGCCAGCAGATACGATGCAGGAATAAACACGTTCGACACAGCGGATGTCTATTCCAACGGCGTATCTGAGAAGATCGTCGGGCGCGCCATCAAGGAGTACAATCTTCCCAGGGAGGGAATTGTTGTCCTGACCAAGGTACGTTGTACATTCTGGCCTTCCGCCTGTCTGTGCTGATATGTACATGTCCACAGCTCTGGGGTGCAGTGTCCACCGACGTTGCAGATAAACTCTTTAGCGTGAACGTAAAAGATCTGGACCAAAAGGGATATACTAATCAGCACGGCTTGAGTCGGAAGGTGCGTCCACTCATTATCTTCTGATAGCGAATCTGCACTTCGGTCGCTGAATTTGCCTCTCACAGCACATCTTTGCGTCTGTCAAAGATAGCCTCGAGCGTCTCCAGCTGGACTACATCGACGTGCTTCAATGTACGTTCTGTCTGTCTTTCTTTTTCTTTGTTTCATGCACTCATGTTTGCAGGCCACCGCTTTGACCCAGACACGCCCATCTCCGAGACGATGCAAGCCCTCCACGATGTCGTCCAAGCTGGATGGGTACGCTACATTGGCATGTCCTCCTGCTACGCATATCAGTGTACGTGCCGAATACTTCACCCGGGCCATCGTCTCACATCTCCCGAATTGCAGTCCACATAATGCAAAGTATGCTCCCTACTCCGTTCGGTGCCTTCACGGGTTGACCATGCCTACTAGACCACGCCATAACGCACAACCTCACCCCGTTCATTTCTATGCAGAACCACTACAGCCTCATCTACCGCGAGGAAGAGATGGAGATGTTCCCCACACTCAAGGTACGTGTCCTGCCCGGCCTTCCCCTCTCTGGCCTTCCCTAACCCCAGTTACAGCACTTCGGCGTAGGGTCCATCCCTTGGTCCCCGCTCGCACGCGGCATGCTCACCCGCCCTTTGCGCGAACAGACAAAGCGCGGCGCCAGTGATCTGTACGTCCACACGTCCACCTCCTGCCACCTCCCGTTCTCACCTTCTATGTACTATGACTCAGGATGCAAGAAGGCTACAGATCTCAGGTCGGGACGGAGGACGTTGTTAACCGCGTGGAGGAGGTCGCGGGTAGGAGGGGTATAACGATGGCGCAACTCGCGTTGGCGTGGGTGTGCAACCGACCAGGCGTGTCAGCGCCTATCGTAGGGACGTCGTCTATTGAGAATCTGAGGGAGCTCATTGGTGAGCACTCCCTCCCACCGTTGAGATCATGGTGCTGATTGTGATGGTAGCGGCGACGCATATCAAGCTGACGGAGGAGGAGATGCGATATCTCGAGGAACCGTACCGCCCCCAGGCAATCAACGGGCATTATTGAAGTCAGTTTCCAGCGACACATTTTCTGGTCCGTTCGTTCATATGAATTACTGTGCTATTGTACTCGACGTTATCAGAATTATGGTTCACTACGCTAAGTTATGATATCACTAGCCCATATCAACACAAGCGACAATGGTTATTGACGAACACTTCCAGATGGCTTCCTGCGCCTCACCGTGCTGTCCATTGTCTAGTGTCATAGCCGTGCCCATGACGCACCTCTGGCTGGTGGTATTGGGTGGAATAATCAGCTGACTGGCGTTGGTCAGACATCTCACTGTTCGAGTAAGGGTAATTCCCTCGATACAGTCGTTCAATGTTATGGCCGTACCCAGATCGCGCCTCTGGCTGATGGTAATGGCTTGAATAATCAATTGACTGTCGTTGGTCAGACATCTCGCTGTCCGAGTAGGGGTAATTTCCTCGATGCAGCTGCGGATTTATAGTCTCGGGACAGTAGAACACATTGCCTCCTTGAACTGGCAGAGTCTGGTCGCGGAGGTAATGCTTTTGTTGGCCATATGGTTCCCCGCTGTTATCGGCCCTTCTCCTGCGGGGTGCGTCCACTGGCATGTAGCTGTGGCGGTTTGAGGGGTTGGGATACGTCCCTGGCTGGCGATGATCGACGTGCATCTCGCTATCGCTGGGGTAAGCAGGAAATCTGGAATGCCCTTCATACAATCCCGGGTTCGTAATCGCTGGATAATGCAAAGCAAAATCCCCGTGAACTGGATCACGAGCTAATTCCGGCTCAGCTCTCCCTCTGTCGCCGCTGCCATATCGATATGGCACCTGTAAATTGGTCAGTTTTCATCGACGACCTCGTAACTGAATTGAACTAACATCGACGTTCATCTCGGCGTCTCGGCGTTCTTGGCGGCGTGAGCGACCATCGACCGAGTAATACGACGAGGGACGACTTCTCGAGGTCTCGTACGGTGCGTGTCTCGGTCTGGTGTTCTACCGCGTCTATGTTAGATGCTATTCCTCAACTCATCAGACCACCCGGACTCACCATTGTTCTAATGGATCTTGCGACCCCGCCTTGCAGCTGTGGCTGAACGGTTGGCAACGTCCCACTTCTCTCAATATTGACCTGGCCATAAAAGAGATAAGTATAGAAATGGATAGTGTCGATGATTACTGACCCCATGCGCGTCTTCGAGAGCATCGAGAAGCTTTGACAGCTTGGTCATGTCGGTGCGGCATTCGATTTGGAAACTTCGCAGTCTACTCTTACTCTCGTCGAGCAACAACTGGTAACTATCGTCGCTTAACTTGTATCTCGCGGTTTCATTGGAGTACCACAGGGACTCTGGGGTATTGTATGCCTGCAGTGGGATAGCCACGGCGCGAGCTATCGAGCTCCCAGGGACATACCATCTAGGTTCAGTCTCAAGACAGATGGGAGCGGCGTCTGTTACACAGGTGTTGTTACTGACAATGCGGATGACGAACTCTTTCAGCTCTGCAGCGAGCTCATGCTGACCCTGGAAGGTTCCCAGAGGGTATATCCATGGCCGACCATTCTTGACTACACCGAGAAATGTCGGCGGCTCGCAGAGAATACCTGGCCGGATCTTCCTGCCCCAGGTGGCATTCATGACCCTTTGGGAATTATTGCTGGCACGACTATGAAGCGAGGCTATTTCATGCCTGGCGTCCTTTGTCATGACTGCACCATTTTCGAGGCAGACCTCGTGTGTATCGAGTCCCCGGCGAAGTGTGTTGTAGTATGGCATCACAAGGGATGCGTTGACGGCGTATATCACGCCGAATTCTAACTCTCCGGTAGTAACCCGCTCAGCGTAGTGCTGCGCATTTGAGTGGCCACGATTGCGCTGATATGAGGGGGGACCTTGCATGGCCAGTGGATGTGATGGGTGGACGAGTGGGGATGATAGTTTGGCGACCGGGGCGGCGACGAGATGGGGAAGAAGAATAGCTTCAAGGCACCTTTTCTTCTGTATGTATTTATTCATCTCGGTTCTGCCAGAGGGAGATTCTAGTACAAACTCTTCCTCTCCCAGACAATTCTGACCACTGAACAAGGCGTTCGACGAACAATAACCAGAGAAACACGGCATTCAGGTCGATAGTCCTATGCAGAACAAGAGCCTGAGATATACGTCGTCTCGATTTCCATGACCACCGTCAGCCAGCATAGTGACAATTTTACACGTCTCTGCCCATTCCGGTCATCGTAATTGTTTGTCTGACATGCAGGAAGGTTCCTGAGTTCCGCCATTGTTCTTAATTCTGTAGCATCAAAGCAACGTCGTAACATGCGGTGTTTGCAGCACTACTTATTGGGCCCGGTGACAGCCCGTCACTCTCACGCCTTGTTCTCATTGGGAGTCTTCTTGTACTACGAGTTGCCGCTTCAGAGCACGATGACGGCATTTGCAGGGTTCAGGTTAACTTCTCTCGCACGGATTCGATTTATACGATGCAGGCTTTGTGGCTCAGCATCACTTGAAATGTCCACCCCAACTACTTCCGACGAGCCAGCCGTGCCACAGTTTCACGAGTATTTCATCCTTCAGATCGACCCAGTGGCCACATTACAGAAGCTGAACGATCCAGTCGCGACCAAGGCCTGCGAGAGCATGCGATGCAAGAGATACGTCGCTGTCGTTACCGACGTGAGTCAATAAGCCACTACCTGTTCAAAGCGTTACCTAGAACGATGTCTTTTTTCAGTGGATGGGAGGTGCCCCCTTCGAGGGAGACGTTTGCTGTTTTGGTGTCCTCTTTGTGTGCCATGGAATTCCGCCTCCGGGCCCATTTTGTGTCCAACCGGAGATGACAATTCCTATCTCCCCAAACAATGCCTCGCACCCCTTGCAGCGCATCCCAATGGATACCAGGCCCCCTTTGCCCTGGAAGAATTGCTACCACCCAACCCTTGCCCGCGCTGCTGTGTGGATGGAGGTTCCCAAGACAGACCTTCGTGAAGTGGGCAGATATGTTGTTGCAGGAACACAGAGCTCCCTGAAGCTACGGAAGGCAACTGAATACGATACCGGCTGGCAGGAATACTTACAGGATCAGCAGGAGGAGGAGATGGAGAAGCAAGGGAGCACCTTACAAAGTGTGGTCTCTTGCGAGGAAAGGCTGCCGCGCGACAAAAATCCTCCTATGGTCCGTGATACGGACTCGGCGTACTCTAACCTGGAAGAAGAGTTTCTCGATTGGGTGTATGACAATCCGGCAGTGAAGGTATCCTTCGACCTGGAAGCCTTTGGGGAGGAAGATTTCAGCAGCCCGTGGGACTTCTGGGAGGAAAAGAAGCAACTCAAACGGTACGCACATACCCTCTGCGAGACCAATCATAGACTCATGATGCTCAAGAATCGAAAAGGGTGTGAGAGATCGGGTGAAGGCTGAGATTGAGCGAGTAAGAAGAAAGGACGAGGAACACTACACCGTGACGTCGCCTGTAGTCCGAACACAGGACTCTCCCGCAGAAGGAAGATCGAAAGATGCAGACAAATATACGCATGGAACAAAAGCCGATGAATTAGCAAGCGAGATAGTCGCGGCTCAGGATGTCATGATCCACGAAGATTCCGCCATTGACCTGACTGACGACAACCACCGGGCCCACCCAATTGAGGACAGCTCACCCCTGGATGTTTGCTCTCCTGCAGACGAATGTGCGTATCACTAGCTTCCACTGGCACCGCAGCTTGTCTGACACATATACAGCTGATTCTGACTTACATTCCAAGCCAGGTCACATTCGAGTGGTCCAATGCATAAGCCGGATGATGAGAGGGCAGTCGAAGCAGGCAAGTATTTGTTTACAGTCGCCTACACCCTCCCTCAGGACAGCCAACCCGAGTGGGAAACGGACGGTCAAAGGCATTATAAAGGCGGCCGCTTGCCGCATCAGAAACATTTATCACGACGTCAAGTTTCCTCGCCATCAACCGCCACACACATTCATATTGGCACGTCAATCATCTTCTGGAAGCGACAGGCGTTGAGTCAAGGCTATTGCCTTCATGTCAGCACGCACTAACAGGGGAACCAGATCCACACGGCAAGCCCAAGATCAACCTGCGGAGCGGACGTCCAGCAACGGCCTCGGCATGAGGTGGTACAGCAGACTAAAAGTTGCGGCATTTGGCGGCTTCTAGACAGAATAATAGTCTAAATATACCTATCAATCAAGTTCGTGTCCCCTAGCAATGGCGGCCATAAACTACCTGCCACTCTAATCGTTTGAAGCGCCAGGCACCGCCAATCCCTCCAATTAGGGCTATTATTGCTCTAGCAAGACGTTCTCGCCCTACCGTCTATCGGTACCAGAAAACAAGACTCGAAGTTACTGTCCGCCACTGCCGCCATGCCGATGCTTGGTGATGCTTGGCGCCGGCTTCTCATGTACGGCTTTCGTCCGAGGATGCGATGCTACGACGCACTTCAATCAGTGGGAAGCATGCAGTCACTGAAGCCAAGGCCAAGCGTAAACGCAAGGAGGAGCGCGCATACTCCGGGAGCCATCAAAAAGGCCGCCGAGGAAGAGCGTGTGAAGCGCGAGGAGGGGAAGAGGAAGAAGCGCGAAGAGGAGGAGCGCAACAGAAAAGGAGGAGAAAAGGGAGGAGCGGGAACGCCACGAGCGGGAGATGTTGGAGAAGCTGGAGAGGGAGCGGAGGGAGGAGAGGGGGCGGAGGGAGAAGGCGGAGAAGGAGCGCCTCGAGAGGCGGAGTAGACCCCCAAGCAGACCGGCCCACCGTGACCGCCCGCTCCAATGCAGGCGCACACCCCCGCGCCGCCGACACCTTCGGTACCTCACCAGCAGCAACAGAAGCAGCGTCAGGCCCCGCCCCTCTACTCCATCCCGCCCCAAGTTCAGCGGACGCCTCTACCACACAGCTATCTTCCACCACCCGGACCTCGAAGCAGTTTTCATCATTCGATACCCACCGGACCGATTGACCGAGTTGTCGCCCGGAACCGCGAGGTTCGCTTATGTCTCCGATGCTCTGCCATCTCATCTACAAACGCGTCCTTTCGGCAGCGGCACGGACCCTCTGGGGTCGCTAATCAATAAATACACAGCACGGAGTCCGGTCTCAAAGAATCGCCAGACCGTATAAAAGAGTTCATCCCCAACTCTTGAGCTCAACCTACATTCATGGCTGATAAGATCGAAAATGGCCAGTCATACTCCTTCCTTTCATTGCGTGCTGACACCAGTTAACGTCTAGTGCGCCTCGGGAACTCGGGGCTGAAAGTCTCCAAGCTCATTTTCGGATGCATGTCTCTGGGAGATACAGCCTGGGCCGACTGGGTGATCGAGGGCGACGAGCAGTCAAGCACGTCAAGGCCGCATCAGTTCTTTCCATCTTCCACTCTCTCTCGACCTCAAATTGCATTAGCTACGACTCAGGGATCAACGCGTTCGACACATCTAACATGTACTCCAACGGTGTATCCGAGAAGCTTCTTGGGCGCGCTATCAATGACTCGGAGTACTACGACATCCCGAGAGAAGGAATCGTTGAGGTACCCAACCTCGAATCTATCTTTCTTAGCTCTGAGCACAACATCTCGGAATCCCACTACTCACTCAGTAGGCCGGGCGAATCTGGATGGCAAGGGCTACGCCCACCAAAACGGGCTCAGTCGCTCCCTCACAGCTGGCTGATCATTCGCTGAAGATTCTCTAGCGCATCTTCGACAGTCTCAACCGACTACATTGACGTGCTGCAGTGTAAGTTGCTTGACGTCCATCTTTCCTCACTCGTACATCGTTTCGACCTTGACACGCCCATCTCGGAAAGGATGCAGGCGCTGCACGACGTCGTCCAGTGCGCTACATCGGCACGTCTTCCTGCTATGCGTTCTCCCCACACCTCTTGTTTCCTCACCTTCAAATTGACATGTCGCACAGTTCACATGATGCAGAGTACGTCGGAGTCTTTGAGCGCTGCCCAATGATCCTGACGTCGCGATCACGCACACTCTCCGAGTCACGCCGTTCATCTCGATGCAGAACCATTACAGTCTTGTTTACCGGGAGAGGATACTGAGACTCCTTGTAGCACTTTGGTGTCGCCTCCATCCCCTGTTCTCCGCTCGCACGCGAGATCCTCACCCGTCCTCTGGGAGAGAGCACAAAGCGTACGTTGAAGTCTACTTTCTCCCACCCTCCCGTTGTCACCTCGATCGTGTAAGGGTGCAAGAGGGCTACAAGTCCCAAGCCGGCAGAGAGGATATCGTCAACCGCGGGGAAGAGGTTGCGGGGAAGAGGGGTGTAACGATGGCGCAGCTCTCCCTGGCTTGGGTGTTGAACAGACCAGGCGTGTCTGCGCCCATCGTCGGCACGTCGTCCATCGAGAACTTGAAGGAGCTCATTGGTGAGTACATTGATGCCTCTATATACTTGCATCGTGCTGATTGTGTCACTTAGCCGCCACGCATATCGAGCTGACGGAAGAGGAGATGAAATATCTTGAGGAGCCGTATCGAGTGCAGCCGGTCTTTGGGCATTGATGATTGCAAAGGCCGGATTACGGTAGGTAGGTAGAAACGGCACAAGGTCCAATTGAAGAACGGCCGTGTGTGGAAGTCGTATGATTCCCCTGCGACTGATATACCTCTACTGTAATGGTACCTCCGAGACATGCTACAACTTACTGCTCAGTTGTTGACACACAAAACCGTCGCATCATATAAGGCACAACAAAGCAATTGTAGGGCCATCCCGCTGCCGTAAGATGTGGCCCTGTACTTGTGTTTCTGGTCTTGATCGCGACCCATTGGGTACACACCTGGTACATACAATGATCAACACACCACCATGAGCGAGCCCTCTGTTGCCATATTTTGAGAATAATTGTTTATCGAGATGAGCTCAATAGTGCCCCGGTGATCCAGAAGCCACAGCTCCGTGAAATATGTGGCGAAGTGTGTTTGTATCAAACAGTCCACCGTCACCGTATTGGTGGTTGTTGCCCGTTGTCGTCGTCGTCGCAGAGATACTTTCAGAGTATCTACGGGCCAAAGAAGCGGCCTTCGTCACGCTCAGTTGGCCCACGTTCGGCGAGATTTTTGTGGCGAACAAGAGACTCAGCGTTTTGCTGTCTGTTTTCTCAGGCCCGGGCCGTTTTGATAAGCCGTGCCGTCGGCAGGCCGGAGTTCGAATTGGACGATCGAGGGGAAGTTTGAACCGCTCATCCTCCCCCCATGTCAACGAGCGTAATGTGCCCTGTTTCTTCCTGATTTACACTAATTTTGGCACTCACCCAAAGATAGACTGCTGTGATCACCACTGGTGGAACTACTGATACCCCTATTGAATACAGATGCGCAAGTTGTACACCGCCGCGGCGCCGCCCAATATGCGATCCATGAGTTGATACCTATGTGACACAATCAATGGCGCCATGATATGCTCTATTTCAGCCTTTGTATATAGCCGCTTTCCCTCTCGGACTGCCGGGCACGTCAATGGCAGACATCGAAAGCCGGTCTCGTGCGGCGTTGTCGAAGATGCGTCTTTGCTCTCGGTTCACTGCTCGATGACTTTGAGCGTTCGTTAGGATGACCCCCCATCTGTCCTAACTGACAATGCTGTAATGACCTATCACATCAGCTATTTTCTTGTCGAAAAACACGAGTCGACGCCCTATGGCTATGTATTGGAAGATTTGTTTCGAACGCCACTGTGATTCTCCACTCAGATCACAAAGGCTGTAAGTTTAGAACGACGATGACAATCAAGTGCCTGCACATAAAACATGGGCCCACTCTCTCAGTTAGTCCTCAATAACCATGTCCTCCAGCGTCTCGATCCACGAAATACAGCTCGTTCTAGCCGCACAGCTCAACGAAATCCTGGTGGAGCTCTTTGCCCATGGGATATACACCGCCATCTATGGCATGGCAATGTGGCAAATCCGTAAGCCACTTCTTATACTACTCCACGTATACTCATCTTCCCTCCAGTCTCACAGGGTATGTCCCGGTACAAGGGCATGACCGTCATCATCACCTTCATGTGGTCAATGGCCACCATACACTTCGGTCTACAATGGAAAAAGCTCAACTACATATTTATCTCGAACGGAGAGACACTTGAAACGCAGATTGCCGCTAGCGCAAACTTTGTAAACGAAGGTTTTTTCAGCGCGCGCGGGCTCGTGAGCGGGCTCGTGGCGGCTCTGAACATCCTGGTGGCCGATGCAACGATTGTGAGCGGGTTGATGTCTGCGTCTGTCAGGCACTGATTGGGATTGACCGTAGATCTGGAGGTGCTGGATCATCTGGAACCGCCTTTGGTGGGTGATCATCACGCCCATAATCGTGACGATTGGAGGCACAGGTAAGTCCGAGTGTTTCTACACTGCAAAGCAATGCTCACGCTGTAACATTCACAGTCTCCGGTGGAATGTTCATTGCCAGTCAGTTCAATTCGGCTGAGTGGCAGGCTCACGGAAGACGGGACACGATGAGATGGAGTCTGGCCTACTTCTCTCTCACCGTCGCGACCAACCTCATGTGTACTCTGCTCATCATTTTTCGCATCGTTCGCGTCAGCGGAAAGCACGTACGGACCTACCGAGGCGTCATAGAACTTCTCGTCGAGTCAGCAGCGCTGTATTCCACTACATACTTGGTTTACATCATCATGACGGCGGCGCTATTTGGGGTCACCAAGTTTCCGCTGTCAGTCTCCTACGTCTATGTCCAGGCGTTGTTGTATGCTGTCACGGTCTGATGCACTCGTTATGATCTCTCCCCGCGGTACTGAACTCAAGCAACAGGGAATTGCACCAACGCTCATTATTGCACGCGTAGCATCTGGCCATGCCCGGCCCGATACCTCTTGGAATCCAACCTTGCCAAAGATGCCTAACTCGACTATCAAAAGCAATTTACAGGTTCCTTCGGTAATCACCAGTGCGATTCGGTTTGCGCCAGTGGAAGGGCAAAGAGACACGTACACAACCGAGTTGGTACTGGAGCGGGGAGATTCAGCTGAGCTCAAAATCGGAGAAACAGAAGGCAGCTGTCGGTTGTAGATGCACAAGGAGGAGATGATGAGTTCTTCCGGCAGGATCTCCTACAGACCTTTCTGACAAAGTATAAATAACATTCCTCTGTATATACACTCTCTTCACAATTTGCAACGGCTGGCCGGCGTTAGTAGCACCTAGTCTGAAAATCAAGCACGCTGATATAGCACAGGCAGCACTTGCCCCGCTCGGCGCCTCGCCGAACAACAGTCATTCGCGATGATCAGGATGACTCAGTGACTTGGATGACAGGGAATGATATGCACTCGATTGTACCATTCCTGAAAGTCGCACCCAATCCTGGTAAGTACTCGACGCTTTTTGGGTGCTGACAGGTCGAGAGTTACGGACGTTACAATGACTATTTTGGTCAGGCTCACCATCAGTCTCGGCAGATGATCGCGACCGCGCTAAATGAGCGTGCGCAGAGGGTCGGTGTGGAAATTTGGCCATATAATAGGCTGTTCTGACGCGTTTTCCAAACAGTACCAAGGCATTTTTGAAGCTTTCCATCGTAAAACCATGCTCTATAACAAGTTAAGCAGGATTGCATGTCGAAGCAGCGGTGCATTCACCTCTTTTCGTGTCAGCGTGTTTATCTTTCGCAATGTCCTGAACACCTGCAAGGATGTGGGATATGTTTCCGCGGAGCGAAAGTGAGAAGTGAGATGCTTACTGAGGTTTTCATTGTTTCGGGATGTCATGCCCGCTAAGGGTGGTTCGACCGCTTTCTTGGCCGCCATCCGATCTGTGGGTGTATTGTGCATGTGCTGCGACTCCGAGCCTACTAGTTCGGAGCTCAAAGTGGCCTCCGTCTTCTCGTGTCCCTCTGGCGCCGCTCGTAAGGCAGTGAGCGCTGCGTAGCGCTGCTCATCTTCCCTTTTCACCCTCTCGATTTGGATTTTGATTCTGTCCTTGGCCTCATGCTCAATCCTTTGATATTTGTCAGCCCTTGTTCGTGCAACTGCAGCACTTTGGACAGCGTACCTTTTCAGTTGATCCAGCTCCTCCCAAAATTCCCAGGGATTGCAAAAGTCCTGCTCCGAAACCGATTCAAGGTCAAAGAAGACATTGACAACAGGGCTTTCAGTAATCCATTCCATGTACCGTTCTCCAGTATCCACCTCTGTATCGTCACCTACAGGCGACTCAACCTCTTTGTGCACGTCTTGCCGTACATCAGTACCTTGTCCATGCAACATGTCGTTCACCCTAGGACCAGTGGCCGCATCCCTCGACGGCAAAGTTTGCACCTGACCTTCGGACAAAGCGGAGTCCAGTTGGGCTCCAATTCCTCTCTCCTTTTCGGCTGCAAGTAGGGTTTGCTGCCACTCCTTGTCGTACAACCTCCCGTCCTCTAGTTTGTCCCAGTCGCTCGCCGATGCCAGTACATATCTACCTTCGTCTCGATCGTCAAATGCCTTGACGGTCATGCGGACGGCAGCTCTCGCACGCGTTGGATGATAGCAGGTCTTCCAGGGAAGCGGGGGCCTCGTATGTACCGGAGCGCGTCCAAAGGGGTGGGGTGTATCATTTGGGTACAGCGGGACATACATCTCGGGCCTGATGCATTCCGGTGCTGAAGTGGGCGTGCCACGGCCGACAAACAGTACACCGAAGCAGACCTGGCTGTCAGGCACGGGCAAGCCTCCCAACCACTGTGAAGCTCCTTTTGTCAAGCACAGAGTGAAAGAGCATCGATCACTTACCTTCGTAGTCAATGCCACATACTTTTTACAATTCAAAACCTCGCACTCTTTTCTAACAATCGGGTCGTCGAGTCCTCCCAAGGTCGCAACGGGGTCGATCTGTAAGATGAAGTATTCCTCGAACTGTGGGACGAATGCATCCTCGACAGGGCCAGACATGACTTGTACGGAGACGAGCCACAAAGTGCTAGAACATCTGTGAAGAACGGTATGGTTGATGGTTGCTGATGAAGTGTACAAAAAGGGAACAATGCGTGGGAACGCTACTACCCGCTGCATAATCGAGTGTGAACCCCATCATGATGCGGCAGGTTCGCTGCGTATTGAGAACCTGTCAAGAACCTGACGGAATAATAACAACACACAGGGTGGCGCGCCCACTGGGGACCGACTCTTCTAGCATACCCAGCATACCTAAAGGTAGTAGTATTCGTTCACTACGACCACGTCCCGAATTGCAACGTTGCCATGCTGGCTGACAGTCAATACATCAATGTTCACGTTGATTCAACTCACGCTATTGTGTTAACAGCAGTGCAGTGCATCCCATTGTACCCTTGGGAACTGTTGCGACACTGTTCAACCTGAGAGAAGAACAAGAGCTTCCTACTCCGCCACAGCAATTGTGCTACAAATAGGCAGAGTCGGCGCGTTGAGGTGGGTTTCCAAGCACACTACTTCCCCGTATTCTCTTGCCTCTTCGCACTGTCACGCCCTCTCTTCATCATGGACGATCCATCTCTAAGCCGAGAGTCATCCGAACAGGCAAGGCACCCTGGCATTGATAAGACGCCCGGACAATCTCCTCTCTACGGCACAATTTATGCCGTGAACGCATCTCTCATTCTGCCATACTACGAGGCGCTATGCTGGGGGCTGGAGTCTCACAAAAAGCGTCTCGAAGACTCAGGATCTGTCTTCTCACTTGAAACCATATCACACATCTCCGATCTTCGGGAAAAGGCCCGTGAAAAGGCCAATAACATTACAGATGCTGTCTGGGGAAAGAATGCTCGTCCAGGCATCCTGTGCGAGGCGCCCGACTTCTATAAGGGCCCTTCACATGGGTCCTGGATATTCCCTTTGGGTACATTTGAGGGCGAAGATGTACTTCCAGATATCCTGAGCGAGTTTGTTTTCCCCGTCATCAGCAATACTACCTCCGCAGAGAGTTGCTCATATCAGGACCCTCCTGGCCTTGACGTCATCCCTCAGTGGTACGTTCCCGGCAGGTCCATAGCACGCGCTGTAGCTATTCCTCTGCAGACGCATGATGGACCTGTCAGTCTATGGGAGTCCAACGGAAACACAAACTACCGTCTTACCGTACCAAGCTACAAAGTGCTCATGCGACAAAGCGATAAGAAGCTTAGGAAGTTTATGCAGCGTTGCGCTAAAAATCTGGGGAAGGCCGAGGAGACTCTGAAGGCCCTCGAAGAGGCGCATGGTGTGAGTAGCCTTAACAGGCGCCACGATCTCTGCTAATGCTATTTTAGATTCACATTGCTCGTAAGAGAGCAAGGGCAAGACGATGGCGGGTGTCAGCTGTTGCGCCATCATCATATAGCGGAGTATGTGCTCCGTCTCTCGCCTTTTCCAACCATAAACTCAGAAAAAGCATAGAACAGCTCACTACGTGATCCATGTGAAGCGGACGCTGTTAGTGCATACGTCAATGCACACAGTGAAAAAATAGAAGAGTCATCCAAACCAGAGGTCGTCAACAACGATGACGCTGCCAACGGCAGTGAGAACTACGGAGACTACTATGTGCAGGAAGGAGCTCAGCATTCGGGAACATCGTATCCTCCCGAGAGGAGCTCACCACTGTACGACCAAACACAGGCCAATTATGGAGACTACGCCGAATATTATCCGATGCACCTACATCCCGGATTATACCAGCCGCCCGACAATCATCATTCGCAGCATTGGGAGAGATCAGTAGAGATGCAGGGATTTGGGCAAGCTCACCACCCAGGACATCCGCAGAGTGGGAGGAACTCCTACCAGCTAGAGCCGCAATACTCGGAGAATGCACAGTACGGAGAAGCTCCATCCCCAATCGAGTCACGATTCGGGAGGATTCCACACCACCATCACTATCAGCACTGGGAAAGTCAATATCAATACTCGCCACAGAGTCCGCTTCCAATGGACGCGATGTTTGGCTGGGAGTCGGACGCGATGTTTGAGCAGCGTACATTCGATCTATATCAACCACACCACAATACTGGAGCCTATCACGAGCAGACGCAGCGGCGTTACGGAGACGGGACGATGTTGTATCAACCGCACATCGGTCCCAGTGACTTCCAGTCATTTTCAGCCATGATGCCGGAGCCTTCGTACTATGATGAGCAATGTCCAACTCCAGATATGAACACGTACAGAATGTAGATCATTCGTATATATACCGTCAGCGATAATACACCAGTGGAGCAGTATGACTTGCTAACGCTCCGGACAGGAAGCATAGTGTTAGAATGTTTGAACGAAGTTCCGCAACGTCGACAGAATCAGCACGCCTTTATGCAAGGTCTGACGTTTGCTGTGAGTCAAGTCCAGATTGCAAGTACACAGGATGTCGTCTCCGTATATTGAAGAGAAATGAACGACCAGTGACCCAGTCGCGCGAGCTTGGGCGGAGGAAACTCGAAACTGAAATGGGGGCCAAGATCAAGTTCAGGTTCAGGCACGTGGGGAGTGACGCGCTTGATACTGTTTGGCAACAGCGTTGCTCACCACCATCATCAACAGCCACGCTCTCGAATACATTCCTTTCTGCTTGAGGATACAACACGATGGCTCTCAGCCCTTCCGACGGGCCCCTCGGGCTGTCCAGGTCAGCAAACCCTGAGGCTGTCCACCACTGTCGGACTTGGTACAGCCTTTGATGTGTAATCGCGCCACCAACGAGGATCTATAAAAGGGTGAATGTGATGACACGTCAGCATCACCTACTTCCTTCTCTCCCACCACAAGCACCATGTCCTATGATTCGCTCTGCACACCCGCTTCTCTCTCTCCCATCACAACCGCGGCCATGTCTGACGACCAGCCCCCGCCGTCATACGAGGAAAGAGTGCCCCACGTCCTTAATATCCCTTATGATCAAGGCGAGGGTCTCCTTCGCGAAGACGTCCAGTCCCTCGTCAATACACTGAATAATCCGTCTCGATCCTTTGTCGGTTCCACTCCCGGTGACGACCTGTGAGTTGCGCAGTTGCATGCCATGTCACCAATATGCTGACATCACTTCCAGTATAAGAGTCTACGATCAATGGAATGCCAAACGGGCAGAAAGGAGCGATCTTCCTCCCGAGAAGACTGCTGGGCATCTTGCATCTGACGTCGACTTCCGCACGAAGGTGCTTTGCGTCCTCGCAGCTTGCCTGGATTTGGAAACGGTGTTCAGAGACGAGATTGCGTCGCTCCTTATCCTGGCGCTTGAGAAGTGTGAAACACCTACCGGGAATACTGACGATCTAAGTCCCGTATCGCAGATCCAACTACGCCTAAGGCTACTGTATGCCCCGGGCAGACTTGAAAAGTGTTTCAAGATCGGAATCATGATCTGCATGGGCATCTGTGCAGAATTCGGCGTCTCTGCTGAACCGGAATGCAAAGAGTACTGGGACAAGCTTGTTGAGAAGGAAATGCATGCCCTGAAGGAAGACCTAAAGAGATTCTAGCTGTGAACGTGTTGCCACATTACATTATCATGTACTTCTCTTGATGAATGCGAATACGATGAAGAAGCTTTCGGGGAGCAAAGTCAGGATGTGCACACAAGCTCATGGTCCACGGGTAGGCAAGCGCGACAAATAGTATTTGTTGGCGTCGGGATCAGGTACGACTTGTGGCACGTGCAAAGCGACGCGCTTGTGGATGTTTGGCGTGAGCGTTCGTGTTTCCTTCCTCCTCCATTTCCCTGATGGCGAGAGGACAGTCGTCCCATTTCTGCATATCACACGCGTCCCAGAGGACGGTCGAGTCTCTTTCTTTTGGCGTCACTTCAACAAGCTAATAGGCTCGACTCGAATGTACACAGCTCCCAGATTGCAGGCGGCAGAAGATGAATAACCTGCATTGGAGGGATATACCGAGGTAAACAATGCTCTACAGTAATACTCCAGCAGGATTTTCCAGCTGCCTATTCAACAGTGCCAACTCCGCTCTGGCACACGCATCACAAAGCCCGAGGGGGAGCCACTTTCTACCTTCGGTGAAGTTCCTGCACACCTCCGTACACAGCAGGACTCCTATTACAAAGAGTGTGTTTGTGGCTTCTTCTTGCGTGATCAGTGCGCAAAGACCGTAGGGGTTGACAATGGGCGCGCCCGTCCCTCTCTCGTAGGCAGCATTTGTGAGGTCGCACATGGACGCGATGTGCTGCCTGGGAGTCAGACGCGGACGCATATTATCCGTGTCGATGTTCAGGAGGCTCAGCATCCTGCCACGCCACTCGGAATTCCCTGCGATACGCCTGGCAGCAGCCACAGTACAGATATGAGGATCCTGGGGCACAGTGGGCTCCGGGGCTCGCACATTGTATAATTCCCGTTCGAATTTATCCAGAAGTACTCGTCTTGTCGATATATTATTAGCAGGTCCGGACAGCATTTCACGCTTGATATGACGCACAATGTATTGTTCTCCCTTGAATCAAGGGAATCAAAGTTCTTCAAGTTTGGTCTCCTGAGCGCCTCGGCGAGGTTGTCGATCAATCGGTGATTCAGAGCACTGTCAGTGGTCGCCTGCTCGTACGGCGGGGGGGAATCGCTAGGTTGAGACATCGGGATGTGAGGTTTGTCCTTGTGTGGCGTTAGATGAGAGGAGGAGAAATGGGTAACAATGGAACTGCATCATCTTATATCCGGCGACGATGCTGTTGTCCTTCGGATCAGCGCCAGATTGGCGCTGATCCAACAGCCTTTACTGATTGATGGTTGGGAACAAGAAAAGCCTTGGACGAGGTACCTTTACATGGTAAAGGATGAGAGCCCTGATGAATCAATGGACCACCGCGGAGTTGAACATCATGCCGGGAGAGGTACCCTCTCTCTCACCACCACCATACATTTCGCCACAATCGCTGCATTCTCGCTGCGACGCCATCCTTTGTACGCCCATTCCACTCTCCCTGCCCCGGGCAGGCTTGTTATTGGTGAGGTCCACTGCCATCCTTCGCGGCCCTCTACAACAATTTGTATCCCCAAGCACACAGTAGTTGGTCAGGCCGCCATCCACCACCATCCCGTGACGACTACTGGCACGACAAGTGTTACTACAGCTAGCAATCGACTCCCATGCCATCACACCCAAGGCAGACGGACGCGTGCCCCACTCCTCAGGACGACCTTCCTCGAACACGACGTCTTGTTCTTCTTGTTCTGGTCCCTTTTTTTTAAAAAAAAAAAAATTACATCCCCGGATGCCTCAAGAGCCCACGATGACTGACCGACCGACCGATGCTCTCAAAGGCCACGACGATAACACAGACAGGACGATGCCTCTCGGCTTTGACTTTCGCGAGGAGCACATGAGTACCCCGGGAAGTGGAAAGTGGAAAGTGTGCTTCAGATCCCGAGGGAGAGAGAGAAATAGAAAAGCACACGGGTACAAGGTCAATTTCGGCAGGCGTTCCGCCCACCTTGATACACGCTGAGTACAAACGACAGACACCGGCACCAACTCGCATCCTCCCCCCACATAAGACTCCCCCCCCCACAATCCGTCCCGTTTCTCATTCCCACCCGCTCCGCCCAGATCCCTCTCACCACACCCCGTCCCATTTCGCCACACCCATCAAGCGGAGCCGGGGTTGGGAACGGGGATACCTAATCCTCCGACCCCTCTTCGCCGGGGATACTCTCCGCCTCGTCCAGCTCCGCATACGTGTCCCCGATGATCTTGACGGCCTTGAGGAGGTCCGGCTCGGATATGACGAGCGGGGGTGCGAAGCGGATTCTATATACAGGGGGGTGTTAGCGGGAGCGCCCACAGGAAAGCAACTGAGAGAGGAAGGGGAAGGGGGGAGTGGGGGAGTGGGGGGCACTCACATATCGCCATGCGTCGGCTTGGCGAGTACGCCGCGCTCCTTGAGGAGGAGACACATGTCCCACGCGGAGCGCTTCTTCTCGCCGGGGCGGAACACCACAGCGTTTAGCAGGCCTCTCCCGCGTACACTGTCACTCACCATCATCAGTACCGTGGACGGGAAGGGGGATAGGATACTCACAACATACCCCGCGCCTGCACACCCTTCCTGAACACCTCCCCCAAGCGCTCCGCGCGCTCCACGAGGTGCTCATCCACCAGCACGTCCAACGCCGCCATCGCCACCGCCCCGCCCAGCGGGTTGCCGCCATACGTCGACCCGTGTTCCCCGGGTTTAATCGTGAGGAGGATCTCCCGCGGGGCGAGGACGCACGACACGGGGTACACGCCCCCGCTCAGCGCCTTCCCCAGCGTGACGATGTCCGGGCGCCATTCCCTCCCCCGTCCCTCCGCCGTCGCGAACTCCATGTCATGCTCGCACGCGAGCATCCGCCCCGTGCGCCCGAGCCCCGTTTGGATCTCGTCGCATACCAAGAGCACGTTGTGCGCCTTGCACAGCTCCGCGACGCGTGTGAGGTACCCCGCGGGCGGGACGACGATCCCCGCTTCGCCCTGGATGGGCTCGACGAGGAACGCAGCGACTCGGGGGCCGTGCAGCGCCAGCGCGCGCTCGACGTCTTCCGCGTGGCCGTACCGGATCACGCTCTCCTCCCCGCCTTCCTCCCTAAACGTCGGCCCCACACCCGGAACGTACGGCCCAAACGCGCGCCGACACTCCGGGTCGGTGGACAGGCTGACGACGCCGAGCGTGCGCCCGTGGAAGTTGCCTTGCGCGCCGAGGATGAGCGCCGAGTCGGCGGGGATGCCTTTGACGGCGTACCCCCACCGCCGCGCCACCTTGATGGCCGTCTCCACCGCTTCCACGCCCGTGTTCATCGGCAATATCATATCCAGTGGGTCTTTCCCCTTGATGTTGAGCCGCGCCCCCACGACCTTAACAACCCTCTCGCTAAACGCGCCCAAGACATCGTTGTAGAACGCCCGACTGCTCAGCGTGACCCGCGAGGCTTGGGCGACGAGCGCGGCGATGATCCGCGGGTGGCAGTGCCCCTGGTTCACGGCGCTGTAGGCGGAGAGCATGTCGATGTACTGCCGCCCTTCCGGGTCCCATACGTGTGCGCCGAGCGCGCGCGAGAAGACGACGGGGAGGGGGTGGTAGCTGTCGAAGCGTTAGCGAAGAGGAATATAGGGAAGGATCAGTGAGTGATCAGAAGGGTGGGAATGAGGGATTTTGGCTGCGCCACGGTACGCGGGGGTCTTTGTGGGTGCCCGTTTGCCCTCGTAGCACGCACGCACGCACGCACGCGAGTAATGCGAGCGTGCGGCGGGCGAGCGTGCATGGATCATGGATGGATGGATGGACGGGACGGACTCGGACTCGGGATGGGCGGGACCAAAAAACCGACGGAGAAGACTCACTTATGCGCCCCATACTGCGCCTCCTTGCGCATCACCTCCGTGCTCGACAGCGCCTCCTTCCCATTCTCCTTCTTCTTCTGCTCCACGGGCTTGGCGTTGGCGTGCGCCTTGCCCTCGGGCCCGTTCGAGTTCTGTACCATCCTAATTCTCGTTGCTAGTGTGCGTGTGTTGTGTTCGTAGTCGTCGTCTTTATGTCTTGGATGCGATGACGGAAATGGAGATGATGGCGGTGCTGAGCTAACCCTGCGTACCTCGCTCCAATCCATCGCACGCCTCAAAACGCCTCCTCTTTATACACGCACCATGATCCATGCTCCGCCCGGACGTGGACTCGAACACTCCGTGTCCCTGCCTGACGTGATGGGGTGCGTAGGGTGGACCCTCGATTGCGGGGTAGCAGGGACTCGGAGACCCTTGCCAGCGCCGTGCCGTCCGTGTGCATCATCCCAGTCCGTGCACATCGTCCTTGTTCCCGTCCCGTGCTTGTCGCTCGCAGTGAACCAGAGAAACGCATGGAAGCACGCACCTCGGATCCCTAATTTTAAGCCGTGCCTGGGCGCTTACCACTTCCCCGATACTCGTCCATCCATCCATCCATCCACTCTCCTGCTCCAACAGGCCTGCTGTGACTCCCGAGCCAACGAAGAAAAAAAAAGGCAAACGGGCAATCCGCATCCAATACCGACGATGGGGGTCGAACCCACAACTTCCGCCTCACAAGTATGCCGCAACCATATAGGAAAGCGACGCGCTACCATTGCGCCACGCCGGCATCACATCTCGGGTGTGCACGTCCGCGTCAAAACAACCAATCGTTCCCGCCGCAGTCCTACAACTATAAAAGTGGATGAGATGCTGGGCACATACATCCACAACAATGACATTCCCGAGCATGTGCCGGTCTGGCGAGTGAGACCTTCCCCCAAATGCCCACTATCCAATGAGATATGTCTGCCACACTTCCTTTCCCCGACATAACGGTAAGCATACTTATGGTTTGGCTTTGATTCCAAACTTTGCATACTGCACGAGGCCAGGTACGTAATGAAGAACGAGCTCATTAAGTCAGGGCTCATGCAGATCCAGCCACTACGTGACATTGGTAAATATGCCAAATCCGTGCTACCGTTCTTTGGAGATAGATAGGTTCTTTGTTCAACACCACTATCACCACCACCCCGCATCTCTCCCCGACTATGGAGACATCTCATACACAGCACACTTGCGCCTCCGCGCCGCCTCAAACTACGCACCCTCCGCCTCTGCGATCTTTGTAACGCCTTCGCGAATGAAAGAAAAAGGGTTGCTCTTTCCGAACCCCGTCCTGTTGGGCACCACGCTCTGTGTACGACTCAGCGACACCGTGACCGTCCGGCCTCCCGTCTCATTCCCCGCCTTTGCCTCCACAGCTCTCCCGGACTGCTCCCTCGGATACAACCGCTACGGACATTGCTCCGCCTCCCCGTCATCACACAGTACCGACTTCTACTGGGACTTTTCCCGCCGCCGGACGCGCGGTCTCGACAACTTGTTTTCCAATTTGGACACAGCGCCTTTGCGCAAGGTCTGCCTCCACGACCTCCAGCCCAACTTAGCGCCTCTGCGCAGGGTCCTTCTTTGTGAACTCCAGTCCACTCTCGTTACGCCTCCGCAAATCCTAAATGCTCTTAATCCGCCCGTTCTGCCCTCCATGAACCTCCGCTGCTGTGATCCCCCGCCGGCAAAGCGCCTCTGCGCAGACCAAGCGCCAGCTCACCCCCTTTGCAACTGCCAACACACTTTTTCATAGAGACTGGCTTCGGTGGATGGACTCTGCACGTCTTTGTCGACGCCTCATTTGGCCTCCGCGGTATCTACTCTTGTGGTTTCATGTCTGAATTTTCATAAATTTTATCTGGAACTAAGTTGCGAGACATGCTTCGACCTCCGCCCGTCTGAAAATACCCCGGTCCTGAGATTTTTTCGTTGGCTTGGAACTGTACAGTTATCGGGATTGATGACGTCAGTTGGCGGGCCAATTCCGGTCGTTCAGTGCCGCAGCAAGAAGAGTATCAGCATGGAGCGCACCTGCCCGTTGTTGCCTGAGCGGATGCGCTGACCAGTGTGCACTGCAGAATGGGTAGGACTTGAGTTCTGCCTGTGGTGTTAATCAACACTACACACATCAAAAAGCATACGAGCATTATCAATGACCTTCACGTTTGACCCGAACAACAATCTATCCACTTTCCAACAACCCAGTAGACTACGTACATGGGCGACCAACTATAGGTCGGTTTCGGGGCCCCGCGCCCTTGACTTGGCAGCGAGAGAGGCTGGCGGACCTTCTTAAAAGTGGAGATATCCTCCGGCTAACTCAGTTGTTGAGGTGGAAGCCTCGAGCTCGCCCGATCGAAGGGCTTTCACAAGCGGCCGTTCCTCAATGGGACCTTGTACCGTCATCTACCTACCTACCTACCATATCTTCATTGAACAGAATTTTTTTTTGTCTGCTTGAGATTTGAGCTAATGCATATGGGTACATGACGGATTATGTGTCTTATAATGAGTGGTGGCGGGCGGGCTGGTGAGATTGGTAGCAGAGCATCTCATGGCTTTCTTTTGTACCACTAGCCAGGGCCCAGGGGAAGAGTCCTGGGTTTCCCTGCTCAGTGGCTTTCCTGCTGACACAATTCACATAGCTGTTTGTTGCTAGTTGTGGGAACCCTCAATATGAAAAGCTCAACAGCCAATACTGAAACCAGTTCATGATACGGACTAAAGTCAGTGGAATGATAAAGTACGTATAGTAAGCAATGAGATTTCAAATCTCAATCATAAATAGAACACTCCTTAGCTTCCCAGCAGCTTGCACAGGGCAAATGTAATTATTTATTGAACAGGATCTGTGGGCGTGAAGATGGAGATTCGAAATTTTTGTCTTCACTCTATTGAAGAACACCATGAGCTGAAAGGATCTGTTTACAGATGCTCAGAGCCATTTGAGAGGCAAAGCAGAAAGATTGAATTTTTGCCTCGGTATCTGAGGAATCTACTGAGACACTGAACACTGAACACTAAGAGCTGTTTGCTTGCCTTTACTCTTGCCCATCAAGTAATGTAATTGAGCAGTATCCTTCTCTTCATAGAATATATAGGAGTATCTTTTCCCAATTCTCAGAATCCTGATCACAAGCAGACGGTCACCATGATCAAGTGCAAGGAATCTCGCAATTATATGCTCGGAAGGTTCTGATGATGGAAAACATTTGGGACCACGATAATATCCGGGATGCTCTTTGAAGTATGCAAGGTGGCGATCAAAAGAAATGTAGAAATCAGATCTGAAAGCAAAAGGCTGTTAAAGCTTTTGAGGAACTAGTAAAAGATATACACCTACATTTCTGTTGGTATTGGTTTGGAGACATCATTGGGGAGGCCCATCTGTCTCTAACCGTGGTGATGTTTGTATATGTTTGTTCTCACTAAATTGCCATCAAAAAGTGTTCGCCTTATTATTTACCGTCACATCGACCTGAGCTCTTTGAGAATTTAAAAAATTCTACTTTCTCGTCATAATAGCAAACTTGTTACCAAAAGAAACCCCACATCGGTCAGCATCTTTGAGATACAAGAAAGTTTCAGCACTTCCACACCGAGTTAGAAGGGTCAAGTGGTAACAAAAGTTTCATTTACACTTCAAAAGCATGTGGGCAAAATTTCAGAACCATTGAGGGTGTGTAACGGTAAATAATGCACAATCCGTAAACGCGATAGATAGGCGCGATCAGTACGCGATCGTTATGTGACTTGCGTGACCCACCGTGTCTCTGAGCTGTTCTGGCGGGTTTACGGACTCTCATGGGCGATAAACTAGTGTGAAACTCTCACAAATGCTCCATATGGTGGTTGACCTCATTTTATCTGGGTTTAAAGCATAACTGATACTGGAAATTTGTGTTGTAGACTACTGGTCATGCAATCATGTGGCTATGCACTTAGTCATCCGCCACGGCATTGGAGAGAGATGGGCCTCCCCAACATCATGGATTCCAAGTGGCTTGTCCCCCAGCACATTCTGAAGCATATCAATATCACCAGATAGTGTTCGGTCATTATTGTCAACATTCCGTGCTGCTTCTGCATGCCAAACATCTGTTGTTGAAGAGTTCATCTTGCGCAAGTTGTTTGTGGTGGAAAATGTGGTTGTGGGATGATGATATTGCTTGCTGACTGTTGTCTTTTATATAGCAAGGTTCTGATCAAGTAATACATTCTAGTATCAGAAATGCTGATCCGCTAAGAATGCACAGCTGCTATATAGTACTGTATGCTGATCCGTTAAGAATGGACGGTCGCTATATATAACATGTTACATACACCTGTGAAATGAAGATCTGAGTTAAACTTACGCATCACAAGTCAGTTTTTCATTAAGTCAAAGCTTAGAATGAGCTGTCAAATTAGACAATGTGCCTGAGAATGAACAACAATTACAGTGAAGATGATTCATCTTGCATTACACCAGTTTAAATTTAAAACACCAGACTTGTTGACTGAAATAAGTGCCAATGCCTGAGCACTTACTTATCACTGTCAGTGGGATTGTGCAACATTGTGGAATGGACAGCATCAATTTGATAAGGCCAGGAGGGAGCCATTTCAACTTAGGTGGCAGTAATGAGGACAAAAAGTGGTTGTTTGATAAAGTACAGTAGGCAATCCATTCCAGGCCCAAAAATAGAGCCAGTGTGTGTTGGTCTGCAAGGAACATACATGCTTTGTGCTGATCCGGTCAATAATGGCCTGACAGGAATCATCAGGAGAACAGGTTCTACTGGCCCAAGAGATGTTCCGGCCAGCAGATCATTGTTCCCGTTGGCTTAAGCTCTAGGGCAATACACAAGACAATTATCAGCAAGTTCAGAATGAACGGAAGCAAACGCTGTTGACAAATAAATACAAGTACAATTGTGTCATGATCTGGCATCTATCTGTCCCGCCCCTATATACAGCTCAGGTGGTGTATCGCATTGTGTGGCCAAGACATGCTGCAATGGTTGACCTTTTATATTGTGAGGCTCTAATCAAGTAACCCAAATTGGAGTCAGAAATGGGGATAAAGCTGTTGAACATGCACTGATCTGCAATGGATGGACAGCCTCCATGCTGATCAGGTCAATAACGGCCTCCCTGGAATGATCAGGGCAAATTCCGAGGGCTGCACATGTCCCCGTCTTTTGTGACGCGGTCAGCAAGCTGGACGTCCTTCCCATTAGCCCATATTCTGAGCAACCATAAGCGCTACCCGTTCTCTCAAAGACCGCTAGTAATTGCAAAGTAGGCCGCGGTGGCAAATACTGTTAATAAACACGTACAAGCGCGTCTTGTGGCACGTGCTTCCACCAATCTTAATCTCAGACCAATGCAATACGCTGTGACCTGCTGCTTGTACAGACAGAGAAAGAGGATGATAACTTCAACTCCTCATAGAGCTACGCGTCGGATCCTATCTGGCTTACGTTGAACCTACGTCGCTATACACGACAGTCAAACTGGCTCGCCTCAGCATGGACACGCCAGCATGCGAGCCGGGATTTGCGCTCAGACATCGGGTTGTGCCGAACCTTGATCCTTTCAATGATCCTTAAGTTCGGATCATTGAGCAGTTCGAATCAAGGATCATTGAATGATCCTTCTATGTTTGGGTGATAGATGTCTGATGTCTGATAGAATATGCATGCATAATCATCAATCTGTACCATTGAAAGCTGTTTAAGTACTGTGGAAGCTTTTCTGTACTTGTATTTGCATAAAGTTAATGATTCAAGAATGATCCTTCAATGATTTTTACCTTCAGTGAATGAACCTTGATCCTTATAATGATCCTTAGGTTCGGATCATTGACATGTTAATGATTTGAACTTCGGATCAAAGTCAAGGTTCGGATCAAGAATATCCTCTACTTCTAATGACTCGTGAAGATCTCTAGGGTACAGTGGAGACAACGGAACGCGAACCTCTTCACAGACGTGTCTCTCGCTCGTGTCCATACTACATGGAGAAACAAGTCTATTGCTTAAAGATGGATAATGGGACGGAGCTTTTGTCAGCACGCCACGCGGTACTGCGTACAGGATTCTATGCATAGTTACTGTAAATTGGCCAGTATCACTAGATGCATCCTCAGCTGCTCCGTCTTTGTCCACGCATTCAAATTCCTTTTGTCACCAACCTTTCCACCACCAGGTTGCACGGAAAGACACACAGCCCAGATGTGCTGAACCATCACGGTACCAATGGCAAAGCAGAGTCCCAGCGCCTGCCTGAAGGGCAGAGGACTACCTGTCCACACAACATCCGAGTCAGATGCGCCACAACAAGAAGACAGTGATTAGTCTCTCACCTGAGGGTTTGCGCTTGTAACCGTCATACAAGCGAAGCGCCTCATTGAATAGCTGAGCGACGTCCGCTCTCTTGACTCCATTGATCTTGTCTGTTATACAACAACAACTTGAGCACTGTAGCATGTGATGACGGCTCAAGGTGGAACATGGGATTGTCCGAAAAAGTGTTCTCAAAGAAGTCCCATCTACAGAGAATGGCCAGTCAGCATTTGATGCGCAATTGATATGATTACTACGCACAACTCCTTTACGTCCTTCTTGGACATGTTATCACAGTCCTTAAGCTCCATGCTGCCTTCTAGCACGGCGGAAAGTTAAGCAACATCATGGCGCACTTCATCGAAAAATAGTTCTTCCGCCATTCTTCTTGCCCTTTCTTCAGCTTTCTTCAGCGTTCTGCCGAAGCAGCATAATCTGTTGAGACATCTTGAGACAGAATTTGAGGGGCGGGGCGGATGAGTAAAAAATGTGGCGGGGTAGATGGAGGTGGGTTATGAAAACATTCCTATCAGAGTCAACCTTTTATATTGTGAGGCGCTAATTAAGTAATCCAAGCCGGAGTCAGAAACGGAGACGGGGCTGTAGAGCTCGCGCTGATCCGTGGGAGATCACGAAGACCTATGCTAATCCGGTCACCCAGAGTGACGCTCTGGAATCAACGGGGATCGTTTAACAAGTGACTCGCAATGCACGAACGGGTCCGCCCTCTTTTGTAGCGCGGTCAGGAGGTCTGTTCTTGACTCGCCACTTTGTTGTCTAATCTGTTACTTTACAAGCGCATCTTGTGGCACGTGCCTCTACCGAACTTGATCTCAAACCACGGATTTACGCCGCCACCTGCTGCTTGATGGAAAATGGCAACTGCACTTCAACTTCTGATTGTGCTACCTGCGCAATCTTATCCAGTACCCGTCAAACTTATCTGGAGAAAGATGCCCGCCTCCTAGCTCAATTTCTGTGGCAAATTCATGTTCTCCGCTCCAGGACCCACGACTATACCCTGAAGATAGCAATGCAACCTGAGAGACTGACATATGTCAGTCCCTTGTGCATTGCCGTTTGGACGCGGAGTGCCCTCATTTCTATAGCGAGAGCCATTTTAGTCACTGACTGGCCAGGATTCACGGCCTCGGGCACGGATCCGGCGATGCTCTGACGTCAGGCAGAGTCCTTTTGACCTCTTGACATTGCCCGCTCGATGCTCGGAGCCCTTTTTGTGCGCGCAACTTGACTGTCACAGGACTTAAGCATGAATGTTATATGAATTTGCCTAAATTGCTCATCATACAGTGTGAACCATCTCTTCTGTATCATACCCAATCGACAGAGAACAGTAGCTACACAACTACAATCAAAACAAGCCTCGTTGCTGTATCATATCCTCACCTCAAGTGCGCAGCCGTTGCAGCTCTTCTTCCAATTTGTCGTAACGAGCTTGTAACTGCGCGGAATGGGCCTGCTCCCGCTCAGCAAGCTGCTCAGCCCGCTCAGTCCGCTCAGTAAGTTGCTCAGCCTGCTCAGGAAGCTGTTCGGCCTGCGCTGTGATACGTGCCTGTTTCTAGATGTATCCCATCAGCATACTGTCACATAATTGACCTGGCACTTACACGAATAGAACTGGCATTCTTGATGAGACTTTCAAGCGCCTGGTCGTACTCCTTGCCAAAGCGCCCCATGATAGTGTTCACGAGGTGGTCCTTGGTGAAGAGCGTGCTCGGATCAGGTTCTGTGGCGTCCTGTTGATTTGCCTCCTAGACGAACTCATCGGGAACCTTGATCACGGCCTGGAGGCTGTCCATGATTTCCTGGGCGGATGTAACGATGTTGGCATTGACATCAACATGACGAGGCGCCCCCTCGACCAGCCTGCCCGCGATGCCAATCGAGGGACCCCGGTCAAGGGGGACGGAGAGACCCTTTCTCTCCGATAGGCTATGGAGACAAACAAAGAGACCACGCGACCAGAGCCAGCACATGGCCTTGAGCAGGCTATAGCGCTGTGTGCAGACCTCGGAGACAAGCCTTGCCAGTATGGCCAGCTCCAGGACGTTGATACCGGTGCCGGCGTCGGCACCTGGGAGAACAAAGGATTCCATGATACCGTTCAAGGCGTAAGAGTGTGCTGAGTCGACGTTGTCAAAGTCGTTGATCATGTCGGCCGCGCAGAGGGTTCCCTTGCACTTGTCTTGCAAGTGCCTAATATCCGTGTGAGATCGATATAGAGGATTCCAGACACTATAGCGACGCGAATGCTCACCTCATCGATGGAAAGAAGCCCTGGGCGCCTATGGGCTGTTGGGGAACCTGCCGGTCGAGGGTATACCATCGCGTATACCCTTCACACTCCAGAAGAACTGTAATGTACTCATGAATGTCCTTGCGGACGTGGCGGACCTCCAGAACGCGGACAGCCTGAATGTCGGCATCCCGGTGAGCGTCTATGTTCCCCAGTACTTCCACGAGATTGTCCGGCCAGACCTTCGTGGTGCACCGAAGGCTCGTAGGGCACATAACGTTGCGCAGTTTGGGGTCTGGCGGATGCATTCTGGGAACACCTTTGCCAGTGGACGGATAGAAGAACGCAAGAAGTAGTGAGTCAAGTAGCTGGCCCAGCATATTTGAGCGCTCAAGTGATGGTGATAGTGGTCGAGAACGCGTTCGCAACGTGGCATACGCTCGGTCGCGGAATGAACTCAATAATCACGTGACCATGTCCGCACAAAGACCGCCAAAATGGGAAAGGTGCTCGATGAGGGTTGAATGCCATTGGAGGGCAACCTTCATCGATACGCGGACATCCTGGACATGTCACTCTCGAACGGACTAATATCGCTCTGTAGATTGTAGAGACCCCTATTCCGCAAGAATAGACTGGAGATTCGTTCGGCAGCCAGCTCTGTGGCAAAGTACTTGTCCACAGGTTCTCTTGCGCATAAAGATGACATCAGGACAAACATGTATGTATGATCTCCTCGGCGAGAGGCTCATGTGCTAAGTCTATGGCTAAATCAAGTCGCTGAAGGCTGCCTGACTGCTGCGCCACAGTCCATTCATGCAAGTGCGCGGCGGAGTAAGACAGACTGTCAATGTCACTCAATGAATCTCAATCAAACAGATCACTCAAGAGGCGTCTATGTAACACTTGAGATTGCCGGCCTCTTGTATCGCATCGTGTAATCGAGATGTACAGATTCAACTTTCAAGAAATCGACGTCATCGTTCGGGGAAGAAAAGACTCAATTACTGGGACATGGCGTATAAATCCGACGCTATGAAGACGGACTTAACACACGCGATTCACTCTGTCAAATCATTTCTCATTGGGTATCGCATTCACAGGAAAACAAACAATCAAATATGGCTTTAGTAGAGGGCACGGACAGAGCGCCTCTTCACGCCCTCAATCGCGCGGCGCCTGTTGGCCGCAGTGCCGGCGACGCTATCTGCCGCGCTGAACGCGTCGGCAAAGCCCAGAGCAGTGTTGAAGTCGATGGCCGTCTGGACGTTCCGCTGAGTGGAGTCGACGTTGGCCTTGGCGGCGAGGCAGGCGCTCTTAGCTGCAGCGTTGGCCGCACACACGTTCGCTAGAAAGAAAGAGAGTTCAACGCAAGATCGGAAGAAGAAGGAGCGGACGTACTGAGCTGATCGCAGATGCGGTTAACGATGATAGCAGGGTTAAGAGCTTCTTGCTGTCCGAGAGCGACTATAGGATCGATGGCCTTGGAGAATCGTCAATTGCTATGAAGGAGAGAGACATTATATCGGGTGCACCAACCTGGAAAGTAAACTCGGTCGCAGGACGGCCTCCGAGACCTTCAGGGACATATGAGAATGGAAGACGAGAGTAGGAAGACAGGAACTGACCGCCCAAGAACTCCATGGTAGGAACACACTTGCCGAAGTCCAATCCAGCGATAGTTGACTTTTTGACGTCTGGGTTGGCGTCGACAGCTGTCTCGTCGGTCGCAGGGACACTGTCCGCCTCAGTGAAGGCGTCGGCGAAGCCAAGAGCAGTGTTGAAGTCGATGGCGGTCTGAACGTTCCTCTGGGTAGAGTCGACGTTGGCTTTGGCGGCGAGGCAGGCGCTCTTAGCTGCGGCGTTGGCCGCACAAACATTTGCTAGGGAGGAGAGAGATCAACATAAAATCGAATAAAAGAACAGCGAACTCACTGAGCTGATCGCAGATGCGGTTGACAATGATGGCGGGGTTAAGAGCTTCCTGCTGTCCGAGGGCGACTATGGGATCGATGGCCTTGTAGGGTTTTGTCAGTGAATAGGGAGCAGAAAGACAGAATATGCACCAACCTGGAAAGTGAACTCGGTTGCAGAACGTCCTCCGAGACCTTCACAAACACAATGAGATTCGGAGGAAAAAACGAGACAGGAAGAGACGCACCTCCCAAGAACTCCATGGTTGGAACGCACTTGCCAAAGTCCAGTCCGGCGATAGTTGACTTCTTCACATCTGGGTTGGCGTCGACAGCTGTCTCGTCGGCCGCAGGAACACTATCCGCCTCAGTGAAGGCATCCGCAAAGCCAAGAGCAGTGTTGAAGTCGATGGCTGTCTGTGCGTTCCTCTGGGTCGAGTCGACATTAGCCTTGGCGGCGAGGCAAGCGGATTTAGCTGCAGCGTTGGCCGCACAGACGTTTGCTGGAGAGAGATAAATAAATTGAATGTAGATCGAACAAAGAAGCAGCGAACGCACTGAGCTGATCGCAGATGCGGTTGACTATGATGGCGGGGTTGAGGGCTTCCTGTTGTCCGAGTGCGACTATGGGATCGATTGCCTAAAGACTTATGAGTGACGTGGTCGGGAAAAGTGACGGAAGATGTTCACCTGGAACGTGAATTCGGTCGAAGGGCGTCCACCCAGACCGCCGACGAACTTCATAGTTGGCACACCTAGAACACATCTCAGTTCGACTTTCGAAGACATATGCATGTGTTCCCTCACATAAACCAAAATCTAGACCCGCAATAGTTGACTTGGTCACTCCGCCACTCGAGGCAGCTGCAGCTGAAGTCGTGGTGGATGATGCAGCGGCCGAGCTGGCTGCAGCAGCAGTAGTCTCGGCAGCGGCAGAGGTTTCAACTGCAGATACAGTGACAGTGACCGTCGCACCCTGAGATAAAGATTAGGAGTGAACGAGAGTCAGCAGGAACAGGACGTACGCAGGAGTCAGCGCTGGTGGCTACGGCTGATGATACAGCGGCGGCGGTTGAGGATGCATCGACGGCTGAGGAGGCAGCGACGGCTGAGGATACTGCACTGGACCCTGCGCCTGTGCCAGCGAGCTCAGCACCAGTTGGTCCAGCATTGCCATCAGCGTCTTTCGTGGTGAAGGTTGTGAAGCCATGAGCAGCAAGAACTTGGGCAACAGAAAGACCAGTCGCGTCGAAAGGCGTAACCTTAGAGGTCGCTTGGAGCTGATTGGCTACATCGGAATCGGTAACAGCTGGGTCGACCAAGGGTGTGATACCGCGAAGAACCGCCGTCTTGGGGAGAGTGGGGTCGTTACAGATAGCGGGTCTGTCCGTCGCTGCATGGACACAATTAGATAAGAGTTGGCGCGATGAGGTACGAATAGCGCACCGAAGGGGTTGAAATTCTGCTCCGCGGCGACGAGTCCGATAGCAGCAGCAATACTGTCGGCACCAGTCCCGAGCTGGGAGACGATGGAGTCCGCGAGCTGGAGCTTGGCGCAAGGATTGGCACCGCCGAGAAGGGAACCAGGGACGCCTCCAGCCAGTGTGGCTGCCTGGCCAGGTTGGCCACCCTGAACACTCTGGACAGCGGCGACGGGAATCTGCTCCTGTCCGAAACTGGAGAGCACGCCGAGCATAAGAGATGTGAAACTTGTCGGACCACAGGATAACCCACCGCGCTTGTACGAAGGCGATCATGGTCGCGACGAGAACGAGTTTGGAAACCATGTTGACTTGAAGATTGGAACAAAAGAATGAAGGGCGTGAAACGATGAAAGAATGGAAAAAGGCAACCAGGCCAGAGAGAAGGATAAGAAAGGACGAAGAGGAGGAAGGAGAGAGATAGCTGGGGGAGACACACAAGACGAACCTTTTGTATCTCTCGGTAAAATTACATAAATAATGTTCCTAGTCCTGCGTGCCTGTCATGTCGGGTAATCATCCGTAGGATATCACCCTGGTGTCACCCCTCCTCTCGCTGAGTGACAGTGCGCCACTTGTTGGGTGCTGCTCACGGAGAGAAGCATTCAGTGAGGTCAGAAGGCAGTCCGATCTGAGCACAAATTCGTGTGAGGAGGAACGAGGACGTCGAATATCGTCTGTGCAAGATCGGAGCAAAATTAATAACGGAAAATGACGGATTACATTAGGTTACCGATCAATATTCATAGAGTCCGAGGAAAGACATTTCGAAATCCTCAGCTTGAAGTTGGAGCTTGTAAGCATGAGTATTGAGGCTCCAATGTCGGCAACGGTCTCCCAAGTGTTCTACGCCATTTCAATAAGCACCCACATTCATGTTACTGTACCTCCTCCGATCCAGATTTAGAACTCCACTGAACACGCGGAGGAGGGAAGGAAATCACTTGGCAAGAAACACGCCTTGATCAGCTCTGATCGTCGTTGCTGTCGCCAAGAGCCAGCAACAGCCGGGCAACAGCCCCTGGTTACACGATGCGGCCACACGGACCGATGTCGTTGTGCCGCCTCTGCCGAATGGTGCCGGACTGGATTCTCTTCTTGAGCGAAGACCACAACTTCAGAACTTCAACCTTCAAGTTTCGATGGCCACGCTCACCGTACACATCGCTTCCAATGCTCTGCACGGTGGCAGACTGCACCTCAACAAGGGTGAGCGTTAAATTACCTCGCGCAGCTGCTCGCTTGCGAGCAGCACGACCGGGATTTACGAAGGATGTGAGGGATTCTCCCACAGAATGAGCACCTCTCTACTACTATGCGTGCGTGTGATCTCAGTAGCTGAGTACGTGCCTTGTATTGTGCCTGTGTTGGATGCCTGGGCACACAAAGTTGGCCAAATTTCATGGTTTACTGTATCGGTTCAAGACAAATTCGTTTAGAACAACGAGTTATACGCGACAGTTCCTTCTCGGTCGACGAGTTAAGTCGAGGGCCGAGGCGAAGAAATTGGAATCAGACCCACCCGGCGATGAAAGTGCTTGGGCTGCGCGGGAAGTCTTTGAGTGGCTCGCAGGGTGTTGGACGTGACTCCTGCACCCGAGAGACCGCGCAAAACGAGATGCATCTAGAACGCGAGGAGCTGCCAGTGGGTCAAAGGCGATGGAAACTTTTGAAATATAGCCAACGAGGAGACCCCACAGTTGCAACTCGCGCTTTCATGGAGATAAGGAACGAAGTACAGAGCGCGCACCATTCGATGAGCTTGTGCCAGTCGAAGACGTTCAGCGGTACCATAACCATGTTGCATAAATTGTCGTGAGTTACATAGTTGTACTTTGTAGTACAGTGAACGAGGCGTGCTGGATACATGATGTCGTTAGAGCGTTTGAGTCTTCCGTGGTATGCACTGAAACCTCGGGTTAGCATGACACTGTGGATCGCCGACCTGGTTATGGTCACCCGAGAAATAACCAGGCTACCGGATGTTAGTAACCTGGCGAACTGGTAGCAGTAACTTGGTCTAACTTGGAAACCGGGTTGGGCCTTCCCGGTTACAAACCGGTTATCATAATGTGTTATATGCTCGTTTCACCCGGGAGCGCGTTCGTCAATGCTAACTAGGTTTCCTGGTCACTAGTCCCCGTTTTGTAACCCAATTACCACGCTGAGATTCCAGTTATTGTAATCCATTTCCCAGATGCCATTCACGTAGCTGCTAGCTGATTGCAGTTTGATATTCACTGGGCTGTCTGGTGGAAGTTCACTCGGAATATGGGTTGAAGGCAGCACATAAACATGTCATTTTAGTAGGAGTAACCAGTTGAATTAAGCGACTTCAGAAGCATCATCCTCCTCCACGGCATCCTCATCGATGTTGCTGAGACGGGCACGCTTGCGGGGATGATCATCCTCGTCCTCATTCTCATCGCCGGATCCATCTCGGGCCCTCGCCACTCGTCCCCTGGAACGCGCGTACTTCCGCTGATTGGACATTGCCTGCTTGAGAATCTCGGCCTGCGCCCAATCAGCAGGGAAGCGTTCACGGCAGAGATACTTGTGCTGTTGACGTCCCTGGAAGAGCTGGGTAAGTGTTCAACTTCATCAACTACCAGCGCGTTCACGCACCAGCTTGAAGACCATTGCAAGTTTCTCCTTGTCAACCTTCGAGTACTTGTCTCCAGGATTAATTCCGGCCTTCTTAGCATTGCCCTTGACGTCGTACTGGAAGCGAAGAAGAGCAAGATGGAGTTAGGTTCACGTAAGATGGCATCAAAGGCATGAGACGTATACGTATACGTACCAGGATGTTCTCGTAAAGTGCCTTGGCTTCTTCGTCCACATCCAGGCGCATTGCTTCTATGAGCCTGTATCCATCCTTGCTTCCTGCTTCACCCTTGGGCTTACGAAGGACTGCAATCTTGTAGGGAACGTCGGCAGTCTTGGGAGTGGCCTTAGCAGCTGCAAGCTCGGCTGTGTTACGCTCTTTTTCTTCCTGCAGTGCTTTCTCGGCTTCTTCTCGCAGCTTGACTTCCTTCTCGTGCTCAGCCCTCTCAGCGGCGAGTTGAGCTATTAACACTGATATCAGTGATGCTCCGGACAGAGTCATAGAGGAGCTCTGCACCTTTCAGAGCCTCGAGCTCAGCCATACTCTCTGGACTGGCAATGGTTCGATTTTTGTCGGCAAGAGGACCTGTGGTAGCGGGTGAGAAGTTTACAAAGAACAGAAAGACAAGCGATATACTGACCATTTTCTTTATTGCCAGGTGCCGCAGGCTTTGGCGTATTTTTCTTGGGGCCAGGTGGACGTCCTGGACCAGAGACATCAGCAGTTGTTTTGTTTGGTGGGGAGGGAGGAAAAGACATTACCGCCGTTGCGCTTGGGTGCAGGAGGGGTCTTGGGTGCAGGAGAAACCATGGAGTTGAGGGTGTAAAGGACAGAGTCAAGCTGTAGGGTGTTGGGCACCGGCAGTGGTGGTTGAAAGCGAGGAGACAACAAAGGACGCGTGGCCTTAGGTGAAAATTGCCAAGCTGACTAAGGTATATGCGCCCTTGCACGACTCTTGGGTGAATCTGACGTCTTCCACAGCTTCCAACAGTCTGCGTCCCGACACTCTTCATGACATCCAAGAAAAACACAAAGGCGTCAAAAGTTCGCTGCACTTGTGGATGTGGTGCCGACGTACATCCAACAACCGCACTCCGACATCGGAAGGGACAGGGCACCACCCGCGTCAAGGCCCTCCAGGCTTTGCGACATGGCACTCGCAAGGTCAAAACATTGGCTGTAGCCCTGGCGCAAGCCGTGAAGAACCCCCTCCAACCTGGGTCTAGATCCCCATCTCCGTCACCTCCTTCCCCTCAGGCAGGGATGTCCATGTCCATGCAGAACTCACCTCCACCATCACCGGTACCACCTCATATGGATATGGATATCGACGCCCTCAACGGTGAAGATGTACCTGCTCCTCGGACCCATCAGCCTCGCTATCGTCCTGTGACTATCGAGGATGTTTCGGATGATGACGAGAGCGAGCTCAACTTCGAGGACCGAGCCGCCGATGAGGAGGTCTGGTGGGAGGAAGAGATCTGGGAGGAGGAAGACATGACCGATGACTTTTTGGATGACTTGATAGAAGAGGCTCTCGAGGCTGAGCTCGAAGAATATGGTGAGCTCACTTTATCGCATTATCTTGTCTATGTTAACAAAGGGATAGCGGAAGGGCTTCCCGATGATGATGTATTCAAGATGCGCCTCTTTGCATTGAAGACTAGACATGACCACGAATAAGGAGTAAAGGAGAATATTCATGAATATATTCCTAATCTTATTCATGAATATGAATATGACAAATATATTATATTCGTGAATAAGAATAAGTTGACGAATATAGAATATGAACCTTCAGTTTCACATAATCCTCAACTCATTCATGAGTGTCTGATAATACTGAATTCTCAGTACTAAAGACAAGTTTATGATAAATTTAGATGCTGTTTGAATGATTTATAGGTCATTCAATAACTTGAACTGTGATCTTGAGTGACATTGAGATGATTATACTCGTATATTCATGAATATTCATGAATAAAAGCAAAATATTCGCAGTGAAGATTAAGTTGACAAATAAGATTAAGAGTATATTCATGAATAACAATTATGACCCTTGGAGGGGGGATTATTCGTGTGCCTGAATAAGAATATACTCGAATATATATTCGTGGACATCTCTATTGAAGACAGAATCCCACCTTACTCGGAAGACATATCAGAAGCTTGCTTATGTATTTCCCGAACACGATCTTCCGTCAATCAAGACCATAGCCTCTCGCGCACGCTTCCTTGCCCACTGTGACCCGGTCAAATACGACTGCTGTGTTAAGTCCTGCATGTGCTACGTCGGCCCTCATGCGGCACTTACGGCCTGTTCGCACTGCAAAGAACCTCGCTTCTTTGCTGATGGGAAGCGACCGCGCAAGCAATTCACATACATTCCCCTCATCCCGCGTCTCAAAGCCTTCTTTCGGAATCGTTGTCTTATCGAAAAGATGCGGTATCGAGGCACTTTTGCTCGTCAGGCTGATGTCATGACGGATGTGATGGATGGCGAACACTATAATCGTCTTCTCAAGGAGTTTGTGGTCATTGACAACGTCCGTTATGCCCACCGCTTCTTCCAGGACCTTCGCGACATCGCACTTGGGTGCTCAACCGACGGATTCGGTCCCTTCAAAAAGCGCAAACATACTTGCTGGCCCATCATTCTCTTCAATTACAATCTCCCCCCCGAAATCCGCTTTTTCATCGAATATATCATCTGCATCGGTGTTGTCCCAGGTCCCAAGAAGCCGAAGGACTTTGATTCTTTTCTCTGGCCCCTGGCGCAGGAGCTTCTCGAGCTCGCTGTGGGTGTCCGAATCTACAATGTGGTAGCACGCGAGATGTTCGACCTCCGTGCATATCTCATTCTCATATTTGGGGATATGCCCGCCATGTCAATGGTCATGCAGTTCAAGGGCCACAACGGTTATCGGCCGTGTCGCACCTGCAACATCACCGGTATTGCTGTTCCTGGTGGGAAGACACTTTACGTGCCCTTGGATCGTTCTCGTCATCCCAATCTCCCCCCTGATGCCGAACCCTCTTTCAATGCAAATGCACTTCCTCTGCGCACAGATGAGGAGATTCGTTCTCAAGCAAAGGCAGTCGATAATGCGGCGGGACCAACAGCATCAAAAAAACTGGCTCGCGAGTATGGAATCAACGGCACCTGCATTCTCGATTCCCTTCCATCCATCTCGCTCACTCGAAGCTGTCCGGCAGATTTCATGCATCTTATCTTCGAGAATGTTCTGCAGCTCTTGATTGAGCACTGGACCGGCACCTCTAAGCAAGTTCCCGACGAAGGTTCAGGGTCCTACCAGTTCATGCCGACAGTTTGGGATGCCATAGGAGATGCCACTGCGGCTTGTGGATCGTTCATTCCTAGCGCATTCGGACAGCGTCCACCAAATGTAGCCAAAGACCACTCGCATTGTACAGCAGATTCCTGGTCATTTTGGCTATTGTATGTTGGGCCAGTCGTTCTCTCGCGTCGATTCCGAAGCAACATCTACTATAGACACTTTCTCGAGCTTGTCAAACTCGTGAATCTTTGTCTCGAGTTTGAGATTCGATGGGACACAATCCGGAGTCGCATCCGACCCGGGTTTATTGTTTGGGTGAAGGAATATGAACGGTAGGAATCATTATTGTGTTGCTACGTTCTTTTGACTCATGCAAGTCCCTAGACTATACTATCAGTACAACCCGGAACGACTGGCCAGCTGTCCAGTGACGGTGCACACGCTGCTTCATGTGGCTGACTACATCGAATGGAGTGGACCTGTTTGGGCGTACTGGGCCTTCCCTATGGAACGATTCTGTGGACTGCTTCTTCCTGCTGTACGCAGCCGTCGGTTCCCCTACGCCTCTATCGATAAGCAGATTGTATCGGTCGCACACTTATCTTGCATCAAGATCCGCTACAAATGCGAGGCAGTCTTAGCTCTTGAGGTTCCGCGACGTGAGGTACCTGCTTCAGCAGTCGCAATTCCCGGATGTATGTCTTCCTTATCAGCTTGACAAGTCCGTCATTGACTTGTTACAGACAACACCTGTGTTGTTCTCCCTCCTCATCGCTTGTCCGCGGCAGTTGATCCCACCTTGGAGAAGAAGATCGCGATCCATCTTTCAACTCGCTACAACACCTCTCAAAAGGTCATTCGGAAATACTTCGCAAAAGAACAGATAGAGCTTTGGGCTCGTGTCAAGCGGCTACAGGGTGGAGATGACATGTACGCAGCCTCTCTTATCGCTCACTCAACGGACGACAAACGCGATGCAACACATATCCGTGTATGTGCTTACATATATGTTTCCTTCTTCAGATGCTAATCGGACCTTCATAGTACGATGCCTTGGTTGATCTGAATGCTCGCAAGAAGAGAGCGCCAGTCAATTTGGTGTCGAAGTCGTTCTACGGCCAGCTATTGCACATCATCCAGGTCCAACTTCCCGTTGCACCCGAGCTCGAGATCACCAAACCAACAACCTTATTACTAGCAGCTATCCGTACGTGTCCTATTACTGCTGAGAATTCACTGGAGTGGCCCGTGTACGACAAGATCGGGGGCATCGAGGTCGTTGATATGTCTTGTGTACAATGTCTGATTGGCCGGATTCAATCTGGTTCTCATACCATCGTTATTGACCGAAGTAACAACATACAACAGTCGTATTATGTACCTGATACAGACATAGAATAAATGATATATTTCTACTTGAATAGTTCATGAAATTTCGCGTTGCTGAACATTTTCGTCAAGTCGAATCCCTGACGTGCCATCCGAACACGACGGTGGCGCTTCTCTGCCAGCTCACGTCGATCAAGTTCTTCCAACAAGCGCAGCTTTTCCTTCGCAAGCAGAGTCTTCGCAAGCGCGCCTTTAGCCTTGATTTCCGATTGAATAGCCTTTGTGTAGTCGTCAACGAAGACACCCATTTTATCGACGTGGTTGATTTCCCATATGCCGTCGCGCTCACTGAGTGGAACAGAGAGATGCCCATGCCATCAGTCGTAATCCTTCCAGAGCTAGAATGGAACGGGTGAGCCGAAGAGCTGTCGTAAAGCAAAAAAGGACGCACCAAAGCTTCCTTGACATCGACCTCATCCTGTGCCGACATGTTCTCCAAGCAACTCTCCACTTCTGCATCAGCAAGAATTGGGGCATGAATTTTCCCGTGGTCGGCCATCTAGAGAAAGCATCCGTGAGAAAGAGATGGCGTGCAAGCGTGCAAGGGTACACACCTGTTCGAGCTCGCGAAACAAGTCCGTGTATCCTTTCTCAACCAAATCCAGCCTATCTTTGACTTCGTTCAGATCCTTGCGAATGCGGTGGGTGCTCGGAGCTGGGCGAAGTCCGTTGCCTGATGAGACCGAGGAATTATTTGTGGTGTTGACGTCCATGTCCGCGCTACTCCCGAGGTTGGCATTCTCCTTGTTATGGTCTTGAGCTACAGAACCAGCCTGGCAGGAGTGAGTAAAAACATAGCGGGCCCAAATAGAGGCTTACCATGGTGATTGAGATAGCGCGGTCGACGTTGATGGTAGTATGTGGCCGGCACGGCGCATGGTCAGGTTGCTCTCCAAAATAAGAAACGGGTGAAATTTACCAGAGACCAGGTGAGAAAGGGGCCCGGAGTGATCACACCCAGAAACAAAGTGATTTTGATGTGTATTGCATTCGGGTTACAACTGGTTATACGTTCGGTGGTGGAAGTAACTGGGTAAGAAGGTGAACGGCGTAACCTGCCTTTTTCGGGTTATTGTCCCCTGTTCCGCGATCACTGGGCCCCCACCCGCTTCGCTGGTGATTTGTGACTCTAACCAGGTCACCTAGTGACCACAACCCGGCTTCGGGTCCACAGTGATGAGATTTGCAGGAAGTCCGGCGGAACGCACCTCAGTCGGCGATGAATGCCCTGACTGCAAACTTGGAATTCTCTTTGCCTTTCTCTTCGCCTTGCGTCGAATCCGGATAGCGAGGTCGAAATTTCCTGGATCAAACGCGTCAAGAGCATATTTCGGGTCGCTGAATCCATTCGTACCTTCTGGGAGGGTCTTTCTTGACTTTGTACGACCTAAGCGGGGAGAGTAAGTATGTGATGCTAACGAAAAAAAGAGGGCATGTCGTGCTTACTTTCCGGGAACTTTCTTCACAGGTTGTTGCTTCACTTCGACCGGCCCGTACAAGGGGTTGAAGTTATCTGTGTGGGTCGTCCCCCCTGCGAAGGAAAGTCCTCGAACCCGGGCATGTGTTTTTTTCCTAGTATGAAGATGTGAGTCGACCTGACTGTCAATGACAGGATGATACCGCGCCTTTTCTTAGTACTGACTTCCACGTCGTTGCTGATGCTCCTCAGAGGGCTGTGATATAAATCAGCAAAGGTCCAGGCGGACATGCTGGCGTCCTCACCTTTCGCCTACAGACTTGCGCCTAACAGTGTTCCGATTGCGTTCTTCGGTCTTAGATCTCAACTCGGAATCTGACTGAGGCGATCTTTCGTGCCGCTGCACTCCTGCTTTGCGGGGACTATATGAAACAAAGTCAGCGCCCATTGATTCATGACAGGGGTCACGATACGTGCGTAGAGATTGGCGTCTTGATGTCCTGCTCGATCTCGTCCGAAAAGAAGACATCGACGTCGAGCTCTTGAACACGTTCCATGGAGGGCTTGGTAGAGATGAACTATGAGGGTATAAGAGGATTTCAGACATAGCGCGCGCATTTATATGCGTCAGACATCGCCAAAAGCCATTCAGAGCTCAAGCATCGCGATGGAAACTTGGACCGGATATCACCGCCGCGTGGGGTTGCGTGGCGCGTTAGTCTTTGTTGTCGCGTTTGTCATATACAGCGAAGAGCCTTCCATTGCGGTGGTGCTGTGCTGATTGTCGTGATGCGCAACGAAGTGAAAGGAATGATGATTGTCGAGGCAGCGGAACAAAGGGAGGGCGCGGGAAAGGATTGGATAAGCAGCGCATCAATCTCTTCGGGGCTCGGCTTCTCGCACATTGCATTGGCGGGTCCCAGCCGCTCCTCATCTGGGTGTGCAGTCGACATCAGACATTCAGCACTGGCGATGTTTCATAGTGGGTGGTTGACGTGTTGTCCCCGCTGCGGCTTTGCTCTCTGTTGCATTCAGTCCTTCTCATACTCTGTAGTAATCAATACACTATATATTACATCTTCGACACATCAGATTAGCCAAGGAAAGGGAACTGATACTCAAACGTGTAGGTACAAGTACAACTGGCTTTGCGTGAGACCCAATTACATACCCGTGCGCGCCTCCAGCAGTCCAGCCAACACCCGCGAAAGCTTGTTCTTCCACTTTTCTGCAAAAGAGTTCACCACGCCAACTAGGTTCTCTTTAGGAACCATCCAATCTTCTTCAACTATCTCTCCCTGCGTAAAATGCCACGACTTCGCGGGTGAAATCGACTGAATGTACGTCCGGCAGAGAATGCAAGAAATGCGACTTGACCCAAGGGCATCACCTAGCACCTTGTCTTGCAGACCATGTGCGTGGATGAAATTTATTAGATGCACTTCGGGATGGACGTGCACTGTCCTCCTTTCGCCACGCACCCAAAGCTTTCCCAAATCTGCGGCGATAGCGTCGACGTCTTCTTGTATGTACGAGACGCGCCATCCGAGCGACCACAGTCTATTATCAACAAGAACTGAGACGTCAGTGGGAAAAGTGAACTCCCGTCCCGGAGCCACTGGGAGTATGTCATAACCAAAAGAGAACTGGCCCTCGGAGTTGTATTGTCGGAGTTCTGGGAGTGTCTTGTGGAAGAATATCTCGGCCCCGGATTGGTAGAATGCCAGTTGCCATAAGGCGCGCCGCAAAGTCATCAGAAACACGAAATCATCGTCCCGCTCTCGGGATGGCCACGTCTTTCCCATGATAGCCCGATAGAAGGGCGACTTTCTTGTGAGCGCCTTACAGTATGACAGCAGCGTTCTCGTGTTTGTCCAACGTGCCTCATCGGTGTCGAGAAGTGGCAATCGGGAGATGATGTCTAGAATGCGCCTCAAACAGGCTGTTCCCGCCTTTGTCAGAGGGATAGAGTCATCGGTGGCTATGGCCCGGAGCACTTTTGAGTGGCTCGAACCATTCACCTCCGGCGCGCAGTCATCTCGCCACTGTTGCTCCAAATTGGCGAATCGCTCGAGAAGCCCTGTATCCAACTTCCGCACCTGGGATGCTCGTGTGAGAATGTGCTCCCAAGCGTGGTGGATGACGGCCATCATAATGATGTCAAGGTCGCCAGAGCCTCCCGCTGCAACGTCTTCGCCAGCTACATATCGGCAATATCTGCCCCGAGCGACAGTCTCTAGCGCGTTGGAGAGTGCAGCAGTGAGTTGGGGATCGGGCCCGTGCCTGGAGGCAACATTTATCGTGACTTTACCTGACTCGCAGGTCAGCACGACGGAAGTGGCATCATCGGGACGGGAAAGACAATGGGCGATCCAGCTGGGGGCGCAGAGATTGGATCTTCGCTCTTCAGGAAACAAAGATTCCGGGCTGGACCGCATGAGAAGGAAGTTATCCGCCTTGATCTGCCTTTCGCATATGCGCATGGCCGCCGTTGCCATGTATTGGGGTGCGTGTTCAACAGGTAAAGTTTCCATCTAATGTCTTCCGTTAAGTAGGGCCGAGATGAAGAGAAGGAACACACTGGTTGTAAGTGACAGTAAGGAACTTGAATGGATTCCGAGATGATGTCGTGGAAGTGGATGGCTCAATCGCTCCCTTGTTATATATGTGACAAAGTGACATGGCACTGCCAATCGGCGGTGTCCGAATCTGGATTTCCAAAATTCCCCATGACCAAAACTGAATTACCTTGTTTATGTCAATTCATTGATTCGAAGATGCTAGACATCGATTTCAGGACTCTTACATCGGTAGGACTCGTCGAGCTGCCGTAGGGTCTGTATTGTAAGACGACTCGTTCCCACTAAGGCCAACTTCCGACGTTAATATAGGTTACGCCACCGAAAGAAGACATCGGACTCTCCCGATAATGAACCCTGAGAGAGCGACATGGCTGTGCTGTCTTCAACAAAACAGACAGTCCAGACACTGCCTTTACTGTTGCTATTGATGCCGCAGAGAGGAACATCGCCCTATAGGACGGCGTTGGGATCCTATAAAACGTGCACATTTGAGCTCTACCCTCTTCACACAAGCCATCCCTACATACCTCAAATCAACCTCAACACTCAGAGCTCGCAACGACAAGCGTCAGGGGAATCAGAGATATGATGCTACAAACATTAAACGTACGTAGTGATAGCTTGTGGTCTGTCCTTGGGGCTAAAGAGTGTTTACTAGGAGCAAGAACGATTCATTCTGAGCCTTCAATATCTCAATGGACTTCGCGGGAATATCGATCCCAATTCCCCGACATTCACGTCCACACGTTTAGCGGATTGGGCCAAGGATTTTGATCGCCACAGAGACCCTCCGAGCTCCAGTGATGCTGCCAATGTTGCGGATATATGCAGCATCCTCTCTCGTAGTCTTGTGACTGGCCCCAATGGCGACGTTACGGCTGTCGCGCTCTCTCTGAACTCAAGCAAGCATAGTATTACGATCAACTTTGCGAGCAATCGAAGCTACAACGCGGCCATGTCGGGGAACAAACACAAGAGACACTGGGACAATACTGATAGACCACATCTTGAGAAGCTTGCAGAGCTGCTCACAAGGTTCTGCCAAGAACAATGGCCCAACCGAGTGAAGCCAGCCGACTCCGAACTTGTACTCGTTCAAAATCAACAGAAGCACGATTTCAGGGAGTTCCTTGTCGGAGGGGCATGGCCGCACATTCAAAAGAAACTCAAGAACATTCAAAAACGTGCACTGGACAGGAGCATATCATGGGACTTGGTCATCGAGAACGATCTCACTCGCTGGCAAGACGGCGAGAAGGCTCTCACCGTTTGGAAACACAAGATTGGGGAGTTTGTCGACTCACCGGCACGCTTTCGAAAGCACGCTACAACCCTTATCACATTCTCGTTTCCCACTACCGAGCAGGCCGCTGCCTTGAAACAGCTAGGGGAGACGGGTACACACAGTTCCTTTACTCGCGATATTCTGAAAAGGACCCTCAAAAAACTCGGAGCAGTCGGCGACATACACAAGGCCGAGGAACCCCAGGCTAATAAAGGGAAGAAGAAAGAAATTACGACAGAGCAAGCTGATTTGAGGATCAGCACGCTCCTGCAAGTCGCTGGGGCTTGTACTGCCCTCAGGAAGCTTGGCCTGTTCGAGGGCTTGCCAAAGAAGGATATCTTCGAGGTCACAGACCGGATGAAGGAGAAGGCAGCTATCGACAGTCTTGCTGGACGACTCGAGAGATTCGAATTCTACGAACGCGGTAGCTCTAATCTCATCGAAGTTGGCATTCCTTATTTTGTCAAAAAACTTCAAGTGCGCAAGGAGGGACTGCCGGAAATTACAGCCGAAAACATACAGTTCAAATATGCCTGGGCCGCAAAGACAGCCAAATTGCAAGATACAGTCGTGCCCCCGGTTGCGGATCCCATTGCGCAATTACGGGATCTTCTAGAGCGACATGGCATCGACTTGGTGTTTGGCGAAAAGCAAATCGAAAAACTTACCAAAATTTGGGCCCCTCAGGGTATATATCCGCAACAGTTCTCATGCAAGACACACTGCGAAACTTCGATGGTTCACCATGTCTCGAGATGGAACCTAGAGCTACTAGAGGATGCGATCGGTGTTAGTAAGAGATGTTGTCTCTCATGCTGGTTGTATATCAACCACCTCGTGACGATGAAGTCGAAATCGCGCAAGTGGCGGCTGTCATCATGCTCCTGGAAGGCCCATACGGCCTGGACGATACCTCAGCCCCTGTCAGATGAGGATCAATCTGGCCTAGAGCTTCCTGAGGATGAAAAGGAACCCGGGGACAACGAGGAGGTTTATGCCGCTGGCGAGAAGGTTCCTGCGGTTGATGAGGAGCTTCCTGCAAAAGACGTCAAGAAAGCCTCACAGTATGTTCTGGACACCTTGGAAAAAGCCCTTGTCGCCGTACTACGATCCGATTTCCTCAAAGACGGCACAATCAAGGACAACTTCGAGGCTACACAGTCGGATTCAAGCAATCCGTCTCTTGACTCCTCCTCAGATTCGGACTCATTGAAGGATTCGGACTGATCAAAGGATTCGGACTCATCAAATGGAGGGAATGAACTCTAGTACATGTTTTTAGAGTACAACTGTATAATATAATCACTTACACTGCAACACAAGCGCCCGCCAATGAGTTGAGGTTATACACAGCTGCATAACGGGTATGGGCTCGCCTGTCCGGGCGGATCAGCATTGTCAGAGATCGAGCCTCGATGTATGCATCAGTAATTCGTGGCGTGACCATTCTCGTAGAGTCTTGCAAAGTCAAGTGACAAGAGCGACTGTGTCGGCGGTCAACTGAGAGGTACAGGCAGCAACAGCGGACAAAACAAGAACTTGATTCCGCCAAACATCGCCAAGCAGCGCGCCACCTGCCACGTGCTTCCATACTCGTTCTTGCACCTTCACTTGCTTCATCTGAGATGCTTTGTATGCCTCACACGACGCCGATATACTCTTCCATATAAATGCATTCCACTGCGCGCGCATGGCTTCTCCACCCTAGTGCCTTTTCTCGGCTCCGACTCAAGGTTAGCATGATCAACTCAAACAAGGGCGCCGTCTATGTCTACTTGGCCCTTCTCAGAATTGGCCTAGCTCTTTGTCTTCCGGAGCCGCCGCGCTGATCTATCACGTATCTGACCGTCGAAATGCTACTCAACGCTATCCCAACACGGCCATGACTCACACTACCAAACAGCCAAAATACCTCTACTCGAGGAGTACAGTACTTACTCACTCTGATCGATCCCGTCGCCACTGGCACCCTGCGCAGAACGATGACACAAACGCGTGCGAGGCTATGCGTTTATCACTCTGATAACCCACGTATGTGTAGATTTCAAGACGTGTCATCCCGGATCCAAGATCGAAACATCGATCTCTATCGCAAGTCTCTATTTGCCGCGCACGACGCCGATATCATACTATGAAGGCATTCCACGAACCATTGTGCGCGCATGCTTTCTCCGTTCTAGTGCCTCTCCTCTTACTGAAGGTTGGCAGGATCAGCATGAACGAGCTCACCTATGTCTCCTCGACGCCCTGAGAGCCCCCTTCGATTGTTCCCAGAATAAATTTAAAGCCTGCTGTATCTTCGTTCACGCTCTCCCTGATAGTGCTCCGTGTATGCATGTCTTTGTTCGGAACCGCCGTGGATGCATCGCGTTCTATGACCGTCAAATTGTGGTTCAACGCCATTCCAAGGCTAACCGTCATGGCTCTCACTATCACAGAACCAGCCTCGATATCTCTACTCGAGGAATACAATCCCGTCGCCACTGGCACCCTGCAGAAACTCGCGTGCGAGGCTATGCAATTATCGCTCTGATACACGACGTACGTACATTTCATGAATAGTTGCCAGTGAATAACATATGCGGAAAGACTGCTTGAGTGCCAGGATGTCCAAGATTGATCTCTATTGCCCCGATTGACGCGCCCAATTTCTTCAACCGCGGTCCGCCACCCCTCAGGCTGTCTTGAGTTGGAAGGATTTCCGAGTCCACCACTCGATGGATTGCAAGGCGGCCGGCGATCGAGATATGTCTTGGGACTATTGGAGTCTGGAGAGAGCGATGACTCGGAGACAACTTCGCCACTCTGGGTCAAGAACGGAACCGGAAGGACGCTGGCGCCACAACCAAAGGTGGATATGGAGGGCAATGCTTCGTCACTCAAACTTGATGGATACGTGGAAGGGGTTTTTGGATACCCCGCCCGAGTCGTGAACGTTTCCAATACTTTTTTTTTGAAGGAAGGTCTGGGAAGAAATAGAGCAGTGTGTTCGTGTTTGAACTCCCGGCATGGAATTTATACCTCTTGATCGAAGGAGAGAGTCCAGGTCCAGGCCGAGAGGGTGACAGTAACAGAGAGAACAACCAAGTGGAGAACGTCGGATACGCCCAGCGGCATAGGCAAAGTCACAAATTCTGCACAATCGACGACGAGGATGATGTTCCGGACTACCTAGTACAGCCAAAGCTCAAGCACTTGAGCATGAGAAAAGTCTGTCATACCCCGAGCAAGGAGCAAGTACTTGTGCACTCGGTCATGGTCAAATTAGTTACGCCACACTAATCGTACATCCTACTTGTAACTCAGGATATAGATAGATGTCAAAGACCCATAAATCATCATGTTTCATCGTCTTGAATCTCATTATCGAAGATTAGGGTGGCGAAGTAAACCCTAGGTTTTGATACACCTAGGGTTTACTGCGGTTATTAACGGTATCGATACGGTATCGAAACGTCGAGGGATGGGTTTGGAGGTTTCGATACCGGCACGTGATCGTTTCACGTGACAGGGCCGGCGAAATTGCGCGGCGCCGGCGGCCGCTGAATCTTTTGAATTTTCTTCGTGATTCACGACATTTGGCAGCATGGCTCCCATTAGACCGGACGTCAAGACAAAGATTGCTCTCGAAAAAATTTGTCCCATTCCACAGGAGTACCATGCATCCCTATTCCTATTTGGCACAGCTCTCAACAACCAGCTCTTGGCCTTTAAAGTTCCCCATGTCCATACTCGCCCTCTCGTCACTCCCAGCATGTCCGCCTCATACACGACCTTCCCTGACTCCCTTACCCCAAGTACGGCACGCTCCGCTCTTACTGGACTCGGAATCCCGGCTATGGAGGAGCTTAATAGAATCAGTCAACGCGTTCTTCAGGACGTCTCGGGACCCACCAGGCATTATCACTCCTTTGACGTCTCTGGCTTGCGGCTTCCGTGGTGGATCCTGCTTGCTTGGTATGCCTGGCATGATATGGGTGCTCGGCAGACAGAGTTGAAGAGGGCAATGGGGTGGTTAGAGGATCGACAGAAGAAGGTTTCCGGGGCAGATGCGGTGGAATGCTCCCGAGCTCGGACATTACTCCAGACCATCCCGTGGCGCGCGAATCTTCCAAAGGATATGGGCGGCATCTCGTGCCCCGTCATCTACGCTTTTGCAAGCCATCGCTGGCTGTCAGACGAACACGTCTCTCAGATGACCGCACTTCTCAACAACGAAATCAGGAAGCACACACCAAACCATGAGGCTCTGTCGCCCTATTTCATCTGTTCCATGCGCAACGATATGTCCGAATGCGAGACCAAGGAGGAGTACCTGGGGCCTCACATTGATACTGGTCGTCAACGGAAGCGGGGTGGACTGCAGACGATTGGGGGAAAACTTGCTTCGGGAGAGCTCACCCGCATTTCGTTCAATGTCAACGTTACCATTACCGACATGAAGAGCCGGCCCATCCTCACGCCATATGACAAGACGGGCAATCACTGGACAGCCGTCGTCATTGACTCTGGGTCCAAGACGATTGGATACGGTGATCCCTACCACCTAGATCCACCTGTGGGGATGGTGGACATCATCAGGAAGTGGCTGTCGTATCACGTTGATGGGACTTACAATCTGAAGGAGTTGCCCTGCGTTACTCAGAGCGACACATACTCCTGTTCGATCTTCGCGGTGCGCATCGCTGCCAATCAGCTCTGCCCTGGTGTTTATCCGGTCCTGCGTTCTGATGAGGCAGATGGTGAGCGCGTTCGAGTTTTGAATGCAATTCTGGAAGTACTGCATGGGGTAAGTGGTCATTTGCGAGAACATTATGTCCAACACTCACTGAGATTTACAGAAAGTGAAGGATAGTGGCACGGTACACGTACAGAGCAAACACAGTGACGAGAAGGTCAAATCAATGGAAGCTGTTCATACTCTTCTGCCTGAAGCGACCCTCTCGGAATCCGGAAAGCCAGAATCGGTACCAAAGACCAAAGAGCAGGATCTGGAGTCAAAAATGTTTCGCTTTGGCGAAGAACGGGCGCAGTCTACGCCGTTCACATTTCAAGCAACGACGGATCAGTCCTTTGCAAAATGGCAGCAGAGTCAGAAAAAGGACGGAAAGTCAAGCGAGTCTTCACGTACGACGAGGCAGCCCGCCAAGGTGACAGGCCAAACAAAGCTGTCATGGGCAAAAGGATCATTCGAAGATCTTCCCTCGAAAACCAAGACTACGTCTCGAAAGCGCCAGGTAAGTCTTCCGTGAGATAATTTAGCTCGTCAACTCACTAACTTAATATTGCGGCAGGATATACACGAAGAGTCCAGCGATGAGGAAACCGACTTCGAAGATGATGGAGATGATGACGCCGAAGCCATAAAGCGTGCCAGTTTGATGCCCGCTGACTGGCTCGTTGATCTTCCGCGGCCCAAGACAAAAGTACGAAGCAAGGGTGGTCGTCCGCCGTCAAAGTTCCTCGATGCTTTGATGCAGCCGTGCTACGAGCGAAGAGATCCAAAAAGGAGGAGGATTTGGCGCTGCATTGGGCCGGGATGCATGTATACGTACGCTTCTCGAGCAGTTCGTCGTGTTACTCGGCATGCAAAGGATTGCCGTCGGCTGACCGTGGACCAACGAACGCTTGCGCAAGAGAACGCACTGAAGAAAGCGCCGTCTCAGATTGCGGCAAACACTGCAGAGGAGTTACGAGTGGCTGTGGAGGATGGTCGTCCAACAAAGCGAGCAAGAATTTCGGGTGGAGCTGTTCATGATATGGCGTTAGCAGAGGGGCGAAAGGATCGACATGCACGCACCAATCGCGAAATGACCAAGCTCTTTTGCGTCGGCGGACTCCCGACCAGACTTGTTGACCGTCCGGAATGGTCGGCAACGTTCAATGCTATTGACCCGTCCTACAATGTGCCATCGCGGGAGGCGCTTGAGAGCGAGATGATCGTTGGTGAGCAGGAGTTTGTGAAGGTGCAGACAATGGCGCACATGCGGCAGCATATCTACTGCATGGTATCGGCGGATGGTGGAACAACGGAGGGAAGGGAGGCGTTTTACACCCTGAACTGCTCGGATCCGAATGGAGTCGTGTATCTGATGGAAGCCCAGGAGTGTACTGATGTTTCACATACGGGCGAATGGATTGGCAGCCTGGCCATTGAGGTGAGCAACCGACGGATGGTGATGGTGTGAAGTAGAGTCTGATCTTACCTAGGTCATTGATCGGATCGGCGTCAAGCACATTGGCGGCTACATCTGCGACAGCACAGGTAATACTCGTGTCAGTAGACGTGTTGTAAACCGCGAACGACCAACTGTCATTATCCTGCCCGATGCCTGCCATCACCTCAACAACTACCTCAAGAATATTGCTAAGCTAGATTATTTCGAGTCGGTAAGTCAGTTTGCTACTAAGTGACGCGATCTTATGCGTTTCTCTCAGACTGTTTCTGTCGTTCGGGGCACGATTTCTCACTTCCATCAATCTCACTTCGCTATCGCTGACCTTAAGCGTGCGCGACTCGAACTCGACATCACTCGAGGATTAGAGTCTATTGGCAAGACCCGTTTCGGCACCATCTTCCATTCATCTCGCTCTGTTCAACGTTGTACGCCAGCAATTCAGCGTGCCATAGGTTACGGCCGTTTATCTTTTGAGGTAATACACCCAGTCGATGTTATATCATTTACTAATCTCATACAATGAAGTTTGCAGAATATTACGGCGAAAAGATGACATTCACAGTATTTGAATACAATCAAATACTCGGCCAACTCATCGACATTGGGCGACCCGCTGCAAATGCATTGACATGCTTAGAAGGGTTGGATGTCAATGTCTCGGATGTCTTCATTTTCTGGCACTCGATTGTGGCGCATACTACTCGGATTCTTCTAGATCCCAAGAACGAGTATCCGGATAGCGTTCAGAGGAAGGTTCTCGGGTACCTTAAGTACCGCTTTAATCAACTCTTCTGCGACGACCTGGGAGACATGTATAGCCCGGCATATCTTGCGGCAACCTATTTGAACCCAAGTATGTCCCCTCTACTAGTGCTATACTCTTTGTGCTCGATTAGACTAATCATATGCAGGCTACCTTCGTTCTGAGCTTTTCAAGCTTGAGCCTGCTGATCCCGCACTTGCCGGTATTGCGCAGCCCACAACATTTCGCAAAGTCTGCAAGTATCTGACGGAGCTTGTTGCCATTGAAATTACAGCCGGACTTCACGACCACTTTGCCATCTGGAAGGGCAGGGCCAAAGCTTTCCGCGACCAATTCAAGAAGGAAATGCTTCTCTTTGCTCGCCTTCAATTCCCGTATAATATGCCGATTACTAACGACAGTGCGCCACATGCTGTGCGTCAGTGGTTCACGGATATCCTCGAATCCGACGCACGGCAGCCTGCAGGATGTCGATCGGCATGTATACTTCCGGTATGCATTTCTATGCACAGATGATCACTGTCTAACTTACACATGCAGCATATCGCTATCAAGCTTTACTCGCTACGCCCAAACTCGATGCCCGAGGAGCGCACGGTCTCAAATTTTACGTGGATGACTCCTCCTGAGCGTAGTCAGATGGCTGTGGATACGTTATGTGGACGTGTTCAGATACGTCAGTTCTACCTTGCTCAGAATCGAATGAAGGTACCGTCATTTCGATATTGCGGCTGTCTGTTCCTGACCAAGTTCTTCTCAGTCCCGTACTGCCCTGGATCACAACTCAAAAGCCAGGTTCATCGACGTAGAGAAAGCTGGCATCAATCCAAATGCCGAATTGCACGACGACCGCGATGACTCGTGGCTTGATCAAGCTAAGCCGCAAGATTTTGATCCTGATGCCGAGTTCGAGGTTCCGGATGAGACTTGGGTCAGTCTCTTGGACACACCTATTGACATGAGCTCGTCAATTGTCTGGACCAAGCTCGCATCAGATGGAGATACTCCAAAGGGTGGAAAGAAGCAGACAAAAGTCATCGAAAATGATGATCTGATGGAACTGGATGAGTATGATGTTGATTACAGCATTGTTTTCGATGAAGAGACCTAAATTAGACATCTCCAGTATCCCAATAGAATGTTAGAGCTGCCGATAGACCTGCGCAAGGCCCCAGCAAGGCCTCAGTAGTGCCGGGGAGAAAGTGCGCCACAGAATCACGTGAAATGATCACGTGTCTGTATCGAAACCGTTAGTAACGGTATTGAAACCTAGGCCAAAATGACGGTAGGTTAGTAACGGTTTCAAACCTACCGGGGAGGTTTACTGCGCCACCCTATCGAAGATTGAACCTCAAAAAAGAAAAAGAGGACCACGCTGGGGGTCTGTGCATACCGACGATGGGGGTCGAACCCACAACTTCCGCCTCGCAGATATAGGAAAGCGACGCGCTACCATTGCGCCACGCCGGCATGCGCACTCCTTTGATCATTCAGACAGACTGTGCTCTGAGTATGTTTGTCAGTGCGAGGATGAAAGGAAACAGCAATGGGGGCGAGAACATGGATTTCCCGCTGCTGGAAAACGGTCCGTATGTACCCACCCACCCATTCCCTTTCCTTCCCTTTCCTCGCACAAGTCCTTAGTCCTGGTGACGTGCCCCCAACCCCCGATCGCATGACGTAAGCGATGGGGAGCGGAGTTGGGTTGCTGTGGGCTGGGTTAGGTGCTCTCCCTTCCCCTGGACCTGGCCCTCTTCCCCCACCACCACCACCACCACCCGCCGCTGCCACCCCCGCCTGACGAAAAAGGGAATCCCGACGCACGGTCTGCTGCTGCTTGCCTGCCATTTGGAGACGACGGCCCACCGCGCAAAATGGGGACGTTTCAGGCGCTGAAACCAGCGGCGAAGGGGACCACGTCCAAACCCGCCTCCGCCTCTACGAGCCAGACGAAAAACGCCGCCGTCGCCTCCGCTTCGACGAGGCAGACGAAAAACGCTGCCTCTACTACTAGCCCGGCCAAGACCAACGGCGCGGCCAGCCAGACTAGCCAGGAGAAGACTAAGCGCGCCGCCTCCGCCTCCGTGGCCGACGAGCAGGAGGAGGACGAGGACGACGCGCGCCCGAGCAAGCGCGCGAAAAGAGACGGCAAGGACGACGGGGTGCGTATCCGGATTCTTTTTCGTGCCGAGCGCGCGCTTTTGCCGGCGCACATTACGCTACCCTTTTGCCGGCGCGCTCTCCGCTCTCATCCACCCTTGCCTTTCCCGCGTCACCCTTCCATGTTCCACCGTCGCGCTTCTTCATCCCGCGTCACGTCTACTCTTTCCTTGTTACCGTCGCGCCCTCTCTAACACCCATCCTTGTCTAGCCGTCATCCCCGTTCCCGCTCCCGCCCATCCACATCGCTGTCACTAAGCGGCTCTCTGACACCGCCACTGCCACCACGGACGACAATGGCGCGAATTCGAACAGGACGGATGATGATGAAAGGGACGAGCTCGAGGATCAAGTGATGGAAGACAACGAGAAGGATAAGGAGACAGTGGATAAAGTGATGGATGAGCCGGACGAGAAGGATGAGGATGAGCAGGAGGATGAGGTGGAGGAAGTGGAAGTGCCGGAGAAGGTGAGGGAGCCGGAGACGAATGGGAATGCGAAGGTAAGTCTCCTTCCCTTCGGATTCTTCTCTTTGACCCGTCATTTTTTGTTCCACGTTCCACGGCCACCTTTCACCCATCCCGTCTCTCTCTTTGTCTCCTTCCTACAATCGCCATTCGGCGCAATCGTATCGTTTTGCTCTCCTTTCCTTCCTTACTAACACCTCATCCAACCACCTAGATCCCGAATACCACCGACGACAAAGACGAAGACGAAGACGAGGAGGAAGAGGAGGAAGACTCGGACTTGACGCCCGGACCGGTGCAGGAGGTGGAGGTCGAGGAGGAAGATGAAGGGGATGGGGAAAGTGAAGGGAGCGAGGGCGCGAACCCTGTGAGTCTTTTCGGTTTTGGTTTCCTCTGGTCTCGATGGTGCTTTTTCTTTTTGTTGCTGTCGTGGTTCGTGCTCGCGATGTTTTTTTTCGTTCTCTGGGACGCTTTGGTTCTTCTTGCACGTCTTCGTTTTCTTCAACAACGCGTTTCGTATTCTTCCACAAGACTTTTTCGTCTTGTTGCACTGCACGTCTTTGTTCTCCGCCATGCTTTTTGCTCTGTGCACTGTTTTCGTCTTCGCTATCCACAATGCTTGTTGCCTTCTTCCTCCTTTGAAGTTTCGTTTCGTTTTTGGTCTTCTCCCACAACCGCTCGTCTTCCGCCCCAACGTTTTCGTCTTCCTTCACAGTTGCCTTTTCTTTTCCTGCTCTTCTTGCACACCTCACAATTCATATCACCACTTACCCTTTGCACACAGTTCATATCATACTACACATCCCAGCCCAAACCACTCTCCGACATCGCCATCGCGCGCCTCCGCGAGATCGCTCTTCAACTCCTCAACCCCAAACCAAAACCCAGGTTCTCGCAACTGAGCAAGGTGGGCAGCCAGAGCCCGACGGCGACCAGGTCTGGTTCGGGGTCTGCGCCAAATACCGCATCCGGGTCTGTGGCTAATGGACATGGATCCACTGGACCGCCACCCGCGTACCTCGCCGCGAAACGCTCCGTCCCGCCGCCCGTGTGGGCGTCGCTCGTGCACCTCGGCGTGCCGCGGAAAGAGGACGGCGGGCGGCGGGCGCTGAATGGGACGTGTGTGCGGGGCGTGAGTGTTGTGGAGTGGGATTTGGAGGGGAGGGGGAGGGGGGTGGGCGGAGAGGTGAGTTGGTTTTTTTTCTTCTTTGTGTGTGTTTTTTTTTTGGCGATTGTCTTCGATGCGGACGGTCTCTAAAGCATCTCAGCGTGGGCATGTCCTCAGATTACAGGACAGGACCGTCTTTTGTTTTTTGTGTTCTTGCGTTCTTTTTTTCGGTGAACTGATCACCTTCCTTTCCTTACCTTTCCGTAGTGCACGACGTGTCTCACCCTCGGCCGGCCCTGCGAGTACACGAGCGTCGCCAAGCCGCACGCGAAGTGCCGCGAGTGCGTTATCCGGCAGAAATCGTGCGGGGTGGCCCCGGCTGGGTTTGTCGTCCCGAAGAAAGCGATCGTGGCGAAGACGAAGAAGGAGGAGAAGGAGAAGGAGAAGACGGTGGAGAAGGAGGACAAGGAAAAGGAGGGGAAAGAGAAGGAAGAAGTGGTGGACGTGCAGGCGGTGCCGAAATCCGTGCGTCCCCTTTCCTTTCCTCCTATGTCTTTGTTCCCATCTCATCCACCTATGTTGGTTTTTCCTTTAGATCCGACACCTGTTCCCATCCCCATCATCCACCGCCCTTCGCGCTGCGCTCCTCGACGAACCTCTGGCGGTACAGAGGAAGGCGCGGGAGAAGCTCCCGAGGGGCGTTTGGGTGGGTGTGGTTTGTGCGGAGGTGAATGAGGGCAGGGGCGTGGTGGATATGGAGAAGGTGTTCAAGGGGAAGGGTAAGGGGGACCTTGGGGAGGAGACGAGGGGGTGGGACGTTAAGGGGGTGGTTAGGGGTGTGCCTGTGAGTTCAAGTTCGAGTCCTTTCATGTATCTCGTACTGATGAGTTTGGATAGTGCACACGCTGTGTGGAGGAACGCGTCGCGTGCGAGGAGGGGAAGGAGGGTGGAAGGTGTAGGCCGTGTGTCTTTGCCGGTGCAGGGAACAGCACTTGTTTGGCGGTCACCGCAGATCAAGCAAAAGACAAGGATAAGGATAAGGACAAGGAAAAAGGGAAGGAAAAGGAGAAAGAGGACCACGCGCTGTATGTGTCGTTTGTGAGTGCGCACAATGATAAGGCGTTGAAGGGAAGGGATAAGGGTGCGTGGTTGAGGTGAGTGCGGTTTGGCTTTATTTTACTGTTTCTTGTCTGGGGTCCATCTGTTCGTGTTCATTTTTTTGTTGTTGTTCACTTTTTTGTTTTGGTTCGTTCATTGGCTGATATCTTACGTTAGGGCGATGCGCGACATCATCGTGCGGATGGGCGATGTGAAGCGGAAGGAGGTGAGAGGACGGGTTGGTGAGGGTCGGTGGACGCAGATCGTCGAGGTTGGTGTGCGGGTACCTGGTGAACATGGTGCGGATGGGGAAGGTATGTTCCATTCTGTGCTTGTTCTTTCTCATTGTTTCTTCAACTCACTCTTCACAGACAAGGACGAATGGCGTCGGAAGGGCGAGCGGGTCAAGAAGCTCAAGGAACGACAGGATGGGGAAGGGGAGGGTGAGAGTGAGAAGGAAGATGAGGATGAGGAAAAGGAGGAGAAGGAGGGTGAGAAGGAGAAGAAAGAGAAAGAGAAAGATCAATGGGCAGGAGAAGGCGAGGAGGTGACTGAGTGGGATTTGATCCCTGTGCAGCGTGTTCCCGAGGTAAGCTCTCGTTCTTTCCTACGTCTGTTGCTTTGCTAACAACCACACAGTGCACCGCCTGTCACACCACGCCAAACGTCCCATGCGAATACACATCCCTCCTCCACGCAGCGGGCCGATGTCGCGAATGCGTCTTCGCCGGACGAGAGTGCAAGCCCACATGGGGACCCGTCGAGGGCAAAGGCCGCGCGCGCTCCGACGACGAGTTCGAGTCCCTCCTCAAGACCACCCCGCGGCCGCTCGGCGCGCTGCGCGCCCTCGCGCTCACCTACCCTCCCGCCGAGGCGCGCGCACGCTGCGGCGAGGCGCTCTGGACCGAGCTCGTCATGCTCGGGCTCCCCTCCGACATCCTGCACCGCGCGCAGGGCGGCGCACCGGGGTCGAGCGTCGTCGAGTGGGATCTGGGCGCGACGCCGTATCCCGAATCGGACTGGTGCGGGTTTTGCAACAGCCAGGGGATGTCGTGTGAGCGGGTGAGGACGGACCAGAGCGGGAGTTGTAGGAGGTGCAGGTTGAAGAGAAGGGGGTGTAGTGTGAAGGACGTCCCCCCGGTGGGCGGGGTGGGGGTGGTGGCGCCGCCGAGGGTTGTTAGGCCGAAGGCTGTGGCGGTTACGGCTCCGCCGAAACTTGCGGCCGCTGCGGAGGATAGGGGCAGGAAGAGGAAGGTTGCGGATTATGGGGAGGCTGAGGAGGAGGAGGAAGAGGAGGAGGAGGAGGAAGAAGAGGAGGTGGCGAGACCGGCGAAGAGGAGGGTGATTAGGCGGGATACGGACGGGGATGAGGGGGCTGCGTCTACTTCTCAGTCCAAGCCGGTGAAACTGAAAGTGGGCGCGCGCACCTCACCTGTCACACCCCGTGTACCCCCGCCACCACCTGAACCGTCCATCTCCGCCCCCGCCCCGACGCCATCCCACCCCCGCGCCACAGTCTCCGCCGTCGAGCACAGTGTCTTCGCGGACCTCCTCGACCGGCTCGAACGCGAGCTCGCGAGGAAGGAACGCGATATTGATCGCCTCACGGGGGAGCTGAAGGATGTGCGGGCGGAGGCGGGCGTGCTGAGGGGGCGGGTGTGGGAGTTGGAGAGTGCTGCGCGGGACTCGGGGGGTGGTGTGGGGAGGAATGTGAACGGGGGAGGGGAAGGCGTGGAAGACCTGAGAGCGATGATTCGCGGGTTGGAGAGACAGGTGCGGGAGTTGAAGGGTGCTGGGGGTGGGGGGTGATGTGGGTTTTTTTTTTGTTGAGTCGTCATTGTGCCATACATTACTTTATCTCGTACCTCGTATTACTTACTTGCTGTTTGTCTGTAGCTTGCTCCGATTGTCTTTTCGTATCATCTTGAACGTCGTGCATACCATTCGCGGTGGTCAGCTGCAGAGGGGGGCGCTTCGTATTGCCATCATATCATAACACGGCTTGGGCTTGCACTCCCGCGGGATGGGGTTTCTCACAAATCTTCCCTCCGAGTCAATGTCCATGTCACTGGTCGAATCGAATGAATCACCTCAAGAACACAGGTATAGATGCCGGCCCATGAGAAGGTCTTTATCATACAGCCATTTGAAGATGTACCGCCGAGTAGAGCAGTGCCATGGTCCGAGTACGCCGATTTGCAACCTTGATATTATGGGATCTAAGGTGAGGGTGTATACTCCACATGGGACATATCCACTACAGTAGTTCTCATCCAGGAATCCGAGGAAATAATCACTGGCCGCGGGGTGTCGTAAGATGGCAGGGATGATTCCTTACAACAGGATCCATGCGCAACTTGAAGCGGATAACATCCAGGCTCAAATATCCTTCAGAGTTCTTTTTGTCTTTCGCGCGTTATTGACCAAACCTTGAGATGCCGCATCCGCATCCGAGTACGACTATTCTGCTCATTCATAAGTTACATCTAGACGTAATCCCAACACGCTGAATGCAATCAAAACTCCCACTGCTCCTGATATTCGCATTCAGCCGGATCGTGCGGACAGCCAAAGCGGGCGTCGAGTGCAAGACTCGGAAACGTAACTCTGAGCTCCGTACGGATGTTCAATCACTTTGATGTTTGGTTTCAAAAACGAACGCTTTAGTCAAACGCTCGAGTCGAATACCCGACGAACATGATGATCTTTCCAATGAAACACACACCGGCTCGAGCTCCACATGGATCGTCGATGCATACTAGTACGCAGTGACCGAGTCTGCCGACGACTTGACTCTTGAGACATTGACATCGCAAGGCCAATTACCTTACGGGATACTGGTTTTGGGGTATGAGTATACTCCACATGTCGGGGTATTACAGGCTCGAGAAAATGAGACAGGGACCATCGCAGGCAATGGTCGCGATTCACACCAGTTGAGGTCGCTCCACTCGGACCGTTTGGATCTCTGCCTCTCCGGCATCAAATTCCCATCGTATGAGTATGATTCTACCCCGGCTGTCAATGATTCCCATAACCTGGTCGCGTGTATCGAGTAACACGAAGAAAAGAGTGTGGTGAACTCACCGGCGGAGACTGACCTCCACCGTGTCATCCGCACACAGGATCTCAGCGACGGCCATTGCCAGTATGTTGTATATGCCACTGGAAAGCTCGCATTCGCTATCTCAAATGTGTGGTAAGGTGACAGAAACAGTTAGAGTGTATAACTGTATCCAGGATGGTTAGATATGGCAAGCGGGATGACATCCAAGTTACCCGCACCACTGCCAGTAGCTGTAACTTCGTAGAAAGCAAACCTGATCACATACATTGACCTTCCGGACTTGTGTCCGCAACTGCCGGACCCTAGGACCATCGGGTTTTAAGTGCTTCGGAGAACTCACCCTAGCGTTCATTCAGGCTGCCCTCTTCAATAGAACCAGTCGTCGCGTCGCGGCCGTTTCGGGAATCGGAAGCTGCGCGCCGTCGTGCTGATTTCAGTCCTTGGTCATGGTCCCAGCATTGATCTTCCCTGAAACCGGGACCCACATCGAGGACGCGGGGGTGGAAGTGGGGCGTGTATTAAGTCAGTCAAACCTGAAAGCGATGTTGGGGTCAGTCAGATCGTCTACATAGCGCACTGCCAGTGAGGGAGCCGTGTTTCAAGCTGCGGTGCAGTGTGAAGCTACACACTCGTTGGAAGTCAAGCTACTTACGCAGCACACCCTGTGTCGAGCAAATCAAGCTGCAATGTTTCCGGAAGTGGTTGTTGACTTCCGTATGATCACCAGTACGTACCCAAATTGCCGACTTTGCCGCTTGATCATGTCGCATCGAGGCAAAATTGGCTCAGTACTACCAGTACTAGTACTTACATGGAAGCTTCGCTAGGGTGGACCGTGGAGAAATCAGGAACCCTGATACTCGCAAACTGATAAGAACCGCGCGGTCAAGGTACACTGCAGAGAAACTCTCGAAAGAACGCTGCGGGCACTGGCAAGTGGCGAACTTACCGTGAGGTACCAACGCACCCACATCCGTCTGGGTGTCTGTTTCTCCGCTGATTCGAATTCGGTCTCTATAGCAGCTACCGTCATCCCGCCACTCATCTTCGGAGCTTCGGGGCGTGAGGAACACACCGACATTCCATTCAAGCCATGATTCAGACCGCCCGTCCCCCCGATCCCGCGTATCTATAACATACCGAGAGCAGAACGTAAGTACTTGAAGATCCTGTCAACCCGCCGCCACTGGCACTCACGCCTGTTTGTGGTAGTGACATACGTACTCGTTAAAGAGACCGCTGTCCATCCGTCCATTACGGGGCAAATCACCTAGCCCCGTGTACGGTGCACAGGAAGGGTCAGGATTAAATTTCGCATACTGTTGTCACACATCCTCTTTCTGGTGCCGAGGCCCGGTCTATTATGTCATGCCCCTCCCTTTTGTGCCTTGATTGTGCCCATTTTTGTCGCTGCCGCCGTCGTTTTTGCCGTTGTTCTCACCGTCGCTGGTCCCACTAAGTCTGCCAGGTCCCCAATTGCACTGTTCCGACTCACTAGAGCTATCATGCAAGGGGCGGCATGCTGCTACATGATGCGATAGGGTTTTCGGAAAATTCCGGCCTAGGGTTAGGGCTCGATGCTGTTGTATCTCACCGAGTGAGATTTTGTCGGGCCGATCAAACGAAGACCTAACCCGACCCTCGCGGTCTCCATAGCGGCGGGATGGTATATATCGAGCTCCCAAAGAGGCTGACGGACGGCGCTGAAGATTACAGTTGCTCCGAAACAGTGCATACGTGCTCTCGCGCGCGACCTCGGACAATGGTCACTATGTCGTGCAAAGGTCTGCCTCTCCTTCTGAATCACGTACCGTCGCATGACTATATACAATGGAATCAGATACGAGAAACCTGTCTTTCTTTGTCTAATTATATCTGCTAAGTATACTTCTTGATGTGAAGATGACCGAAGCAGGATTTCCGTCGCTGTCTCCAATTTTGAATTTTCCACGAGTTCACCAAAAAAGACGCTCTATTGCAGTTATGATAATAATAATAATAATAATATGGAGGAGTGCAGAGCTAGGTTGTGGGGACTTGAGGCACGGCCTTGGCTAGCAGAACCCTGTAGTGGCGGGCGGGATGGCGGGCGGGATTCAGATATCGGACACTGGGCGGGACGTACGGCGATGACGATCAAATGACATGATAGACCGCACCTCGGCAACAGAAATGAGGATGTGTGACAACCGTATGCGAAATTTAATCCTGACCCTTCCTGTGCACCGTACCCGTGGGCCGTGGGGGGCATGAGTCATGTGAGTGACTATGTATGTACATAGGCTAGGCCTCTCGGCATTTCACAGGGTTCAGCCCGCTGGGATCATTCCATCCCATGGAATCGGGACTTCCCGGAATCGCCTTGTCATTGAAAAGACATAATGTCTGCTGTCATCATCATTATGAAGTGCCCGCCCTTTCATGCGCCTCTGCGACGCGCCACCTTCTCATTCCTGATTCATTCTCAGTGGTGATACAGTATATCCATACACAATGTTCAATAGCAACAATGTAGTGACGCTTCAAGACTTTCTAAGTACACCACAGCGAGGCATAGGCATTGTAGCAAGACAGTAAAAGCAAAGAGTGGAGTGCAGTAGGAACAGCGGGGCTGGTGTGGCCTGTGACCAGACATCTTGGTACGCGCTCGGTTGCACAGTCAGGACGCAGTACTGAGTAGGGTATGCGATAATTGCCGACAAGATGAATTGGAAAGGCACACCATGCTCTCATAGAAATGCCTGTCTGATTTCTCAACTGAACAAACAACCCACCAAATCAGCCCGAGAACTCTGCAACTTGAAGTCGCATCGGGCGGCATGATTCTAGCCAGCCAAGTCGTCCCGGAACCTGAGAAGTGGACGCTGAGTGGGCGCAACCTTGGATCACTGTGAACTTCCAAAGTGGCGATAATGGCGGCCGCAGATGGCGATGGTTTGGGGGGAGGTAACGAGGATACTCATAGACAGTCGTCAACGGTAAATGGGCGGCGGGAAGGAGCGGGTGTTGGCGGCAGGCGGGGCTGACTCACGGGAACCGACAAATGTGCTCACGTATTTTAGCTGAGTCATTCCAGGCACATCCCATGGCATGGGTGATCCCAGTGGATTGAACGCCCTCCGGCATTTGGGCACTGGTTGATATGCGAGAGGGCCCTTGACGTGGCGCTACAGTACACATCAAACGGTCCGGTCCGAGTCCCCGACCTTCCTTCCCTTAAAAGTTGACACATCCTTGTGCAGACCGGACGTGCACATAACGTCAATGTCATGGATACGGATAACGAATCACTCTGATCCGAGTCAGTGTCAGTGCGCGACCCGTTGCGGTTTATCCACGCCCATCCATCATCAGTTTACCCCAAGGGATGGGGACACGGAGACGGGGGACGGGTTCCCCACTTGCCATGGGGGCAAGGCTGGTTTCAGTTGGGTATCAGTTTGTTTCCAGCCTCGAATCGCGAGTAGTATGTCGGACTTTCGGGGCGGAGATTATATTGCATCATAAGCCCAAATGATGCCGGTATGCCGCCGGATGGATTATAACCGGTCATAAGCGAAAGGTCCCGAATTATAATGTTCGGCCGAGATTATAATCCTGCCTTATAATGCCCGTTATAATCAGGGTCCCTGTGCTCCGGCCCAGGGGAGTGGAGACATTATAATGTCCCAGGAAACAGTGTCAAAAAGAGGACTGTTACTCAAGCCTTGTTGAAGCCCAAGGCTTACTGTTTCGCCTCTGTAGTTGGTTTTACTTGGTTAACAAAGGCTCAATGATACTTTTTACTCTCACTTGTCGTTCCTTACTTTGACTCTTGACGTGCTTAGTTAGTTACCTGTTCTGACTTGACTCTTAGAGTTGACTGGTTTAATTATTACTTACCTTGCTTAACTTGACCGGCTTACGATGTTGAGTTTGGACTTACAATGTGGGGTTGACTTACAATGTGGGGTTGACTTACGATGTTAGGGTGACTTACGATGTTGGCTTACGATGTGAAGCCGGCCTGCCGACTTGATTGTGAACGGTTTTAGTTGTAAACAAGTGATGTCATTTTCTTACTAAGCTACAGTTAAATATTTACAGTACCGGGATTCGATCTTAAGACTACAAAGGCTGGGATACTTACGCGCGAGAGCCACTACCAATAAGCTAAGGAGACTTCAGAAGAAAGTAATAGTAGTGCTCCATAGCAGCAGATGGGCGTCCACCTAGGAAATATCTAGGCTGATAACAACTGTCTGTGTTCGACGCTCCTCCCGACTCTCTCTCACTAATATTCAATTCAAGTTGCTGCTGAATGAGGAGGTATTACATGTATTGGTCAGAATCTACGACAAATTCTACACTTTCTACTATGACAATTCAAAACCATACGCCGCTTCGGACCTACTCGCTTTACTCGATCCTTAGGTGTCACGATCCCGATGAGGTCGAGGCTCGTGTTGAGCTTCCTGAGGGTATAGCGGCCGCAACGTACCCTGCACAAAGGTACGCGCCTGACTCGTGAGAGGAAGCTCTCTCAAAACAACATCAAGCAGGTCTCGAAGCGTGAAGACGGTTGCTCGTAACTGATCCACCTCATGACTGAGGATAGCGAGTCTGTCATTCCGAGGGGACAGATCCTCCTGCGATGCGGTGGTCCATTGAAGTGGCAAGGGCGCAGAATGTGGTGGAAGACGGTGCGTAAACACCATAGGACTGTCCGTGATTCCTTCAAGCTGAGCAGAAAAGTCCTCCCCTTGGCTGGAGCTGAAGGATAGGTTATGACTGCGAGAATCAATTTGAGGAAATTTGACATGGGTAGGTGGACTTACGAGGCATGGCCGCCACTCAAGTCCCTCAGGCTATCCGGGGTAGAAGAGCGTGGAATGCTATCGGGAGTGGAAGATCGCGAATGAGACCGGTGCAATCCTGAAGGTCTAGGAGTATTACTGATGAGATCCGTAGCTCTCATGGCTCAATTAACTTACACCGATGTGGTTTGATTAAGTGAGGACCTTTGGGAACCGTCTGGACTGGTCATGATTCTGAATCAGGGTGAGCTCATATAAGTCGACAGCAAAATGATCCAAGACTAACGCTGAACCTCCAGGACTCATCTGAGCGATCGATGTCGAACGAGGTTGGTACGGTGGTGTGACTGCTCGGGCTCCATCAGGCGCTTGCATGTCCATTTCAGCCTAGTATAGTGTTAGAAGGTCAAGTAAAATATAAGAGTGAGCTTGCCTGTTGGCTCATCACGAAGGTCAAGAGAGGAAACGTCTTCCTAGGACTTGACGGTGTATGGGGCTCTTTATAAGGGAAAAGGAGTCTTGCCGCATTTTCCCGTGACCGATCACCAAAGACATGAGGACTGATAAGACGGGGAATATATGTAGCTGGATAGCCAATGAAGTTGAACGCCGTCATGAGAGGGTGCGAACGAGTAAGCGGTGTCAGAGAGAGGAAGTAAGGTGTGTATATCACATGGCATCTTGAACCGCTACCACGTGCTTGGCAATTTCCAAATTCGAGCTCATCTCAGCCTTATCCTCTTACCATTATGGTTGTTGGAGGTCCGCAAACACGTTTTATCCGGAAATCTCCTTCAACAACACGTCTTTCTCGTGTATTTCTCCGACCAGAGCGAGGTTTGACCGATTTACCCCAGGTGGAGAGGCCATGAAAGGACTAGCACCGTCCTCTAACCTGAACAACACCTCTTATCCGGCAATCTGCTCTGACAGTAGTACATCTTTTGCTCTCCGTATCGTCATGTGTGCCTCTTGATGAGAATTCTTAACGATCTGTCTTGTTCAAGAAGCTGCTGGAAGGCGAAGGACCCATCTACGAGCACTCACCACCTTATTTTGTCGATATGGCAGACTCCCAGATCTCTGGAACATCTCTGAATCAATCTCTTTCACTCGGTATAACATCTCATAGTACCATTCGGACTCAATACTGACTCTAAATCCAAGATCTTTTCAGTGACAACGTGAAGGCTGCGTCGACGCCTCAACACATATATCCCTTGTACTGCCATATCACGCAGTCTAGGCCCACAGTATCTCCGGACAGTCTAGTGGTCCTAGAACCTTCCATCGTAAGTTTCAGTCGAGTAGATCTCTCGATAATCACTCCAATTATTGATCACAGGTGCCAGATATGAGCAATCAGGAGCAATACCTTACGGGAGCTCTTCCGTCGGAGAATATGTGAGTTTTCCTCATGGTTCCGTACTGCAGTCCTCATGAAATTTTTCCGCTTCAGCGTCTCAAAGTAGATAACAAGATAGGGAGGCTCTATGCATAATAATCTCCGAATGTACTCCGTTCCTTTGAAATCTCTCCCTCATTATGGACGTCGCATGCGCATTATGTGGCAAGACTGGCTGGAAGAAGATCAAAATCCACATGTTGGCGTGCGAACGCAAAATGCGAACGAAGTTGAGTGATACCTTAACAGAGAGCCTAGTGTTGCAGAAAAGAATGGAGCGGCGTACGTGTTCTGTGTTGTCTCGATTACAAATCTCTGAGATTCCGAAGAACGAAAGGCCCTACTGGATCAGCAGAAACAGGCCTTTGCACTTGACAAAAGTAGGATCTATACGACGGCTACTAGAACCAGTACACACCTAAGTTTCATCATCCGTACTCGAAATATACTGATGTACCTGTAGTTGAATCTGAGGATAAACATGTGGACGATGTATATGAGGCGTTCTGTGACGACTTGAACACCACAGCAGTGTTCCATTCGACCTTTGAGCCACAATCAGAGCCAGAATTCCAGTTCAATGATATCCGGACTACCTTCCACCCCTCAAGTGGTCGTTCGACAACCACGGAGCATTTCAGAGACTACAAGACAGGAAACGACACGAGAATAGAAGCTCCGATTGATCCAAATCCCTGGAGACCCTTCCCATCCCGCTTAGATTTTGATGTTTCCGAGTTCATTCTAGGACAGGGACTGAATAGAAGTGCGATTGACGATTTATTTCTACTTTTCGAGAGAGTACAGCGTGGAGAGGAAAAGCTCATCCTCCAAACTTACGCCTCCTGGAAAGCAACCTGGGAGGGAGCTTCCCATCTACGGACACAGGTATGGTTCTTGCTTCTACTATGGTAGTTGGTCTCAAGTCTGCCATGTTAGTTCCGAGAATCTTCGTTTCTCATCAAATACAACACTTTCCAATACGCGTACAAGGTCTTCCATTGCGATCTGTGGCAATGGGCTCAGGAGCTACTGCGGGATCCAGTCCTCACACCGCATCTCACATGGGACGCGCGTAAGCTCGAAATCTTTAATGGTCAGGACTTCGATCGCTTCTATCACGAACCATGGACTGGTGACCACTGGTGGGATATGCAGAGCAAAATTCCCCCAGATGCGAAGCCACTCTGCTTCATCATCTACGCAGATAAGACTCGATTATCCTCCTTTGGTACGGTGGAGGGATACATCAGGAAACGCCCTATTATCTTAAGTTGACTCAAAGCTGATAGATTAGTCGCATCTGCTATAAAGCTGTCAAAGTACCCTCAAGCCCCAAAAGTGTTACAAAGTAACTACAAGATGATAGCAGCTATGCAATAGCTTGAAGACGCTGCAAGTTGTATACAAATACTTGCAGTTTAATAGCAACAAAACATATATCTTCAGTTGCTATGTGTTACCTTCAAGCTTATGTCTCTCATGCAATGACTTGTAAGTATTTCTAATCAACTTAATATATCGAATTGAATAAAAACTACTTCAAAGTACTATCAATCAGTTTCTATGTAATTCTATCTAAGCTAGATAAATAGTTTGATAAGTATATATACTAAGCCAATTATTAAGTAAAAATTCGTCACAGGTATCTAATACTGAGCTCTTTGAGATAGGAATGTCCCACTGATCTGGCGAACACTTCACCCAATTTGGTGTCAGGTGGGCACTTTGACGAATATTGATCAAAGGAATAATGGACCATTGCCTTTTGATGTGATCTGGCAAGTAGGCTTTGGCGAGGGAAGGTAAGCGATGAGTGCGAGCAGCCTTAGCAGTCAAAGAGGGCTTGGTATACCACTCAATATATGCTAATGGATATCGTGGCCAATGTTCGGGAGTGTTCAAGGCAACACCATGTAATGTCATCTTTGCAGGAAGTTTGAAGATGACATGAACACGGCCGACACGAGTACCTAATCAACAGTGAGTGATTGAACAATGAATACATGAAAGAGATCAATTACCTTGAAGGCCCACGTTCTCAGCATCATCGCCGGTAAGAACAATGACAGTGTCAAATCGCCCACCGTCCAGTGGAGTTGCTTTGACCACATCCCGAACTTCAAAGTCATCTGTGATTCCCTCTCGTCCAAACTTGAATGAATAATAAACGTCAACGCCCATAAATGGTAGAGCAGGATATTCCTGAGCCGCTGCACCCAATTTATCTCGACCCAGAGCAATAAGATAGGCAAGGAGGTGAGGGGTGAAGTAGGGAATACGATGTTGTTTTGCAATACGGGTCAGGAGTTTGTTGGGGATGCTTGGGTGTTTTGGAAGAGAGACTTTCTGAACACGTCCACTGTGCGCAACAGGTGACACTAGAGCAGAGGGTACACCTTCAGCAGGACATGGTGGAATATCAGGAGGCTCAGGGGATGCGGAGGAGACATATCTTGATACTGTGAACTTATGTCAGTCGATAACTTAGACAGCATCGCCACAATGACTCACCAGCCTGCTTTTGGACCCAAACGGTATATCGAGCAAAGGCATGGATATTCTCCTTGCGAAGAACCCAGGTCGTCATTTGTGGATACTCGTCCCGCTTGTTCGAGGCCCGCCAGCCTTTTTTGGAGAAGTCGATGTGAAGACGCTCAAACATCTCAGTATTGAAGTTGTTGGTAGCTCCAAATAGACGAATGGAGGTGACATAATGGCGAAGTGAGTGTATTTTGGGAATGTTGAAGTTTTCACGAAGGCCGACCTGCTCAATATTAGATCAGATAATACAAAACAAGGAGAGAACTACTCACATCAATGAAATAATCCTTGTTGGCATGCCACTCATCAAGAGCCTTGTCCATGTAGCCAAGTGTATCCTCCTCATGTGTAGAATATTGAGCAAGGTAGATGAAATCAAGGATAGCGCGACAAGCAATGACACCACGTTCAGGAATATCTGAACCAACGAGGCAGGCAAGGAGGATCTTCCCCATATTCTTCCGCTCTGCGCCGCTGACCTGCGAGAGAGCGCTGATTCCATTTTTGAAGTGACGGAGACCCAAACCTGGGGGCAGACATCGAATGCGTCGGTCCATCTCCTCCTCCGTCAAGAGAGTTTGACACCAATCAATGAGATGTTTGAGAACTCCCTGATATAGCTGATGGAGAACATCTGGCGTCGTGCTGAGATGGATGTTCGTGTGGGGAAGATCAGCCCAAAAAGGCTTCGGAACATGTCCAGACACGTTCTGAGACATGCACGTCTCGAAATAAGTCGTCCTGGAGGTCGTCGTCTCGTCGGCATCAGACATCACCCCAAGCGTCCACATGGGCGTTCGCAGTGCCCATTCCGTATCATCGCCCATCTCTGCTGGGTCACACTGGCACTTGGGACAGGAGCCGTACTTTGCACAAGTCACAAGACATTGTTCAGGATAGTCGGCAACATAACTCGCCAAGATGGGGTGCACCATGCGAACAGCCCCGTCGCCACTCGTCATCTCCACGCCAGTTTTTCCCGCCTCGATAAGGGGTGAGAAGATCTCAGTCATCGCAGCGTGGAAGAGGCGCTGATATCGAGAACGCATGGCAGCCTTGGAGATGTTCCCCTTGTTGAGCTTCTCGATGGGGAGGTATCCAACGAGAATACAAGCTAGCTGGGATGGCTTGCGTCGCAGATGGCTGGGAATGTTTCCAAGAGTGAGATAGACAGGGTACGCCTGGCGACTGCCCGAGAATTGAGTGAGCTGGGTCTTGTCGGTCGATACTATCAGAGGTGCAACAGTGTGACCTATTGGAAGCTTATCCTGATAGTTGTGTGAGTTGGCAAAATCAACAAATAAGAGGGAATCAATTACCTGGATAAAGTGCCACCATTTGGCGGTCCACATTTCATTGTACAGACGTCGGTCGCGCTCCTTGTTGCTGAAGAGGGTACTTGGCTTGTAAACAAGATGGCTTGCTAGTTCGGGATCACCCCAGAGGGAGCGAATGGACTCGAGAATGTCCCGATGACGGAGGGTGAATTGTTCATCGGGAAAATCGGGGAAAGAGAGATGTTTGACCTTCCAGTTGCCAGCGCGACGAGGTAAAGAATCCACAATCTTGTGAAGGCCGCGTGTAGTGCTGTATGACAGACCAAGCTTTTCTCGCACCTGAAAAGGGTAAAATGAGCGAAAAGCACTGACAATGAGATATGAAACTTACACCCGGAATACTCAAGAGTTCGTTGAAGGCATTGTGGCCTATGCCTTGATTGACCATCCACTGTGCAATTTGCCAGTCTAAGGCGGAGGCAAACGGCTTGTACCACTCCAGATCTGTGAGGTCCGGGGCACCGCTACCATCCATGACTACATCGGGAGTAAAATTGGTGCCGAATAACGCTGCCCACTGCTCATGGACGTTGGTCGACATACGAAGGATCTTCCCCGCCGTTCCATGCTCATCAGAAACACGCTCCGATAACTCGTCGTCCTCATCGTCATCGAGATAACGGGCACGGCCACCAAGCAGAGTCTGCATGCGAATACGCTGTGTGGACGGTCCCGGGCCCGCCTGACCCAGCGCTGGGAGGTCGTCAAGAGTTTCGAACACCTCCAACGCCTCAGCATTCTCAAGCCACGCCCGGAAAGCAGCACCGGCATTTTCGTCTTCGTCAATGTCGAGATCATCGTCCTCGGCGTTAGGTTGGGTTTCCTCCTCCCCTCCACCACCAGTCTCGTCATCCTCAGGTAAGTGCCCTGCATCAACGGAGACAGGCTCATCAAGGTCGTTGTCGTCGTCGCCATCATCGGTATTCTCACGAGCAGCATGGAAATCCGGTGTGGACTGATACGCATCAAAGACGGCAGCGGATTGAGAGGCTACCTCGATAATAGGAGCGGCAACAAGAGTGGAGTTCGCAAGGTGCTCCGGGGACTTCCCGCGCGTAAGCCAGCCTTTGCAGGTCTTGGCCTGTCGGAGGTGACTTCGCATGCCGCCCACTGTCGCAAAACGACGGCTGCATTCCGGGTTCTCGCAAGGGACTAGTTGAGGTGGCATAGCAGATATAGTAGGCGTGTAGGGACAAGGCTTGTACAGCATCAGTTACGCATGCGAAAGGAATAAAAAAAGTGCAACTTACATGCGAAATCAAAGAGAATTGGGGTCGAGTGTGTGTAAGAGCTGCGGGACTATACGTGAATTGAGATGCGCTGCAAAAAACTAATCAGCACTTGACGTGAAAATTTGGGAGTCTAGCGTGAGCCTGCCCTGCCATCTCGGCGCTGCGGCTGGCGTTGGAAGTAGGCTCAAGGTCGGCCCTTTGATCGACAAAGCCAGCCGCCGCGTCAAGAGGGCCGGAGAAGATACGCGAAGGTGGAGAATGACACGTACAAATTTGATTCTGAGCAGCGCGGGACGACGAGATGACAATCGGTGGAATATCCTGTAAAAGATGCGATAAATATGTGCTCGAACCGGTGTGACAAGGGGAACGACGGACCCACAGAGACGAAAGAGATCTAGAAAAACGTTGATTCGTCAGTAAGTAGATACTACGGGGAGGCGAGCCAAAGGAGCGCAAACGGCGGGCATGGGCACTGGCGAGCGAGCGGGCAAAAGAAGGAGGAAATGACGCTTACCGGAGCGACGGAGTCTGCGTTGAGAGAGTGGCAGTGTACTTGTGCAAGACAGAGTACGGCCAAAAATGCGAAAAGGTACTTGTGCAAGACAGAGTACATGCGAATCGTATTTGTGCAAGACAGAATACGATATACGGCGGTCCGGGGGCGGAGCAGTGTGCTCGACGGGCGGCGCAGAAGTCTCGAGGCCAGGTCTAGCGGCGTGGGCGGGTGGTGGGACACTTGACTCAGACGGGAACCGGACTTGATTGTGCGCACGGGCCATGTTTGGTCCTGTCGTGCATCAGCCTTAGTGACGAATAGGATGATCGATAATCTCAACATCGATCCCATCGCTCAACCATCGCCACCCCAGCAAACTCGAACCCGCCCGCCCACCACTTCGCTCCGGCGCACTACGATCTTGCATCTAGTGCTACAGCACGATCTTGCATCTGCTGTTCGGTCTCGGTCTTGTGCCAGATCTGACATGGAGTCCGACGCGGAGTCCAACATCGAGTCCGACGCTGAGTCCAACGCTGAGTCCACCATAGAGTCGTATAACGGGCGGCTCGGGCGCGTCTTTGCCTCCCATGGCGTCTTTGTGACCACACCCAACGCCGACTACATCCCCGCCGACCTCCTGATTGGTGAACGGCATGTTCGCCTGCGCCGCAACTACCGATTTGGGCAGGACGACCCTCTGTTGCACCCCCAGTATTTCGATGAACGTGTACCTCACCTGTCCTGCGTGCCGCACCCCGACAAGCGGGTCGCCGCCGATAACGACGCTCTGTGGTATACCCCCGATGAGGCCAAGGACTTCGTCTGCGAACAGGACGCTTGTATGTCACGGAATGTCGGGCGGTTGAGCCAACGCCTGCGCCTGGAGATCTCAGAGGCGACTTTCACCACCCTGTGGCGTGTCAAGTCCATGCTGGAAGATGAGCGCCAAGCTCCCGCGCGCACCGACCGAGTCTTATGCACGCTCCAGCCCCGCCTCAAGTATCTCACTCAGCGTTTGAATCTCGTCTCTTCCTTCCCCGAGGCGTTGGCGCTGTATTGTCATACGGCTCGCGTTGCTCTCGAACTGTTGGGCCGAGTCGTCTGGTTCACCGTCGTCCGCTATCGATATTATAATCTGCCTGAACCGCGTTACGGTTCCACACCCGGCGAGGGGACGGTCTCTGTTGCGAGAACGGTGGGAGCCCTCACCTTTGATTTGACAGTGGCAGAGAATCTTCACAAGGTGCGCATGATTGTACTTTGTTTCGTGAGTTGCAACTAACCATTGGAATAGTGCGGCATCCCAGTTTGGCTTGTTCGCCCTCTAGACCTCAAAGTTGGCATCACTTGCACCGAATGGCTTGACGAAACCGTCCTTCCCGCTGCCGCTCCTTGGGCAGAGGAAGATTTCTGGTGTGAGGCCGATCCTCCCTTCTCACCCATTTTCGCCGGCGAGTCGCTCGACATCATGCGGCGTTACGCCGCCATGTACAAACACGTCTCCGAAATGATGAGCTCTTACTCGTCCATGTCCGTGTCTGTCGCCATTTCCTCATCATCCACACCATCATCGACTACACCTCCCATCCCATCGTCATCTACACCTTCATCGTCTATGTCTCGCCTCTCCTCCAGCTCCGCAAAGGTGACGACCACGGTCTCTAAGAATTTACGCACATCACCTTGTAAGCATTTTTTTTAATTAGCTATCTAGTTATCGGCTGACAGATTCTTGCAGATCCAACCTCTAGTCCACGCGGCACGAAAGAGCCATCTCGTCGCCCTAACAGAGCTCCTCCGCAACCCAACCGCGACAAGTTCGTAGACGTCTCCACGCCCTTGATGCCCGACTCCATACCTGCTTGGGCCGATGCAGCAGCTGCTGTCAGTAAAGCGGGGCTCGTCTCGCAAACTCGCAAGCCCTGGCCCGGTACAAGACAAGGTTACGCGCTACCGGACCCGAACCTTCTTGTCAGTTCGAAGGATGATGAGACCATCAGTGGGCAGCTCCGGATTCTCGTGAAGCTTTGGCGCGTGCTGATCTATCGCATCACGGCTCTGTCGTTGGACGTCTTCAGCTCACAGCAATGGCGTTCAATCATGACGATAGAGACGCATGATGCACTACAGCCGGGTTCGAAGGCATACAACCGGCGGCAGGAGATGCAAGACCTTCTGAACAAGTGTCTCCAGGACTCCAAGAAACAGGTATTCCCTTTTGCTTGACTTTGCGTCTTTTCTCGGGCTGACCTTTCGCAGGGTGTCTGTAATTTCGTGAATATGGCCTCTGCTCCGCTCCGTTGGTATGGAGAAGCGGTCTCACTCCAGACCCCACTGTCACCAGCGGAGACTCGACCGATTTTGTGGGAGCTTTGCGAGGTGAACTTCCGCTGGGAGATACTGTCCTTGGACTCCGTCCTCTACACATTGAAGGACCCCAGCTCCGATACCAATGAGTGGACACCACTCGATGCAGACACGCGGGCCGATCGCGAAGCCGCAATCCTCGACGCTATTCCCTATTTTGATGTAGCGCTCGTGCCGCGCAGAGTCAGTGGTGGGTGGGGAACCGAGGGATTCGCTGCGCAGGATGCGCGGCAGCGCCGTGAGTCGATGTTCGGTCTCTTTCGGGTGATGCAAGGGTGGAGGTACTCTCGGGAACATATTCCACGTACTGTCTGGGACTCCGGTGAGGCTTTACGCAGCGTGGCCATCGAACGCTCGAGCAGTGCTCTCCGGGATGCCGAGTACAATGTTGCGTACTGGTATATAACCCTCTTTTGCGAGGTGTTCAATCGGCCGCCTGTCCTCCCTCACTGCTGCTCTCCCTCCGCTCATTAGCTTGCCAGTCTTGGCCTTTGTTCATGTGACGTGCTATGAGCGCCGCCGATTTTTTTTATCTTGTGCAATTATCTCCAATATCTTGTGTATCCGCTACAGCGCCGTGCCCTCCGTGGCAATAATGCATTCCATTTCTTGCCATTATCGTCCCACTCTGTGAGTCGTGTGAATTGGCGTGGTCCGTGCACGCGTTTGATTGCAGGGTAAGTAGCGAACCCTGAGATCAAAGGATATATAAGGCTGTTTGTGTGGTGCGTCGTTCTTTACTTCTTCCCCCCACATTCCTTTTTACTTTTTCTTTCTCGTCCTCGTACCGCCTCTCTGCTCACCGTACCATGCCGTCTCCTGCGCCTGCTGTCTTGCACACAGGTCGTACTCGCGCCCCTACTCGCGCCCCCGCTGTCATGCACACGGGTGGTAAATCATCGTCTCCCGCCGTTGCTTCCGCTGCCCAGAAGGAGAAGAGCGCGCGCGCCGCTGCCGCTCTGAAGAAGGCGGAGAGGGCCGCGCAAGCAGAAGGCATGTAGTTTCCTTGTCATTTCTTTTATGGCTAACAGTGTTTAACAGCCATTCGGAAACGCAACGCTGCACTGCTTGCGGCGGAAGAGGAAAGTGACGATGAGCTCGCTGCCCTCGCAGGCGGGCATCAAGGTATATTTCTCTCTGTGACTTTGCTATATCCCGCTAATATGATGCAGCGCCTCCTCCTGTTGTCACTGATGCAGGCGGCGAGGACGCTGAGGACGCCGAGGCTGACAGACTGCCCGCTTCCTCCGACGTTGAGGACGACATTCCAGTCGCCTCTAGTGACCCAGTCGAGTATGATCAGTCGTCTGACGCAATCGTATGTTACATTTGCTTTACTTGCTTACAACATTCTTCTGACTCCGCTACAGACCGTTGCTTCTGACAATCCATTCGTCACACCTCGCAAGACTGCCAAACGAGGCCGCGGTCGTCGCAACCATGACAGCGACGATGAAGAGGAGCAGATGCCCAACAAGAGCGCCAAGGTCACCGCTACCCAGATCTCTCCCGCCTCTCAACGTCTCGGTGTGCAGAGTAAGAAGCACATGGTTGTCGTCACTGCCACCCGTACTCCGTATCCGGGTCCCCTTAATCGTCTCAGTCATGCAGCGGACGTTATCAAGGAGGCCGCCACTGCTCCGGGTGCTGACCCTGAACTCCTCGCAACCTGGGAGCGCCTCCAGCAGTCCCCGAACAAATGGCAAAAGCTTCTCATTTGGGTACGTTTGCTGCTTTTCTTATGTGAGCTTGCTTCATGAATTGTTAGGTCACGTATGCTCGCGGCCAGCTCATGAATGCGATCATTCGGGTTGCGCGTGAGCAACTGTCCGCTTTGGGCATTCCGGGGTCCATGCGCCCGACTGAGATTGTTGAGGTCATTTCCTGGTTCATCAAGACTGAGGCTTATAAGTTCGGTGGCTTGGATATCCTGGTAAGGTCTAGCTATTTGGATTACCTTATAGCTAACATCCTCTCCAGAAAAGGACCTTTGATAACGATATGCCCTTTCAGGCTGGGTTTTTCGAGGCTGTGCCCCGCGCTCTGTTCATGGAGGGCCGGGGTAAGGCCAACTCTGAAATGTTCCGAACTCTCATTGAACTTCAGAAGTTGCCCACTGTCTTCATGGCCTTGACTATGACTGCTGTAAGTTTCTTTGATCACTTCACTGTCAGTCATCTAATGATGAGTCTAGATTGAACATGCTCTTGAAGAATGGCGCGATGGTACCATGCGTCGCACCGACTTCAAAGAGGATTCTTCGGTTCGCTACTTTTATCATCTAGCTGGTTTGGAGCATGTGGAGTCTCAGGCTCCCAAGTTCATTGCTTCCATTCAGTCTGCCTTATTCAAGGATATGCTGTGAGTTGTCTTCTTCAGCTCTATTGTCATTCTGATATCTTTTGCTAGCATCCATACCAACAAGACCTTCCTTCTGGAATCCCCTGTCTCTCATGCGATGGGCTCTTTGAACTTTGCTGCTTTGGAGGCATCCGTCGCTTCTGCCTAATCCTCATCATCAATGTCATTCTTTTCTACATCATTAGCACTAATCATAATATTGCATTGTTCTTAATTACCAGTAGTTAGTAAGTAGGCACTCATTGGGAATATCATCAGTTTTTTGGCATTATTATCATTGTGTGATTTTGAGGGATTCGCTGTATCTATTATGATTATTGTGAGATTCTAAGCAATTTGGTAGTATTTGCTATTGGCATGTATAACGTCCTAAAGTTGGTTCTTCGGTGCACTGCAAGTGTTTGTAAGATGTGTTGCAAGTGCAATCGAGGTAGCTGCCAACTCCAATACAAGTAGATGACAAGCATTTGGAAGGTACAGTACACATGCAGTGAAAGCACAAGACAAGCATAATAAAAGTGTACTCAAAGTGTTGTAGAAGCATTATGCAAGTACTTTGGGGGAGAGATACAAGCACTGCAAAGATACCGTGCAAGTATTATAGAGTTACGATGCAAGCATAGTAAAAGCAGAGTGAAGTTGCATGAAGACAAGGTTCTTGTATACACATGCTTGAATACACATTGGCAGTGCTACACAGTTATCATGAAAGAGCTGTATAGGTACAATGAAGTCAAATGAAGACAAGGTTCTTGATAACATATGTCCCAAGATATATTGAAGGTATTTGCGGAGTACATTGAATGGTCTTCAAGTTGCCTGTGTACCACTTTGAAAGCACTCCGAAGCAGACTTGGCAGTGTTGTCAAGATGACTTAAGACAAGGTTATCTGATGCATATACTTTTATGTGCTTGTGCACTGCCAGCAGATGCTTATGTTACGCTTTTGAGTACTTTCAAGTCCATGTTTCAGATAACCTTGTCTTAAATCGCTTTTATGGCTTTTTAGCTTTCAGTGCTTGAAGATACTTTCATTTGACTGAAGTTGACTTAAGATATATAGGCGTTTCCAGATGTATCCCGTCATTGCCCGGTTAGCCAATCTGCCCGTGGAAATACGGAATGGAAACGGTGTAGGTGGCGGTCGTGTTGTCGGATGGCTACCAATTGTGCGTAATATCTCTCTAATCAATCGCTGGGATACTCACGCATACCGATAAGGTGAAAGAGGATCCTCGATACAAAGGATCACCTGGCTGGGCAAACCACAAGAGACGAGTCTGGCACACGGCTATGGCTCACCTGTTACAGTCGCTAGAGAAGCTCTCAAAAGTAGGAGCTAGCTTCAAGATGCCGGACGGAGAAGTTCTGAGGCTCTTCGCCTTCATTCTGATTCTCTCTGCTGACTACGAAGAGCAGTATGTGTGTTCCATTCTCCTCTCTCTAGAAATTCACCTGTGGACAGAACTTTCATGACCTTGATTCGCGGTAGCAACAGTAACTTTCCCTGTAATGTCTGTCTGGTGCCGAAGGACGACCAGCTCCAGGTGAAGCTCTACGATAAAGGCGAGAGAGCATACCCCAAACGTACATCCGCCGCTGCCCAAAAGCTTTACAGCGATTCCGGGAATCTGCTTTCCGGAGAACGTGAAGAGATGTACAAGGCTCAGGGTCTTCGATTCATATTAGTAGGTGTTGTTTCCAACCTTTATTCATTGGACTAAAGATCATCGTAGAACGTTTTCTGGACACTGAAATACTGTGATGTCTTTCGAGCGGTGTCGTTCGATAGCCTACATGCTCACTTGACGGGACTTTTCGGCGAACACCTCTTTAAACAACTGCTCGAGCATATCACAAAGCTCGCAAAGAGGACTTCTGATCCAACCTTGCAGTGGCTTGCCGATATTCAGTAAGTACCATGACGTGGAAATTCTGCTCTAGTATTCATCAATTCTCAGTATGGCTTTGTTTCCGCGGTGGAGGGATCTCAACTACTTCTCATCGTTTACGACTATACGCTTCAACGATGGCAGCAAGTTCGATGATCTGTCCAAGGTATGTAGCTCGAAATTACCTGGATATGTTTCATACTCAGCTTGGGATATAGAAAGTCATCTTCTGCTCGCACTCACTTCTGACAAAGCAATCTGACCCCGAAGGCTATCTACTGCTACGATGTCTTCGTGCCTATATGGTTGTCCACGCCTATACCGACTTATGGGTCCAGACACAGCCCCGGATCGAAGCCGGCGAACAAGCAGTATGGAATCTATCTCGTCTTCTTGATGTTCGTCCTTCATTTCTTGGCCCCACCAAATAGTACTTATTGTGTACATAGACATATCAGAAACGAATGGAACAGCAGTGCGGCCCAGAGGATAGCGTGAAGAACTGGAACTTTCCCAAGTCGCATTCCCACTACCATCTATATGAGGATATTCGGGGCAAAGGCGTCACCCGTAATTATAGTACCAAGCCAAATGAGAAGACACATCGCCCAAGCAAGGAATTCTACCAGAATCAGACAAATTTTCGGGATGTAGAAGCGCAGGCGAGTCTGTCTGGAACATGTAGTCCTCAAAGACTCAACGAAGGGACAGATCCTCAACCTCACACACTTTGCGAACGTTTCTGAGTTCATCCGGAGCCAGATCGACATTTACGACCAACAACTGAAGGCTGATAGAGTCGAGCACATGGGCAAGCATGACACAGAGGAGAAAGATAGTACAGAAGGGAGTCGTGCATCAGTCCACGGAGGTCGGGGAATCGGTGGAGGCCAGGTCACCTTCCAGGATCTCGAAAAACGTGGCGCAACCGATTCTGGATATCTCAATTTCACGCGGAAGACCTGGGAAGCTGTTGTCAGACTCTATTCACAGGACAAGAAGATATTCCCGCAGGGCGTGCATGAAGTATATGAGTTCCGCGCACGAAGCTCTGTAAGTAATTGCGCATATGTATGAATTAGTTATTAATAATATAGTTACAGGTTCATCTTTACGGTGCAATGAAGGTTGATTACGAAAACGAGGTAGACTGGAAGGTGTCGACTGACTACCTCAAATGCACGCCAGAATTTTTTGGACGACCACGATATGATTGTGTCCTAGTTCTAGATGGCAACCGTCACTTCTTTGCACGTCTTATACTCATTTTCCGAGCCTTTGTTGCCTCTGAGGGAGTTCTCCTAGCCTTGGTTCAACCCTACGATGCACAGGTTTCACAGACAAGAAAAGATCTGGACGATGACCTAGGGTTTTATCGAGCTCGGGCGCAGGACAGGCAACGTTCAGAGGTCATACCTCTACAGTCTATCATTCGGGGAGCCCTCTTGGTTCCTGACTTTGGTCTGTCCCCACCTCCACACGAGATTTTGCGATACTGGGATTCCGTCGCAAAGCCCTCCACCGACTATTTAAGTCCAGTCGTGGAGAGATACATGAGAGGAGTGAAGGAATACCTTGTAGTGGATACTATCGATGGAGACTGGTTTCTACGGATGCAGACTCTAGACTATATTGGGCAGCGAGTTGAATCGTAAAGTTCCGTGTTTACAAAAGTACGCCACCCGCTAAATCGAAGTCCAGTACTGTGCTCACATCATGTTTTTGAACCAGCTCTCCACAACTGTCTTATTGGTGGTGAATTGAAGTTCCACATTGTTTTCTCCAGCTTCCCGGGCCAAAAAATACGCCTCGGTCGCCTCATCCCTATTGACGACATCACTATCAACTATTGTAGGCATGTAAGCGAGACTTACGGATTTGTGTATAGCTTTCCAAAACCATCATAACGCACAAGATACGTCCAGAGAGAGGACGCCTTGGATTTCCCACGTTGTCCCTTTCGAGGCGACTTGCCTCCGGTTGACAGTGAAAGGGAAGCGCTGTCCGGAATATGAGCTTCTTGAACCAACTCATCAACTGGTTGTTGGACGGGGGAGGTGTGTTGAATAGGGGAAGAGAATGCCTCGTAGTTCATCGTCTCAAATCCTAGAGATTCTAGATATGTCACTGGGGCAGCGCCGAAAGAAATCGAGTTGGCAGTGGGATTGGAGGGAGACAGAGGTTGGGATGAGGCTGTCGGCTTCAGGGGAGAGGGAGACCTCTTAAGAGGGCGATCCATAGCCTTTGTGGGGGAAGGAGATCGAGAAGCCGCTGTCCTTGCGTCCTTGGCACCAGAACGGGAGAGTGCTGGTTTGAACTTTGTCTTGGATGACGAAAGCATGGATCTGGGAACTGAGTCACCGTCAAACCCCAAGAATCCCTCCTCTGGAGGAATGTGATCCTGAGGACCGTGTGTGGCATGACAGACGTTGGCCCAGGCCTTGACAGCGTCTACGTAGTAGTAGTAGGGACCACTGAAGCTCCCTGTTGCCTTGGCTACATCACTTGAGGTCCAATTATCAGTAAGATATAACTAGTAGATCGCAAATACGTACAAGATTGTGTAGATTCCAGGTTTGAAATGCACTCCATTCTTATCGACAGCCTTTGTACTAGGCTTAGCGACCAAGTAAAACTTGCGACTTGACGGGAAGGTATTCAGTCCCTCCGAGACCGCAGGAAAATACCTAGGGCGACATGTCTGAGCGAAGAGGGTATGATCGTCCATCTTTAAATAGAGTGTCAATGATCGATGGTGATCGCGTTAAGAGAGGTGCCGTATGTTATTGTTTGGCGGGGCCACGAATTGGGAGGAATCGAACATATCATATGACTTTTACCTCACAACACCTCACCTCACTATACATCCCACCGATGGCTCAACACTTCGTTCAAAACAGTTCTCCTCCAGGCCTTTCTTTGCCCATGAATCACCGGAATTCGACCTCACAGTCCAACGCGTCTCAACAAAATTATATGCAACCCTCGATCGCTGGCTTAAACCAGCATCAAGCGCCGCACACAACCCAACCTCCACATTCGAACACCAGCCTTGTTTCTCGCGAGCAGAATATACGAAATATCCCCGTGATTTCTCGTCACGTTCCAAACATGCCACACCAGTCTGGAGGCTTCCCCGATCGTCCTTCTCACTTGGTATGGGCCCTAAATTATTGCGCTTCTACCTGTAATACTGAATGTAGCATCTCTAGTCCACCACCGTTCCTAGTCATGAACTTCAGCCTGCCCGATCAGCGCAATCTGCACACCCCAATCTTCCGTCCATGTCGCGACTCTACAATCGTACTGTTAGCATGCCACAGCCCATCAACGCGATTGGACCGGAGGATGCTCTACCTAGGCCACTAGATAGCCTGAATATTCCAGCCTCTCAGTATAACACCATGATGTCGGTATGTATTTGACGCCATGATTTTTTGATTTTCTGCTAACTTTTTGGGAAATAGGCTCTGAAAGAGTCCAATCTTCAAGCTCAAGCTGTTGCAGACGAAAATCGCGAGCTCAAGACACGCTTAGCCGCAGAGCAAGCCCGGGTATCCAAGCCCAAGCGTAAAAAAAAGACCTTGCCACCTCCGGTCACGAAGAACGTACCTTCCAAACAGGGAGCGATCCGACAGCCCCCCGTTTCCGATGGCGAGGTGCTGGATATCACGTCTTCCGGAGAAACATCTGACGAGGAAAACGGGAGCGATGAAGGAGCCAAGAATATCGATCCTCTCGTCACGCCCCAACAGATGAAGACGCTCAGACGTCTCGGGAAAAAGCTTCTCCTGGAAAGTTACCTCTGGTGGGACCAGCTTCAACCCTTTGGAATACCCATCGAGGACCTGAGTCAGTGTCTCGAGGATGGCGTTCGGTTCAGTGATCGGAAACCTTTCGATGGTATGGAAGACGAAGAATATCTTACGATGACTGTTGCTCGTGATATCTACGTCAATGTCCTGTTTAGTCAACACACGCTTGTTGAGAACGAGTACTCAGGCTTGACTAAAGCAGTACGTTTATTCACTTCTATCTGAATGCATGAACCCTCAGTACCTTATCAGCTCTCAGGAAGCGCAAAGCTTGGACGCGCGAGCTTTATTCACAAGCTTAAAGAGCTCGCACCGAGGATCTTTGCCGGGGTACTAGATCCCAAGGTCTTCGAACGTGGCTACGACCGGTCTACTGACTCAGAATGTCTGCGTCTGTTGGGCTATGATACAAAGCATCCTAGCCGGGACTTCAAACTCTTCTTTCCTGCTATCTATGACCACGATGGTGATCTGAGAACGCTGATGCGGAATGAGACAATTATGCGTGTAAGCATCACATGTCTCTCGAAACAGTGTAGCTTATATCTCTATAGGTCCTCAAAATCACCCTTCTCGGGCCGATGAGCTTGTGGTCTGACCCACCCTCAACGAAAAAGACCAACCTTGAGTTATGGAAATTCAAGGAACTTCCTGCTGGTGCCCTTGCCTTCGCAGCAACTTGTGTAAGTATAGAACTCTTGATTGTCTTCCTCGATCAATCGCTAATATAGGTAACAGATTCGGTATCTTATATCCTGGGATACAAAGTTTCAGGTTCTCGGCAATAGAACAAACATTCCATATGGCACAGACTTTGTCGTTTACAAGGAAACGATCGAGAAAATGCTCTCGAGTCAGCCGCAGGAAACCAGCAACATCAGACAAACCATGGCATTCTATATGTCTGGTTTGAAGCGGAGTCGCTCGAAATCCAAGAAAACTGCTACCCTGAAGGAATTCACCTGGGACGAACACTGTGACGATGAGCTAGCGAAGGTAATGGCTGGTGCTATGGCATTGAACCAGAGCGACGATCTTCCAGGTTTGTCACGCCTTTGAAATCTGGAGCCTGTATTCTGATAGCTTCCTATCCTAGCTTTGACGAACGGAACCGACTCAGGCCACGCATCTATCATCGTACACTCAGATGCTAGTCCCTCGATAATCACACCGATTCAATCTTCCGCATCACCCCAGCCTGGAGCAGCATCAGACTCCCCAGCTCAGACGCAGCCTTCCTCTCTCTCCCAGTCTCCTGGCATTCATAATTCTGTACCCTCCTCGCCAGCAAACCTTCATACTTTTCAACCCGCTGGTGCAGAACCTGACACGTCGATGTTCTTCTCTAGTCCCCACGATGACATGTCTCGTGAGGATTCCTTTCATGACGACGTCAACATCCCCGAGCCTCACACATCCACCTCCAATTCTAGGGGTTTCGAGCATCAACCTGCTTTCCAGAGCCGTCCTAACGGTAACTCAGACCAGCCCCGGTCCTCTGGGGCGCTGGAAAATCGTCGGGAATGGGCTACTACCGTTGGTCTTGGTCGTCCTGGTAGCAGGTTAGAACGACAGGATTCAGGCCTCTACGCTGATGCCAGGAATGATCTGCCTCGGCCAGAGACCAACCAAGGCCAGGACCCTGACTGGCGCCCTTCACAAGGCCAACGGCCATATCCTGATTCTTGTTATGAGCCGAGAGAGCGTAGAGCCCATTCCAGCCTCTATGTTCATGCCAGAAATGATCTGTCTCTGCCAGAAACCGAGGACTCTGATTGGCGCCCTTCTCGAGGCCAACCTTCGTATCCTGAATCTCGCTACGAGCCGAGAGACCATCGAGACCATGACTTCGTTCCAACCCAGAACTCCAATCCTAACTTAACCAGCAATTGGACAACTTCTCGAGATGACTTCCCCTATTCCAACCCTCGCTCGACGGGACAAGAGCACACGGTCCATGGAGAGTGGGGCGCCAGACAAAGCGACTATCACGATCTGGAGTATGATGTCGGCAGACGTCAAAACTTCTCTTCGCATGCAGATTCTACCCAGTCAAATCGCCGTGTCGAGGTCAGGCCCATGTCTGACGACTACATGACTCCTCCTACCTCGTCTCAAAGTTTTGAACATGGATCTTCCACACATGGAGCTCAACCTTCCACGAATAGAGCAATTCGCAGTTCATATAGCACACTCCCCCCCCTACCTGAGGAAGAACCTGCTACCGACTATGGCCACTCTCGTCCTCGTGCAACTCTTTTGGCAAAGGGTGCTGATATGAGTATGTATCGACGTGCAGAATATGGAGCTCCTGCACCTGATTTCTTCACTCGTCCCCAAGTCCCAGATTCGCCACAGACATCTACAGTACCGGCAATTGTATCTGTGGCTGCAACTGGAAACTCGGCAGCGTCAGAGCAGCCTTACACAGCGGACGAGACAGTGCCCATCAATCTCCTCCTTGGTGATCTTGCTGGAGATGATCTGGGGGCTGACGATGCTATGCTGTTCAGTACTACTGGCCGTGGTGGTAGGGGTACAGGACGTGGTAGAGGCAGACGCGGTAAAGCTCCAGCACCAAAGGCAAAGACTCCATCGGCGGCCCCTCGAGGCAGAGGAAAAGCTCGTGGTAGCCGACAAGGCAAGGTGCCGGCTACGGTTGCCGATGAAGCACCCACTGATGCTGTTAATACTCGCAAAACCCGATCTCAAAGTACTACACCCGCTGTAGAGAGAGCTACTAGGAGTAGAGTCGTGAGTCGAGATGATCTTAGAGGCCTTGGCAATGAGGTAGAATTCGAAGAGGATGCGGATGGTAGCCTGGACGAAGGTTCAAACTAATAGCAGAGGACTGTCCAATAATCTATCTAAATGTACATATATTTTCTGGCTCGCCCATCCTGCTTTCCGGCGCTGACGGCCCGAAGTTCAACCTCTCCCTCGCTCCACTACCTTCTACCAAGAACTTGCCTTCCTGTGGCGAACGCCTAAGACTCCAAGGATGGGCAGGAAAGCACTGGAATTTGCAGAGGGAGGCAAATACGATTCAACTGCGGTACATTCGGTCGGGTTGGTTTTCGTCCTTCTCTTGGGGTGTTGGCGGAATACTCACCGAGACCCAGCTCACCCACTCAACCCCCAGGCAAGCACTGAGGTGGACAGCATAGGGACGCCTCCACAAATTCTCGGATTCGGTGGTCGAGCGTGGCACCGGCCAGCGTCAGACCACCTCTAACAGTCTCGGATTTCAACCATCGACCCTTGGTCGAGCGTAGCACTGGCCAGCATCAGACTAGAGATTTGGTCTCGGAACCCCTTGGATTTACCTACTGAACTCCACTCGTCGAGCACGGCGCAGGCCAGCATCAGACTGGGAGCAGTTGACAGGTTTCATCTGCGAATGCCAACCTCCGACACCTCCCCCACCGAGCACAGCTCTGGCTAGCATCAGGCGAGGGAGTACTGAGCTTGGAACTGAAGGTGGGAGCTCTTCTTATATACCGCCCACTCGATTTCATCATCCATTATTCCCATTCTAGTCCGATTCTGCCGCCATTGATACCCTATCTGGGCTTTGGCTCTCCAATCTGGTCCACCGCCATTGTTTTGGGGCCAGCATCTGCGCTCTTCGCCAGTCCATTGTTCACCGCTTCCATTGTCACCCACTTTCCCTAGGACCCTTCGTTCCCAGTTCGGGCTTTACTTCCCAGTTGTGGACACCGCCATTGTCTTATTCGGGAATCAGCCCCTGCGCTCAACCTGCCAGTCCATTGTTCACCGTCCCATTCGATTCGAATTCCTCCACCATGGGTACCCCAATTGGGCTTCCCTCTCTATTATAGTCAGTGCCATTGTTACTGCGGTGAGCTATAAAATGGGATAACCAGCCTCCTCCACCTCATCCCTACCGTCCCCTCCACTTCAACAATGACTATAATCACCCCTCCGACTCTCAAGAGCAAGAAAACCCGCCGCGGCAAGCAGAGTGCAGCACAGAAAGAGGCGCGTCAACAGAAACGTGACGAGCACATGCGTAATGTTCTGGAAAGCCACACTGGTAAGTTGGATTGCAAGGCGTCTTTAAACATTGGAGACTTATACCTTTGACAGTCACTTTAACGGCAGAGAAACCAGTGGACGACTTCGTTTCTTTTCGCAAGCACCAGGACAGGGTCCGGGAGAAGGTGGCCAAGGAGTTCCCTATTCCACCTGCCGAGCTCCCTGATGCCACCGACAACGACGATTGCATCCTTGTTTACAAACTCACCATGGAAATGATGCTGGCTGACGTTGCCCGCGGCTATGCTCACGCGGACACCGTACTTGCCAAACGTTACAACCGGGTCCTTTCCCCTCTCCAATGCCTCCGCCTCATCGTTCTCTTTGACGCCTTCGTGGCTACGCGACCCCGGTTCTCCGCCAAGCACGTCGACGTTCGCTCGTCCGTTCCGGCATGGCACCTCGGCGTCTGGGAGTTCTCCTCCGATCACGGCCCAGTTATCACTACAGAGAGCAAATGTCAAAAGCGTGCTACGATCCAGGCCATGGATGAGATGCTCACTTTCTTCAAAGAGGCCGTCCTATCTCGTGTTGCCGGTTTCTTGAAGAAGGATTTCCCCGCGCTCTACAAACTTGGTCAAGAGTGAGTTCGTTCTTCAAAATGGCCTAGAAGCAACTACTCACATTCAGTAGTGCCCACCAGAGGATCAAGGAGCACCCGGATATCCAAGCTGCGTTCGCACAGCGTCCAGCTTTAGACTTGGGGCCCTCCGTCTTCTCGGTGGCTGTCAAAGAAGGCTCTAGCGAAAACATCCACCTTGACTTCTCAGATCGTGCAGACTTTTTCTGCTGGGTTGTCTGTGTTGGTGACTGGAAGGGCGGCGAGTTCTGTGCCCCACAGACTGGCAAGCGATTTCCCATTCGTCCTGGGCAGGTCTTCGCGGTCCGCGCTCGTTATCTCGCTCACTGCAGCGCTCCGGTCACTGAAGGCCGCCGAATCGTCTTCACTGGTTTCGCGGAGTCGACCTTGCTTAGTCGCGTTGAACAGGAGGCATTAGAACGCGATGGTGGGACTTACGTGGCTAGCAGGCCAACGTTGGCGGACGTGCGGAAAGCAAAGGCAGCCAAGAAAGCGGCTGAAGCTGCTACCGCGGCATCGGTGAGCAGGGCGACTGCAGCAGGGCGGGCGCGGGGACGCCGCCAGGCGCCTGTCTAGTGGGCGGGAGGTTCTAAGGCACATTAGAAGGGTCGCCCACGATTATAATCACTGCATCGTAATATATTCCATCCGAGCCCTTGTGACAGATTATAATCTACGTTATAATGCCGGTTCCGGCAATACGCATTATAAGGAACGTGTCCTTTTTGCGACATAGTTGTCAGTGATAAAGCAATATTGTGAGACATCGATTTGGTTCCGTGTGATCGCTCGATCATGATCTGAATCTGATGGATGGAAGCCTCGAAGTGAATACAGTCCGTGACAATGCGACAGATGGACACTGGACACTGGACAGCCTGCCTGGAACGTCGTCGGCGGCTCGGACTCGGAAGCGCCCCGTAGGAAGAATTACAATATAAAAGGTGCATTTGAAGAAGGCGGCTTTTGGGTAGGGTATACACATACATACAGTACATACAGGTATTATGCAGGTCGAGTGAGTACTTATAGCGGAGCGTAAGTAAGTCAGTAGGTGAATTGATAGCGTTGCAAGAAAAAAGGGAAATACGGAAACAGGCGGACGGGAGAAGACGAGTGGCATGCAGCAGACAGAGGTGATGTGTATGGTTCTGGTGATACCGCCGAGATGAAGTGTCTCCGCGACAATGATGCAGTATATGATGATGGTAGCGGTGCGGGAGAGAAAGGAGCCTGTCAATTCCGCACAATGACCCGCCGGGTGTGCTTGCCGGCCCGCCGACGCTCGTTGTACGGCATGGGCCGCTTCCACGACTCGTCCGCGTCGGGGCTGTCCTCCTCTGGCGGGCTGCCTTCGTGCTTCAGGTTGGGCGGTGGCGCAGAGTGCGAGTGGTGCGGATGAGGGTGCTGTGGTTGATGAGGTTGGTGATGCGGGTGCGGATGCGGATGCGGTGGGGGGTGTGGCGGGAATAGAGGCGCCGGCGTCACGGGCACAGGACCCGTCCGCGGCGACGGCGCCCAGGAGCGCGGGCCGGATTTGTCTTCGCTGTGAGAGTGGGCGTGGGTGTGGCGCGGACTTGTGTGTGGGTGCGGATGCGGGTGCGAATGAGGATGGGAATGCGCATTATTAGAGGCAGAGTCCACGCGCACGCGGACGATCTCCTTCCCCGCCTGCGCGAAGAAGGCGCGCTCCTGCCGCTGGAAGTAGTTGCTCGTGTTCGGTCCGGACGCGGGAAAGATGGAGGGCGGTGCAGGGGGAAACATCGCCATGAGATCGTGGCCTGTCGGCGGCGCTGGGTATTTGCGCGCCATTTCCGGGTCGTGCGTCAAGTCCAGCTCTTATGAAACGAAATGATTTGAGCAAACATGCAAACAAAAAAAAAGAGTGGAAAAGAAAGGAGACACACCTCGAAGTTGGCTGGGAGACATGGGCCGTCCAGTGTTCATACGCGATCGGTCTCGGTCACGCTGCACGGAGGCAGAGTCAGGTGGAGAAGGCAGGAGCGTGCGGCTGGGCGACGGCGAGACAGGGCGGAGGTGGAATGCGCTCGACATCGGGTTGAGGAGGTCGATGCGGGGCTGGTGATGGGCGGATGATGAGCAGGGGAAAAACGAGGGCTTTTAAATGATCGCGGATTGGATCTTGGAAACCCGCTTGTCGTTACGTAATGGCTCCCGGATATGGGTGATGCCTTCAGGGCGGAGAGCGATCTTGATCTATTTCAGATTTGGATTTGCAAATTATGGTGGAGGGTTGGCCACCGCCGGCGTGGGCAGCATTTGGGGTCGCGGTGCCTGCTGTGCTGCACAGCGTAGCGAGGCGTTTTTGCACGCCACTCGGGCAGACAGCTCGAACTGAATGGAGTTGCTCTTGCTTTTACATGGAATACCGTAAGGTGCGGTAACTCGCGCGAGCGAGCAAAAGTTCTTTGACGACTCTTCGCTTCTCAGACAGGCAAATCTCAAGCTCCTTCTGCCCCTCGCGGCTATTACGCCACACCGGTCTCTCAGAGACATAGTACCCGAGGCTTCCCAAGCTTCTTTGCTTCACACACTACGTCTTCTTTGGCGGATGTTGATGAACGGTTCCATTTCGCACTTCCACTCCGACGGATGCTCGAAGTCTTCATGAACGGAATCTAGACAGGACACGCCAATCTAATCCGAGGTCGAACCCTTACCTGGACACACACAGGACCCAAACAGCTAGTGAGCGGTGAGGTGCTGTAAAAGAGCATGGGATCAGGCAGGTAAGTAGCTAGTGGCTAGCTGCGTGCGAGTCAGAGTCTCTCGTAACGCGTTACTACCTAATAGCCATAGCCATATGCTCAGCATTCAAAGAAGAAGCCTAAGTAAGCTTTTTTTTCCTCTGCTTGATGCATGGACGGACCAGGACGGTAACCAAGAGGAGTTTGCGCGCGATGGGAAGCCTAAGCACCTCAAGACTGTATGGGAGGTGCGGCAGTTGAATTGTTGTTCGTCTGCATGGAAACTGCGATGCTTATTCGATGTTCTGGATTCTGGGTGGCACATTTATCTGTGGGCAGCATGCCCGACTCCCGAGGCACACTAGGACGCGTGGAGACAATGCATACAACACACGCCTGCGAAAGACCCTGCACATTCTGACTCGGAGGAGGTCTAGTCCCCGCATGGACGTAGATGGCCATCAGCACAGTCCTGATACTCCGAGATCTACGTGGCGGGACGAGCCGCGATCAATTGGTGCTCGGAGTCGCACTTAATAATTACTGCACTTATCATGATCCATCCACACGTGCAGGGCGGAGGCAGTAGTGGGATATTGAGTGGGACGTAGCTGGACTATGCGAATCATGGGGCGTTATCCGATGGTGCTAGCGAGCACCCCTCGAGAGGGATGGTCAAGGTATGCAGAGATCGAGCAACGAGTTCATCTCCGCCCATCCAAGGGGGATACAGTGACTCGGTGGCAGTAGGATTCTGGATGTCCGGGTCGTTTTGAGACGAAAGATGGGGCTAACGGGCGCGGAAATACCCGTGAGCCGAGTACTTACTACCGAACTTATCATCATGATGCGATCTGCCAAACGGCAGGGTGCTAAGTACAAGGAGATATTGCCGTATCGTTGGACAATGGCTGCCACACATGATTGAATGGCTTACGATTGCCGAGTTGTCAAGGGAGAGATCTGAGGATGCGCCAATTGATTAGACTTCAGACATGATGAGGCAAAAGCGAACGACGGGAGCATACTTACCTGTCGGATGCTGATCACGCGACGCTCGGTGGAAATGCAGCCCCACTCGCATTGGATAAGTGATCAATGCGTCACTCGAAGTAGTGCGTATCTCCTTCCCGACAGGCCGTGTTGATATAGGTAGGCACAACTTTACAGCGCGAGGTCACCGTCTGTAAGCGGGATCAGGCTCGAATATATAAGTACGTACACGGTAGCACCGGTTATTGCTCTGAACCTGGTACCGAGTGGGTTGTGGTGCTCGAGATTTTGCAAACCTGTGATCGTGACGTAGATGAAGAGGTAAGAGACGAGCCCGTCAGTTCATGTCAGACCGAGGAATTTAATATTGATCTGATGAGACAGTATGAGTGATGGGAACGGAGAATCAGATCTGCACACCACTTCAGCGCAGTACTCTTTCGATGGGGAGACGAAACGAAAGATGCAACCTGTCATTTTACCTTGATACACAAATGGCATGCGCGACGAGTGCGTCAGTACGTTGCACACACCCTCGGACATCTGTGCGCGGCAGTAGAGGTCAATCATTGCAACGTAATCTGAGCACGACGAGCCGAATTTACTCCTGCGCCAAGAAAAGCCAGAAAGCGACTGCAAATGTACATGCTCGTGTACAGAATGCAGTTATAGCTAAACCGACCGTTCAAACTTCATATTTAGAGGCGGATGTACTTATAAAGATACTCACTCGCCTTCTGCTGGTACTTACGAAACGAATGAGGTCCCCGTCAATGTATACATTACAGAATGTAAGTCGGTCTTAACTTCGCCTCGAAAGATGAGGATCACCGCTAAAAGTCCGACCTAATGTCAGCATGCAAATCAAAGGCAGAGGATTACGAGAGTCACCAGTGGCCCCGAACATAGGGACACTTCCTGGCAACTTCATCCCGTCTCGTAGGAGGAATCGATCACAGCAAACAGCATCACTATCACTGTCTCTGAAACCAACAACGCACATTTTATTGTTACTACTCGAGAATCTACTCGTCGGTGAGTAATATGAGGAACGAAAGAACGGCCATAAACCCACTTGCGAAGAAGTTGCCCTTGATCATGGCAGAAAGTGAGAGCAACAAATATCACGCATTCGCAGTGGCGTACGTCCCGCATGGTTCTCACCGTGCAACGCAAACCGTCGAGATAACAGAACTGAAGGGACCATACAACGCAGACACAACTCATTCGCAACAGGGCGGCACCAGACATGGAAAGGCATGATCATTGGCATAGAACCGGTTGCTGGATCTCACTGGGCATGTGTCAACAACGGAACGGAGAACGGGAGTTCAATTTGAACCTTAAGTTGAGATACAAAGCCTTCCTCGGATACGCTCCCGTTGAAAGTGTTGAAAGAATTCGGCCAGTTAAGCGTTGCGCCAAATCATCACACAAAGGCAAAAGAATAGGATACATACAGCAGCAATTCTACGTACGTACATTGTTGGCATGGGGTTTTACAGTCGCCCCTTGGCGAAAACCACGAAGTCGTCGATCGTCGAAGGCCAGGAATCTGGACAAGGATAGGTTAGCGACATGTCAAGCGAGGTAGGAAGAAGGAAATAAGGTCAGAGGTGGAACGAAAAGAAGAAGAAGCAACGGAGGCCGCGTCAGAGAGGGCAGCCGAGGGAAGTGGAGGACGGGAGAGAATGAATACGCACCCTCCGGATCGTACCGCGCGAACTTGTCGTCCATGCTCCGTAGGAAGTCGAGGAACTATGGGAGTTTAAGCACGAGAGAAACAGCAAACAAGAAAGGCATGAACCATCGCCCAGGTATCCTTGCTGACACCCTTTCCTCCCTTCTCTTGCATGTACTCGAACCACAGATCCGTGTATTCGCTCTTCCACCCGGGTTCTTGGCCTGACGGGTGACGCGTTAGTAAGCTACGAGCCAATGCCACCGAAGACCTCAAGCAAACACACCGTTCATATCGATCTCGTCTCCCTCGGCATTGGTGATACGATGTGAGAGCGCGCCACCACGTAACCCGACGGGGAGAAGGAGAGACCAGAAGGCGAGAGCGGAGTCCATGGCTGACAACGACAGGCATCAACATGGGGATAGTCGAAGGAACACTGTATGACTGACCTAAACTCCTCTGCCCATCCGATCGCCCGAAATCGAACGTGTGATTATACACCTTCCTGAAGTAGGCCGCGTCCGTTTCCAGTCGTTTCCGCAGTTTTGGCAACGTCGCCTTCATACCATCCTTCGTGTCCACGCCCAGAGCCTTCCACCCTTCGATCCACTCTTTTCTTGTCCAAGTTCCCATCCTTTTGCTCTTCAGCTCGAACGCGACACAGAGAAGAACGACGTCTTCTGGGTCGACGGAGAGGTCCTGACACAGCTGGATGGTGCCATCGATGGTGATGTCTTCTTCGTCAGGGGTTTTGTACGAGTCGAAGAGGGAGGAGAGCTTGGAGGAGGAGGCGGAGGGGGTAGAGGCAGTGGGCTTGCGCGACGCGGAGTCGTGGTAGTAGGCATCTACGGCCGCGTCGAGCCGGCGGTGTTTTTCCATGTATTTCTTGGCTTCCTTTGGTCTGTGATATTTGAACGTGAGTCGCGGTTCGATGGTGGATGAGGATGGGTACATCGGGACTGAATATAGCCATTCAAAGGAGAAAAAAGAAACGCACGTTGCACCCGTCACGCCACAGAAGGAGGATATATCTGTGTCCGAAACTTTCTTGAAAGACTATAAATCATCATATTCTTATATCAGCCCCGCTACAATCAGATCCATACACGCGCACGCACCATTCTAGCGAGCCAAATTATTGAAGCAAACAGGTAGACCCAGCACCGGAAAACAAGGTGGAAGAGGCGGAGCAGGATCGTGGTGGCGGTTGGTGGTGGTGGTCTGGTGTAATCAGATTTCCGTGACGTTACCAGGGGCGGCGTGAGGTGTTATGTACTTCGGCCGAAGATGCCTGCAGATGCTTCCTTCCCTCCTACTTCGGCGAATGTTTCCGTCTGGTCAGGAGAGAGCAAGGAGCGTCCTGCTGTTTCTTGATGATAGTCTATAATACAGTCTACTTGGACAGCTTCAAATTCGGCCACCGCCGACGGTGCCATGTCAGTCTGAGTCACGTATTGATATATCAGGGAAGCGATTGAACCATCCACACTTCCACGACATCATCTCAGAATTAAGCGCCTACCATCACTTACAGCCAGTGTGTTTTGGCCTGTCATCTTTGCCATAGCTAACGGGGGGCTTTAGATGGAGACTTTAGTACCGGTCATTTACCCACCCCAATATCTGTCAACGGCGGCCGTGCTCATATGCGAAAGGAAAATCAAGGCGGACAACTTCCTTCTCATGCGGTCCAACCCGGAGTCTTTGTTTCCTGAAGAGCGGCACTCATCCCTCTGCGCCCCCAGCTGGATCGCCCATTGTCTTTCCCGCCCCGATGATGCCACCTCCGTCGTGCTGACCGGCGAGTCCGGTAAAGTCACGATAAATGTTGCCTCCAAACACGGGCCCGATCCCCAACTCACCGCTGCATTCTCTAACGCGCTTGAGACCGTCGCTCGGGGTAGATATTGCCGATATGTATCTGGCGAAGATGTTGCAGCGGGAAGCTCAGGCGACCTTGACATCGTTTTGACGGCCGTCATCCACCACACTTGGGAACACTTTCTGACTCGAGCGTCCCAGGTGCGGAGTTTGGATACCGCGCTTCTCGAGCGGTTCGCCACTTTAGAGCAACAGTGGCGAGATGACTGTGCGCCGGAGGAGAATGGTCCAAGTCTCTCAAAAGTGCTCCGGAAAATAGCCACCGCCGACTCTATCCCTCTATCAAAAGCAGGAACCGCCTGTCTGAGGCGCATTCTAGACATCATCTCCCGACTGCCACTTCTCGACACCGATGAGGCACGTCGGGCAACCACGAGAACGCTACTGTCATACTGCAATGCGCTCACAAGGAAGTCGCTTTTCTATCGGGCTATCATGGGAAAGACGTGGCCATCCCAAGAGCGGGACGACGACTTCATGTTTCTGATGACTTTGCGGCGCGCCTTATGGCAGCTAGCATTCTACCAAACCGGAGCCGAGATATTCTTCCACAGTACACTGCCAAAACTCCGGCAGTTCAGCTGCGAGGGCCAGATCTCTTTTGGTTATGATATACTCCCCGTGGCTCCGGGACGGGAGTTCACTTTCCCCACTGACATCCGGGCCTATATTGTTGATAGACTGTACCGACGGCGCATCTCGTGCACCCAAGAAGACGTCGACGTTATTGCCGCAGATTTGGGAAAGCTCTGGGTGCGTGGCGAGAGGAGGACACTGCACGTCCATCCCGAAGTGCAACTAGTCAATTTCATCCACGCACATGGTCTGCGAGACAAGGTGCTAGGTGATGCACTCGGGTCCAGTCGCATTCCTTGCATTCTCTGCCAGACGTACATTCAGTCTTTACCCGGAAAACCCTGGAATTTTACGTGGGGAGAGATAGTTGAAGAAGATTGGATGGTTCCCAATGAGAACTTAGTTGGCGTGGTGGATTCTTTTGCACAGACCTGGAAAGCCAGGCTTGCGAGCGTGCTGGTTGAACTCTTGTACGGGCGCACTGATATGTAAATGACTCTCGCGTAAAGCCAGTTGTATTCTACCTACACTTGTAAGAATCGTAGTTCCCCTTCCTTGGCTAATGTGATGTGCTGAGGATGTATTGTTTTTTTTGTGCGAGAGTATGAGAAGGACTGAATGCGACAGAGATCAGAGCGGCACTGAAGACAGCAAGTCAACCACCACTATAAGACATTGTCAATGCCTGAATGCCTGACTTCGACTGCACACCCAGATGAGGAGCACTTGGGACCCGCCGATGCAATGTCCTTGGCGGGAAGCCGAGCACCGAATAGATTGATGCACTGCTTATCCAATCCTTTCCCGCGCGCCCTCCCTTTGTTCCGCTGCCTCGACAATCATCATTCCTTTCACTTCGTTGCGCATCACGACAATCAGCACAGCACTTTACAGGATGAAAGCGCTCTTCTCTATCTATAACAAACGAGACAACAAAGACAAACGCGCCACGCACCCCCACGCGGCGGTGATATCTGGTCCAAGTTTCCATCGCGATGCTTAGGCTCTGAATGGCTTTTGACAGTGTCTGACGCGTATAAATGCGCGCACTCCATACCTGAGACCCTCTGATACTCTCACAGCTCATATCTACCAAGCCCTCCATGGAACGTGTTCAAGAGCTCGACGTCGATGTCTTCTTTTCGGACGAGATCGAGGAGGAGATCAGGACGCCAATTTCTACGCACGTATCGTTACCCTGTCATGAGTTAATGGCGCTTACTCTGTACCATACAGTCCTCGCAAAGCAGGAGTAAAGCGGCGTGATAGATCGCCTCAATCAGACTCCGAACTCGACGTCGATGTCTTCTTCTCGGACGAGGTCAAGGAGATCAAGAAGGAGATCAAGACGCCAATCTCTACGCACGTATCGTGATCCTGTCATGAAACAATGGGCGCTCACTCTGTTTCATGTAGTCCCCGCAAAGCAGCAGTGAAGCGGCGCGAACGATCGCCTCAGTCAGACTCCGAGTTGAGATCTAAGACTGAAGAACGCAATCGGAACACCGTTAGGCGCAAGTCTGTGTGCGACAGGTGACGACGCCAGTATATCTGCCTGGACCTTTGCTGATCTATCACAGCCCTCTGAGGAGCATCAGCAACGACGTGGCAATCAATACTAAGAAAAGGTACACCACCATTCTGTCATCAACCATCAGTTCGACTAACACTCTCATAGGAAGAAAACACATGCGCAGAGTCGAGGACTTTCCTTCGAAGGGGGGACGACCCACACAGACGACTTCAACTCCTTGTACGGGCCGGTCGAACTGAAGCAACGACCCGTGAAGAAAGTTCCTGGAAAGTAAGCAAGTCCCTTTTTGTCCCAATCGCATCACAGACTCACCCTCCCCCCTAGATCGTACAAGGTCATTAATGACCCTCCCAGAAAGTACGAATGGATTCAGCTACCCGAAATATGCTCCTGACGCGTTTGATCCAGGAAATTTCGACCTCGCTACCCGGATTCGACGCAAGGCAAAGAGAAAAGCAAAGAGAATTCTAAGATCACAGTCAGAACATTCATTGGCGACTGAGGTGCGTGGCTCCGGACGTCCTGCGAATGTCATGCTGAACCGAGGTTTCTAGTCCACACTATGGAAGACTCGAACACTCTAACGGCAGCATGTATCCACCACGCCTGGCTCACTGTACTACGACTTACAACTCTGTAACTCGCAGCGACATACGCAATATGATTATGGAACTATTGAACACCTTCGACAAGATCTCATCGAATGGTGCGCGCTCTATACTTCATTCCTGATCTTATTGGTACCGTGAGTCGCGACTGTGGGGTTTCTTCGTTGTTTATATCTCGAAAGTTCCATCATGCCTTTGACCCGCTTGCAGCTCCTGTTCTGGATGCATCTCGTCCAACGCGGTGCCTCTCGTGCAGGAATTGCGACCACCACTCTGCGAGCACTTTACTCGTCATGCGACGCTCAAAGAAGTCCCGCGCAGCACATCTTTCTCATTGATACAGGAGAAAACAAGGACCGTGCTGCTCTGCTTTCTGATGAAAGTCTGTACTACTCTGGATACCTCGTGCACCCATGAAGACGTCGACGTTATGGCCGCAAACCTGGGAAAGCTTTCGGTGCGTGGAGAAAGGAAGACAGCGCACGTCTATCCCGAGGGCAGACGTACAACCAGCCATTCTTATTGACGCAGACGGCTCACGATACTAAATGCCATGTGATGCACTTTGGTAGAGTCGCATGCCATGCATTCTCTGCTGGACGTACGTTCAATCGATTATACACAAATTTGTGGCGAATTCGCAGGCAGAGATAGTCAAAGAAGTTTGGATTATTTCCGGAGAGATGAACGTTATGAAGGAGAGGGAGGACCAAAGCCTTAGCACCTCATCGTTAGGCTCTTGAAGGCGCGACGGGTTTGTCTTCAAGTTTAGGCCTCACACGAGGCGAGTTGGATTTGTACGTACACACCTGACTAATGAATTCTCCTTTGCTTTGTGCAATGTGCTCGAGTTGAAAACATACTCCTCGTTTACATTCTTTCCGATGCGCATGGCCAGTGTGTGAGAAGGACTCTTTACGACGTATCGAAGCCACACTGAGGAGACCGTTGTCTCTCTCCGCATCGAAGATAAAGGATATAGATTCTTTGCTTGTGACATTGCCTGCACTAGTAAGTTTGCTTCCGACAGAACTGTGACGCGCCAATCACGAGCGATGTCACCCGCATGCTCCAAATTCTCGACATATCTACACCTCATCCGGCCACGCCACGTAAGCCTCCCAGAGCCTTCCTTATTGAGTCCCGAAGGTGGGAAGAGCTGTACACTGATGTTATCATGATGCTGTTCTAGATCAGCGCACATTCAACGATTATCTAATAGCGCCGCAGAACACAAAAGGGTGAAGGGAGTCAGATTCAGACCTTTCATCTTAGCCACCACCTCGAGCCGCAATGTCTTTTATTTCCTCCGCTCTTGACAAGGCCAATACTTGGCTGATGGACGGCAGTGTCGCCCTAGCCGATGGCTTTCAGAGGATCTGCAATGGGGATCTGGACACAGACGTCGTCAAACTTAGTCGAATCCTGCAACACTCGTACGAGACCCCCGACGAGAATCATGAAGACGTCAACTACCAGTTCCCTCTCAGCAATGAGAATATCAAAGAGATGTCAGTGACTTTCGACTCCATGTGGCGCTTAGTAGTACTTACTAATCTTCTTTTCAGGCGCGACTTTGCGGATATGTACCAGAGACAGTACCTCGTCAACGACGGAGTCTTTCTGCATCTCGCAATCTTACCCAGAAGTCGCAAGATGATGCTCAACATTCTCGAGGCCAATGCCAATGTCCTGTCATCAGAGTTGAGCTCCCGGAAGCATCTTGCTGAGCTATGCAGCCAAGTCGCTGCTTTGGACGCTGTCGCATGCGGTGAGCATTGCTTGTTCATTGACAATGGAACCATATCTCTGAAACTCTGCATTCATACAGGACGCAACAACCCGGACATTCGGGACCAATGCTTCCTTCCCGCTGTGAAGATGTGCCTCAATCTGTGCACACTGCGCGGGGTACGCGTTGATCACTACTCCAATAGTAACTTTTGGAAAACGGCAACCGACACAGAGATGAAGAGACTGTCTGCCACGCTGAGCAACACACATGGTAATCATTCTGAGCACTCTTCTCGGCATTGACCAAGCATTGCCAGCATACTACCGGTACACGAAGCATGTAGCTACCAGTACAATTATGTTTCATCTGTACAAATAGATCATTTTCTCCCGTCTCCCTCAGTCTGTCGTGACACCGTAAAAAGTACAGCCATCCCCGTGTCTGCGCGAACACATGAGTCAAGTGTAGGGCATTGTGGTACATCGTTAAGTAGAGAGGAAATTTTTGCTGCACCGGTTTGAGATCTATACAGCGAACGACTGTCTCTGCTAGAGCCGAGTTTTCAGGCTATTCGAGAGCCACGTGTCCCAACCTTCAGTACTTGATCTTCGAACCAGATACACTCTTCGTACAGTTCAACGAAGACGTTCGTCGGTGGCACCACCACACAAGGAGTGACTGAAACAACGACTCAAAATATGTTTGCGGATCTCGCTATCTCCATGGCCAGATGATTGCGATGCGCACATGCATGATGCACAGGCTACACGTCCAGTCCAATCTGGTCTCGGAGCTGGAATGGCTATGTGTATGCCCTGTCTTAAGGCTGTTCTAGATTCCTGGATCAGCGCCGTTACCGTTTTGGCCATCAAGGGCGCCTCAGAATACAAAAAGGCAAACACGGGCGACGGAGTTTATCATTACACTACTCAACTCTTCTCTTTGCCAGTGGCCACTTTTGCAGCCAACCAACGTCAAGTCTGAACTCAAAATGTACCATTTTGAAGATGACCAGAGCACTTTGTACAGCGAAGAGGATGATGACCAGGACACTCTGTGCAACACTCTATGGCCATAGAAGATGATTACAAGCCCGCCACAGGCATCGACTGCTTACAATGGACCCAGAAGGTAAACGGCAGGAGCGAGGCAGGAGTGTCGATGTTGTGACGGAGACCGGAGAGAGCCGATACTGTAGACTCGCTACCATTCGCGGATGATCTCACGTAATGCTCGGTCCGATGGCAGCATTATTTGGCTACGGTTTGTTTGGCGGGCTTGGTGTTGTTTGTGTAGGGCGGGTAAGTGTGATCATCTAGCGACTGGGAAGCCTCAGCTCCTTTTTGGCAGATGCCCTAATCCTGAGTTGGGACTTAGCGAAATTTCGCGATCGACGAGTTTTGGTGATTTTAGCTTTTGCTCTCGTGCCTCGGGCACAAGTCCCCATGGCCCCAAATTCTGTACAATGGATATTCAATGTATAAGGAGCCGTACACTAAGCGGAATATGCATAAAAGCACGTGTAAGGTCCTAAAATAAGCAAAATTGTGGCAATAAATGCCAAAAATAAGAATTTTCGGTCCAAATGCCTGTTTTCCGATGCGGAACTATTCACGTTCGGTTCAGGTGATCCCAAGGAGCCATGTGAGTTGTAATTTGACTGTCTGGGACTAGGATACTAGTCAATAGTTTGGGCCAGAATCCTATATCAGACAATTGTGGCAGCAGCTGGCTGTAGAGCGGAAGCAAAATTGTCCAGTATAGCTTGTAGAGTCAATAAGTAGCAGTTGAGCAGCTCAGAGGGATCCACAGGGTAGGTAGTTGACGGGTTTTAGTGTATTGGGGACAGTTTGGGGAAAATTGGCCCAAAGGTTGGAGGAAAAGCAGAGATTTCAAGTGTAGGCAATGATTTTAGCAGTATTAAGTAAGCCCAGGCAGAGTGGCCAGGAGAGAGAGACCCCAGAGCAAAGACTAAAGTTGACCATGGACGAAAAACCTAAGTCCAAAGTCACAAAAGCGTTATCCCCGATGTCACGGCTGAGCCCTCCCAGCCGCTTCGCCAAAGTGATAAGCGGAGCCACGTGGCGAAGCGGATGGTCACGAGCCTACCGATACTGATGCAAAAAGAATTGTAGGGGAGGTCGACCGCACGCGGTCGGACCGGGCGCCGTGATGCATGCTGATGCCAAACACTCGGAACAGGCTACTGACTCGACCTCGACAATTACACAACATCATCTCGAGATCCACAACTAGTACTTACAAAGGTAAGTCGCTCGGCGCTCTAGTGTCATGCTTGCCCCAACTCAAAGCGCAGACTTAGATGGAGCCTGGACTCACTCACGAGCCACAATATCTGACAGCGGCGGCCATGCGCATATGCGCGAGGCAATACAAGAAGAAGGAGCTCCTCCTCATGCGGTCCAGCCCAGAATTATCCTTCCCTGAAGAGCGAGGATCCGCCCTTTGCGCTCCTAGCTGGGTCGCTCACTGTCTTTCGTCCCCAGACAATGCTACCTCCGTCGTGCTGACGTGCGATCCTGGCAACGTCACGTTTCACATCGCCTCCAAGTACGGACCTAATCCCCAACTCTGTGCTGCATTCTGCGACGCGCTTGAGACCGTCGCTCGGGATAGATATCGACGATTCTTATCCGGCGAAGATGTTGCAGCTGGAGGCCCAGCCGATCTTGATGTCGTGACGATGGCTATTGTTCGCCACGGCTGGAAAAACATCCTGTTGCGAGCGTCTCAGGTGCGGGATCTGGAGACAGGGCTTCTCGAACGGTTTGCCGCTTTGGAGCAACAGTGGCGAGATGACTGCGCCCCGGAGGTGAATTATTCGAGTCCCTCGAAAGTGCTTCAGGACATAGCCACGGACGATTCTATCCCTCTATCAAGGGCGGGAACAGCATGTCTCAAGCGCATTATAGACACCATCTCACAACTGCCATCGTTGGACACCGATGAGTCTCGAAGGACGACTACGAGAACGCTGCTGTCGTACTCCAAGGCGCTCACAAAAAAGGCGCTCTTCTATCAGGCCATCATGGGAAGAATGTGGCCGTCTATCGTAACCCAGGAACATGAAGGCGATCTCATGTTTCTGATGACCTTGCGGCGTGCCTTATGGCAGCTATCATTCTACCACACCGGAGCCGAGTCTTTCTTCCGCAATGCACTTCCGAAAATCCAGTGCTTCCTTCTCAATGACACGATTTCCTTCCGTTCCAATCTGCTCCCAGTGGCTCTGGGGCAGGAGTTCACTTTCCCAACCGATATCTCCACTGTGGTCAACAATCTGATAGAAGCCAACGAACGACGCGTTTCGTGGACCAGAGAGGAGGTCGAGAAAATTGCTGCAGACTGTTACGACCTGATCCCGCCGTGACAAGGACTCGCTCATGAGAGACTACCCCTGTAGTCAACCCATAGCTTTCCTGCGAGCGTACCACGTACATCCTCGTATTGTGCTCGGCTGGTCGTACTGTACCAGTCATAGGGGCCCTCGATGGTCGCACATCCATCTCGCCAGAGACTGTGATACCGTAGGAACTTAATCCCAAGGTACGAGGCTCGCCGCCGGACCTAGTCCCAGGTGTGGCGTCGGGGAGCCTTCTCTCGTCGGAGTCAACGACGTTGGCGGAGGTATCGAAGGGAGACATGTGGGTGAGTCCTACCACGGAGAGTTCAGAGTGCCCAACGGAGTTGTATGGGGGAAAACTGGTTAAGGACGAAGTCTGAGTAGCTAGTACAACACTGTCTCTGTATTTATACTAATCCCATGCTTGCTCATCGTTCCTCTTCTCGAAGCTTCTACCACATACTCCCGATGCGTCGGGAGTGGTCCGACGCTGCGGATGACGGAGATCCCGACATCCCGATGACCGCCCGACAGATCGATGACCGCCCATTGGTCGGGAAGGCGGGTTTGGTCGGGTACCGACTCCCGCCTGACTCACGCGGCCTAAGTATATTCCCGGGGTGTCTTACACCATGTGTGCTCGCTCCAAAGTGTATCCGGGAGGGCGGGAAGTCCGACAAGGGCGGGACTTCAGGATCCCGGTTCTGTCGCCATAAGGGATCGAACTCTCAACCCCTTGATATATCTCTCGGCATCTTCCGGTGTGGCGCTGGTTTGTGTAGCCGTAGCATCAGGACGCCAAAGTGTGACCAAAGTGGAGGGCCTTGAGTTGCGGTGAGGCCACATCATGACACAGACCTGGGAAAGCATTGGTGCGTGGCGAAATGAAGACAGTGCACGTCCACCCCGAAGTACAGATGATCAATTTCATTCACAAACATGGACTGCAAGACAAGGTCCTCCGTAATGCGCTTGGCTCGAGTCGCATCCCTTGTATCCTCTGCCAGATGTATATCAGAAGGATTCCATCTCAGAATTCGTGGCTTTTTGCGCAGGGACCTATAATCGAAGAGGATTGGATGGTCCCCAAAGAGGATCCCATTGGCGTGATGAGACCCTTTCACGACTATGGAGGACGGAGCTTTCGATGGTCATGGTTAGGCTCTTGGAAGCGGGGAGGGACGAGTATATAGGTCCCGCAAGTCTCGATTTGAGTTTGTACGCACATACTGAGTAATCAACTGCCCTTCCTCAGGCTGTTTCAATAGCCTCACTTTTGGCTCAAGAGTATAAGAAGGGCTGAAGTGCTGAGTGCTCACAGCCTTTGACATGTATCACAGCATAAGATACACTAACTTTTAAAGGCTTAGCATCATGAATGAAACACAAACCGTCCATCGGTGCAGGCCGGCTGATTGACCCACTTCAAATTTGGACGAACCCACTCCAGACCCTGTCATCGAGGCGCACATGAGGCCGGATGGCGGTGTCATCTGGTGTCATGTCATGTCCGAGTCACTTGGTCGCGTACATCAAGAAGCGACATGTCATTGTACGTTATAAAGGCCCACACTTCCACGACGTGAGCTCGATATCCAACTCTAGCTACCCTCACAGCTAGTGCGTCGTACCCTGATGAACTCTGCCCTGTCTCATCACCATGCTCAGATGGAGGCTATAGACGTTGCTGCCGCGCCACAATATTTAGCAACGGCAGCCATGCGCATATGCGAAAGGAAAATCAAGGCGGATAACTTCCTTCTCCTGCGGTCTGACCCGGAATCTTTGTTTCCTGAAGAGCGAAATTCCTCCCTCTGCGCCCCCAGCTGGATACCCATTGTCTCGCGCCCCGATGATGCCACTTCCGTTGCGCTGACCTGCAAGGCGGGCCAAGTCACGCTGAACGTTGCTTCCGAACATGGACCTAGCTCGCAACTCACCGCTGCATTCACCGACACAATTGAGGCTGTCGCTCGGGATAGATATCGCCGATATGTATCCGGCCAAAACGTTGCAGCTGGAAGCTCAGACGACTTTGATATCATATTGATGATGGCAATTATCCCCCACGGCTGGCAGCACGTTCTGACACGAGCATCCCAGGTGCAGGATGTAGATCCCGATTTGCTCAAGCGATTTGCTGCTCTAGAGCAACAGTGGATAGATGACTGCGCGCCAACGGACCATATCTCGAGTCCCTCAAGTGAGCTTCATCGGATAGCCACCGACGACCCCGTCCCTCTGTCAAGGGCGGGATCAGCCTGCTTGATGCGCATACTGGACATCATTTCCGAGCTGCCACATCTGGCCATCAATGGGAGACGACAGGCGAAAACGAGGACGCTCTTGTCTTACTCCAAGGCACTCACGAGAAAGTCGCTATTCTATCAGGCCATTATGGGAAGACATGGCCATCCGCCGAGCAACGTGACGATGATTTAATGTTTTTGATGACTCTGCGGCGCGCCTTATGGCAGCTAGCATTCTACCAAAGCGGGGCCGAGATGTTCTTCCACAAGACACTCCCAAAGCTCATGGACTACAGTCCTAATGGCCAGATATCTTTCCATTACGAATTGCTCCCAGTGGCTCCGAGACGGGAATTCACTTTCCCCAACAATGTATCAAACGTTGTTGGTGATATGCTATTCACCTCAGAATGGCGCCTCTCGTACACCCGTGAGGACCTCAAAGCCATTTCCGTAGATCTAGGGAAACTTTGGGTTCGCGGAGAAAGGAGGACAGTGCACATCCATCCCAAAGTACACCTAGTCAATTTCATTCACGCACATAGTCTGCGAGACCAGGTCCTAGGCAATGCGCTTGGGTCGAGTCGCATTCCTTGCAACCTCTGCCGCACGTACATTCAATCAATTTCATCCGAGAGGCCGTGGCGTCTCGCCCGGGGGGAGATAGCCGAAGAAGATTGGATGGTTCCTTTAGTGAACCCTATCGGCGTAGTGAAGACCTTCAAGCAGGAATGTAGAAGAAAGCCTTCGGACATCATTGTTGGGCTCTTTGAAGCGCGCAGGGGTATGTAAATGGGTCTCTCACATTGTGAGAGACCATGTTTTTAGAGGATGTTTCCAAACAGGGTTAGAAACAGACCCTTTATAAACGTTAGAAACAGGGCGGCTTGGAGGACCGGTGTTTTGAATGTTTATATTATGTAAGGGCCTGGCAGAGACGACGCGCATTCCGAGGCTAATATTATAGTAATATGGATGAACATGATCGGGCACTTCTTGGCCACCTACTACAGTGACGAGCCCAAGGAGCTTGATTGTTACCTGAAAGCTCTGCCAGAGTCCATCCCAGAGCTGTCAAACAGTGCTCAGGTTGGTCTGGATCTTCTCACCGCCGAGGAAGAGGATGACTGTAGCATTGCGTGTAGTATGGTCCAGAATGAGGACACGACCGTTGGCAACAAATTTTTGAATGGTTACTTCCGTGACCTCTTGGCGAGGCGCCAGTCATCGGTAGTGGTAATGCAGCACAAGGAAAAGCATTGGGAAGCCAGACGGGACAGCAACAAAAGGTTCTGGAGGTTGTCGAGGGTGTACAGGATTTGGGCTTCTAAAATCTAGAACACGTGCTCACTCGGCCATCTCGGCAAAACGTTTATAAACGGGTTAGAAACATATGTATGGACCGACAAAGGTTGCAAACCGTTTGTAACTCTCCAAATATTTGGAAACATTGCCCTATCTCACAAAGCCAGTTGAATTTGTACGTACACACCCGAGTAGTCAATTTCTCTTCCCTGGGCTAGTCCGATGTGTTGAAAACAAAATATATCTTCCTTGCTTGCTCACTGGATTCTGGAACGGAAACCGCATGAAGTACGATGTCATTGAAGTCCACTTGAAGCACATATGCGCTTCCCCGAATCTGAATGTTTTACTGTTAACTTATTAGCTATGGGATGGGATGTATAGTGGCGACGCACTTTCCACCCACAATCGTCTACTTCGTCGGGATCCCGAGTCCCGACTCCCGCCTCCAACTGCGCCAAAGATCACGTGGTGTTCACATCTTCCCAATTTCCTTTCGATCAGGGTCGTCAAGGCATGAGACCCTGACACCGAATTGTCCATCGTCTCTTTCTTCCAATTTCCCCTATCGCTCTCACTCGACGCCGACGAAAAAGCGAGGAAACAGGCGCTTTACCACTCAAACGCCGACGGGACCCACAATTGATTGTTGTGATTGATTGGATTACGGCACCGCATTGGATCGCATTTGCCATTTGTATCTAGACCACCAACACTCTATCGCCCTTAGAGGCGAACTACGAAGACAGGACAGCTGCACCCTCCACAAATTGCACGCTAGGACGTTCTGACTTGCGGAACGACGGTAATTAACAGGACTGGGTGCGTGCCAGTCGGGTCGGGCTCTATATAGCGAGGACTAATATCAACCACAGCGAGTACACGACCACGATTCTAGAGAAGACGAGGTGTGTAGTCGCATTCGGTCTTGGCACCACCCTGGTCTGACTCTGACCAGGCGCGGCCCACCTCGAACGCGCATAGACGGTGCATTTTCCGCCTCGACGGTGCAAAACACACAAACTACCTTGCGCATACCCGACGGCCAGAGTGCTATTGGGACTCCCTACCCACATATATTCGAAACCCCCTACATTTGATCATACCACTCACCACACGATACCGACGCGGTCCAGGAATGCATGGCGGCGCTCTACCTACACAACGCGCTCTTCGCTGCGGAAGCGGGCGCTTCGACGAGTTATACACCTATACATGAGGGTGACTATGACAGCATCCCTGTCCCTGCAGCAGCAGCAGCACCGGCGGAAACAGGAGCGAGTATTGGGCATGGAGACAGTATCGGGCATGGAGGAAATATCGGGCATGGAGGAAGTATCGGGCATGGTCACACCGCCTCCACATCCAGTTTTACCCCCACGCACGAGCGCTCGTCTACGACGGTCTCGGAGACGAGGACGTATTCGGAGGGCGAGGGGTTGTTGGACGAGCATGGGCGCATGCAGTACGCAGATGGTTCTGCCTTCCGACCGACGTCATACGCAGATGGGTCATTACCGACGTCGCAGTCGTCTTCGTATGGCCAACCCTTGACTGGGTCGCTGGGTTCCGGCTCACAAACTACGTCGTACGGGACCCCAGTGTCAAGGAGCTCGATGGGATCGTCTTCGTATGGCCAGCCGCTTAATTCCTCCCTTAGTTCATCTTCGTACGGCCAACCTATCCACAACAGTTCGCTTTCGTCTTCATCCTACGGACAGTCTTTACCAGGACCCGGCTCATTGTCGTCTTCGTCGTATGGCACCGCGCTCCCTTCCCAGCCGTCTTGGGACTCGAACTTTGCACATGCGACCACCTATCTCAACTCGCATGGGCCACCGTCCGGCTCATCCCGCGACCCATCTTCCCTTGATCGCCATCGTACGACACGAACCATTCGAAGGCGATTACGTGTCAGAAGAGCATACCAGCGTGTAGGAGAAGTCGTGGTCGGGGCCTGGAGCGTATACACTTGTGTGAGATACTTGATTGCGTATGTTGAGGGAGGTTAGTGTTCCTTCATATTCTTATTCCGCGCTGTCCTTGTTGCCCTTCTCCTCCCTCCACAACCAGTACTTACTCCTTTCTTTTCCAGGCCCAACCCGCTCTGTTATCCTCGGCACACTTTCTGCATCATCATTCCTGTTCCTCTCCTTTCAGGTCATACTCTCCTTACCCCAATTTCGGTTACTCTTCCTTCCCCATGTGGGGCGGATTGTCAAGACGAAGTGGTTGCTGAGAGGTTTAGTCGTTGCTTTGGTGGTTGGTGTAGCGGTGGCTGACGTTTCTCGGTCTGGTCAGTACGGTGTCCATATCATGAGTCGGAGCTAATCTTTTCTTTTGCCTTTTTCAGACTCTGCCGGATCTGGGTCATGTCGAGAGCTCTCCACACTCTGGAGCTCTAGTACGTGCACTGCACTCAAAGTCATTCGTATAGTCGTCACTGTCGTCGTGTGCGCACTCTACTTGGGCGGGGCATGGGCGTATCAACGCGTACGGCATCCTGCTACTTCGTTATGTGGATCTTTCGGTCATACGAGGAAGAAGAGTGGTCTGTCAGCCACGACCATCACTACGGCAGATAGCGTTGTGGGTATGGGCATGGGTATGGGGAGACCGCCGGGAGAGAAGGGCGTGGAGATGAGGCGCGTCACACCACAGTCTCCAGATCAACCGCAGAGGCCTAGTTTGGTGTCAGCGACCATGTCGTCTCTGGGCTCGTTGAAGCACTCCATATCGGACAGCCTGTCGTCGACGTCGACGAGCAAGCGACTCCCGTCTCTTCCTTCACTACCATATACACCGCCGCATGTTTCGGCGGAGTTACCTTCCGGCAGCACGAGCCCAAGCGGCGCCCGATCCAAATCGCCGACCAGAGGTCCGGGACAACCGAATGCCACTCAACCCAACGACGCCGACCTGCGCACGTTCGTTGACCGTTTCCGGTCGCTGGTCGCGCAGATTAGTAGGGAGACGGATGATGCAGTCGGGTACGCAACTGAGGGCGACTCAAATCCTAATTCCGGTAACACATCCATTACCTCACCGAGCAAGTCCCATACCCTGGCGTCTTGGGTCGGATCCACCACTGGTTCTCCTATTCAACCTCCCGTCCCCTCCACCTCCACCGCCGTCCATTCCCCACCAGAGACGCCGACATACTCCTCCTCGATGTCCTCTGGACGTTCGACGAATCCGTTCTTTGATATGGGGTACGACCCTAGTGGAAGTGGAAGTGACAGTGGTTCGAATACCAACAACCCATATGTCCACCCATCGCATTCGCCCTACTACGATCCCTACGCGCCTGCTCCTACCGGCGACAACGATTCAAATGGCGCTGTTTTCGATCATAACATCATGGCGAGCATCGGGTACGATGAGTTTGGGCGGCCGTACCCGCCAGAGGAGCATCTAGCGTTTTTGGGCGGGTTTGTGAAGCGGATGCCAACGATTGAGAGTATTGGGAGCCGGGAGATGAGTACGCTTGGGAGTGCGGGATGTGAGTGACTTTACTTCATTGCGTGTGATGTTGGTCTCTTAACCTCCACTTCCCGTATCTTTGTCTCGAATAACTCACTGACAATCTCGTAGTGAGTCGCTCGAACACCATGAGCACTACTGGAAGGCTCCATTCGCGAGGGAATAGCCTCTATCTGCCTGGGGATATTGCAGCGTATGTGGCTGGGGAGGTCGGAGTTGGCAGTGTGTCGCCTACGGCGTTGACCTTTGGCGCTGGTGCGCCTAGTGCTGATGGGCGACCGAGTTTTGGCTCTGATGAAAGATCGGGTGTGGACGAGCTCGGTGTACGAACGAACCCTCAACACGCAAGTAGTGGGACTGGGAGCGGGAATGGGAGCGGGAGTGGAGGAAGCTCTGGGACCGGCGCCACAGCGTCGAGTTGGTATACAGCGAGTAGTGGTGGGGATGGGACTGGTGCCTAGATTGCCACGTGGAGGGAATGTATACACCAGAACTGACATGGGACTCATGCATGGATAAATTTACCCACACGTATAGACTTCTCACTATTTACTTACACGGAGAGACACATGTATATACTCTACGATATCTTTAAATCTATGTATTTCTATATCATTATCTAAGTATGCTCGTATCTTCGCATGTCGAAGAGGTTGCACAGGACCAAATTGGGCAATCTTTCGGCACGCTGAGTTGCTGGCAGGACTATGAAGGACAGAGCGAGTTCTTAGTATGTCCGAACTTGATCGCTACTTATCTGCCATTGTCGAGTGATTTGCGCCACACCTTTCAGCAGACAAAGTTTTGTTGATGAGATTCATGTCGATACACATCATGGACCCATGAGCTCTGCTGTTCAGCTAGAAATAGGGCAAATGTTGCACAACTGTAAGCGCGTTCGAATTTCCACACCTCTTGGCTTGGATCCATTACGAGACATAATTCAAATCCTCGTTTCCTCCGAGCTCTGACAGTACAGACTGTGCAGTTCTTACACCTTTCACTCATAGAGTGTGAGTTCCTACGCCGTGTACGATTACAACCGGCCGATAACATGCCAGTCTCAGAATGTTTCTGTTGTTCGCGTATTCTACGGTAACAACGCAAGAGCGTTACTGAATATGCAGGAAATATACGTCGCAGGTGTTCAGCAGCGACGTACCTCGCACCTTTCACAAAGTGTCACATGAACTACGACGAAACTCCAAAAAAAGAACGGCAACGAGCGTGTATTAGTAAAAGAATCGCGGTATGCTCTCTGAAGGAACGAACATGACTGCGAGCTCCAGCGTATGCAGTGCTCAAGCAAGTAGCTCCATCTACGAAGAGGTTGCTAGGGTGGCAACTCCTGCAGTAGACATGATACATCGTCTATAAACTGCAGGAGAAAATTTAGTACATATCACGTCGAGAAGATGATTGGAAAACCTACATGAACGGCTTCGGCATTCTATCCTGTTCCATTGTGAGTTCGTAAGACATAGGTTGATCGATAACCCTTCGCGGGTCATACTCCTCGAACTGAATCTCGTGCGCCTCCCATCCAGAGTCTTTCAAAAGTTGATAAGCCGCGGCCTCCCGTCTCACTTGAAGCGAGCCTTCTCTCGTGAGCGACTGTCCATGCTTGCCGGAACTGCTCATGACGGGGACGGGGAGCTTATGTGGACAGATGCTAGGCGGGCGGCTATCCGCGTTTCGCGGAGCGTCGATGCGTACTACCGCAGAAGAGAAGGGTCAGCATCGCTGGCTGGATATGATCACACGCGACTTGGAACGCACCGAATGCGAATCCGTTCTGCAGACGGTTTACGCTATCGAACCTCGCCTCTAAAGGATGCCCAAGGAACTTTACGCCGGGCGTGCTACGTGTCGCAGCCACTACCCCTTTCGCAGTCTCGAGGTCTGGAAACGACGCGTATGCATATCGTAGGGGATACCATTTATAGAGTGCTACAAAGGACGTGGATTTGGGTTAGGGAATACGACACTAAAGCGAGGAGGACAGGACGAACGGTGATACAGGCATAGCGGACCAAACCTCTCTGCGAGCATGTAAGCGATCGAGGCTGGCTTTGCACCCACGCAGACGGGCAGGTTCCACATCAAAAGCGTCGTGCAAGGCAGCTTGGTGTCGGTTTTGCCGCATGCGATCTTGTCCGGGGGCTGCGCGGCCCACCCCGTCCCAATCGGTTTCGCTTTTACACCCATGATTTTCATTTCGCCTCTACGTGCAATAGCGAGGAAGCGCTGCGCCGCTAACACGGAGTCAAAGGTCACGACGAGCTCACTCGGGAGGTTGGGCATGTTCTGCCAGAGACTCTGGAAGCCCGGATATTCCGCCAGTTGTGCTTTTATGCCGGCGTGGTCGCGGAGGTCATATTCTTTCGTGTGCAGTCGAAGCGAGACATGAAGCGAGGGGTCTTCCAATTTGTTCGTTCTGTAATAGCCTCGGCAGTGGATAAGGGGTTTAGGCCAGTGGAAGGGCGCACGGGTAATCCTAGGGACGCGAAGCATGTCGCAGTCCAGTCGCAGTCTGGTCGCGGTCGTCGTGAAAAGGAAAGAGCACAAATCACGATCGAACATCGGCCTATCCGGGCCGAGACGTTTGACTAATGACCATAGCACAATTGCGTAAGTATGTCCTGGGCCCGAAGATCTCGTCTGTACGCCCAGAGGTTCACCTTTCTTGCAGGATAGAAAGCGAGAGGTTTATTCGGACGAGGAATTGTAGTAGTCATAACAAATCGATATCCTCACGACTCGGAGGGGATATATTGCAGGCTTGATGCAACACCATTGCACACTCCCTTCTTTTGCTTATGCATATACATCGCCTCCATACCCTCAACAACCCAAATCATCCCGCAACAGATACTCACTCGCGCGCGCACGCGCCAATGCCACCCCCTCTTTGCGCGTCATCACCTTCCCTCCCTCCGGATTGCGTTCATGCGCCGGAACGGGCATGTTAGACTCATGTATAGTATGCACCCCCCCACGGCCGTTAACCAGCACTGCAACAGAAGAAAAGTAAGCACCGTACAGAATGAAGTAAACGTATATGGCCCGACCGTATGGGAACCTCTCCTTCTTTCGTTGTTTGGTGGGATGCTCGGAGAAGTAGTACCGCTGTATGGGATACCCTTGGAGGACCACTTTAGTGGTTTCGACGAAATTTTTGGCAGCGTCCACGTCGTCGAAGGTGGCGTAGGCGTATCGCTCGGGCCACCATTGATTGAGCGCTGCACAGACAAAAAGAAATGAGAGACAAAGCGACTGGACGGGAGTGAACGCGACGTACGGTGTTTCAAACTCAACGGGCCAAACTGCGCGGCGAGCGTTTTCGCGATCCATATGGGCATGGCCCCGATCCCAACTGGGAGGTTCCGCAATATGACTCTCGCGGAGGGCGTCTGGGGGTTTGTGAGGGGCGGCATGTGCGTCTCCGCATGCGGGCCTTTCGTGTACCCCATGATTATCGCCGTACCCCGGAATGCCGAATCGTGGAACGCAACAGCCTCGTTCGGAGTCGTGAACGTCGCGATGATGTGCTGTGCGTTCTTCGGGATGTGCTGCCACAGGCTCTCGAACCCGTCGTACTTTTGCAGGCTTGATTTGAGGTCTGGGTACCGGAGGAGGTGATGCTCCGAGGTGTGCATGCGAAGCCAGACATGGCGCGTGGGTTCGATCAAGCTGATGAAACCGCGTGGAGTTATGGGTTCAGAGGTTATTGTGGTGAAAGCCCGACATCGTTTGAGAGGTAGGCGGGTGGTACGAAATATGTTCATCGTAGTAGAAAGAAAGAATATGTTGACACGATCGAATGGGTGCCGTAAGTTGCCGCCGGCATGGCATTATCTGGTCACAAGAAAACATGCCATCGTTGTAAGTATTCGCTGGTCAAGGTCATTAGCGCAAGGCGTACGGTATCTAGTCGCCACGATGTCTTTTCAAGAGACAGTCGGTGGGTATCCAGCCGCATGAGCGAACAGAAGTCATCCATCCTCACCTCAATCATACAAAGGTGTACAAGCATACACAAGACGTACATTCATTTTTGTAGGTAAGTAAGTAGTAACTAACACATCCCCATCTCCCCTCCAAACCCTATATCGTCTATTTGAACTGCACGCAAAATCGTCAGTAGTCATGCATATCCAATGCGAGGAACTAGGACTCACATTCTTACCATCGACCCACTCCTTGTCTCCGACCTTGAGGTCCCAGGCCATGGCAGCCTCGAAGAAGGCCTTATCCTCCTCCTTGGAGAGGTCGAGCGTCGAGTAGGCGTATGATTCCCAATCTGGTGCGACGTTGACGACCTGCGGGCAGAAGCATCGTGAGCAGCGTCGAGAGGAAGGAGAGATTGTTGGGGACTGACGGGCTCGACCTTGTCTCCCCTTACGATCAACGCGCCCTCAATGAGCGAGTCGTTGGTCTTGCCGAGAACACCGACGGAAGCGAAGAGGTACTTGCGCGACGCCTCGAGACGGTTGAAGAAGCCGGTAATTTGGTTGGAGGACATGAAGGTCTGCGTGAGCTCCTCGGGGTACTTGAACGCGACTTTGTGCACGGAGAAGCCGGCGGGGTCGTAGCTGGAAGAGCGTGAGCGATGGTGAGCAGGGGAGCAAGAGCAAGAACAGACTTCTTGAAGAACCATTCCAGCGATCCACCAGCGCCCCGTGTTTCCATGTTGGAGTACGCCCTCTTCCAGTCCTCGAGGTTGAATGTCGACTTGGGGAGGTCGTCGAGGGGGTTCTTCTGCTTGGGCTCTTCCGGAACGAGAGGCTCGTCCTCCTCGTCGTCGTCGTCCTTCTTCTTGGGCTTCTTCTCCTCCTTGGGCTTCTTCTCCTGCGGTGGAGTCAGCGACAGTGCGAGTGTGCGTATAATGTTCGACGACCGACCTCCTTGGGCTTGGCAGCCTCCTTCTCCTTCTTGGGCTTCTCCTCCTTCTTTGGCGGCACAAATGTGAGCGACTTGTCCGCGTATGCGACCTCGCCAAAGATGCTCTCTACGCCGGGCGTGTGTATGACGGTCTCCAGATGCCTGACCACATGGGGGAACGCTGTCCGCTCCTCCGCTCCCACGATGCTCTCCATGGCGTTCTTGACGACGACGGCGACATAGATGTCGGCGACGGTGAGCCTCTCGCCGACGAGGAAGGTGCGCGAGGCGAGGTGCGAGTTGAAGGTAGTGAGGGCGCGGGTTGTGCCCTGGAGGAAGGTGGTGTGCGTGGGCTTGTTGTAGGGCAGCTTGCCGGTGCACAGGTTGCGGATGAGGTTGACGATGACTTGCAGTTCGGTATCAGCGAGGTGGATCCACTGGTCGATCTGCGCAACGTCGAGCGCGGAGGAGCCGAGGAGGGTCGAGTTGGGCGTGAGGGTGGCGACTGCGAGCACACAGCATATCAGGCGGGGATGCGGTGGATGGATGGACGGATGGCAAACGCACCGTACTTGAGGATAGCGGCGCCCTCGAACAGGAACACACCCTTCTCTGCGTCCTCGAACGCAGGGATCTTGCCGTGCGGGAACTTGGCCTTGAACGCCGGCTTAAGGTTGTCCTGGAAGTGCACGTAGGCATCGCCTGTCGGCCACTCAAAGTCGATCTTTTGGAGTGTGAGGGCGGCGCGGATCTGCGAGGGCGTGGGTGTTAGCGGATGTACATTTGGCTTTGGCGATGGTAGCGATGGAGGCGAGGGTGGCGGAAGATGGAGCATTAGTGAACAGGACACTCACAGCCCGCCCAGAGCCCTGTCCCGGTGTCGTCCACAGCGTTGGAGCCATGCTTTTAGTTTAGAGATGGAAGATGGAAAGATAAACGTGTACGCAGGAAAAAAAGATTGGGATCTGGATCTGATGATCGATGAGTCACATCTGGTACATACTGCCGAGCTGCCGCACGCCAAACCTTAGAGTGAGGCAAGGTCAGTGAGCCCATGACTATGCCGGCGTGGCGCAATGGTAGCGCGTCGCTTTCCTAAGGCGGAAGTTGTGGGTTCGACCCCCATCGTCGGTTGTAGCGTTTGCAAAATGCTTCTTTTTTTGTCATTGTTATCTGGAATTTGAATTTTGCTAACATGGAGCATTGAGCAATGAACTTTGAACACAAGTTAGAAGCCTATTCCCTCGCAATAACACTCGCCACCCGTGCCCGTGCGCACTGCGAAGTTATGGCGCAATCCGCCAAAGACAACGCGTACCTGACGTCATCTGATCGCTTTTTGTCTCCGTCGGCCATCAGCATGAACAGCGACGACACCATCCCCTCCCCGACTATCCTCTCGCGCGTCCCGGAGGACATGGACATGGAGGAGGAAGGCGACGAGGGCCTCGTAAAATTTGACTACCGGCGCCACGTCCGGCTGTATACCCTCCTAGTCCCTACCACCACGCTCGTCGCCTTTGCCCTATTCACCATCCCCCTCTGGCTGGCACACTCGGACTCATCACGCATAATACGCACGCAGGAGATCCTCACGGCTACGGCCCTCTGGGCGCTGTCCTACACCATCCAGAAACACATAAACATCTGGTCGCCGTGGTGGCAGCTCTCCGCCGTGCTGCGCGCAGGCACGCACACGCTCCTCCTCCTCAGCGCGCCCTACCTCCTGCGCACGGTGCACAACGCGGACTATCCCGTGCCGTCGACGCACGACGAGCGCGCGTACCTCCGGACGTGGGTCGTCGGGCTGACCTGGGCGCTGGTGGAGGCGGTGGTGAGCGTGCGGCACGCGTATGAGGTGATGGCGCTGTACCGGCCGCGGATGCTGGTGGACGAGCGGGATGAGCAGCAGGAGGCGGACGACTATGACGATGAGGCGTCGGTGGTCAGCGAAAACCTGTCCTTCCTCGAGACCATACACAAGCGCACCGAGATCGAGGACGCTCTCGCTGGGGTGGCGTTCATCGACATCCCGCTCTTCATCTTGGCGCTACAGCGCGTGGCGGCGTTACTGCTTTCACTGGGTACGACGCTCCTGCTCAGTGCTGCATGGTATCCAAGAAGTTATTGGATCCTCGAGGTGCTGGGATGCTTTTTGGTGCAGGCGTTAGTTGGGGTGTTAAGGGCGCCTCAAGTGAGGGTGTACGTTGGGATGGTGGTGGGACTCATGGCTTTCTTTGCGGGACTGGGGATCTGGGGCTTGCTGGAATAATCGTGTTCTCGATCGAACACTTCGTCTCGGGGAAGGATACACGTGAATTGGAGACTGACATCTCGGGGAGAGGGTTGACTTGGATCTTCCGCTACGCTATCATATCAACAAGTGTACTTGTATCGGTTCCATGCTGGATTATTATGTACGTCGGACATTCGGCGTCTCAACGATTGATAAACATCGACTTTGTGCCAGCAAATTGTTTTTCTATCGTCGTATGTTCTTCTCTCTCACCTCTTCTAAAAATGTTTGCACTTATCACCTCGCTGTACAGGTCTAGTAATAGCCCATGGGCATATTCTGCTCCACTCTGACAGTCATCCGAGGCAGACAACGAGTTGGTGTCCGGATCTAATCAGTATGCCACTGTATAATCTACTCGCCGTCCGGCATCTTGAAGTATGGAGACAGACTGCTGGTGGCGCCTGCGGTACACTAACCGGAATGCAGTGCCTCAAAGAAGGTACCTGTGGTGGCAAGGGTACGCGGCGGCGGCAGGTAGGATTAAGTTGTCTGTCGTGCCTCGAACAATGTTCTTGTTCTATTCAACCTTGTTCAAAAAGTGTGGATCTATCGGTGCGTGTCTGCTCAATTTCATATTGTCTGTTATTGGACAGTGATAATCTCTCCTCAGCTGACCGCGTTTCATTTCCGTTCGCCCTCTGAATCTGCATGAAACCAAGTTTCGAAATCTGAACGCCGGGGGTGGCCTGGAGCAGGGTGCGTCACCGCGGTTATCACCCATGCACCCACTACTTTACATAAGAACACTCGCTGGTAAGCCTCTTATGGGTACTGCTCTTCTCCAAACGAAAGCTCGAGCGGGTAGCGTTCCAGGTACGGCCATACGCACGCATGCTGTGTGTTACACCCCAGTCCTCGGGTACAGTCAGACGACAGTACCTGGCGAATGGAGTCCTTGTCAAAAGACGGTAATGCAAATCATTGCGGGATTGCTGTACATGGAGCGCGGACGTAGAGCGAGTCCGCTTGGCCCGCGGCTCGCATCGATTGTAGCGTTGACATCACCTCGGTGAATTCGAGCCTCCCCCACATACCCCGGCGTCTAAACGCGTGCCGAGCCCTGAGATCCCGTCGCTTTATTACTCTGGCCTATCACGGTGGGGAGGATTCTCATTGGTGGAGTGCTCTATAGGTGGGAGAGTTGGATGAGGAGGTCGGGGATACTTAAGGCGAGAGTGATGGCGATGTAGCATCTCCTTCCTCCAGCCACTTGGGGGTCGGTTTGAGGAGTTTTGAGAGGTGCGTGGTGCAATTCGTTTGGAGTGATGTTGGCTCAGAGCTATTGACTAGCATGTGTGCGACGCGTAGCCATCCTCCATCGCCTATAACTTTTGGACGATTCACTACTTTGAAGGTACACTTTTCTCTCATTTTGGTTCTGGGGCCTTTCTCTAATCATGTCCAGACCCAAGCCCTCAGTGGCGACCCACGCGCAACATCGACTCTCCATCTGGTCTTTCTGTATAACAACTTTGGCACCCTCTCCGATGTCTATCCCGTTATTCAATCACATCTCTCCAAACGACAGCTCTCGTTAGCCTCGGATCACGACGCCGAGGCCTGGCTGGACTCGGCACCTGTCATGAATGCGCGGTACGCGCTGAAGATGCTCGCTCACGGCCTGGAGAAGGAGGAGCACCAGACCCTCACGAGCTCCTTGACACTTCAGAGTGTAGAGCGCCTTTGTCCGCTCATAACCCGCTGGATATCGCTGTTCATCGACACCGCCCAGACGCTCCGATCCTCAGACAATGACCTTCTTCTACGCGAAGTGGGGCACCTGATCCCGTCGCTCCTCCACCACCCCCACATCCGCAGAGCCTTCCGGATGGAGAACCGTCTCATCCCGAAAGCGATCTCCACTTGGGTCGCACTCTGCTCCTCGTCCTCGCCGTCCCGTACGCGATTGGATTTCCAAAACGCGGTCCTGTCGGCACTTGTGGACGAGGCCCGTCTGGTACCCAGTAATAGGGATCTTCAGAACGGCGTCAGGGAGATCTTGGATAGGGAGCCGGCGAAGGTTGCGCGTGCGATTGTGGAGTCGTTTGCTCTGGACATAGATTCGGGAATAACGAAGGTGTCGCTGGCTTCGCTGAGGCTTTCGTTGAGTATGGTCTTCTATTGCAGGAGCTGTATTCCGTCTGTCAGGAGGGCGTTGGCTGGCGAAGGTGTGCTGGACCTTCTGTGTCTCGCGGCTCGGAGGGTATCAAAGGGACAATACGAGTACGGCGATCGTTCCAAGCGAGGGATGGTCGGGTCGTGTATGTGTCTTCTCTTTCAGGAACTGTCAATTTTCATGCGGATGGCGCACCAGACGGTTGTTCGCGCACTCGAGGAACGTGTACTGGAGACAGTCCTACGCATGGAGGATGTCGTACAGGATATGTCGCTCTTCGACGATCCTGAGGACCACCATCACCTTGTGAAGATGCTTTCCAATTGCATCGCAGGCATGGAGGGGTTTCTGGTTTTCCGGTCGTCGTTGAAGACGTTCAGGAAGGTGGTGAGGTATATCGAGAGCTCGGGACTGGAAGGGCGGCTGTCACCAGAGGGGGAGCTTGGGAGGCAATATCATCAGCTGAAGCAGGCGCTCGAGACTCAGTTCTCGGAAAACGAAATTCACAGTGCGGGAAGGACGGTCACTGTCTGTTGTAATCCTTTGGTGAGTCTCTTGTCTTCAATGTCGGAAACATGTGTTCATCTCCATCATAGTGCACCCCGAGAAGATCAGGATCGATATCGTTGCTCTCAGCTCGACCCCGTAAATGCACTGGGTGTAGCCTCGCCCAATATTGTTCGCGATCCTGTCAGCGGGACCATTGGACTTCGCCTACAAACGGACACAAGCAACACTGCGACGACATCCGCCAAGCACGAACCTGTAGGTGTATCACGCTTCCCCATGTCAATTCTTTCTAATAATTCCATTCAGCCCTGCCAGCATCATTTCGCATGCCCCCATGTCCGAAGGATATGGCGCTAATCTATTCCATGGTCGAAGACGACCTTAGAGAACACTCGAGCGTGGTGGACCTACTGATGCAGTCGTCTCACAATGCAGACACCGCTGTGATTGATTTGGAAGATATCTCTCTTGGGATCGGTCAGATTGTTACCCCACTCATCCCGTCCTCCCATCCTCCAGATGATCCTCGTCGTCTTGTCATCAAACTAGACTACGGCTCTGAGTGGGGAGACCCTTCTAGCCGTCCAAGGATTTCTGTGCAGCGTATGGAGGCATTCCAGAGAGAGTTGTCGGAGGCATCTGTTATCGAGTACGATGACGCCATGTGGGACAGGCTGGTCGAACGAGCGCATGGACCAGGGCCGTACCTTGCCATCGTTATTTCGACGATGCTACTCGTAGACTTGACGACCCAAGAGCGAGTGAGAAATAGAGTGTACCCGACGGAAATCTTCTAGCCGGTGTACGTCAAGGTTTGGGGCTCTTGCTGTTACTTATCTTTATAACTGTATATATTTTGCTTGCTTGTTCTGTAAATTGTATTCCTTCTTGACACTTGTACGTCTAGATAAGATACTTACCATTTGTATTCAGCACTCGATGATTTATGTGTAGCGGAAGTCGATGAACTTGAATAGAGGCGTACACTCGTCCACAAACAACGTGACGCGCGGATCTTTCTCATCTACGGACGTACCTGGCAGCGAGACGACTGTCGTGCTCTGAATCGGTTTCTCGGAGAGGTATGATGTATCGCACCGATAAAGGTAGTTCCCTGGACATGTGTATATAAGGCTAATGGGAAATGACACTATGAATCTTCCGTCGAGTCCATCCAGATTCCGATGCAGGACCCAAAATCGAGGTGCGCAGTCGCGCAGTGGCGCAAAACGAGGCTCAGTCACAGCGCCGTCACTAAAACGCAAGTGGGTAGGAGGTTGTCTCCCCAGTCGCAACACGCATAAACAATGAACGAGAAGGCGGATGGAGCAGTACGACATCGGTGAAAAGCAGCATGTTCCTCGACGAATGTGCCGCTGCTCCAGAAGTTCGGCGACTGCTCGGTGCAGAACGACGATGCGGTGGCCCAGACATGTAAGCAAAGCCTTTGCATCGTATATGATTGCCTTGGATGTGGCTATGCCTCAGGGCCGAAGGGGGCTGCACGGTACGTTCAAGGTTAAACGGAGTGCCTCGAGTTAAAAATGGGACAGGTGGAATTCCCAGAAATTGTGGCAAGTATGCGAGTCACGAGCGAGGTTGAGAACTGTTGCTGTTGTGCTCAACAGTTAGCGAGAACACAGCATCTCTGTCGGCTTCAACATTATCTGAATTACTCGCGTTCTGACAGTAGCAGCGATGGGAAAACACCATGAAACTTCGAGTGAGAATGTAACAGTGTAATGAGTGCAATATCGAGCTCGGCTTGTCGTCGGTTCGGGTTGTCGTCGGTGTCGGTGCGTCCCACTTGCACTCAATTCGATCTCTACCCAATATCATGGCAACGGCGCATTGATCGTGACGTGAGACGAGATTCCCCGCTCGGTGGAAGAGATGGCTCGTAGTACAGAAAGCGTGCTGTCGGTCGGCGGGTCATGGGTGCAGACTGGAAGGAGCTGAAGGAAGTCATGACCATTCGGTCGCCTGACCCCGTCCAACCAATCTGGGCCAAACAACTGAATCGTTTCTCCGCATGAGATTCCTCGGTGAAATAACTCAAACCAAAACATGCATCAGTTTTTCCAGATTTACAGCTTCCGTACCATAAAGCCCCAAGCCAGTCTTCTGTGGTTGACCACTTCGGAACATGATCAGGTCGCTAGTGATTTTTGCGTCGGTCTCCGTTGCTCTGGCCGGCTCGCCTCTGTACGGCCAATGCGGTGGGGTAAGCTTCTTACTCTTCTCATTACAAGCTTCTCTCTGATACACACTCCGTTTTTTCCTTTCTAGATTGGCTGGACGTAAATCCCTTTTCATTTGACATTGTTCTGGGCGAGCAACTGATCTGCGTCGTAGTGGCTCGACTACGTGCGATTCGGGTGTCTGCACATATAGCAACGGTGAGAAACAACCGTTCACCGCGATGGAACTCAGCACTTACCGTTGCTAGATTGGTATTCGCAGTGTCTTCCCGGCACCGCAGCCTCTACTACCACTAGCGCCACCACTGGCACTACTACATCCGCAACAACCACTACCACCTCTAGCGGCTCCACCTCCTCGAGTCTGCCCGCCACCTTCAAATGGAGCTCCAGCGCGGCGCTCATTGGTCCCCATTCCGACTCTCATAACCTGGCTGCGTTGAAAGATCCCTCGATCGTGTACTACAACAACGCATATCACGTTTTCGCCAGCACGGCGGTATCATCAGGCTATAATCTCGTCTACTTCTCTTTCACGGATTTCAGCGCGGCCAATTCTTCCACTTACCATTACCTCGATGCGACCTCCATTGGCACCGGATATCGCGCAGCCCCGCAGGTCTTCTTCGTGTCGACCCAGAACTTGTGGTACCTTGTCTACCAGACTGGGAACGCCGCGTACTCCACCAACTCGGACATCACAAACCCGTCGGGGTGGAGCGCCCCCAAAACATTCTACTCATCCCAACCCTCCATCATCACAGCAAACATCGGGTCCGGTTACTGGGTTGACATGTGGGTCATCTGCGACACCGCCAACTGCCATCTCTTCTCCTCCGACGACAATGGCCACCTCTACCGCTCCGACACCACCCTGGCTAACTTCCCCAACGGGATGAGCGATCCCGTTATCGCGCTGTCCGACTCGAGCAAAAACAACCTGTTTGAGGCGTCCAACGTGTACAAGGTTGGCAGCCTTTACTTACTCATCGTCGAGTGCATAGGCACCGATGGGCGCCGATACTTCCGCTCGTGGACATCGTCCTCTCTCACAGGCTCGTGGTCCACCTATGCCGCCACACAGTCCAATCCGTTTGCGGGGGCCGCGAACGTTGCGTTCAGCGGCACGGCGTGGACTGACGACATCAGCCACGGCGAGATGATTCGCACCAACGGTGGGTTTTTGTTCTCCGGATCTGCGGAATGAGGAAGAATCGAATTTACTCATGTTATTCCAGTTGACCAAACGATGACCATAAGCCCATGCAATTTGCGCTACCTGTATCAGGGCATCTCGCCGTCCACGTCCGGCGACTACAACTCGCTTCCTTGGCGCCTCGGTCTTCTTACTGCTACCAACTCGCCTTGTTAGCTATCAAACTGATTGGAGATTGTTTATCTGCGGATTATACCAGGGATAGGAAATATATTCGTTGATCTGCGCCGGACATAAGTTATGACCCAGACCTAGTTGGCAGGATGTTACCAGGTGTGCATCTCGGAAACAATTGAGGGCACTCATCCGGGACCCCACGAGTGTCAGAGAGTGCTGGCGACAACGCTTGAGTCGGGAAAAGACATTGGACAGTAGAGCAACAAACGAGAAAGTGATCCAAATGCCCGGGTAGGATACCCGCCGGCAGGGTGCTTGTCTGTCCTTTAAATGGAAGCTGAAGTCCAAAATAGGGCACAGTGAGAAAGTCTTGAAAGCCATGCTACTGGGTCAGGACTGAGTGCGAACTCTTTCGTTTTGGTACGAGTCCGAATTTGGTAAGTGATTGTGATCGCAGCGCTATCACGTACGTAAGCGGTCTATCCTTGTTCGATTTCTATCACGTCGCGATTCGCACTACGGCATTCCCAATGCACACACAGGCGTCCTTCGCGGTACTCCCTGATGAGCTGGCCGAGCACATTGTCCGCTACTCCAGGCAGAGGGATTATGCTGGATGGATCCGTGTTTCGAAGCGGCTAAACCGGATCGCCAAACCGCTCATGTATAGGCACGTTTTGTTGGACTTATCGAAGAAGGGAGCATTGGCGTCCTTCGCTTCCGCCCTTGGGCGCCCGGAACTGGCGGTGTCGATTGAATCCTGTCGTATCGTCGGCCTGCACCTTTCCCCACACCCGGAGCCGCTTGATCCGCGAGCAAACGTACAGACTGTACAGGCCTGGAATGACCTTTTCCTCGCCTTTCCCCTTCTGAAGAATGTGCACACCTTCCAAATGTACACCGAATCGTCCGAAGATCGTAGTTGGCCGCTCGAACTTTTTCACGCCAATCCTACACTTTTTCCCCGTCTGCACACCCTTCTGCTAGGCTTCGCCCAGGCGCGTGCACTTCCATCGGACGTCGTTCCTTTTATCAATGGACACCCCAATCTTCGCAACCTGTCAATCCTCATGCCGCCGTATCACCAACACCCATCCTTCGTCGGCCCAACTCCTCCCCGACCTCCCACATTCGTCCCATTGCACAAGCTGGAATATCTGGCTGCCCCGTGGGACTACTTCGGGCGCATGCTCTCCAAGGGATGCCTGAAAGTCCTCAAGAGTGCCGCAATCGAATTTGGCACTGGTGGGGCGGCGGAGATCGAGACGACGATTGTGGAGTTGAAGAATTCTGCGATAGCGAGAACCCTGAAAAACCTCGTCTGCATCAAGCATCGCACGTATGAGGTCCTCCTTGACTATATATCAACCCAGCTTCCGGGAATCGAAAATTTGACGATCCGCTGCGACGCGCCGGAAGTATTCGTACGTCTTTCCCAAACTCATTGACAGAACTGAATCTTACCTGACACGATACAGCATCAGTTTGCGTACTTGGAGCGCATGAAGAAGCTGAAGACATTCTCCCTGCTCGCGACCTCACTTTGGGTGGCCTCTCAGAAAGCAAAGATCGACGAAATAAAAGCCGATCAGTTCATTTCCCTACCTGCGGCGCTTCAGCGTGTCAATCTCTGTGAGACGTCCCATCCCTCGACTTGGCGTGTCCGCTGAACTCCTCCCTCACGTAGATCACTTTTCGTGGATCCGGAAAGTAGACGACGAAGGAGTGTCAACTTGGACTCGGACCGCTCTATGAATCGTGTTGTAGGATAGTCATAATGAAATGGCTAATTATGACTTGGTCTTGTCGTCGCCGGCCACGTACCCTTCGACTTCATGCATCATCAGACCCCAAGTGGCGGCGCAAGGATCGTTGACTCAATGATAGTTCTACCTCGAGAGTGCGAGATATTGCCACCAGTTCTAGAGATGCTATTCAGTTTTGTGAGCACTTGTACGTTCTAGAGCTGGTAGGAACTTATTTCCACTTGTCAGTAACAAATTGCGACGAAGTGGTCTAATGTTCAAACAAAGTGCGATGCGATGTGCTGTTTTCATGGCCGGCGACTGGTATGCACCGACTACGATTGTAAAAATCGCATCGTTTAGAGTCAATTGGACGATACTTCAGGCCAATCTTTTCGTCGTCTCGTCGTCGATGGATATTAGAGGAGTGATCCGCGAGCCAAGCTGGAGCCTGAACAACTCCAGTACCCGTCCAAGACGGGTCGATAGATGTTGAGTAGATGTGGCAAATTTGATTAGTCCGAAATTGAATTCAACAGATTTGTCGTCGGTGATATTCGACAATCACAAACGAAGTGAGATGGTAGTGTTGATCCAGTACACGAACGAGCACAATCAATTCGCAGCAATCAATATCTACGATGTATAAGATAAGCTCTAGACCAACTTGTCAACAAATACACATCGCTCCCAGGGCAAAACTTCGCCCGTATCTAAGACACCTTGAATAAAAAAGCGCACATTATCGCTACCCTTGAACGGCAAGTTCGCCATAATCACGTCAAAACACTGCGCGTCGAATCCATAGCCGGATGTTCCAATCCAGACTACGCTCGCATCCTCGGGTCCACCAACATAGACGTCCGTTGTGAATGGACTTGCGTATACATTGAAGTATGCGAATCGAGGAAACCATGTTGACTGGGAAGGTGATATCTCCCAAGCCGGTACTGGATCCTCCGGGGAAGTGATGAACAATCCAGTGAGGGGACGAAATGACGCCGCAACCTCCCAAGTGAGCGTACTGGCGCTATCGTCGAATTCGGCCCACAGCAGCATCGGGTCGGAAACGGCGTATGACTGCGCCAAGAAGACGTTCAGCTGACCGAGGAGGAGGGATGCTTCGAGTGGTTCACCCTCTAGAACTATGGCAATCACCAAACCCACGGCGGCAGACGCTAGCGATTCGTCGGTGCTGAACGAAATCGACAGTTTGGTCCAGCCATCAGATAGAGTCGTGTCGTTATCAGCCTTCGCATTGACGGTAACCGCAACTGTCGTTCCCTTGACCGACAAGCTGACATCCAAGTCGGCATGGGCGACCAGTTTGTATACGAGGACGGCCTCGTAGACATGGCCGGAGGATAGATCGAGGGATTGGATAGGGACCCAAACGCATCTGTAGGCTGATGTCTCTTCGACTCCCTTTTCGCCGAGAGTCATCTTTAACGAGCTCCCTCCGTTCCAGGCATCATCCATAGAGATTTCCGGTGCGATCAGCACTTCCCCACTAAAATCCTCGTCGCCATCTCCATGCCACGAGACCGTAGGTCGCGGCCACACAAGATCACCGATACTCGTCTGTTTATCGACGTCCGTCCACCCAGTCCTGCTTTCGAAGACTCTTTTACCATTGACCCACCATCCCCGGCCGACACCTGGTGAGAAAGTGGTATGTAGGGCGAGCTTCTCGAGCATCGGGGGCAGGTGCTTGGAGAAGAACGAAGATAGAGGCAGGAACGGTCCATGAGCGCAGTCCGGTTCACCTTGCCTATTCGGCACCTCTGGGACACGAACCTTGTCGTTATCGTCGCATCCCACCCATAGCGTCTTTTCGTAATCCCACCATTGCGACCATGACCATCCTTCCTTGTCCTGTTCGCTCTCCCAAGTCCAGGCCTGTCCAAAGATTGCGACGCTCAACCCAAGGGATTCAGGTGAGATGTGCGAAAGAGCCTTGTATGATCCGAAACCGCCACCGCCGTGACTACCGCGTCCCCAGACGTCGATACCCATGTAGATATCTCGAAGGGCTTTATTAGGAAAGTGCCCCTGGGGATGAGAGCCCGTCAAGGTAGGATCAAGACTGAGGAAGTATTCCGCTGTCCGAGTAGGGTAGTCGTTACGCCACTAGAGGTCAAAGAGCCGGGTTCAGTTCCAGAGCTTTGAGAAAGGAAACGACTGACAGTGTAGTTCCCGAATAGCGAGTGGGATGAAAGAAAGAAGGGCAAATTCAAGCTATTCAATCGATCCTGCCATGCGAGCTGACCGTTCACAATCACGCTATCGTACCTGTTCGATGTCATCAGCAACAGAGCTATACATGCCGCAAGATGACTTCCTACCAGCTGACCTCGGCCCACTCACCGACGCGTTCCCTCAGCTCCTGTTGTAGGATAGTGATCCAAGCCGATAAAGCCCGCGTCTCTTCGACCCCACCCTGAAGCGGACACTCGAAATTGAGCAGATAACCATCAAACCCCCGCTCGTATGCCAGATCGGCAAGAAGGCGCGCATAGTGCGGGGAGACGGGCATTGAGCTGGTATGCTGCTTGGCGGGTCCCGTAGGATTCTTCGGTAGTTTACCGACGAGGAGACGCAGACAGTCTGCTTCGGCACCACCTTCGAAGATCCTGAGATAACATTCAACGTACAAACAGAGAGATATAAAATTTGCCTACAAAACGCCGAGCATCTTCACACCCTGTCGATGGGCTGCAGATATCCATCCCGGAGGTGGTATTGTTACGCGGTGATGAGAGAAGCTAGAATTTTAGATAAGATGGTACACTTACCCGGGAGAGGAGGTTCTTACTAGACAAAACTATCGCATACGTTCCAATAGTTGAACGTGTACGACATCGCGAATGGGCTCTCGGTATATCCGCCCTAATCAGTCGATATAAGATCGCGAACCATGTTTAACCTAGTTTCAGCAGACCTTGTAATCGTGGCAGACCTGAAACATGACAACGTGAGCAACTTTGTCGCCTGATTACGCTGCATACGAACCAGAAGTTTTCCTCCTTTCTCGTTCGCGCCAGCTGGAGGATGATATTTCAACGGAGCCGTGAGCTTCTGTTTGGGCGTCGCTTTCCAGGCATCGAGTTCCTCGAGACTCTTGAAATACTCGCAAGACGCCTTGAAATGCGATCCAACGATAGGCATAACAGTAGGATTGTAGTGCAAACGCGAGGAGATTGTACGTCGATTCTAGTCGTGATGGTCCTGATCAAGTTGCAATTGATCACGTGTAAGTTGTTTGCCTTCTTTTCGACGATCACCACCAGTCCGTCTTCGACAGTCATAGTGCTATGTGTGTGCCCTGTTATCTTGCTCATTGAACACCATTGTAAGTACAGAGACTCTTAGAGCCTCTGACTCGGACTCGGTGCAGATGGGTAGTGGATTCGTGTCTCTTCACTACGACTAGCTAGGACCTATATACTGTTACAATGAAAGACATACTAATATGGACGTACTGCATGTGATACGTGTGAGATACGAGGGTGCTACTATAAAGGTGTGATATCAGAAGGTGGTGCTCTTAGCGCGTAGCGCGCCGTGAACACCTACATCCCATACAAACTTTTAAATATCGACCTCCTGGTCGATCCTTGGCGCTCAGCTGTCCCGATCCGTTGGCCGTGTGAATGTGGTCCCGATTCGGCAGCGGCAGCGCTCTCTTCTGCACGTCGATCAACCTGCATCTCGAAAAGCGTGTATCCGTGCCATCTCGTCCTGCTCAACATGGAACCCGCGCTGTGGACTGAGTTTGGTCTGTGAGGCAATGCCAACAATAAGGAATGATGATGGGGTTTGATTATGGACATGCAGGATGCATGCCTGGGTAGCTGCGACTGGAAGAACGGCGGGAGTCATGGATGATGTCTGCTGGATATCGGCGGTATTGGTTCGGTAATTCTTGTATGTGAGTGCATTCGGCTCGGCTCTCAATACTGGCACGTCTAATGCTGTCGGTAGCGGTGTCAGTTCGTCGTCTTTCATCACGGTATCCTCGTGTCCAACGGCGGACATCTTTCCTATCTCTCTCATCATCTCTGCGGCTACTTCATCATCATCTTCCTCGCTCATCATTCCCATGAAAGAGATCCATTCGTCTTCAACATTTTGTGGAATTTCTGGTGCAACGTCTGTGCCGAACGGGGTCGTGTCGAGCAGCGGGGATGGATGGAAATACTCTGGTGGAGTTGACTCAGTGTCGGTAGTGCTGCTGACGTCGGTACTGCTGTCGGTGTCGGTGCTGGTGTCGGTGTCGGCGTCGGTATCGGTGGTGCTGGTGGTGCCGGTTTTGGCGGTGGGTGTGTCCTCTTTATTTCTCTCCTGATGGCTGAACTCAGCCTCCTCTTCTCCCTCTAGGCCCTCATCGGCATCACTCTCCTCTCCATCTTCGTCGGAATCACCCTCATCATCGGAATCATTGCCCGAACTGTATCGGGCGGCATCCAGGACTGCAGCGATCTCCGGGGCAGAAACTCCATCCCATGACCTGTCGTACCGGAGTATGCGTACGGAGAGGCGGTCTCGGAGACTGCACGGGACACCCTTCCAAAAATATCGGCGCAAGTCTCGCTTCGTAACGACGCCGGTCTTTTTCAGAAGTCGGGAAGCAACCTGGAACCTGCTGTGGTAGCGTTCGAGGTCACAGTACGATGACATCCTTTTCCGCTGCGTGTCGCGGACGAGATCGTCGAGAGTGCGAGTGGTATAGCGGCAGGTAAGTTCGTCTTTGAAAGTGGGCCAATGACAACGGCTGACCCGGTCATCATAGCCGTCGAATGACTTCCAGTACTCTCGAGTGTTGCGGTCAGTGTAGCGGATGATGCCATGAACCTTCTCGCCACTTGTGAGTCCGTAATCACTGGCTAGTGCCCGGAACTGACAAAGGAAATTTTCGAAATCCTCAAGTTCATCGGAGTAGAAACGCGGTGCACGCTTGTCTCTGCGACTCGGCAAGTCGTCAAGAGCATCAGAGGATGGCATTCGAAAGCATGCGTCTGCAATATGAGGCGTCTGCGGATAGCGGCGATGGTGGCGTAGCAGATAGGGAGGGAAGTGAGACCAACGGCCAGCAGGGGCGATGCTGTACGCGGTCTACAGATGGAAATATCGACGGAATGGAAGGAAGGGAATAACGGCAGCAGTTGGAACCTGGTGCGGATGGGGTTGTGCAAGAAAGGTACAGCTGCTTGGCAAGCAGCGTTGAACGGAAAGGCGGAATAACAGTGACGGCGGCAAACTGTATGTCGTGTAACGAGTGGCGGTGGCGGCAGACGGAAGAACGGATGAACAGGGATAGCGGTTCTGAAGGCCGGTCAACGTTCGACTCGCGGTGGGCTCCAGATGTAAGTACAGAGACTCTTAGAGCCTCTGACTCGGACTCGGTGCAGATGGGTAGTGGATTCGTGTCTCTTCACTACGACTAGCTAGGACCTATATACTGTTACAATGAAAGACATACTAATATGGACGTACTGCATGTGATACGTGTGAGATACGAGGGTGCTACTATAAAGGTGTGATATCAGAAGGTGGTGCTCTTAGCGCGTAGCGCGCCGTGAACACCTACACCATACTTACCTCTATATCCCGTATATCAAGTAGCGATGTCTAGCAGATGGGGCTCGGTCTCGGTAACCTACATGCCGACCAATTTCTGATATGTGTCCTCACGCCAAGATAGATTTCTGAGACAAAGACTCAGTCCCTCCGAGGGTCCACTGGAGAAACGGATGAAATTGCTCGTCGCGTCCGCCAACGCGAAGTCGGACTGTACAATATCATACATGTCGCACAGGCCTGCCTCGACCAGTCCAATCTAATCCCCATGGGCCATCGACAGGGAGGGTTGGCGCGAGACTCCATCTATTTCTCGTGCACTCCACGCTTGGGACATGATAGCGTTTGGTATGGATCATCTGCCGGCGACGAGCATTTCCCCGAGTCTGTCTTCCCAAATCTCCTCCCTTCTTCCAACGATTAAGAGGTGGATCATCTACTTCATTCGCCGATCTCGTCTCCTCGATAATGCTGCCGCGTGTCGTGACGAATATCTCTTCGTTTATATTGAGGATATAATGATCGCCCTCATTGCCAGGGAAACTGGTATTTCTGGTCTCATCGACACCGGCGCAGAGAGTAAACTCTTCATCCAAGTTCTCACACAGTTCTGGGTACAGACGGTCAAGGAGGGTGTCAGACTCCGCGGCGCTGTCCCTGATTTTTTAGGCTTGCTGTGCGTTGCCATTGGCGCTGATTATAATGCTCTCAACAATGCCCCGAAGTCGCATCCATTCGTCATGGAGCTTTTGCGGTACCCTCGGGAGACGGTCGCTCGCACCATATCCTTTGCCCTCTCGCGCGAGGAGCTGCAATGCGCTTCTTCTTTCCTCTAAGTGCTATACCGACAAGACCCACGAGAAGCCTCACACATAGAAACTAAGCGTCAAGGATTAATATATAGTAGCGGCACAGTACAATTACGATATAGAAACAGAAGCGTTAAAAAGGTGTGGTGGAGGCATACATCGCATCGAAACACGTTAAAAACGACAACTAACTCTTACTTAACTCCTCTCCATGACCGTCCCGCTCACGATGAGCGCGTTCCCATGCACATGCCGCGGATTGTCCACCTCATGACACACCTCGACGCCAGTCACCCACTTGTCCCCGAGCACAGCCTCGATGTCTACGCGCTTCTTCGGGTTGGGCTCCAGCATCTGCCGGATGAGGTGCCGACACCCACGCGGGGAGAGGTTCATGATGGTCGCGGGCATGGACACCGCGGAGATGGGATTCGAGGAGGAGGATCTCGAACTGTTGGTCGTCGTCTTGGTGCTAGGTGCGGAGGTCGGGTTCGTGGACGAGGCAGGGTTGCCATTAGAATCCTTGTCCTTGTCCTTGTCTTTGTCCTTGTCTTTGCTCGGTGGCGCCGGTAGAGGATGAGCTTGGCAATGCGACGCATATGCAGCGTACATCGTATCCGACGTCTGGGCGGCGCGCCACGGGAGTTCCTGGAAGTGCAAGCAGTAGTACACGACACCGCAAGCCCAGATGTCCACAAGTCGAGCATCGTAGGCTAGACTCGTGTTAGCGAACGAAGACGAAGAAGGTCAACGTCGACATACGTTTCCCCAAGAACTGCTCCGGTGCGATATACGGTTCACTTCCGCAAAGACCGGTCGACATATGAATCGTCGCCTCCCATGGTAGCCTATACACCGTCGATGCGCCGTAATCTCCGATCTAAAGATGCCGTTAATGAAAACTCTTGGCCAAGAAGTAGAAGGTTCCGCACCTTGAGATGTCCCTTGCCATCGAAGAATAAGTTCTCCGGTTTCAAATCGCGATGCGCCACGCCTTGGCTATGCAAGTAGCCAACGCCCCGCAGAATCTGCTTGAAACAACACTCCACCTCGCTTGGGCTCATCCCACCCTTCTTGATGGCGGCGTACAGGTCTCCGCCAGGGCAGAACTCCATCACTTCGCACCACTTGAGCTGCTCGTCCTGCACGAGATCGACGGTCTCGACGACGTTCGGGTGGTGAAGTGTGGAGGAAATGCAGAATTCGGCAGTGAGTTTCTTGACGTATTCTTTCTCGGTTTCGTTTTTACGGCGTTTACGGAATTCCTGAGAAGTACAGCGTTAGCTGGAACAGAAGAAGAACGGTAACAAGCTCACCTTGATAGCATACAACTTCTCCTCACTCCGATCCCACTTGTGCGCCAGCCGTACAACGCTGGTCGCTCCCTTGCCAATCGCAATCTTTTGACAGACACCGTACTTGGCAGACAAGCTCGCTGTGCTGTCACCAGCGTTGCTTCTGGGTGGTCTATGGCCTTTGTCGCTCTCTCCTCCATCCGAGTGCCGACTGGACGCGTTCGAGCGTTGAGAGGACTTTCGTGATAGCTTGGGACCGGAGGCGAGGAGGTCCTAATTGCGCGGAAATTAACACATGAAAAAAGAGGTAAGCAGCAGAAGAACTACGCACCTTGAGCGTGAATTTGTGGCCGCCCCCGTCATTCGAATGAACGCTTGGGGCCTTCGCCCTCATCGTCGAGTCGGTCCCAATCTTGGGACTCTTGGTACTGGTCTTGGACGGGGTAGACTGCAGCTTTCCCCCACTCGTCCCGGCACTCATGCTCGGCGCCCGGCTTGGCGGCCGCGTCGAAGGCGCGCTGTCCCAATCCGACTCTGAGAGCGTCGGGGACGGGGTGGTGCTGCCCGCGGTTGATTCGGATGCCTGTTTGGGAGGCAGGTCGGCAGCGGTGGAGATGGGGATGGGAGGGTTGGAGTGCGCCGGCTTGTTGTTATGTATAGGCTGCGCCTGGACGATGGGCGCTACGGCCGCCTTCAGCTCTAGATCCCGCGTGGTCAGACCCGGCTGTTTATCGAATGCATTTGAGTCGGGCGGAGGCATGGGAACGCGCGGGCGGGCGGGAGCTGCTGCGTTTGGTGGTGCTGGTGCGTTGGACGCGGAGGTGGATGATGATGCGTTGGTGCGGGTGGAGGGAGGGACCTCGGAGATGGGTGTCGGTGGGATTCGGTGCAGAGCCGGAATGGGGGCGACGGCAGCGGGTGTTTTTTTAGCATGGGGCGGTTTGTCACCTCCCTCGTCGTCCAGCTGCGCTGTTTCCGTCGTGGTGTCGTCCATGGTTAGACGTGCGGGATTCGTGGTCGGCGTGGGTGGATGGATAGGAGAAGAGAAATGGATGGTGGATGTGTGGAAAAAGACGGCTGGCTGGACGTGGACGGCGCAGGATGCGGGTGTGGGCGGTTTAGAGAGATATCATCGGGGCTGACTGGGCGTGAGTAGGGTGGTGGTGGATACGAGGCGTGGGCAGTGAAACGACTTTGTGAGCAGGCAAAATGCCTCTCGTCGCCCCAGGAGAAACGTGTGCTTGGTGCAAGTAAGTGCGCTGCTGGGAGTGGGAGGTCGTGGTCAACGGAAGAGAAACGGAGACGATTACAGATCCTGATCGTGCTTACGTACCTGCCACGCGCCTCGCCATCACCCGCCTCGAGGCGGTTTATCACGGATATCAGATTTTCCAGTAAACGCGCCTTGTTCGTTGTACGTCTTCATTTGCGTCTCACGTATGCAGGCTGTGGAGACATTGGAGAAGTTCATTCCATCTAATAGACTTGGAAACCCAATCCGACAAGTGGACATGAAATGTCTCCATCCAAAATAACATAAGTACCACTCGTCATGTCGAACATCCTTCCAGATCTTTCCTCACAACACATCTCCATTCTCCTTCTCCCGTGCCCCTCCCCTTCACCCATGCCAGCACCCAATGCGAATGGCGAAAATCCCGCTTGCCGGCCGCGAAATCTGGGCCAGTCCATCGGGCCAGCGTACCGACGCGCCGGGGCACGAGGCCAGGCGTGTCGGGCATGTCGACGGGCACAATGGGGTGCCAGGGGATGGCTGGAAAGACGGCTCGATACTGATTGTGTGGTCCATAATTAAAATAAATATATTCAATTCCCAAAAGGGAAAGGGAGAAAGAGAGAAAGAGAGAGAGAGAGATACATGCATTGTATTCACTCGAGAGACGGTCATACTATCTAAGAACATCGTGATATACCGTTGTGAATCGTTTTTGACGTCTGCCGCGCGGCTTGCAGCTACAATGGGAAGTGTGCCATCCGAGCACGAAATTCAGTATTATAATCCGTTTTTGGACGCTATTCGTCGCGTCTTGCCGAATATCGCGTCAGCCCGAGCTGTCCGAGCAAATAGCGATTACAGATCGGGAATATTCACGTCGCGGCGAGGGTTCAACTCCCAGCTACGACATTGCTCGTATATTTCACTCCCTCGTCCAACCGTGTTCTGATGCATTTTTCAAGGCCTTTCGAGGCTAGTTGAGACGCATCCAGCTTGTTTTGGACCACTAAATCTTTCTGAACACAGATGGCACTGTTTTTCAAGACACAGACTGCCAACTACCAAATCGGGACACTCATCAGCGAGCCGCAAGGCCAGCGACGCGACTCACTCACACACCCATCACTAAATTCGGGAAAAAGTGATTTCACCTGACAGCAAATTCCTTTTGCAATCGGTCCGATCGTCGATTGCAAAGCATTATATGGTCAATATCATCGTGCCATCGTTCCGAGTGTGGATGCTATGATTGCTGTAGGTATGATACAACATTGAATGTGAATGAAGTACAGCACCAATCTCGACAACGACTTATACCTATCATATCGAGGTGATACTGTCATGGTATGTCATTGACTGAGAGCAATAATCATCGTTGTGAACTACATCCATACTGCCGAGCCGATACGGTGTTTAAATGTCAGCGTAGCCACTGTCCTTCTCACTGTTTCCTTACCCTTCAGCATCATCTTCTTTCTCCGCCGTTTCCCAGTCGTTGCCATCGTCGTCCCTTCCATGGATCTTGGACCGTCTCCACGGTACCAACGGCTGTGGAGTCTCGGAGAGCGGCAGAGGCAGCGTCGTACCAAAGCCCATACCGGCCAGACGTGCACCGCTAACAGATGTCCGTAGCCGAGTAGTCGAATCCATATGTAGTTTTCCCAGTGTGCCTTGTGAGCTAGGGATCGAACACCGTTGTTTACATTTTGCTAGACCTCCAGATGGAATGAAGGATTCTCTGGTTAGGGTCCCCTTGGACAGAGCAGCGACAACGGTCACGAGATTGTCCAGGGACTGTCCAAGTCAGGTCTCGACCTAATAAGGTCAACGATTTTTGCTAACCTCATAAGGACGCGATTTTGTTAACCTTATAAGGTCATTTGCCGGTGATACTATGTCACAGTGAATAAAATTCATTGTCCATCTCCCACTCGACATGTAAAGTTGATGTGGAGGCTACATGTCAGCATATCCACTGTCCTCTTCGTCGCTTCCCTGCTCTTCGTCGTCAATCGTTTCCGGCCTGCCAGCCTCGGCCTCCTCCTCCTCCTCCTCGTCATCCGAGTCCTCAGCCCCACTAAACTCTGCCTCATCCTCATCCTCATCGATGCCATTCGCCGCATTGCTATCAGTGTTGGTCCCATCCTCAGCCTCCGCTCTTCCCGCATCAGCCTCAGTGAGATCTGCGTTCTCCACAGCATCTGACGGCGCAGCTTCTAGCTCATCTTCGGCCTCTGTCTCGTCCACAACTGTATTGTTGTCCGTCGACGAATCCATGTCTGGTGCATTATCAAGATGGCCAACACCGCCACCGAGATATCGCATGAACATGTCCCGGTCCAGGAATCTGCTCATGAGTAAGCGACGCATCGGTAACAGGACTTGGAGGGAGTTACTGACATATTGACATAGAAGTTCTCCCAATCCGCGTCTGCTGGAGAATCTCGCCACTGACGGGCTTCGGTATTGCCACTGAACGGCATCAAGTCGGATGTGATATCGTTACTGAAGGCTGGGATAAGGTGAGCACCCCGAATAACAAGCGCCGGATTCAGAAAACCAAAAGCATAGTCATCCGAGGTAGGAACATAGCCAATTTTGGGTAGCCGTGCTCTAGACCGACCCGACCGGTAGCCTGGCTCATCGCCTAACCACCGCACCCAGAGGAACTCCATATCCTTGATGCCGCTAAAGTTTCCCGTCGGCGGCGCATGCTGGACCTGTGTATGAAAGATGCCGAGCACCTGGGCATACCAGTATGGATGTGCCTTTTCGTCCTCAGCTGCATCTGGATTTCGGACCATGACGAATGGGCGGATGCGGGGGCTAATCGTATCGTACTCGCGTCGAACATCGTATGTCGTGAAGTTGATACGAACGAGTTGCTGTCGAAAGATCCGGTTGTTGACAATCCGTACAGTGTTGCGGTCATCGTGAGTGAAGGCCTCGTGAGTGTCTCCGTCGAATTCTCGACCAAGAATACGACCAAGAAGGTGGTCTTGAAGCTTGGGTATGAAGTTCTGGATGTCATATCATCAGCTATGCACCCGGAATATCAAGCTGCTTACCCTTTTGGCTGGATCGAGTTCTGCGTCTTTTGGAGTAGCTGTGAAGTCGTACAAATTGACCGGCTTGTTACGGGATTTGGATATGAAGTGGTGGTCTTCGAGTGAGGCCGTCTTGACCTCTTTTGACTCGGCCGTCCGTCTGAATAAATTACGTCGCCCGTGTCGCTTCGCAATCTGCTTCATTGCATCCTTCTTGTTTGTCATTCCGTAGAGCTTCTTCACAATGCGATGTGCGAGTTCGCCCTGTGAAACCATCAGCCTACCGACGTATGAGTTGGGAATAGGACCATACCAGTTGTGTTGAATATGAATCTGTCGTTCCAAAGAGTCGGATAGAGCGTACATAGTCGCCGAGAGCGTGGAACTTGGGCGTAAAAAGGTTCAAGGTTCGAGGTTTCGGACCCGATGAGGAGGAATTCGCCGCAGGTGGTGGCCGACCTGCCTCTCTAGCAGCTGTAGCAGCTTCTGCCTGACGTCGCCGTCGTGCTTCAGCCTCCCGTGGCAGCTCTACCGTTCTGAATTGTGAACAGATGTTATCGCGGAACTGGCGAAAAAGTCGCCCAAGCTGAACGGTCGATGCTTCCGTAATGGCCAAGGTGTCGTCTGTATGCATCCGTAGTTTGGCGAGTGCATGCCATTCTGCTAAACGATACAAGAGGGTGAGAACTGCTGCATTGAACGGTTCAGGAAGTAGATCCTCAAAAACAGGGATTGCACACTAGACGCAAAAAGGGTTAGTGTCAAATCACGTAGAGAATAGATATAATACCTGTAGAATATCCTCGAAATCTCGTGCGGCCAATTTCTTCATTTGAGAAGCATTCGTCGCAAACCGTCTGATGGTACTCCCAAACGTGGGTACCTTGCGAAATCTTTGAGCGGTATTAGCCACTAACAGAGAGACAGCGAGAAAGCTTTTCACCGCCGGTCCAGTTCGTCAACAAGGTCTCCGTTCCGAAGATGAGCGTATAACATTCGAATGAGATGTATGAACGTGGCCTTCCAGACGCCTAATTCAAACTCGTGAAGTAGGTCAACGACCAGCATGCGATACGGGTTGAATGTAGCGCCGAGCTGCTCAATGAATGCGTTCTGAGAAGGAAGGCTCAAACACCTTGTTGAGGAACGTGAGCAGTAATGTCCTTACCTTTGTTGGTACACTCGATGTATCCTTGAGAAGGTCGAGACCGCCAATGGCCCGTCCAAGACTATAAATCATTCGCCTAGCAGTATCCACACGAGATCGCATAAAAGTCCGAAAACGTTGGATTCGTGTTCGTTCGTCGAGTTTCTGTCCCATGAGATCGAGTTTGGCCTTCGAAACAAAACATCGCGGACACGGATTCAGGCCCTTATCCCGAATTGTGGCAAGAAGGACTCTGCAAGTAAAATTGAGATCGAGACACAATAAAGATGCGAGACTAATCACTTTTCGGGATAATCAGCTGAGTAGGTGAATATACGCGGAAAGACGCGTCGTTCGATGCCATCTGCACACATGATGACGATACCATAAGTATATGCATGTAGGAAGTCGGCATCTGACAGCAGGAAAGTCCACACAGCCTGCATGAGCTCGCGGCGGCAGTGGGTTAAGATGTCGGCCTTTTGTGTCTTCCACTTTGGATGGAATTCCTTCACCCAGTCACCGAACGAATCAGGAAGCTGACAGTGAAGTGAGAAACGATGAAAATCTGTCACGATGAGAACACCGACCGTAGGAATATATGCAAGATGCTCAATGGCACCAGAATTGAGTTGTGACCGAACATACTTGCTGATGTTGCCGAGCATCTCATAGATGGGCCACGCTTTGGCAATACCAAAGTTGGCAAGATGTGTCGCATCCGAGAGGACCATTACTGCGGCGACAACCTTTTCGCGCTTGCAGGATGGGTCGGTCGGATCTGCAGGAGCGTGGGTTTGGACGTGGTCGTGTTCCGATATGAAGGCATCCGACGTATAGAGCTCTCCGTGAACACGAGTCTCTTTGCCAGAAGATGAGCGATGGAGGGCGGTGTATGGCGAAAAGTGAATCTTCGAGCCAAGAGGTCCCATGAACGTCGCACGTATAACGTCAATGATGCGACGGTAGTAGAGACCGGGAACCTGGTAGGAGCGTGGCGGCTCTCCTTTCGTCCCAGATGGGACGTCGATGGAGACCGTGGCCTGTTTGAACGACTGAACAAACGGATCAGTCGACGCGTCAATTGCTCTGTCCATTCGTCGATTCTCTGTCTCGGTGTGGAAGTTGTCAGGAAGATCCTTGACTGTGAAATCGGGAGCTTGCAAGACATCGTGTACCAGACTGTCAAGCTCGCCTGCTGTTTTCTGGATATTGCCGTTGTTCTGCCACCCCATGAGGCGGTAAACGGTCATGTTCGCAAATGGCCACGGAGCCTGAGACCCTGAGGTGGAAGTCGACGCTGACGCTGAGGAGACTTCAGAAGGTGTGGGAACTGTGATGCCAGTCTGGCGTGGAGTGGCGAGGTCTTTTTTCTCGACAAAGACATCGGGGTCATAGGATGGGCGATGGAGATATCGACGGATGAGGCCAAACTTGTTGGCAAGAGTGGTCAGGCGGTCACGGACGACAAGGAAAACATGGGGAAGGCCAGCAGGGGGCGTGTAAGTAGCAGCTGGCATAGAAGGCTCGGGATACACGTCCCGGATACGAGCAGGTATGCGTATCCGAAGGCGGGGAAGAGGCGGTTCAATTTCGGGCTCGGGACCCGGATCAGGTGGATCCATCGAGACATCGAAATCAAAGTCTACGCCACCATCTTCATGAGGAGGCTGAATCTCGGCAGACGCCGGAACGGGGCCCCCAGAGTCTGTGATGTGTGGCGGCGCCGAGGACCCACTCGCTGCTGGTTCATCAATCAAATCCTAGAACCGAATTATTCTTCAATTCCGATTAATGGATGTTATTCTTACCAGAATGCGCTGTCGTTTCTCACTCCGTGCTTCTTGGTCTGCTGGAATTGAGGTCTCAGGCAGACGCACTCGTTTTCGACTGTTTCTAGCTGCCTGATAGGGCGCACAGGACTTCTGATGTTTCTGCAGGTCCCCAGCTCTCTTGAAGGACTTGGAGCAGGCTATCGCAGAACAAGCATATTTCTCAGGCATGTAAAGAGCAGGTGGAGAGGCGCAGAGTAATGTGGAGATTGCGAGTAGAATGAGTACTGCGAAAATCGCGAGGCCCAGACGCGATCGTCGCATTGAACGCGATTAATGGGCGTGTAGTATGTGGCGAAGGGCAAAATCGATGCCATTTGAAAAGGTAGACGCTGTAGAGCGTATGCAATGACGTGCTTGCGGGCAGTGATACTGATAGCCAGTGATAGGGGAAAGGAAAGGAGGTGGGCGGCGGACTTTGAATCTATTTAAGTCACGTTTTGGTTGGATTTCCTTCTTGTCCTCTTACTTCTATGTCCTCCCATCGGTGGTTAGATGCGCTCACATTTGGTGCACATCTAGCTGCTTCAATGGTCTTTCTACCCTCACCTCGTCAACTTCTATCTCACTTTCAAGTTGTCCGACGTCGTCCGACTATCTTTGCGAATTCGGTTGTTGTCGAGGGGCTTGGGCAGCAATGGCGGCCCGCTGAAGAATCCTTTACCGGGTCCGATATGTCGTGCTCGACGCGCCCAATTCACGGTCACGACACCTGAGGACGATTGTTGATTCTGATCGTCATTTGCCATACATAAGGTCAGTGCCCAGTCTGATCCCTCCATCGCTCTGCTCTCATTAATCATGCCAGCATCCTCTCTCCCATCATCCACCCCCCCGCGTTCATCCAGCCCTCCACGCTCATCCAGCCCTGCGCGCTCATCCAGTCCAGCTCCCCAGAACGCGGCCGATGATGCTCGCCGTCTTCGTCAAGAGAACCGCGATTCACAGGCCTCGTCGGACACACCTGCCAGCGGGACCAAGAACCGCCGGAAGCGCAAACGAGCGTGGGTCATGGCCTTCTTCTGGTCTCCGTGATACTGACTCTTGGAACCACTCACAGTGCCGCTGTCGACGCCCCACACAACTCCCGCCAGATTCGCAAGGTCGTTACTTTGTTTGAGAACCTGCAGGCCCTTGTCGAGGAGGCGGACCGACGCAGTGACGATTCTACTGCGCCGTCCACGTTGAAGTAAGCTCGTGGTTGCCAGTTTGCATTCTTGATTTGCTGACCCGGACATGACTTGTAGACAGGACATCCTTTTCGACAGTTTCAAGGCCTTACTGACGACGTGTGGAAAGTCGTTCAAGGATCTTTACGAGAAGGGGGACGCCAACGCCATGGACGCATACTTGGGATTGGTGAGTCCCTTCTTTCCACGTCTGGATCACTGTTCATTCTGTTCAACAGGCTCAGGGTGCCGCAAATGGTGCCCGCGGTGACGACAACAATGCAATCAAAGAGAAGGTCGGCATTTGGTTCAACCGAGCCTATAAGCTTCACCTCGATGTCGAGCATCGTCTGGGCCGAGGAATTCAGTGCGACATCATCGGCCGCTTGCTCGTGGATGTCGCCGTCGACTGGCAGGATCTCGAGTAAGTCTGCCATCCTTTTCCCATCGTCGTGTCACTCACTGCATCATCTCAGGGTTCGCGCTAAGGTTCGCGGAAACGCTCCAGGTTTCGAGATGGGTTCGTCCTTCTTGGTCAACCTTTTCTATCGTAATTGCACTGGTAATCCCGACAACCTCGATGATGGTCTGTGGGAGAGTATCTTCTTACTCAAGGTATGTTTTTGTTTCTCAGATCTTCCTGTGCTGATATTTTCGGCAGACATACGCTTGTATATTCACTTCCCCATCGTCGGCTGACAAGATCACGGACGACTCGGAGAATCAGGCGCCACCTGCTGCGAAGAAGTCCAGGAAGGCAACAAAGCAGTCGATCTCAGACATAGCCGGGATGAATAAGCGTGTCACCCCGCAGTCTATCGCGTATACTGCTGTCATGGTACGTCCCATTTTCTCTGCGTAATACCATACTAATGGTCATCTTAGCTTCACTTCAACTCCACGGACGCTAGCCAGTGGGCCGAGAACTACAACGGCTTCGACTACGGCGAGTTGTACGACTTCATCGTTGGATATTTCATTGGTGGTAAGCCGGGCAGCCCAGAGCGCAACATTGCAGATGCCAAGCTCGCGTGGTGGAACAAGTACGTCTGCCCTTTTTTCCCACATTCTACTCGCTAACATCAGGTTAGGAAAATCTTCCCCAACCAGGTCTCGGAAGCAACGAGTGCTGCGAAGACCTCGGTGTCGCGCTTGGCGGCGCAGCGGGCGGCTCTGCTCGCCGCATCTGTTCCGAGTTCCAGTACGAATGCTTCCGCCACTACTACACCTACTCCTACCACTATTACTGCCACTACCACTACCACTGCTACCTCATCTGAATCTACCCCTACTACACCTGAATCTACTACTACTACTACCTCGACTGCTACCTAGATTGAATCCTATATTAAATGATTTTTTGTCACTATAATTGTTTGAATCCCGATATGAGATTTCCCTGGCTCATAGTAATGACCAGTATTTCTCGTTGCGTGTAACCATGGCTGTACGAGACAAGGCCTTGTCTTTCGACGTCGTAATGAACATTCAACTCAATCATGGTCCGAGGGGATATATCATTATTCTTTCATGGCGTGATGATACGTCTTGACCTTTCATGATCGGTATGATATGTCATTGTAATCGATGATATGCTAGGCGGGTGTTGGTAGATTGTCATTACAATGTCTACTGCCATAATTATGTCACATTGTACCTACTATGCGACAGTATACCACCGACGGGGCATTATAAGGCCATGTCAGAATTTCCCAAATTTAGTGATGCCATGATGGTGTTTTTCCGACCCCGGCCTCCTTTGAGAGGCCTCTCTTCATTATTTGTGTCCTCTCCTGTGCTCTGACACTGGATCTGGTCTCCGCGGCTCCCGGCAGCGGTAGCTGGCATCGAGGGAGATGGCAATGTTACGAGTCGCAACGCGTGTGGATGCGACTTCCCACGCGCCAAGTTATGGAGAGATTGAGTAGTGGTGTGCAGGCGTCAGTAAGTGTTTGCCCATTCATGATCTCTTGACCCCATGTACTTCTGCCATTCCTCCACCTCCCAACCCGATTCCCTGATCATCCGAGAACACTTTTCGATCTCGGTATGTGGGCCGCTCAATCGAGCGTTCCGCGCCGACTCGTAAAACAAATCTCTCTTCACATAAATTTCGGAACCATGCTACTCGCGTCACTAATCCGGCTCTCAATGCTCGACAACTGATATATTTGTATTAGATACCTAGATACTTTCGGGCGGCAGGTGTTGTTTCAACATCGCGAGCTCGCGAACAGCGCGCCTTCGACGGATTCTGAGCTGACCGGCCAGCACAATCAACGACCCTTTGTGTTCCACAATCACGACACGCTCGCTCGCATCGAAACCAAGCCGACGACCCGTTGCATTGTCCTGGTGGGGATCCACATCGAATGCATGCCCGCTTCTTCCTCGGCGCCTTTTCTCCTGGAGTTTTCGGTTCCTGATCACGCACGCGCTTCCTGCTGAGCGTTACAACTTGCTCTGCCGGTGTTGGTTGTGGATGGGGAACCTGCGGCGCTGTACGGCTGGCCGTCGTAGACGATTCACTACCGACATCATTAGTATTCGAGTAATGGTATGAATAGACGTGAATGACGCACGGTTCATCGGATACGGCTGGGATAGTCTGAAATCCTTCGGTCACTTCGTGAGGGCGACGCAAACCAAGAGGGGCATTGAGAATGCCATTTGAGCGTGTGGTACTCGTGATGCGCTTGTGCAAACTCTCCGTTGCCGAGAAAGCTTGCGCTAGAGACTGCTTGATGTTCGCGTTGTCTTTCCAATCACCATTAAGGTAATTCGTCAGATGCTCTTCAAGCTGTGAAACTTAAGCATCGGAATGTGTTCCTAGAGTGTAATTAGAAAGTACCTTGTAGAAGACATCTGGTTCGTTCTCAGCACGACGATTCCAAATACGCACAGCACCTGCTTTGATCGTGTTTGAAGATCCGCGAAACTCGTCCGACTCCAGCATCAAAGCCGAGAACAGTTTCCTCTCGGCAATGGTATGCACGGGAAGGACTGCAACTCGCGTACCCTGCATACGGGCCAGATAGGCCTGCTTCTGCTTTTGGTCAAGAGTCTCGGTGAACGGCTGCATGCCTGCCTGCAATCGAAGCGTATCTGACAAGCAAGAAATGCCCATGGACTCTGTCGTCTGAGTGTAAAGGTTTCCGTTGACCCAATCGGACTGAATAGACGTGGGGACTGTGGAGAAATGTTCCGTCAAAGTGATCTCCAGCTCTTGGATCTCATTAATAAGCCAAATTGAATCGTGACTGCGATACTTGAGCCCAGTTGCATTGAAGGTACCAACCTACACATGTTCTATCAGTATAGAGCAACAGAGTGATAAATAGAAACATTACAAGCAGATTATGCCGAAGAATGAAATCGAGTAAGCAACAGGTCATATGGCGTACTGAGGCGCCCGAGCTTGGAAGACTTGATCGCAAATGAGTATGAACTCCGCCTTCTGTAAAGTTGGTGCCTCGAATGCACCGATAAATTGGCAGACCATCGGCATTGGCGTCGAAGCCAATACAATAGTAGAGAGATATGTTTGGAGGATCAGAGACATAGCCATTCCGAACCAGTTCCAGGATGTTCTTTGAGGCCTTCCAGGCAGCTGCATTGAACAGCGGGAGCTGTGTTTTGGCATCCCGCAAAGAGCCCCAGACTGAGAAGAAATCATGAAGGAGTGGGTATAATACCTCTGGCGGAGGAATGGTACGCCGACACCGACGCCACAGCCATCGAGACTTGAATCGAAGCATGTGACTCCACGAAAGATTCTTCTTTGCCAGCCATGCCTCTATGCGTGCTCGATCTTCAGGATGCGGCACAAAGACAGTATCGCTAAACTCCCTGGCAAATGGTGCACGCAATGCATGAGTACGTGATATGTAAATCATATCCAAGAGATGGAACGCATCCTTCAAAACCCGACTCCGCTTGACTTTTGCCCACTCGCCAACTGGAACATCCCTATCACCCAGTGTTGTCTGACCAAGTGATGCACTATTGTCATCTGGCGTGCATGATGCCCGATCAGGAAGCGGCAGTTCATCGCGCTCAGCCTCGAGAAGAGCCTGTCCAGCAGTGATAAGATCATCAGAAGGCGGAACATCAGGGGAAATGGAGGCTGGAGCAGCGGGAGTCTGCAAGGAGGAGGAGGAGGGAATTGAGGGTGGCAATGACAAAGACAACTCCGAAGTTGCATCTGACAGACCAAGAACTCGAACATGGCTTTGATGACATACTGCATCAAATGGTGCATCTCCAAAGTCTTTGAGAGCTCGTCGTCGATGCTGGGTAAGAAGGTGGCCAGGAACGAGAACCTCGCGGATCTCAATCACAGTACGAGTTGCGGTGAGATGAATACCGTCAAGGAACGAGAGACGTGAACTCTCCGCCAATACTCCTCGAGCGACAACCTTTGCATTGTCATCACTGAGTAATAGTACGGCCGTTCCGGGTGACGTGGTCGGAGAGATAGATGTTGGACGTGGGGTTTTGTTGATTTCATGGAAGAGACAGAGTGAAGCGTATGCATCACAGGCCGCATACTGAATCTGAGCGGCCGTTAAATCGTCATCAGACCAGTTACTACTGATGCGTTCAGCACGGTTCTTTGGGAGACATTTTCCCAGAATGTGTGCAGTGAGATCAGCAAGAGAGAGAGTAGCCTTGGTGATTAGAAAGCGCTCTTTGGCAAATGTAGCCAGGTCCAACCCACCACAAAATGAGTGTGGGGGCTCCCCGGCAGCAATCTCGAGTTGTCGAAGGTCACCGGCGACAAGACGGCCAGCCTTGATGATGCGATCATTCCGTAGAAAGTCAAGCAACTCTCTTGGAAGCTGCTGCTGAGCAAGAAGCTCGCCAATCTGGAGAATGTAATCAGTCAAATTGTGCTTTACATGCATGAAGAATTTACCTTCAGAATAAAAATATCAGTTTTATAGGCAATCTGGACTACCGCAGGTGGACCCCGACTGAGAACTCTACCGTTCTGACCGGTGTTGACATTCCATTCAGAGTCAAAGCCCACAACAATGTAACCCCGCTGCGGAACACTCTCCATGATAGCACGTAAGGTATTGCGCATTTCGGTAACAGAATCGAGAACCTTGGGCATATGGACAGATGAGGGAATGGTAAAGATGGGAAGGTTTGAGTGTTTCTCGACGGCGGTGACGTCTTCGAGGAGGGACTGGAAGATCTCCTCGAGCATTCCCTTGTCGGCCATGTTGTTGGTGTAAAAGAGCTGTGGCTGTTCGTGTCCATAGAGCGTCAAGTCCTCGGACATTTTCTTGAGAGCGTCACGGAACTGTGCATGAGACTTTGTGGCTACAAATACACAGACACGAATTTCTCCGCGGTCGTTTGTCACGGTCAACAGAGCAGTGAAGATTGCGACACCGTTCACTTTGAACAGGTGTTTGACAAGCTTTTAGACAGATAAGCACGATGTTTGAGCCGGTTTTGATAACTTACCTTGTGACTGTGATCAATAGCATTGACACGCCCAGGCAGCATCGCGGTATGCTGATTGAAGGCGTTGCGGTATGACTCAATGAAGTCGTCGTAGACATCACGGAACCATTGCCCAGACGGAACATACCCATGAAAGCCCGTGTCAGAGCGGTCGTCAAAAGAGGGAAATGGCTCGTATGTACAGCCCGAAACATCCTTCCGACTGTAGATGCTGTGAAGATACTGGAGCTTGATCTCATCATATCGTCGCAGATGCTGCATGCGAAACAGCTCAGCCACCTCGTGAGCACCCATACCGTGCTGGATACATGAACGAACAACACCAAATGCACGGTGTGAAATAGCGCGTCGATGGGTCAAGCGCGCCGGAAACTCGGAGGCTAGAGCACGCGGAAGTTGCTTGAGGATATCTCGACTCCAGCTGCGATACCGTTTTCCGCATCCGCCTCGATGACGCCTGCAGGCATACGAGTACCCGATGAGCCAGAAGCACTCATCAATGTCAACGACCCGGCGCGGATGTTTAACAATGTAGTCCCGATGTAAGACTCGTGAGCACTGTGGATTTGGGCAAGCTATGCCCGTACCACCCAAGAGTGCCTCGGGATCCCAGAGAAAGAAGAGTGGCTCGAAGAGATCAGTGGGAAAGGGATTGGATTTATGCAGAATGTGGAAGGGAGGAAGTCGGGGAAAGAAAAAAGAGCGCTGTTGGTAGACGCGCGACTGGTTCGGCGCACGAGCGCGGTCGGCATCGAGCTGCGCAACATGTCTATCGAAGATCTTCTGGAACCAGGGAGCAAAAGCCCGCTTCCTGGTCTTCCTCGTCGATCCCACGACGTTGTCTTCGTCCTCGTCATCAGAGTCATCGTCACTCTCGCCACCGCTGCCATCCCCTCCTTCATCGTCTTGTCCGATACCCTCTGCGGCAAGCGAACCAAGTACTTCCGCATCGTCAACATCCACAATAGATTGGAGGGAATCAGCGAAGGCATCCTCCGACGGGCGTTCGAGAAGTCCAGGTTCTGAGGTTGCATCCTCCAATTCAGCAAGCGCGCGGACGGAGTTGAGCGTATGGGGTCGTGGGGCAGAGCGGGAAGACGTCACTGAGGCGGGACCTGCAGACGAGGATTCTGGGTGGGTGGACATAGCGTTGAACGCGTGGGATCGCGACGCAGAACTGGGGGAGGCAGGATCTACACCTCGCAAGGCCGAGGTGTCTGATGAGGTGGAATGGGTTTCAGGGACTGCTGGTGGGTTTGAAGTGGAGGGAGGAGGCTGTCTTGAGGTCAAGGCAGGTACTCCCGGGGCATGCTACATTGTGTTCAGTTTTCAGAATGTCAGAGAAGGCTTTAACACGCACCAGTCCAATAATAGGTCGGATCGGACCTCCTCGCGCTGCCTGTTCATCGCGCGCCGCTTGCTTTGCCCGCTGACGCGATCCGGTGCCCGGCGGTCTGCCTGGACCACGAGCAGATGGTGTTGGCGTTGGTGTCGATGCTACTTGACTAGATGATTTATTTTTTGAACCTTTAGGACGTCCTCGACCCCGCTTGACCGAGCTGATGATATTTGGGGTGGGCTGTAGGCCTTGATCTGGCTGAGACGGCTCTTCCGTGGGGGGGTCCCAGAGCTCGAAGACAATTTCAGACATAAAATGCGAGCGGGAGCGGTAAATTGATGCGACGCGACGTGAACGCGGCCGTGCACGCGAAGCAGTCTGATAGATTGATGATAGTTGTCAAAGAGAACGAGACTCAGACAGGAACACGAGGATACGCCGCCGGCAGAATAATATTACATAATCGAAACGCTATTGGTATCGCTATCGGACCACGCTATCAGTATCGAGCCGGAAAGACAGGGGATCCGCCAGGGATGAGGATGAGGACACCGCCACCCCTCCCCTCGGCCACTGCCGGTCACCGAACATTCATTGCGCCCGGACCCCGCCACACTGACGAGTGCAATACATCACTAGACGCCGCCGATGACAGCGTGCACGTCGAGTATTGCACGTCACTGGTAAGTATTGCGGGCGCGACGCAAATAGCGCGACATAATTAGCAGACATATAATCATCATATGAGACCACATTCCCATCTCCTCCTGGCCGAATTATCGAGCTACTAGTAGCGCGACGTGGGATCCATCATACGTACACGAATCTCCGCTCAACACATTCCCTCGTGAACCCACCGCACGTTCTTCGCCCGAATGGCTGGGGATCAGTTTTCCGTAAAGCAGCTGGCAGTGAACCTGCGGCGGAGTGCCAAGATCCTCTGGGGACGAATAGCGACTGCTGGAGATATCAAAGCTTACGTGCTCTCCGTACCCTATGCACGTAGTTACGGACAGCGGGATCAGTATGGAGACAAGACAAAAATATCCAGCCCAGGGCATGCGGCGCGCCACCGTCACCAGTGAGAGCATCGTGGCTAGTGAGCGAAAATCGAATTGCAGGGTATTGGACGGAGAGCAAACATAGTTGAGATATCGGGTGGAGGGATATGAGGTAGCGTCGAAATTCGTAAGTGCTACCAAAGAGAGGATGGTTGTCGTTGAAAACAGGTGAACAAATGCACGGAACTCGGCTCGCCACAGGTTACACAGGGTCATCTGCGGCAAAATCCGGCCGGCGGCAAAAGCATGCGCACGGACCACCGTGCGTCGAACTTGCGTCATGAGCGACTCTTCACCAGTCTTCTCAATATGCACAGTCTGATGCCGAAGGTCTGAGCTATTGCGCACAGAGATATTAATGTTCGTTATCTCATACAGCCACCGTCTTTTCTGCCTCAACGTTTCAGATAAGCCTCTTTGCGTCTGGGAATTTCGATGGAATGCATCATCTTCCAACTCACCGCTAATCTGTCGTCTGAAACTAGAACGGTACGGCCTGATCCATTCTCCGTTTCTGCGGAGTGCGGCACGCTTTTAATGCACCACCATCAATTTTTTTTGACTACCGACTTTCACAGTTCTATTCACTGTCGCTTTGCCCAAACCCACTGGGTTCATCGGGAGCGAGCTGTCGACTGGGAGAACGTTAACACTGTCGTCGTAATGATTATGATGCTACAACTACTTTCCTCCCGCCCAACCATCGGTCCGTACGCCACGCTACTACTGCACTATCGTGACCAGTTGTCCAGAAAGTATCTCTCGTCATAAACCGCTAGCAATTCGGTGAGTTCGAAGGTCACCCCATGTAGGTCTGACGACAAAGAAAGTTGCTGTCCTTCCGGTCACTAGTACCTGGAGGCTTTTTACAACCGAGAGTTTTGATGCGTATAAGCGCGACTGGACCGTAGTAGCTTGTCACTGTATCAGCCCTCACCTCGTCGAGAGACTTCAGAGCAAGATTGCTGTAGGTATGTAGCATATGAGTTGCTTATGTGTTGCTTCTTAAGTGTACACTCGCGTACTTCAGCAGGTACTGTCATCCATATTGGCTTCACTAGTCTGCGTTTCGACAGAAACAACGAGAAGGTTGGTGGATATTGGGCGAGCGTTTTCCTCGCATGCTCTACTAGGGAAGCTTCGCTGCATTTCTCATTGGTGTACGATTAGCGCTGGTCAGCAGTCGAATTATTGAGCAGCTATTGTGCCAAGGACACTTACGCCTCCGGCTCTTTTAGGTGGCACTTGAGTTCCTTCCGAGTCGTTTATCATTTCACGAGATTTATCGGAGGACGATCAGCGAAGTATTTCGGCGACCTCTACAATACAGTACTTTTGACTCGCACTCAGCTAACCTGAATATCGTCAATACTTTCTTCAATCAGCTCTCTATGGGATACCCTCTGCTGCAAGCCGCGCTAGATATATCTGTGTCTCTGCCAGAATCAGGAATCGCCCGTTCCCTGCAAACACCATGTTCGCGGTGTTGACTCCGAGGTAGATCTTCCCGATTAACATTCCTTGCGGGTTGAACACCTAGTAGGAAAGCTGTTAGGACCGATGTCACTCTGAGGTGGGATGGGTGGCATACATGTACTCCATCGGTCGCCGATCCGAAAACGTTGCCGTTGGTATCGACGCGGATGCCTAAGAGCATACAACGTGAGAATAAGATATGCTTCTGAGGAAGAGTGACTTGCCGTCAATGACTGAGGTCTCGATGTTCGCGAAGACACGTCTGTTCTTGAAGGTCTCGCTCTCTTCATCGACATCGAACGCGTATCTACAGAAAGGTCAACATGCTGGATGCAAACGGTCGAAGGCAGACTTACATCGCGGCGGGGATAGTCTGATTTACACCAAGGAATCCGGCACGACTACCAGTCTCAGTACTGTCCGATGACGACAGTAAGTAAGTAAGCTAGTGCATGGAAGGTTAGAAATTACGAACATATATGCCGTCGATCCATCCGGAGAGAACGCAATACCGTTCGGAAGGTGGAAGTTGTCCGCCACGACGCGCACAGATCCAGTCTTGGGATCCAAGCGATAGACCTGGTTCGGAAGCAGAGGGAGAGGGCGAAAGTAGATCAGATATCCGTAACTATGTGATGCGTGAGCGGCGTATGAGAGAAGGAAATCAAAAGTTGACTGACCTTGGATCAGTGAAAAAGAGGTTGCCGCTCCCGGGTCGGACTTTGATGTCGTTCAGGGAGTTGAACTGGCGCCCTAGAATGACCCAGTCAATTGAGAGCACGGACTCCTGGTGAAGAGCATACCGAAGAAATTATCAAGTATCACGGTGGTGTTGTAGGGAGGTTTGGGATTGAGGCGAACGATGGATGGAGGAAGATAGCCACGGCCAGACGCCACGACCAGGACATCTCCCTCGAACGGACCAGTTCCTCCATTCGACATCTGTATGTCGTCGTTTACATCCAACTGTCGTGCAATGATTAGAAGATCAAAGTCGAACAGCCAGGTCACGTACAAGCTCATATGGAACAGAGACGTTCGTAACTCCCTTGCCAGCAGCCTTCAAGGTCGACTCAATTTCCGCCATACTGATCTTCACCATATGGTTGTTGTGGTCCCAGTCCGTGTAGCTGAGTGCGCCGCCTGCCCTGCTGCAGAAGATCACCTCATCCGTCTCCGGCACGTACACTGGGCCTTCATGCGCGAACGCGAACGACGAGTTCTCCGCGACCTGGTATATCGCCGGAGAGTCGCCCAAGATATCGAGGAAAGACGCGTCGAACGCCTGGAAAAACGGCGGGCTCGAGTTGGTGGGGTTGAAGTACTCTGCGGGATCAAAGCCCGATTGTCTGAATGTCGCGTTGGGACCCATAACGGCGAAGGAAGAAGGAGGAACCATCTGCTCGTGAACGTCAAAGAGGAAGGGCGCGAGCGAGAACTGGACGGACGTACAACCGTGTTTGGAGGAAGTGACCGTGCCATCACGGAAGCTGCGAGTATGAGGGGAATGCTAAACGACGCCATGTCGATTGCGATACTCAGTGGGTGGAAAGAATATATACCTCGTGAGGCTTGGCTGGAGGCTAAAGTTTATCCCCGGCCCGCCCAGACATCATCTGACAAGCAAGAACCAGAGGTCGTCCTGTTAACAAGCTGGTCATTGGTACGTGCGCAAAACCAATGGCAGCCTGTAAGCCTAGGAAGAGGGGAAGAGCGGGTCAGTAATTTGGGAAGTGCACATTCATTCTACTACTCCTACTTCTTCGTTCAGCGTCCTAGGCTTGTCACTCTAGCTCAAGCTGAAGGACGTGAAATTATGGAGCAGTCGGGATATCACGAGGCGGAAGTGGCAACCATTTACTAATGTCGAAGTAGGCGCCGAGCCGTCCGTGTTGCCAAGGAAGAGGCATCGGGGTATGTCATGAGTATGCATGACATCATCGAGTACGCATAGTTCAACACCGTTCGTCAAGTTCCGCGAGCCAGGCAGCGCTTGAGGTACTGTGTAAATCCTGCTTCGCTGTCAACGATGGACGTTAAACAGTAAAAGGACAAAGCGACGTGGATGAATGTGTTGCTCCCCTCGTCGACGTTACATCGCGCCAGAAAATGTACTACGCCACGGCATCTGTATAATCGACCTCGAAGCAGATATCCTCATGCATGGCTGGTCAGTACCGGTCGTGGCTGAACGTTGACGCGCCTCTGCCCTAAGCAAATGGCGCGCGTTCTTGACGCGTTTCATTTTGCGAGGTGGTGGCTGGAGAACAACTCGTGGCTGTGCATTATGTAAATCGCGTTGCTATTGTATGGCACCGCCACTCCTTTCGATCAATCAATAGGTACTGTGTACCACGCACGTTTGCTTTGAGAAAGTCCTACGTGTTCCTGCTGTCCTATCATAATGCTCTTGGCAGAGGGACCCGCCCTGAAAGGCCCCCTGCTGAGCCTGGTAAGAGATCCGGGTGAGGATTTAGGGCAAGCTAAGTAGGCTCGGCATCCAACAGTCAATCATGATGCTCTTGAAGCCTCTTGTTCTCTTTCCGTTGGCTAATTATTATAGCCGTGTTCAGCTATTCTAGTCATACTCGGCACGGACCATTCCTGATCGCCAGACGCTAGAGCTCTTCATCTATCACTATCTTTCACAACTTCCAGTCGGCGCTTAGGCCACAATGATGACTCTACTGTATTAGACTTTTGCGTCATGAAGAGCCTCCGAAGAGGCCTTATGTTATGGTGTGTACAGCCATACTATATGTTATGGTGTGTACAGCCATACTATTCAATTTGTGGCCAGGTGTCTTTCAGTCGCACACGAACGTAACTACTACGTAACTCCACCAAATTGTTTCCTGGGTTGCATGTACGTCAATGTGACAAAATGGGATCGGTCCGGAGGCGTACTTGACGCGCAGCACTCTCCTGCGCCTCCGTTGGCGCGTTGTTGATCTTCAGGAGAGGGGCGAGAGCCAGGTGAGGGAGAGGGCGGGGTTCCTCAACTCCGTGACAGTCTTGCCGGCAGTGATTGCAGCGATGGACCATGGCTAGTTTCATACGTCAATAGTAGTACGAAACGAAACTTTATCTTGCAGCGAACCTGTATACCAAAGGCCGGTCGTAACCGAGGAAGCAGTGTACAGGAAAATGGACAGAATGGGTGGGTCAGAAGTCAAAGGAGACGCAGGACCTGCGATGCTGGCGGTTTCAATGCAACGTCACGGTCAGGTAGAGTGGATGCGAGCTCTCTCGACGCTGCACGATCAACCACGCTTCAATACGAGCAAACACCCGTGGCGGTTACAGACTACATGTTCACTGATGTTGCGCCCGAGTAGAGTCAACATTGCGGCCGAGATGGGCGATCCTCTGGGTCCGTGCCGTGTATTGTTTGATGGACAGGCAGAAGTTGTGGCAGTGTCAGACTTTGTTCCATTTCTGTCAGGTTTGGCATGCCGAGCGATGCCGGTAATTTCAACACAGACTTTTGAGGCGCGTGCCCATTGCCAAAGTTGATCCCATCCTCAACATCGTATTTCGCCGGATGTCTTTCCCCCGCATACCTTACCGGGACTATCTGCTCCACTTCCAAGCACCTCGTGCCGGTCGCAATTCGAAAGATCACGACTCCCCGCTTCGTGATCCTCCCACCAAGCCGTCATTTCCCATCGGCCTTTACGACCGACATATACCTCAACACCTCATTCTCAAGCGTGTCGAACTACGCACATCGCTTGTCTCAGACATTTGCGCTGCTCTTGACGCGTACAGGACTCCCATGGACGCGCTGGCAGACGATTTATTTGCCTTTCCGACAGACGTATATGATGATTGGCAACCATCCGATGCACGCTCTTTGGAGGATGTGCGCTCCGGAGCTGCCTCCATGGCATCCTGTCAAGTTGCTTCAAGCTTGCTTATCAATCCGACGCAGCCGAACCAGGATGCTCTGCTCGTTTGGTCCAAATGCAATTTACGTGACGAAACTCTCCTCAGTGAGAAGTTCTGCTCACTGCACTGTCATCTACAGGTCGTCGTTCCCGGAGAGTACTCTCAACGTAATCCTAACGACGATACGAAAGCTAAATTGGCGAAACTTCTGAAGTATACGCCCTGGCTTATGACAGGGATGCTTTTCTCCAGCGAAGCGCAACACCTTTTTCATACCATGGGAGACGTGGCCGACCGGGACAGATTCCCCTGGAAAACCGACTCTATCTGTTCCCGAATGCCGCCGAGTGTACCACCTCCCCCCGATGCACCGGAGGCTTTTTGGGGAGCTGAGTCGCTTTCTCGGAAGTTACTTCCACGGCGCAGCACAAGGCTCCGCGAGAGGGTCGAGGGAATTGCGAGGAGGGTCCTAGATGCAGGCGATATCACCTCTGTTGATTGGTTTCCTTCGTCTGCTGAGCCGTACCATCCGTCGCCAGAGGATTATATTCAAAAGGTCTGTTGGTCCGCCTGACTCTCGGCGACTCCCCTACTAACTAAGCGTGTCATAGGCGTGGAGCACCGCTGTCCGTCTAGATACTACGCTCATTCTCTTCGACTGTGGAGGGCTCATTCGCATCGGCGTTCGTCAGCGAGCTACACAGACGCTGCTGCTCTCTGATGTCATTGACGCTGTTGAGAGCACACAGCCATCATACGGTCGACTGTGGACTGCTCTGCATTTGGCCGCCGTACATGATGCCTTCCAGCGGGCACCACTACTCTTTCAAGCACAGACCGTTGAGCGAGTGCACAAGAAACGTAAGGCAGAGCATGTCGCAATGGAATCAAGGAAGCGAGCGAGGCTTTTGGAGAGCAATGCCGACGCCCGCGTTCTAGTAAGTTGAACGCCTGAGCTTGTAACCTATACTGAGCATGCGTCAGACTACAATGGAGTATATCGCGACTCACAGTGTTGCTGCCGTCACACTGCAGTTTGGTCTTTTAGACTCGCCGGCGCCCACGGTGTTATCAACCGCAGACGTACCCATTGCCGACGCAAAAGGATATCTGAACATTGTTTTGGACGCCAGGCTGGGCGCAGGTTCAACCGGTGATGCCTTCAATGCAGTCTTGGAGCCGGATGGGTCATCCCGCGCACCCAAGTACTCTCCGTTTGTTGTCAAAATGGCGACGACGGGGTACAAGATGCGCCGGTTGAAACACGAATATGCCATGTACTTGCGTCTGCAAAAAGCGCGCGTCAAAGGGATCCCAATGGTAATGGGCTTCTTCGAGAGCTCGTCAGCGAACATGTCTATCATGATCCTGAGCCACGTAGGGCAGCCGCTCGGACTGAAGATGAATGCGGAGAAGGGCGTCGAGCTATCACGCACTCAGATGTCGGTCTTGTTTCTATGGTTGACTTTCATTACTGACAGATGGTGTAGATTGGATCTGAGACGAACTCTTCGCGCCATTCACAAGGCCGGTGTTCTCCATCGCGATATACGCTCTTGGAACATGATGGAGGACGTCTATGGTAGGGTGTACATCGCCGACTTTGACAGAGCCACCACCAAAGGGTCCAAGGACAATTGTAGCGAGGAGAAGAAACGACTGAATGAGTTCCTGGACGGAAAGTTTGTTGATGAAGCGCGTGTCATTGGGCATGATGATATTGGGTCTGAGTAATATTACGGTACAAATCTCCACAAGCCTTCCGTGTCACATCTTTCGCCGCACCTTCTTTGACTGCTGCACCTCGTCTGGGACCTCCGATGTGACAGATCTTTCTAGTAAATCAGTAACCCACTTCATATCGCGGCGATCCTTCTCGAATGCGACATGGTCATCTGCGTCATAACGGGCTGATCTCCTCCACCCAACGACGTGAAAGGCCCTCCGGCCGCTTTCGTCCTCGTGGCCATAATCGTCATACAGGATGTGCTCTGGACTGAGCTGACCGTGCGTGACTCCTGTAGCATGCAAGAGCACCAGCCAGCTCTCGAGGTAATAACTGAATCGAGATAGAGGTCAATTCAATGTCTTCAACATTTTCTCTAAGCAATGACATACCTAAGGTGCTTGTCCGTATGATCGAGTGCTACAGTTGCTATGGTGAGGGGCGGCTTCGGAAAGTACTGCATGAGTAAGGCAGATGTTTCCCCATCTGAAAAGATTCCAAAGGGAATAGGAGTGACGCAGGGGTACGAGGGAGATACCTCATCGCCGCAGATGGCAAGAAGAGTCTCGTACTCTTGTTGCAGCGATCTTTCAGGCGAACTTCCCGTGCGGAACTTCGCCACCAACGGGCCCTTTTCCTGATCTGGCTGTCCATCCGCTCCAAGGAAGTAGCAGACGTAGGCATTCCCGTGTCGCATAGGAGCGTGAACCTGAAGATGGACATGACACGGAGACGATTGACCGGAAGTGATGACTTTCGAGCTCATGAGTAGTGGAGAGCGGACGCGCGAAAGAGGTCCCCCTTCGACATTTGCGGTGCCCCAGTGTACATGCAGCCGATCAACATTATAGAGGGCATCCCTCAAGTCGAACTGGTCCCTTGCCTCTTCCAATGGATTCAAAGGCTATGACGATGGTCAGTGAGCTGATGATCTGGCTAAGCCTGAGGGGGCTGAACGTACTTTGGGCTGCATCTGTGGCGCAAGAGTGTGTCCCAACTCAATATGGTATGTTAATCGCAGGGACTTGACTTTGAACTTTGCAGGACTGATCACGTCGCGCCCATGTAATGCGGTCCGAGGAAGTGTCCCCCGCTGAGTATCGTTCCTCCAAATCTCAGTACGCGCCAAAACATCATTTGTTGCCATGACGAACTGGCCAGTTTCGATAGCGAGGGGTGCGAATGGGAAGTTCTCAGACGGCGGAAGTGACATGTCGATGGGGTCTGAGACGTATAGTGTCTGAGTCTCCCGTTCGCGGATACAGATAAATCTGACGTCGCCGGTGACGATGTTGATGAATGTAGCATCACTTGAATCGCCAACCGTCCATGCCTGGAGTAAGATAAGTTGAGTATGGCGTTGATAATTCAAGGACAACAAGCACTGACACGTTGGTAGCAGAACATCGCTGAGTTGAAGACATCATCCTCCATTCCTGACACCCATTTTGACCGCTCACGGACAACGATCTTGGAGGGAGAGAGTAATTCTTTGATGATATGACTGTCTCGTCCAGTCGGACGCCCAGACACAGTCCTCTTCTCCGTCAAAATGCTTTGGCATTGGAGCGGTGACCCGCAATTCATTGGCTCGACATCGTTGTCATCGCAAATGTACGAAGTCCATCCCCGCTTGTCAACAAGATCGAAAACGGCGATCTCGTTCATTGCATTCACGATCTCGTCAGACGTGTATGGTCTCCCAACTTTGAGAACAACAAAAGGGAGAAATTCTGCATATCCCTGTTCTGTAGCAGCTTTGAGGCTGGCGCGGAGTTCAGCAGTCCCATTACACATCGGGACGGCACTGGGATCGAGGACAATATAGCCTTCGCCAGGTGCGTCGCATGCGAGGTCGGTGGCTCTTGTTTGCCACTTCAGGAAGCCGGGTTCGACCAATGAAGTCTCTCCAGGCTGTAGGAGTGCGGAGGCGATGGCAGCTGGGATGCGTGCGCGAATTGTGAGAGCAGAAACTAAAGCATCGACAGTGTCAACGGTTTGTGTTCTACCCCACTTGTCCACTTCGATATTCCTATTCCTGAGAGAGATGAAAGAGTGCTGAGGAATTGGCGTGGAGAATACATTTCGATTACTCTCGGCGTCGCGATATGTCTCGAACAGTGCCACAAGAGTTTGTGGGAGATTGTCGATGTGTTTGACATGTTTGAGTTGGTGTCCATTGTGCATGTGTAATGCGATGGGCCCAGGCCGCGGAATGTTGAGACGGTGTCCAACGAGCTCATCCCAAAAGGGGGTGGTGTAAACAAGGGGGTCGGAGAGGATTGCATCGTCGATTCGTTTACGAGTGCATGTGGCGCCATTGACCGTCGAAGTTCCGACAGGGGCCGTGAACATTTGGATAGAGGGAGCCCAGTTCGGCTCGGCCATATTTGCATCACCCATCGCAATCGTGGGGGCCTGCGCAGTGGGAGCAGACACTCTGAGGGGAGCGGGCCGCCACGAGATGGCAGCAGACAACGTGTCCACATCAGGCGGGGACTCTTGCATGGTGTGTAGACGTTCCGAGTGCTGTGGACGTTAAAATCAGATCGACGTTGGGATGGGGAAAAGACGCACTGACGGGGAAGAAAAGAGGGAAGGTCTGGTCTACAGCACTTGTAAACTGTGGACCTTTTATATGTCATCGTTCGCATTGATCGCCGCATTGATCAGGGACTTGCCATCGGATGCGGATGGTCTTTGTGGCGTCGAGTATGTTCCACGTCTGCGTGAGGCAGTCTCACTTTTTCTGAGAAGGACCCTAGGAAGCAAAGTCTGATACCTAGGAAACAGCGCCCCTGGTCAGAGCAGTTCGCTGCTGGTGCCCAATGTAAAAGTGCGACTCAGAATCTCCCGGCACCGAAGAGCGCCACTCATCCATATTCGGAACAAACGATCATAAGAAAGATGAGAGCGGATCAAGGGCCTATTGCCAGTAGCGGTACAGATTGGAACAAGACAAAAGCCTTCCATTGTCTACATCAGGTCATCACAATGTGTGCTCCTTTGCCATTGTCAATGCATTGTTGCTATAATGTTAGCTGATAGCGGATCGCAAAGAGTAGTAGAACAGGAAGGATGTATACGCAAAAAGGATTCACTGTACCACAGAAACTTACGGCTCGGCCGTTCCTTATACTGATCCATATACGAAATGATTTAGACCACTGGCAGAATCGTACATTATAATGATCGTACCCCAACGCGATGTAGGTCTGCGCGGCCTCTGCGCATTCGCTCATCCTCTTCGACTGTGAGAGCACAAGGAAGAATGTCATGAATGGCTACTTGCCGCACCGCGTCCCTAAACGGGATTGCCAACGCCTGTATAGCGCGCATCCTTTATGCGTTTCATTTTTCGAGGTGGTGGTTGGAGCATGAATTGTGACTGTGCAATCGATCTGGATCGGCCTTGTTGACTTTTTCTTAATCTTATGTTGCGTTGCTGTTGCATGGCACCGCCACTCCTCTAACACAGGTTCACTTGACAGAAAGTGATACTTACTGATTACCTACCTGAAACCGATAGGATCCAGAGATCTCACTCAAGGCGTTTGAGAGGAATCTGCATTTCAGTCGCTAGTACTACTAGGGACCACGGGAAGTGCATGAAAATAAGAGAAATAGACACAGAAAAAAAAGTAAAGCGATACTATTGACCACAGAATCCTCGGAAGTGGTCAGGGTCTTTTGCTCATGCGCCCCGGCGGCGACGGGATAGAACGAAGTGATCATCGCAGCCTCCATCGGTTGACGTGCTGACAGTTCTGCCTGAATACTCGCAAACATGTCGACAGGAGAGGCAGGGAATACAGAGGAATTCCTCGACGTGTGACCCCCATCCCCCGTACCCCATATCCAGTGATCGTTGAGGGTCTTATCCCGGTACAAGCACTAGAAGCGATGACGATGAATACCCGAGCCGAGTCAAGGGAAGAGCCGAGAGACTTACCCAGTGGCTGAAGGTGTCTACTGGTAGTGCGCTGTACATCACTGGAGCTGGCTCGGATATGGTATGAATCGCGAGACGATCGACTCTTTAGCATTCCCGAAGTAGCGATGAGCGTACACAAATACGTCGGCGGGCGCTTGCGCTACAGCAACCCTATATCAATATTAAATCAATATGGCGGCTCTGAGTTTATGAACGCAAGCGTACTCCATCCTAAGATCTGCGACTGCCATCGCCGAGGCAATCTGATATTTGTGTGAGGCGTATGCCACTTGCTTGAGAATGTCGAACAGCACATCGCCAAGGGAGGGAAGAGGCGGCATCGGATAGATGAACTTGAAGAGGATGGCAAGCACGGTGGACGGTTCATCAAATGCCGCCGCCTCCGCGCTTTTCGGTATGGATTCCATGGGAAAGGCGGTCGTATGCGCCTTGATGTTCGTGCTGTGAAGTTTGAACATGACATTGTCAGACGAGACGACGAGGATATCAGCGTCAGCTGCAGTGTCTAGTAAGGAATGCGGGTCAGTGGCATCAGGGTTGGAGAGGAGACCACTCACACTCTGGATGAACGCTTTTCTCTGCCATGGTGAGAACACAAGGAAGAGTGTCACCTCGAGGTGCTCTGCCGGCAGGCTTGCATCTGACTGACCTGATAATTCACACGGACAGGTGTCCTGGCACGGTACGTTGAGTTCAGAATAATCACTCACCTTTCGCTTCTATGAATCTGATACCTTGACGCGAAGATCATGTGCGCGTCTTGGTCTGTATAGATGTCATGTATGCGACACCCGAATCTCACGCCTCGTCACTCCTCAGGACCACGCTGTTGAAGGGGGAGATACCGATGTATATCACGAAGCATATAAAATAAATTACCATAATCCACAAACCTTTCTCTCTCTCTACGCCCGAATCCTCCAGCCATCCCCTTTCCTGGACACCTTTCCAACCCCACCAAATCCTTCCCTCACAACAAGCCACAACCCCGTCGAGCAGATCACATCCTTGATCTCCTCCGCCGTGAGGACCAAGCCCTGCAGCGATTTCTCCGCCTCGCTGACAACCACCTTCCTCTCCTCGTCCCCGTCAATCGCGATGATTTTGCGCTTGACAATTCTCACACGATCAATCTCGATGTCCGGCAACGGGTAGGGTACTTTCAGCATGGCGACGACCTTGGGGTGGTGTGGGGTCGGTGACAGGGTGCCGACCTTGACCTTCACAGGGCCGGACTTGGGCGGTCGCATAGCAGGTGGGCCCGACGGCGGAGCGACGCGTTTAACTTTGAGGGTACACGTCCAGGGAGTTTCTGAATCCTCCGGATCGCTCTCGTCGCCGGAATCGAGGTCGACGGTAGCCTGGCGCCGGCTAGTTCGAGAGGAGACGGAGGATCGAGATTGGCCTCCCCTCGTCTTCTTTGGCTTTCCCCGTCTCCACTCTACTCGAACGTCCACTCCCTCGCCGACGGTTGACGCTCGTCCCCCGCTCAACATCCCAGCCAAGACGCTTTCCCCGCCCTTTGCCCATCGCCGCACCTGCCAGACATACATCGCAGGACCGCGCCCAGTGAAGGGGTTTCCGCCACGAGCGAATTGAGGCGGATACGCGTTCCCGCTGAATAAAGAGACCAACGACGCGAAGATCGCCGGATTAGGTGGAGGCGGGACGCTGATGTTGAGAAGTGGTTGGATACCAAGCGTGGCGGGTAACAAAACTTGTGCCGGGACCTCAGGCGCAGGTTTAGGCTCTGCGCTAAGCGACATGCGTTTCCGGTTTGGCGACGGACTCAGGTTTCGGGGCATATACGGCGAGGACGCGCTTAAGTGACGAGAGTGTCTGGTTGGAGTCTTCATGGGCGAGTCGGGTGTTGGGGGTGTGGAGGGTATCGGGGTGGGGATATCGGGTATCGGGATAGGCACGATGGTGTTGTCCGGTTTCTTCTTGAACATGCGTCCAAAAAGGTTGTCTTTTTTCTTGGTGGGTTGGGAGGAGATGGATGAAGGCGGATTCTGCGACCCAGCAGACGATAGAGATATGGCGGACGATTCGGGAGTAGGAGTGGTAGGTCTGCTTCCGCCCAGTCCACTGTGCGATGACCCTCGGCGCGAATCTACCGACTTTTATGTTAATCGCCTGAGAAACCCGGAGCTGTGGACCTACCAAAGGTAGGCGACGTCTGCAGTATTGCCACAGCCGCTGTGTCGCTCGCCGCCCAGACCTCCACAACCTCCATCGCGGCCAGATCTACCATCTCCAGCCGCCGTTTGGCGAATTTCGCAATCTTTGCATCCGTGCCCGCGTCAACGATCGTATTCGTCATGACATTGTGCGCCTGCAAGTTGTATAGCGGCACGATGGTCCTCCTGCCCGAGCCCGAGCTGGATAGAGACGCGAAAGAGGATGTCGACATCGACGAGTAATCCGAGCGGTTGGTCGACGTGCGCGACAGCGGGACCTCTTCTTCTGACCCAGGAGCGGCAGAGTCGAGGGACTGGCGGGGAGTAGCAGCGGTCACCAAGCCGCCCGGGCCGCGTGTGTTTGGTGGCACAAGCTGTACCTGCAGATTCAGCGGGTGGTTCGATTTCGCGGGTGGCGGGCGAACAAAGATGAATGTCTAGGCCGGATCAGCATCGTAGGAAAGGCGCAGAGAAGGAAGCTCGACCTCGTTTGCCTTTCTGTCCTTCTCCTTCCCTTCCTTGCCGTCGTCTTCCTTCTTCTTCTCCTCGTCGTCCTCTTCGTCGTCCATCTGGATCGACGATGCTGATGGCGGCAGCGACGGGCTTTTCTGCAGCACGCTGGGCAGAAAGCTGTTGAACGACGACAGCATCGAGGCGAAATCCAAAGCAGCGAGACTGGCGGTGGGATCGCGGGCAGGAAGAGCAAGGACTATGGAAACCAGCGGAGGGAACACGGATGTAGAAAGCCAAGATGACGGGGTATGATGTCGACAATTGCCGCTCGTGTCATTGTCCCCACGCAATCAGGAACATGAAACTGTAAACGGTTTGTTTCGCTTCCTCTGTTACGCAGCGCTGCGCCGTGGCCCGTCCCGTCATCTTCGGTTATCCGATGGAAATCAACTACGCGTGGTCACGGTGGCCGGATAGAACTGCAGCTACCACACGAGTATAACATTCTTAGATGCAAGGCCCAGTCTTACTTTCCAGATGACGGTGTCTATGCGTTCCATACGTTGCGTTTACTTGGCATGAGAAACGATCCGGATCTAGGTCGTAGTCCCCCGTAAGAGATCCGCACACTTTGCGACGACGGTGTTCGTTCTCCGACTGCTCGCTACAATCAAGCGGCAGAAGAATGAGATCTCTTTTTTTGCGGTCAGGACGGGCCTTCTTCGTGCTTACTGTCAAAGAATCTTTCTTGTAATTGCTCGCATCATTGCGCCACAATTCTCGCCCAAATCTGCCGGCGGAGGGGCGCTACAATAGCTCAAACTGCCCACTTATATTCCAAAATCAGCGTGGGCGCGTATTTATCTACGGTCATCAACCCGGTTATCTACAGGGTCGGCGCGACGCCAATCTGTGTGGCGGTGCGTCTGCCTTACTCAGACACAGATTCGAAACGGCGAGTGGGGCCATGCTACATTCTCCTTGTCTTTCTGTGTCTCATTTCATTATCTAGGCCCCACCTGCGCTCCGCCCAAGATGATACCCATCGTTTCAACTTGCAGCTCCCCAGAGTGAATGCGGTCTTGACGCCGCGATCTACGGCATACGCGCAGAGTAAGCAATACCTCTTAGGCTGTCCATTTCCCAGATTCATTGATCCTTACTCTATAGCTTCCAGAGTCGACCACGCACTGGCACCCCTTGTTCGCTCCCGGTGATGCTTGACCGTACTCTCTCACAAAGTCTATCTCCGCAGCGACTGCGCTCTTGAACAGCTTGAATCCTCAACGATCTTCGAACCTCTGTTGCACACTGCACAGAGTCGAAACGATTAATCCGCGCAGTGCGAAGTAGCACTCATCGATTCATCCCTTACCCCGGCCACTCTTTTGGTGCCGAATCATTTTGGTTAGAGCTCGACAGTCAATTCTCTTGCGAGGTCGGTGGTTTATGTCTTTTGCAGTGCCCTAATTCCAAAGACTCATCCAAAGTCCCGTGGCCCGGCCTGCGAGCATCGAAGTTGACAGCCTGCGACTATTGACAGCCATCTCGCCGACATCGGTCTACGGAAGTGCTTCATGCGCACGTCAATTGACTCTCTTGATCACTGTCACTCTAGAGTCCATGTCTTGAGAGCATACAGTGGTCGGTATCATGGTAGCCTCAGCAGTGAAGTCTGTCGGTATTCCTCGCCGGTCTTTTTGTTCTCCGTTGTTTTAGACATGATCTCTTCTCCGGGTGTCTCTGTCTTACGTCCCCACATCGAACTTCATCTGGGCGCTTTGCAATATTCCCACCAAAGCGGCTTGCTGGAATGGTCTGGCGACTGGAACGGAAATCCGTATGGTCAACGGCCTACACCAAGTAGCGCCCGATGTTCATCGCCCATTAACCACGACAGTTAATACATGGCATACTACCCTATACTCGAAGGGTCAAAACGGCGAGAATGGTCGCATGATCTGTGCATGCACGCTCTGGCCAGAGAAAACAGTAACAGGTGGTTTAAGTTCCGGTTCTCGAATTCGCCGACATAGGAGCATGTGCTCAGACGAGTCGGAGAAGTATCATTCCAGTTATGAGACTTGCTTGAGTAACGGTCAAAGGGCGTGCTCGAGCGTGACTTGTACTTCAATGAAAGAACCATACGGGCACGGATGTCCATGAAATCGATGATGACGAGGCCGTGGTATGGGTACATTGTTCTAGTAAGTCAAAATCGAACGATCTGTGTGAGCGCGCACTTTTGTCAGATGCGTGAGGTGCAGGGTTCAATGAGGCGGCATAGCGATGACCGACGTCGGGTTATGCCCTGTCTTCATGAAGAACCACAGAAATCACCGAGTTAAACCAAAGTCATCGGCCATTAAATGGAGTTCGGCCATAGGACAGTCGACATGAGCGGCTTGGGCGCTGAAAGCGTAGTGCTCCTGTTTCGATGTGACGCAAACACGCACTGAGTTTTGTAAACAACCGACGCTCCTCCTCAGAGTTGCCACTTTGATACATGACACTCAACACGATCGCTAAATTAGACTATCTGCGACGCCACTCGATAGACCACAACTTTTACAGCCGTTGCGTGTGTTAAGCTAGGGTATTCTACACGATGATATACAGGTATATATACAAAAACAAGACAGCAGATATCAAAGCACAGTATAACGTGATACACTTTTGTATTTCTTCTCTCTTCTCGTCGTCCTGCCGTGGAAGCATCTAGCCATCCTCTTCGCCCATCTCCGCCGGCTTCAACATGCCGGGAATCTTCTCCGCCCGCTCCCTCTCCTCCTCCGCCCTCCTCGCTTTCTCGGCCTCCTTCTCCTCTTCCTCCCCAAAGTCCTGCTCCTTCAATACGATCAGGAAGTCCCTGACTGCACCCTTGAAATTCGCCGCATCGTTGTAGAACAATCCCAAGCGTGCCGTGAACTCCGCCACCTGCGCGCGCGGTACATGAGCGAACGCTCCGCCAAGCAGGTTGCCGCAGTAGTCCTGGAGCCATTCCTTGTTCTGGCCTGGCTGGGCGCCTTCGAAAACGTTGGAAGTCTTGAGCTCGCCGTCGACGAGTCCGAATACGCGCGCGAGGATGGCGGTCTGGAGGGTAAAACCGCTCTTGTGCTCCGAATCGGTGAGGACGAAGAAGATTTCCTGTGTAATCGGGAGGAGGTATTGCTGGAAGAACGACGTGCTGATCTCTGGCGGCGATTGGGAGAATTGAATGCTAATGTCGAATAGCACTACGAACAAAGTCGTCAGTGAGGATCGGTGGAAACAAAATGAAGACGTACTGTTCAAGGCTACATCAGCGATATCACGCATCGTATGCTTGATGCCCCAGAAGATACTGTTCATGAATGTCTTAAACTGATCCGCCTGCAGAAGAAGTAGCGCTGCAGTAGATTGTTTGAGTATGTTCGCGTACGCATAGAATCAGAAAACTCACAAGAAAAGCAATGCTTTTCGATTGCTTCGAGCAGACGGTAGAACCACAAACGATGCTCTGGGAACTCCGTGAAGTCTTGTGTGATCATGGCCAGCGTCGGTTCGAACACCGCGTCAAGAATGGGAACGATCTGGGGGGAGAGGAGCGTCTACAATCCAATGCTCGTCAGTACGATACCGAAAGAGGATAGGTCTCCCCCTACCTGTAAGCGATTCGTAACAACTGTCATAAGTCCCAAGACCTCTGCATCCCTGGCCGTCGGCAGATTGGTTTGATAGTCGCCCAAGATGGCATCGAGCAGTGGCGGCACGAGCGTATTGTTTACATTCTCGAGATCGTCCGCCCGTTGGATGTACGTCTCCATCAATTTGAGGACATCTTTCTTGACGGTCCTCAGTTGTCGTACTTTGGGTGTGCGGGCAGCGATAGCACCTGAGACTATCATTCAGTTCTGAGAGAAGTCGGGCAAAAATAAGAACCCACCAGCAGCAGCGTTCGCCTCGTTGATAAGCCCACTGACCGCTCGATACAAGCCCAACATATCAAGGAAGATCCTCGCCAGCTGCGGGAGGAAGAATGGCCCAATACTCGTACAAGCTGAAGTGTTGCTCTTGAGGACATTCGACAGCAGCTTGAGGTTATCCGGCGATGAGAGAATGTCGGTTGAGTGTGCTGCCTGCGCCATGAGCGCGTCCCAGGCACCGTTCGGAAGGTTCATGAGCTCGCTGAGGAGTGACTCTTGAATAGTTTTGTTTGGTTGAGCGGCGATCATGTATCCGATGGCTTCGTAGACGGTATGAACCTGAACTGGGTCAGTCGCTTGACAGGACGTGAGAGCTGACGAGATGTACCTGCGCTGGAGACAGATCGACCGTAATTCGATTGAGGGTCCGAAGAATTTCATTGATGAACGGTTCCCTCTCGCCCGACTGCTGCATGACGAAATGCCGCCGACACTTCTGTGCTATCTTGATGAACGTGTCGCAAGCCATATCTTGAACACCTGTTGATTACACACGTCAGTATGCCAGAGCCAGGAGTCCCTTTGACGAAGCCGACTGACCTTCGTGCGTCTCATGCATGAACTCAAACAACTTGTTGACAACGGTCTTCAAGAACCTCCAGTGCGCCTTCAGGAACCGCGGGTATTGGCCCACGATGTACATGATGTCGCTGGCCACGACCGCCTTGTTATCCTTCCCGCGTTTTATCTCCACCAGCCCAAGCAAGTCCTTGATCACGCCGACCAGGAACCTCTTCTCCATCTCCTCGCTCATCGCGCCGGAAATAGAGCCGATTGCCCAGCAGAGCGTGTTGAGGTTGTTCCAACTCCACTCACTCCCGTCGACCTGGCGAGCGAGCTTGTTTACTAGGATGGACTCTGTATCGACGACGTCGAGATGAGTGAGATAGATGAGTGCCTCGCGCATCGACTTATAAAGGACGATGGTGTCGATCTCCTTGAGGTGCTCGCGAACGATTTCGCCTTCGTCGTTCTCGACGATGAGGACCTGAATGTCAATGAGTGGATTGAATAGGAAGGCTGCGACGTAAGAGGGGGGGGGAAAGTTGGCAGACGAGGGAAGGAATACGAAGGAATTGACGAACTCACCTCCTCCGGTTTGACCATCCGGCCGATGACCACCAACCTCAGGTTGCTCAAGATCTCTGCATATCCGTCTTTTCGAAGCTTCATAGGCCCGCCCATCCCGTTTCCATCATCACCGAAGCTGATCCCAAAGCCGCTAATTGGCATTATCGTCTGCTCGTTGTAGAGTGCCGAGAGCAGCTTGATCCAGTACTCGATACAGATCTTGAAGATTTCGCGCTCTTCGACGGCGCTGATTTTGACCAGGTACGCGTGTCCCAAGAGGTTGGCGTCGGAGTGGGCGTCTTCGACGTAGGCGAGGTGATTGGAGAAGAAGTTTGTGAGGAAGAGGGCCAGGTTGAGGACGAGTTCCTCTCCATCACTGCTGGACGTCGCGTACGCTTCAGCGAAGTTGGTGGTCGGCGGGACAATGACGGTGATCGTCGTCACGACGCTGGTATACATGATGGCCAGCCGGTTCCCGTACTGTCCTAAGGCCGGCAGTGAAGAGATTTCCGCCAGGCATCGGAGAGCCACGTTCCTCGATTCCTGGGGTGCAAGAAATTTGTTCGTGAGGAGGTCGATGAGGGGTGTTTCGAATATGAAGCCGAGCGGGATCCAGGAGAGAAAGCGGTAGAGGGTTTCGAGGGTCGCGCGGAGGAGGGAAACTTTGGATGCCTCCTGGAGGATCTCCATACAGAGCTTGAAGACCTCGCTAAACTCGTCCCCCATCTGCTGTTTCAGCGCGGAGACCTTGGCGCTCGTCATGCTCTCCAAGCTGTAGTCGAACACTTCTTCGGAAAGCAGTTTGAGTATCGCCATGTTGTTCTCGCACAGAGAGAGGTTCGTCTTGGAAGACTCGACAAGTTCGGGGATGAATGTAGGCCAGTTATGCGGCCACTCCTGCTTCAAAACCTATAATTAAAGGCGGGATACGTTGGTGATAGGATTTCAAAAGGAGAGGAAGCGCAGCGCACCTGAATGAGCGCCAAGTTCAGCTTGCCGATAAACGCCTTGTCCCTCTTGAGCGAAGACTCGTCGGACGCGACCTTGACTGTCGACGAGACGATAAAATTGCGGATCCCTGCACGTAGGCACATCAGAATGGCCACAGTCCGGACATGAGTAGAGCGCACCTTGCCTCTGTCCCTCTGGCAAAGTCTTCCATCGCGTCGTAATTAGCTTCTCCAGGATTTGGAGCGCAATGTACTGTCGCCACGAAAATCAGCCTCTGCCGGCTCTATGGCTAACAGGAGGATGTACGGACCTTGCTCTGAACATTTCCCGAGACCTCTAAAATATCTGGTACGCGCGTCCAGCTCTCCGGGTGCTCCTGGAAAGATTCTAAGATGGTTTTGGCTTGTTTAGCCTGCGTGTGAAGTGAGTCAAGACAGTAACGAGTCAGTTGAGGGTTGCGCGGAGCGTACTTCATCGCCCTGCCCGCTAAAGAACGCTTGTACCACCCGGTCATATAATCCCACGTCAAAGTCGGTCGAAAAGTCTAGTAGCGCCTGCGTTTTCGATTGGTCAGCACGATAAGAAGTGTCAACCAGAGCAGATGCCAGCCAGGCCAAACGGAGATGAGCGTATTGGCGGCAGGACCGATGTGGGAGGCGGCAGCATGAGGACAACGCACCTCCATGACATCGATGTGGATGGTAAAAGGCCAACCTGTGAATGCCTGCCGGCGTGGTGGTGATCGCCGATGTCAGGTGGCGGTGCTCAGTCCGTTCCATTCTTGCCTTCATGTTCCTGACTCGCCGTTTTTGCTTCCTTCAGCGCTCCAGCATTCGCTCAAAAAATACACGCTCGTTCATATAGCTGATATTCTGATGGTGCTTCCATGTGAGAATCTTCCTCAGCCAATCTACCGTCTACAGATCTAGACCCAGAGTGACTCGCTCAATCATGATCTGCTACGCTCGCTTGCGACGGCACAACGACGTTAGGCTTACGCCTTCCTATTTTCACTGCACTGGTCTCTGTTGGCCATGGATTATGGGAGCACGATTCTCATCTTATATCGAGCTTCCATCACCTCGGACTCTGTCGAGACCACAATCTGGCTGGATACTGCCGTGATACCGGGCATTGTACTACTTGGACCTGGCACTGAGCCTCCTGAACCGCACTACACAAGTTCAGTAAATGCTTCCAAGTTGTCATGTCCGCTCAACTTGTCGCGATTCTCTACTTGGGCCGAACAGATCCGCGCGATCTAACACATGAGGCTCTAAGCTCTTGCGTTGTTGGCTATGATCGCGTCTCAGCCGGCTTGTCTCAGTAGCGAGTAGTGCCTACTCGCCCTCTTTTACGCGTCGCTCTTAATCTGTCGCTCTTAACCTCGCTCTTCCGTGCAGCCTCAACCGTTCTCCCCAAATGCCATCTTTCCTTGTCCGATATCTCTCTTCCCCCTTCCTCACTTTTGTACCGTCTTCAGAAAGTTGATTGATGGTGATGTTTTTGTCTGCGTACGGACCTTTCCATGGTAGAGATGTACGTGCCTTGGTGTCACACCTCGAATAGAATTGTTGTTTCGCCTCGCGATGCTCGCGTTGTGTATTAGTCTATGCAGAACACCTATTTGTGCTCGTCCGATTCTGCGCAACAGCAAAGTCGTCACATCGCGGGCTCCCACCCATTGATCTCAAGTGGGAACTTTCACCTCCATTTTTCCTTCTGCTACAGGCAAGGCGACCGAGCGCTTATCGCGATTACGCCCTGGTATATATATATTTGTAGCTGACAGGTTGCGTAAAAGGTTTCCCGTGCCGCGTCTCAAGGCAGACTTTGTCTGCGAAAAGTGTCGACTGGCATTCTGTCTTGGCCCCCATTTAGGCCGTATCCATTGAACGTTTACGTACTCAATACGCCTGAACTGTGGGAGCAAGCAGTACCAAACAGTGCCACTCCAACGAAAACCCTCATGTTGGTTCGTCTTATAAAACACACGATAGAGTTGTGAAATTCATCGCATTCTGGCGACGTGAATACGAGGTGCGATCTCAGCTCACACGCAATGACAGTGTCACTGACAGCACCTGACAGTGGCCTCATACGATCCAAGCGTGGCGGAGTTGCTCTGGAATAAATTGGGGCCTGTTTTGAGCAAACACTGACAGTAACAAGAGAGGTCCGGCGATCAAAGAGGCAATCAAGAGAGAGCGAACGCTTAGTCTCTATGGGACAGATTGTTTATAGGGGGCGGGCTGAGTCATCCTGTCCTGGGACAGGATGTCACGTGGGACGACGCCGGAAGCGCCGGAGGGGCTACACGACGCGTCGGGGATCGCTTCTGACAGCGAAATGTGCTTCCTCGGGTCGGGGAACAGCGAGAAAGGCGTCGTTACCTAAAGAGTAGATTAGATGTCAATCAAATCATCTGCTTACGCGTGCTGGTACCGGTTCAGAATCGTCCGAGAGCCGCCATCCTGTCCCGTACGCTCTCCCCACTTATGTAGACATGGGACAGGATGTTGGCTGGGAGCCGTGCCAGCAAATAGCCTGTCCCATGAAGTCCTAAGGTCGAGGAATGTACATGGGACAGGAAGGCCTTCTCGGCGACCGCTCTGGCCCATCAAGAAGTACACGAGGCGCGTCAGTACCCGAACAAGCAGCGAGAGACGCGTTTTGACGCGACTTTAGTGGTACTGGGAGTGCCGGGCGGGCCTGCGGCGCCACTGAGTAATAGATACCATGTACAAGAATGTCTTGTAGCATTTACAGGCAGCAGTGAGCTCACAAAGAACTGGTATCCTCTCAAGAATGGTCAGAAAAGCGGAAATGAGTGGAATTTCACTGTATGCAAGGTACGCTAGAGGCCTCGCTCACTCCCAGGCTCTGATACATCTCAAATACACTACCTATCGTCTCATAAAGCTTTTCCGACGCTGATCTGGGGATGGAGAGACGTGCCAATGCTGTTTTCCGGCTGTTTTTGTGGTTCGCGAGCCTTATTCGGCGCAATGACCGGGGCCGGCAGTGACGTAATGGTTTCGGCACGTTCTGACTATCTGTCCCAGGGCGATCTAAGTGTAGCTTATGTCCGTCGTGACTCGTGTTTTCTCCTTCTACCCCACGAAGACGACAACAAACGTCAGGCACAACACCTTTAGGGCGGTCACCGAATGACTTTCGTGCTGTTGGGCTGTGATGGGGTGCGTCTTGCGCTGTCGTCCTATTCCATCCATTGAGATCGCGCCCACAGGCAAAGTTATGACGGTCGACAAGGATGACCTTCGCAAGACAACACAAACGGACTCGTTAGTGCCGGCACATGTTCCTTGAGCGGGCGTATCTGCCATGGACGGGCTTAATGCAAGGTGCATCTCGCATGGTCCGAGTCGTCCCCCCGCATGCCCTGAGAACATTCGCAAAGAGATCATCGCCATGGCCCATGGCTGACTCCAACATCCACATCGGACATCGGACATCACATCACCTTCCGCTTCCTCTCACATCGGAATCGGAAAGTATCTCTCATACCGGTGTCGGCGGCGACGACGACCAGCTCGACGCCGCCATGCATCTTATATCAGCCCCCTGCCGGTGCTCCGAGTCGTCTGCTGCGCGAACAGAATCTACTGGAGACTCGCTGCTTTGTTGCCAAGACAGCGACTGAGCCATGGAAATCCCGCTGATGTCGAGCGCGTGGGTGACTGCTTCTACGTAGTGATCCCGGGTACATGCAGTCTTTACTCTCATGCCGGTGTACTGACCACGCTCCTAGACTCAGCGCAGCATGCAGAAGAGTCCCGGTTACCCGTTCGACTTTCCGCTCGTACCTATACCCTTCTCCTTGCATCACAGTCCCGGACTTCGGATTAGGCGCGACGACGTCCATTCCACAGGTGACAGGTCGTAACGTTGGCTTCATCAGCAGCATGGAATTCTTCTCGCCATAGGACTTATCTCTGGAGGGATTCAACGTCTCCAGCTACACAGGACCTCCGCTTCTTCCTTTATGTCATTGATACCAGTCGTCGTTGTCCATGAATCTCGGAGTCCACCAACACGCGTCCTTCCTCTGATTTGGCAGGTTGGGTTTGGCTCTAATGAATGGAAGGGTCCTTTCAACGGGCCATAGCGAGGTGTGTTGTGGCATATCTACACCACACGATACTGACTTCCATCGTCGTTTTGGTGATTCTTACATTGTACCTCGAGGACTTGACGACACTGATGGCGAAGCGCTTGTGGAACGCCTTCTGTCCTCCTCCCAAACATCTTTCATGGCACAGCGCATCACAGCTGTGGCCCCCTTCTTAGGCCATCGGCAAGTTAACACGCGTACCCCACCTCGAGCTGCTACTATGCTACTCCTAACGGACAATCTACCTACTTACTTACGGCTGGCACCCTACTTTTCTCCACGGACAGCGTACGTACATGAAATTGCAGAACGTCTTTGTGTACTCCTTTTTGTGGTGCTGGTCGATCAGGATACGTTTTACCATGCGACGTTCCATAGCTTATTCGCCTACTATATACAACTCAAAAGGTGTTGTCATGGAGGAACAATCGATGGACCCCATTTGCTTTCGCCAGCACACAGGGACGGACGCGCGCAGGTCCGTAGCACAGTGAAAACAGCATCGGTATTCTTGATATCGTCTCACTATCCTGCCTTCGCGTGACAAGGATGGCAAAGTTGACTCCCGCAAATCACAATTCCGAATTCGATCTACTTGATCCACACTGGCCGCTCCGTCAGCGACTCTACTGTCACCCATTGGGGCACACGTCAGTGTACCCTAATACGATGCACACGTCTAACTTCTGCCACAGACAACACGTACAAGTATTTCTCGGCCAGCGGTGTGTACCCGTTGCGCCAGTGGATTTCATGAGACTGTGTATCAGCACGGCTTCGATACTGGTAATGTCTGCACTCAATACGGTTGGATCTCATGGCCCATGCTCAGCCTGTGGCCCTAATCGAGTCCCGCAGGTACAATTTGCTATTCAATATGCTACAGTTCGATCTCCATGAATACCATTCAATGTTGAGCTTTTCATGATACTGTCCTTGACTCCTTGTCGTTCAGTCAGAATGTACGTACCAAGCTTGTGATGTTCTCCGCTTAAGACTGCGCACATTTTGCTGGGCTTGCTGTCAATGGTACCTTTGACCGCTTTGTTGATTAGGCAATCCTCGCCAGCCTGAGTGCACGACTGCGAGTACCAGGCGGATAAAGTCAAATGTACACTTAGTTGAGACACAGGTCACACATCAAGATCATCGCCGGCACCTGATATCTGTGGCTGGCACAGCCCAGCGCCGGTACCGTCTCAAAATCAAAAGACCCTATGTCGGGGTACACGCTGGTCTGTTACAGATAATTGAACAGATTTGCGAGTATCTCGGATGGTCCACTTAGCTGGGTAACGTCGGGATTGCCGTAGGATGGGATGACAAACTTTAGGCTGCGGTGTGTACGACGGTGCTCGCGCGATGCACTGGCAGGGTAAAGACCATTTCACACAAGGCAGAATATAGACATCGGCGTCAGGAGCGCAGACTGAAAACTCGACGTTAAGGTTGGCATCGGAAATCCGGGAGACTGTTGACGTTTGTCCATCCACTTCCCAAAGTTCTGAAACTTGGCAAAAGACGCTATATTGACGTTCGTACACAGATAGATTGTTCGGCTCCATTCTGTCATTATGTAGACTCCACTTCTTAAGGTCCGGACTTGAGAAAAGGCGCTATATCACGTTCATACGTAGATAACTTGTTTGACTCGATTCTGCCTTTATACACGCCTCATGCCCACGTGTCGTGGAAACACTCGTCTAGCTCGACTCATCACCTTCTCACCACAAGGGGACTTAGCTAAAAGCAAGCACACCCCAGGCAGCGGCCGCTCCTAGCGTCACAGCTGCCGTGGTCCTAAACATCGTCGATGCGATGCGCTTGGCGCGCTTCCGCTCCGGCTTGAACTCATCCGTGTTCTCTCCTTGAGGCTCCTCGTCCTCCTCCTCGCGCTTCCGCTTCAATTTCTCCTTTGGACGCTCCAAGGTCCCCTCCAGGTCCCACCTGTTGGCTTCCTCCCACTGGATTGTCTCTGATACCACTGCAGACATCAGGAACCACTGTCGTTGCGGAAATAGAGAGACTCACTATTGTCCAACCATCTCCTCTCCTCCTCTTCCTCCTCCCGTTGTTCTTCCTCTAAGCGAATCAGCTCGTCCAACTCCCTGTCTTGAGCTCGCTTAACCGCCTCCGCGTGCTCCGCATCAATCTGAGCTTGCAGATCCTCGCAGAAACCACTGTCGTCGCAGAAATAGGGAGACTCAGCATCGTTCATCCATCTCCACTCCTCCTCCTCCTCATCCCGTTGTTCTTCCTCTCGGAGACTCAGCTCCTCCCACTCCCTGTCTTGATCTCGCTTAGCCGCCTCCGCCTGTTCCGCCCCAACCTGAGCTTGCAGATCCTTGCAGAGCCAGAGAGACTCAGCATCCTCCATCCCTCTCCACTCCTCCTCCTCCTCATCCCGCTGTTCTTCCTCTCGGAGACTCAGCTCCTTCCACTCCCTGTCTTGATCTCGCTTATCCGCATCCGCCTGCTCCGCCTCAATCTGAGCTTTCAGATCCTCGAAGGCACGATAACCGATCTCCTCGGCCAGCGCCGCGCACAGGCGGCGCAAGTCCGCCAACTGGTCTTCGACGTCTGCGATCTTGGCAGTGAGTTCGGCGGTGGTGGCGGGGGGTGGGCATGGCGTGTCATCCTTCTTGACAGTGCCGGATGTGGTGGGAGTCAGAAGATCTAAGACATACGACGCGGGCGAGATCATACACAGGTCGTGCGCCTCCAGTTCCGGACAAAAATTGCCGCCGTGAACGTCCGAGGGTGGCAGCGGCCTCGGCAACGGTATGTGTTCGTGGGCGGGAATGAGGGTGGTAGACTTTGCAGACAACGAGTAGGACGGAATCTCCTCCACGTCCGACTCAGAATCCGAAGCGCACATCGACGAGAACGGGTCTGCATCCTCCGCCTCCTCCATGCCGTATGGCCCGGACCTAGCTTCATGATTCACCTGCACCCTGACAACCACCGGTTCCACTACCTCCCCATTGCTCGTAACACTCTTCCCAAACGTCAGCTCGTCGCCCGGCTTAATCTGATGCGGCTTGTACGGCTCCAGCCTGAGGTTGCGCAGGTGGGTGCCGTGGTGCGAGTTGAGGTCTTTGATGTATACCTATTCACGCACGCCAGATGAGGTGGAATGAAATGGAACACAGGGATTGATAGACCGCACCTGTCCGCCCGCTCCAAAGGTAATCTCGGCATGTCGTCTGCTCACCACCGGGCACCGGAACATCGCCGTCCCTTCCAAACACTCCTTGCTCTCAACTGGAGGTCGCCGCCCAACCAATATCGCCTTGCCGTCCTGTGGCCGTTGCACCGTTATTGTGGTCTCCCCATGTAGCGTGATGCCTGACAGTCATAATAGTCAGCTTCTTTCCTTTCATGGGAGTAAAGCGGGTAGCTGACCGGTAGGTTGCAATTGACGCAGGCCCATGTATTGTATGTCATCGTCTGCGTCTGTCATGGGCTCTTGTTGCTGCGGTGTATGGCGGTGATGAGTGTGAAGGTCTAAGAGTCAGACGCGTTCGCCTCCGCGCTGACTCTTTCATGTGCCGGGTTGCCGGAGATAGCTCGGCACGGCACTTTCCGCCGAAACGTGAGTCTGGGAGCGACGGTCGGCGTGGGTGCGTGCGCCCTCGAGATATGGCGCTCGAGAGCTCGGAACTCATGTATTGGGTGAAAAATCGATTGACCCTATGTATGATATGTATGAATGTTTATTGGTAAACGCGGGGCCACAGATGGATGGTAGTGCATATGTGCGTGATGTCGTGATCGTAGGACTCGGTCACTCGGTGGGGCAGCGGCGGCATAACGATACTCGGAAATCGTCGAGGGTGGTAGGGGGCGTTGGTGAGCGGGAGGCGGAAATGTGAAGGTGAGTGGATGTCAAGCGAGAATGCAACAACGGCTCACCAAAAGTGTCGGAGCGTGCTGGGAGCTGTGCGGGCCAAGACATGTCCATCTCCTCGGTTTACCCTTGCTCGACACCCTCCTTCATATCCCGTCGATCTCCAAGGTCAAATTCGTCGCGGTCCCGCACCCTCCGTCGTCGTTGGGAGGAGTGTGCCTGGAGGGAAGGCCGGGGCGGTCCTGGAGTCAGAAGAAGAAACGGCATTCGGAGCGACGGAGCGGACCATCCGACAGTGGGTCTTGCTGGTGGTAGGCTCGGATGTTCGAGCTGGGACGAGGGTGTTGGGAAGAGAGCGCCAAGGATCACATCATCGCCGCCGGCAAATGCAAATCTGATCTGCTTGCCGTTTCAATTTGGGACATGATCAGTGTCCGTGTCCATTGCTCGCTGACCACGACAATGACAACGACGACGCTGCCACCTCGTCGTCGTCCGCCCAACGCCGGCGTCTGCTACAATTTTGGACATGTTCAACGCGTCGTGCTCCTCGACCATGCGCAGCAGCCATTCTGGACTGTCGGCACTCCCATGCCGACGCGCATGCCCCGCCAAGTGGGCAGCAGCAGCCCGAGCCGGTGTCGGTGCATGACAGCGACGACCACACCACCGGACGATGGTGACGACAACGGCAGCGCGGATGGATGGGTATGCGGGCGGGTTTCGTCAATTGTAAAAGCTAGGTGCGCTGTCTGATGGCGGGCACTCGCGAACGGTGCGTGTATCGCCTTTCTTTTACTTTGAATACGCCATCCATGCACTGGCGCATCCAATTGTTGGCTGATTCCTCTGTAGATGTGGATGTTCGCACGGTGTAAGCCCTCCAATGAGGCGCCCACCCACATCTGGTATCTACACACCACGACATAAGACCACCGCCGTAGTCGCGGCCTCATTTGTGCAGTCTACATCACCTAAATCTTCCTCGTCATCATCCCGACTCCCCGCCCTCGAAGACCATACATCAGATAAGGGTCGTTATCTGTTGTACGGTTTTTGAAGGCGAGCCGTCCTCCGCCACAAAGACGGCCACCTGCTGCTCGTCACCATCGCGTCTCTCCCTCTCTCCCGCCGGCACCCCCTCATTGGCACCATTTTCAGCTGTGTTGAACGCTGCTACGCGTCATGCGCCCCACGTCTCCTTCTCTACGACTAGCGTAGCAATCATCTCCGAATTGTTGACACTCCTTGGCGACGCGTAAGCCTCAACACCATAGGCAGACAAAGCAGCCTCTGCTGGTCTTGCATCTGCAGGATGACGACGACGACCTAACATGGACGACAACGGTTCAAGGCCGTCTCCGTTGGTATCATTGCGGCGCGGCGGCCGGGGAGGGGCGCCCATCCACGGTGCGTTTCTCTTTCTTTTTGTTGTGTACACTAGTTGTGCCCCGCATTCTTTTACAATGCTAACAGTGTCCGTAGATCCAGATCTACGTGAGACGTAAGCCGTACGACGCGTAAGCCCCACCAACGTGGGCAGCACGCATCTCAAGCCGCTCTTGGGGCTCCAGCAGGACGGCAAAGGCCTCGACGGCGACCTGTACGACACTCGCGACGGCGACGACCACTCGACGCCTCGCCCCGCGGATGGACCGGAAACGGGCGGGCTCCACAGGCATGAGCAGGGCGCCGTTTTGAGACGGGCACCCATTCCAGGTGTGCGATCGTTGGATAAGCCAGTTCTGAACTGGCATCTCGATTTGATATACTTACCTCTCTGCAGATCTGTATTTCCGCGACGGGCAAGCCCTCCAACGAGGCGCCCATTCAACTTCGCTCGCATTGCCACCTTGGCACGCGATTCTCGCCATTGTTAGTTGAGAATCGTGTTGCTTCTACCCTGGTCACCTCATCTCGCCGTCATCCCGACTCCCTGCCTGAAGATACCGGGCGGGTGATAAGGGTACTTATCGACTATACGGTTTTCAAGGGTGGGCCGCCAATTTCAGCCACTCTAATGTATTTTGTCGCCATGTAATCAGCTGGAATAGCATAGTTGGCCCGAGTCTTAGTAGCTCTAATCACCACAACACGTTTGGCACTGTTTGGGGGGGCCTATGACATTGATGGAGTTGTTTAAGAAGTTAGCAAGGTAACAGAGACCGTCCACTGGGCCTATATGGTGAAGGGTCCCGAAGAATTGACATAAGAATATATGCCGAGACATGGGAATAGCTGTAACATGATTTTTGCTTCTCATGAACACCTTTTTTACATTGCTTCTGTTCTCAATGAGATTAGGACCAAAAGACTTGGTCTAAAGGGCCACAAGAAGCAGTTTCATATTCTGAACAAGTTTTGCGTAGCATGCGGAGGTCGGGGAGTGGCGTCGGAGGTGCTGGACGTGTTCTTCGACTGGATTGGGTCAGTGACGGTGGCAACGGGACAGCGTACGCGACTGAGAGTGGGTGACAAGGCGAGACTTGCAATGTGACTCGGGAGACTTGAGAGAGAGAGAGACTCGGGTCGCGCGTTCTCGGCTTCAAGTGTGACACTTGTGTGTTGAATGCGGGCAAAGTGAGTCAATGTGCTCAATGCTATGTCGAGCATTTGTTTACGAGTCACAGACCAGGATCGGGCACCAATTCCGAGTGCGTAATCTCACTCGCTCTGACTCGGATGAGCGTTTGACTTGTGGACGCAGGGTTAGGGGTCTCGGTACTCGCCCCGGCTTCTGGTTAGGTTTAGAGAGGTCGGGGGAGGGTGAGGGGAGTGTCTCCGTGGGGTACAGACCTACTGCCTGTGCCGTGGCGAGGGTGAGGTGTGTTTACTGCCAAAAATGCTGGTGCGCTTGCTTGTGGTGACGGTTGGGACACGGACTGCGTCCGTCTGACGCGTTGGACTTGTTTTCTGAGGAACGCAGTAGTGCTTGGAAGGGGGGCGGACAGTGTATGTGACTTGGGCGAGACTTGTATTAGCTTCTTCAGATGGCAACAAAGGTCAATCTCACAAGGCAACTGCGTGGGCGGAGGGAACACTGCTCAAGATACGGAGGTGTGCATGCACGCCTCTGCTGTCACTGAGGTCTGCAGATGAAGCGGTGAGGGTTAGAGTGCGCAGAGCGTCTCGGCAGCTCGTAAATCATCAATCTATGTTGTGGTTAAGAAGCAGTTTCATATTCTGAACAAGTTTTGCGTAGCATGCGGAGGTCGGGGAGTGGCGTCGGAGGTGCTGGACGTGTTCTTCGACTGGATTGGGTCAGTGACGGTGGCAACGGGACAGCGTACGCGACTGAGAGTGGGTGACAAGGCGAGACTTGCAATGTGACTCGGGAGACTTGAGAGAGAGAGAGACTCGGGTCGCGCGTTCTCGGCTTCAAGTGTGACACTTGTGTGTTGAATGCGGGCAAAGTGAGTCAATGTGCTCAATGCTATGTCGAGCATTTGTTTACGAGTCACAGACCAGGATCGGGCACCAATTCCGAGTGCGTAATCTCACTCGCTCTGACTCGGATGAGCGTTTGACTTGTGGACGCAGGGTTAGGGGTCTCGGTACTCGCCCCGGCTTCTGGTTAGGTTTAGAGAGGTCGGGGGAGGGTGAGGGGAGTGTCTCCGTGGGGTACAGACCTACTGCCTGTGCCGTGGCGAGGGTGAGGTGTGTTTACTGCCAAAAATGCTGGTGCGCTTGCTTGTGGTGACGGTTGGGACACGGACTGCGTCCGTCTGACGCGTTGGACTTGTTTTCTGAGGAACGCAGTAGTGCTTGGAAGGGGGGCGGACAGTGTATGTGACTTGGGCGAGACTTGTATTAGCTTCTTCAGATGGCAACAAAGGTCAATCTCACAAGGCAACTGCGTGGGCGGAGGGAACACTGCTCAAGATACGGAGGTGTGCATGCACGCCTCTGCTGTCACTGAGGTCTGCAGATGAAGCGGTGAGGGTTAGAGTGCGCAGAGCGTCTCGGCAGCTCGTAAATCATCAATCTATGTTGTGGTTAAGAAGCAGTTTCATATTCTGAACAAGTTTTGCGTAGCATGCGGAGGTCGGGGAGTGGCGTCAGAGGTGCTGGACGTGTTCTTCGACTGGATTGGGTCAGTGACGGTGGCAACGGGACAGCGTACGCGACTGAGAGTGGGTGACAAGGCGAGACTTGCAATGTGACTCGGGAGACTTGAGAGAGAGAGAGACTCGGGTCGCGCGTTCTCGGCTTCAAGTGTGACACTTGTGTGTTGAATGCGGGCAAAGTGAGTCAATGTGCTCAATGCTATGTCGAGCATTTGTTTACGAGTCACAGACCAGGATCGGGCACCAATTCCGAGTGCGTAATCTCACTCGCTCTGACTATGATGAGCGTTTGACTATCTATCTCACAACGTTACCTATCGATAGGTAACGTTTAGACCCTAGCTTAGGGTCAGGTTTCCACATTTCCACCCGATAATGTGGAAAAAGGTGCTGTCCACCGCTCAATTACTCGCCGCACCTGCCTTTCGACCACTCTTTTCCACTTTTCCACCCGACAATGTGGAAAATACACCATTATCGGTACCCCCTTTCAAGTTACGACAATCTCACATATATTTCGCTACCCCCTTTCAAGTTATGACAATCTCACATATATTTCGCTACCCCCTTTCAAGTTACGACCGGAACCACTATTCGCTTCCGACCAACGTCTCATCATCGTCATCCTCAATCTCGCTCAGCTCTTCCAACACATCGACCACAATCGGTCCCACTGTGTGCTTGAGGTAGTTCCAGAGGTCCTTGTCCCTGTAGTTGCGCAACTGGACAAGAAGCGCCATCGGCAGCATAGACACGACGGCTCGAGCTCGCTCTTCAGCCCCATTGACAATGTCGGTCCAGTCCTCGCCACTGAAGCTGTTCCACCATCAGCCAACCAAACAGCAAAGGGACGAGTCGACGCACCCAACAGTCAAACACCAAGCTCTCAATGTGCGCACTGCACGATGCTGCGCATACATGCCACCGTCACCGCCATTCTTGCGATAGATGACGACAATGTGCAGATACACAAAGAGCGCATCGGGTGTCACCAGCGGCGGTCGTTCAATAAATGGCTGGCGCAGTCCATTGGCCGGTGGCGGCACGGTGATGAGCCACTCCAACAATCTGCGAGTTGAAGTGAACGAGTTGTCGATAAAGGCAGCTTCAAGGACGGGAGTGGAAGACATGAGGGGGAGACACCTCTGGAGGGCCCTCCTTATATATGTTTGGACCAGAGTAAATAATGCACAATACGCTGAATCACATTTCCCATTCCTCGGCTGCTAGTTCCCTGCAACGATCCACCGCCCAGTACCCAAGTGCCTCTTGCGGCCACTCCACCTCCCCATACGCATCCACCAACAGCATCGGGTTCAACTTGGGAACCAGGATACGTAAGAACTCGATTTCGTCTTTGATGAACGCCTCCCAGCCGTGCTTGCAAATCCTGTACAACAAGTGAGTAAGACGCGAGCATCACAAAAGCAACGTACCCAATGCTCCTGATCCAACCATAAATTTCAGCAGCCAGCTCATCGATATAGTCGAGATTCTCATTGCATCCCAAATCGCACCACAGGAGGCCGAGGTGTAGTATGACGATCAGCTCTCTTCCACTGTAGACGCCAGTGTAAGCCCTGGGCGCATGGGGGAAATCGTAGAGACAAAGAAGAATGCCCTCAGTGTGTTGGGTCGAGTTTTCGGCCAGGGCGTCGGTGAGCTTCTGTTGCCATGAGGCTCCAGGGTTGCCTACGTTGTTGACGAGGAGATACTGGGGCATCTTGGACTGTGGGGTGAATTTCTCAATTTTGGGCCTTTCTTATATATTGGTGGCCCGAAGTAATTTACCTCAGTTAGCTGCTCAGTCATCCCATCACATGATTGCTCAATAATCACTCACATCAGTCAGCCATCACATGTTACCAACATTGTGTAAAAAGCGCTTCGTCCTGGGATTGAACCAGAGACCTGGCGGTCCTCCCACAAGGCGCTCTAAACCACTGAGCCAAGAAGTCTTGCTTTGATTTCAACTCAACACCAACATACGCTTTTCCACATTTCTACCTGACAATGTGGAAACACAGTATACGACCTAATCCTCGTACATTCCATCGATAATCCTCTCTGCAAATCTGAACAGCTTCACCCACAACTTGGTCTCCATAAAAGCCCTAAAATCGTTATATGACATGGTCATCAAGTTGAATACGAAATCTGCAGGCAAGTCGTCCACGTGTTCGGCAGTGACATTGGCGACATGCTGGAAATTTTCCAATCAAGGGTTCACATGTTAATCAATCAATTGGAATATAGCACTCTATGAATCATTTTCCACTTTTCCACCTGTCAATGTGGAAAACCGCAAGTAGCTAATCTATCTTTTAGGATTCTCCTCAATAAACTTGACGAGCATTGGCAGCATGACCCCCCGCATCCATTTTCCCAAAGGGTCCCCCCACATGTTGGTCAGATTGATCGTAACGTCCTCAGGCAACCTATCATACTGAGCCACCATGAGGCCTGCAAGGCGATGAAACTCCGTGATGATGGCTGGCATGGCATCGGCGGTAATGCTACCCCAAATGATTAGCAAGGCCAAAAAGACATGAAAGAAAGACTCACTTGTTACCCTTCAAATCATACATGATGGCATTCCTCCAAAAGATGAAAGTCCTCTCTGCAACACGGCCTCCAGCCTTTTTGAAGGCGAGGATGAGGTGCAACCCAAGGATGCCAGCGTCCAGGTAGTCGCGAGAGCGAAGGAAATAGGGGGGTAGGCGGCGAGGGTTGGCAAAGATTTCATTGACAAGGTTGATGGTGGTTTCAGTGTCCTTGAGAACAAGGGCCTGACGAAAGGACACCTTGATTGAGTGGGTTTGCGACCTGGTAGGCATTGATGAGTGATGATCATTGAGGGGAAATCCTGTCCCTTCTTATACTCTGCAGCTGTGGAGTGCAGCATGTGGGGCATGGACCTGACCATGTGGTGATGAAACCATGTACCTGAACATGTGGTTGATGACACAGGGCCCAGTACCTGGACATGTGGTCGTGAAACAGGGCATGTCCCTGAGCATGTGGTGATGACACCATGTACCTGAACATGTTTTTGATGAAACAGGGCATGTCCCTGAACATGTGGTTGATGACACAGGACCAGTACCTGGACATGTGGTCATGAAACAGGGCATGTCCCTGAGCATATGGTAATGACACCATGTACCTGAACATGTGTTTGATGACATAGGACCAGTCCCTGAACATGTGGTCAGGAAACAGGGCAATGTACATCTGATTGATGAAACAGGACACTGTCCATGTGGTTGATGAAACAGGTGATTGCAGGAGCATGTGGAGGTGGAGTATGATGTCATTGATGATGAATCATGATCTTGGCATTCAGGGTCTGCCCCCAGGGTATATAAGGAGCCCTGCTCCCAGTCAATTCTTCCTTCCCCACCCCCCCCACCCTTGCCTTCACATTGCTGTTACTATGCCCCCCAGATCTGTTCAGAACAAAGTTGATGCCCATCACAAGGTGTGTTTTCATTTTCACTTTTCCACATTTCCACCTGACAATGTGGAAAAGAGGGCCATCAAGCAAGACTTGAAAGTGAGTGCACACTTTTCCACATTTCCACCTGCTAATGTGGAAAACCCAGACCATCAAAGCTGAAGACCAAGCCCAAGCTCTTCAAGCTGTTGACACTTCCTTGGCCACCACCACTTCCATCAACACAGCAGACTTGTGCATTGGCTATGCCATTACTGTCTCTTAGTTTGCACGAAGTAAAAAAAAATATATAATTTTTTATATCTTTTTTGACCATCGGTAGCCTTCGTCGACGCGATGCGAACGGTCAAACAACGGCGCGATATAATTAAGAAATGCGCCCTCCCCGCTCGTCGCAATTCTGGCGGGCGTCACGTGACCCGTCCCATTTGGGACGTGATCGAGCATACTGCGTTCCACTGGGGCCCTAACCCCTTCCAACCTGTCTTTGCTAGGTCATTGCCAGTTGATCCTTAGCAAATGTGAATTTATCCCCAAACCTCCCAATTCATCTGGAGCTCAGGTACTGTACCCCCACACTGTACTTGCCCACCTCGAGTCAAACAGTGAAGCTGCTGGACTTGCAGGCGAGCATCCTGGGATATTGTATCAGTATTGTATCAGTTGGTGATAGGGGACTGTAGCCTGACCTTTGCCTCAGAAGTCTTGACCTGGCTTAACCTCAAATCAGCGCGAGCTCAAGTCTCACTTGAGTTCCACCGGATAAACGGCAAGCTTGAGTGTGACTTCTGCAAGCTTGAGCGTGACTCGAGCTCAAATCCCACTTCGGCTCGCGCTCGAGGTCACAGCTTGAGCTCCACTCAAACTCGAGGCCCACACTTCCGCTCGAGCTTGAGCTCCACTCGAACTCGCGTGACTTGTGCGAGCTCCAGTTCCACTCCGAGCTCGAGCCCCACACTTCCGCTCGAGCTCGAGCCCCACCCTTCCGCTCGAGCTTGAGCTCCACTCGAACTCGAGGCCCATACTTCAGCTCGAGCTCGAGGCCCACACTTCCGCTCGAGCTCTAGTTCCACTCCGGCTCGAGCTCGAGTGCCATACGCGGCTCGAGCTTGAGTGCCATACGCGGCTCGAGCTCGAGTGCCATACGCGGCTCGAGCTCGAGTGCCATACGCGGCTCGAGCTCGAGTGCCATACGCGGCTCGAGCTCGAGTGCCATACGCGGCTCAAATCCCACTTCGGCTCGCGCTCGAGGTCACAGCTTGAGCTCCACTCAAACTCGAGGCCCACACTTCCGCTCGAGCTTGAGCTCCACTCGAACTCGCGTGACTTGTGCGAGCTCCAGTTCCACTCCGAGCTCGAGCCCCACACTTCCGCTCGAGCTCGAGCCCCACCCTTCCGCTCGAGCTTGAGCCCCACTCGAACTCGAGGCCCATACTTCAGCTGGAGCTCGAGGCCCACACTTCCGCTCGAGCTCTAGTTCCACTCCGGCTCGAGCTCGAGTGCCATACGCGGCTCGAGCTTGAGTGCCATACGCGGCTCGAGCTCGAGTGCGCTCCACATCAACTCGAGCGTATGGGTCATCAAGTGCACATTTATTCCGATCACCCGCGTACCTGTGAGTGACCTCCGCGTATATGACCGCTGTATACGCGAGACTGACTCGAGGCTATATCTTCGACTTCTAGATTCCTCAGAGGTGATTTGTACAATTTTCACTCTATGTTAGTGAGTTTCTGTTACCTGTACACTACTGTGGGACCCATGCGCGTCACGGTCTCACCCATACCCTTTGCATCCATAAGTAACAGTTAGCACCACCACTGTCGCACGAGCAAGGAGTGTGCAAGGTCTCCTGAGCTCATTTCGACATTTACAACATGAGAGAGTATGCCTTTCTGCTGATGCTAACGGTAGAATTACAGCGCCTTCAGGTAAGAGTTGACGTCGGCAACGTGTGGCGGCACCTGCTGGTGTCAAGCAGCCCGAGGACGTTGCCGACGAACGCGCTTGTATATATGTACTCGAGCTCGGTCTTGACCGGTCTGACCGGTTGACCTGTGCCACATTGACTCTTCTTACCACAGCATGATGACCCTGCCTCCCATACTCCAGATCATGTACTCAGAAAGTATCTATGAAGTATTGTTCTGGGTGTACTGTTGGTTCAAGACTATATAGTATCAACAGCCTGAGGACTGGATCATATACCGACTTGCCTGACGCGTCATCTCAGAACGGCGCGGCATCACCCTGACCGACGCGGCACGATCGAAATAAATGTGCATTCGGCGACCCATACGAGCGTGACGTGGATCAGCGCGAGCCCAAGTTGGGTTAGGGGGGGCCCTAACCCTACGTGGATCAGCGCGAGCCCGAGTTTAGAATTCAAGAAGTCAAGCCTGACCTGGTTCAGCGCGACCTCGAGCTTCACTCAAGCAACTCAAGCCGCCTACTCCTCCACACTTCGGAATTGGCTTGACACAATTGCGACGGCTGGCATACCTGTGCGCACCTCACTCACCTCATGGCATGGCATGATGCGCGTCATTGTCCACTGGGTCTCGTAGCCTACCTTTGACTAGACTCATCGTGGAACTCAAGGGAATGTTGCAGTACGTTCCCTTTCGTCACTGTTCTTGCTATCCGAGCCTTTCACTGGTCTCCGATCTTAATTTGTAAGGGAAGTGATTCTAGTGACGCGGAGGGTCCTGCATACAGCCATAGTCTGCACCGGGTGGAGTCTCTCCCAACGAATGGAACAACATGTCTATAACTCCCTACTTCCTCATGCAGTTCACGGAGCATAGCAGCATCTACTTCGACATCATAACGAGTGTTGAAACTTGCACATCCAAGAACTCCCCCTCCAAACATGGAACAAGCGGACAATGCAGGTAATGCCGCAACCACCCCAGGTTATCTCTGATGATGACGAGCTATCAGGGACCTCGCCCATCGACGACTCAGACAACATGCCCCAGTCGCCGGCCCACGACGCTGAGCCAATACCAGGCTGAACAGAGCTAGGGTGCCATTGGAGCCTCGGACCGCATCGTCTCGTCCATGCTGACCTTTACGGGGTACGATGTATGTTTCACATTATCCTAACCCACAAAAGAGACTCACTCATAGATTTGTATGTACGATAGGGTCTTTCATGTACAGGGGTAGAGTCTGTCTCGGCCCTCTTTCGCGTCTCCCCGAGGCCTTAGGACAACCACCAGATTTTTCCCCTTTGGGAGGGAGCACCCTTCATTATCTAATGGCTCTGGCGGGTCTTACTACACCTCGTTGGGCGTCGCCGGCTCCTACTCCTCCAGCGGCTGAACTCATCGTCACAAGTTCCGCACGCGGATGGTTGCAACCACCGAACACACGTCATGCTGTACTATAGAAGACGACTTCCGAGTCGATGCTCACTTGGCGTTTGTTCCGTGTCTTGGCATCCCAATATGTGTAGGGTAAATCCTCAGCTCCTCAATGAATGCACGGCCCGGACTTGTACGTTCCCTTCTTCAGAGCAATGCAAACCTTCTTCATTGGCCTTCAATCACAAACATCGTGCCCTTATAAGGCATTGTGCCAATCCGGCGACGTGTCTATTGCGTCGAAGCCCGCAAGAGGATTAGCCTTAGGACGTGTAGGGCTGTCAGGTCATTGAAGCATTGTTTGGGGCAATACTCGATTTTCACGCCGCGAGTCATTTTTCTTGATCAAGTCTGGTACCTTCTTGTAGTACTGTCACTGTCCCGAAGGAACGCTAGGACCTTGGGCCGGGTTGGCCATCCGTGGCAACCACATCTTCGTTTCAAAAACTAATCCCGCCTTTGCATTTGGGGGTCAAATGTGAGTTAGCCTAATCTAAACCCATGGATCTTGCCCTGCATATCGAATCACTCCGGGATCTCATAAAGGACAGCGACGTATCTCCTACAGCTAGTTTCCTTCCGCTCGCATCCTCTGTGAACACAGACCCCTTCCAGCCTGTCCAACTCAAAGGCAAAGTCATGGATTTCGAGTTCACAACCGACACCAAGCACAGGCCCGTCCATCTACTACATCTGTTTTATCCGCCACTTTGCTTACTTTCTCCAGCTCCTCACAGAAGACAGCGCAGGAATAGAACCACGCAGAGCTGCCTGGCTTGCCACACATCGAAACGCAATGTTCGTTACCTGACACGATCCCAACAGCGGACTCTTGTCCTTATTCGGGTCCATTCTACAGTGCGGCAGAAGAAGGCCCTGTCAACGATGCATACAGCTCGGCTTGGTGCGCGCTCTCCCTCGTCGCGTCATTTCTCACTGGGTCTCATAGCCCGCCTTCCTGTAGACCGGGCTTTGCGTTTATGAAATTGATGATCCAGCTTTGAGGTTCGTCCTTACCTCTATTCAACTCTTTACGCGTTACCCAGTACATCTTCTCTCAGAGACGATCCTACGATTGACGAAACAACTCGTCTTCGCAACCGCATCGCCGAACTGCAATCTCTCGTCAGAGAATTACGTGGTATGTCATTCTTTTCCTCTTCGGTCGTATATTTTCTCGTTTATCATATTGACTTTTTGCAAAAGGCAAACCGCATCCACGATGGGCGGACGGCAGGGTTAGAGATGGCGACCCGAACGAAAAGTGGCATTCGCGCGACCAAGTGCGCGCCTCTCGCTAAACGTCGTCACTCTCCGGACACTGCGGTGGATCGTGCAAACCCTGGGCGAAATGTCTTGCCGTCTCTGCTCACGCCAATCAAACCCGAAAATGCTGCCGAACCCAAATCCCAGCTGTATCGATTCTCGCCTTCCCCTCCCTTGCGATACCATCAGCAGTCCTTCTCAGCCGAAGTTCATGGCCCATCAACTGCCTCGTCTTTCGAGAAAGAGCACCCTTCATTTCCCAACGGCTCTAGCGGGTCTTACCACTCGACCTCTTCAGGCGTCGCCGGCTCCTACACCGCCAGCGGCTCAACTCACGGTGGTACCTATTCTGATGGCGGAAGTGGCGACTACCCACTATCCGGGAGCGACGACAGCCGAAACTATGGCGAGCACTACCATAGCGGCGGCTCGTCTTCCCAGAACAGTTCATTCTGCTCTTGTCGGGCGACAGCCGCCGCCACTCACGAGTATCTGAAACTGTCGCACCACCTCGACACCACCCTCGGGTTGCTGCGCCAGTACGCGCCTCATCCGACGACGACACAGTGCACGTTGTACCGTCGCATTGTGGAGCTCAACAGCATGTTGCAGTACGTCTTCTTTCGTCACCATTCATGCTATCCGAGCCTTTTGCTGATCTTCGGTGTTCATTTCTAGGGGAAGCGATTCAAGTGATGCCGCAGGTCCAGCGTGCAGCGATAGTAATACCCCAACGGATAGCGAGATCCTTACGCCGTTGTCCGCTTCCGGGAGCAACCATGGCCCGTTCCACTCGAACTCACCACCGGGCGGAGTCTCTCCCCATGAATGGAACACCATGTCGACACCGAGCTACAACCCCTACTTCCCCATGCAGTCCACGGAGCACAGCAGCATCTACAACCAAATCATTACCTGATCCCGAGTGTCGTAACTAGCACAGTTACTTTGGCGTCAGTGTTTCTTGTTTCTTTTTCCGTTACTCAATTGTCGCTGTTGTTCTTTACCCATTCGTCGTTCATGTTCTCAATATTCTTTGGTTACGCTTTTTGGACCACGCCTTGTCATTGTATGCTCTTGACGACCATCATCTGGCCCTTTCTTTGCACGGACTCATTACCTACTATTTCACTACTACATTGTTGTCTTACGCATGCTCTCCGAGTCCTTGCTCTCTATTGTATTCTTGTCTCAGTAATTATGTATTGGATATCGAACTCACGATGCTGATTGAATACAACTGTTGTACATATAGCATCGACAATAGTATTGAAGGCCCACGGACATACAATTCACATTTCTAATTGGAAGCAATGCACCCGTTCCGTAGAAGGATCGCTCTTGGTCACTTGGCCATCTACAGATCTCCACACGTCTCGCTCAATGAAGAGCGCACAATGCCCGTCCTGCCTGATCGATATCACGGTCGACACACGCGTGCCATACATCCTGTCTTCCTCTGGGAGCTCGGAAGACACCGAGACCGGCGGTACAGATGTCGTGAAACGACGGGCTCAGGTGCCTGCTCGATTCTCTGATCATGGTGTGAAGAACCAATACGAATGGCAAGGGCCAGGGGGAGTTGTGTTGTTCGATGTCTATCGCATGCCATAGATGCACACTTCCTTCGGGAAAGGGAGATGAAGAGATGCACGAGAGGCGTTCGATTACCTTAGGTATGCCATACACAAAACTGCGATATGTATTGATCGCGGTGAATGAACGCCCTTCTTCTCACATAGGCTTTCTAGGCGATATCATCCCATGCCGGTATTGCTTGACGTGGGGGTGTCGCTCTGAATGACCAGCTCCAGGCTCGCACCAATACCACCGATGGACAGATCGACTATGTGCCCATCGGCGCTTCGTTTCAACAAAGACTTTACAAAACGAGACTTGGGCCCAAGCGGGTCCCACTGTACACTGTAATGAGAAACAATCGGGCAAGCTCGCGGATTCTCCCGGTACCATTAGGTCGGTAGGTACCAACATAGCACACCACACTGCCGGTGGCCAATGACAGTCCAAATACACCCCGCTCCCACCGACGCGGCCATCGCTGTTCCCACCTGCTGTCCATCGGGGAGCCTGTCAGAGCTTGGTATGGCCAAACAGGCCAATATATCGCCACAAGATGGGAATACACGCCACGATCACTGCGGGGACTCAATCTAAAAACTTTCGTAGGGTTAGGGAGTAGATGTTTACGCGATCTCACTTGCTTGTCCTTATCGGCATCCCAGTCTTTGTGGTTCTCGTGAGTGCCAGTTGTACCCCAATCTCTTGCAGATCTGCGTCATGTTCCCATCACGCTCCAACTCCAATTTACATGCGAACAGCGCTGCTTCCACCCTCGAGAGCCTCAGCAGGCGTAATCACGTGGTCCCAGTAGGCAGGGCTTTGTGCAAAGCTATATACCAGCGGCTGCAAGCAACACGAAATTTGATTTCAAGGGGACAACGTACTGTTGACAGTCGTAGATACAGAATCCGTAATAGACGGGTGCCAAAGAACGTAAATCGGCTATGTCGAGTCTGAGAAGCGGTGAGTCACAGAATTAAACCATTAGCGGAGAGTATAATTAATTATGTTGCTTGCCTGAAACTCTTTGACCGCGTTTGAGTTGGATAGGCGGCGGACGCAACGAGAGAACCCCTTCATAGGCATGGAGGCCAAGAAAGGGCGCATACCGCAACGTACATATGAGACGAAGGTTTGAACACTCCTCAAAGGGTCGTCCCGCTCTCCGACAACGGCTCCAGATCGGCCTCCGAGACGTCGTATTATATAGTGTCGTTATCGTGGCTCTCGACTCACGATCTCTTGACATGGGGTCTATTAGATACGATGCGACGATGTCCAAGGCTCCGCGGTATTGAAATTTCCCGGCCCAAAAGCTTCTGTGACAAAGCGTGAGATTGGCGAATGCTCAGGATGATAAATTCATGGCGTCCGGCGTAGCCCAAGCCCTTCACCTTCCTCCGTACACCCAAGATGTCCTGCGGCTGCGGGGAATGGTTGGTATACTACGATTGTGGACTCTACACCACGAGGACCGCCCTCTGCCCCGCGGCCCGTGCCAGGGGGTCTATGTGCCGTGAGCACCCGGAGCATAGACGCTCGACGGGCGGCGCCTGCTGGGGGGACGGATGCCCGGGGCCCAGTCGGGGCGAGTATAGACCCCGTGTACCCTACCATCCCCAATCCCAAGTGCGTTGTCCTGCATACGAGGTCTAGGCGCATGCTCATGCTTATTAGCCGACACGAAATAAGAGGAGGCGCAGGTGAACTGACCCCGTACCCTCTTCCCGTTGCGCGCGCCCCATCTCTTGCAACGAGTATGCCGCAACGATCGTCGCCACACCCCATCACCACCTCCCGAGCCACTCGCCACATGTACGATACCGCGTAGATGATCTTTCGTTTTCTTTTTCCTGTTGGTTTGGCCGGTTTGTTTTTGTCTACATACCTTCAGACGCTTCCTCAAAATGTACAATATATCGACCTCGTCTCGCCCGCTTCTTTGTACCATCCTCGCGTAGTGCTTTCCTTTTCTTTTCTGTTTTTGTGTTTTCTACGTTTTTTTTTGTTTTTTTTTTGTTTTTGTGTAATTGAATGGTATTGATTGCTGTAGAGATCGTTAATACGCAGCCTGTCGAGCGTTAAATACGGCACCCGTTGGGTGTAAAAAGTACTTCTGAGTTTTCAAACACCTTGGGCGCCTTGTGCGAGCGCCCCGCCACTGTGCGCCCATGGTACCACAGTCTGTGCGGGTGCCCCGTCGAGCCCGTCCATTGCGGGACCCTGTCTCCATCATTTATTTAAGATTTGAACTCCGAATCAATGACGTTCCACGGCTCGCGTCCTCGTGAACTGCACTACCTGTGCACTAAACCACAGAGACTGAGATGATACACTAAAGTCCTCTCGCCCGTATCCTTCAACTGATGTGCACTTCAGCGCTTTGCCCTGCTATATGGTACTAATTATATTTCTTTGCCTTCTTACAGTGTTATAGAATAAGATAAGGGCACGTTATGGGCGACGGGGGCATCGAGCGTGGGTTAATTCTATGGAATATATGTATGTAGCTGAGCAGGTAGACCAAAAAAACTGCACTTAAGTACCTGTACTCTACGCTGCGTCCGGCGATCCTTTGGGTCCGTGCCGTCTATGTATTGATTGATTGATTGATCGTGTATGGAGTCTGTGGCTGTGCAGGGCGTGATCTCGAGTTACATAAGGGATTGTATACTGTAAGTCAAAGTTCAACCACGATGATCCCACAGATTCACTATGCCGGACAACTCGGTATCGAGGCAACACTCTTCGTGATAAGGCCACTTCCAACCAACTATGCAAAGGAAAGCAGGGTTGTGGTGGTGTACGGGCCAATTGATGATGGAGAGGCGTCGATGGAAAATTCCTTTCGTGAGGGATCTCTCCGCCACTTCCCTGACAATGGAGAATGTGTCATCGCACTCGTTCAGTGTCTGGGCTTCCCTGACACCATTCACCTATGGCTAGAGACTGGGGAATTCGGTCCCACCCTTACAGAAGAACTATGTCTACCTGTGGAACTTCCCGCGGATCTGCGAACCGAGCGTTGTGTCGACAAGGCTTGTGTGACCTTGGTTCAGCCACTTGTGCCTTATTCGGTGGATGTGGTAGAATACGAAGGAGAGCAATATGTGTTCAAATACGCTGGGTCCTTGGAGCCTTATCCCGAGATGACGGAGAGGCTCGCAGCTAGACAGCTGGAGGATCTTCCCTTCTTGCTGAGGGGACAATCCACCTACGTTACTCCCCCCTCCCACATTGTACTCTCTGCTCTCGATGGCGGCAAGGATGCTTACGAGGGGTTTCTTATGCCGTACCATCCCCTTGGCACCCTTGCCAGCCAAGGTCGAGCGCTGGCGCCGCACAGGAAGCTCCCCTGCCTTTTGGAGGTGGCTCGGGGGATCCTTGATCTCCACAGCGCCGGGATCTACTGGGGTGATGTTCGTTTGGAGAACATCTGCTTGACGAACGACTTGGAGGCGCGTATCATTGATTACGGCCCTTCGATGTTAGGCAGTGAGGTGTACAGGCCCGAAGGACCTCCGGACCAGTGGCCTATCCCCATCACGGCCGCTAGGGATGTGTACTCACTGGGCGTACTTATTTGGGCTGTTTGGAATGGGAGGAATCCCTTAGGGTTGGACAGAGTCATGAGTAGGGAAGATATACTATCCGAATGGGAAGTCGAGACTCCTCAGAGAGTGAGGGATCTGTGTGTGCGCTGCCTTGAACTCCAACCGGAGGAGAGGCCTCCCTTGTCGGACGTTGTCAAGGAACTCGAGGATGCTATAGCAAATATCTAGAGGTATTTTGTATGATGCAATTGTTTCCCCCGCCTATCTCAACTGGTTTTGCTGGTGGCCATTGCCATTTTGCTCTTATTACGACTATCCACATTCATCTCTCGTTTATGGGGCACCTTGATCTAGAAGAGTAGTCTAGAAAGTGATATCGCTTTGGGTGCCAGATCCCTTCTGGGAAAATGGTGTGGAGGATCAACCTTACACGGAAGGGGCGACAAGTGAGCCTTGACTATCTTGAGTACGAAAAGGATAAAAAAAACTTTATACAACACTCTGCAAGATAACCTCAAATGTTGCTAATCTGATGTTGTACAAGCTTTGACCTGTGACTGCGAGGAGCCAAGACCAGACCGTTTCCCCATCGTCAGAAGTTCCGCGGATGGTTGCAACCACCGAACACACGTCATGCTGTACTATAGGAAGACGACTTCCGAGTCGATGCTCACTTTGTATTGGTATCCCATTACGTGTTTGGTCAATCCTCCCTCACTCCCTCGCGTAAAATACGAGGGCTGCAGCGACTCTGGTATTACTCCTCCGATGTCTGATTTGAATCAGCTTCTTTATGAATGTGCGCCCCTTACTTGTATGTTCCTTCTTCAAAGCAATCAAAACCTTCTTCTTCGGCTTTCAATCACGAGCAACGTACCGATGATAAGGTATGGACACTGGATTGTATTGATGATGTATTCGATTTATCATTGCCACGAGTTTGAGGGGACTCGGAAGGTATTCACCACTTCCAGTCCAATTCAGGGTACGTGCCAAAGTCATGATCCCTAATGTGGGCTCTTGACATGAATACAGGTGACCACTCGTGCGATGTAACCTCAAGATGATGGGCACCAAACGCACCCGCGGTATATGGTCAATTGGGGTTGACTTTGCTGGAACGGTGTCCCAACTCGTTTTATGACATTCCGTTTATTAACCGTGTCCCACCTCGATCGACTGTGATCTGTCAAGTCAGTTATTCACCGGGGATCTGCCTGGATCGTGTGTTCTGCTGTTTGCTCAGCCGCTGTCTCGTTTTCATTTGATGCAAATCGGGCGACGTGTCCATCGCGTCGGAGCCCACAAGCAGATTAACCTTCAGACGCGTTGGCCGTTCGGGTCATCGAGTCATTGTTTGGCGCAATACTCGATTTTCAGGGAGGGGGTAATTGCCCTTAATCAAGCCTGGTGCCTTCTTGCGAGGCTGTCACTGTCCCGAAGGAGAGCCAGGACAGGACCCTGGGCCGGGTTGGCCATCTTTGGCAATCACATCTTCGCTTCAAGAACCATTCGCGCCAATCCATTTGGGGCTCGAATCTCAGTAGGGCTGATCTGGATCCTTTGATCTTGCCTTGTTTACTTCATGACTCCGAGACCTCATGAAGACATCGACAAATCTCCTACAGCTTGTTTCCTTCCGCCCGCATCCTCTATGAACGCGGACCCTTTCCAGCCTGCCGGTCCGCCAAAGTCAAAGGCGAAGTCATGGATCTCGAATTCAAAATCGACACCGACCACAGGTTCGTCTATCTACTACAGCTTTCTAACCGCCACTTTGCTTACTTTTTCTCTCGTTAACTCGCAGGAAACGGCGCAGGAATAGATCCACGCAGAGCTGCCTGACGCAAGGTGCGTTGCCTGACACGATCGCGACGGACTCTTTTCCTTATTCGGGTCCATTCTACAGTGCGACAGAAAAAGGCCCTGTCAACGATGCATACAGCTCGGCTTGGTGCGCGCTCTCCCTCGTCGCCTCATTTTCCACTGGGTCTCATAGCCCGCCTTCCTATAGACCGGGCTTTGCGTTTATGAAATTGATGATCCCGCGTAGGGTTCGTCCTTCTCTCTATTCAACCCTTTACGCGTTACCCAGTACATCGCCGAACTGGAATCTCTCGTCAGAGAATTACGTGGTTTGTTTTCTCGTTTATCATATTGACTTTTTGCAAAAGGCAAACCGCATCCACGATGGGCGGACGGCAGTTTTAGAGATGGCGACCCGAACGAAAAGTGGCATTCGTGCGCGACCAAGTGCGCGCCTCTCGCTAAATGTCGTCATTCTCCGGACGCCGCGGGCAATTGTGCAAACCCTGGGCGAGGCTTCTTGCCGTCTCTGCTCACGCCAACCAAAACCAGGACGGCTGGAGAACCCAACTCCCAGCTGTATCGTTTCTCGCCCTCCTCACCTCTGCGCTACCATCAGCGATTCTTTTAAGCCGAAGTCCGTGGCCCGTCAAAGGCCTGCTTTTCGAGGCAGAGGACGCTTCATTTCCTAGTGCCCCTAGTCGGTCTTACCATTCGAGCCTCACGTCAACTTGATTGTGACCTGGATCAGCGCAAGCTCGAGTCCGAAGCTCGAGCTTCACATCATAAAGCTTGAGCGTGACTTGTGCAAGCTCGAGTTGATGTGGACCTCGAGCTCCAGTGTTACTCGAGCTCGCGTTAATCGAGCTCGAGTTAAACTAGGGCCAGGGTGGGACTCGAGCTGGTACAAGTCACTCTCAAGTTGAGGTGCAGCTTCCTTCCACTAGACACATCGTGGAACTCAAGAGCATCTCCCTTTCTTCACCAATCTTGCTATCCGAGCCTTTCACCGATCTCCGATGTTAATTTCTGAAGGAAGCGATACCCCTGCGGATAGCGAGATCGTACGCCGCTGTTTGCCTTCGAGAGCAAACCATCGTACGATCCACTCATACTCACCACCGGGTGGAATCGCTCTTCATGAAAACAGCATGTCGAAACCGAGCTAGATCCCCTACTTCCCCCATGCAGTCCACGGAGCACAGCAGCATCTACATTACTTGATCCCGAGTGTCGTAACTAGCACAGTTACTTCAGCGTCGGTGTTTCTTGTTTCTTTTTCCTTTACTCAATCGTCGCTGTTGTTCCTCACCCATTCGTCGTTTACGTATTCAATATTCTTTGGTTATGCTTTTTGGACCACGCCCTGTCTTTGTATGCTCTCGACCATCATGTTACATTGCTGTCTTATGCATTCTCTTTGAGTCCTTCCTTACTCTGTATTGTATTTCTGGCTCGGTGACCGTGTATGGATTATCAAACTCAGAATGTGAACACAATTGTTTGTATCCTAGTTGTCATGGCATCCACGTATCCGAAGCCCACGACCATAGAATTTGGGGTTACAATCGAGAGCGATGCACCCGTTCCGGTCAGGACATCGCAGGTTTGCTCCGGTGTGAGGTGATCACGACTAGTTCAGGTGGCTACAAGATGTACTATGATTCGGTACATTGAGGTAGTTATAGGCTTTGCTTGGTAGGGCCGCCGGTATTGATTCTACGCCGTACAAAGACTATGCTTCTATCATCGCCCGAATTCTCTTCCCAGTCATAACGTCTCCACAACAGTTTCTAGCGCCAGGAACGACTTGGTGATGTTCGGCGCATTACGCCACGAAAGTTGAGAACGGGGTGGGTCATCCTTTTTGATTTCCAGAGGCTGGTACATACGCTTCAGAGCTCACCGCGCGAACGCCAGTTTTTTTGCGAGCTGTTTGCTTCGATTGCGCCATTTTCTAGTAGCGAGCGATGGTTTGAAAGGAAGTGCACAGCATTACAGGCACATTGCCATTTTTGACTTATTTGTTTGGCAAACTGGCATCTCCATGCCGAACAGTCATGTGCTGCCCAGGCTTACAAAGCTAAGCACCTCACAACAGTAACGAAAGTACTCGGTGTCATCTATCCACAGGACGCCAGAGGCGGACATGTGAGAGCTACAATACGAAAAAGCAGATTTCAGTGCAGTCGCCGGTCAGGTACTGTTCATCTTGTATAGGCAAGACGGAAGTGATGCGAAAGCAGGCCGGGCAAGGAATGCGTGATAATGACCGGGCTTGCATGCGAGTTCGATGAGTGGAGGGAAGCCCCAGCGTAGCATGATTATGAGATGGCAAGGATTCAGGTTTACGCAAAGGTTGCAATTGATTTCTTATGATGTTCCCACTGATCCATGACAGTTTGCTCTTATATTGCAGACTCACCGTTAGAAGCCCATTTGAGCTCGGGCAGATGTTGTCCATCCTTGAATCATTTATGCAGGTGGGCATCGCCAAGTCCTTCTCGCAGCCAATACAGCTACATATCTACACACGGTCCTACGTCGTGTAGCATTGATAATGGAACAACGTCCAATGCCGTTGTTCTTCGATCGCCTATGGTGGACGGCAATTCCCACAACCGAGTGCTTTCATCTGGATGAGCATGCTATATTTTCGGTGGGTGACAGAAACAATGGTGTCATTCCGACGTCGACCCTATATGTACCACGACCCGCGTTCCAGCGCGTCGATAATTCCTTCGATTTGGCGTTCGGCGTTGTGGTCCATCGAAAGACAGTTGAGCCCAGTTTTCACCGAGTTCAGGACATAGCGATATTCCGTCCCAAGCATGATGACACCAATATCCAATCGGCAGAACATGCGGAGACTACGGGGGTGCCTTTCAGGTCCGCGTTCAACCGCACGCTCCAGATTAACTAGCTGCTCGTACGCTCTGGCCGCGTATCGAAGCAAATGCTTCTCACCCCACATGGAGTTGACACCTGGAAACCGCTCCCTGCGTAATATGTCGGTTGGTGTAGCGTTATGACTGGGTATGTTGTGAGCGTCGATTACCGGAAAGGTATCAACATGTACCTCGGCTCAGACCAGAGTCCGAATTCTCCTCGGTCCGACAACTCCTGGTCATTCCCTGCCACTGATATCGTGTGCCACACATCGATGATTCTTCCCCAGGCAAAGTGAACTGAAGCTTCCCCTTTCGTGATCGCGACGCGGCTTGCGGGAAGGGCAATGAAAGCCGGGCCAAACGGGCTCGGAGCAAGGCCAAGATTGCCCTTGCCCATAAATGACTGGAAAAACTCTTCGAATTGGCGCACCACCGAGTCATTAGTCTCGGATGGCATTTGAATGCTTGGGGGTATAAAAATAACAGTTTGTTCTGTCCCCCAGTCCACCTTGATGATATATTTGCCTGACCTGAGAAGCTCCATGCCATCTTCGAGGTCAGTCACAAGCAGTTTGACCTCAACGAAGCCGTGGTACTTTTCCAATACGGAGTCGGTCATCAGACTGATGAGGTGGCTCCGGTTCGCTAGGACGTCGGAGTAGGGGTTGGGATATACCGTCGTTGCGAGCTGTCCAAGACGATGCAAGCCGTTCAAAAAGTGATCGAGGTGGGGATGGAGAAGCAATCTGCCTCTCCGTCAGAAGGAAAGGCAACGTGGAAGATGAAGGTGACCTACGGGACGCGGTGGGGACCATTTATAGACATGTACTTGCCGGTCATGAATATGGCAGCCATAACAACGTCGGCCTCCACCATGACTTGCCAATCGTCACGCGTCTGTAATGTTTGCTTCTGGAAGATACAGGCCTGGATGAACTGGTCAGCTGCCATGTATGAGAGCTGGACGCCCCGGAAGAAGAGAGTTCGACAGGCCCATATCTGAATGAAAGATTACTGGAGAATCTGTGACAGGAGACAGAACGCACCCATTCCCAGAAAACACACTTATACGTGTGTGGCACGTCCTGATCATAACGCCGCCTGTCAAACCACACGTACCGACTCAAAATGGGCCAGCGTGAGATATGCTGCTCCCATTCAAGCTCAGCCGGACGGGAACGATCAAATGAGCGCGAAAGCCAGTGCTGAGAGTGTTCCATGTCGCATTTGAGAATACGAGGATCCCATAAATTGATGGGTGATGCTTCTCCAGGTGGTAGAACGAACAACACGCGCCGCGGCCCAAGTTCAGTCGGCCGGGTGAAGTACTGGTCGGCGGGGGTGGTGTCAGGGTTGTCAGAGACTTTGAGCAGCAGCTCATGCTCCCAAAACATCGCGTGCGCAACCGTGGCAAGTGGTGGACAAGGTGGATCGTCATTTCTATGGCGGCCGGAGTTGATGGCACCGGATGGGCAACTCACAGGAGCTGCTGAATGCGCCGGGGTAGCAGTAGACGCAATGCTATGGACGGAATTGGCCTCCGGGATCGGCGCACTTGAAGGGGGACACAAAGCTTGCGACGCCGTGGACCCTTGAGGTGACCTGGAATGACCTCCTGCCTCGGTAGCATTAGTGTCGGGAGGATGGTTCGCGGCCGACAAGGAACGTGCACGGGACGTCGAGTCCCCCTTGAGACCGTTAAACGCGGGGGGCTGATCGGGATTCAACGTTGCGCTGGATACGCTGGATGCGGGACGCAATAGTGGCGAGATGCCGGCGGGCTTTGCAGGGTCATGTGGCTCTTTGCAATTTTGTTCGGGTGGTTGGGTAGTGCCCGTCAGAGAATGCGCGCGAGACGCCGAATCTTTAGGAAAGGCAAGAGATGCGGTGGGATCATTGAAGATTGCTGGCGCACACGAATCACTGGAGCGGCCTTGGGGCGGGAAGGGAGCGGCCGGGTGAGTATCAGGAATGGTTGCTGGGTTTGGGTCCTGCCCCGTCCATGTAGGACAGCGCCCGAACTGAAACCCGGTGGACTCGCGAATGGCTGGAAGCCCTGCGCCCGCACGCAAGATGTCAAAGTCCCGAGGTCTGTGTGTTGGGGTCTCGATGTCCGGCCACTGTCTTTTGGCAAGACTCTCTGCCGAGTCCCAGCTGGCATCACAAGCCTGACCGAAGTTTCCATCGACGAAGCAGGATGTTTCCTTGCGGGTGGTCCAAGTCTCTCCCCCGATGTCAAACCATGCGGCCCAAGTGGGCAGGCCTTTCCACTCAGCCATCGCTTTTCTGAATTCCTTCCCCCCCTTTCCTTGGGAGAAATGTTGCCACATTGCCGGAAATGACCGCATCATTAACTCGACGGTAGCCTGCCTCATAGCAGCCTTGGCACCCGTCTTCCCGTAGGCAGGACAGGGCGGATGACAATGCAGGTGCAATGAGGCTGAGTTCGTGCCAACGTGGCTCGACTTACGACTCTCCGAGGGGAAGAAGATGTACCACGGTTGATTGTTCCCAACCTGATGGGGACAAGTATGGCAGCACATTGTCATCGAAGTAAGAGTTTCCATGGGCGGCGGGTGGAAGGATGAGAATACCTTTCTCCTGAAATCACGAAAAAAGTTGTCATGTCACGCTTAGTCATCCTAGGTCATAGGACCCCCGCCAATACGGTTCGAGGTGCGGTCCCAAAACCGCCGAATTTGAGGGAAATTTTTTGGGTATGTTCGATGCAAACCGCCGAATTAGGCACCTTCGAATCGAAAACTACAGTCCCAATGACCGCCGAATCCGACCAAATTTTGACTATGTGCAAGGCGATGACCGCCGAATTGACCACCAATTTGGGGTCAACTTCTTCGGCCAGAGGAAAAATCTTCCCTCCGCTAAATAGTGCCCGGAGATAGCGTACCTAATACGGAAAATGACGCCGCCGATGTAGAGGCGCCCGAGGAACGGCAGAAGGTCAAATGGGGTGTTTTTGAACATCTTGGAGAAAAATACGAGAAAATGGACCAATTTTCGACGTCTCATGCTTGGAACCGCCGAAAAAGCCCTTTCAAAAGATGGGTCCGATGAAAACCGCCGAAAATGGCCAGATTCTGGAAATTCTGGACCGCCGAAAATGGCCCTTCTGAGGATCGGACCTCAAACCGTATTGGCGGGGGTCCTTAGGTCATCCTCTTTAGGGGGCACCCATTTGAATCTCAGCCATCTGTTCAGTGTTCACTGATCCCGGATGTTCCAAGTGAGCCGTGCCGTCTATATTAGGGTGTATCCGCAACCCGCCTCAATAATTTTGATGGCTCAGTTTCCTGGAACTTGGCACGTCGTAGATGATCTTGAGTGGAGATGGTTGAGCGAATGTATCTAATCTTCCGTAGCATCTCAGTCTCACTGATTTGAACGCGTGCTGCATCGAGGAGACACGGGTCACCAACGATGAGCTGCTGCCAAATCTCGGCGTGTAATGGGAACAGCTCGTCCCAGCATTGACAACCTTGAACCTAGTAGTGCATGTCTGGCCCAGCGTAAGGAGTTTGGAGTCCCGGCCAGTCTTCCCATGCGCTCGATGCCCTTTATCTAACTCTGCCTCAAGGTCGAAAGCGGGTAATTAGGGTTCTCACCTCCGGATTGCAAGATGGTGTCGGGGGCGCAAGGTATCATTTCCCCCTCGGCTGCGTCAGACTGATATCCATTCCGTGAGCCCAGTTGCTACTCATCATCCTGCATACTGATTTTCATCCGTTTGGATACGCGACGAGTAGCCTGATTCCGTGATTCGTCAACTTATTTTACGATAGCCTTCGTGAAAGGGTTCAAGCGGCCCCGACCTCATATCATGGCATCAGCATCCGTCTGTTGCTGAGACGAGGGGAGGTGAGGGAGGAAGAGACCAAGAGACTTGCGAAAAAGGCGTTGCGAGTGCAACAGAGTTGCAGTCTATATGATGTGACACACGCCCAGGCCTGAGTTTAACCTCCAAGGTCTCACCTAGGTCTCACATAGAACTTCAAGGACCAAGGTCCAGACGCCAATTTGAATTTCGGTGGGCACATGCATGTTTGTGCATTCACGTGCATGTTTGTGGCCCCACGTGCATGTTCGCTACTACACGTGCATGATCCAATGATCAGCACTTGCCGCTTAGGGCTGTAATAGAGCGTATTTGCAGCCCGCTAATGAGTGACATGTAACAACGAGACAGTTCGAAGACGGATAACGTGATACAGTCACCCGTCATCAATGTGTCATACATGATCCCGCCCCGCCCTTCTCTAGATCGAGGTCCCCTAGTCCCAATCCCTCCTTCTTCTCAATGACCCACCGTTGCCCGCCCCTCTCCTCGCCGTGCCCCCCGATGCGATCACGCTCACCGCCTCATATCCAGTGACAATTCCCGCCCTATGTCACTCTGTCCCTGTCCGGCTGTGATGAGGGCGGCGGGAGGGGGACTGTGAGCGGTAATATGTGGCGGGCTGTGGGGTGTGAGCGGCGGACTGTGAGCGGCGGGTGGCGAAAGTGGACCCGGAATGGTGGCGGGGAGGGAGGGGATTTAGCAATCATGTGCGGTGCTCGGGAGGTCAGCGGCGGGGACGCCGGGGAGCCTGTGACAGATGCACGTGCCGCAGCACATGATATCGAGACAGAATCGAGACGAAATCCGGTGCAAATACGCTCTAATTGCCAATGCTATTGCCAATCCCACGTGGGAAGGGAGAAGTGTTACTGTTGCCGCGAATTTCCCCTTGGCTTATCCCACTCCATGAAGAGAGTCTCGTTTGCCATTCCCAGCCTATGCACTCCACGTCAAGCTTACCTGAATGTGTACCTCCGCGAGGCTCGGAGCCACCCCATCTGGCACTTCCTCAGTCTCAGAGAAGTACTACCTATCGTCTTCGTGGAGAGGGTACTGGCACTATTTCCTACCACAAACAAAAAGCTCATCGCACTGCAAAGGCCCGTTTGCTGGCCAGTGATTCATCCTACCCACTGGAAAGGCACATGATACAGTTCTTGGGCGACGTTTGGGCCATGCTGGTCAGTGTTGGGGGCCCACAGTTTGTTCTCGCGGCTCGGAAGGCCAAGTTCAAGCAGTTTCTCCGTGAACAAGTGGTAAAAGGTTAGAAGTTCAAGGATCCTTTCAGTTTTCTATAACTTCTCAAAACGTTGCACACCAGCTGTATCCGTTACTCCGTAATTGATCTCCGCCTATCGGGGGACGAGGGTTACCGAGGACGGTCATTCCGGGGTCATAATTTACTAAGTTGCACCACCGACACGTCGACCAAGTTAATCGAACCCTGCCGTCGACTAGCTCCAGGGTTATCCTCCAGAGTGAAGGCATAGCGCAACACGCAGGTATTTCAGCTAAACAGTTTGGAGTCACTGGTCGAGCCTGAGTAAAGACCGCGGAACGAGCGCGACAGGCACGTATATAATTCCATTTTGGTTTTTGGACTGTTGGTTCATCATGTGGGGTCATGGGGTAGCCGGTAGAAGTATTGCGATGACGCTGTGCGACGCGATAGCATGTACGGACGCACCGCCGACAACTGAAACCTCACCAAGTCTAGAAGGCTCTGGTGCTGATCCAGCTCGGGTCTTCTTTCAAAATGCTTCATAGACCTTTTTGGACATGTCTGGCGAAGATTGACATTACCCTGCGAGTTGTGACGCATACCTCTAGGCGGGAATTGGCGCACTGTTCTTCTGGGGAAGAAATTTAGGCAGACATCAGTCTTTAAATGCTCGTCCTCCGGCCGCTTGGGACAACGACCCTGAGAAAAATAAGTTGTCAGATCCACTTGTGTATAATGTCTTTGGATGTGAACATTTCGTAACCAGAGTGAAAGTTCATGTCTGTGAAAGTTCAGTATCACACCTTGCCACCTCCTTTCTCCTGCCCGTCTCCCAGACCCTATCCCTTCCCGACCACTCATGCCTCACCTAGTCCTTCCAGAATCCAGAACACGCCTATACATATCACACTTTGGGGTCTGTAAACTTGTCAATTGTTCATCTGAAGACACAATATACACATGCACGATGACCCGATTGATTGCATAACAATGTACAAAACTTGTGGTAAAATTTGAGGGGCACAAACCCTTCACTCGAGGATCAAGCCCGGCTCTCCCATCTCTACTCAGTGCTCTGCAGCGGCGACACTCTCATCCAACGTAGGAATTCGTCCCACAATATGCCACGAAAGTTGAGAACGGGGAGGGCCATCCTTTTCGATTTCTAGAGGCAGGTAGATGCAGGCGGCGTCAAGATAGCCAAATTCCCTGGTTAAAATGAGAGCACGAGGGTGCCACCTTTCCTCGATATAGCTCGTGTCCGGGACGCCATGCGCCCTGAAACTCATTGAGTATCTTTCAAAACATAAAGGAAAGGACTCACTCGGCCCATGCCTTGAGAGACTCCAGCCCATCATACCATCGGACTTCGAGCAGGACACGGCCGGCTCGCCTACGCATGCCAAGGATCTTTACCCGGCAGGCAAGAAGCTCCAGCTCTTGCAATTCCTCGTCGCCCATCATCTCGAGGCCCCCTGCCTTGCATATGAAGTCAACGGAGGCGGGGGTTGAGACATGAAAACTGAGCCGAAGTTAGCACGCGCAGAAATGGCATAGAAACAGGACGCACCTGTCGCCCACTTGAACGTGTATGTCGCTTCTCGGGACCAGGTAGGAGGCGACGGAAGCTGCTGGTCCCACTGCAGCATACGCTTCCGCCACGGTCACCGCGCGAGCGCGAGTACTTTTGCGAGCTGTTTGTTTCGGTCGCGGCATTTTCTAGTAGCGAGTGATGGTGTGAAAGGAAGTGCACAGCATTACAGGCACATTGCCATTTTTGACTTATTTGTTTGGCACGCTGGCATCTCCATGCCGAACAGTCATGTGCTGCCCAGGCTTACAAAGCTGAGTTCGTCGAGGCCTCTGTATGTACGTCCTACTCAATTAGATAGCGATCACGATCTTCCTCTTCTTCGCTGCTTCGATTGACAGGAGATGGCAACCATGTACGGGAAGCGAGGTCCACGAAGTCGGGAAGAAAGCCTTCAATGGCCGGGTGCCCACGTTAGCCCGCCTAGTGGACAAATACGGCAAGTGCGCCTGATCAAATCTCGACACTAGTTCTCAACGGCTGGGCTTCTTTCCTGGCCGCCATCTCTGCCATGTCAAAATCGATGTGCATGCATTTTGTTGCAACACAATGCTGCTCTTGCGACGACGTCGAGATTGATCGCCCTGTGTCATCGAGCCAGGGCCCAGCGCAGCGGATACACGTTTTGGCCCCCGTCTATTTCATTTATTTTCCTTGTGAGATACGGTTCCATTCTAACCTCCGTCCATCACCATCATGCCCACCCCGGTTGGTACCAAGCATCGCAGCGATACAGAGGAACAGGATTTTGATCCAGAGCTATTAGGGGAAGCATATGAGCTTCTAGGGACGGAGAACGAGAAACTGGAAACTTACGTCCGCGATGATAAGTCACGCAAGGTCTTGAGCAGGATACAGTTGGGAGATTAGTTGCGTATTTTCCGCAACCCTTCTAATGAATGACTCACCGTCAAAAAGCATCTTCGTCGAGTGTGACGAACATCTGGACTACATGTCCGACTTCGACATCGAAAACATGACGGAGGCTGAAAAGAATGTTGGTTATCATCATCTGTGGAAGGCACAGGTTCATGGAATCCGCAAATTGTCCGAGATGGGAACTCTTGTGAAGATTGTATGGCTTTATCGTCTGGTGGACATATCAAAGGGAAATCGGCCTCCGTGAGCTTTTACTGCCTATCTGCTCCTTCAGAGCTAATCCTTTACAGTGTGGGGGTGAACAAAGCCCAGCTGGATGTTTTGAAGGCCGACAGTGACCGAGGCGAACTTTACCTTTCTACCCATGAGAGCGTCATCGACCACACCTCTATTCTTGGTAGGCAACCGTTCCTGTTCAGCAGTGGCGCTTGTCCCTTATTTGCTACAGGCTCCTTCAAACTTCTAATTCGTAGAGGCCGGCAGGTCCAGAAAACCCCACTCCCGAGGTCAGCCTACTGGTTCTCCCACCATGAGGTAGAATCTGTTTCCACAGCGGGGACCTCGACGCGTACCAGGGCCGAGAGGTTCGCTATCCATACCTTAACCTAAAGACATGAAATAGTATAGACTGATCTGGCCCTTGCCCTCGCACTCCCTACTCTACCGCTGTAAGAACTATGACGGGTCGTGAGCCTTCCGCCGGTGTGTATGACCGCGGTGACCTGGCCACGGATCATAGTCTAAGTGCGTGCACTGACGCCTCTCGACACCTCTTTCCTTCCTTTTAATCCTGTCGTCTTCCCGCCGTCACGCACCATCTAACTAGTGGACCACTTGCAAAACTGTTTCTGTAACTTTCCTGCGCCCGTGCGATCGTTAACAACATCTCGGGTTCCCCCACGCTCAATATCTGCGCTCTCATCCGCGAGCCTATTTCGGTGCTGATGCTGCTGCTCTTCGAAACCCTGGAGGGGAGACGAGAGGATGGGACCGTCGTTCCATGTGTTGGATGCACCATCGAGGGGGGAGGTCCATTTCCTCCACGTCATTTGCTTCCGGCCCTAGACGACGCCTTGGTGAATATGCCAAAGCTCACGGAATATCGTATCTGATCATCATGACCGATTTCCTCGCTGTCAATATAGTATTCTCCGCCTTCTGGTCGATCCACAACGAGGGGTGATGGAGGGGGGAGGGGGGGAAGGCGGTGTGTAGTCAATAGTACAGTTGTCGTCATGTGGGAAAATGGCCTCTTGAGGCGGTCGTCAGTCAAGAGGTGTGGTAATTCATTGTCCCAATTTTTTTATCGCAACGCCACGTCTGCCTCGTGTGGTTGAGTCAAAAACACTGCATCTCGCTCTTGCATTTTTACTGTGTTACCTTCATCACTCGACACTGCCTACCCCGAGTTGTCTACTGACAAATGGCCGAGAATTCAGATCTGGCTCTCAGCTCTCAGTGACACTCCCTAACCACGAGCCAAAACATTTACGGAGAGCAACGCTTGCCCATGATGGATGCCCCGCTAATACGAGGTGAAAGGGACACGGGATGCCGCAGGCTGGAATCGGACCATCAGCTCCATCAGGGGCACACCCTAGGTTCAACCCTTATGCTACTTACCTAACCATCGAGAAAGTTTCGCATGACGTTGATTGCAGTGTTTGTGTCGCGTGAGAGTTTCGAAGCAGCGCGACGTGGCAAAGCCTCAAGCTTCAAAAAGAATTGTTTTGCTGCATCTTGTTGTTTGCGCAATATGAGCCGATTGAGTTTGAACTTTTTGCCAAGCATGAACAACTAACATCACAAGACTTCAATTACGGCAATTGTTTACTTCAACTTTGCGCCGTCATCTGGTGAGGAATCTGTCCGTTATCTCACGAGTACTACGGCTGAAATCCAAGGAGATTTCCACTCCGTCGCAGCAGCACTGTACGATGAAACTCGGGACGACGCCCAATACGGATACTCTTTCCTTCCGGAATGCAATCCCATTCTCTGAAGAGATAGCGGCCAGGATCGTCGACGACTTGGCACTCATGGATCTGCCACAGCTCCCTTCAGTGAAGGCCTGTGCTATTACAACGCGCATTTTCCTACCCCGCGCTCGGTATCACATTTTTCGTCACGTCCAGCTCGGATTAACATCGACGTATGGATGGTCCTCATCTGCGAAAGGCACCGGAAGTGCAAGGAATTTCTTCCTTTCCGTCATTGGAAGTAATCCAGACCTAGCCTGCCTTGTGAAGTCCGTCACACTGGCTGCGGCTCACTGGGACAGTACGGATGAGGGTCGGGATCCAATCACGGGATCCGAAACAAGGGGCGAGGATGATATTGAAGATCTATTGTTGGACGATGAGTACATGGAAAGGGTTTTCGCGTGCTTGGTCAATCTCCAGGCGGTGAAACTGAAGAAGGTCCGGATCGGGTATCTGGATTGGTACCTCCACAACAACTCGGAGGGTGTCCATCCTCCAGATTTAAATCACACACACGACCTCTTTGAATTGCTTTCAAAGCTCTTCAACGGGAAGCTCATCTTCAAGCTTACCCTCGACCGCGTCAGATTCAAACACCGACATCTCCTTACACAGTTCATAACACTGTTCCCCCAACTGACGGCCCTGGAAGCTGTCTCCACTTTCACTAATGAGATGTTTGGAGCCAAAGATAGTGACTTTACATCCCTTGCACACGATGGCACGCCATTGCGTGCCCTGCACAAATTGGCACTTCACTTTTCCAACTCAGAATCCGACGTGCGTGCGTTTCTGGATAACCCATTCCCTTTGGACATTTCGCATGTTCGTGAAATTGAGGTGCATGGCCATTCTATGCATTCCCAGCTCAAATCAGCGGATCTTGAACGGGTTCTTGATATGACAGCTTCGTCCCTCAAGTCCGCTGTGTTTCATTTCCGTGCCTTCCATCCTTCCAAGTGGGTGTTCCTCTTCTGACCAAGTCTTGGGCTCTGTCAGCTGACTCTGATTCCTTGTTAGGAATGAATTCATCAGACTTGCTCATCTCACTAGTCTTGACATCAGCATCTATTTCCATCCCTGGAACGGAGCTGAGCTAAATCTGTGGAGCTTTTGGATGGCCTCGCTCCGTCGGGCCGCGGCCTATCAGCTGGAGCGCCTTAGGATAACAATCATACTTACATTCACCTACCTTCGCCACAGTAGTTCCAGTCCCCCCCAACTTTCGTTTGCTGGGCCGCAGCCAGCGCAGCTCCAATGCCTAGTCACCATCCTCAATGGACCGCAGTTACCCCGCCTCATGAATGCTGTTATCCTAATCGACTTAGATCGCAATATTGCAGGTGCTCATCCGAAACTCCTGTCCGACGCCCTATCAGGGTTCAATCGAGTGTTGGGACCTCTCGTCAGCGCAAAACCCCACGTCTTTAGTATGCGTGTGATAGGTGTGTTTGTCGGCAGATTTTTTGAGTCCGGTTAAATGACCAAATAACCTTCAAGGTGACCAAACCCCGCCAGCTGTGGAAGAGCTTGAAAGGCCCCACGAGCTGGTGTTTCCAAATCAAGATGACGAGTAACAATGAATGAATGAATGTACCATACCAATGAACTATGAATAAGTGGTGATGAGGAGTGCCCTGACAAGCAAGAAGAGGGATGCCCAATTATTCGGCGTTCGGTCGGTCGCCATCCATACCTGACAATTTTGTCAAGAGCACCCTCTCCCGAATGGGGGTGAAATGACTCGGCAGGGTGATTACGCATCGGAACTGACTTCCACGGAGGACTATCTGGTACTCCAAGATATAGGGTTAGGGAGTTGTACCACACGGTAGCCATAGCCGTGCTGGTGACAAAGACTTTGACAAGCTGATGGATACAGTCAGTTGTTAGACGCCAGGCTGGCACCAGGCAGCCATACCTTGCCGCGAGTGATCCGAGTTATGCCGGACTGCGATCGCGTGGCCTCGAGATGTCGCTCACCTCTTGCGAGTCACCTTCCAGTTTTCTTGCACTCGGAATATTATAGATAGCAGCCAGCGCTGGCAGTAGCCGTGTAATGGCACAAGGGGAAGGTTGGTTTCCTGTGGTATGCTCTGTTCGGAACATTTCCCTGTTAACCTTCGGTATCCCCTCGTAGTACAAGCCTTGGAAGCCCAGTCATGGTGCGAATGGTTCAACCCACGCTTCTCCGGGAACCTCGCACCTCATCCTATGCCGCAATTAGCCGAGATGTTCATTTCTTGGCCGATTGACGCTACGCCCCCGTACGATCCGACCGACGGCATCCCAGCGACCAAGACTCCGCTCCCACCGCTGCAACAGCGCTCATACCCGGCTGCGGAGTTCACCAGCCGTGTTTACAACTCAATTTTGCTTCAACCCGAACTGAGCAGTGCTGGTTCCAGTTTTCCTTCCGAGCCTCAGCAGAATCTTGTCGCTACTGACCCACGAACCGTGTCTTACGCGCGGGCCATTCTACGTGACTACGTTCCCCACGGCCTGCTCGAATTGCCGTTGGTCGACACCGACGATTCACCCCCTGGTGTTGCCAATAGAGGACAGGATCGATGGATGTTGTTTCATGAAGACAGCGCTGAGGCTGATGTTTTGGCACCCCGGCATCCACCGCCACCTTCTGTGAAGGAGGCCACTGCCCGTATGTCTCTAGGAACCTCCTATCTCCCCATGGTTAGTGGTAATTTTCCCTCTACCCTTCCCCTACGTCCGGTCTCATTGTCCAGTCTCGTCCCCAGAGTGAAGACCGTGTGGTGGCCACCTTCCTCCGCCCCTCCCTTGCGGACACCATACCCACATTGCCACTTCTCAAGAGAAAGAGGCGCCTTTGCTCCCCAAATGAAGACGAAATTCCGAGCTTTGATCTCCGTCGAGTGGCGGGGGTTGCCAAGCATCAATCTGCGGACGGGCATTTACCGAGTAAGCGAAAGACAAAGAGAGAAACAGGTTGAGACAACTTTGTCAGTGTAGAGCAGATGTTTTTGCAGATATGCAAGTCCACCATTGCATTCACATAGACGCCGTAGGGCCATTACATTGCGATACCTGTGGAATCTCCCTACGTGACGCGATGGCGCTGCCGGCCTTAAGAGGGAAGGGCCACCCTTGAAGCTCTGTATTGAAGTCCACGGTAACGGACGATCAACAAAAGTCTAATCTTACCGTCGTACTGAACAGTAATAATGGTACGAAGAAGGGCTTCGAATAAATCTGTGATACGGAACCTCTTCCACTATAATGATACAACCCAATCTAACGTAGACTAGGATAGACGACGGCTGAGTTGAGAAGCGACGCCACTTGGCAGCGACGAAGGCGCGTTTGAGAATAAGATTCACATGATCCCTTGACCTTCGGTGGATGGTGCCGCATTTGCGGCTGCATCCACTGGCTTGAACGGGGCCCCGCTCGCCCCGCTTTTGTTTCCCCCTTCGTCGTCGTCTGACGGTGTCTCTTCACTCGCATCATCGTCAGCCTCCGCGTCTTCCTCTACATCACGCATTTTCTCCTCTTCCGTCAGGATTTTCCCGACGACATGCCACGCCACGGAGGACGTCGTGGAGGACGTGGCATCCGGCTGCACTGTGAAAGGTATTTGTTTATAGATGGTCGAGGATCGGATGACGTCGAAACAGTTGGTTAGGATCAAGTGGCGGGGGCCCCATTCCGCACGGAGCTGCCGCTCTCCCTTCTTGACCTTCTTCGATTCGTTTGCCCTGTAGCTGATTGAGTGCCTTGCGCAAGACCCGAAGAGCTTTGACCGACTTTACCAACGCGGGTATCCACTCCTCCCCTTCATACCACCGCACCCTGACCAGGAAGTCCAAGGCATCGGCGGGATCCTTCCTGATTTCTTCAACAAGAGCGTACCAGGCGTAGGACTCTAGCTTCCGCCACTGATGCTCGGTCATCCGCTCGCGGCCGCCTACACTGGCGACGTAGTCCATGAAACCATCGTTTCGCACAAACAGGCTGATAAGGAATCAGCGCATGCAAAAATCTGGAGGGTACACGACGACGCACCTGTCGCCAACTGCAAAAGGAGTGTGAAGCACTGGCTCCCAGCAGGACTTGATAGAGGCTCTCTCCCCCGCGGCCTCAAATTCATCGGCAAGGGATCTCGGGGAAACAGGGCCTTTCGTCTTCTTCCTGGGTTTGCTCGGCTCGACACCTCTTCGCTTCTTGGGGGGCATTTCGTGGTGGGTGAAAGATAGCAATGCACAGCATTACAGGCACACTTCCATTTTTGACTTATTTGTTTGGCACGGCGGCATCTGACGGCTGAAAGCTTGGCCTACATTTTCAAATTTGTATTTGACAAGTAGGCGTTCTTGCCGCGAGGCAAGTCGAGTTGAGCTCGAGGCAGCGGACCGGGGATACCTCGCTTGGTCGAGTCATGTCGAGTTCGAGGCGCCATCAAGGTACCTCAAGGAAAATTCCCAAAATGCTAGTCGGCATTCCGGCGCAAGATGGCGCATTCTTCGAGTGCTGCATGTCCTTCAGTGAATTGTAGAAAACTGTACAGTGCAATGGCTGTTTATGAATACGGGAAATGTCCAAAATGAGCTTCTATGACGGCTGACTGAAGTTTGGCCGTGTTTCTGGGGGCGGATGGATGAGAAATTGACGCTTTCATCGTCTTACCTGCTGATCAGCACGAATATCTGACACCTGGATGCAGTCCGTCTCAAAGTACGGGGCCCGGACACCAATATTTCCATCTATTGGGTTGTTGGAGTCCTTTTCCACGCCTTCAGTGCACATAGGTCATAGCAGTAGTCCAAAACACATGAATCTATTGAATTATCTCACTACATCCCACCAGGGAAAGTGCGCGGCAGCCATCAAACTACACATCAGTCCTTGAACGAGGGAGGCGCGAGGCCATCAAACTCGACTGGACTCGCTTTCCTGATAAGGTAACGAGTCGAGTCGAGTCAAGGTCAGGGTTTCAAGCTACCTCTGCCTGACACTACACGGGGACAAAATTATGACCTACGTGAATTAAAAGGACCAAAATTAGGCAAAGGGTAATACGTTATTTTCTCGAAGAAATAACCAGTTTTTTTTTTACCCCCGCAAAAGAAATACATAAGGACGTCATTTCCCCCCGGCAATGGAAGAACGTATACGCACGGTAGAGGGCGTTGAAGAGAGATTGGATATGTGTGGCATGACGGGTATCCGTCGTCAGACGATCTTCAGATGGCACCATCGTACGATGGCTTCAGATTTGATGGCAATCGTCGTCAGACCGTTTTACCCGGGACTGTTCGAAGTAAAACGTGCCTGTTCGAAATAACATGTGCCTGTTCGGCGTAGAACGTGACTGTTCGAAACAAAACGTGCCTGTTCAATTCAACGCGCGGCAGCCTGGAGTGCGAATGGTTGATTGATCGTACAGTAAACTTAAACATGATAGTACAGAGGAGGGCTGACCAGCCGGGGAGTCTCCAATACCAGCCTCATAACCCCAGGCTACGGCTGCGTCCCGGAGGGCCATGAAGGTTGCCCGACGCCCTCGTAGGGTTGCCCTTGCCCGTGACCTGCTGTTGTGGCTGGCTGAAGGGAGACCGTGCCAAGAAGTTGGCCGCGCCCTGCGCCCGCGCGACATCAGCTACCAAGGTGCTCTGCCCTCCCTGTTGGCCTGAACCACCTTCTCCCGGGCACGCCGCCTCCACCACCGCCCCACGCATCATCTCCCCAGCCACCGTCGCCGGCGTCTTTGACCTCGTCGCCCCGGTCCGCCCTTGCTCCTGCGTCACGTCGAGATCCACCTGAATCGGGGTCTGCCCATTGTATTCCTCCTGCTCCTTCTCCTTCACTGTCTCGCCCTCTGCTACCAGACCTTTGCCTTTCCCCTGGTCCTCGCCCTCGCCCTTGTCCTGCTCCGCGTCATGGACGCACTCCATGTGGACATCTGCCGCCAAGGTCTCGCCCTCGTCCGTCTGACTCCTCTCTTCTTCCGTGTGGTCGCCCTGGCCTACGTCGTGGGCGGGCTCCATGTCGACGTCCTTCTCCTTCACACCGTCCACGTCGCCCTCCTGTGGTATCATTTTTGCGGACGGCGCTTCTACCTTCTTCTCCTTCTTCACCTTCTTTGCCTTTTTCACCTCCTTCACCTCCTCCTCCTCCGCCGCCTCCTCCGCCGCCTCCTCGCGCGCGAGCTCCTCTGGTGTACGGATACACGCCCAGATGAACCAGGTGTCGTCGTCGTCGGGCTCCTCGTCACCTTCATTCGATGCCATAACTGCATCAAACGAATCATAGATGCTCGACGCAGCGACAACGTCAAAATTGGCCGTCTGGATTAGCTGACGTGGGCGCCAAGTTTTCCTGTGCTGTTTAATCTCTTTCGGGGTCAACATTCTGTACAGAGTTAGGATACGTGTGGATGTAGAAAACAAGGGGAACAAACCCTTTCAGAGAAGAGAGGGCGTTGACGCCTTCGAGCCACCTAACCCTGATGAGCGCGTCATCATGTTCTTCGGAGTCCGCTGGTCGGGAGCGAATATCGACAACAGTGCCTTTCCAGGCCAACATCTCGACTTCACTCCACCGCTGTGGATTCATACCGTCAACCCCGCCAACCTTCCTGATGTATGCCATGAACTTTGGCGTACGGATGTAGACACTAAGACTAAATGAGAACGAAATGAATTTGACAACGCGAGCGCGACCCACTGGCGGCCTACGGCAATAGGTCTTTGCCTTACAGGATCGACGCACGTCGAGACCGACGAAGTCTCTCCCAGCGCTATGTACTCCTGCGCAAGCGCTGTGGGTGAGGGAGGGTGAGTCGCGCCGGTCCGACCTGACTTCTTGCTACTTTTTTGGGTTCTTTTGGCTGGCATCTTACGATTTTGATGGTGGTTTGTGACAAGAGTGAGGCGTGGGAGCCAGGCACAACCAGCTTCCATATATAGATTTAATATGTGGTCTTGTTGAACGTAATAGTACGTAAGTACGCGCGAAGTGGAGGAAGAATTCGCCTGGTAAGCAACCACCAAGAAGTGTATGGAGCCTCTTTTTGAGGACTGTCCAACCGCACCGCGCATCGGAGACAGCTGCTCGCCTCCGCGACAATTTGGAGATGCTGGAGACTATCATTGGCGATCCAGGCGCCACGCCCGTAGGGGGTATCAATGTATGTCGATCCTAGTCGCGCTAGCAGATCCCATGACTGCCTGCCCATTGGCCATTCTTGATGATATCATCAACGAAATTGCCAATCGTATCTCAGACGGCGCGAGCATGGCCTCCTTTGGTCGATTGGTTAGGTAAACCCATGCTGTGACTCTGTCGCTCGTTCACGGCGCTGTCAAGATTCAATTTCCAGAGGAAAATTGACCACAAGCTACATTGTCGCGACAGGTATGTATATCATGGCACTTTCATCCAAATAATTAGAATCGCTTATAAAACTTTGGGTTAAATGCATTACCTTTGATGGCCCAGGTGTCGACCTCACGACCGTGGTCCTCATTCTCTCGCAAACGCCCAAGGTCGATATGAGTATCCTGCATACTGTCAACGTGATGCTGGGCGAGTTCGAGCCAGTTGGTCGCGTCCCTTTGACTGATCGTAGCACTCGTTCCCCCTTGCACCACCTCAGGAAGGTGGCGGTGGTGCGATGTGTATCAAGCATGAATAGGCTCGGCTCATGCCAGGAACTGGAACTACGAGAAGGTCTTGGCTGTGTGGGTGGGTTACAGACGACGCTGACTCTCGCCGACCAGTCCCAAATTCCCTCCGCCCTGCGTCTTCTGGGGAGCCTCTGAATCGTCAGAGGATATGGTGTGGTGGCCTATGATGCTCTTGAGGATAGATGTTGGACGACTGTTGAACACCTCGAACACTTCTCTATCAGTCTCTACTGGCGACTGTCTGATTACCTGCTTGAGGCGATAGGCTGAAGGTACGCAACCATTGCGTGGTCATCGGAATTTACTAAGAAAGGCGCTGTATGATGATCTAGGTTATCAGTACCTCGGACGTTGGGAACGCCCGCACTCTCTGGCCAAATGTGGCGACATGCACAGCTTAGAGCTGTGGGTCACATGGATGAGCCTTGCAGGCACGGTCAGCCAGCTGGAGACCACGCCAACATCCTTGCGGGAGCTGACCCTCCGTATAACCTGCCTCATCGCGGCAGTATGCAATCCCTTCACGAGATTCTGGACAGATTCTTCATCGACAAGTTGCTCGTTCGCGTCTCAGCTCATTGTCATCGTCGCCGATTGTCCTATCACATTGAATGTATGACCTGCATTTATTTATTTATTCATTGATTGATTGATTGATGCCTGCAATGTCAAAGCGTGTGGTCGAGACAGAAATTGAAATTGACATACGCCTGTTTTGGTTTTGCCTGCGGCATCAAGGTCCCATTTTTCCAGGACCTACTGACAATTGGAATAAATTTCCTTCTCGTCTGCCACGACAATGCCCTAGAAGTATCGCTCCCCCTCGCATGCCAGGACTGCCTTCGCCCAGCAGCAACGTCCCAATCCTTTCCGATGTCATCACTGTCAGGAGTAACGTTACTTCCATCTACTCCGCTTTGCGAAGACACCGAGAGCCAGATGTCTACCGACCACCTGCACAAATCAGGGAGCTCACCCCAGTCGGAGTCACCATTTCTTTTTCTCAATGACGTAGGGGCGTTCAAATCTATGCTTAAAGCCTCGATGCATAGGCACGACTTGGGCTTGAATGGAGTGCTAGGATCGACACCGCCGATAATACCATCTACCCCTCATAGAAATGGTAGGCAACGTGGATCGGGTTCGGAGGAGTCACCCTTCGAAGATGTCAAGAAACTCAAATCTATCCTCGGGGCATCGATGGATTCCAACGACTTGAACCCGCCTGTGTTAACGCCAACAGCAGGAGTCACACATTCATTTCCATCTGAAACTCATCATCGCCAGCGTACATCGGGTTCACCACTGGCGGAGTCACCATTTCTTCTTGGAGATGCCGAGGAGTTTAGAGCTGAGCTCGGGGCTTCGATGCACGAGCACGACTTGGACTTGCCGGTCATGCTTGGATTGACGCCACCCCCCACCCCCCAAAGGACTGGCCCACAGCGATTGTTAACGTTGTCTCAAACCATGGCCTGTACCAATAGAAGCAGGTCCCCGGAATCCTCTTCCTACCAGAAATCCGCCCCCCGTCGGATATCTGATGATGATGATGAGTACCTTCCTGAGGAGGAGGAAGTACCGCTGGCGATCCCTGATGATGGGCCCTCGTTGAGTCCTTTCAACCACATCGGTGTGTATACCATGATTCACTGGATTGTCATATAACATCTCCAACGTGTAGAGCAAGCCCTATTCGGCCCCCGCATTCTTCTGGAGATGCTGCACGATCTTTCTTCGATCAAGCATGCAGCGTGGATTGAGATGCTTTGTCTTGATCGCTACCTCGCCCTCCTTTGCTTTGAGACACCCAGAATTGCTCGGCAATGCTATTACCTCCCACATGCATTTGTCTCCGAGCCGTTGCAGTCCGGAGAGATGGACATTGGGCACTATCGCAGGCTCTACGAGCTCGATGAAGAGGAGAGTCTTCCCCCAGGCCTGGCCGCGACCAGTATATGTGACGGTGGCCACTACTGGGGGCTTGTCATTGACCCGGCTCATGATGTGGCATTTGTTTATGGCAAGAAACGTAACAACTCCGTGGATTTCAACTATAACCAGGAGTGGGAGACATGGCGTGGTCCCGACATGTACCGCATCCTCTGCCGCTTCCATGGCTGGTCGGAAAGCCTTCCATCCAACGTCATATCGCTCAATTGGCTTCAGCCGGGTGGGACGGAGTGCGGTGCTCATTGGGGGGCTGCGCTCTCGAGCATTCTGCGTGTCGGTGTCGAAAGGAACTCACGTGGGGCACCGCTGAAGCCCTTTCATAACTGCACCCACTCCTTCCGTGCGCAAATGCTGCTGTGTCTGCACACTCACATACACGACCTCCTTGTGAGATACAACTCCCTCTTCAACGCCGGGGACCATCGCATCTCACGCAGCATTGACGTGGATTATGAGCAACTCGGTGAGGCCATCCAGGACCTTGTCGTGCACCGCCCGGAAAAACTTCGTCTATTTTTGCAAGAGCCCTTGATCGACCTCCGCGAGAACATGTCACGCTGCGGAACATGCTTGCAGGACACCGCTGTTGCCACCAATACACCGGTGGAACGTGTGCCGTATGCGCTGGACGTTACCGCGGGAACCGCCCCTACAATCCGAGATATTCGAGAGCACTGTCCATTTCTCAAGGCCGCGAGACAGAGTCAGGGGTATGATTCAATGTTCTCTACGCCGGCAAAGAAGGTGGTGGTACCGGCAACCGAGGCGGCTGGGAATGGCGACAAGAGCAAGTGCAAAGCCGATGACAAACGACCCGCCATCCCCACCGCCTACCCAGACGCTGGTAGGGAATTGGCAGCATATACCTTTCGGCGATTTCCCCGTGATCCCTATCCACCACCCAAGCCCCCACGTGTTTCTATTCGAGGCTTGCGTCTTTCATTCGACAAAGACTTTGATGATTACGACGGAGGTCCCTCTCTCTCAGCCAGTCAGCACATTGCAAAGGAATATGGTCTTTTGATCCATCCGACCATATACTATTTTGCCGGACGAGCCTCCAGCAACTCCGTCACCGCCTGGTCCAATTGGAATGATCATGGGTGGCGTATTATGCCCGACTTTGCGCAAGCCTACTATATCAATTTGGACCCATGGCAGCCCCTTGATCACATGTTCCCTGCCCTGCCCGCCGTCGAATCCTACCTCCCAGAACATAATCCAGACATATGCCACGTTGGGATCGCCGAGTTCAACGCCCTCTGCGAGAAGGATCCACTCCTGGCCATAAGGGGTTCCACAGTGACAGATATTACTCAGTACATTCGCGTCGACCCTGAGGTCGAACGATGTACGCCACGAAATATGACAGTCGAAGTGGACATCGACTCCTTCATTGCCGTCGGAAAGGACCTCCCATACGCCAACCTTTCTAGCGTCGCCGTACATAGTATCCCGATGATGCGAAAGACTGCCCCTTTGGTAGTCCACAACCACGTCTACGTTGATGTCCTTCTCCCCCGCACACCCTACGAGATTGCCAACGAGGATGTGGTTGGGCTGGTTCCCGGGGTCAAGCGGACTGAGTGGTACTCCCATCAGTTCAAACTATCCCAGATACCGCACATAGAGTTTGCGACATGGCAACGCGGTGCAGCCTTGCTTCTGTTTTTCCCGCACATGATTCACCGACCTGTGGAATCTCGATACTGGCATACCAACATTCCGTTCGAGATCAAGCTTTTATTCTACAGCCGTGTCTTCTATCCTGCCATCCCGTCTGTCAAGCCACGCTCCGAGGATCAGTACGTGAAGTACTCCGCCACCCTGGCACAGCACCAGTCTGGGAAAAGTGCCAAACCGAAGCCGTGGGACTTTACAGGATCCCAGTTCAGCTTGTTGCTGCAGAAGATGAGGGAAATCGTACACGCCATTCTATGCCCGTGATTGAACATGACTTACTTGCTCATATAGATCGAATCCGACGAAACGACCGAATTGGACCGATTTGGTAGCTTCTTCTGCGCTTTCACAGTGAAAGGCACCAAAGGCATGACCAAAACATCTGTGGCCACCCCGTCGGACCTTCCTACAGCGACGAAGAATTCTCATGAACTCTTCGAAAAGTTCTTTCCTTACTTCTCGTTTGAACGGATGAACATCAAGCATGGCGTTGAGGTTTTCCTCGACTTAGGATTCACCTTCACCCCTGCCGAACCCACCCCCTTAGTTGGACTTTGGAGGATGGATTACCTAGAAGCGTCATTTAGTCTGGGCGGATACCAGGCTGGTAAAGACCATCACATGAACACACTTGACCGTTATGGAGGATTGCAGGCAGAGATGAAGGCAGAACATCTGCCCCAATGTCATGTCTCCCACTCTTCCGCTTACAATCTCTTCTATCAGCCATACCGCACCTACGCAAATAAGGTTGACTCATTCCACCTCGCCGATGTGGCCAAATGCGCAGATAGTTATTCCGCCGACGTGGACTTGCTACACAACGTCTTTAAAGAGACTGCGGCCAACGGAGTTTCCTACGGTGTTCGTCGGGAGTTTCGCATAGGGCTGAAAGCCATGGAGCATCTTGAAAACCTAAAAAACGGCGAGGACAATTCCCCTTTTGTACGGCATGCCTCCGTCCGTAAACTGGCCACTGAAACTACTCTGACAGGACCCTGCAGCTCGTATCCAGTCCTCCGTTCTTTGGATACCCACCGCAACATATTCCAAGTTCCTCGAGCTCCGACTCCAGGCAGTTAATTCAGTCGTATTGGCTCTACACAACAGTTCCTTTCGTCTGTCCAGTCATGTTATCATGTCGGGTGTACTCAGCTATGTACTCCAGGCTATCATGTCTACGCCTGTAAACCAAAAACCATTTACGACAGCCGCCCTCGCTGAGCTACGTCTAGGCTCCACCGTGGCCCAACAGGGGCTCCTCTTCCTCCACCAGCTAGACCTAGACAATCCCCTGGCATTTGGACTAATGCTGGGCGGATTGGACACCCACGATATCCTCAGACAAGCCAAGGTGCGACTGCCCCCAAGCAAGGTGAGTTTCTGGTTGTACACCTCTTTCATGAGTAGTGACACTTTGGCAGCCCGCGTTCAAACAGTCGAAGCCACCTCAGAAAGAAATGTCCTATGATCAACTGGACCGGTTCTTGATCAGTGATCCAGGACTGGTTGTCAAACCCTGGACGTACCCCGCCGCAGCTCTCGAGAAAGCCGGCCTTGATCCGGCCCCGCCTGGGAGTGTACAAGCGACGGCAGTTCACCTGTTCCGCTTGTTCACGGAATCCATCTTCACCCTGCTTAATGATGGTTATGTTCGACCGGCATATAGGGTCGTACGATGCTCCAACCTACAAGAGGCCCTTGAGACCTGGTGTCTGAGCAAGGTTTCAGACAGGATGATCTCCCCGCGGTTTCGTACCTCACGACAACCAAATTTTTCGGGGAGGCGGATGGACTACTTTCGCAAGGTATCCGAGAGCGAGCTAAAGTCTGGTTGGAAGTCTTTGGGAACGACTTACATTGCCGAATACCGTAATGTCCTTCTCACATACGGGGCTCGCGCAGTGTCACCCACCGTCTCAGAGCCTAGCGAGGACAGCAACGAGGATCAACTGGATGAGGCCCTAAAAACCTTGTTGGGCTTATGTCAATGCCTTCCCGACAGTGACCTGAGAGCACCGTGGAGGCGGACGGGTATGGAAATGAAGATGCTAGTCAACCAGACCGCCTTTTCTGTCACTCCCCTGGCACGGGGTAAGCGGAAAATGCTAGGACCGAACCCTACCAAGTCCAAGAACGAGTTCATGATGGCCATGATGGATATCCACGGGAAAGACGTTGACACCCAAACCAAAAAGCGTGCGCTCCAGGCTTTCAAGAAGGCTCACCGAGCGCTGTCGCAAGGGTCAGATAATGCTGGCAATGCACGTGGTAGAGGACGAGGCCGGGGCAGAGGACGAGGCCGGGGCAGGGGACGAGGGCGTGGTAGAGGAAGGGGCAGAGGGCGCGGTAGGGGTAGAGGGCGGGGACGTGGCGGTGCAGCCACACTGTCCGACACTGACACCTCGGATGACACTCACTCTTCCACCAGCGATGATGCAGACTCTGATGTGGTGGACACTGATGATGAGTCGGGGGTAGAGGATAGCGAGGGGGGTTGCGATGACCTATTGCAGCATGCAGTGATGGAAGATAGCTCAGACACGGAGGAGGAACAGGAACAAGAAAACCAAATAGAGCCCCCTTCAAAACGGCGACGGTTGTGTAGGTAGAAATGCTAGAAAGAAGATCTATGTATTGCTGTGCCTAGTACATGTGGTAGCGTGACTGCACGATGCTAGTGTGGAGAGGCCCTGCGCACCGACACAAACCGCCATGGGATCTCAGTTAGCTGCGAGGGTTAGTGGAAACCTCGAATGAGCTGATTGAGAACTGGAATTGGCTTTCAGAGCAGCACACCGATGCGGGAAGCTCGCGTGTGACTAGAGGACCATCAAAGCAGGCAAGAATCATTCACAAAAGACATCGGACGGGAGAGTGGGGAAGTAAGCAAAGCGAAACAATGTGTGCGCACAATCGACGTTGTTACACGCCCGGCTTTGAATGTCCGCGGTCCTTGTTTATGGGACGCGGTGAGCCTAAGCCTCGGGACTAGGTAGTGCGAGCCCGCCCGAACAAAGCGAAAGGGACAAAGGGTACCCGTGGGTAGATTATAGAGGACTCAGTCTCAAGTAATCGTCCTCGTCACCTTGTGCGCCCGTGTCGGTGTCATTACAAGTCTCCTATATCTATTCCAGGGGGCAGCCGCATGAGCGGGTTCAAGGGGAAGAAAAGAATCAGATTTGAGCTGGGGACGGCGTGGATAAGGTACGTGTTGCGCGCTAAACCCGCTGCTTCGTGGAAGCAACATGAGTATAGATATAGGATCAATAGTAGAACAGAGGACTTACGTTCACGCCTCCTTCAGGTCGGCGTGGTTTGCCCATTTGAAGATAGTCTTTTCCTGGTCATGGAGTTCCACGTCATAACGCTGTGCACATCTCAGCAAAATCTTACAAAACCGTCAATAAACGCACGGGCTCTGCGGTTGTCGTCTCCCTTTTTTTTTGGATGATTCCCGCTGATCCCTTGGCCGCCTTCGTCCCCCATTGATCTTTGGCGTCCCGGACGAAGATCACTTCGGTGTCGTCAGGGAACTAGGAGGGGTGTGCAAGTCAATTGATTGATATCATCACTCCCTCTTACTGCTTGCAACGTACTGTGTCGGTGACATTGGACATAGTGATGGTATGAAGTTGGGAAGACAGAACCCCCGATGAAATGTAGACGTAGTAGGAGAGCACGTGAAGGCCTTGATCTTCCCAGATACGCGGGTAAGCCGGCCCTAATATCCGTTTTCGCAGTCACATCCCCGTTTGTGCCACATTCCAGATCACCCGGACGTTCCAAGTGGGACCAGGCCGTGTTACACATTCTTGTTATCATAGCCTGGAAACCCGGCTCTAGTAGCGAAGACAGTCGCTACGTATTTCTATCATTATTACCGCGCAGGATCCCCTTGATCTTGTATACCGCGAGGTCATATGTCACTCCCATAACCCTAAGTTCAATGCTCCGAAATAAAGTGAAGCAATTCTGGCAGAAGAAAAAAAGATCGGCATCCGAACTCCTCCGGCGGTTGGAAACAGAGTCTACCTATTTGGGTTATTCGTGTGCAAGGAGAAGGTAGGCTGCACAAAAAATAGACTGGGCAAGGCCACCCAATGGCCGCGGTCGTCCACGTCGTCGAAGAATTCAGCCTGGTATAGCACTTTCTGCTCTTGGTCACGGCCCTTCACACCACTCGTTACTTTGGGAACGAGTCAGACTCGTCCTGCCGACACCTGGAGTTTCAAAGCGCTATCACGGGCCGTGATGTCTGGCCGTCTTCCTGTCAGAGACGCCAAACAGCATCGCAGTGCCGAACGGTAGGGGTATAATAGATTATGAGATTACAAGAGTGTATATTCGAATCCCTGTAAGTTTTGAGGAAAACAAAAACTCACCCGCAACATCATCTGATTCACAGTTCCGTCACAACCTCCTCTTCTGGAGCTGGTGGAGAGGCCAGAGTGGTTGCTGAAGAGATAACCCGCCGGTTGTGTAAGGTGCGCACACGACAACGTCTTCGCCTATAGTCAGCGATAACTTCATCTGTACGTCTTTCCACGCACTCTGCCGGCCCAATAAGCCGAACCTATTGGCAGGGCCTGAGGTAGAACTTAGAGGGCGGGCAGGAGCATCTACTCCGACAGAGAGAAGCTTCCAGCAATGCCAAGGTGGCCGCAGAACATTCCGTGCATGCCGATCATTGCCGTCAAACCTCAAAAAACGAGAACCAAGGCAAAAGAGGATGGCGCACGGCGGGAAGGCGGGCAGCGTGCTGCCTCTGAAAAGACAAGGGCACTCTGCAGAAGGATCTCCGGTAGCCTAAATGTTTCGGCTGGCATGATAAATTACCAACGTGCGTCATAGTATCACCTTTTGCATTCGGCGGGGCGGCAGGCAGGAGGAAAAGGCAGACCACACCTACCGCGCTCTAAAGGACGAGAATGAAGAAGACTATGCCAGGGTGCTACGGCAAAAAGACAGCAGCAAAGCAGACAACGCGTCGGTAGGCAACGACGGTGTTAGGCAGGGACAACACATCGGTAGGCAGCGACGGTAGGATCGTCGGTAGCAGTGATGCAACAAGATGATAAGGACTAGTCACAATCATGGAATGTAACCTACGCGTTGAAGTTGTTGATCAGTAATGCCAAACCTCGAGCGAAAGGTGTGATGAATGTGACATGTGATGAAAGTGCTATCAGGAAGGCGTTTTCTTAAGAAGGTGCGCACTTAGCGCAGGGAGCGCTTTGAACACCTACAAGTGCGTCCCCCCCTTCAAAAAGAGCAGTTGTCGCCTATATACGGCAATGAAACCTTGCTAAATAACTGGCACTACGCAAACCGTTAACCGTGCACTAAGCCAAATGTCAAGAGCCACGCAGATCCATTTCAGTGCTGTCGGAATCCGAAGTTATTAAAATTGCAATAGAGTAGTGCCCCCTTGGGTACAGTCAAGGAGGCAGACTTTGGATTGGGGAGGCGGGATATGATTACACAGATGATTTTGGGTCATCGGTCATTGAAATCGGCCAAAGTTACACAACGGTAGTCACACGAGGGAGTTCCTTTATATAACCGCCTCATGGCTGGGACTCGCCTGTCCGAGGTTTGGCGATTGGTCCACGGCCCTCATCGCACTTTTCTATGTTGGCCTGAGCCCGGGGCATCTCGTGGCGTTTTATTGTCTGCTGGAGTGGCTTATACGGCTCGATAGCTCGAGAAATGCAACTCCCTCTGGTAGCAGGCATCGATGACTGAAAAAGTACAATTACCAACTACCTCAGTACCGCCACATGTCCCTCACTAAGCGCTGTGTTGAATATGGCGAGGGCCGAAATGAGATTTCCAGAAACTGTTTGATAACCCCCATGAACTCCCGCCACTGCAATGACTGCCAAACCACTAGAGGGGCTGTGAGTTGATTGCGACTTCCGAAAACCCTGGCCGAACCTCTCTTGAAATACTCCTACGAATCGGCCTCTGGTCACAATGTGCCAGGTCACGCCAGCGCCTATTGCGTGTGGAACATTGATTGGGCTTGTGGGTACTGTGGTGTACGGTATGTCGACACTGAAGGCGCTTTCAGCCAGCGGTGGTGTTCCAGCTGTCCCTATAGACCGTCAAAGCCCACCACCCACACCCTGGTGCAAAAATTGCGTACTTGTGAGATAGTCGTACACCTCTCTAGCATCCTCCGACTCAGTATCGGATTCCTCCACAATGGCCGAGTCTTCCACCCAGCTATCATCGGAGCTGTGCTCATCGTCAGACCCAACCAAAGTTGTCGCTTGAGAGAGCGGTTTCACGTCTTCACACATAGTCGGTGCAATGATGGATGCGTGAGGGAAGGCGTTAGAAACGCGGTGTGTCCCATCGCTGACCAATCGTCATTTGCAATACATCGGAGGACAGATAACGTCAGTTACACGATGATGTTGATTGGTCAGGACTCCAACAAATCTCGGCGTTCGTAAGGGGAAGGAGGCACGCCCCGGGTGTGAAGTGGCGGATCACATTTGCGCGTTAACCATGTAGGACGCTTATGGAGCCCTTCACTGGCGCTGTATAGAAATCCTCGAAACATCATCCCACATCGTCCACTTGCTCGTGCAGACAAGTGCGCATATGGTAGATAGATATAGTGATTGCCGGACGCAGCATACGATCCTTCTTTTGATCCTTCCGGCAACTCCGCCGTATGTTTGGTGGTTAAATCAAATGAAATCGGAAAAACCAGGCCGCGTCGTTGAAGGTCCGCTAGGCGCCGACAAGCGAAAGCCCCCCTTCCGAAGACAGGTGCCTCTTTGAAAGTGCGGAAAAGTGCGCACCGTCTTCTTTCCGCCCTTCATGGCCGTTCAAAGTGTGAGCAGGCAATTCCTCTCTACATCTCGTACAAGCACTCATTCATATCTGTCCTAGCGTATGGGGATCATGTTGTTGCCAACGGAAGTGCTTTGCGAGATCTTCCTCTTGTTGATGCCATGTTACGACCCCAACTCACTCACCACCTCATTTGACTTCTACGGGTTCACTTCCGCAAGCAGCAATCCCTGGAACACATATCTCGATACAGTCGCCAACCCAACACGGGAACTGCGGCAACTTTGTAGCGTCCATTCCCGCCACTATCCGAGCCTCCTCCTCCATGTCTGCCGTGGGTGGCGTCACGCTGCACAGAGGGACCAGCGCTTATGGACGTTCCTCCGCATTCGACATCTCCCCCCCAGCTTTGACACAGAGCACTACATCCAGCTGTTCCTCCAACGGGCCGGGGCACGTCCGTTGACAGTGGAGTTGGTCGGACACATTTTACCCTATGAGGAGTTTCTGACCGCATTCTGTGCCACCTTGCTGCGCACAGAGACACTGCTGTTGACTCAGAGTGCTCGTCTCTACAGCGACGCCCCGAACGGACCCTTGCCACCTCAAATTACCTTCAGTGCAGTTCGTACCCTTTTGTGCAGACAAAGCCAGGTCCACTTGATCTCGCCAACTGCAACGAACCTGACACGTCTACACCTGCGAGTTGACCATTACAACCCGTGTGAAACGTTATATTTCCCACAACTTCACTACCTGTCGCTCTCGGAACGAGTGGAACATGCGGAAGGCGATGCCAGGTCCCCAATGCGCCGCATCTTCCCTCCCATAAAAACACCTTCTTTGAGGGTCCTGGAGCTGGTCTTCCATCATCAGGCTGCTCGCGAATTGAGCTTACCAAGTATAGAAACACTTGGTGCCGTAGGGCTGATACGAGTGGGTCTGGTGGTGGAGAGTTGCCCAACACGCGTTATTGGCACGACGGAGTTGTTCAATGAAATGCAGCATGTGAAGCATCTGGACTTGACTTTACGGCTAGGTGCCTTCGGAGTTATCCTTCCAGCACTGGTACTGAAATTGGAGCAGTTGTCGAGCATTCAAATATGTGGTGATTCGGACCAAGGTACAATATATGGGGACTCTTCTTTTCAGACGTTCTGCGCTGCTCGTTATACCATGAATCCCGGAGTAGACATCATCACCTCATCCCACCGAGGCTTTTCCTTATAGCATACCTAGTGGATTATCGCCAGTAATCGATGCGCGAATGGCTTTTAGCGTCGGGCTGCAGGTCGCCTTATGAGTGGACGATAGCTTCTTTTGATTCCAGACATCATACATAGACACGGTGACAGATATGTGGTACTGTAAGAGTTCTGTTACAGAAGACGTACTCAACGAGCCCCCTTTGATTCAATCACCGTTCTAGAGGTAAAATCCTACATTTGTGGTTGCGTCATGTAGAACATCTCCGAAGACAATGTTACCTGGAAGACATGTCCCTTCGAAAAAGCGCCTTCGACAAAGGCCGCTTTCTGTGCATATGTAGCTCTCTTGGATTGAAGTGCGGAAGGTACACTCAGTGTCCAGTAGCCCGCTCACCTTACAAATGCGACGGGGATCGTTGCTTTGAGTGGATGTAATTTCGGCCAGGCGATCATGACGTCCGTGGGAAGATACAATCTATGACGTTGTTTACCACCATCATGCGAAACCAGGGTATGTCCGTCTTGCGGAAGGAATCTCTGACACTCATTGGTGCACCTACCATCCCAGAGATGTACTTGAAACCAGGCTCGCCACCGTGTGCTCCTACCTTCGACCCGGCCCCGGCAACTATGTTTTCCGGGGTATTTCATTCCACCCCTAGCTTTACCATTTTCCCCCTCCGTCCCGTCGAGAGGCGATACAGCGGACCACTTCCTTGTGTCAATTTTCCAGGCCTGGAGGAACCCTCCCCGTGTCTGCCCAACATTGTTCCACATCCAGGCTGGGTACCCCCCCGACTGCCTTTCTACGTGGATGCCGTACTCCATGCTATCACTCTCCCCTGCCTATCAGACAATTGTCAGCGTGTCCTCCAAGGGCCGGTATACCCCCATCCACTTCGTATATCAATGTGCACCGGGGAGGCGTCTGTTGCTGTAGCTCTGCTTCGCGACTACCTCTCCGCTCACCAACTGGTCGGTGATCGCGCTCGAGATACCCACATTCACAAGGGTGTTCCAGCTCAGGATGGAAACATGTATCCTGTATCGAAGCTACGATCTTTAAGTCATCGGGCACAAACTCGTCCTGTCAACTGCGCCCATCGTCGTCTCTCACTCTCAACGGATGACAGCCCCAAAGATCCCGGTGTCTTCGTTGCAGTAGATCGCTCCGATCTTGCGTCACTGGTGTCTCATCTTCAGGATCTGACATCGAAGCCACCATCACACAAACAATTCCAGGACTCCCGAGCCGCTATGGCTCAGCTTCTTGACAAATTTACATCCTCGGCTGCTTCCTGCCACGCCCATTTGAGAACCCGGATCTCAACCGTCCCGTCGCCAGACGAATTGTTACAGATTCCCGCCAGCTTTATTCGCCAGTCAGGAACGGCTGGGCATGATTTCCATAACCTTGAACCCACCTCCCACGCCTCTGATCGCGGGAACAAATGGTACGACGACGGCCAATCTCACCCTCCCCGCGACGAGAAACATCGGGGTGCTTTTGTTGAACCCACTGTCTCTGTCTCACTCAAGAGGGTTGACAAAGCTTCGCCCCTTCACCAGGCGACTCCAGCTGTGCTCAGATCCCTCGTGGAAAGGGCCTTCTATGACGCACACGTCCCTGTCCTACGTGGGATGAATGTCCATCGTTTGAAAGCGGATAGTATTGTTGTCAGCGCTCATGACGAGAACAGTGCAGAACGCATCTTAGCTCACGCCAAGGTGTGGGTACCACACCTGGACGCTAAAGCCGCGCTCGATGTTCCGGTGCTAACATTCATCGCTGATTGGGTCCCAAGATCATTGGATGTGAGTGCGTCGAATCTGAAGGCAACTCTCCTAGCCTCCAATCCTCATACCTTCCGTGACGCGGAGTCCATTCAGAACATCAGTCCGTTGGGGCGACACAACGGGAAATTCTTCACCTCGCTGAAAATCTGCATCACAGACGCTCATGCAGCTGACGAGCTCATCAAGCGGGGAATCATAATTTCTGGAAGTGTCTACGTGGTGCGGAAATTCGTGCCATCCCCTGCTCAGGACTTGTGCTATTTGTGCCAAAGGCTCGGCCACAAGGCTAAGGGATGCCCATCTGCAAATGATTCCCTGGCCCTCAAGTGTGCCCACTGCGCGGGTAATCATAACACTAGGAAGTGCGCTTGTCCTCTTGCATTTGGCCGCTGTAGCGACATGCGCCTCTGCGCGCATGTTACCGTAAAATGCGTCAACTGTGGGGGAGACCACGAATCGGTGGACAAGTTCTGCCCGTACCTACAAGAGGAACAAGCGAGACTTGACGCTCTCTACCTATGAAGCTCCAGCTTCTACCACAGACTCCGCCCAATGCCGAACGGCGTGTATGCCATGATGGAAGCAGTCACTCGAGAATCAGGTCTTCACATGAGGAGTTGCAGTCGTTCCCCGTTGACTGCGATAGCTAGGCTGGGATTCTTCTCTGCCGATGACATCTTTTTGTATTTACCATACAGTGCATGTGACCCTCTTCGACGTAACTTTCCTAAATTACGGTTACAGCCGTTTGCTTTCACAACGGAACGCCGATGTCAGGAAGCCTCACTCGCATCCCGCGAAATTCACCGGCGCGCGCTTCCTCATTCAAGCAATATGGCATCGCCTGCTGCAACAGGGAATACATTCGACCGTTGAGATTACGAGGGTCGCTAGGCGCGTTGCGGAGCGGAGGGAAACAGCCGTCTTGTCGCTTTTCACTGAAAGGTTCACAGGCTCCCCGTTCAGACCGAATATCAAACCGTCCTGGTACTGTCTGCTGATTTCTTGCATCAAGATTATGGTGGGTTCCTGTACAAGATATCTCGCGAGTTGATGCGCCAAAAACGCTCAGGAGTCTAGGTCGACGCATAGTCGGCATGTCGTCAAAGCCACATCGCTTCCACACCGTATCCTCAATATCAGTCCAGCCACCCGACCTCAGATTGAGAGTTCTCCTGATATGTCTTGTTCACAGCCATGTATCTACATATGCGCTAAAACTAGTGAAAGTTGTCAGGCATCTCCCGAGTCAGGGAGTGGCAAATCATCATAGGCTAAGAGGGGTTTGGTTAGCATGTTGGAAGAAAATGTCTCGTTTGATCCACCAGTTTGAAGTGCTCTAACCATTTCAGCCCGTATTCCCGCCGCGTGCATGGCGTCTGCGAGTTCGACTCCTCCTGCAGAACACAAGGCAAGATAGAAGCCGGACACAAAGTCAAAGAGTTCAGTGAGAAGAGTGTCTCGCGTAGTCGCTCGAATGGATAAGCTATCCGCCTGGCGCAACTGTCAGAGATCGATTACAATGATGAATCATCAGAGGAAGACGCACCTGTTCTTGGATAACTATCGGTGCAAGGGCCTGCACACTGGCCACGCTGAGACACTCGTATGGACGCTGCTCTCTTCCATATACCTCTTCGTAGGAAAGGAGGGCAAATGACATTGGGGCGCAGCGGGGAGTGTAGATGTTCACTGGCAAGAAGGATGATCGGATGATGTTACAGAAAACTCTGGAGTCCGTATTTGAAGTGATCCGGCCCATCTCCGCAGCACCAGATTGGCAATTGTTTGCCACAATCATAAATACACGCAACATTTTGCGTCCTACGGTGACGCAATAGATTCGCTATGCCGAGCATACGTAAGTTTTTTTGATTCACCGAGGTACGACAAGACAAATTGGCCAGCTGCCATTTCGTCATCCAGGCGGAGCTGGGCAACTCACATACTATAGCCGAGGCATCCATTCGTCAATGACGCGAGTAAGGCTCTACCCCAAGGCCTTTATCGAACGGCACAGCGACCTTTGCTTGGCCGCGGAGACACTGATGTAGAGTATACCCTTCACTGACTTTGTCAGATATGCAGATATGTAAGAATCACCGCCGCTGCAAACCACTAGATTGCGAATGAGGTGTTGATGAAGTCATCTGTTGGATAATAACGATGAGGCTGCAGTCCCTTACCCAAAAATTTCCGGCCGCCAAAAGATAAGTTCTTTACAGCCATGGGGGAATTTACTTGGTCATAGCAAGTCTACAAAGCGCTCATAAATCATAAGGTCTGGGACTCTGGGCTTGCGCTGGCTTGACACATGAAGATGTTAATTACGAGGCGCTATGGGATGCGGTGTATGACGTGCAGCTACGGAGCTTCTCTGAGTAGAGCTGCACGTTCCTATTTTGGGTGAGTCTGCCCTAATCCTCTCCGCCTCCGATCCAAATGCAATAAGTGATACTGGTTGGTCTCCTCCTGCAAGTTTGCCTTGATGATCCTGAGATGAGCGAGAGCCTCAGATGCAGAGGGCACGGGCTGCGCAGTGTAACCCATCATTCTATTCAAAAGCTCGAGTCCTTCGGGGAAGACGGCTGATGGGACCATCTATGGACGATCAAGATCGTGAATCATTCCACAGAAAGAAACCAACGAACCCACCCGAATGCATCTTTGGATGGTGGCCCCCAGACAGCGAACATCTGCTGTGAAAGGGTTGTGACCATCCACTGGCTTAGCCCAACGAAGGCAAAAAAGATCGTGGCGGTGAGGTGCCTCCTCCATGACGGTCTCGATGGGCAACACTGAAGCGTGACCGAAATCGATGAAAGCAAAGATAGACGCTGGCCCAATGTCATACACTGAAGGATCGTAACCATCTTCCGCCAAGACATCAACAACTACATTGCTGCTCTCAATATCGCAATGTGCAATGCGGCGTTCATGGCAGAATTCCAGGCCCTGGTGAATGTTAGAGGAATGAGGTCAGATAGCATTGTCAGGAAGCTCACCTCAAGGAATTGCTCCCACATGATCAGTGCCTGTCCTAGAGTCGGAACATGTAGAAGATGTAAAACTGTCCAGCTGGATTGGTCGTATAAGGTGAGGAATCAACCCAGAAAACATTAAACACTCGCCGTGGCATGACAGCAAACACTAAGTCGCCCCATTTCAGAAACTCCAGAACCGGGACTGTATGATTGCGAGGGTCCAAACGCGCCGCTTTCGTGTTCAGGCGCTTCAACGCAAACCATTCCGAAGTGGGCTTGGAGGAGAGAGAGATAAGTCTGGAGGGTTTCATGAGGTCATTTAACCACGACAGTCTTAAAAGGTGTGTACTTTATGACGACGTCTCTACCTCGTGAATCACGAGCGGCCCATACGCGTAGCCGCTAGGGATGAGGAGAATTAGGCTATGTTCCATGGTCTCCATCAGTGATGACTTACGGAATATTCCCAATGAAGGGGTGCCTGGAGGGTGTGGGCAAAGGGATACTCTTGATAGGGTGCGGCAGGTGATTGGCTAGGCGCATCGAGAGTGCTGCGTACATTCCGGATGTATAGGTAGTACCCTCGAGAAAGAAAGAATGGCTGAAGAAACTTCCAGGCGTTCATTGTCCGGATTTCAACCATCAATGTGTCACCATCGTTCTTTGGATAGCGCCAATGGTTCAGGTCGAAAGGCACAGGGTGGTGATGCCACCAAGACCATAAACTCCAAGAGACCGTTTCATGAACGCTGCCCATCACAACCAGTTCAGGGCGCGGCAGCCATAGCTTCACCACAATTACAGAGAAAAATATTGCTGAAGAGGCTAAAGTGAACGCGTAGGACATGATGGTAGGTGAGAAGACGTTGTAATCATTAATAAGTCGGATCAATCGCGGAGGCTGAGTCAGCGGGTACTTGCCGATTTGGATCAATAAAACCGTTTCTGCCGCCCTCAATCAAGAGGCCAGACTACCACTAGACTACCGCCGTCTACTCCCCTGTGCCTGTCGCTGACGTGGAAGCTGGCGAGATCGGTCAGAAGCCGGCGATCAAGAAATGGAAACACTAATAAGCGGTGCCAATCTCAGATGCTCCGGCAGCTTCCCCTGGTACCGGGCACTCACCTTCTTAAGAATTGCGTACTTTCCGGGACGTCGTGTCAATAACAGTTGACATTCTATTGCTTGACTTCATCTGGTTTGAGTCTCTGGAGCCTCTCGCGATCTGATGCCGCCTTTCAGGCCTTTGGAATCGAGACTCTGAGTTTGCGCCATAAAAGCCTTCTGACTTAGAGCAAAAAACTCGGTCTGGCACCTCTTTTCCTCTTTCTTGACGCGTCTTGGTCTGCTCTGATGCGCCCACATAGAAGGCCCTCTCGTCCCTCCTCTCAACCTTCCCGCACCCCGCGCTATAATCCTCATAGTACCGGTTCCGGCTCAACATCCTCTGGAGACCACCGGACGGCCTCTTCTTCCTCTGTTCCCGGACCTTCAACGGGCCCCTGGCACGCCCCCCATGCGAATCTCCGGTCGCCATTCACTGACGCGTCCCCTGCTCCTCCTCGACGTTTCAGCAATGACCTCCTTGACGCTACTTCCCTCGAACCCACCCCGGCTGGGATTGCAGAAGCACGCCGCCAATGCGACCAAGCCACTGTCGACGACATTTTTCTGAATTATGACAGGAAGTTAGGTTACGTTGAGGCTGAGAGGTTCGTTCCTTCCTTCCTTTGCTCACTTGCGCATACCAATAACCTCTCAGATCTCGGGATAAGAAGAAGAACAGAACTCAAACGGCGGGTCTCAATGCCATCGACTATAAGATATCCTTTCCATCGCATCGCCTGCTCTGTCGGGACTTCTCATCCCTTGAAGACGAGGATTCGTGCACCCTTCGAGTTCGGAAGGGCGCGCACGTTGATCCTCCCGACAAGGATCGTACCTTGCGCAACATTCTGCAGGCGTCGCATGCGCCTACACATGCGAGTGCTGGAGTAAGTCATCTCTCGTATTGTCTCAATTCCGCCCTCACCTTGAATTTGGTTGAATTACAAGGCTCTCGGTGGATTCGGATCTCTTACGACGACGACGACCACAATGAGGATGAAGACATGGACTTGGCCGAGAGTGCCTCGTCACCTAGCGCTCAAGCTGACGAAACTCTCCTGAACGCCTCGGGCATGGCTTCCTCCCCGTCAACAGCGCCTTCGTCCCCCACCTCTCCTCCCTTCTCTTCTTCCGCTGGACCTGGAGTGAAACATCTCTCTGCAGCGGCTTCCACAGAGTTCATAGGCTCATTTGCGCCGTGACGTGACGCAAACATGTCCTAGGCCGAGCCTCTGGGCCCAATGGCAAATGGCTACAGGTTCGTGACCCGGTCCCACTTGGGCCTGCGTAAGAGCAACTCAAGTGAGTTTCCTTCTCTTACTTGACGCCGCCTGTAACTCACTGAACGCTCTCAGCGCGCTCTCTTATAGCTTGCCTCGAAGAGCAACAAGCGCGTAGCAAGTTTCAAGGTACTTGTTCTTTGTTTGCACCGCGATTTAAGCTGATAATAACCCTTTCAGCCCGTTCTACATCGGTCCCCATGTGGCGGAGCTAGAGCTCTTTGACGGCAACGCATCTGCCCTGCCCTCGTACTATGCGCCTCAAGCAATGTCGGAACCCACACGCCGGTTTGTTGGCTTTGGTTTGTCGTTTAGGGCATGGAGAGCAATTTTGCACACAATCGACGCGGTGATTGTTGCTCCAGCAACTTCTCAGTGGAGGGGTACAACTCGCACCGTGTTGTGGGTTGTTGTGGGCACGAGAGGAGGTTCCCGACCCTAGGTAAGCAATTGACTCTTATAAGTTGAACGATGACTCACACTCTTCCAGCTGTCCGCGCAACGCCGACGGAGGGGGCGCCTCCTCCAGTCATACGCAACTTTCCCTCAGAGGTGACGTATGACTCTCTGGGTTTATACCGGAGTGAAATGTCCGCAGACAGGACCGCGGTGGCGTTCGCAGTGTGGAACTCGTCTGCGGGCGTCTCCGACGACATATGGGCAATGCTGAGGACCTGCTACCAACAGTGTCTTGAATGTGGCCTTATTCGGTCTCATCTTGCTCACGGTGAACATCTCGGGTTGAATTCACAGTGTGGCGATCCATCCGTTGCTGTGTGAGTCTCCTTCATGGTGTCTTCTTAGTCTCGGTCGCTCATATGTATCTAGCACGAAATGATATGATTCTCTCGCTTAAGAATTGAAGGCCTTTACCGATGCCATGACCGCGCTAATTACGAATACTTAGCTTTGACTTACTTACAAACACTCCGCTCCTTACAAACACTTTGCTTTGACTTAGACACAATCACTCATAGTACTGCATATGCTTACGATTCGCACCGGTCTGCTCTTACATAACACTTCAAATTGGTAGGTACTTTGTGGATGAACCATACTTTAATTGAACAGCTGCGAGCCGTCCTTCAATCCGAATCAACGGCCTGATTCAACACGATCGACGCGTTCCAATCCTAAATTGCTCGTCATCGGCGTGTAGGTCTTCCAAGTAGAAATCACTTGGCGCTCGTAGTCTGCGTAGAGGCTCGTAGAGGTTGCTGTTGGGGAGTCAGTCATAATCTTTCCGATGAGCGCGTCCGATAATCATGAGATAGAGCCGAGGAATGGCCTAGAGATCTACGGGATATAATAGAGATATTTGAGACTGACGAAGGATGGTGGAGATGAGCTGGGAGGACAAGTTGGGAAATGAGCGCGAAGACTCAGGACTACATCGTTCGATTCGCCAAGATTTCGAGTATTTGAGAGTCATTTCTAGCGGTGGAGCTCGTCGAGGTACGCCGTCGTCGCCATCGCGGTTGCAAGCCGAGTATCATATCAGAGTTCTGATTGAAAAACATACTCACGTTATGTTACGTGGTTGGCCCCGGCGAACCCCGATGTTCGAGACCATTCGTTCCCCTGCCACGTGATCCCCACTATATATTAACGTACAGGGCTCAAAGGTGCGTCTCTTCCTACCTGCACCTTGCAGAACCCTGTGCGACGTCCTTGACCAGATATACGAGCCGTACGCACGCACCATCCCAGGTGAGGACGCGGTGTTGACTGTTGAAGGTCTTGGACTGCAGTCTGGGAATAATCTTGCCGTTTTGTCCAGCTGCCACTCGCGCCGTCGAGCTCACGGCTATGCACCTACTCAAGGTGCGTGTTCAACTCCGCCCTTGTGGCCACCGCTGACCTCCCTTAGACGCGCAGTGGCCGAATCTACAACGACCCCGGCAAATACTACGCGTCCGACCGCGTCGTTGAAGCCGTTCAGGTCAACGTTGACCTATCACCCCTGCTCCAAGCCGCTGTTGAGCTCGAGAACAACGTTGACATCGACCAGCTTCCTGGCACTGATGTCCGCCTCCCATATCCTGACGAGGGCATTCCGACGCCTACCCAGCTCGACGACATCGACATCATGCCGGAGTCAGACGGCCCATTACACCCTCCAGACCCCAATGCTCCTGATCCCCACGACGATGCCGAACGCGAAGAACGCGACTCGAAGGGTGGCACGAAAGGTCTGAGTCGCAAGCGTCGGAAGCTCGCGGCTAAGGACAGCAGGTTTTGGACTGCAGAGGCCGATGCGCACGCCGTTGAGGAGGTTGCTCGCCTCATGGACGAGCCCGTCACCGTCGACGTCGACCTGGCTGACCTGCGCGTTAAGAAGGGCGCGTACACTGCATTCTCCTCCAAGTATAAGGATCGGACGGTCGCCTACACCCCAGAGGAATTGGATGCCATGGGATTGCGGGCCATTTGGTGCAATGGGCCCAATGGAGGGTAGGTCAACGCGCCGTCTTGAGTGTATTCTAACTGACCGTCTCCCTCTAGGAATCCTACTGCGATAGTGGACAGGAACGGGGTTTTGGCTGCCGTTCGATTTGGTCAGCCTGACGATACGACTTACGATGTTTCAGCTTCGAGGGCTTTAGCTAAGATGCAGGATGTCGCTGGCCGCGCACTATTCAAACCAAAACAAACTCAACACAAAAGAGGTCCCTTCCCCGCTGTGAACGTTGGCTATGCGTATGGACAAGGACAGCTACGTGCCGCGCGTCTTGACAACGGAAAACTTGCCCCTTTGATGGAGGAGCTTCTCGAGGACAAAGATATACGCCGCATTCTTGGATTCCAGTCAGGTAGGTTTCAAGTTGGCATCCGATTCCAATATGATATAACTCGTGTAGGCGGACTACGCGTCTGGGCCCCTCGCCTCTACGCATATGCTCGCGATCGTGTGAAGTCAATGTTCGATTACCTTGGAATTACGCCTCCCGTCCCACGCTCAATTTACCCTACTGTCGCGTTCAATCTCGGATCCAATGTCTGGTCATGGAAACACAAGGATGTCATGAACCTCGCATTCTTCTGGTGCGCAATTACGGCGCTCGGCAACCACAACTCGAAGAAGGGTGGCTTCATCATCCTATGGGAGCTCGGCGTCTATCTTGAGTTTCCGCATGGCTGCACCGTCGCGATTCCCTCCGCCACCATCACTCACTCAAACGTCCCCGTCGCCGACAGCGAAATACGCATGTCCGTCACTCAATTTCTACCCGGAGGAATTGCTCGTTGGGTCGACAACGGTTTTCGAACGGAGGCGAAGGTAAAGAGTGACAGCAAAGCCGAGTATCAGGAGATGCAGGCCAAAAAGGCGGGGCGGTGGATGTTAGGCTTGAATTTGTTACCGAAACTTAGCGAGATTCTTCGTTTTGTAGATTGAGTTGTATGATATTTTGTTGTGTGAATGATCTGGTTAGCGTGAAACTAATCTACAACGATCTTTGGTACAGCTCGCCTGGTCACTTCCTGAGGTCCGTCACACGCCTTGAGGCAGCCTCAATGGGCTTCCACGCTTGGTCCAAACCGCTCCAGAGTGTCTGCAAGTGACTCTGTGAACTTTCTCACCTGCTCGTCAGTCGGAGGAGGACTTGTTCGGGCGAGTAGCGCCTCATGCCTGTGCTTCTTTGCCTGGAAGTTTTGATATTTCGTCCGATAATGCTCTGCGGCAATTTTTCGTCGCCTTGGCAGAGAGAAGGTGAGGTCCTGCACAGCATTACAGGCACATTCCCTTTTTTGGCCTATTTGTTTGTACCATCGGCAGCCCATCGCCGAGTGATGGCGTCTTTATACGCGCACTAAGATGGCTTAGGTTGACTGTGGAGGTGCCAACTCGCGTGGGCAGATTCCTAGTTTTGAGTCTTCTTGAATGGATAGGCATCGGTAGCCGTCCTCGAGGGGCGCCGCTTCCTGGCGTGAGGTGAGGCCACTGGAGACTGGTGATGAATACAAAGACGTCGACACTACCTGCCGTGCGGATTCAACGGTCTTTGTGCTATTACTCTTTGCCTTTGCCCGCCATCGGGGAAGCGAGGAAATGTCACCGGCGTGATCGACAACTGCAGGCCGACAGGACGGTCGGGCCGTGCTGCTGAGCTGCGTCTATGTTTCTTCGAAATCACCGCGCGCATGTCCTGGAGAGTACAATGCGACGTGAAACAGCGCGGCACGGCAGGAGCCGGTGCAGTGGCGCAATTTCGGGGGTGCAAAGCGCGGCGGTATAAGTATGCTCACAGGCGACCGGTGCGGATTTTAACCAATGGGCTCTCGGGTCATATTTCGCTGAACCTCCGTGTAATGAAGCACTGTATGACGACCCCGGAGCAAGACAAAGGCGAAGGAAGAGGACTGCGACTGGACTCTGACAGCGGGATGATGGATCGTATTCCTCACGTGATTGTTTGTAAAAATGCGTGCTTGTTCCTGTCAAAACGTGCTTGTTTGAAATCAAACGTGACTGTGCGTGTGATCAGTCTTATTCCCAGTTAACACTGGGTGAAGATACTAGATTTTGACTGTGAAAAACATGGTGAAAGAGCCCACGTCTTTTTCATCAAAGTTCCAGTCCGCAAAATGTTCTGGATTCTTGACCAGACGTTTGGATTTCTTTAGTATATCTCGGCAATGAAAACTACAAAATATTTTCACCGCAGAAATTTCTGGAAAGAAAAAGGTTTCTTTATCATTTTCTTCAGAGGAAAGATTTGTTTTTCTCACGCAGTGTAACGAATATCTGACATCCAGTGTGTTGCAAATCTTCATGTGATACAAGTAAAAAGTCGTGCTACTTATGCACCTCCAACCCCCCTCTGTTTACATCACACTATCCTTATATCCCCGCTTCCATTTCCTCATCAATGACCATCTACATTTTGCCTTCCCGGAGCGCTGCCCATGCGAAGGGCTGGGTTTGTCTTATCCTGGCAGAAGTCGCCCCCTGCAACAACCACACGTCTGCGGCGCGGGGACGGTGTTTCGTTGTTTTTTTCGGAAGATCGCGCAGCAGTGACGGGACGTCTAGGCCGTGCGGGGTTGTGCTCGTCCTTCCCCAACTCCTGCCCCGTTACAGCGCCACGTCCGCGACGAGACGTATCCTGGTGATCCAGCACCTCCAGCCCAGCTATAGGAGCATATCTGCGGCGCGGCGCATTCGAATTGTCCTCCTCATACTCCCCACGCCCAGATACAGCGCCACGTCTGTCGCCTGTGTTATCTACCTCCAGTTTTCTTTTCGGGACCCGACCCTGTCCATGAGTGGGCACCTGGTGCGATTGGACTCGGTTGGACGTATTTTGTTGATCCAACAATTCTCGCCCCGGTACAGCAGCCTCTATGTGGCGCGGCGCATTCTGCTTGTCCTCAGAAAGACGCTCCTTCGGTCTTTTTTTCGGGACCCGACCCTGGCCGTGATTGAGAGCCTCCTGGTGCAAGTTGACATTCCCCTCCCATTTGTCTGGTGCGCAGGGGTTATGGAGATTATGAAGCAGAGCGAGGGCAACGGACGCTTCCCTCCTTTCCATCGGTATACGAAGAGGATGAGGAGACGCCGGTGCGTCTAATACATGCTGAGTGTTGGATGAAACTGTTGAGAGTGTGACAGCACGGAGCACGGAATCCACGTAAAAAGGGAGGCGGGGGGGTTCCCACCCCGGTGGAGGGTCAATATTCGGCAGTGATGGAGACGGTACGTCAAGGCCTGGAGAGTCAACCACAGGGCATGGGCCGCTGTAACGGCCGTCGACGGCGCGCAGAGGGAAAGTGGCACGGCTAGAGGATGAAGGAAATACTCCAGAGAATGTCGTTGGCCGCGCCGGGTTGAAAGTGGGAGCACCGGGCGGTGATTCCGGCTCACGCCAGACTTCTGTTGGCCACGCATATACGCATCAGTTGTCAGTAGGGTGAAGCGCGCAAGATGGACTTACGCTTCGTGCGCGCCATGATGGAAGGTACAACCAATTACGTCAGTGATTTCTAATAAGACGCGGGTCCCGATCGTGATTCGCCGAAGTTTCCAAACAACTATCAATCAATCAATCACTACAACGACGAATGAACGAACCAAACCTCCCTTCCAAATGGATCATCTGCCGGCACGAGTGCCCTCACGCAAGAAAACTCCCCACCTACATCTTTGCCCAGCGGATGTCCACCGCATCGACCCACTACAACAAGGAAAACAGCAAAAATCACCCCCATTGTAACTCGGCCTGTCCAGCATACGATCAATGTTCCGCCGCGAGAATCAGGGTGCCTACGCTGGTTGAGTTCAAAAGGGCATTCCCAAGCTTTTTGCGATCGAAGTCTCACGATAGCAACTTCTGGGCCTCTTGGGCGCTTTGGAGGGCAGATGAAACCTGGAGGGCCTGGTTTGACGCCGACCTGGACCATTGGCGTGAGGAGGTGAAGTCCGCATTCACGGATGGCAGCGTTGGTGGGGCTGAGGATCATACCTGGGCAACGCCGGAGAGTCAAGCCCGAAAGCAGTACCAGGACATTCCATGCTTACATCGGAAGGCGCGTCATTTTGATCCATTCGCGGCCCAACTTGGGCTGCCAGCCATTGCAGAAGCCGCCACACCCGTCTTACCCGAAATCACCACCTCCCCGCATGTGTCCGTTCCCAGCCCGGGTGCACCACCCTCATCGTCCCCTCCTGTGTCTTTTCCTCAACCCTCCTCGCCTTGCGTAGGGTTACCCAGCCCGGGTGCACCACCCTCATCGTCCCCTCTTGTGTTTTTTCCTCAACCCTCCGCGCCTTGCGTGCCCGTCACTTCATCTCCAGCACAGCTACAGCAGGGCGGCTCTCATCCTACCGGTGCATTGGAATGCCCGGATTCTATCGTTTCGAGGGATCTTGCTGGAGCGGTTGAAACTTTGTCTGTCTCTGGGGGTGATGAGTTTGATGGGTTTGATGATATGGACGTCCACGACGGTCGGGAAACGCACTTGATGACCTCACATCCTCCTGGCGCGGATTCGCTGCCACCCTCACTATGTGCTAGGCAGGCAGGTGATCCTATGCCACCGATTGAAACCAGCTATCCCCGTCTGTTTACGGACAACGAGCTGGTACTTCGTGTGACGGACGATGCCAAGGATGGCGATGTGTTCCCCGCTAGCGAGTACTTCACGACGGACGCCTCTCATTTGCCAAAGGTTGTCGTTTTTGCCTTGCACAGCGGGCACGCATCAGAGACAAACCTCTGGATCAGTGAGACATGCGAGATGTGCGCGGAGTCTATGTACTGGACGCAGAAAACAGCGTCTTCCCACTCTAGGAGTACACTCGAATGGGAGTCCCACGTTTTCAGCAATCCTGTCCTCTGCCAGTATATCTGGATGAGTGAAAAGAAAGGCGAGCGAGTTTACCAGTTATGGGAATGGGTTTGTGTCTTCTTTCAATGTTGCAGCGAACGCAAGGGCTGATGTGAGATTAATATCTAGTTGTGGTTGGCGCGAATCCTTTGGTTTCGCGGCTGCGAAATTTATTATATGATGGATGATGATGTCGTCAATGCGTGTATTTGGCGGACATCTCCCAAGACCGCCCAGATTTGGGACAGGCTTTGCAAAGCCGACTTTGTTTTTGGAGGTCGGATGTTTTCTTCCGGCTACGACATGTATTTATTTACATTTCCATTTTCATCATTTCGCTCTAACCCTCTACGATAGTATGCCGTCGCATCCGCGGCTAGACGACTACCTAACGGGACTGGAATGGCTCAGTCGTGTGGGCACGACTGTATGGCCGAACATACTGGCGAGTGTAGCTGCGCAACGGAAACCGATTCTCAATTATCTGTTGGCCGGGACCATGGAAGCTTACGGGGGCTTCGTGGAGAGACCAGAAATCGTTACCCATGTACACCAGGGCAAGGCGCTTTTGAAGTCTGGCAAGTTTGTCGTCAAAAGGGACTTTTCGGCCATGGGCAGAAGTGTCTTCATTCCTGCCACATGTCTGGACCCTCTTAGCGACCCCGAAAACGCACAGGCCCAAATTGCTTTCGAACAGGCATGGTTGGAGACTCAATATACCAATCCCACCTACCGACCGGTTTGGATGGCCCTCTCCACCAATCGCTATCTACACACTCACGGTGAAGTTCGTTGCTATTTTGCCTGGGGGAGGATGATGGAGATGTGGTATACAGAGCCGGTTCCGAATAGAGCTCATGAATACAGTTTCGGCCGAGCCACTGGTGCTCTTAACCCTCTGAAGGACATCACGTAGGTTAAGTTCTGTCGGTTCACCGACCATACAATGCTGATGGTTCACCAGCATTCATGACGCGCAGGTGGACCATGAGGATCGAAGAGGTATCAAGTGGTTCCCAGGTGTCTCGAATCGTTGGGGAGAAGTCCACTTGCGACGGTACGCTGGAAAGATATACGAACAACTCTGCAACCTCGAGATCGCAACTAACGGCATATACAACCGCGACATTCGCATTTTCGTGCGGTTAGACATCGGCATCATTCACGACGGGACTCGTTTTAGATATGTACTCAATGAGGTGCAGTCGGGCATATCAGCCCTTTGGATGACGACGGACGAGCGCAATGACGCCATGCATTTACAGGGATTTGCAGACGGTCTGGAGCGTGGTTCTTGGAAACTATGATAATGATAGAGTTGTAACAGCTGGTTGTATGGACTGAGGGCGCAAAAGTGATTTTGAAGAGCTTTCGAAAGCGATACCGGACGATGCCAATAAGGAATTTCAGCAGTAAGGACAAAAGGCAGGACGTGAAATAAATGTTGAGTCTTGAGACAGTGAAAACGAATAATCACGTGGGGAACCAAACAGTCACGTTTAATCCCAAACGGGCACGTTCATTCACAAACAGGCACGTGTTGATACGAACAGACACCCCAAGAGCCCCTTTCCAGCTGCAACGAATATGGCCATTGGTTAAAATCCGCACTGGTCGCCTGTGAGCATATACCGCCGCGCTCTGCAGCCCTGAGATTGCGCCACTGCACCAGCTCCTGCCGTGCCGCGCTGTTTCACGTCGAGCCGTCCTCTCCAGGACATGCGCGCGGTGATTTTGAGGAAACAGAGGCGCAGCTCAGCAGCACGGCCCGACCGTCCTGTCGGCCTGCCGTTGTCGATCACGCCGTTGACAATTCCTCGCTTCCCCGATTGCAGGCAAATCCAAAACAGAATAGCACAAAGACCGTTGAATCCGCACGGCCGGTTGTGTCGACGTCGTTCTATTCAGATCACCAGCGCCTCCAGCGGCCTCACCTCACGCCAGGAAGCGGCGCCCCTCGAGGACGGCTCCCTATGGCTATCCGTTCAAGAATACCAAAAACTAGGAATCTGCCTACGCGAGTTGGCGCCTCCACAGTCAACCTAAGCCATCTTAGTGCGCGTATAAAGACGCCATCACTCGGCGATGGGCTGCCGATGGTACAAACAAACAAGCCAAAAAAGGGAATGTGCCTGTAATGCTGTGCAGGACCTCCGTCATTCGGTTTGTTTGTCCCTGAGTCATCACCTTCTCTCTCTGCCATGGCGACGAAAAATTGCGAGGCCGTTCGCAGATACAGGTATTGTGCATACGCCAGGCTCAGTGTTGAAGACTCTGAGTGCTGGGCCCAGGGCTAGGACGCAAACAGGACAACCCCGGTTTCGAGAGGACATAGTCACGTCTGGTAGTCCACCGGAGCCGAGTTCCTCCCGCGACTTACATTGGGTCAATATTGCGAACGACACCTTTCGCAGTGATGCCAGCCGCATGAGGTACAAGGCTCGTTATCTGGGAGCCTCTGACGCTCCGCCAGCTGGAATAACACCGGAAATGGCTGTGAAGGCTGCAGAGTGCAAATACTTTCCATGTGAGTATCTTTCCCGGTGTTTACACATAGAACCGAGAACCTGACGATAGCAGATTTCAATCCCCAAAGTTACTACCCGAGCGTAGTGTATATGCATTATCCGGGATGCGACACTGTGGAACGGTGAATTCGTTGTATTCTTGCTCACGATGAAGCTAAGTCCCGGTGTAGATTTCCCATGTTGTATGGGAGTCAACACGCCCTCGGCTATCAACCTATTCGTGACCTGATGGGTAGATTTGACTTGTGCAGCTCGCGTAAGTATTATGCATGGACCGAAAGTCTACATCGTTTTATCAACTCCGCGTAGTATTGGATGCTACATCATCCGATGTAAATCACGCTTCCACACGCCACAACGTAAGATTCATACTCCGGCTTCTTCATGGCGCTCAAAGACAAATTGACAATAGGCCCTGCGGCAGCTCAATGACGCCTATGCAAGAAAGGCGGAACCCCTCTTCATTGAAGCAGTACACATCTTGAATGCCATCTTTATGGACGTCCCCCGCATTCTTCCTCTATCCTGCGATCCCACTGCGCTTCAATCACAGATCTGGGAGCTGGCGTACATGCGCGCTGTCAAGCCGTATCTACACCGCCTGCGGGCCTATAAGCCGGGGACCGATGAGGTCTATGGAGAGCTGATGCCGATTCTGATTCAGGATATTGCACGAATCACCGGAATCGACAAAGATTCCATCGTTATGGACTTAGGCTGTGGGGTGGGAAACATCCTCATCCAGCTCGCCCGGCTGACCGGTGCGTGCTGTTCCGGCATCGAATACCAGGAGAACGTAGCTCTTCTATCACGAATGCTGGAAGCAGAGGCATCCCAATTAATTTGTTTGCTTGGACTACCCATAACAGGCAAAGTAAATGTCTGTGTTGATGACATGTTCAAATCCGTAGAGGTGAAGGAGAATTTGTCGGCCGCCACAGTGGTCATTGTCAACAACAAAGTCTTCCAGGAGATCAGTGAGTCAACCTATCGGCTATATATTATCCATCGCTCAAGTTGGGATCAGCCAACAGGCGGCTTTTGCAGTTATTGGACAACATTCAAGATGGCGTGCTAGTAGTATCCACCTCCCCCCTCGCCGATTTCGTGACGCCATCAGAGGACAAGGCGAGTACTTTCACTTTGTTGCCCGTGATTGACCCGGCTGATAATCAGATGACAAGCTCTTGGATCCCAATGACGAACCGTACGCCTTACGAGCTGTCAGTGAAAGGGATATTCCGCCGGATGGGGTTTCCTGGACAGGTTCAGCAGGCACGTACTACATCCAGAAACGGGACAAGGACTGGCACCACAGAAGGACCTTGGCATATATGGCTTGCCCAAGGCGTCAAAGCACCAGACAGGTAGCAGTCGTACAACGGTCGCAGGTTCCAAGATTATCGCTGCATGACATTTTACATCAATCGTCTCTTCCGATTCGTACGCAAGGGTATCTGTCGGTGGACCGTTTGAAGGAACAGTTGGAACTGTATGGTCAATCAACGAAGGGAAAGAAATCTCGTCAGCAGTTATTAGATTTATTGATTTCCTCGGCCTCGTAATCGATTATTTCGAGACTATGCATCGATTGTATCACCACCACCTTGAAAGCGCGCGTTTGTTTTGGGAGATACATTCTTCGAAGCAAACAGTTGTTGCTTGTCAACTCCCTATTTAGGTGGCAGTGTAGCAGGATGCCGTCGAAACTCTCTGTATGATCTGTTAACAAGGCACTTCCCGCGCGCTGTGCTGCTTCCTCCGCCCTGGATAGCCCAGGCTACGGTTTGGTGGTACAAAAGGATGACTGCTTTATTGAGGCGGGGTGCTTTTTGACTAAGAGGGCAAGAAGGATGCAAACAAGGTTAGCTTAGGCGGAAGTATGCTTAGTTGCTTGGCTCGATAGGAAGGTTGACCTACATTCACGGCTGGGTTGAACGACTACTTGTCCGCCACGGTATAGCCTTGGAGCCAAATCAATCCATATACACTCTGTGTCAAGATAACAGAGCCACATCCCGGTCGGCCTAGTCCTTCGAGCCCGCATCGAGAAGGGTACATGGTGGTCGCAGTGAGAATACGAGGTCTTCTCAGCCTCATGGCGGAGGTGAGAGCCAAAATCAATGGATTAGCTCGAGATTTGCAAAAGGCGGGACGTGAAATAGATGTTGACAGTGAGAACGAATAATCACGTGGGGAACCAAACAGTCACGTTTAATCCCAAACGGGCACGTTCATTCACAAACAGGCACGTGTTGATACGAACAGACACCCCGAGAGCCCTTTTCAGCTGCAACGAATATGGCCATTGGTTAAAATCAGCACTGGTCGCCTGTGAGCATATACCGCCGCGCTCTGCAGCCCTGAGATTGCGCCACTGCACCAGCTCCTGCCGTGCCGCGCTGTTTCACGTCGAGCCGTCCTCTCCAGGACATGCGCGCGGTGATTTTGAGGAAACAGAGGCGCAGCTCAGCAGCACGGCCCGACCGTCCTGTCGGCCTGCCGTTATCGATCACGCCGTTGACAATTCCTCGCTTCCCCGATTGCAGGCAAATCCAAAACAGAATAGCACAAAGACCGTTGAATCCGCACGGCCGGTTGTGTCGACGTCGTTGTATTCAGATCACCAGCGCCTCCAGCGGCCTCACCTCACGCCAGGAAGCGGCGCCCCTCGAGGACGGCTCTCTATGGCTATCCGTTCAAGAATACCAAAAACTAGGAATCTGCCGACGCGAGTTGGCGCCTCCACAGTCAACCTAAGCCATCTTAGTGCGCGTATAAGGCCGCCATCACTCGGCGATGGGCTGCCGATGGTACAAACAAATAGGCCAAAAAAGGGAATGTGCCTGTAATGCTGTGCATGCAGAGTCTTTTTCTCTGTTCGCAGATGCACGTATTGCAGGAGTTCCAGGTCGGGTGTTGAAAGCCCTGACTCTTCAGTCGGACAATATACGGATAACCTCCACCAAAAGAGTGGCTCGTGCCCAAAGTTGAACTATGATGGAATCGATCGCCGTCTGCCAATGTTTGCCGCGCTGCGACAGATCCGAAAGCAAGCGCATGCATGCCAGTCCTGGGGCGTGATCCCCGAAGACCGTAACGCCATCACAGCTATTGAGAAAAGGAGCCGAGAACCACCTGTAGATAGACGCTTGGCCTTGTCGAAGGTCACAATACTCTGCTGGGCGGGAGAATAGCTATTGTTCATCTCGCCGCTAGGCTGAGCCATTGCATGCATAGTATGAGTCCCGCCGAGAATGAATTCCTCGCGTCTGAAAGCAGTAGGGTCCCTAAAGGAAACCGTGGCAACGGCGGCGGCGGGTTGAAATGGTCTATATCCTGCTATAATGACATAGTCCCTGACAATTGTTTGATTGAAGACTTCAATCCAGCTGCCGCAAGTGTCTGTCCTGGCTGACACTCGCACCGTCTCCCTAGTTATAGAGGGCCAACCCACGGCCGCCTGCCAGTGCTTCAACGAGCACTGTGCGACGTCGTCACATCACCCTTTCGTTGGAGCGAAACTCTTCGCCGTCTCGCCTTTCGAATTCATTATCTCCTCCTCCGTTTGAAGATATCCCCATAGGCGCCACATCGTAGGGGGTTCTGCAAGTGCTGTATCTACCACATCAAATGATTGGTAGACACTAGACGCCGTTATCACATCGAATTTAGTCGTCAGGATCAGGTCACGAGCCCGCCAGTTCTTTTGTAAGCGGCTGAAGTCCTTTTTTTTATACGACCTGTATACGATCCAGTATCTTGTGAACACTGGAACATAGTTGACTAACCTTCTCCAATGAAATAAGGCATCCCGCCCTTCGTACCAGCGGACCTTGATGAGCGGATCGTCGGCATCTTGAGACCAGCGGCGAATCTCTACAACCTTCCCTGTGAAGGCGTACAGCTCTAGGTCCAGCCATTGGTGCTGGGTCATGCCAGCCGCGCCACCTGCCTTCTGGACGTACTCGAGGAACTCTGGCGTACGAACGAAAACACTAAAAGGGGTTAGCCCATGTTGCAAAGAACCGGGGAGCGCAACGCACTTGCCCCCAACAGCAATTGGTCTGTGGTTAATGGGCTCCGTGCAGCTATAGATCGAGGCGGCCTCCCCCGCCGCATCAAACTCTGCGGCCAGCTCTGATGGACCGGCGAGTTGTTGACGTGTGTTGGGACTGTCATTTTTGCTGCCCTTCCGCTTCCTTTTTTTCGGTTCAGTTGTCGGCGAGCGGGCCACTGGGGCTTCCACGATGGCATCGTGCGGAGTAGTGAGGTTACCATCTCGAGGAGGGGAACATCGAATGTCCCAATCAGCTGGTGAAATCCTCCTCCAATCAGCTTCCACCATCGCAACCCAAGCGTCTGTCTCTCCAGACACGTGGTAGTCAATCACATCTGCCCACTCTGCTCCCGGCGCCGTTTTGTTGACAAATATCACTGTTTCGGCCTAGGAATGGTTTGAGTTCTGCCCGCGATCAGAGGTGCTTAGTTTACCACTTTTGCAAAGTCCTTGACCAACGCCTTGATGCCTACGACTTTGAGCGATGTGCCCATGATGATGAGCGTGTCAGGCTTATTTTCGAGATCTTTGGCCTGGATTATCCCTATCCCATCACCAAGAGGATGCGGCTCGTTGTACAGTACGATGGCAGGGCGCAGGTAGCCGATCGTAAGAGGGCGCGCAGACTTGCGGAGACGTTCCTCGGCTGTGCAATAAATTGAATAATTGAATCGTAGTTCAAGTGCATTTGACACTGACCACGAGCAGTGCAGTCTGGACATGGGGGAACCTGTCCTTGCTGGAATGTTTGCAAATAGTCCATGCAGCAAGGGTATTCTGCCGAGCAAATGGTGCACCGAACTCGGTGAATATCTCCGTGGAGTTGAACATTACGAGCTTCTTCTGACAGATGAGTACTTCGTGGGCCTTCAGCCGAACCCCCCGTGAGCCCGGCAAGTTCCTCCAGGCCGTCGATATTCTGAGTATATGAGCGAAGAAGCTTTTGCTTCCTATCCAATTCCGCTATAAAACGGTGGGTGGGAGAGGGCGAAGCGTTGTCGACACACTTCTTCAAAAGGGCGATAAAGGTATAAAAAACACTTCTTGAGGTACTGTTGCGGAAAACAGACGCGTCAAAGAGGTCCTGTCCATTCAAGACGACTTGGGGGTGTTGTTTTTTGACCCAAGCAAAGAGTCCATCCGATGATCGAAAGTCCTTCCATACCCTATTAGCTTGTGCCTTTTGAACATAGAGGAAACATACAGGGATTCCGGACGAGCAAGATATGCCGGCACCAGTGACAACCACAATTTTTTGTGCCCTAGCCACTGCCGCCGAAATATCCTCCAAGGGCTGCCGGGCGGTCGCGAGATCGAGAGTGATAGTCATTGATTAAGCCAATCTCGTGCACTGTTTGTTTGTTGTGTCTGATGCACGTGCGAATCGATCGTCACACAGGCACCAACTATGTTATCTCAGTCCACTTGACGAAAGGCGTTTCAAAGGACCTTTTTTGTGCCCTTGCAAAATTTCTGTACTTCCACCAGGCCGGGACATGACTGCTGCACTCAATATTTGGCGCGCCAGACTTTCATCTAGTGTGGGATTGTCCGAACGTTGGAGTTCGCGCTTTTTGGTCCAATATAATCCCATCTGTTGCATGGTTATGTTATGCATCACGTATATACCCACCATTAAACCGCATTGAAGCGCTGATCTTATTGGCTCAAAATAATTCAAAATTTGGCATAATGATGGACACAAGCGGGCAGGCTGTATTCGCTTGTATGCAACTAAGGTTGGCCGGTAGCATCGCTCTAGCCGCAATGTGGCCTCAAAGGAAAAGTGAAACTGGTAACCTTTGTGAAATAAAATTGACGGACTTGTATTTTCCTCAGTATGACGATGTCCGGGCTGGCCACTGGTGCACTCTGGACGACTTGCTAACGTCCAAAATGTCTCGGTCCGAGTGTAATAGGCTCAAGGTCCTGTTCTAGTGCGGTCATGCTGGGCCAGCTCGGCCCCGAGACACCGCCCCACCAGCACCTTATCTGCTCTGCCAGAATCCATCTCGGAGCTGTATAGGTGACATCAATCGCGGCGGCACAGCCTCTGAGGATTATCATGGGCAGTCAATGAAAGGTGAAAATATCATTTGCACTGCACACTGCACATTCTATCTCTTCCCAGCTTCCCTGCTATGCTCCAAAAGGCTCAAGAGATTCTTGAGGGACTGGCTGTCCGTTTTCTCGGCCATCGTCGCGTGTTTCAACCAAAGCTGAAGAGTCCACATCATTGAATTCAGCACTAGCTTGTAAGCTTCGTCTTTCCACACCTTCATAAGCCTTAGAAGAATTGAACCCCACATCACATATGCACTTACCTCTGATAGTACTTTTGCGTGTTTATCGGAGGTAGCGTCGGTGGGTAGGTGAGGGCGAATGAAGTCTATCCATTTCTTCGCGGCCCATGCGATTGTCTCGACAGGCTGGGACAACGAGCCTTTGGTGCATTCTCCAGCGGTATTAAGAAGCTTCCGCAGCAAATCGGTGCTCTCTTGCGACAAGCCAACAGTCACCGAAGGGTGGAGGCCTAGGGGCAGGGGGGTGGGAGCATGTTCGTCGTCCTCGGAAATGCGCTGCAAGGTGGGCATTGTCGGAGTTTGCACCTCAACCTGAGGTCGGCTCATGCTTCCGTCTGGCAGCGCTAGGCCTTCCGTCGGCTGGAATGTCACACTTGAAGTCGGTGTCGTGCACCCTATTGGTGGGCACAGGATTTCAGCTCGTATAGGAGGAGTATTGGCGTGTTCTGAGGCCATAATTGGAGGGCCTGCAGGGGAACTGTGCTCGGAGAAGGAACTACTCCCGGCCGATTGTGTCTCGACCATGCTGGATGTCTGTACCCACGCTTTCCCCTGACGCTTGTTCCTCGTCGTAACTGCAAGGACCTCCGTGGGCTTGGTCAGAGTGTGTACCTCCACCGTCCGTTGTCGTGTACTTCTCCTCGCCGTTACTTGGGACGTCGCGACTCTACTCCCCCTGGTTGGCGTTGGGCTGGATAATGCCGGGGAAGAAGTAGGTGAACGACTGCGCCGTCCTTCCTGTTGTCGTCTCTTCACATTCGTCTTCGGTTTGGCCTTCGGGGTTAATTGTTGACCAACTTTAGCCTGGTAAGCGGGTGAAGAATTGAGATAGTCCAGAAGCCGGAAATTGCCATTGGGCCGTGCCGGCTTCAGCTTACGAGCTAGTTCGTGAATGGTCTTAGGCGGCAAAGAACGAGGCGACGGAACAAAGATGGGCGATACATCACCGTCGAGTTCAAGGGACGGGGATGTGAGGGGAATATGAGTCGGTTCTATCCTTGCATCCATTATATCCAAGTCAGCTTGAACAAGCCCAGTGCGAGGGGACCCAGGGAGGGCAACATTGGAGGCCGACGACGCAACGACGGGCGTGGGATCACCTCGCTCAGGGGATAGTGGAGGAAAGGATAAGGATGTCGGTTCAATGACCGCATTTTCTACACCCACGTCGCCTTCCATCGACAATGCCAATTGAGTAGTATCAAATGCCACAGGGGAAGATTTCTCGCCCAGCGAGCCACCTTCTGGCCAGCTCCGAGAAGATCTGCCTTCATAGGATTTAGGCCATGACCGCTGCGAGCAAAATTCCATCTCGGCCTGTTCAGCGGTGGCCAACGGTGCTGCACCGGCCGTCAAGATCGACGAATCCTCGCCTTTGGGAAACGGGGACGGTGAAGTTAATTGTGCGATCACTTCATCGTCTTTGGCCCTCCCACGCTGGACCAGGGGCAACGAGTGATCTGCATTCGCTGATGGCGTTGTACGTGTGTTGTCACCCAGGGAGGATTTGAAAGTATCCCATTCAGCGGGGATCCAAGGTTTCCAATACAGCGGCCGTGGTGATTGCAGTCTAACCAAGGGCAGCCCTTGTGGATCCTGATCCTGTAATTGCTTCCATAGTTTAGCTTTGGTAGGGGGGTCGCCATGATTGCCCCCGTATCCCGTATAAACCATGCGGGCGTTGTATTGCCCCTTGAGCCTCCTCAGTTTAGGTTCTCTTTCCGGTTTTTTTGACAATGTCACCACGATCCAACCGTCGGCGTCGGCGTCCTCTACCTTGATCAGTTCATGATCATCTGGTAGGTCCAGTTCCTGCTTGACTTGGCGAAGTAATTCACCAGACTCCACTGGCGGCGGAATAACCCAGCCAGGTGGCAGGTAGTCCGGTAGAATTGCGCGCGCAAAGGACAGGGCAAGCTTGTCAATAGTGACGCGGGTCTGACCAGAGACGCCAGTATCATTGGAAACGGCGCTAGCAGAGTGATTCCAAGCTCGTCGAGACCGGCGGGCATCGGCATCCCGAAGGCGGAGCACAAATCTCACCAAGGCGTACCTACTAGGATTGTATAGCAGAGGGGGCGGGAGTGCAGTGTTAGGAGGTGGCAGCTGGCCGCCAGGCTCGTATGTGCCTGCGGAGTCCACCGCCCATGGAATGTCTTTCTCTACCGGAGGCAAGCCTGGGAAAGGTGGGTGGTCGCTTGTGAGGCGTGGATTGATGGCGTTGCGCCAGCTGTGATGGCGCGGTGATGACACAGGTGATGTGGATCGAACTACCAGAAATTTAGGCGGAAGTAGAGAACCCGATTGATGTGAAAAACCTCTCTTCCTAGCCATCGCAAGTGGAGGTCCCGGCGGTAGCCACAATACCGTCGGTTAAAACGGGAATGAATAGAGTTCAGGAAGTCCGAGTATATCCTTCAAGTACCCGATTGCAACGATGTAGGTGGTAGTCGTGAACTGAAACCCGATCTGGACGATGACGAAAGAGAGTGGTTAATCCTTCGCCCTTTCGTTGGCAAATTTGTTATGACCAAATTCCATATTCGGGCCCGGCTCCCCTTTCGACGTTCGTCCGTTCAATCGATCAATCAATAAATACACGGCATGGACCCAAAAGATCGCCGGACGCAGCGTAGAGTACAGAAAAGCGTTCGCACCTTTTAGTATCAAGCTTCATCGGGGAGTATTTCGCTGCCCGAGGTCAGATCCCGACTGTATTCAATTTCCATAAAGTCCATTTGGCATCAACCCACAACAAGCAAATGGCTCGATCGAAAAAAAAGCGTATCTAGATTATTTGCAGAGCTCGAAATGACTCGTAAGTACGACGCACCATACAACAAAGTTTCAGAGGGTTTGAAACCCACCCGTCCAGGACACCAAACCTTGGAAATGTTGGTCACATATTGGAGAAGCCGACTGCAGGCCTGCTCAGGCTGGACCTGGACGACGGACGTGCGAGGGTGATCACAAGCGAAGTCGTTTGCCGATCTTGCCGAGAGCGTGTCGTGCCGATCTGCCATATAACGTAAGGCCCGAGACTCCGTGGTCAAGATCATCTTTCCCATGACATACGACTGGCGCGCAAGAAATCTGCGGATGACAGCCTTGCGCACTGAGCGACCTGCGACACGCGAACAGCTTGATGTTTTGCGCTTGTGGCGCCCTTTCTTCGCTGAATGCGAAGCTCATCAGGCAGTTCAACAATTTTGGCCGACATTTTACCTGTGGTGGTATGAGCGGTATGAGATAGTGGAAGTCGATGAGCGTCGCCAGTGGGAACGGGTATGTGACGTCAATCTGCCAAATTTCCCAAATTTTGAAGGAACAGATTATAACCCGGCGTCTGGTGGAAGATGACTTTGAGATCCACTGGCCCAACCTACCGTCCCTAGGCCCGACGACTCTGGGAATGACGGACTTGTACACTGAGGAGCCAGCGGCTATTCAAATATACATACAGCCTCGCTCCACCCGCAAGTGTGTACTTTTTGCACACTTTCATTCTATCATCGCTCACGACACTTCCAGTGAGCCCTTCCTCCTACCAGGAAGCACTATGTATATGGCGCGTGTCGTTGTATACATCGACGTCTATACTGCCATGCTTGAGCGCCTTCGGGAGAATTTCGCACAAACGTTTGGTCAAATTATTCTTTGACATGTCAGTCGTCGTAAGACTCATCATTTGAATGTCAATCGGAAAGTTTTTGGATATACAGAATGCATCCACACAGGATATAAGATCCCAGGACGTTGTGTTGTTCAATTTTGGACGTGCATAGCGCCTACCGGTATTGAGGACCGAAGTCTCACGGAGGGGAAGGCAAGGATGGGCCTTTGAGGTCTTATCACAACGTAGGACAAGACCTGAATTGGCGGCCTAAGTCGTCAAGCCTCAACAACAGGTATCTAGCATACGGAAAGATGTCTGACTGGGATTCTATTAGAGCAACATATATGAATGGTCAGGAGAATTTTCGAGTGCGCGTAGCGCCCAGGGCGGCTGGTGTCAGCCCCAACAAGTTGGAGGCCCAAGTCGCAGACACGGAAGGGAGGGGTAAAACGCACCTTCGGACGGACGTAGACGCGATTTCAATTTCAATTTGTATCGTATTGTTCGCCACGTGGCTCACTATGTACACATGATCCATGACATACGTCAATTTGAATTTGGCTCCTTCCAACACAATCTTCTGCCAACGCCTCATTCTTCCGCTGGCACAGGGAGACAATCTAGCTTTCCAGGGTAAATCCAGATGAGCATGTCATTCCAAGGGGGACTGCTTTGCCCTCAGGGTCTCCCAAGCTGACTGTATTTATGGTCGCATTCCTCGCATTATGCTCAGAGGAAAATCTCTCATTTCCAGTTCAGAGGTTGGCGGAGCAACGCTTCTCTTACGCCACAACTGCCTGTGATGACCAGCGCGGTAGGTCCTACTTGCTTCGGTCCTCATTTTCAACCTTGATTTACAGCCCTGTGTTCGAATGTGACACCCCTACGGTAACGCTCGTCTTTGAGTCGTGTATTTGACCCCCATCCCGACTTCTGCCTCCTGCAGGCGCAACCCATGGAGAGCGACATCCTCTCTGTGATAGCCCCGCCTGTCGGTCTCCTCTCGCAGCTCCCACCCCTGAGAGAGTGCTAGTCGAGGACAACAGTATCAACCGACGCCACTCAACGCAGCACCTGAAGCGCTCCTGATCTCATCCAACGACACAAACGATGAGGTGTGGAACTTGGGCGCTCTGCGATGTCAGTTCTAGTCAACCAGCATCTGGATTGTTTACGCTGGCCTGCGCGACGCGAGGACACCTTGCGCCCATTTCCTTGAGGGGCGGGCATGCTTCTGGGCGATTATGTGTGTCCTTTGCGTTTTCACACCCACGGAGTCCGGAAGGCCAGTGCTACTGTGACGATGTAAGTGATTTTCGGACTGACTTCGGCAGATGTTTGAAAGAATGAATGAGATGTGCCATCAGTTGAAATCAGGGTCTCTGGGAGCGATGGTGATTTTCATGAGTTGGACTTGTATTGTATCCCGCGTCGACAGCAATATCCTTTCGTCTGATTGATTACTTGAGGTGGGCTCTTCTATACTCCAGGAATTCGGCCTGTAAAATTTCTCAGCGCAGAGATTTAGGTGTGTGTATTGCGATGATGAATTGGACTACCTTCCCCTGTCGTTATGTTGGTTTCATGGCCCTAGGGCGTTACAGGATGGCTGAAGCTAGTCGTACAGCTGGGTGCTTTTCGTCATAGCTTTTGACCACGGCATCCAATGCTGGGCTAGTTGATCCTTTCGTCAAAGTATTTGACCACGGCGTGAGATACCCCTGACCCACAATTTGCCTGCGTCGTCGCACAGTAACACGACTACAGCAACGCTTGCAACCTGGATGACTTAGAAAAAAGAGCTTGGCGATGTTCCCGTACCGTGAGGCCACGTGGTCATAATACTTTATCGACCAGGTCTCGTTGGAACATCTCGTCGACGTATCTCCCGTGAATCTCGCATATTACGCAGCTGTAGCAGAACTTTCCAAACCACATACACTACCTGTCAAAACGTCTGTTACTTTATAGGTAGTCTTCCAGGAGGGGCCGGCCAACGTACGATACCAGACATTCTCCTTGAACTAAGTGGGAGAGGAAGATGTCGCGTAGGCAATGAGCAAACAACCAAAGACTGGTGTTGTGTATGGGCTCGAACGGCTCCTCGATGAAGAAAAAGTGAACGGTGGTTGGCACTCCACTTTGGCATAAGGAGTTGAATCGAGCGGCCACAAAGTCATACACCACCATGCTGTAGGGCTCAGTCAAATCCCCGGCGAGATCATAATCCCATGACCGATGACATCCCACCTCAAACGTACGACCGTACGGCATCGCTTCTTCTACGCAGTCATCAGTCAGTCGGAGACAGAACGTCTCCAACTGCCCTTCTGAGGCCCAATCTCCAAGCAGCGAAAAGACGTGGAGGATATCGCCAAAGAAGAACTCCACTGTCAGATGCTTGATCAAGCCTTTAGAGATCGACGGAATGGGTCCATTCGAACGGCCTACTGGGATGAAGATCAACAATCAGGTCAATTTCGTCGGCGAGCGCGCATACCGGAGATTGTTAAGTTTTCCAAATAATGGAATCTGCTCAAAGTCGATGAGAGACGTTCCCAGAACTGACCACAAGTGTGGGTATACGAGATCGTCAAGGCAGTTGCACCCAAGATGTGCAACCATGGACACGGTTCAGCTCCCTCGGCAAGGAAACCTTTTTTGACGGCCAGCGATAGGAAGTTCAACCAGTAGTCTTCTTGAGCACATAGAGTTTGCTCATACAGACCAATCGGCAGTCGGGATGTCCTCAATATTATATACCCTTTGTCCGCTGCTCATACATTACTCTACGGGAACATAATACCGAAAGTCTGCAATATGCGTCCTATCGAAGTTGGCGTACACGGTTCTACCGTCCGTGGTGTGTATGAAACGTGGTGTGCATGTGGCACACAACGTCCATGTGTAGAAGACCTCCAATCCCTCCGTGACGAACTCTTCGGAATCCCCCCCAGCCAGCTGAAATGCAAAACTTAAACATTCGCCGTTCCCTATGACTCGCATTATCCCAGCGTCAAATTCATCCATCATGTCAACTGCAGAGGGCCCTTGTAACTCTCTCACATCCGCCACAATCAGGACCAGTCTCAGCGTGTCCAAACTGAGAACGTGGATGTTATCCAGAATACGGACAATTGCGCGATAGTGAGGGATCCATGTTGTAAGGGAAAGCACCCTCAGCTGTGTGAAACCTGCAATGTGGATGGGAGGGCCCATATCTGCGCGATAGTAAGTCCTGGCGCCACAAGCGTGCTGTTAAACACGCACCGAGAAACCTAACCCGAAGCTCTCTTGCATTTTTGTTCCAGGTCAACCGAAGAGCCGCGTCCCTCGCCACTTCTGGGTCTTGGGCGACATTCACTAACAGACGGGCGCGATGGGGACCAATGAGGGGCAGAAGCTCGTTGATTCGTTTACACGTCGCAGCAATGGGACAGAGATTGATATCCGCCAGGTCGGCCGTCAACAAGATTTCCATAAGGATGTCGTCTGGGAAATGTAGCAATTCCATGCCTGTAGTGATGATGGTGAAGATGCAGGTTCGCCCCTAACTCTTCGACATGTCCTACAGGCACGTGTGCTTGCGATGTGCTAGCTGGCGCTACGTGAGCTTACGAACGGCTAGCTTAAGTGTAAGATAAGGCGGCAAGAGAGTACGATACCAGTATATATAGCCATCATACCAATGGTTATGCATGCAAGAGAGGCAAGGCACATGTGACGCAAGCCGTCTACCGAATTGGGATCGATGTCGCGTGCGCGTCGACTAGTTTTCACTTGTCGCACTCACCTCGGATATCTGGCTGTACATTGGCTAGGCATCTACCCTTGCTTTCCAGATTTTTAGCCCCACCCTCCATCCCTATTTGTTCTTGCTCACGCTTGGTTTGTTTGGGTCTCCTCCAAAGTTGAACGTTGAACCTTGGACCCACTGGCCTTGCGTACTGGAATTGATCCCAGGTCAGATCTGTCTCGAGGCTCGGATGTCATACAAGCCTTCCCGACTCAGGTCCCACCCCAGCCGCAGAGCGGCGTTAATTCCATTGACAACACCACCATTCATGTGCATGGAACGGATACATCGTACATGTCTATTAACACTCGAGACTCGATTTCTCCCTGTGGCGCAGTCACTACTATATTCCACGCGCACATACCAGGTTATGTGTCCTTACCTTATCTTTATTCTTACGTCCTTTTCCGAGGCTCATTTTGCATGTCCTAACTTGGCATTTGTTTGGGGGAACGAGGCGTTCAAATTGCCAAGATACAGCTCCGCTCTTAACTACCAAGGTTTCGGCGCGCTGACCGATTCATCGTCTTGTTGAACCCTATTCTGGGCGGGGTTATGAAGCGAGACTCTGGCCAACATTTTCTCCAGCGTCACGCGGTGAGCAGCATTGCGGACAGACGAAGTAGCAGAATGGCCGTCGCACCAGTCACTGACTGTCGACCGAGGGCCCACTATCCAACAATGCCGGCAAGTCTTGCGGTGTCCTCTTCCAACAATTTATCTGATAAAAATTCCTTCGCACTCTAGCCATTGCTGGTTAGTCCCGCTCCACTACTCGTCGTCTACGTAGGGTCCGTAGTCTCCCTTACTTAAGATCCTTTGCAGCAATCATGATAGCTACCATATTACTGATGAGCCTCGCACCGCCGTATTTGATCCACCTCTTGACGGGGTCAGTGAGTCTCACTGGGCCCAGAATCTCGAGATCTGATGGCCGAACCCTACCCACTTTGGCACTGCGATCCACGCTTTGTTCAAGGTGACTTTCTCCTCGTTGACACCGGGCATCAATGAATTCCTCCTCAGATTATTTTTGCACCTGCGCTCTTCACATCAAGAGCCGCCGGGACTGCCTTCCACTGGATCGTCAATTCTTCTTCCCCTTGAACCGATTACCTTCGCGACCCGTCGACATGGAGCGCGGCATACTTAGGGCGTCATGATGTGGGGCGGGTGACGCGAAGCAAAAGGTGACGAGAATAGCACACGACGGGCAGGCAGCCGAACATACACGACATAATCCTCAGTGTCGTCTCGTACGAAGTTGGGCCGAAATGCGAATTTATTGCTCGGGCAAACTGCCGGACCGAATCTCAGCCTATGACACTTGATTGCGTGAAAGTACAAGCGGAGCACCGTCGCCTGTACGCCGCGCAGCCGATACATGCAGGATTATATGCGTATTTTGCGTTACTATCCGCACTGACATAGCACGCCTGTTCCAACTCGTCACACCCCTCGCACTATCAAGAATTTCTGTAATGGGTCCAGTCGTATGTCCCAGAATTGACCGTAGGAACTTACAGGGGGATCCCGCACAATTTTCTCTCTCTTCATGAGATAGCGAAACCTCGGACCAGGTTTGTACTTCCGCAACTGTGTCGAGATTAACTTGTTCGAAGGTGATGGAGAGCGAGATTGATCACTCTCAGACTCGGTATCGCGGGTCTTGGCATTCCGGGGACGTCCTCGTTTCTTCTTGGGGAGTTCATCCGGTTCGTCCTCCCTGGTCCGCTTCCGAGTAAGACGTTTATCAGCGGCGCCCGTTGCTTGTCTGATTAGCGTGAAAAAGTTGTCGAAGTCACTGTACACACCAGTAAGCGTAGGTTTGTCCTCCTCCTTCGGCTTCGAGGGCCGTGTCTGTGGCAACATGAGCGCTTCGTCGTCCGAGGACAGGATTTCAATGACCTCCTGTGGCTCAGGTGATGGAGACTCTGATGGAATCCAGATTTTGCCGTCTTCTTCTTCTGCTTGTCTATCCGCCTGCTGCTTCATTTCCTGCAAGGTGCCTGGCCCACCGGCAAGCAGCCAGCGCCTTCGTTGATCGGGAGGGCTTTCCACCATTCTAGAGAGGCAGGGTCACATATACTACGCATTGCATAGGGTATTGAGGCAATGGCGTTCATATGACGACGGAAGTCGTGCGACTGTATTGGTGGTTCCAGGTCGTCACCTCAACAGACGAGAATGCAGCATCCGAACTTACCATCAATCCTCTCCATCAGCGTTGACCTGTGCAAGCTCTAGCAACGTATTGTGCGTCGACGGATAGAACATCAACTTGGGACCGCCTGTGATGCAAAAGGGATAGGGTGGTGCTTCGATGCACCAACCGACGTCTTCAATGAGCGGCATAGCGGCGATGAATGTTGGAAGCAAAGAAGACTGATGAGGCACAGCATTCCTTGCTTTCAACATGCATTGCCGCTATGCCGCTCATTGAAGACGTCGGTTGGTGCATCGGAGCACCACCCTATCTCTTTAATACAAGGGGAGAAGGGCACAGCAGGATAAGGTGGGAGTTGAGGGGCAACTGACCGGGATCCTTTTGCTTTTAAGCTCTTGAGATCCTGCTAAGCATCGACATGTGATACTATACATCAGTCAGCATATTTACCTGAGTCCGGAAGGGACTAATGCTATTGGACGGCTGCCGCCTACGTGTTAGTGCTTAGCGCCGGCTAATGTAATTATAGCCGGTGCATACACGTGATCGCGTTGGCGCGAAACAACAGCGGATCCGGCCCAGCGGCCGTCCCGAAAGTCTTCACCCACGAGTCATCGCGTTTCTTCCTTCCCCGCCATCACCACAGCAGCTCGATAACTCGCCATGCCACCACGCGTTCCTTGCATCCCCATTTGTCGCACCGGAGAACCCGTTCCGGGAGGAAATGTAAAGTTCCGCGTTGCGTTCGAGGGCGACGAGGGATCCACCTTGGTCAAGGACAGCGTTGTCGTCCGCTCAACAACCGGACGACACATGTCAACCACTTCCAAGTCATGGTTGGAGAAGTACATTCTCGTCTTTTACGTAGACTTATATGACTGATGATTTCTCTCAGGCGGTTGCACACGTTCCCGCACACCCGGAGTGGGTCAACATCGAGCGTGAAGAGCTCTTCTACCATTTTCACGAATACTACCTCATCATGGAGGAACCGGACGTGGATCAAGAGGAAAGGTTCAACGAGGACGTGGAGGGATGCGAGAGCTGCCGTTGGGGAGATTACAGCGACTACTTAGAATTTTGGGAGACGAATGCATAGGACGAGTAGGCAATGGTTAGTATAGTAAAATGTCAATACCATTTGTCCGTGTTGGAAGGACGGGGTGCGAGGCATACGAATAAATGTGGTTATAGTCATGACCCTTAAATTCCGTGCAGCCCGAGCGATATTGATGACGAAAGGATGCAATCACAAAGAAACAATTGATCCATCACACGTGACACCGCCTCCTCGTCAACCATAACCACCACCTTACTACTCGTATTAGCGGCACCAATACGAGTAGTAAGCTGGTGGTTAGGGTTGACGAGGAGGCGGTGTCACGTGTGATGGCAGCAGGATAAGGTGGGAGTTGGGGGGCAACTCACCGGGATCCTTTCGCTTTTAAGCTCTTCAGATCCTGCTTAGCATCGACATGTGATACTATACATCAGTCAGCGTATTTACCTGAGTCCTGGAGGGACTAATGCTATTGGACGGCTGCCGCCTTGTGATTACACCTATCATGTGATTTAACATGTGAAAAATCGTGACACCTGCCGCAATCTGCTGTCCACTTCGTCAACTTTCATGGACCATTGTCGGGGAATCGAGGCGATGACCCTCTACAACATTGCCGACGAGACGTGGTCTGAGCTTCACCGGATCTTTCCTGCAGTTCGAGAAGTCACGCTGTGTGGCGAATTTCAATCCGCTACTGGCCTGAAGTCCCTGTTGCAAGTGGCTCCCCATACTTCTGTCGTTTGACTGTTGGAGCGTTCCGACTTTCTGGACTACAAGAGTGCCATCGAACGCCATTTGATTGAGACCGGGGTGGTGCTCCATAACACACGGGGCCCTCTGCGACACGGTACATCTATCCAGACCACCGCGCTCCGGATGAAGCTTACCGGCGAAGAGCTCAGAGCTCAGGTCTTTGGGGATGTTTGCAGCAGAATATCCCAAGTGGAATATGTGTGGCTGGAGGTTACACGTGCGGTTTTATCTGTCTTTCATATCTTGAGCCTGACAGCGTCTGACAGGCTGGGGTGGCGGCATTGAGAATCAGTGGATGGACTGGTCTCACTGGCGAGGTTTGAGACAGCTCAACCTACGGATCTCTTACGGTCGCCACTCCCTCTCCATAACGAAATCGATCACCTCGCTGGACCTCGCTACTCACCCTGAAATCGAAGTGCGAATGGAAATATGGGCTATGCAAGGGAGAAACGATCCATCTTTCCTGACGGAGGCGAAACAGCGTTGGGACACCGCTCTGCGTCATCTGCTGCATAACGGAGCGGTTGTTCAAGTCCAGTGGCAGTGTTCCGGCTACTCACAGATCAACTCAAGAACGGAGCGTTGGAGGGCTGCAGCCAGAGCGATGTGTGATGGTTTTTTTGCCGGGGTTGGCGATCCTTCCCCAGGGCGCTGGAATATCTGGTGTGCTTGGGCAGGCCCGATGGAGGGTCATATCGGCCGGTATCCTTGGTTTTAATGCAATACGTACCCTATAGAGGAATATGCCATTCGATTTGCGCTTAGTACGCTGATCAGCTAAGCGCCATGTCGCTTCCGGAAAGCCCCGGGTTTGCCGGCCGGTCCAAAACAGGCTCAAGCGCTCTTCACCCGACGAGCATCACAGGATAATATTCCCTGCGCAACAGACGAGGGATGCCGGTCATATGGCAAAGGGTGAGTCCTGCAAGCTTGTCAAATGCGAGTTGTACTGACCAAGGACAGACATGGCATGCGGAAGACTTTGACCATCTTGAAGACGAGGTCCAGTATCTGGCTTCACGTTGGACGGGGTCGCAACTCTTCGTGTCCTTAGTCCATGACCACATTCTACGTCTCCTTCATGGGGAACAGGAAGCCAACGCCAAAATTATGCAACTGGGCCAGCTCTTGCGGGCCTTGGGCTGCAAATTTCCCAACGCTAAACGACTGTTTCTCCCTGCCGTCCAACGCAACGCTCCCATCTGGCAGCCATTTGTTTACGAACACACACAAGAGTCCCTCTTGGACTTGCTCGACGATCTCATGGAGCTGTTGGAGAAGGTTGTCACTCCTCTTATGTTGTCTGTTTTGGGCAGCTCGGACACGCCGGAACACCCGGTCGACCTTGTCACTCCCCCTTCCCTAGTTCAACCCCAACCTGTTTGTGACCACCGCACCTCTGACACCGAAGGGTCGATCACTCGAGTCTTACCACCTCTTATGGATGCCTTCAAGCTCGTGATGACTCTGAGTCGAGTGGTGCAAGAGTTGAAGGGGAATCAGCGAGTGGTAGACTTCGTCCACATCTGCTTCTGCTATGCCTTTCTCACTTCGTCAAGAGGAGTCATCTACAAGACTGGAGGTGTCTACCAGCAACTGCGTCCGACCTTAAACCCCCCCACCACGCGTTTTCCGCGGTCATTCATCCCTGCGTGCACTTGGTTAACCCGTCAGCTCCAAGAGCAACACATCAATGTCCGGATGGTGACCAGGATACTCTTCTATCTGTGCGAGGAGTCAAAAGCTGGGCCGGAACGAGATCAGGCCAGCACCGCCGGTCGACTGGTGTACTGGATTTGCTATTTTCTGGCGTGCCTGGCTTCACGGCGGGCCAAATATGACTACCTGAAGAGGGAGGACGTTGGTGAAGGCGTGCTGGCAGGTCTAACCCTCCTCCTGCCTCTGCTGTCGAACATACACAATGTCCGCGAGGCCATGCGAGCCAATCTTCTAGATGCTGTGGTTTTTTCCTTTCGTGTGCGCTTGGTGAATGACTCTGCCGAAGTAGCGGCTTTGCGGGATCAGGTTCTCTTAGTGATCAGGCCTTTCATGCAGTACCCTACCATTCTGCGGCACTTCGCTCGCTCGTCCGCCCTGTCAGGTCGATACCAGTGCGACCTGCGTTGGCACACCCTTCGGGAGACAGAACGTCTCTTCCTACCCCTCGGCGAGATCCTCAAAAGGATGGCGACGAGGTGTACTTGGGTGGGTGCCGGTCTTCTGACTTCTGCAGGACGTTACTGATAAAAGCAGTGTCGAGGACCTGGACCTAGCGAGGGGCTACGCCGATGCGCTGGTTGTGGTCTGAGAAGGTATTGCTCTAGGCTCTGCCAGCAGAGGGATTGGCGAGGACATGCTCATATCTTCGAGAATCATCGACTGGAATGCGCGGCGCTGAGCAACGCAGTAGGTAAGTGCAATCATCCCATTCATTCTACGTCTTTGACTGACAGCATACTTAGAGGAAGGTACAATTCCCGCGCAGTTTGACTTCCAGAGAGAACACGCAAAATGGCTTTTATATGCGCACCGGGCTTCACTACAGAAGGACTTGACCCACTTTTCGAGATTGAAGACGAATGGTTACACACCGACTCATTGCACCCCGCCGCCAGATGCCATCTACACTAAACGGTTCGCTCAAGGCCCTATAGGAAACGAGGGCCTGCTTGTGCGGCACGTGCAGGATTCCATTGAAACACCTGTCGTGTTCTTCACGTATGGTTTCGAGCGTTATACTTGGAGTGTTCAGAGTGCTCCAACGTTTCTGCATGCCTTCCCCCGGCCTAGAATCCACCGCGAGGTGTATATATGCCTAAAAGTCCCGATAGAGACGCGAATGGCCTATATTTTAGACGTACTGCCCGCTTGGGTACTGAGGTGGCCAGAGACGTTGTAAAAGCACAAAGGATATCAAACCTGTAGTCGCTTTTTAACGATTGCTTGTTGGGTAGGTTTTTTACGTGATTATACAAAGTGATGATGGCTTACGATTATGTTGACAGGATCATTCATAGTACTCTGTGTGCAGTGTTCAGTGCATAACATAGACAGCTACTTCAGCCAATGTGCCCATAAGTCATACGTGGTTCCGGAGTACGGGGTGACCGAGTGGGTGAGAAAGACAAGGACAATGTGAGGGCTCGATGGTGCTGCTAGAATACCTCCGTGGGGTTTTCGCCGGTGTGGATGTGGATGAGGTAGTCCTGTGCGGGCGACTCCGCGACCAGGAGACTGCGCTGATGGTGGCAGAACGCACAAAGATGTCACAGTCATCCGCCCGAGACCGGGTACCCGCGGCCGAGATTCTGTGGTCGTGAACTTGACTGGGCCCTTCGCCGTCAACCACTGCGAGGACGTACGTTTGACGACATTAGGCGGGGACCGAGACAATACGCTGAAGGGAAGGCTGCTCGTTGCAGCTAAGCGGGCTGAGCAAACGAGTTCAGCAAATGCAGAGCTGTGGCGTGAGTTTCTTTCCTGCGTCTGTTGAGAGAGGAATCAACTGACACTAGTGGACCCAGCGATATAGGGACGGAGGGGGAACAACCCTATCTTTAGGTGGGATTTGATGTTGGCCTTGGTAGAGGTCCACCTAGTGTTCGGGTTTGTGCCACCACGCAAGATCTTAACGAGGCTGCTTGGATCGCTGGGTTGAACTTGGAAGTTTGAGCGCTTGCGCTTGGGGAGCGGACATCGGCAAGGCTGACCCGAGCGTTAAGAAGATGTGCAGCATAATTCCACGGCTAGTGGGTTGAATGTGACATTCATGACGGATCTTCTTGTTCGTTATAAGGATCGGGCGACCGCGCGTTTCAGTCTTTGTGGGCAGGCTGACGTACCGTCTTACGCTAAACGTTTGTCTGGAGATGGAATAAGGAAGTATTGAGGTACACTATGGTACGAATTCACTTGTACATACGTCGGTGGATGTAGAATGAAGGTATATGAATCTGCTTTTCGGGAGCGTGAACGGCGAGCGTGAAAGTCACGGTGCTTCCCCACAGGAAAAAAAAAAACAGAACGCGCTATGAAGATCGGTAGCCCCGGACGGACGGCTCAAACTGCGGAAGTAAGTCTTCAAGTCGCACTTTCGAGGTGGAATATTAACATGAGGATCATCGCAGGTTTGCTCGAGTGGAAGGTGATGACGACTGGTTAAGGTGAGCTCATTTAAGTTCTGATAGATTTCGATACATTGACGTAGTTATAGGCTTTGCTTGGTAGGGCGGACGGTCTTGTTCCTACGGCCTACAAAGATTATGCTTCCATCATCGCCCGTGTCTTCTTCCCAATCATAACGTCTCCACATCAAGTCCTGCCGCCAGCAACGACGTTGTGTAGGTCCCCATATTCGGCGCAAGGTGCCGCTCTTCATCGAAAGTCGTAACATCTCAGCGTCCGCTTCTTCATCTTGAGATGGTACTACTCTCAGCTCCAGGCGATCAACATCGATCTTCTGGAGCGCCCAACCAAATCTGCTTTCGTCATCGCCACGGAGCAAACCGTCGTCGATGAAGTCTCCGACCAGAATCTCATCAAGAGATTCCATACTGCCGCGATGAGGCATGATCAGACGGAGCGTCAAGTCCTGCAATGATGGCGGGGTGGTCTCCAACATGCTGACCGTGCCTGCAAGCCCCAACCATTTGACCCACAGCTCTAAGCTGCGCATAGCGACACATTTGGCCAAAGAGTGAGGGCGGTGCCAACGTCCTTGGTACCGATAACCTAGATCATCATACCCCGCCTAACTTAGTAGAGTGATAAGAAAGAGCACGGAATGGGCGCGTACCTTCGGCATAGACGGTCAGATGGCGCAGACAGTGGGCGTTCTGTTCCACTATCGCCTCAAGCAAATTATCAGACATTCGCCAGTAGAGATTGATAGTGAAGTGTTCGAGGTGTTGGACGGCCGTCCAACATCTACCATCAATGGTATCGTAAGTCACAACACCATATCCAACTTCCAGCGTGCTGACGAGTCGGAGTCTCTTCAGATGACGGAAGGCGGAGGGGATTTGGGACAGGGCAGCGGGAGTAAGCGTCGTCTCTAACCCCCCAATGCAGCCAAGATCTTCGCGTAGTTCCAATTCTTCGCAGGAGCCGAGCCTGTTGAGAAGGAACATTACGGCCCCAATGCATGCTACACATCGCACGACCGCCAGCTTTCGGAGGTTGTGTAAGGGGGAACGAGTGCTACGATCACTCAGCCATGCCGTCAAAGGTACTCGACCGAATGGCTCGAACTCGCCCAACATCATGTTGACACTACGCAGAACAATCACATCCGCCTTGGGCGCTTCCGATAGGATGAGTAACACGGTCGTGAGGTCGACACCTGAGCCCTCGAAGGTAATGCATTTGACCCAGTTCTTGTATTTGGTCACCAGGGTTTGATAAAGGCATAGGCGATCCTAGTTAGGTCAGATTATTGGAGAGACAGGATAGTGAAGGCGTGTCGACGTACCTGGCGGGAGAGAATACCTTCGGAACAAGTTTCCTCGGGAAGTTGGATTTTGACAGCGGCGTGGACGAGCGACAGAGTCACAGAATGGGTTCGCCTGTCCAATCGACCAAAGGCGGCGATGCTACCGCCGTCGGGAATACGAATGCCGATTTCGTGGATGATATCGTCGGGCATGACTACGGGGCAATTAGTCGGGGATTCTGCTAGCCCGAGAGTTGTCGACATACTTTGATAGCCCGTACGGGGGTGGCGCACGGTTCGCCAAAAATAGTTATCAGGATCTCCGATGTCTTGCGGAGGCGAGCCGTTGTCGCCTGGGCTCCGTGAATGTGGGTCTTCTTGAAAATCAGGTTCCATGCTCTTCTTGATGGTTGCTTACAAGGCGTCCGTGGCCGCATCTCCGCCGATCGGGATCGGAAAAACCAGAAACACCTCGGGTGACGTCACGTCACTGCTGGCTCGAGCGTCTTCGCCTTCTTTCAGCTCCTCAACACATTGCCTGTCCATGACGGCCATGACGGTCGGAGGAACACCTGTTGCCGTAACAAATAGACTCTTGACTGACAGTTGTCACAAAAACCTAGAGTCTATTACAGGACAACTGTCGATGACCGACAACTGCCGGTAACCGCGAGACCTATGCGCTGGCCTAAAGGCCCTACCTTGGGCCCCCGCCGATTGCTTAATTTGGAAGTGTCTCGAGATAATGTAGAACCATGTGTATTATGAATATATACTTACCGCGACATTCGCATTTTCGTGCGGTTAGACATCGGCATCATTCACGACGGGACTCGTTTTAGATATGTACTCAATGAGGTGCAGTCGGGCATATCAGCCCTTTGGATGACGACGGACGAGCGCAATGACGCCATGCATTTACAGGGATTTGCAGACGGTCTGGAGCGTGGTTCTTGGAAACTATGATAATGATAGAGTTGTAACAGCTGGTTGTATGGACTGAGGGCGCAAAAGTGATTTTGAAGAGCTTTCGAAAGCGATACCGGACGATGCCAATAAGGAATTTCAGCAGTAAGGACAAAAGGCAGGACGTGAAATAAATGTTGAGTCTTGAGACAGTGAAAACGAATAATCACGTGGGGAACCAAACAGTCACGTTTAATCCCAAACGGGCACGTTCATTCACAAACAGGCACGTGTTGATACGAACAGACACCCCGAGAGCCCCTTTCCAGCTGCAACGAATATGGCCATTGGTTAAAATCCGCACTGGTCGCCTGTGAGCATATACCGCCGCGCTCTGCAGCCCTGAGATTGCGCCACTGCACCAGCTCCTGCCGTGCCGCGCTGTTCCACGTCGAGCCGTCCTCTCCAGGACATGCGCGCGGTGATTTTGAGGAAACAGAGGCGCAGCTCAGCAGCACGGCCCGACCGTCCTGTCGGCCTGCCGTTGTCGATCACGCCGTTGACAATTCCTCGCTTCCCCGATTGCAGGCAAATCCAAAACTATCTATCTCACAAGGTAACCTATCATTAGATTACCTTTAGACCCTAGCGTAGGGTCAGGTTTCCACATTTCCACCCGATAATGTGGAAAAACAGCGCCCACCACCACCCAATTACTCGCCGCACCGGCCTTTTGACCACCCTTTTCCACTTTTCCACCCGACAATGTGGAAATGCACCATTATTGGTACCCCCTTTCAAGTTGCGACCATTTCACATATATTTTGCTACCCCCTTTCAAGTTACGACCGGAATCAATACTCGCTTCCCACCAACGTCTCATCATCGTCATCCTCAATTCCGCTCAGCTCGTCCAGCACATCAACCACAATCGGTCCCACTGTGTGCTTGAGGTAGTTCCACAGGTCCTTGTCTATGTAGTTGCGCAACTGGACAAGGAGCGCCATCGGCAGCATGGACACGACGGCTCGAGCTCGCTCTTCAGCCCCATTGACAATGTTGGTCCAGTCCTCAACACTGAAGCTGTTCCACCATTAGCTAACAAATGGCAAAGGGACGAGTCAACGCACCCAACAGTCAAACACCAAGCTCTCAATGTGCGCACTGCACGATACTGCGCATATATGCCACCGTCACCTCCATTCTTGCGATAGATGACGACAATGTGCAGATACACAAAGAGCGCATTGGGTGTCACCAGCGGAGGTCGTTCAACGAATGGCTGGCGCAGTCCATTGGCTGGTGGCGGCACGGTGATGAGCCACTCCAACAATCTGCGAGTTGAAGTGAACGAGTTGTCGATAAAAGCAGCTTCAAGGACGGGAGTGGAAGACATGAGGGGGAGACACCTCTGGAGGGCCCTCCTTATATATGTTTGGACCAGAGTAAACAATGCAATCAATCAATCAATAAATACACGGCACGGACCCAAAGGATCGCCGGACGCAGCGTAGAGTACAGATAAGTGCAGTATCCTTAATCTACCTGCTCATCTTCAGACAGATCCGCCATAGAGTCGACCCACGCTCGATGCCCCCGTCGTGCATAACGTACCCTCACTCTATAACACTGTAAGAAGGCAAAGAAAGATAATTAGTACGCTATAGCAGTCGGTCCGGAGGCGAGTAAAGCTCTCAGCTCAACTTAATGTCACCAGTCGCCTTTTTAGTTTTATACCCGATCGATAATGGACCATTATCACTTTTGATGGGCACCTTTGTGCAAATAACTTCATCCACCCGGAATTCCTTCTTTTTTCTTCCACGCCAATGTGTTCATTAGGCCCCTGTCTACAAACCTGCGTTCGCGGTTTGTCCATATCTGTCGGCGTTCCCGAGTTATGTGGGGGTAGACTGGTTGTGATGATCGGTGCCGCGGGGCCAGGTCCGCTCACCCGGGGTAGTCCCGCCATCACCATCTTTCGCCTTTCTGAACGTTGTTTGAGCGTGTAAACATAGTCTCTTTGAACGAGATAGTCAACAAGGGCAAGGACTGGTAGCGTAGTTCTCAAGTTTAACCAGAGACAAACATCTACGCCATGGAAGCGTGAGGAAACGCTAAAACCCCGGTAAGCTGTTCAGCCAGTCCGATGTCCAGCTCTGCCTTGCCCCCTGCTGCCCCACAAATCACTGTTTGAGTGCTCTTATTGCGTCAGTCTGACACTCTGGCGTGGTCTGGCCGTTCTTCTGTCTTGAAGGGACTTACTTATCTTGAGAACGTCGAGTCCGGCATCTGCCGGGCAGCCATCAAGCGGTTACGCCGTACTCTGGTCCTTTGACCACGGACCACGACGAGGTCTCTTCGCGGTCGACTCTCCTTCTCGTTGGTGCGATAGCTGTCCTGCTCAGCTCTATGGGACGATGCCGCTCTATGACGAAAGCGCCGTATGGTTGCGCACCTGCATAAGCCCCAGTCGACACGCAGCTCGATACACAACAGTGCCGTTAACCTGTTCGTTCGATGGCGCCGTCACACCCGCGGGTTGGCGGCTGGTGGAACTTGTGCCGATTGCCTGCTGGCGAGCCCACGCGCAGGTGGGTCATCAATCTGCACCGATTCTGGTTATACCTATCTCAATCTGTCTAATGCCCCATGTCTAGCCTCTTACTCGTCGATACAACGCCCGCGCACCCTCCACGAGCGCCGCATTTGCATTCGCACCGCCCTCGTCCCAATCCTGCAATTATTGCCTCTAGGGCATGACAGCGTACCCATATCTGCGTCTCGATGACGGCACCTCACCTCTATCCAGCGCCATCACAATCTCTACCGTTCGTTTCCCCGCCCACAGCCTTCAGTCCCGTCCACACTCGTTGCTCTGCTGTCCGTCCCGACCGCCACCTTGCCGGTAGGGACCTTCGAGGACGCTTTCAAGACGCACGTTAACTCACTCGGCCAACCAGACACTACCCTCACTCTACTCTGTGTTGCGCACTTTTTGGCTCCCCAATTCCCCCAATTCCCCCATTTACTTCTGTCTCACTGCCTCCAACGCTACGCGACCCATCCTCGAATTTCGTTTCTTGTACTGGGATCCTCAGCCCCATGTTTTCACCGGCATCGCTCGTCCAACATGTACGACACCTTTGGTCAATCGCGGTCGGATCTCGTCTGGTCCTATCAAATTCTACGACCTCGAACAACCGTTCTTTATCATTGGCTGCGAGTACGTCTGTACGAGCCAAACACGCGTCACTGCGACATCGCCCGAGGGACGCAAGTACGCCAGCATCGATCTTGCCATACTACGCTCGCTTCCCAGGACGCTGGCAGACGAGCTTCCCGCCAGACTCAGTCAAAACGACAGTGATCTGGGGAGCGGACCCAATGTCTGGAACTGGCAGGCAGTGGGCGTCTCAAGGCGCTGTGGAACATGGTACAGGGATCGTTGAAATCCGGCGTACGGAAGGAAGTCATCATGTTCATCCAGCATGGTGTTGGGGATCAGCCTCCTCCAACGGCGCAGGAGCAGGGGCAGCATCAGCAGCAACACCACATCCAACATCAGCAACAACAACAAGAGGGCCCACCGCCACCATCTCACAACAAGAGGAAAACCCAACAGACGAGTTGATGGAAGATCCAGTCCCGCCCATCGCCACGATGCCCCCATTCCAACCAGGGGTAATTATCTCTCCTCTCCGTTCTCATCGAGACTGAGACATCTTTCTAAGTGGAATCCTCCTGACGAATACAAGGGCTATGAGCCTCGGAAGATTCACCACGCTTCCGTTGAACCCGATACGCCGTCCTCGAACACGCAAAGCACCGGGCCGCCGCCGCCGAGTCAGCCACCATATCTATACGGCCCTCCGCAACTGCCTCAAAACCAGTTCTCCCTCACGGCGTGGCGAGACAATGCGCCCAATTGACCGCCGTCGCCATGGCCTTCTATACTCATCGGTACGTCAGAATCTGCGCCACATCCTTGAGATCTTACTGACCTTGCTCCTAGCTGTGCCTGGATACCGGGAATGCCCCGAGACGGTACGAATCGACGTCCGATGAGCGTTGAGAGTGAGTGACCACTTCTGTTTCCATCAACGGAAGGGGCAGCCGCATCGGGCGAGCAGCATCTGGGGTAGCTGAATCAATCCTCCCAAGTCCACTCACCAACGGGACTCAACTCGCCCGCGCCCGCGCCCGCAACCCAGCGCCCGCTATGGACGACACGCACTCAGCACGACACGTGTTGCGACGGAGACGAACAGTGGCTTGCAGGAACATACATAGAGACGTTGGAGCGAAGCACATCAGAGCGACACGAACTGACATCGCATCCCGCAGCCGACGACCGACAATCATCTATCCGCCTTCAATTTGCCTCCACGTCCATGATCATCACCACCCGTCGCTGTCTGTGTCTCCCACGTCAGCGCATCACGAACGTCCCTATTCCTACACACTGTCCGCCTTCAGGACTCAATACACGACAGCGCCGGCGCACAGCACACCCGACAGCCACCAATAGATAATCACTCACACGAACCGAATCCATACTCCTGACACGGAGGCCCCGGATGTCTTACTCCCAACCCATCCTCGCCCAACGCTCGCCATCCGCCTTCCCCATTCTCCTTCGCGCGTCCTAATGGCTCTTCCCCTCGTCCAACCAAACCTTCGAATAACCAGCCTTAAAGACCACAGCCCGCGTACAACGACGACGACAATTCGAGCTCTGGCTACCCTGACATCGACCCCGCGCTGAGCCTGCACACCGTCAGCACCGCCGCCAGCGCCATCGCCGAGTCCGTGCGCGCCGAGGACGAGCAGAAGGTGGCTTTTTGAGCGGATCGGGAGCACCAGTTGAGTAGCCTCGTACCTATGACATAAATTGCCTGGTCTTCCCACCGCCACATCATGAGATACTATGCTCATATGTACGCGGACCGGCACCTTTACAGAGCTACTTGTCTCTCAATGACACTGGCCTGTCTTCACCGCGTACATTCAAACTGTAGGACTTGAAGTGGCCTGTCTGGTACATCTTGCTAAAGCCTGTATCTTCGGCGAGGTCTAGCAGCTTTTCTTGTATGTCCGACGTCCTGGGTACTACCAGCCCTTTGCGATTCATTCTACCTATCTCGAACGACGCTTAGTTGCCCCGCCCTGTGTTAATGTCATAAAGGTCTGACTGTCGCGGAGTGTTGTTCATTAGGCGCTGAAACACCTCATTTCATTTAGTCTATTGATTCATGCTCACTAACGGCTTGTTTGAAAGCGTCTGATATGCTTTCTTTCTCCGCTCTTGTCTCCGAAAGGCCGAGGTAGTACTTGTCGTAAGTCTGGCGCGTCTACGTACTTACTGGACATCCCTAAATCTGTCCGGACTATCCCTCGCACCGACAACAGCATGTTGGCAGTCGCTATAGCCTTTTACAAAATCCTGTCAACTCCATCAGCAGACTCGCCCAAAAGTATCAGAAGGCTTTCCCCATCTCATTTACATATATTCTAACGCCGCGCGGCACTGTCAGCCGTACTCCTGCCACATCTTTCTTATCCTCGGAGGTTCAAGAAACTCTGTACGCTCATGAAGACCTTAACATTGAATACAGTAGAACCTTTGATTTGTAACGGCGTCCGGCAGGCAGAAGGAGAGCAAGAGCCAAACGAATACGCCATGCAAGGAGGTCAATCAACGACAGTTTCGTGCTTCCAAAATCAATGCGATTCGATCTTTAGGCTACTCAGCCATCTTCATTTACGATCATACAGGCAACAGAACGAGCTACGGAAATCCCCGGATGTCGAAGAAGGAGTGGTGTAGCATCGGAAGATTTTCGGGCACTACAGCAGCTCTAAGAGCAATCGTGTATGTCTCAAACGTAGGTACGGTGCTGTCTACGTGCTAATATCGTCAGGGTGCTGAGGCGACTCTCGGGAGCTTCAATCGCAACTCGCACGAATACGATGAATAACACTGCTTGACAGCTCATGTTGCGTCTCTCATATCCTGCTACGCAAGCCAAAATCTACCAAGAACCGAGAAAGAGTGCCATATTCTCAGCAGGTCTTGAACTGGAAATGAAACGTTGGCTTGCCGCCCTTAGCGCACGCCGTACAGTCCGGAGTGAGTGAGTCTTCAATAGTTCTCTCTACGACCCACAGAAGTCTCAGAGGAAATGCAGTAACGCCACTGTAGGCGGGAGTCGCGGGACTTATACAGCGGCGCTGCGGTTTTACCCGCGCTCGATAAACCTCTATCGGGACATAATCGGGCCGACGGTCCAACGTGGGACAAAGATCAGCATTGTGCACTGAAAATTTGTCAAAGGTTTATGAGGGACTATCCATCAAGAATTAGATACACGTACAGTCTAAGCCTTTGTACATGTTTGATTCAAGACCACATATACCTAGAAAAGATGTACACGATGGGTGTATGATTACAGAGGAGATGGAAAGCGTGTGGCGTGGATGGCGTAAGAAACGTGAAAGAGACGCTCAAAGAAGTGTTCACTTCCTCTTGTGTTTCTTTTTTGTGCCATCGATCACGGCACCCGCGGCCTTGATCATGTCTCGCAGCTGTCCACTCTGATGTAGAGAACGGATAGTGTCCATCGACCCTACGTACTGTCCACCGACGATCAGAAAGGGGAAGTCGTCCGCTGGCTCTAAGAGTCTGCGAAGCAGAGCTGATAAGACCTCAGCATCATCTCGTAGATCCACATCTATGATGGTTGGTGCAGGATCCAGACGCAACTCTGAAAGCATTGCTTTCACTTCGCGAGAGACAGGAGAATACATCTGGCATGCAGATTAGATAGATGGCCAAGAGACGCGATGACAGAGATATACCTTGGAATACATGAACACGGGGTTGCGATTCCACACGTCCTCCACCATTTTATTGACTTCATCAGCGGCCCGGGAGCTACGGGTATCAAAGTCGACGACGAGCTCGGGCTCGATGGGACGGGCGGGATCGACATAAGGAGGAATGACATTTTGAGGAAGACTGGCGAGGAAACTAGAGACAGCGGCGAGCTCCTGCTCTGCACGGAGTTCTAGGGGAGGATTGTGAATGGCAGCGTGCGGCCGTTTGTTGTTCAGTAAAGCATGGTTGTTTCGCAGTGCCTGCAAGGCGAGGGTCATGTGGGGAGTAGGTTACCGGTACCTCGTATCTGGCGGCCCTGGTGATTGGAGGAACTTCTGGCGTCGTTCTTGCACAGAGCATGACCGCAAGCGAGTTGAAAGTCATATCGCCGATATGAGACCCCCAGAGACAATTTCCTCAGTCGAGATATGAGGCTCTACTTCAGTCATAATGCCCAGGTCGAGGAATGACGGGCAGCGATCCGGTCGGTGTCAAGAGGGCGCAGACCGCACATGTGACCGTTTCGGGTGGGCTGTCCATTCAAAGTTGAAGAGTTTCGAGCGCATTGAGATGCGAGAGAAGGTTTGTGAGCTCCAGTACGCTGTGGAAATAGGACGCCCGAATATTTAAAGTTGTTGGATGGGCTCCCGACCTCTGGGAGATATCCCCGGCCCTTTTCAGAACGAGCTTGCTCGAGTCGGACATTGCTTGCCAAGCGTTCAAGACACTGGCCCAGACTGAAGCTGACCGCAAATATGGTCAGTTCGACAACAGACCGCCTCGAGCAGCATGGGCGAACGCGAGAGGAATGTAGCTTTTCGGGATGAGTAGGTGCCAGTCTTCGGCACAATCTCGGCAACCATCCGTCGGAACCTGAACACGTGCTGACATCCCTGTCGTTGCACGTTTGTCTGACTCTGTCATGATCCCCGTTCACCAGCAACGCAAAGCTCATAACGAGGCTCTCAAGCGTCGAGCCCCTCACCTATTTCACACGGAACACTCTCGCAAACGGCGTTCCAATGCCTCTCGATCGCCATTGGCCTCTGTCAAGAACAACTCGACTGATTCGGAGCTCACGAGGCCACCCTTTTCTCTAAACTTCGGCGAGACATTACGCAATGATTTTACCTGGGCCCAGACTACATCGATAATCAAACGTGCGTTTTCTCTTTCTCTCTTCCCTCCTCCACTCAGACGACCAGCCCGTTTTCTAGCCCGTAGGCTTCTGGTTCCTTCCCTATCGCATTCATTCATGATTCATGCATCCGTCAGTTATGAGCCGTCCCTCTTCACCGGCAAGTCGTGGGCGCCGTTCTTCGATTTCGACGGGTCAGTCGCTTGCCTCTCGTGGCTTTTCTTCGTAGCTAATCTGGATGCCGGAACAGAGGAGAGTTCTTCACCTGATATCACCCGGTCTGGAGGCCAGGGAGGACCTGTCGCTTACGAGTATGGTTCTGATCCACCTTCTTTTGACGGTGTCCGAACGTCCACGCCAGATAAGCGATATCCTTGATATTTTCGATGTCTATTCATTTTCCCTTACCAGGTACTGCTATGCTTCGAATGGAGATCGCAATTTTACAAACTCGACTCCAAGAGGCGGGAAAGCGAGAGACTCTCCTCCTGGCCGCGTCGGAAAAGAGGGAGAGCGACTCGAAGTCCGCAATGGAGGACCTCAAGGCTGCGGCTGAGAAGCGGGAAGCCGAGTTGAAGGCTGCAGCTGAGAAGCGGGAGGCCGAGTTGGAGGCTGCGGCGGAAAAGAGGGAGGCTGCGGCGGAAAAGAGGGAGGCTGACCTTCAGGAAAGAATATCTGAGCTCAAGGAGCGTGAGATGGTATTGATGGCGGAGGTGAAGGAATTGACTGGGAGGCAGGAAGCTACTCTAAAGGACCGTATTGATGATTTAAAGAACTTCCGTGGGACTGTTGGATAGTATATTTCTCGTCATTTTGTCTCGTACTTGTAGTCGCATAGGTCTGGGCGAACAAACATGGATGCCACAACAACAGCAAAGAGGACTAGGCGAAGGGGTAGCGATTCTCTCTTTTCATCGTTCATTGGGGTAGGGTTAGGGGGGGACGAGCACTGAATACACGGAGAGAAGGGCACAGCAGGATAAGGTGGGAGTTGGGGGGCAACTCACCGGGATCCTTTCGCTTTTAAGCTCTTCAGATCCTGCTTAGCATCGACATGTGATACTATACATCAGTTAGCGTATTTACCTGAGTCCTGGAGGGACTAATGCTATTGGACGGCTGCCGCCTTGTGATTACACCTATAGCATGTGATTTAACATGTGAAAAATCGTTTACTCATCGTGTCATGTGATAGCACATGACGTTCTTAATCACATGTGGTCACGTGACTAGGTCCTGACCGGTTAGAGGGTCCGGTTAGGTCCGGAGCGGTTAGGCGGTCCGGTTAGGGGTTAGCGGGTTAGCTAACGTGAGCGATGAGTACAGGTAAACGCCTCCGATTAAGGAGGGTACTTACGGTTAGGGTTTGGGTTAGGGGGATTTAGTTCCTGGTTCGAAACGGTTAGTATGTCTGGGACAGGGACTTAACCATAAATACTTACCGACTGGGTATGTTAACTAGTACGCTTTAAGGGACTTGGGTTAGGGTTACGTAGGGTTAGGGTTAGGGGTGGACGAGCACTGAATACACGGAGAGAAGGGCACAGCAGGATAAGGTGGGAGTTGGGGGGCAACTCACCGGGATCCTTTCGCTTTTAAGCTCTTCAGATCCTGCTTAGCATCGACATGTGATACTATACATCAGTTAGCGTATTTACCTGAGTCCTGGAGGGACTAATGCTATTGGACGGCTGCCGCCTTGTGATTACACCTATAGCATGTGATTTAACATGTGAAAAATCGTTTACTCATCGTGTCATGTGATAGCACATGACGTTCTTAATCACATGTGGTCACGTGACTAGGTCCTGACCGGTTAGAGGGTCCGGTTAGGTCCGGAGCGGTTAGGCGGTCCGGTTAGGGGTTAGCGGGTTAGCTAACGTGAGCGATGAGTACAGGTAAACGCCTCCGATTAAGGAGGGTACTTACGGTTAGGGTTTGGGTTAGGGGGATTTAGTTCCTGGTTCGAAACGGTTAGTATGTCTGGGACAGGGACTTAACCATAAATACTTACCGACTGGGTATGTTAACTAGTACGCTTTAAGGGACTTGACGGATGAACGTTTATGGACGGATATGCCACTAATTGGCCAGTGCGGGGAAACTCCCACATTGGTTTAGCTATCGTTATGACATTAAGGCCTGGTCCGAATTAAAAGACTAGCCGAAGCAGCATGTCTCCTGCGTTTACATCTGTCGCCCAGCAAGGACGTCTCGATAAATGTATTCGAGATCACCGGGTTGCGGTCCGGTGGGAGAACGAGGCCGATCTTCCGGCTCGTTCATCTCGACGTCATTAGTGATCGAGTTGACTATGTCGCCCTCGAGCGTTGAGATCACCGTCTTTTTCCAAAGACTGGTTAGGTCAAATAGATTCTTAGTGCGTTTGCGACTAACAATAACTCGACTGCTTAGGATATTTATTTTTCTGATATCGGGGACGAGCGCCGGTCCGTCGTGCCCCACCAACTTCGTCCGGAGACTTTTCGGTGTGGCCCGGAGGTCGACGTCATCACTCGACGTTAAGGGGAATCCGGCTCGGCCGAGCGTGCCGGATTCGGCGTGCGACAGATAGTCGCGCCAATATCCTAGGACGGTGTCTCCTAGTTCTTTTGCGGAAAAGTAATTCCAAGCGGTATTATACTCAGACTTGAGGACAAGTACGGCATCGTGCTCGGCGTCAGAGGGTTTATGAGACTCCTCAAGCCGTTTCTGCCATCGTACTGCGAAATTCTCTCGAGTCCATTTCTGTACCAGTTCATACGGGTAGCCGCGCTTACAGTATAGGGCTGCTAGGCTCTTAACTGCGTCCGAGTAGTGGTCGATCTTGCTACTCAGCGTGGCCAGCCGGGAGAGCTCACCGATGTACGTAGGGTTAGGGGGTTAGGGTTAGGGTTAGGGGTTAGGGGGTTAGGGTTAGGGGTTAGGGTTAGGGGGTTAGGGTTAGGGGTTAGGGTTAGGGTT